>OY848929.1:2828520-4203202 GCA_963693285.1 Xestospongia muta | reverse complement strand
AGAGAGAGAGAGAGAGAGAGAGAGAGAGAGAGAGAGAGTGGAAGTAGATACATATTTTATAATCAAAAACTTACCAACAAGATTTCTATTGTCTCTCCAATTACGAAAATGAGCTTCTTGTTCAGGTAAAAATGACTGCCATTGTTTTTTCATGACTTCATATTGACTTTCTCGTAGTTTCTGTTCCTCCATACGTTCTACATCAGTAGCATCAAATCTGAAATAACCAAGTAAATATTTCCACACTTCACGACGTAATGTAGGCTCAACACCCTTAATTGAATGTGGGAGGAGAACATGAGACAACGAATACTATTTACAAGTTACTTACTCCAGCAAAAACTCGTGCACGAAATTCTGCTTCTTTTTCTTTAGATATCTTACCATCAATTTGACGATAGCTTTCCCACTCATCACGAGATAATGGTGGAAGGCGTGGTCTTAGAGGGGGACGTGCTGGGAGACGACCCTGTAAAAGAATAAACAACAATGACAATGTTCCTATATTTAGAGCAAGTTGCAAGGATTTATAAATTATTTACTTACTCTCAAGTCTGTTACCAATTGAAAGTCTGTAATCAATGATGCATCAGGATCTGGTAGGTGTTGTTTTTCTTTGCTTGTTAAATCGTGACAAGTTATAGTGGAGATCTCTTCATCATCTTTGTCTGAACTTGGTCGCTCATCCAAGAGGTCCCGGTTGCTTCTAAAACTATGACGAACTCGCTTACCAACTTCCAACACAGCATTTTGTATAAGTCCCTGATAAACAAATAATGCTAACTTCGTTCTCTGTCTCTCTTACCTCAACTCCTTTAAGGAGATCTACCTGTTGACTTGAAGGACTCTGTCTACCTTCAATTTGTCTGCTCTTCATGAGCACAGGATTATCTTCTACTCGCAGCAAATGGCTGTCCTTGCCATCTCTAATGATAAAAAATACAACAATTACCTAGGACTGCTATAGTTAGTAAGTTTAGACTAGTAAACATCAGTACTTACTACAGTGACCTAGGATAGCTACCATTAATAAGCTCTAGACTAGCGAACATCAGTGCTTACTACAGTGACCTAGGATAGCTACCATTAGTAAGCTCTAGACTAGTGAACATCAGTGCTTACTACAGTGACCTAGGATAGCTACCATTAGTAAGCTCTAGACTAGCGAACATCAGTGCTTACTACAGTGACCTAGGATAGCTACCATTAATAAGCTCTAGACTAGCGAACATCAGTGCTTACTACAGTGACCTAGGATAGCTACCATTAGTAAGCTCTAGACTAGTGAACATCAGTACTTACTACAGTGACCTAGGATAGCTACCATTAGTAAGCTCTAGACTAGTGAACATCAGTACTTACTACAGTAACCTAGGATAGCTACCATTAGTAAGCTATTAAATTAAATTAATGTAGGATATTGTAAATTATAAAAATACAAACCTAACTAAATATAAAAATCGTTTCATCGATTGTATGAGACCAGTTATCCCACCATCATGAAAATATAACGTTGGTAGTTCTTTTCCATCACGAAGGAAAAAAGTCAATGTACTGACACCATCTCTAAGAGAAGACTCACGAATACATTTGAGCTGAGAGAGAGGAAATGTCACAGGACTTTCTTTTAAGTTCATTGCATTAGAACCTAAATGACATTAGTTGTTAGACTAGCTATATATTTATAAGTTATCTCTTACCTGTGTTTGGTTTTGGTGCTTCTTTAGTAAATTTAATTTTCTCTTCTTTCTTTTTCCCGCCAGTTTTTACAATAGGATCAGGAGCTTTTAAATCCAGTTTTGGATATTGACCACTCGATGGATAACGATATTCATGACTTTCAACTATCTCTGGTGGATCAACTATCAATAAAAGTAGCTCATAAATTGGTCATGTGACTGTCATATGACTTACGCAGATATTCATCAATGACTGTCCATCCGTCAGCTTCAGCTGAATAGAGACAAGCAACGTCCTGATAACTAAGTTCCTCTGGATCCCATGTGAGCCTGCTTTCAGTTCCCTGGACAAGAACAAGAGACAAAGATAAATTGATACGCATACAAGATGCATTTATATCAATAATATAGTATTTAATATTAAAGTTTATTTAACTAGCACAAAAATTCTAAACATCTGGCTTAAAATAATCACTATAAAAACTATTATATTCAAAAAGCAGTTGTTTATCTTACATGTGTTCTAATAATAGATTATTAAATTTTAACAATTAATAATGCACTATACCTTACGAACAATGCGTACTAATCCACCAATTTTCAACTCAAATCCAGTGGCCGATAGCTCAGCAGGAATACAAATGTAGACTTGTTTGACTTCATAGATTCTCTCACCTTGAGAGTTTGTAGCCTCTACTTGTGATATTGTAGTACTCATATCTATAAACACAGTCTATAAAATACACATAAGACACATTATGTGCACACATACCTTAAGTTCAGAAATAAACAGCTTGATTACTATCTTTTACTTTTACAATGGTAGAAACACCTTGTCATTTTGTCATGAGACTGTCATCTGATGATCTATGTTCATTAATTTTAAAGTACATATGTCACTGTCATATGAGGGACACGTGATAATAATAAGGGCGTGGTTTCACTAATGCTGAGGAAGAGCTTATAATATTTTTCTTAATAGTTAGTTAATGTTTTGAAAGGCTACTACTTCGCTAGATATAACTGTAGTGTAGTCTAGGATCTTGGCGAGGAGACAAAATGGCTCATTTAAAAGATATCAAGGCTCATATGAAAGGGGTAAGTACTATTGTCTCGAGGCAGTCCCTCTATTACTAATGATATGTAGTATCGTTTTATGGATCCAGCTGCTCGTGATGTGCATGCTTTGCAACAACACTTTAAGGATCTTAAAACTGGTAGTGAAAATTATGGTAAGGATATTTGCGTATTTTAACACTGACACACTTTCTCTCTCTAGTTAATCCTGATGGTCGTAGAGAACAATTATTTCGGTTAAAAGGGACAATCCCTGTGTCTTTTCGTGGTAAGTACACAAAACCCATTCATATATGCACATATACATGCATATATATCATGTTTCTTACTTTCTTTAAAGGTGCCAATTATAACATACCTGTTCTGATATGGTTACAGAAGACACACCCACAATCCAATCCCATCGTTTATGTCACACCCACTCCAGATATGAGTATTAACCCATCCCGTTATGTTGATGGAACTGGGCGTGTCTATCTACCTTACCTCACAGAGTGGAAACAGGTATGAAATATGATGGACAGATAGATGGATAGAACAATGGATGGACAGGTAGACACATTATAGTTTGTATTTATTTAATAGGGTAAAAGTGATCTGGTGACATTAATACAAGTTTTATCTGCCACATTTGCCGAAAATATTCCTGTTTATAGTCGTCAACAACCACAAGGATATGTCCCTCCAGCTGCCTCTACCTCATATAGACCTCCAATGCCATATGGTGGCAGTGGCTACCAACAACCTCCAATGCATTACCCTTCAGCGGCACAACCCAACCCACCTTATCCAGTAGCAAGCCAACCTCCTTACACCTCTTCACCTTATTCTACTGGTCAAACACCTTATCCTACTGGTCAAATGCCTATGCCAACACCAGGTGGCTATCCACCTTATCCTGGGGGAGGTGGATACCCTGGACCTAGGGCTTCATATCCTCCTTCACCAGGACAACCTAGTTATACTCCTTACCCTCAGGTAGGTACTATAATGATGAACAAAAGCTGTAATATTACATGATATGTTCACTATCACTGTCTGTAGCCTGTAGCAACTTCTCAAGCTCTCTTAACAGCTGAAGAAGAGAGACGAAAAATTGAAGAGGAAGAGAGAGAAAGAGCCAAGGTTAAAAGAACGAGTCTTGAGTCTGCTGTAGAGGACAAAATTAAGAGACAGTTACAAAATGTTCTTAGCCGAGCACAGGTAGAACACATGTGTTAAGTTTATGTGTTACATTCCATTTAGGATGAGATGACATCACTGAAACAAACTCAAACAAAGTTGAAAGAAAATAACGAAAAACTAACAAAAATATTTCAAGATATGGACAACAAACAGGTACACAAAGCACTGTAACAGTCACATGACTATCATGTGATATACACATTGTCTCATTCAGCATGAGGTGGATAACACCATACAGACATTGAAAGAAAAAACAGCTGAGCTAGAAAGTGTTATTGAGTACCTTCAAACTCAACCAGACAAGGTTGATGTCGATGAGACTGTTGTAGCTACCAATCCTGTTTATAACCAGTAAATGAAATTTTATCTTTTGAAATTGTTCACATTTTCTCTCATCATTAGGATTCTCAAATTGTATGCTGAAGAAAATGCTATCGACGATACAATATATTATTTAGGAGAAGCTTTACGAAGAGGTGTTATTACACATGAAGCCTTCTTGAAGGTACATCATTTAATGTAGTTTATATAAAATTAAGTGTTTCAGTAAAACCTCTTTACAGTAGACACTTATAAAATGTCCCCAAGTTCTAGGAATTAGTGCTCTAAAATATTAGTATAGAACTAGAAGTGTCCTTTATAAGAGGTTCTATTGTCTGATATCCACATTCAATTTTATTATAAAATTATTTTTAACTTTCTAATTTTTGTAGCATGTTCGAGATCTCTCTAGGAAACAGTTCATGGCAAGAGCTACTATTATGAAAGCTCGAGACGCAGCTAAACTCCCTCCTCATGGAGTCCCTGTCTAAAGTTAATTTGTCCTACTTAATTGGACTAATTATTGGGTGTCTAACAATATAAGCATGTATTATATCAACATGTGATATGCTAGTACATTTCATTCTCTTACATCATTGTTACATGTGAGAAAATCTAAATTCAGTCGATAATTATTATAATTATTATTGTTCTTCTGTATTTTGGAAATTTTAGTCACTTTGTTTTAGTTAATAAATTATTATCAAATTATGTAATGTTCATTGACACAGTGGTCTAGACTATATGACACAGTGGTCTAGACTCGACTCTATAGCAGTAGTCTAGACTCTAATTGGTAGTGGTCTAGACTTAAGAATACTTGGATATTGTCCTTATGCAAAAAAGGGTTGGTACAAAAGATGTTCATTCCATTCAATTCACAAAACCCAAAATTGCATGTTTTTATATGCACAGTTAAAGCAAAAAGCTAGGATCAGTGTTTATATAATGTACTAAAGTACTTATGTTCATTGTAAGATGTCATTACTGACATCTGTCAATAAACTTGATGGAAAAACCAACCACAAAAATACCAGTTAGTTTATTTAAATGATGTTTTCATTGGAGACTTTACAATCACTAGTTGTACATATTGTACTGTACTATACATCATTACACATCACTTCCCAATATAACACAGACTGTTAAAAACAAACACAATATTTATAAATATGAACTTGCTATGATTACGTACGATATCATAAAATTTTTATGATAAGATCAAAATAATTGTTTGCACACTAAACATAATCTTAAGTTATTTTGTAAGGAATTCAAAAGAAATACATGTACAAGTGCCCAAGATATTAGGATATCAAAAAGAAAAAAAAACGATCAAATAATAATTTTAGAATTATCAAGTTAGAGAAGGCAAACTAGTTTACATAATATAATCCGGCTAGTGAATTGTTGTCATAGTAACGTATGTGGGTGGTGTATGGGCGTGGCCAATTATTAAGAACATATAACTACCACTCTAATTTTAATAAAAATAATAATTAGGTATTAACTGTTTGTTTTGACAATTCCACCTTATCTGATACAACCCCTTTTGTGTTATCGTCATCAGGTCTAATGGAATATAAGAATATAATTGATTAATACCAATAAAATAAAGCTCCCACTTTATTGTGTATAAATCATTCTTAATTATAATATCAACTTAACTATACAATGTAATTACATTAATTTCATAGTGGGTATTCTGATGAAACAATTGTGATAACAAAATACTAGCACATTAGCAGACACTAAACCAGTTTAATAATCAAAAAATGACTCCATAATATCACAAATATAATATTACTTTCCTTTTCCAACAATTAGAATAATTATGGTATCTATTTTTATGATAAACCACATCTCATTCTTAACACTGACCTTGTTTCATGACTATTTTCAGTAGGAGTTGTACTTTGACTATCACTTAATAATCTTTGATTATGGAGAAATCTGTGAAGATACACACAACAATTATAACACATTATTATTATTACACTTGTACTTTGACCTTAAACTCCGGTACATGTAAATGTAGTATTAAAATACCATAAAATAAACCAATACTTTCTAGATAGGGTATTAGCACTGTTAGCACATATATAATCTCAATGCACATGGTCAATAATATAGTTGATATCATTTATGACAAGCTCTGTTGAGTGTCTTATAATCTGCAGAGGTAACATCAAATTTGATGTCATACACTGTACGATACAATGTAACTTTTGTTTCAAGATAGTGCTATATGCATTCCTTCCTTAAGCTCAACTCTCTCTCTATGGTTTCCCAGCATGCATGGGGAAATCAATATGGTTGTTGTCTCACTGGTTGACCATCTCCTGATACATCTTTCTCTGCTTTACAATAGCATGGCTTTTCATTGCCAGTGTTGTAGCTGAGGACAAACCTGTAATTATCACTAAGTTCCTCCTCTGTTTCTCCGTCAACCATTATATTTTCCTCGTTGTTTAAAGAAGTTTCACATGATTTGGTAGGAGTATTGAATTCTGATGAACTATTGAGTAAGGGATTAGCTGAGTCACCCTCTGAGAAACTATAGCTACCTGATCTAAAAAGAGAAATAAAATTTAATACAAAAATTTAAATTTAAAGCTGAAAGATGAAATGTATTAGGCATTTCTAAAATTTATTTATTAATAAAAAAATATCATACTTCTCTTCATCAGAAGAAATATTCATATCTTCATCTTCACTAGAATCAGACAGACTATGTTGAGTCATTGAAAGCAAATTTGGATCTACAATAATGCCCTCCTCACTCTCTGCAGATTCCGTACTCTCATTACTTGATAAACGAGTATACGAATTAAATACAGTATCATCAGACTGGTTTGATGATGCCTCAAGTTCACGTACTGAGACATAAGTCACAGATACTACACGAGGATTATCTTCTTTACTATAGAGACAAAAGAGTATTAAGTAAATTTATTATAGTGAATCAATAACAGATTACATAATATACATTGATATACTACAAACTCTAGTCTGTCATGAAAAGCTACTCATGAAAGTAAACAATGTTATCTGATCTATAGTATTGGTATTCTGACTAGAACTTACATTTCGTCTTTGCCAAATGTTACTGAAGTGAAATCTGCCCAGTTCTCTTCTTGTCTCTGAGTATTAGGCTGTGGTTCCTGAGTCCAATCCATGGGTGCTTTTGCTGTGACGCCCGAGAGATCTTCATCTGTTGAGAACTCTGATCTCCATGATATGACCCCTAATCATTAAAATGAAATAGAAATATGAATAGTTGCTATGGCAACCACTAGGTTCACTAAAGTGGTAGAGATCTTAGGCCATTGTGGTAAGTACTGATGTTCACTAGTCTAGAGTTTACTAATGGTAACTATCCTAGGTCACTGTTGTAAGTACTGATGTTCCATAGTCTAGAGCTTACTAATGATAGCTATCCTAGGTTACTGTGGTAAATAAATACTGATGTTCACTGGTCTAGAGTTTACTAATGGTATCTTTCTATGTCACTGTGGTAAGTACTAATGTTCACTAGTCTATAGCTTACAAATGATAGCTATCCTAGGTTACTGTCCTATGCTATAAAATGCTTACCAATTTCATTAGCAGTGTTTGTTTGTCTCTCTTCTACTATAATCATTCTCTCTCTACGTTCACTTAAACTATCACCTTCTTCATCATCACTTGATCCAGTTGGGTACTCCCTACGTCTCCTTTCTCCTTTGTTCTCGCCTTCTTCCTCTTCATCACTTGTACTAGTTGGAGTTCTCTGATCATCCACAGGAGTAAATGAGATCTCTTTGTCAACCCAAGTACTTGACCCCTACAATTAAAATAATCATAT
The DNA here is from genome assembly GCA_963693285.1 of Xestospongia muta. Classification (NCBI taxonomy): domain Eukaryota; kingdom Metazoa; phylum Porifera; class Demospongiae; order Haplosclerida; family Petrosiidae; genus Xestospongia; species Xestospongia muta. The sequence continues at coordinate 4,195,093 of OY848929.1, read as the reverse complement.
TAGTTTCTAAGTATAGACATGAGCCTCAAGAGAGGGTATAAATTAGAAAGCCAGGTTTGAATGTAAGATTTGCACAGCATATAACAATATAGAGTTATTAAACCTCCACTAGCAATGTGTTGTGCATTCATACCTCTTCATCACTTTCAGAGTCATCAAAAGGGTGTATTCTCTCGGCACAAGCTGCTTCAAATCCAGCCATAAATTGGGTGTGGCTTTCATCACCACTGACAGCACAACTAATTGAGGTTAATGTAGTGTATGTAGAAGCATAGGGAATAGGGGCGGGGTCAAGATCATCATCGAGACCAAAGTCATCCATGAATGCACTTGAAAATCGAGAGTCTTGATATTGCTGAAATGCCTACACAATAAGAGGAAAGCACATCTCACCATACACACATTCTGAGGCTTTCTCTCACACCTTCTCTAGTTCGTTATCAGGTCCCATATTTAATTGATCAAATTCCTCATCACTGTCATCAATGCTAGAGGTCAGAGGGCGAGAGCCACCCTACAAAGTACAAATAACAAACCAATCACATGATAAAACAGGAAAGTTCTACTCACCAAATTTGTGTCATTTTTCTTGTTCATCTCAGCCACTGGTCCTGTTATAAATTCAGACCATCTCTGAAAAGTGTCCTCGTCTAATTCTGATTGTAACTGGCCCTCTTCAACATTACCAGTTAATTCCTCTCTAGTACGATCTAACATTTCTAATCCTAATGCTCGAGTATTTCCAGCAATCTGATTGGCTATTCTGATCAGATGGCCCATGAAACCTTGTCGAGAACCTTTTCCATTCAAACTACATGTATACAGAGGAATATTCCATTAATTAACTGATCCTCTCTTATCCATTAGTCCACTCTTGACCACACCCATCCATCAATCAATTTAATTCTTACACAAGTGATTCATTCAATTCAGCTCCTTGCAATAGTCTTTGCACTAACTTGCATTCAGTCAATAACTACGCAAAAAAATCACATACTCATTCCCATTCTGGGTTTAAAAGCCCGATTCCCAAACTCACATGTTGTCTTAGTGTGTTACTCTCATTAGCTTGTCCAGTACCATCATCCAGTTCTAGTGTTATTGGTGTTGTTGATGCAAAAGCTGCAGTTATACACAACTCAACTTGAGAATGAAGGAAATTATTCCATGGATATTGAAAAAACAGATCCTAAACAGAAAGAAAGACACTATAAACATAGCACTTGAGAACAATCTCTAATAGAACACTATCAGACATTGATTTATTATATACACAGCACTTGAAAACAATTTCTAATAGAACTCTATTGTTTAAATGTTGAGATATTAATATAGTAACTATACATAATACATACATTAATAAATGATGTCATTGTTCTTACCATCATTACTGAACAAGTAGAGCTAAGAATGATTTCACGTTGAACACGAGTATCTTGAGTATGAAGGAGAGATGAGAACAGTCGTACAACTTGTAACCTCATATTTCCAAGAGGTGGGTCCAGCAGACCCACAGTTGTAATCATAGGCTCACCCTAAAACAATGTAGTGGTATTAAACATTACTTCTTTTCATATTGTACCTGAGGTCTTCTGCTTAATAATTTATGAAAGTCTTTCATTCTTGGTACAATGCTAGCGATTATTCTTTCCACGTCTTGGTCATTTTGTGTATCTTCAACTGATGGTTGGGTCATGTAAGGACGACCAAATGTTGGACTATAAGCACTGTTACTAAAGATAGATTGCACTGTTACTAAAAATAGCAATAACCTCATTATCATATTAATGGCAACTATTTATTATTCCAGTCTAAAGGGCACTTACATACGACCTACAAATTATAAATACTACCTTTTTTCTAAAGCAGTCAGAAGTACAGATGTTCCATTAACAATCACCCAATCTGGAGGTTGATCCTCACAAAACATATTATCTAATAATCTCTTCATAGTCTCCTCACTTAATTAAGGAAAAATAAGAAAATAGTTTCACGTGACTATTTGGCTATAAGTAGTTGTAATTACAATACCTTTCCAATGATGCAAGTAAAGGACTAGGTCCTGACATTTGAGATGTTTCTCTAGAAATTCTAATCATATCACACAAAGCCTGACTTGAGTTTATACATTGCTAGAGAGAGAGAGAGAGATGGGGGAGGTTAGCTCAGTGATCTAAATTGATGTAATTCAAGTAATGTTATCGGTATTACCACTGCACTCACTCAATAAACTTACATCAACATTAGCTGATGGCTTTATAAAATCAATAAGCTTTGTTATGATGCCTTCTTCTGTCAACCACTACAATCAGAGAGAGAGAGGGGGGGAGGGAGGGAGGGAGAGAGAGGGGCAGAGAGAAAGGGAGAGAGAGAGAGAGAGTGAGAGAGAGAGAGAGAGAGAGAGAGAGAGAGAGAGAGAGAGAGAGAGAGAGAGAGAGAGAGAGAGAGAGAACCAATAGATCATCAGTATCAAGTTATATCATAACATACCAAGGCTAAATTGGTTCTGTGTTGATCTCCATCTGGTGCAGTTATCATTTGTAGTAAGAGATCCATCATGGCCGATGTACCAAGATGTTGTAAAAAGGAGTCTACAAATCTTTCTGTCTTTTGAATGTAATCGAGAAAAATACTAGCTCGTTGATTTAACAACATACTTAGCGTCTTACTAATAAAACTATAAAGAGATAAAAACAATAATAATATATTATGGAATGCTAGCACAGCATAAACAAAGCAATTATTGTAATAATGGTTGCCATAGGAGTTAATTAAGAATCCTTTTAAGACCACACCCACCTTCCTATTAAAGGGTTAAGAGGAGGTTCTTTAAATAGAAATCCCCATAGCATAGGTAAATATTTATCTCCACTAGATAATGCCTCTATGATTGAGAAGACGTCTGCAGTGAGTATTTCACAGGCTAAATGTGGGTATCTGGAGGGAGAGAGAGAGAATATAGCTAACTTTATTCATTTTCTACTCACTTAAACTTGTATTTATCTTCCATATCAGGATCAGCTTTAATACAGACATAATTGACCAATTGCACTAAGTTCTCTGGTCTAAGAAGACTAGTGAGTGGAAGAAAATCACATCAATTTAACGAAGAGAATACTCATGAGAAAACAAATCCACACATTTATACAAACATACAAACAATAGATGATAATAAAATTTAAAAAATCTGAACACACAAATTATCAAGGTATTATATACGCAACAACTCACAATTCAACTAATTTTTTATTCTGAGATTTGACCTCCTGCAATACATCATCCTCATCCAATATCTCATTAAGTGTGCACTCCTATAATATGAGAGATATTAATATCATAAATATATATATATATATATATTTATATGTACATATATATTTGCATGTACACGTAATAGAAGACATACTTCAGTTCAAAGCAAAGGAAAACAGAGAAAAATAACAAATAATTGAAATAAACATCATAAAATACATGTGTATATAAACACTATTCTTGTTACAATACTAACATAGAATACACAAATATATACATAATATCATGTATTAATTTTAGATGAGTGACATTTTGACAGACACCAAACACCTCATTCAAAGTGAACTTGTTAATAGAGTATATATGAGGACACATCATATAATACAATTGAGTATAATATCAGTCTTCAAATAAGGTCATATAAACTTAATTGATCCTCAAAACTATTAATTAATACTTCTATATATATATACAGTGAGGTTATGCTTAATTATGAATCTATGTCTCTAACTTTCTTTGTTTGTCGACTACACTAGTACAAACACAACATTAATCATTTCCTATATCAATGTATTATGTGGTGTTATCAGAGAGGCCTTGACATCTGAAGTGATAAAATCTTTATATTGTATAATGTTCATGAAACAGTAGATTTATGCCTGACAACCACACCCCTAGAGGTCACTCACTTCTTTGTCTAAAAGACCATCAATTGCTGATGGCTGTCTGAAGTTGATTTTCCAAAACATGGCTACACAAGTAGCAATAACTAAAAACAAATAAAATAGCAGTTAATACAATCAAGTGAAGAAATGTTATGTAGCACTATTAGATAATTGGGCTTAATTAGCACACTATAAATGAAGTAACGCAGAAAACTATCGATTATAACAATGACAACAATTATTTGACACCTTGATTGTTATAATATTTTCTTCAACTAATAACACATTGACATTCTTGACTTACACATCAGTTTAGTCTCCATATATCATACAGCGATATAGTGGCATTTCAAAGGCAAAACAGTTTAACATACATTACTTTGTATTTGGGACAAGAATTTCAAACACCATAAATAACCAGGACAATTGTTAGCTTTTGTACTTACAAAGTGATGTCTTCAACTAATGAATTAAACTGGTGTCTTCTTGTACGTCAGGTGACTACGTATTTAAATCAAATAGTTTAGAAGAAAGAGAAAATAAAGTTAAAAGAAGTGAAGACTAACTGAACACGCTGCAATTATTCACCATGCCTATCACGTGATGTCCCGTGACACAATAGGCGTGGCTGGTTGAGGCAACGCCCTCTCTTCTCAAGTCACATGTAATAAAATGGCAACTTTCGAAAGAAATCCTGGAATTTCTTTGGATATGGGATGGGTAGAGAGTAGTCGAGTGAATCTCCCTGCAACTAATCGACGAGCAGCTACTCATAAAACAAGACGTAGTATCAAGAAGGAATGGCAAGCAGCATGGTTGCTTAGAGCTGTGAGCTGCATTGATCTGACTACACTTGATGGTGATGACACACCTAGCAAGGTAGTGTGTATCTTTTGACATGTATAAACAGAGTTTGAGTTTGAAGCAAAGAACAACATGCATCTATCCATGAACTTAGCATGTATATTATATATTTACTGAATGTCTTAATACATGCAATAATGGTCTATTTTTAAATATGACAATTGCATAGGTACTTATTACTGTAATAGCAACAGTCAATTATTAACTCTGTTTCCAGGTTGATCGTCTATGTCATAAGGCTCGCACACCAGTTCGTCAGGATCTCTATTCTCAGTTAGGAATGGAAGGTATACCACTTACAGTAGGTGCTGTATGTGTGTACTCAGAACGTGTCCCAAATGCTGTCAAATCTATGGAAGACCTCAAATGTAAAGTACCCATAGCATCTGTGGCAGCTGGATTTCCTGCTGGACAAATTCCTCTTGAACAGCGTCTTGAAGAAATAAGGAAAGCTACAGACTATGGTGCTACAGAAATTGACATTGTTATTTCTCGTACTCTCGTTTTGAAGGGAGAGTGGGAGGAGTTGTATAAAGAAGTACGTGCATGTCGTGAAGCTTGTGGGGATGCACACCTGAAGACGATTTTGGGAACAGGTCATTTGGGTACTCTGACCAATGTCTATAAAGCTAGCTTGGTTTGCATGATGGCTGGTTCTGACTTTATAAAGACCTCTACTGGCAAAGAGGCTGTAAATGCTACATTTCCCGTAGCTCTGACAATGGTTAGAGCTATTAGAGACTATTATCATCGGACTGGTCACAAAGTGGGTTTCAAGCCTGCTGGTGGAATTCGTACTGCAAAAGATGCTCTTTCTTGGTTGGCATTAATGAAGGAGGAGCTTGGAGATGAATGGACACACCCTCATTTATTTCGTATTGGTGCTAGTAGTTTACTTGGAGATATTGAGCGTCAGTTGTATCATCATGTGACTGGCCGATATGCAGCACTTCATGAGATGCCATTGTCTTAGACTCTTGTGTGTAGAATGTAATGATTAATGAATTTTTTGTAGTGTTCCTAATATTGATATAAATGTGCGATAAAATATAATTTATATCTTATCCACTACTGGTAATCATGATGTAACTATACAAAGCTTCTTGAATTGTTAAGATGAGTGGGTCCATATTTTACACTCAAAAAATATATATACAATAAATTGGTATTCAACATTGCTTTCCTTTTAGTCGTGTAACAGGCAAATCTGGACTGTGTTGAGACTCTGGTAGAAAGAGGCACTCAAAAACATTGTTTACAAAGTTGGGATGATGTTGACATGCTCTGTTTACATCTGGACAGAAATTAACTTCTAAAAGTTTTGGCTGAATATACTGACATCCTAAAAGAAAAGGATGAGAAGTGAAGCTAGAATGTAGTTGACTTGTATTATAAAGTATGTGCTAATTAATATCTATACAAGGACAAAAACCATAAAAGTAATAATACTTACCGCATCCTCCATCAGGTGATGCCCATTCTAGCATAAGATCAATTGCATACATGGCACGAGACTACAGTGTGAGGATTTTAATGTAATACAAGTCCTGTACTGATATTCTCTACCTGAGGAAAGTGAGTTATTCCTTCTGGTGGTGCCTCAGAAGTAGCAACAGAAAAAAGCTCATAAAATGCTTGAAAAATATTTTCTTCTACTCCTTTCCATGAATAGAGTGGGTTCTGTTCTTCAAACAAAGGTATAAATTCCACTGACTCTATATGTTTAAGTAGACTTTCATCACGATAGTTCATCACTGTGAAATGAGTCTCGTAATCATAAAGTGGTGATTGCAATGAGAAAGGTCTAGATCAAAAAATAAGCAAGTAATATACTAAGAATTGTCAATGATCAAACATACAGACTACAAGCAATCTTACTTGTTGGCAAATCGAAGCCAGAATGTATTGTAAGCATATACTACTAATGGTTGTACTGATACCAGTAACACAATGTAACGTATGTCCATTTTTACAGTACCTACATCTTCACGATGAAACAAGACTGGATTAGTGATGTATTTGCTGGCTACCTGGATAAATTTTGACATAGCATATCATAGCGTAAACAGTTGCAGTAAATTGTTCAATTGCAACTTCTACACTGACCTTTGGACTTGCTTGAGAAAGGCGTACAATTTGTGGCAAATTTTTGGTAATATAAGTGTCCATACTACGTCCTAAATTCCATGGTTTGATAATCCAAACATTGTCCTGTTCTCTACAATTAAAGACAATTTACTACAATCTGTCCTTTTTAGCATCATATTATGTAGCTATATTTATCCATCCATTAATTCATCTTACTCTTTTTCTCTTGTTTTAAACTTATGTACAAAATGAGGCAACTCATAAAATAAGTTATATGATTCTGGTAACCACTCTGGTGAGTGGGTGGGATTGTGGGAGTGGCCTTTAGTAGCTCGTCTGGCCACAGATATCAGCAAATCCTTACATGTGAGAACATTTTCACTTGGAAATTGATTTATAAATTGAGAAGGTCTTACAGATCTAAATAATCAAAACAAACAAATGTATTATTTTAATACAAAGTAAACTAAAGTCACCGATAGTTCTTTAAATGATCAAAGAACCACAATATGTCAGCATTATCTTGAGAATAGACCAACTTGAATTGAGGGTGTGTTAAGTGTTTTCTTACAGGGTCTACCTCACTGTATACCTTAATGGATGAATGATGAATGAAAATGGACAACAGATTGACAAGTAATGGACAAATGATAATTGACAAATACACTTACCTTATAAGGTAAACTAGCTATGGGTGGAGTTGATATTGGCACATCAGGAAGTTGTTCCTGACATCGTTCTGGCATAGGAGGAGCTGGAAGAGAAGCCAGCTCCACCCACAAAGGATCAGAAAGAGGGAGTGTCTCAGGCGATGACCACGGTATACAATGACATGCACGACATAACCTTGATTCAACAGAAACAGGGATTCTATTTCTAGTGAGAACATCTAAAGAATGTATTGATACTATATGACACTGTATACTACTAATACCTATGACACTGGTATACTAATGCTTATGACACTGGTATATTAATGCTTATGACACTAGTATATTAATGCTTATGATACTGGTATATTAATGCTTATGATACTGGTATATTAATGCTTATGACACTGGTATATTAATGCTTATGACACTAGTATATTAATGCTTATGATACTGGTATATTAATGCTTATGATACTGGTATATTAATGCTTATGATACTGGTATATTAATGCTTATGACACTGGTATATTAATGCTTATGACACTAGTATATTAATGCTTATGACACTGGTATATTAATGCTTATGATACTGGTATATTAATGCTTATGACACTGGTACATATGTTTTCCTAAGCTAATTTTAGAAGTTAAATTGGAACATTATAACACAGGTCATATCTTCATCTAAACTACCCTGCATTCTGCTTGAAGTGACTTAACTCTAATTTAGTGAAAATCTGTCCCAAAAATTAAAACTGCCACATTTTTCGATGACAATAGTTCTATACATATTTCAATACATTTATTACTGGTAATCTTGCATACTCTTGTATACCTCCGTATTCTAAGTTTTGAAGTGGCCATAATATTGAATAGGACATTTGAGACAAGATGTGAAAAAATGGTACCATGGCAACAGTGGGATTGTCTGATTGATGAATACGAGCACCAAATTCCTCTAAAATGTACCAGATTGGGACTGGCTAAAAGAAGAGAATAATAAGAAACAATGTCACTATAAAATAATGGCTAAAGCAATAGAACAATGACATTATTAAATTGACACACATAAAGACATGTATTTACATGTAATTATATGTGATTATTAAATTGGTACATGTAATTTATCTAATAATGTGCATCCAATTTTTAACTATATAAATTTAACCCCTTATTTACTGTTACACTTACCACATTAGAGACAGAGTACCAATCGTTAAATCGCCACATGTTCTCCATTATATTTTCAATTAAATCTTCTGATGGTAGGAGCATAGAGCTATCATCCTCTTCTTCATCCCTACTAGTTTGTAGAGTCTCGTTAATTTGTACTTCATCATTATCTATTAAAAGATTGTATTGTCACTAAACTAAAATAAAGCTAGTTAATCAAATGATACAATTTTATTCCACAATTACAAACTTATTGTTTAAAGGGATTGTACTGTATTGTAAAGGCAAAAATAATAACATCAGATAACTACTAATGTGGTCCATTTACTCAGTAAGGATACTATTACAATACAATAGTATACAATGTGAATTTCCAGTGTTACTATTTTGTCATTTATATCTTGGTACAATTCCTTTAAACTGAAATATTGCTTACAAGGGGAACTATAATTTTTGAAAGCCTATAGCTTTAAATGAAGAGTTAGGACTATGGGTATTGATATCAAACAATCATATCAGACGAAAGGCTAAGACAGTGATGTGGAAATAATCTCAAAAGCATAATCCCTACCTTGTTCTTCTTCCTCTTCCTCTTCCTCATTTTGTCCATTTCCTTGTATCCCATTCATTTCCAATCCATTTTGAGGATGTGGATCATCATCATTGTCATCATTGTCAAGTTGAGGGGGCGTGGCTGGTCTTTCTAATAGGTCCATTAGATTGGCCATACGTACTGCTAGACCTGGAATTGTAGACAATTGTTCACGACATTTCTCTGGTAAATAAGTCCAAGCATGGTCCACAAGAAAAACACTAAAATTGAAAATTAAAATTGACAACAAAATGGATACATGACTGATAGGTAAATAGATGAATGAATTAGATAGATGGATGGACAATGGATGGATGGATGAACATATATTATCTGTCCATAGTTTACTTATTACTGTCTATAGGAAGTCCCTGTCTGTTTTTAACTCTTACAGTCCATCCCAGTGATGAAGGAGTCATGATAAAATACTCACCAGCATCAAATGTCTATATAGAGAATGTATTATATTAGTAGTTGTATTAATAGTTATATTAGTAGTTATATTAGTAGTTATATTAATAGTTATATTAGTAGTTATATTAATAGTTATTAGTAGTTATATTAGTAGTTATATTAGTAGTTATATTAATAGTTATATTAGTAGTTATATTAGTAGTTATATTAATAGTTATATCAGTAGTTATATTAGTAGTTATATTAATAGTTATATTAGTAGTTATATCAGTAGTTATATTAATAGTTATATTAGTAATTATAACAGTAGTTATATTAATAGTTATATCAGTAGTTATATTAGTAGTTATATTAGTAGTTATATCAGTAGTTATATTAATAGTTATATTAGTAGTTATATTAGTAGTTATATTAGTAGTTATATTAATAGTTATATCAGTAGTTATATTAGTAGTTATATTAGTAGTTATATTAGTAGTTATATTAATAGTTATCAGTCTGGTGGCAGTAATATTATGTTCGTACATTTAAATCTACTAACACATCCTTTATATAAAAATAAATTAAACATTTATTTAAACTTGGAATCTTATATTTAATCTATTATTTGAGGAATGAAATAATACATATATTATTATTGTCATGTAACTTTTTGTTAAAATCAAATAACAACAATTAATGATAACAAATATTCATAAAATAATAACACTAGATTAATTTATTATTTTTACCTCAGTGCACAATTTTTTAAATAATGTCTCCCAGTATAATTCGGGGATTGCCTCTAATTGCTGCCTGTGAAGAGCTTTCCATTGCTGAAAATCCATTGCATGAGCTCAGGTAATACGGAAATATACAGACATATACGAGGATACTGTATTATAATAATTATAGGGGGTGTGACCGTTAAAGAAAATGTCGACCAAAAAAGAGATAGATGGGGTAGTTTTAAATGAAATGAGTGACATTGCAAAGAAAGAAGACGAAGAAGACAATGAAGAGCAACTCAGGTGAGTAAACTATCTATTTGGGGACCGTCATAAACCCTGTCATTTACTCTCTTATCATCTAGTTATGACCTCTTAGATGAAAATGATAGTGATGAATTTGAAAGTGTAGAAATTTCAACTCTTAATGATGAAGATCAAGGCCGAAGCTTCTTGCCTGTAGGGAGTAGACGCCAAGTTAATCAAGTAAGTAATATATTAATGACAAAGAAACATTACAATATTAAATGCAGCCATTAATTTCTCTATGCAAACAATAAAGAGATGAATTTCTAGGTTATGAACTTATTTATAATTGTTACAGAGTAACAAGAGACCATCCCCACGTATAGCTAGAAGGAGGAAAAAACTTGAGTCAAGAGGTCTTGAAGAAGGCGGAGACAGTGAGGAGAGTCTCACAGAAGACATTGCACATGTAAGTTGTAGAGCTCTTCACAGACAGAAGCCAGAGACTCGTACTATGAGTCTGAGTTTGTGACACTAGCAATGACATAAGATTTAAGAGTACATAAGTATTGCAAAGTAGGTCATTCATGCGATCCTCAATCTATAGTCTATATATCTTGATAGCTTTTAGTTTTAATGTTAGATACATATGTACACATATATATAACTCTCTTTGACAGCTTACTACAGATGAAGATCATCTTAATCCAGTTCCTGTCTCATCCACACCTGTTGACAACAAACCAGTCATTCCTCCTGATGAATCCTTACCTTCAGATATGCTTGTATCATTACCAGGTCGAGTTAGACTAGAGAGCTCTATAAGAAGTATTCAGACTAGCATAGTAACACCTGATTCTGAGATATTACCAGTGGCTGATGAAGAAACAGCAGAACGTGAGAGAGAGATTTGTGTGTGTGTTATATTTTTCTTGTTTTATATAGAGGCTAGAAGAGCTAGAATAGATAGCTCTTCAGCTGATGATAGAGAATTTGAAGATGAAGGTACGAAATAAAATATCAAACGAGGGAACAAACTTTAAATTTAGTTAATTCTTTGAAAAGGGGAAATGTCTACGAAATGTTCCAATGTGATCTGTGGGTACTTTTTAATCCGAGTGTGTAGCATTTGTTGTGTCGTCCTTCTTGAGGATGACTAGTCCCAGTATTGGTCCAAACACAATCCAAAACAAGACTAACAATACAATTAGTATTATAATGACTACGCCGGCTTTCTGTCCTGGAGTTAGCCCCATAGTTAAATCTCAAAGTCGCTTCAGCATATACTGTAAAAACGTTTTCTTTTTACAAAACCTCCGACTTCTAGTAACAATATCCTAGAAGAGATCAGTAGGCTAAGTAGTTTTTTTTAGAATTAGACTATAGTAAACATTATATACTAGTCAAGTAGTCACAAACATAGGTTAGAGAAAAATAGTAATAGACAGACCTGGGGTCAATTACAATTGTAATTGTAGTTCAATTACAGTACTATTTATCTATTACTAATAGAAAAATAGTACTAGATAAATAGTATGGTTTAGAAGAATAGTTTATTACAACTAAGATATACTGGTCTTGTTGTTTTAAATGTTGTATAACAAATAACATCATATAGATATATTTATATACAGATGTACATTCACCAGCATGGGCTAATCATCGAAAACATATTTTTATTGTGAGTGTATCTGGAAAACCTATTTACAGTCGATATGGTAAAGAGGAGCAATTAGTAAATATATTTGGTATAATGCAAGCATTGGTCTCTATAGTACAAGATGATAAAGATATATTAAGGTGAGAGAGACAGAGAGAGACAGACAGACAGACAGCATCAGAGAGAGAGGGTGGGCAAGTGATTACTCTGTTTTCTGTAGGTGTGTCTCCACTCAAACTCATAAGATTGTCTTTCTTAACAAATCTCCATTGGTCTTTGTAGCAGTATCACGTTCTTCATTATCAGAAAGTCAAGTAAACTATTTTATTTTGTTTACTATTAGAATACTAATGATTCTTTCTGATTATTAGCTGAAGTTACAACTTTCTTACACTTACTATCAAATATTAAGTGTCCTCACAAACACACAATTAAGACAGATTTATGATCGTAATCCTGGTTTTGATCTTAGATATTTACTACAAGGTGATTGCAATGCACATTATATCAAACATACATCCATCCATCTAGCCCTCTATTAATCCATATAGCCCTCTATTAATCCATATAGCCCTCTATTAATCCATATAGCCCTCTATTAATCCATATAGCCCTCTATAAATCCATATAGCCCTCTATTAATCCATATAGCCCTCTATTAATCCATATAGCCCTCTATTAATCCATATAGCCCTCTATAAATCCATATAGCCCTCTATTAATCCATATAGCCCTCTATTAATCCATATAGCCCTCTATTAATCCATATAGCCCTCTATTAATCCATCTAGCCCTCTATAAATCCATCTAGCCCTCTATTAATCCATCTGGCTCTCTATAAATCCATCAATCTATCTAGCTGTCCATCCATTTATCCATTCTTATCTACATTTCATTAATTATAACTCTATTTTATAGGATCTGAGAAATTTATCGACAATATTCTTAATCTTACTGATCACGATCCTTCCTATCTGCTATCAGGAGTGAGTCTAAAATGGATACACGCACGTTATGCATCTATTATATTAGATTCGTTGTCTTGCTATGAATGTCTCTCTGCGTCAAGCAATAACGACAGCTTTGTTACAATCTCGTCACAAGGTTAGTAACTAAAAAAGGGGTTACCTGTTAAAGAATGACATATTTATAAAAAGATATTGTTCTTTGATTTCTCCTTATCATAATTCATTAGGATGTTTTGTTTGCGTTATTGATTGCTGAGGATAAACTCATTGCATATATTAAGCCTAAAGACCATCACCTTCATCCTATTGGTCAGTCAGATACCATTTCACTTGCTATCTGTTTTAATATTATTTTCCACAGATATTCATCTCATTTTTAACCTCGTCATGGCCTCTACTAGTTTCCGTTCTGCTGAAAGCTGGACCCCAATATGTCTTCCTAAATTCAATGACTCTGGATTTCTACATGCTTATGTCTCTTATCTTCCTAACAATTCTCCTGCTTGTCTGCTCCTGATATCTACAAATAAAGAGAAGTTTTTTGAGCTTCAGCAGTGCAAAGAAAAAATTGTTGATGTATGTTGTTTTAAAGGTTGCTTTCTTATTCTCTCTCTCTCTCTCTCTCTCTCTCTCTCTCTCTCTCTCTCTCTCTCTCTCTCTCTCTCAGCGTTTAACTCGACATGGATTATTAGACCAGATCACAGCAAGTGTGGAAACAGGAACCTATACTATAGGTAGTAGTATATTACAGTTAATAAGCTTGTACTATTTACTGTCTCTCCTTTGTTCAGATCATCTTCAAGCCCCAGAAATTAGACATTTCCTTTATCGTTCTCGCAAGTCTTTGTCTGTCACATCTCCTCAACTTCCTGCGCTTTATTCACAAGAGGAGGACCAATTAAGGTTAGCTACAAGATTATTAGGACAAGCCTCTTTTAGTTTGGCTCCACCCATTTAGATTATTTGATCATTACATGTTAATGAATCAACAACTTCATTCTTACATGTGGCCAACTAAAATCCTCTATCAAGTAGGGTCAAAAGAAGCTTTACTAGGATGGGTAAGTATGAGTGTACAGGTCTGAGGATTATGGTATGGGAATGAATTTCTGAGGCTGAAAATTTGAGTGTAAGCGTCAATGTTGCGTTTCAGATAGATAGATTGACTTAAACTTTCTTTTGTCATTAGCATTTAAACTGGAAGTTTACCAATAAGGAAGTTATTTTAAACTTTGATACTTTAAACTGAAACTATCTTTGTCTTATCACAATTTTAATAGTACCAAACAAACTTCATCATTTCTTAATAAATAATGAATGTGTTTTTTGCATCCTTTAGAGGACAGGGAACTTTGACCTTTATATTGTTTTTGACCCCTTACTATCGAAACCTCAGGCTATTACATTGGGTAATAAACTTATAAGATGGATTAATGTAAGTTACATCATTATGATGTCATGGTATTAGTTAGTTGACATTAACGCTATTAGTATATTATAATTTGCCCTTGTTATGTACCAGAACAGTGTAGAATACATTCCATTGTCCATTAAAGGAGTAATTTGAATATTATTAATATGTCATTGTTGTTACTATTAATAGAAGCATGTACTATTAATAGCACACATCATGATGTAAGATACATCTTTAATTTTTATCACTTCAGAAAGAAGAGGACAGACTAATTATTACCAGTACAACTACATTTTAAGCCATTTGCTCTACATTTCATTTATAATTATAACATCTGCATTATTTATTTGTGTCCACTAACACAAACTTAGAAATGATTACAATTTATAGTTAATATTATTATTAGAAAAAAAATGTTTGTATCAGGAGGAGGAGGACATATTATTGGTTTGGGAAATAAATTCAATAAGATATGATGATAATAGAGAACAAACAAACAAAAATAAAAACTACATTATAAAATACAAACTACAATCTAAATCATGATGGTGCGGACATTTGTCTCTGAATAAATTTTAAAGGACCTTCTAAACATTCACTAAAAGGGTTCATACGACGTTGACTAAATGGATTCATACGACGCCACCAGTTCTCTATACTTGGTTTATAAGGTTTTCCATCATTAGCATACTGTAAGTAAACGAGACCATCACCTGGAGTCTCTTCTATACTGTAATATCCTTTGTGTGTACAAAAACAAGTGAAGCCACGATTTTCATAGAATCTTATAGCTATTTCATTTGCTGCCTCAACGTGTAAATAAACCACTTTACACATTGTTTGTGTATGGACATATTGTAACAAGGATTTCATGAGATTTGAGCCTACTCCATGACGACGATAAGCTTCACTGACACCTGTGATGTGAGAAGGAAAGATATATTAAACTATAGTCTTAACAATGATATAAAGGTACTAATATAACTAGATAGATTTGACGGGTAACCATTAGAGTGTTTTGTCTCAGAACAATAGGTTAATGCAATAATTTCCCCACAATGATCATATTTAGGTATTTACTATACAATTAATATTAATTTCTAATTCTAAGTTGTATATTAGACGATTCTATGTAATACATAATAATTATAGTATGATTTAACTTACCAAATATGGTAATATACATGACCAGATCAGCAGAAGAAGATTCATCCACAACATAGCCGTATTCATTTTCTAAGTGATGAAGGGTTTGAATTTGGCCTACAATCATGCCCACCATTCTATCAGTTGCTAGCTCATAAGCTCCCTGTGTGTATGTCCACTCGTCTCCTTGTAAGAGGCCATCAAACCAACTGTCTGGATACTCAAGTGGAAAACACTCTAAACATAATGCCTGCATTGAAGGCTTGTCTTCGAAACTCATCTGTCTGTAATAGAGTTGAGAGTTGTCCATTGTCTTCTCTAGTTGAACAGAAAACTTGCTATTTATTTCTTTAACTATGCTACAACTCGGTGTCAGCTTTGTATTTATGGCTGCCTTCTCGTTTGCCACGCCCATCATAAATTACATCACAACAATGTTTCTATTTATAACATCAACATATGTAATTCACAGTCTGTCTATAAATAGAACTGCACACTTTGCAGTCCACACTGTAACAATAAACATTAAAACATAGCCATCTACTTTATACTGATTATTGTATATTCATGCAATACTAACACAATTCTTTAGTACGGTGATGAAAATGCGATGATCTACTTCGGTGAAAGGCTGTTAGCGAGCCTGAAAGAGGAGGGGTCACATCTCCAGCCCTTGGGTCATTCAGATCATTCGTTGTTTTGTGTTTGGATCCACCTTTACGAGAAAGAAAAGGAAAAAGACGTGTGCGTACAGATCTGTCAGATTTATGCCTCTTTAGTAAACTCTTAGATTTTGGGCGAGAAAGTTGTTCTGCAGTACATGTGGTTTGAGGTTCATCATGGCCAACTGTACCATTATTGAATCCATTCTTATCATCACAACGGTCATCACTTTGAGAAGATGACAGTGATGCATTAGTAGTTGACACGTCATGAGGTTTCTCATGAAATTTGGGTAGAAGTACTAATTCATGATCATCTATTTTAGGTGGATTGATAGAGCTTCGCTTACGTGGAAGATCACTAAAGGATTTGCGACGCCTCAATTCAAAAATCTGCTCTGAGGCTGCATCTATTAATTGCTGTCTACGTGTGGGAGAGATAAGAACACTTGTAGACTCAGATTGCTTTGACTGATGTCGGCTAGTTGAGAGGGCTTGTTTTGTTGAAGTATTCTCAGCAGGACTAGAAGTGGAACGTTTCTTTCGAACTTGAAGACAAGCTTCTGATATTAAACTCTTCTTTCGTTGAGGAGATATTAGTTGTTCTGTAGTATCTTCTAGATTAGGTGGGTCTGAAGATACACCATAGACGGAAAACTTAGAGTCAAATATTGACGTTAGCGAATCTAGTAAATTCATTTCTGAATTTTCTTTGGCTTTCAATGTTTTAGGATTTTCCTCTTTCTTTTCACTTAGATTCACGTCTGTTTTTGGAAGGAGCTTTGGCTTTTCTCTTTTCTGAGATGCAACAATTAAAGACGTGTCTGCGGTTTCTTGCTGTGTTTGAATTTGAGTGTCAGTGGGAGGAGAGGCAGGTCTGATGAACATAGTTTTAGGATGTACAGGATAATGTTCTCTAACAACTACTGTATGTATTAAAACAGGATAGTCTTCCTTAACTGATTCGGTGTCTTGGTTGTTTTCTGTTGATTTCTTTTCTGTAGAGACTATGTCTTTTTCTAATTCTTTTTGTGTCTCTGTAGTGTTGCTCTCCTGTTCTGTCACTGTCTCTAAAGCTGGGATTTGAGGATGACCGATAAATTTTTCCATCAGTTTGTCTGATGGACTGAAGATAAACTCAGGATACAGTTTTACAGCTGAATATGAAGGTGAACAAACCAAGGGCTCAACGTGGACTATTTCACGAGATTCTTGAGGTGGAGTCCCTAGTGCTTGAAGAGTTTCTCTCCCTGCTTTATATCTGGAAGGAGTTATGTTACCCGACCAACTACCTCTTCTGCCTAAATTGGCCTTGGATTCCTGCACAACTTTATTCATAATACTTGACATTCCGCCTTGTCCTAAGGACTTGTGCATTAGCTCATTAATGCCTTGATGTTTCTTGAGCTCATTTTCATCTAGCTCCTTCTCATTTACTGGTTGTTCATCTTTTATAATTGTTTCTTCATTTTCTTTATTTGTTTCGTTGTTTACATTCGTGTTGTCTAAGGTTGGTAGACTAAGTCGTCTTTGGTGCATATGTCTTCCACCATCTTTGTGACTAACAACGTGTGGTGGTGACAAAAAGCCTTCTTCATATGATTCACTAGGAGAAATTACAGTGGCTGAGAGAGAGAGAGAGAGTTTATATAAAAATGGAATTTTTAAAATGTATGTTTTGAAAACATCATCAATAAAGTCATTCACATAGTCTTAACATGCATTCTTAATAACATGTACTATGGACACTATATATAGAATAATAGACACCAGTTATATAAGGATAAGAAATATATAGTTTACTATTAACATTTACTTACCAAGAATACAAGTTTCTTTTCCCTCTTGTTCAAGTGTAGTCTCATCTTTCTTACAAAGTAAAAAGTAACCTTCTTTGCCATTTTTCCTCCACTTTTGGCAGATTAATAGCACTCTTTCTCTCTCAGGTATCATCCTCTTATAATTGCCATGAGCACTCTCTACACACTATCAAACAAAAGAAGACATTATATATAGGGTTGTGCTGTTAATAAGGTCATAAATGCATGGAGTTTAATAACAATTACAAGTGTACAGTGCCAATTTGCCAAGGGGTATTACATAGAAATTCCTTTTATAAATCTTAACTTCTAGTACATTCACATGTAAACATTTCCTTTATTAAAAGTGTTAAACAAAACTGTTAACCTTTATCATTAGTACATCAAATCAAGGTGTGAAGATGACATATTTCATAAGTATTATCATTATAGTGTATAGGTAGAAATATCAAAAGTGATCATAACATTGTGCATTAGAAACCTTTGAGATGAAATAAGCATTCTTTTGAACACGTTAGCTGATATGCATGACAATAATTGAGCCATTTCGTATGCAACAAACACATCATATAGTGTATCTGATTGAAGCATTGTGTTATGTCTTCGTATTTGTGTGTTTAACTTTAAAAGTATTCCTAAATGACTGCATGACTCTGCAACATGTTTTTTTTCAGTATAAAAGCATACATGTATATATTATACAATATAGTGTATCTGTGATGTCTGTATAGGAACATTAAAGCACAGTTGGAAGATGTAAATACATGTCTAGCTTTATAGCCATTGTGTGGATGAATATGACAACTGTAGTACTTACTTCAGCAAGGTAGAACTCTTTGGCTGAATAACAGCTAGATTGATCATGCTTCTCCATTACAGTAAATACCACTTCATGGGCTGTAGTGTTCATGTTGACTGGAAGTGTTGTGTAGTTGATATCAGGATTCAGAGCAGTCACTTTCACGTGAATCACTGGGCCGTTAAGAACACTTAAGTCAGTGATCTGATGACTGTGACTGACAGTTGTCTCAGTGCTATTGGTTGTATTGATAGTTGCATCTGCCTACAAAACATTGTTAGTAGTAAGTATGAAATGCAGTGTATCATTTCTCATTGTATACTCTGTACTGGAATTTATTTGCTCATGCATGCATCATTGACTGAGGTCTGGTACTTTTTACTTTTTATGCATGCGTTGAATTTACTTACCTGTTGTCCAGACAGTGCTTCATCTTGGTGTTGAAAATGCTCCATTAGTTAGCAACGTATTAGTAGCTTAGATATATTGGAAATCCATACGAATGCAAATAAACTGTAAACACACCCCTACGCTAATAGAGGGTGATGTCCTATGAATCTCATTATATAAAGCACTATCAATTATCTATTATAATCATATGACAATCACCTGCTGGACAGTCACTCGTGTGACGTTCAGGAAATGATGGGCAGGGAAAGACAGAGTAATTGCTGATCTCATAATTTGTAGACGATAAAGAAGATAAAGACACGTCCAGCAAAGTTACAAACCTTGGTCGTCATTTGCTCAAGTGTCTCCTGGTGTTTGGGTAGAACTTCTCTGGGCCAGAACTCCTTATATTAAAAAAAGTCTTTCTTTAGACTATAACTCCACCCATCTACCACACCCTCTTGGATTTGGAGTGACTGGTCACTTTTGTGTTTAGTTTTGGAACTATTCTATTGCTATGGCAACTGTGTCAGACGATGCAATAGAACCTGACTTAGCACCTAGTTCGTCTCTACATGATGATGTCTTTAAAAACGAAGACCCTGCACCTGATGCTGCTCCAAGGTTAGTCACTATAACTGTCTTGTTCATCGAAGTATCATTCACTTTCTAATGGTTTGATTCATTTTGTCTGTCTGATTCTATTTATTCTACCTCTCCAATAAAAATTATTATTTAATATAAATTATTAATTATTAATTGTCTCATTTTTAGCGGAGACGTTGAGCTGGTTTCATTTAAGACTGTAGACTCGTCAACCAGTCCTTCGACAATACAAGAGAGCAGTGTCTTTTTTATTGTAGCAGATGAGACAACGACAAATTGGCAAAATTCTCGTTTTAACCACACCCTCCCTTTCTCCACCTCCATTGACAGCTTGTACTCTATAGTGGCTAGTGATGCTAGTAAGTCATTAAATAATTGACCATTTTAAACTTTCAGTATATAATTGTTTATGTCACTATTAATAGTAGAATTATCTACTTGATGTAGACCTTATTAATAATAAAATCTTTTTAGCCATACTTGCCTTGAAAAAGGTATGTGACGCTCTTCTCTTTCTCTTTAGAATATGTACTGGGTACCTTCCATCTTGTGTGGCGTTGTCAGACAGGCAAAAATGGAGAAGAGGAGATCTTATTAGATCCACATTCTACAGGTACTCTCTATGAAATGGGTATGCAAGAGGAACCATCCAAGACATATCTCCTTATAAGGGAAAAGGATGAAAATCCTCCTCAAAGACAAGACAAGGTGAGTTGTTCTGGAATAATCTTGTGTTTTTGACAGGAAAAGTTTAAATAAAATTTGACTTCTTTGCAAAGACTCTTAATATTCAGACATCATGAGTGTCCCATATCTAGTATTATTAGTTTCTAAAATGAGGAAGTCCCTGTAATTAGTAAATTTAATTATGTCGAAAAATTAGCCTTAAATTGTTTATTATTTCTTTTAAGGAGGTCTCTGTTGATGCTGAGAAGGAAGAAGCAACTGGTCAAGTGTCCACTCAAGTCAGTAATGTATCCTCATCAACGTGGTCCTCATATAATAACCCTGTCTATAACTCCTCCTCATATGGTAGCAGCTCCAGTTATTCTAGTAACTATGGTTACAGTAGCTATGGTTACAGCTACCACTCTAAATCTGATACAGGTATACTACGGGGGAATTTCAAATGCTTTGTTTTAGCATATAATAATATGCTCATTATTTAGAATTAATGTTGATAATAATGCTAAGTACTATCAATGTTAGATAATGCTAGTGTGTTGAGTTGCTATTAATCATGTTTTATAGGTTTTGTTGGACTTGTCAACCAAGCTATGACATGCTATCTCAACAGTCTACTTCAGACTTTGTATATGACACCAGAATTTAGAAATGCCATTTATGAATGGAAATTTGAGGCAAGAGAAAAAGAGAATGGAGCAGCTGAACAAGAGGCCACTAAATGCATACCTTATCAACTTCAGAGACTCTTTTTACAACTCCAAGTAGGCCACACCCCCTAATTAATGTAAGTAACATTGAAATTTGTTATGTTAGACTGCAAAGAAGAGGGCCGTAGAAACGACTGATATCACGAAAAGTTTTGGATGGGACAGCAGTGAAGGTACATATTGTAACATTGCAGATATATTTACTCTATTAATTATTAGCATGGCAGCAACATGATGTGCAAGAATTGTGTCGAGTAATGTTCGATGCATTAGAGAAGAGATTTAAGAAAGATCAAGACAGACAAGGACAAGCTCAGGTTTGTACAAGTTCAGGAGAAGATAGATGGACAGTCTGATAATTAATATTAGATTTATTAATATCTTTAAATTAGGTTAATTTGATTAATGAGTTGTACCAAGGGACTTGGAAAGATTATGTGAAGTGTAAAAAGGTGTGTTGACACTGTTAATATATTGTATGTACTCATTATTGTAGTGTGGTCACGAGAGTGCTCGTGAAGACACATTTCTTGATATTCCTTTGGTTATTAAACCATTTGGTAGCAGTATAACATTTGGTAGTGTTGAAGAAGCTATTAAAGCGTTTGTAGAACCAGAGACCCTTGATGGAGACAATCAGGTATTGTTATAAATTCTACTTAATTTGTATTGAGCTATTTAATTTAGTATTCTTGTGAGAAATGTAATGAAAAACAAGATGCTTTGAAGGTACATGTAATTGTAAACATACATATATGTAATTATAAATATATCATAAAATGTACATGTAATTTACTGGATATCTTGTCACTATAATATTGTAGGGTCTTAAGTTTAAACGCTTCCCGTATCTTCTTACTTTGCAACTCAAACGATTTGATTTTGATTATCAAACAATGCATCGTATCAAACTAAATGACAGGTATGTTATGGGAGGAGTCTAGATACTTTGACCACACCTCTCATCTCTAGAATGACATTTCCCAAGCTCTTAAACTTAAATCACTTTGTTGAAGATAAAGTTTGTAGAATGATATCTCTGTGTTGCTCAATAATGCAATATCTTTCTTTATAGCCTGAGGTTCCTGATGATGTTAGAGAAAAATATAAAAACTTTGTTGTGGAACGATTTGATCGACAAGATCATCCACCATCTTATGGTGCTGCTGTCTCCTCTAACTATCCTTATAACCCTCCATCTTATTCTGAAATGTAAAGAACTAGTCTCTACTACATTGTGTAGTTACTAAATATATTCATTACTAGTACTGCAAAACAACCTGGTCCAGATGTTACTATTACTGAAGAATTGGGACGTGAAGACGATGATGGGCGCGGTCAGGTAACTGCTGAAAAGGATGACAAAAAAGAATATCAAGTTCATCAGTTGTTATGTGAGGTACTTGTATAATCTAAAAATATACAATATTAAAATTATTGGGATTTATTTTTAGGGACCATATGTATATGAGTTGTTTTCTATTATGATACACTCTGGTAGTGCTGTTGGAGGTCATTATTATGCTTACATCAAGTGAGAACAAGATCTGGCCGTTGTATCAATGCTTATATTTTAACTCTTAAGATCTTTTAAAGACAAAAGATGGTATTGTTTCAATGACCAAAGTGTCACCAGGGTAAATATACTCTAATGTACTGCAGGAAAATATTTCTTTCTTATAATTAGATAACGCAAGATGAAATAGAACAGACATTTGGAGGTGCAGATCGTAGCTCAAATCGAGGGTATTACTCTTCAATGTACAGCTATTCTGCAAATGCTTACATGTTAATGTACAGACGAATAGAAGAGAAAAATGAAAGTTAGCCACACCCACCAATATAACCAGTAAATAAATGGTATTCGTTTATAGGTTTTATTGAAAAAGTGACTTTTCCTCCTCATCTCAAAGAACAAATTGAGAAGGAAACAGAAAGAGAGAAAGAGGAGAAAAAAAGACAGGAATTGGAAAAGCAAATGTGCAAGGTACATATGCTATTAATAACTTTTAATATAACTACACATTTATTGATTGTATAGTTCAAATTATTTGCCATTCATCCTGTTACTGGTAAGACCATTGAGTCAAAACTGGAAGTACACCAGGATGTTCTTCTTCCTGTTGCTTTGAATCAAGCATATAAAGTAACTAGTGTGGATCCATTTTATATTTAATGGATCCATTTTTGCATGTAGGTATTAGAAATGGCTCCACATGTACCAATCGAACGTTGTCGACTTGTCAAATATGATGACTATTCTGAGACAATGGACCAATCCTTTGATCTTGAAGAGGTACATGAAATTACATGTATTTGTACATGTAAATATATACAATGTTACATTCTATTATCTTCAGTTTGAAGACCAAACGTTTGGCAAATTAGTGGGTGGAGCTAGAATGTACTACTCGTTTGAAATGTTCTTAGAGACTCGAGGGGAAAACGAAACATTTAAAAAATACAACAAAGGAGGTGGGTGTGGTCAATAACCAATCAACAATGTACTACAATGACATATTATAGGGATGAAGTTGAAAATAGCTGTTATTGATATGGAGACAGGTGAAGTTCAAGCACCTATACCAATGAGAGCAGAACAAGGGTGGAGTGTAGCTGAACTAAAACAAATTATAGGAGAAGTAAGGAGATAGTCGTGTGATTTTTATCATCTTTCTTTCTGCTAGCTCTGTAATCTTGACCCTACTTGTATGAATTTAGTTTTAGAAGTATACAATGATGGAAGACATTTGCCTTCTGATGCTAATACACTTAGAGGTGAAGGCTTATATCGTAAACATACAGTGAGTATAACACTGTCTGTGTCTTTTGTAATTGATCTCTCTTTCCCTCTCCCTTCTCTCTCTCTCTCCCTCTCCTTCCCCTTTCTCTCTCTCATGCAGCTCTTTGCTGCTTCTGACCCCTATGACTTCCAAAAACCTTACAAAGAAAGTCAAATGCATAAATTTGTAGAATTACATGTCAATTCTATTCTTTTGAACATTACATTACCTCCTCGACCTGAGAATGTAGAAATAATTGAAGCTCCTTCCAAACCTAATGAGGAGGAGGAGGTTGTACCAGATTTGGTTCCAAGTCATGGAGCCTTATCACATGAAGGAGGAGGAGGAGAGACAGAGAGTCAGGAGGAGTTGACAAATAAAGGCAAAGAGGTTGTAGACAACATAGATGTGGAAGGAAAAGTGAAAGTGAAAGAGGAAACAGAAACGAATTCAAAGGAAACTTCTAAAGAGGAGACAACAAAACACGAAGGAGAAGAAAGAGGAAAGAAACGAGGTACTAAAATAACTTAAAATTATTAAAATTTATTCCTCTTTTCAGAGATACAAATGCGAATTGATCGAAGAACCACTCTGGCTCAACTCAAAGATAAACTTGTTGCAGATGTTGGTGTACCAGCTACTAATTTTAAAGTCTACAGAGTCTACAGTAACCAACAAGAATATGAGATGGAAAGACTCAACGATACCTTGATGTCAACACCTTCAGAATCAAAAGTAAGCCGTCAAGTTGACCACACCCATTTATTTTGTTGTAGTTTGTTGTTAGACTAGGGAGAGCACTTCAAGTTGGAGAACATCGAATAAAATTGTATTTACTAGATGTCAACAAATCTGAGGTATTCTGTTATGTAGAGAATATTGTATGACGTTTGTTCCATTGTATCATGATAGTTTTTCAATCTTATGATGGAATCTATTGTGGCTAAAAATACACCTGTAAAAGAATTTAAGAAACAAATCATCGAAGAGTCAAGAAAGCAAGGAGTTGATTGCAACTTTGAATTAGACAAGTAATCTATTATGAATAAGGGTCATGTGATAGTCATGTGATGATTTTAGAATGAGATTACGTAAGAAGACGTGGAGATCACCAGGAACAGTCTATTTGGATCACCAGTTAATTGATAAAGATATTTATGTGTATGCTGGTAGTGAGATGTATGTTGAGCCTTTAGAAAGTATGTCAGCAATATAGATGATGGAGTTATAGATAACTTTGTACAATAGATCCAGAAAAGATGTCTGTTCCAACACAGATGCAGGTGTATGTTCGTAGGTGGCACCCTGATCAATTTGTAGTTGACCCCACTAAGGAGGTTATACTCGACTCCGCCCACCCTAATGACCTCAAGAGTAAGGTACTCTAGCATCTATTTATATGACTGATAGTCAATGATACTTGTTTTATTTAGTTATCAGATCTTAGTGGTATTCCTATAGAGAATGTCGCTGTTGCTAAGGTTAGTTGATCTTTTATTGTGTCATTAGTTCATTTTACATAATTGTATTAGCAGTTATTCTTACCATAACCTCTTAAATACACTTAGAATGTAATATATATTGGTCTGGAATTCTTACTACAACATTAATTTGATTTGTTATATGGAGTGTTGATTTAGTCTGCGGGAAATCTCAATAGTGCTATTTTAATTTGGTTTGTGGCACACATGTATGAACCATAAGCATTTTATTACTAATGTGTTTTTAATTTATACATACTTAATTAAATATATATTGTTGGTTGTTCTTTATTTAGGCAATAGGGTCTTTTCCAGCAGAGATCTCTATTCTTGAAATTGAAAGTGATTTAGATTGGAATCCAGCAATCACTTCCATTAGTCAAGCTCCTTTCTCTCTTTATGATGATGGTGGAGTGATTTATTACAAGTAATTATTCTTCATTACTAGTAATCCTTACTAATATTATTTGTTAGAGATTCAACAGCTAAGATAAAGGAGCTTACAAATGATGAACGAAATGAAATTCAAAAAACTGAGAGTTCAAGGTACAGTATACCACAACACACATCATTTCTCTATCATTTATTTCTTCAGCACACACAATATACTCAACAATGTTAATAAATTATTCTATTATTCTATATAGGGCTAGTAAATCAGGGATTTATGGTACTGGTTCTTCTAGTGGTCATTCTAACTATACTTCTTACTATCGAAAAGAGAAAGCACTTAAGATTTATACTGAAGATGACAAACCTGAAAAAGAGAGAGAGGACTAATATTAAGTACTCCCCTCTTAATGTGTTTGATGAAGTGTAGTATTTTAGAGCTAGAGTACAATACTTTATGATTTAGTTTCTAAATTTGTGTTACAAGTACTAGTGTTATTAACTGGCTGGATTTTATATTGCATGTGTTTGTACCTTTTTCAACTATATTATCATGCACATAATAATTATTAATTTAAGTTATTGAAAATAATTTGATTATAACCTATGTGATAATATATTGTTAATGTTTGTCATGACCCTACAAATGATTAGCTATATCAACTGGATTATTTATTGTGAGATCAAATGAGAAAAATTTCATTGAACCACGATTAATTTGGATCGGTAGAGCTCGTTGTTGTAATTTAACTTGTTTTCTGTGTGGTGACAGAGAGAGAGAGAACGTTTTTACGTACACTTTATCTTAAAACAAGAGTTATACTTGCATCAATACTTAAAGTTCATTGTGTTTCAAGGAATAAACAACATTATAAACTTACTCAGCACAAGCTATCTTTTTTGTTCTCAAATTGAATTCAAATTTTGTCTCTCTTCATTGACTTGTTTTTTGGTTCCTTTGATTATCTCTTCAGCTTTTCTAGAGCAAAGACAACACAAGTACATACATTACATAGGACAGTTGTAAGTACTGTATATTGGTCTCCAAGTGCCACATCTTTTCCAATCACGCTATACTAGCAATTGACACGTCAATATTGTAATACTTGGCAAATTAGTGAGTATCGTAATTGACGAAATAGAACAGACATTTGGAGGTGCAGATCGTAGCTCAAATCGAGGTTATTACTCTTCAATGTACAGCTATTCTGCAAATGCTTACATGTTAATGTACAGACGAATAGAAGAGAAAAATGAAAGTTAGCCACACCCACCAATGTAACCAGTAAATAAATGGTACTCATTTTGTATTGTAGTCTCGTGTAGCCAGCCCCTTCTCCCCTGGAATTGGATGAGGGCCTCGCTATGCAGGACTACTCAATCAATGGTGTCTTTTTCTGGATACTTCTTTGTGTAACTTGACTGATGATGTAACAACATGTCCTATGATGACATCACTATGTGTCATAGAGTTAATAATGTTAGGTT
Source organism: Xestospongia muta (assembly GCA_963693285.1). Classification (NCBI taxonomy): domain Eukaryota; kingdom Metazoa; phylum Porifera; class Demospongiae; order Haplosclerida; family Petrosiidae; genus Xestospongia; species Xestospongia muta. The sequence continues at coordinate 4,167,439 of OY848929.1, read as the reverse complement.
TGATTTAGGGTTTAGGTGATGTTATCAATATGATGACATCACTTGTGTCATTTCATTGTGATGTCATTATAGTCAAGTTACACCAAAAACCACCCCTTTTTCTCCTCATTTCAAAGAGCAAATTGAGAAGAATCCGGAATTTTTACTACAAAATTAATTTGATTTGTTATATGAAGTGTTGATTTTAGTCTGTGGTAAAACTATTCTATTGCTATGGCAACTTCATCTCTACACGATGATGTCTTTAAAAACGAAGATCCTGCACCTGGTGCTGCTCCAAGGTTTGTCATTATAACTGTCTTGTTCATCAATGTATCATTTATTTCTACCATATGTGTAGTTTATATTCAACAGTCCATTTATCTCATTCTCTATCCAGCCTTTCTAATGGTTTGATTCATTTTGTCTGTCTGATTCTATTTATTCTACCTCTCCAATACAAATTAATTATTATTTAATATAAATTATTAATTATTGTCTCATTTTTAGCGGAGACGATGAGCTGGTTTCATTTAAGAGTATAGACTTGTCAACCAGTCCTTCGACAATGCAAGAGAGCAGTGTCTTTTTTATTATAATAGATGAGACAACGACAAATTGGCAAAATTCTCGTTTTAACCACACCCTCCCTTTCTCCACCTCCATTGACAGCTTGTACTCTATAGTGGCTAGTGATGCTAGTAAGCCATTAAATAATTGACCATTTTAAACTTTCAGTATATAATTATTTATGTCACTATTAATAATAGAATTGTCTACTTGATGTAGACCTTATTAATAATAAAATCTTTTTAGTCATACTTGCCTCAATAAAGGTATGTAATGCTCTTCTCTTTCTCTTTAGAGTATGTACTGGATACCTTCCATCTTGTGTGGCGTTGTCAGACAGGCAAAGATGGAGAAGAGGAGATCTTATTAGATCCACATTCTACAGGTACTCTCTATGAAATGGGTATGCAAGAAGAACCATCCAAGACATATCTCCTTATAAGGGAAAAGGATGAAAATCCTCCTGAAAGACAAGATAAGGTGAGTTGTTCTGGAATAATCTTGTATTTTTAACAGGAAAAGTTTAAATAAAATTTGACCTCTTTGCAAAGACTCTTAATATTTAGACATCATGAGTGTCCCATTTCTAGTATTATTAGTTTCTAAAATGAGGAAGTCCCTGTAATTAGTAAATTTAATTATGTCAAAAAATTAGCTTTAAATTGTTTATTATTTCTTTTAAGGAGGTCTCTGTTGATGCTGAGAAGGAAGAAGCAACTGGTCAAGTGTTCACTCAAGTCAGTAATGTATCCTCATCAACGTGGTCTTCATATAATAACCCTGTCTATAACTCCTCCTCATATGGTAGCGGCTCCAGTTATTCTAGTAACTATGGTTACTGTAGCTACCACTCTAAATCTGAGAAGGAAACAGAAAGAGAGAAAGAAGAGAAAAAAAGACAGGAATTGGAAAAGCAAATGTGCAAGGTACATATGCTATTAATAACTTTTAATATAACTACACATTTATTGATTGTATAGTTCAAATTATTTGCCATTCATCCTGTTACTGGTAAGACCATTGAGTCAAAACTGGAAGTACACCAGGATGTTCTTCTTCCTGTTGCTTTGAATCAAGCATATAAAGTAACTAGTGTGGATCCATTTTATATTTAATGGATCCATTTTTGCATGTAGGTATTAGAAATGGCTCCACATGTACCAATTGAACGTTGTCGACTTGTCAAATATGATGACTATTCTGAGACAATGGACCAATCCTTTGATCTTGAAGAGGTACATGAAATTACATGTATTTGTACATGTAAATATATACAATGTTACATTCTATTATCTTCAGTTTGAAGACCAAACGTTTGGCAAATTAGTGGGTGGAGCTAGAATGTACTACTCGTTTGAAATGTTCTTAGAGACTCGAGGGGAAAATGAAACATTTAAAAAATACAACAAGGGAGGTGGGTGTGGTCAATCACCAATCAACAATGTACTACAATGACATATTATAGGGATGAAGTTGAAAATAGCTGTTATTGATATGGAGATGGGTGAAGTTCAAGCACCTATACCAATGAGAGCAGAACAAGGGTGGAGTGTAGCTGAACTAAAACAAATTATAGGAGAAGTAAGTAATAATTGTGTGATTTTTATCATCTTTTTTTTCTGCTAGCTCTGTAATCTTGACCCTACTTGTATGAATTTAGTTTTAGAAGTATACAATGATGGAAGACATTTGCCTTCTGATGCTAATACACTTAGAGGTGAAGGCTTATATCGTAAACACACAGTGAGTATAACACTGTCTGTGTCTTTTGTAATTGATCTCTCTTTCCCTCTCCCTTCTCTCTCTCTCTCCCTCTCCTTCCCCTTCTCTCTCTCATGCAGCTCTTTGCTGCTTCTGACCCCTACGACTTCCAAAAACCTTACAAAGAAAGTCAAATGCATAAATTTGTAGAATTACATGTCAATTCTATTCTTTTGAACATTACATTACCTCCTCGACCTGAGAAGGTAGAAATAATTGAAGCTCCTTCCAAACCTAATGAGGAAGAGGAGGTTGTACCAGATTTGGTTCCAAGTCATGGAGCTTCATCACATGAAGGAGGAGGAGGAGAGACAGAGAGTCAGGAGGAGTTGACAAATAAAGGCAAAGAGGTTGTAGACAAAACAGATGCGGAAGGAAAAGTGATGGTGACAGAGGAAACAGAAACGAATTCAAAGGAAACTTCTAAAGAGGAGACAACAAAACATGAAGGAGAAGAAAGAGGAAAGAAACGAGGTACTAAAATAACTTTAAATTATTAAAATTTATTCCTCTTTTCAGAGATACAAATGCGAATTGATCGAAGAACCACTCTGGCTCAACTCAAAGATAAACTTGTTGCAGATGTTGGTGTACCAGCTACTAATTTTAAAGTCTACAGAGTCTACAGTAACCAACAAGAATATGAGATGGAAAGACTCAATGATACCTTGATGTCAACACCTTCAGAATCGAAAGTAAGCCGTCAAGTTGACCACACCCATTTATTTTGTTGTAGTTTGTTGTTAGACTAGGGAGAGCACTTCAAGTTGGAGAACATCGAATAAAATTGTATTTACTGGATGTCAACAAATCTGAGGTATTCTGTTATGTAGAGAATATTGTATGACATTTGTTCCATTGTATTCATGATAGTTTTTCAATCTTATGATGGAATCTATTGTGGCTAAAAATACACCTGTAAAAGAATTTAAGAAACAAATCATTGAAGAGTCAAGAAAGCAGGGAGTTGATTGCAACTTTGAATTAGACAAGTAATCTATTATGAATAAGGGTCATGTGATAGTCATGTGATGATTTTAGAATGAGATTACGTAAGAAGACGTGGAGATCACCAGGAACAGTCTATTTGGATCACCAGTTAATTGATAAAGATATTTATGTGTATGCTGGTAGTGAGATGTATGTTGAGCCTTTAGAAAGTATGTCAGCAATATAGATGATGTAGTTATTGATACTTTGTACAATAGATCCAGAAAAGATGTCTGTTCCAACACAGATGCAGGTGTATGTTCGTAGGTGGCACCCTGATCAATTTGTAGTTGACCCCACTAAGGAGGTTATACTCGACTCTGCCCACCCTAATGACCTCAAGAGTAAGGTACTCTAGCATCTATTTATATGACTGATAGTCAATGATACTTGTTTTATTTAGTTATCAGATCTTAGTGGTATTCCTATAGAGAATGTCGCTGTTGCTAAGGTTAGTTGATCTTTTATTGTGTCATTAGTCTCTTTTAGATAATTGTATTAGCAGTTATTCTTACCACAGACCCCTTAAAATACCCTTGTGTAGTTAGAATGTAATATATATTGGTCTGGAATTCTTACTACAACATTAATTTGATTTGTTATATGGAGTGTTGATTTAGTCTGTGGGAAATCTTAATGGTGCTATTTTAATTTGGTTTGTGGCACACATGTATGAACAATAAGCATTTTATTATTATAATATTAATATGTTTTTAATTTATACATACTTAATTAAATATATATTGTTGGTTGTTCTTTATTTAGGCAATAGGGTCTTTTCCAGCAGAGATCTCTATTCTTGAAATTGAAAGTGATTTAGATTGGAATCCAGCAATCACTTCCATTAGTCAAGCTCCTTTCTCTCTTTATGATGATGGTGGAGTGATTTATTACAAGTAATAATTCTCCATTACTAGTAATCATTACTAATATTATTTGTTAGAGATTCAACAGCTAAGATAAAGGAGCTTACAAATGATGAACGAAATGAAATTCAAAAAACTGAGAGTTCAAGGTACAGTATACCACAACACACATCATTTCTCTATCATTTATTTCTTCAGCACACACAATATACTCAACAATGTTAATAAATTATTCTATTATTCTATATAGGGCTAGTAAATCAGGGATTTATGGTACTGGTTCTTCTAGTGGTCATTCTAACTATACTTCTTACTATCGAAAAGAGAAAGCACTTAAGATTTATACTGAAGATGACAAACCTGAAAAAGAGAGAGAGGACTAATATTAAGTACTCCCCTCTTAATGTGTTTGATGAAGTGTAGTATTTTAGAGCTAGAGTACAATACTTTATGATTTAGTTTCTAAATTTGTGTTACAAGTACTAGTGTTATTAACTGGCTGGATTTTATATTGCATGTGTTTGTACCTTTTTCAACTATATTATCATGCACATAATAATTATTAATTTAAGTTATTGAAAATAATTTGATTATAACCTACGTGATAATATTGTTAATGTTTGTCATGACCCCACAAATGGTCAGCTACATCAACCGGTTTGTGAGTTGTAAGATTGAACGAGAAGACTTCGATTGAATCATTCTCTCTCTTGATAACTAGTCTGCAGTCAAGGTAATAACATATTATATAGAGCTCACATATATATTATTAGGTAGTCTGGACATTGTTCGATGTTAGTCTGTTTCTTTGATGTAATAGTTATGTCAATACATTATGGTATAAAAATATGTGAAGGATACAACCTTGTACATTCTCTTTTGTTGAACCACGATCAAATTGGATTGGTAGAGCTCGTTGTTGTAATTTAACTTGTTTTCTGTGTGTGTGTGTGTGTGTGTGTGTGTGTGTGGGTGACAGAGAAAGAGAGAGAGATTATGTACACTTTATCTTAAAACAAGAGTTATACTTGCATCAATACTTAAGTTCATTCTATTTCAAGGAATACACAACATTATAAACTTACTCAGCACAAGCTATATCTCTTTTTTGTTCTCGAATCGAATTCAAATTTTGTCTCTCTTCATTGACTTGTTTTTTTGTTTCTTTGATCATCTCTTCAGCTTTTCTAGAGCAAAGACAACAAAAGTACATACATTACATAGGACAGTTGTAAGTACTGTATATTAGGCATGTCTCCAGGTCCCACATCTTGTACAATGTTCCCATAAAGAGTACAGACCTCATTGGTCAGCTTGACCTTTTGACTCTCAAGACCTAAGGAAGATGACATCATTATTACATCATTCCCAATCACACTATACTAGCAATTGACACATCAATATTGTAATACTTAGCAAGTGAGTATTGTATCAATTATCTAGTAATTATAATAGTTTTTGATACTTGATATATATCACATTAACATGAGGGAATTATCTCTCTAGAATCTACGTTATATGTACGTGGGAAGGTAGTGTTGTACACTACCTCCATTTTCCTTTCAGGAATGGTATGTAATTGCATAAAGCATTACTTTTTGTCATATGCTTTAATTTATTTCTGGAACGCAGTGATTTCTCCCGTATAGCAAGAACATTGTTGACTACCTTCTCGTGTTTCTGCACATCTTCAGTCTCAAAGGCAGTCTGCATCTAGTTGATAGAATTATTATCACACAACAATAAAACGAATAATAAAGTACCTCTTTTGTGTATTCTAGAGTTTTAAAAAAGTCCTCTTCATTGGATTTAAAGTGCTGTAAAGCCATTTTTCCCGCCAAACTACTCAAAAGTTGATGGGCACTAATTAGAATGCAAATACGCTTGCTTCTATTAGTTCGTCATTATTACATTTATAGTACTTCGGAAAGGAAAAGGGTTGTTTTTCGATCGCTCATCGTCGCCCTGTGTTGTGTCTTCAAAGTCTGCGTCGCTGTCTGTTGATAAGTGTTTCATTCTATTTTCAAGCAGGCAGTAGGTAGGTTCACAATACTCGACTGTATGAAGTGATAGCTAAATATTTTATCAAAGAAAAAATATTTGTCTGTTTGTTGTTCGATTATTTAATTAAATATACTACAAGTATAAAGAAAATGTATGTTATGTGGTGTGTAAACGAAGTAAAGCATTCTTTGATAATAATCTACATACTATTGACTAATCCAACACAACCTTGAATAATACGTTGGCTGGTTTGCAAGAGTTACACGAAACTCGCTAAATAGCAACCTTAAAATAGTTTTTAGACATTTTGAGATTGTGTTGGATAGATTATCACATCAAATAATATAGCATTGCATGTGTTGTTTTTAGTTGTCATATGGAAGGACGGCTTTTTGGAAGGACAGAGACTGAGAAACAACAGCAAGAAGAAATAAAGGCTAAAACATTATTAGCTTGTGAGACTGAGAGAGCAAAATTGAAACGTTGCTTTCGGGAGAGTTGGTTTGGTTGGTGTATTGAGGAACATCGTCAGTTCTGGGATTGTTTTTTACGGGTGGGTTAATATCTGTATAATTTGATTAGTAATAATACGTTACTGTGGTAAGTGCTAATATAATACCAGTCAAGAGCGTAGCGAGGTCACTGACTTGTTGCCGTGGTAACTAGCTTGGAACTTAGTTATTGTAGGAAGTAATTCTAGGTTTATAGTATATGCTAATGTGAAGTTTTATTACTGGTAAATTTAGTAGCGGTTGGAACGTAAAGATTGCTGCACTTTACATGCTAATATTTCCCTAGTGTAAAACTTCCCACTACACATGTCACTGGAATCTACTATATTGCATTAACTATATAAACATTCTCTTAAGGAAATTTATTTTGCAGTGAGAAGTGTCTAGGACTATTGCAAAGTAATGCAATAATTTTTTTTTGAACTGGAGTAGGATTACAGTTGATTTTAAGTATCCATTAATGTTATTCTTTGAACTCAGCGCAGTGTGTAACAATATAATATTTTGTCTGTCATCACAGTTATTGGTAACTAGTCATCGTGTTATCGTATAGGATGACAATAATTATCATCTTGTTGATATCAGACACATTATTATTTTCAAAACTACTTGTTAAAACCACAAACACATTAATATGTTAGACTGACTCAAGCTAATATTTAGATTTGGGTAAAGCTGGTTGATGGTAATTAAACCATGTTGAAAAAAGGCATAAAAGAAGCCTGATAATATCCCTCGGTTTAGTTCTTTGTACTTTATAACATGTTTTCAAACAATATTGAATATAAATTATCATAAAAATTGTTTGTGCTTATGGCAGACTTCTTAACATTTCGTAATAATACTATTTCATGGATAATTAAGTTTGTTTAATGGTTGAGTTTACCTTTACTGAGGTTGTCAATGATTATTATATACTAAGTCTACAAGAGGACTACAATGTACATTACTTGTATGCTTGTAATTTAGGGAATTACACTGGTAGTGTCTGTTCAATAACATTGTCATGTTCTTATGTTGTTCATGTGTCGTTCTTATGTTATTTTTGCAGGAAAGAGAGAAACATATTATTGTGTCCAGTCAACAAGACTCAACTGCTCCAAATTCACACTGGGAAACCAGTCCTGATACCAAACCAGAACAAACTGGATAGAATTTGTCTCATTCAATACCTTTATTAACCAATTCATCAGTAACTGTAGTCATTCACAACAACAAAATTCACAACATTCACAACAAAATTGAACCTCCAATCTAATTTGTACAATAAAATAATTTACTCCGACACTATTTAGTTTTCTCTATTTTCTTTGTGTGGACTTTTAAGCTGTAATGATGAACTGCTGTCCTCAACTTTGCCCTTGCTGTTACAATGATGACACTGACTCAAGTGATGGAAAACACTCATCAGTCAAATATAAGAAAGCAGATGAAGTGGATATTGATGTAGTATTACCTCAGTATGAAAAAGTCCCTCTAGATAAAGTCTTTGAATTCAAACAACCTCGTGTTCCCATGCCAATCCACCCTCAAATCAGTGGTTACTCTGTTATCACTGAACAGCCAACAACAGAAAGTCCAAGTAGTTCTACAGTTGATCCTACTGATGATCCACACCTTCATTACTCACTCTACTATGATATCCAACGTCGTACGTTGACTGTCCATTTAATAGAAGGGAGTAATCTTCCAGCTAAAGATCGACGTGGTACATCAGATCCTTTTGTCATCCTCTATCTTCTTCCTCACAAAGAAGAAATTTTTGAGTCTAAAGTCCAAAAAAAGAATCTCAATCCTGTTTTTAATGAAGTGTTTGAATTTAATGGTATCCTTCCAAATGAGATACGACTTCAGACACTTGTTCTTCGTGTTCTTGATAAAGACACATTGTCCTCTAGTGATCATATGGGCACTGTTGTATTACCTCTAGAAGAAGCTGATTTATATGGTGTTAGAGTTTCATCTAAATTGACCGAGGAGACTGGTATTCTACAGGTATGGAGAATGGAACACAAGCCTAGAGGGATAGTTACTATATGTCATTGTAGTTAGGATACTAGTCTAGTCTATTACCTATTGATGAACAGATAGTATGTTCAATAGTCCAAACTAGAACATAATGATCATTGACTGTCTACTGTTTGATGTTGAATGGTTGAATATAAGATTTCACTGTAACTACATTGACATGTAGATTTTTGAATCTCTCTCTCTCTCTCTCTCTCTCTCTCTCTCACTCATTTCATCTAATTTCCATTTCTTTAGAGTAACTCTCAAGGAGATATATTGATTTCTCTCATGTTTAATCCATCTTTGAATATTATTGCTGGAATACTTTTAAAGGCCACTAACTTGCAAAGAATGGACATATCAGGTTCAGCAGGTTAGCATAATTATGTCTTGTTTGTTGAGATATTGTTTGTTACCATTTTGTAAGTCTTCTATAGACTATGTACATTTGTAAGTGGTCTACTGTCTATACATAGTGTTGTTAATTTGAGTGTTGACTATGATGAAAATTAGTAAAAGGGTATCATTTCCTTGTGAATTCACTAATTTATAGTTATAATTGTGTTAACTATGTTACATATGTTTATGACTTTGTGTAGATGAACATTAGTTGATAGCTGTGTGTGTGTGTGTGTGTGTGCGTGAGTGTGTGTGTGTGTGTGTGTGTGTGTGTGTGTGTGTGTGTGTGTGTGTGTGTGTGTGTGTGTGTGTGTGTGTGTGTGTGTGTGTGTGTGTGTGTGTGTGTGTGTGTGTGTGTGTGTGTGTGTGTGTGTGTGTGTGTGGTTATCATGTATTGTTTTTATGTGTAGATCCATATGTCAAGATATATCTGATATACAAAGGCAATCGTCAGACAAAATGGAAGTCATCCATTAAGAAGAAGACTCTTGTTCCAATTTATAATGAACAATTCCAGTTCGATATCACAGATATGGACATTCATTTCATACGACTTGAGGTGTCTGTAATGGATTATGATCTGTTAGGACGAAACGATCTTATGGGATTCTTTGAATTAGGAGAGGGCTCTGATCATCCAACTGGACGTTCACACTGGATGGAGATGTGCGCTAATCCTCGAACTCCAATCAGTCGTTGGCATTCTTTAGGAACTCAGACACAAAAAAGTCGTTCAGCATCCTTGGGTCGTAGTGGGAAAAGTTCCTATTAGATTATGCATGACACAAATATTTGTTAATTTTTAACTTACATAAAAATTTTATACATTTATGATTAATCTTGTGAATATTGTTTCGTGTACCTTCCTTTCTTTATAATAATAATTTTTATCAATAAAAGTATTTGATCGGTTGCTATGGTAGTTATGGGTGACTGGGTGTGGCAACTTTACTATTCGAAAGAAAAGGCGCAATCAGGGAGCAGCCTGCATCAAACCAATGAGGTTTCTGTCCCTCAAAACTTATTTGGTTGAGGTGTTAAGATAAGAGAAAGAATATACGCTGCAAAAAGAGCTCTCTAATTCTTATTTTTGTTGTTCTATGCTGCATTGAAGAGGGGTGTGGCAATTTACTATTCAATATTTTAGAGTTATGTCTCATTTGATCTCCCATTCTAATGGAGTAAGTCCACAAATATATGACCAAGGAAAGAATTTAGTGCAAAAATTGGAAACTAACCAGACCGAATTATCAAGCACTCCTCATGCTCCAAGGTACTCATGACACATTTAAAATACATAGGCTTAATACACAACAATATTATGATCTGTCTTCTACAAAATTCTAGCTAATGCATTAAATTTTGTTGTGTTATAGACAGCGACATGTATTTCCATTTGGTCTGTCACGGCCTTTCCAACCTGAAAGACGACACCGTCATTACCTTGATGCAAGGAGAATCGGTGCATGGTCATCAACTGATCTAATCAAACCAGCTCAGCATGATAAGGTTACTAAGGTAACGGGTTTGTTTAGTAGCATTATCAATAATATGGGGTATAATTTTAATAGTCAAAATTGTCTTCTGAGAGACAACAAACAAAACAAGAGATAGAGAAAGAAATAAAAGTAAGGAAAAAAAATTCAATGATTGAGTAGATCAATGCAAATAGGATGAATGTACAGATACAAATAATGTCACTTCTTATGGTAATTTCTATAGCCTGTTCAAGTTAAGCCATACCGACGTACACAAGGCCACAAAGCTCCTGATTGGTGGGTGGAGTTAACTTCATATATTGTTACATTATGTTCCAATTTATCAGTGTACCTAAACTGGATCTAGCTAGATTCAATGAACCTGATGAACAAATGAGTCCTATTGTAAGTATTGTTATATAATGCATAGATAATATAGTCCTATTGTAAGTATTGTTATATGATATATAGATAATATAGTCCTATTGTAAGTATTGTTATATAATACTTAGATAATATAGTCCTATTGTAAGTATTGTTATATAAAATAGATAATATTGTTATCAATATAGGAACTTATACCAAACAAAGTATTAGTCAATATGACAACATCCAGGACAGATATTAGGTGTGTATACAATACATATAATATGTATGCGTAAACTGTGCAAAATCTTCATTAATACTTATTTAATAGCTGGGGCACTCCTCGTTTGCCATTGGGTGAGCTCAAACATGATACAGTTGGTGTGACAGCTCTCAAAGAGAAGGAAGAACAAAAGACAGAAAGGGAAGATGTGGAGAATGAGCCTAAAACAATTACTCCTGTTGCATTACCAGTAAGTAAGATAAATAACTTGTATAAAGAGTAGATGGAACAAGTAGATAGTTTAAGATTTGATATTATAATGTATTCTATTTTCATCTTTTATTGTAGGAAAGTCATATAGAATTTGTTGAGGACAAAGTTATGTCTCATGAACGAGAGAAGATGGAGATATCACAACCAAAACAACAAGAAACTAATGTAACAAAAGGATAGTTACAAAACACTTGATATATAAATATTATAGGTGGGTGTGGCTTTTAATCAATTGAAAAGCAGAGGATTAGAACGTAGACTACGATTTGGTGCAAGGATTCTCACACAGTGGGTGTGGTTATTGATAAACTACACCTCTTTTAATATGGTTTTCTTTAGAAACGGCCGTGATGTTCATCGTGAGTTATGTGGCTTCTTTTTTCTTGCAGATGGCTCTTTGACAGTTTATGAATTCAGACAATTTGGACAAAAGTAATAATTGATAATAATAAAGGAATTACCTCTTTTATTTACTCCTTTATCATTATAGACAGTCAGCACTACCACTTCTCCCTCGTGGTGTGTACAGGTTTCCTCAAGGAAAAAGAGAAGGTGAACAATATGAAATAAAACATATCAAAAAGGTACAGGCAGAATAATCTTTTTGATAGTTCATTTATGTAATTATTGCAGGGTTCTACCCTTTATTTTGAAACAGCCTCATTACCAGCTCTGCCAGAGAGTTTGAGTCGACGCCCCCTTTTAGTGATAAGAATATCAGAAGTTGACGAACAAGCCAAACAGAACCTCATGTATGTATAATATATTATTGGCCATAAATGTACATGTAATTATTTATAGGAAAGAAGGTCTAAAACCAGGAGAATACCATCAGATGGAAAGGTATCTTACACAATCTCTTTCTGAAGAGAGTCAACGAACTACAAGTCTTCTAGAAACACTTCAAGGCATGTGTATCTCAGTAAAACATAGTATACTGAAAATTACTAATTTTACTACAGGTATGTTACGTAATCGTCTTCATGGTCGAGCTAGTCAGACATTAGTGGGTTTAGGACGACTATTAAAACGACTGAGTACTCCTGAGGGACTTGTGGAACGCTTACATCTCCAGCAAGCTCTACGAGCATTCCATATTAGTCTAACACCTGAGGTAACCCCTTACAGATGATGTCATTATTGCAACATTTGATATAGGACTTTGATCAATTGTGGAGTTTGTTACACGAGTCTTATATTGTGAGTGGGCGGAAGTTAGGCAAAGATAATGGGAGTGGTCATGAATATGAGGGTGTGTGGTTAGAACGCTGCATACCTGGATTAGTAGGAGAGATGAAAGAAGAGAGACAATCAATTTTAAGAAAAGTATGTTCATTTTTAACTTAGGAGACATTTTTATCTTTCATGACAAATCATTATAGTTGTCCAGTAAATTACATTTAGCTATCAGGCATTATTATATTTACTACTGACACTACATGTGTGAAAATCACTGTTCATTTCAATATTACTGGACCCAAAATTATAACAATTAAATTAAAATTCAATCCTAAATTAATTGTTATACTATATTGTCAAAGTTGTCCAATGTTGTTACTTGTTAGACAGTAATATTAAATATTTTTGCAATGTATTTTATTAGGTTTTTAAGAAGTTAGATCCTGGTAAATGTGGGTCAGCTCAGTTACCAGAAGTACATAAATATTTCACTCCTGCTGGTCATCCTGATGTTGAGTCCGGGAAGAAAACAGTTGAGGAAATAGCTCATACTGTACTGGGGTATTTACAGCCTCAACATAGACTTGGAAAAGAGACAAATAGTATTAGTTATGCTGTAAGTCATACACAACAGTACAGCTACAAATAGTGTAGCAGGAGTGTCTTTTAAATGATACTCCAAATATGGAAACACAAGGACACTTGTTCCAGTCCTACCATGTTAATACTTTAATTATATCTCTGTATTAAGGGATATCCTTATAATTATTGCTAACAATCGTTGTTTTAGTTTTGCTCTCTCTCAGCAGATAATTAATAGTTAATTAACTAATTATAACTAGACTATACAAGTAATATAACTTTAGTTTTAGTTTTAGTTTAGTTAACTAAAACAACACTAACAATTAAATTCTTGCAGCTTCAATTAGGAGACTATGATCTGATGAATTAAGAATTAGTTTCAAAGGTCCCACTACAGAAGTATTATTGTTCTGATTTTTACTTACACTACATGATATAACTGATTGATTTATGTGAATGAATATTCTTTTCTAGGACTTTGAACATTATTATATTGGTATAAGCTTGGAGATAGTTTCAGATCATGAATTTATTAATTTATTAAGACGTTGTTGGTCTGTATGACAATGATGTCCACTCAGCTAGCTCCACCCATTGTAATACCATCAGCTCCAGTCCCAATTTTTATAACTTATAATGAATTATAAAGTCATTAACTATCTCATTACTAATCATAACAATTATTGATTGTTCTTTCATTATTTATATTTTATTCTTTACATCTTCATAACATGTGAATTGTACATGACATGTCCACATAATGACAGTATTCATCTGTGGCAATAAAGGTATTCACTTGATGTCTTAAATAATAATCTACATTTAGAGAGAGTTAGTGTAACTATCTATTATTGTCGAATTATTATACATTAATAAACAAGTAATAAAGATCCTATTATAATGGAGGCTCTCTATTGTCTTCTAAAGAAGTGTTAGAATATTCTTGATCTCTTTGACGCTCGTCCCGTCGAGGGTCATTCATGATAACAATGTCCTCTGCCAAATATAACAAAGTAAATATTCAGATTAACATAACATAGAAGTATTAAATACATTCTGTTTATAAACCAAGTCAATTAGATTATCTCTTATAGGGTATATAAATAAGTACATCATTAGTCTGTTGCCATATGACTTAGTTGCTTACCTAAAACTACATTAGTTGTTTTCTGAGGAGGTATTCCTTCCTTATTAGGTGTCACTCGTGTCTCCAGTCGTCCATTACATAACACACGAGCTCTAAAACAATGATGTTGAATACTTCATTAATATTATAATAACTGACCCTTTTGAAACATGTTGTAGAACGTAGTCTTGTAAACCAGACTTTAAAACTGCTACATTGTGCCAATTTGTGACTACTTTCTCTTGAACTAAATTAAAGGAAATATAATACATCGTTAATATCTCTCCCTTACAATTATCATCTTCTGATCGAAGTCGAGTCACGTGATTTACTGCAACATTGAAGAACACAATTCGTCTTGTTACATCTGGGCCATAACTTTGTGGATCAACTCCAACACGACCCAACACTTGAACATGACTAAAAGCTAACATAAAGATGTATTAGATATTAGTTATAAAATAAAGAAACTCAACTTACATCTTTCTCTAAAAAGAGCACTTGTTGTACTAAATGCCTTACTTTGACCAGCAAAGAGCTAAATAAACAACAAGTAAGCATATAAATTTTAAGCTGACTCCTTAGATATATAATTATGTAATATAGAATGTACATTTATTTTTTCTGATTACTTTTCCTTTATTGAGAACTATTCTGAACATCTTAGGCAGATAAAATCAAGCACCCACGTGGACTAGACTATAGAAGGTGGGGCCCCTCCAAGAGGGTGGAGTCTAAGCATACATGGCGTTATCTCAAAGTGATTGGCCTTTTCCAAAGTCCCTGTCAGTCAGATGGCGGTTAGGTCAACTCCCTCTATTGACCTTGGCACATGCACTTACTAAAATCTATATTAGTAAGTTTGTAACAGTAACACTTAGCTAATTCATGTCAAGTGGGTGTGTCATAGGTGTGTGTTTTTCTTCTAGGACTATTTCAGCAAGTCCAGACTAAAAATTTAGGTATATTACATGAAGCAGTTGCGAAACGACCTTCAGGAACTCCGCTAGTCACTATCAGCAATCATACATCATGTCTAGATGATCCAGTAATATGGGGTATGTATAGGAGTGATGGGTGTTGGCTCTAGTAGACAATATTATTAAATTTTTGACATACTGAGCCTGTATGAGTCATTTAATTTAATTTTACATAGCTTTATAATGTGTATATTGCTCTGGGAATGTTAATACGATTGAACTTTGGCACAAACTATGTTATTAAGTTGTATTTGTGTGTCTACTGAACCATAACACATCTGCCACTAATAACATAAGTTGTTTATCTATAGGTACTCTTCCAGTTAAAACTGCTTTCACTGAAAATGGCTTTAGATGGTCAGTATGATAATCATTGTTATGTAATAATGATGCCACACCCACATTAACTCTGTAGGATACCTGCTGCTAAAGAACTATTGTTTACTAATAAAGTTTTTACGTCATTTTTCTCAAGAGGACAGGTGGTTCCTGTAATTCGAGGTAATTTACAGGAAACATTTATCTTTGATGTGTACGCATGGCTTATTCATCAAGTGTTAATCCATTTCACTTATCCATCAATTATTAATCTATCAGTTGATCCATTTATCCATTCCTCAAGGTGATGGCGTCTATCAAAAAGCCATGAATTTTTGCATTCAACTTCTCAATGATGGTAAATGGATCCACGTGTTCCCTGAAGGTAAACCATCTCATTATAACTATAATAAATACATTGTTATTTATACTATAGGAAAGGTGAATGCAGCTGGTGACTTCATCAGATTAAAGTGGGGTAAGCTGTTACCTTAGAACCCTATTAAGACATTATGTAATAATTGTACTACTACTATTATGTAATAATACTATATTGTACTATCTACTTGATTTATCTATTAACTACATGCCTCTTGATTTATCTATTGAAGTGTATGGCTATTGAAGTATATGGCTAAGTCATGTATCTTTATTATAGGTGTTGGAAGAATGATAGCTGAGGCACGTATTCCACCTATTGTTCTACCACTGTATCATGTAGGAATGGAGGACATTCTTCCAGAAATCCGTCCGTATATTCCACGATTATTTAAACGATTAACTCTACTTGTTGGTGAACCAATTGACTTCACTACACTTCTTAATGCGCAAAAAACTGCTCAAGCTAGTGCTGTTGTGTTACGAAAACAAATCACAGATTTGTTACAAGAGACAATGTTTGAGATGAAGACACAAGCTGAAGTATTACATCAAAACTGGGCTGGACGTTGGCCAGTTGCGTACAGAACTTTATAGCTATTTTATGCAAATAGAATCTATTAACCTAATGATAATTTGCTATGATTACTCTCTTAACTTCACTTCTGGGAAGTGTTATTCTAATTAGTATGTGACTTAGTATATCTCTGTATATCTTTGTATATCTTTGTGTATACTCATTTCTCCTCATAGAGTACATCTCCATATGCTCGAGCTGCTGACATCTATTGATTAAAAAAATGCAATTGTCCTTTTTCATTACACAGTCAATACCTTTTTTTCTCCTTTTGTCTCATCACTAACTCCACCCATTGGTAGATCAGCAAGTATGTACGAAGACCCAGGCCTGTTAAATCTACTGAGTCTCTGTGACTGAGCCACACCCCCTGAATTTGTGACATTGTCAGGTTGTGAAGGCAATTTTTGGATAATATTGAGACGAATGAGTTCTTCCTTTGAAGTTCTCTTGCATTTAAGAACTGAAAAAAATGAAGTGACTAACATGAGGTCCAATCAATACTGTATGATTGAATGTACAATGGAACAGAATTATAAATAAGAATGGTTAAGATTGCATGGAATGTATTGCCCTGTTTAATGCACTCGTCACAATTATAATATTATATACTTCCACTATTATATAACACATATATACTGCTACTATTATATAACACATATATGTAACTAACTAGAAAAAAATGGCCAAATTGGATCTTGTGCGGATGCAAAATCTACAGCTGTTCTATAAAGTACACAATATAAACTATTATATACTGTTTAATGTACTAACCTTCCCATTGTATCCTGTATAGTGATATCAGGTTGATATTCAATTAGGTACATAAGGACTTTACCATGACCTTGAAATGCCGCACAATGGCAGGCTGTCCAACCTGTACCAGTGTTAGTAGCATTGACGTCTGCTCTAAGGAAATAGTGATGTTGTAAGTACAAGTAATGTCAATAAGCGTAGACTGTGTACTTTGCCTCAAGCAGTAGTTTCACTATCTCAGCATAGCCCCAGAAAGCTGCAATACACAGAGGGACAAAGCCATCTGGTGATTTCTCGTTTACATTGGCTCCAGACTTGAGAAGTTGTTCAACCAACTAAAATGTTGTACCATTAATTTATGATTGTCAAATGTCATGGTAACGAAGTAACTCTTACTTGTAAGTCACTAGTGGCTACAGCTCCACACAAAGTACTTGTATCTACTAATGGTTTATTAGAAACGGCACGATCATGGAACGACGTTCGAGACATAATGGTGTCAAAACTTGCTGCTGGATTTTGGGTGGATCTGATAATAAAAATAATTAAGTAGGTGTGGTTTATAATTATTATTTATTGCCGTCTCATTAGCAGCCATCTTCAAGTGTTGTGTTTTTGGACTGTGTTCGAAGCGTTCTTGTCACAAAGACCCTGTTTTGAAGGTAGGGAGTCTTGTAATGATATATAGGTGTTAGAAATTCGAATAGTTTGCATAATTACGATAGTAGAGTGTTCTATCCTTAATTTTAGATCTAAATAGTAAAGAACAGAACGTTTTGAGGTTGTAGGTAATCGTTGTCAACTGTAAACGAGCTAGCTAGTTAGCAGTTTCTATTTTATTCCAATTATTTAAATTCGTATCCATTTCTTAAAATATCAGTTTATTCATAAGTACATATATCCATTTATATCTAACTGTTTGTCCATAGTCCTACCATGAACCCAGCCGGGGGTGCTGCCGGCAGTACTTATATTAACAGTGGAGCAGGGGGAGATGTTAAAGATAAAGATACCAATGGACTAAAGCGTACAGGCAGTTTACTATCTACAGCTAGTCTCTCAAGTCTTCAAGCAAGTAAAAGCAGTAGTATGGAGAGTTTAGAAAGCTCTATGTCAACAACAGATTGTCCTGGAGGTAAAGATATCCATCACCATTGTGAAAATTTGTGACCTTATTGTTATTATAACAATGACACTTATTGTATCCATTGACTTGGTTTGATATCTAGAACAAGGGTTAACACTGCTCATATGTTCCTTTATCACAAGCTTTGAATGGTCATTAAGTTTGTATAGTGATTGTACTGATCAAGCAGTGATATTGCACAATTACAAATGTGACAGACAGACACTAATCACTTATTGTTACATGTACTCTAAACTCTTGGTCTCCTGAGTATTTACAACTTCTTGATTGTGTTATCTCTTTTAGTAGACGTTGAGAGTGTTCGTCTGGCAACTGTAGTACAAGAAAATGCTGTCCTCAAATCGGAACTAGAAATGTTAAAATTAAAGTACAAGAACTTGATTGAAGAGAACAAACGACTACGTCAAGCATCTGTTAATATAGTAAGATGAACTCTTCAATACAAAGAGTATTAATTTAGTATGAATACTATGATATTCCCAATAGAGTAGTATGGAGTAGTGACCTCTGTAATTAGATATGGCATATTATTGTGAAGCCATATATGTTTTATACATCAATCCATACTATATCTCTATATGTCCATTATTCCTCATTGCTATGAATCCATATTATATTCTTATAAGTCCATTATCGCTTCAATTTGTTTTATCAACTTAGCAAGCACAAGCTGAAGCAGAAGAGGAGTTTATTAGTAATACATTATTAAAAAAGATCCATTCCCTCAAGAAAGAGAAAGAAGCACTTGCTATGAATTATGAACAAGAAGAAGAGTTCTTGACAAATGACTTATCAAGAAAGTTGGCACAAGTAAGACAAACCTGGGGGGTAGTGTAGTAATTAAGAGATTCTATTTTTAGATCAAGTAATCTATTTATAGTAGCATGGAATTGTACAAGTGTTATAAACATCACCTTCTATACTAATTAAAGCTTGCTAACACTCTGTTGTTAGTTTAAGAAAGATAACAATCTCACTTACAATGAACAGAATTAGAAATAATAAATATTGTGTCTAATTTACATAAGTACATTATAACATAAAGTATCCTGCCAAACCTCATGTTTTATTCATATAGCTACGACAAGAGAAGGTCCAGTTAGAGCAGACATTAGAACAAGAACAGGAACAGCAGATTGGTAAACTGATGAAGAAAATAGATCGTCTTGAGAGAGAGACAATGGGCAAACAGTCAACATTGGAGCAGGTAGTTGTTATTAGTTAAACGACCAGGAGTTCCCTTAGGTACCAGTTTACTAAACAATGGGATGGCATACTTATCTATAAACATCAAACAAGATTCTTTAATTGATTATTAGTAATGTTCAAACAGACTGATGTTAAACTTTAGTACAACTAGTTGGTGATAACAGTACTGACTAACATATCTTTGCTTTGTTCTTCTAGCTTCGTCGTGAGAAGATTGATTTGGAGAATACGTTAGAACAAGAGCAGGAAATGCTTGTCAACAAGTTATGGAAAAGAATGGAAAAAGTTGAAGCTGAAAAGAGAGAGTTAGAAGCTCGTTTAGGAACCACACCTCCTCCATCTCCAAACAATGATCGTTCCAATCCAGCTGCCTTAAATTCTAGAATTATGGAGTTGTCAGCAGAAGTAGATCGACTAAGACGACTACTGACTACCACTGAAGCTCAAAGTATGAATAACTCAATTATATTTTAGAGCCTTGCATGTAATGAGACTGCCTACCTTTGTACATATGTAGAAGAATCACCACTGTATTTTACCTGGTTCCATATGATTTTAAAATTAGTAATTATACTTTATGTATCTTCAGATAGGGAGAAAATTCGAGCTGTAGTTGGTGAGGAGAAGGCATTACGAGAGGAGAACTTAAGACTGCAACGTCGTCTAGTTCGTGAGGTTGAGCGAAGAGAAGCTATTTCACGTCAACTCTCTGAGAGTGAGAGTTCATTAGAAATGGAGGATGAACGGATATTTAATGAACGTTGTAGACATACCTCAAGTCCAACTCCATATTCACCTTCACCTACAAGACGATCTCTGTCTCCTGCTTGTAAGTATATGACCAGCTGATACTAATCTGATGGTCTTTTAATGGATTAAAATGAGTCTAATAGGAAATTTGGAATGTAGATTTGAGTATATATCCATCCATTCATTAAAAGTAACCATTTTTAGCCTTATTTTCTTTTCATAGCCTTCCATGGTGGTACTACTGCAACTACAAGTGGTAGTGGAGTGCCTTCTACAAGTGTTTTTACTGCCCCATCTCCTATACACAGCAGAACCTCTTCCTTTGGTTCTAATCCACAGCTTCATCACATTCAACCACCTTCAACAACCACGACTACCTCACAGGTAAACCATATCCTCTATACAATTATATATTTATCTTTTGTGTTCCTCTCTATACAATTATACATTTATCCTTTGTGTTATTATTAATTATTACATTTGTTTTTGTAGCAGCAACAGCGACGTCGAACAAACAGTGGAGGTGCTTCATCCAAGGCTCGTGAAAGACCTACCACTCGGTAAAGCAACACATTTGTGTTCAGTTTAGTTTCATAAGCTACTCTGTACATATTGACATTTAATTGACTTATACAGTATAATTGAATCTTGTTAGTTATAGTAAGCAATTCAATTATTTGTTACACAGTTATATGAGTATGGGTGGGTGTGTTTTATTGTTGTGACCCCACCCAATATATAGTAGTTATACTCTAGGAGTATGTACATGTATAAAGAAAGGCCTTTAGTCTTCAGGAGGGAACCCAAATACAGGATCTAAGTCAAACCACGAGAGATTCTCGTTTTCTTTCTCGATATGATGACTCACTCCTCCTTCCTTTCTTTTCCCTCCACGACCTCTACTAGGGACCTGTCTGTTCACTCTAGTATTGCCACGCCCACTTGTAGAACCTCGGCTAGCTCGCGGAGTAGCTATCTATACATAGAGTAATAATGTAGTATAGGACAGCTATACAACAATACTATATGGGATAGTCAGTAGAATGGCTGCTCTCCTCTACAGGACTGGTAGTACAGAATGACTTACCTTTGTTTTAGGTTTCTTAAAAATTGCTTCATCATCTTCAATGCCTGCATCTGGAAATAACTCCTTGAATTGTCGTTTTTCTTCATTCAGTGACTCCTTCTAGCATAATTTAATTATTTTATATGCTAGTCTACATATAACTCACTTCTTTACTCTTGCTGTTAGATTGTGGAGTAGTACGAGGACGAGTGATTCTTTGAGGAGTGACAGGGACACGAGGAGAGATAGTTGAAACCTAAATACCATGAAAAAATAGATTAAAAATTCTGAATAAATGTACTGTTGAGTTGTGATGAAGTTTGGATTGTCTTGATGGTGTTCTGAGGAGTGTGGCTAACAAAGATATTGTTTTACAGTCCATACAATCATACTATTAAATACCTTTAGATTGAATGGGAGTAGTAAAGGGAGAAATCTCTGTAGCCTTGTTTTTCTCTTTTATTGCTGGAGACTAAGGAATGTCATTATTATACTATATAATACACACTCAATACGATTACTTTAATTTTAGCTTGCAATGTACTGGCTGCTGTTATTAATTGAGTCAGTTCATTGTCCTAAGCAATACAATTTAGTCACCAAATCTCATATCTTGTTTACATACTTTATCATTTAGTTGTGTTTCCAGTGCTTGGATCTGTGCTTTATATTGTTCTGTTTCCTTAGCAACACACTCCTATAATTAATAAAAGCAGGCATATTATCTACATATTATAGTACACACTTTGTCTTCATTATGTAATTGCAGTTGTTCTTCAAGTTCAAGCAATTTACATTTTAGTTCTTCTCTTTCTTCTGACTATTGAATTCTAGTAAATCATTGCACTATATCAGGTTGAATACAAACCTCTTTCATCTGTACTTCTCTCAAACTTTCAATTTCCTTATCTTTTTGTGCTACAATGTAAGTATTCTCAGCCTGTCAGGATCAAACAAGTACCATATGATGCCATTATCATGTAACCTTGTATCTCTCAAGAGTTAATCCCATTTCTTTAGCATGAGCATCCATAGCTTTCTTGGTGTCTTCTTCATTTGAGTGGGACAACATCAACTCTTGAGACAGCTTCTTTAATTGCTCTTGTAATTTGGAAATCTCATCAATATACTCTTGGGAGTCTTTTTGATGAATAGCAGCATTCTCTTCTTTTTCTTTTGTTAGATTAGCCATTTCAAGTTGTAGAGATGAGATGGATTGGTCACGTGACTCTAAATCTGATATTAGGACTGAGTTCTAAGTGATATATATGAAGTACTAAATGTTAGTATAATAATGTACCTTGAGCTTCATGTCTTCTGTTAGTTCTTCATGTTGTTTTAATTGGGTTTGTAAGTCATGAGTCTAGTGAATAAAAGAATCACACATATTACATGTAGAAATAATGTACATGTACCTTGTCTCTTAGCTCTTGTTCAACAGTTGTTAGTTGATCTTTGACAGACATAAGCTATATATATATTACAATAATACAAGAAATATGTCTATTACTGTACACAACTCCATACAAATACCTCTGTATTGGTGAGACCTTTCTCCTCAAATGTGGTCTTTAGTTTTACTTGAAGTGATTCCATCTATATAGCAGTCATATTTCCACAACAAACTAGCATACACTGACCTCTGTTGTGAGCAAGTGTATAGTCTCCTCTTTTGCTTTCAATTGAGAGGACAGGTCCTTGTTCTAGACAACCAAAAAAGAACATCACCTGATACACACACGTACATGTACCTACCTCCTCATTAAGTGTACAGGTACTTGTTTGTAAGTGAGTACAATTATCTTGTAGGTTCACAACCTAAATAGAAGATTAGATTATATAAATGAATTTAAATCTTACCTCTTGTCTCTTTTCTTCTAAAGATTCTGTAAATTTTCTTCTTACATCCTATTTGAGTAAAAAAAGTTTTAATCGCTGCATGTATACTGACCTCTTTCTCCTGTTCTTTCTGTTCTAGTAGACACTGGAGACCAGATATTTGTGTCTGACATGTTGACAACTCATCCTTTGACTTGGTATGCTCCTGTTTGAGCTGGTCAAACTGGTTTTGCAGATCTTTCAGATTGATGTTGAGGGATTGTTCATTTTCTTCTGTAAGTTGGAGTTTTAATTCAAGACTCTCACATTGTTTTGTAAGATGCAACTGTAGAGGTGAGATTCACTCTTAATCAGTTGTTGGAAAATTGATATGACTATAATATGTGCTTACCTTTTCTTCTATGGTCCCTGATAATTGACTGTCTAATTGGTTTAATCTATTGAAACAACTCATCACTGACAGTATCATTACAAGAATTACCTCCTTTCTTTCTCTTCTAATTGTGCCTCTAATGATCCTCTCAAATTCTGATGTTCTCTCTCTCTATCTTCATGTTGCTTTACTAACTCAACATGTTGTTGCTTGTGATCAGAACAAATCCATTTTAACTGCTTTATCTCTTGGTCTAAGTCCTCTAGTTGACTGTGTAAAGTCACCACTTCTGTCTGTAGATGATGGATAATTTATAAGTAACACAGTCTACTACATGTCAGTAAAATCACTAAACTTTATAGCTAATACTTGCATTGTAAATAATACATGCTAGGACTCAGTATTCTATACATTAATTTAATACTCACCTCTCTCTGGTTGAGTTGAGTATTGCAACTTTCCAACTCTGCATCTTTATTTGAAACAATTATTTCCATTTCTTTCAGTGTCTCTTCTAATTTTCCTATAAGACATGTAAAGGCAGTTATATTCTCTTAACATACGTTTGTTCTCTTCAAGAATAACAAGACATGAGCTCTTTTCCTCCAGAGAAATTATCAGTTTGTCATTTTCAGTTCTTAACTGAACTAGCTCAAACTGTAAAGTTTGAATCTGACAAGAGATGATAATGTTTTAATGTTACACACACAGTATTATACTGTTATACCTCTTCAGTACTAGATGTTCTCAACTCATTTAGTTGCTCAGATAACTCTGCCTTTCTTGCCTTCTCTTGTTCAACTGTGCACATGTCATGAATACAAGTATTCATTTGTATTTTGGAACTGACTTTTTCCCTTCAATAAATCGTAAGTTTGTATTTGCTGTTGCTCCATTTGATGAAATCGTTCAACTAACTCCTTTAAACAGAGCATATCAATTCAGTTTTACATTGTCTCACTTTATATTGCTCAGTCAAATATACATTGCGCTCTCCAAGTTCTCTCCGATCATTTTCTCCTTGATCTACTGATGTCTCCACACTACAGGTGTGCTCCTTTAGAGCATGACACAACTCTCTTGTGGATTGTATTCTAAGATAATAAAAAATTACAACAGAGGTTTTTAAAAAAATATTACTTTCTTTGTATTTCCTGTTGGTTTGCTATCTCCTCTTCCAAACGTGAGTTTAATGACTCATTCTGCAACTAGAACAAACTTTAGTGTCATGAACTTTTATTGGACAATACTTGTATATCAATAAGTGATTTTTGTTGCTTTTCAATTAATTGCTGTGCTTCTTGAAGTTGGTGGTTCTTTTGTCGTAACTCAAGTTCTGTCACATTTTTCCATTTTCGTATCTTTTCAGCTTCTTGCTGAAGTCGTGAATGAAGTAGAGATAAACGGTCGGTCTGAGATTGGCTCTCCTCTAATAATGAAAACACTAAACAGTATACAAATACAAAATTCAACCACCTTTCTTTTCCTGGTTTATGTGTACTTGTGTTTTTTGTTGTTGTACAACTTGACGAGGATGTTGATTAGGGTGCTTGAAAGGACTGTGAGTTTGTTGATGCATACTTGGTCTAGAACCTCTAGTGACATGCAAAGATGAGGTAAGAGTAGGCTGATGTAGTGATCGATATAAGGGGACTTGTTGCTGTTGCATGACCAGTGGTATTCTCCTAGGAATAAATTACCTCAGGGTACTACTCTAGGCTAGAACTGCCAACTGTACAGTAAACACTGTCGCTAAGATACTGAAGAGGTACCAACACCAAAGTATCTGATTGGTCATCACACAGGGCAAAAGCGGGACATTCTCAGCTGTCTTGTAAGATAATTTGCATAAAGCAACGTCAAAATGACGTCACTGACATGCTTTCAGCCCATCCTACTTCCTGCAAACGAATCAGCCCTGTTAGCTTGGGTAATTGTTACTCTTCATAGAATCAAGAGGGAGTATATAAAGTCTTCTATACAACAGGTAACGTGAATTGGTAAATAACAATAAAGACCCTTTATTTGTTTACCCAGCTATGGCAAATGCATTAGAGCAATTGAAGCAGTTTACAACTGTGGTTGCTGACACTGGCGATATTGATGGTGAGAAGATAATTATTATGATAACATTGTGTTTATCAATGTCCATATGTTGTATGTCATAAATTGACGACATTTTATAATCGTTTTGATGTGGTTATTCCAAATGATAAATCTAGTACTTTCAAGAAACTGATTACTCATATGTTACATGTATCCTTTAGCCATTGATCAATATAAACCAACTGATGCCACTACCAATCCTTCTCTGTTGTATGCAGCAGCCCAAATGCCTCAATATCAAGAGTTAGTAGATAATGCGATTGCCTATGGAAAGGCTCAGGGAGGCAGGTATAATAAAAGGAAATTATATAAATAAAATTATAAACAAAATTATGATCCTTAATTATAGGGAGTATTTATGAAAGGGGAGGTAGTGTTTGTTAGCTAGGACATAATTATTATTAATCAACTATAATTGAAATCAAATTTTACTTGGCCATGAAAGCATTTTGGTTATACATGTTGCCAGAATTTAGAGTATGGTTAATCATTATAGTAAACAGATACTACATTCTCTAGTCAACATTATTACCAGGTTTGAGTTAGAGTTTCTTATATTTGCATTCCAATGTTACACTATTTGAATTGTAGTTCATTCAAATACACATTAACGATATTTCTAAAAAGTACAAATCCTTATTTCTTGCTACATTTATAGCATGCTACTCTATTATCACTTTGACCAGCCGTTTTGTTAGTATAATATTTAAATAATTGTTTACTATATAAGAAACAGACAAACTTGTACTTTCAATGAATAATCAGAAACAATTTTCTATACTTTCTAAAAAAAGTTCTAAACTATTTCTGTGTCATGTGGCATCATTGCCACCAGTTAAAAGACTTAGTATCACAGTAAAAGTATTTCACCCTGACAGATGTTGTTTAACTGAAACATTTTTGAAGACTTTAACAAGCTAATCATATATTCATCTATACATTGTTCAGGTTGAGTTTGACTTCTTGTCTCAGACTCATATCTTAGGCCTGGAGCATTTGTAAAATTTATTAAATGTACTTGACCCTAAACCTGAATTTTCATTATTATCTGGTGATATTAGAAGAGCAGTTTCCTTTCTCTCATCAGACTAATCCACTGTTTACATAGTTAAACAGAAGGGCAGATATCTTTTTGTTTGACTATTACTCTATATATATATACTCTAGAAGAACTATAAATATAATAGTGAATTATCTTTATAGTTCCTGTACTAGCAATCATTAGATAATATGTTCCTTTAACATAGCCAAGATTATTATGACACATAATTATGACTCCATCATTGTCTATAGTAATATTGATGACCAAGTGACTGCTGCCATTGATAAGCTCTATGTCAATTTTGGAGAGAAAATTCTCAAACTTGTGCCTGGACGAGTATCAACTGAAGTAGACGCTCGGTAAGTATGTCATAAACTTGCTTGTTCATGTTTGTGATAAGAATTTATTACACCATTACCAATATTCTAAAATATCTAAATTAAATAATTATTACTGTTGTATAATTATTTTGTCACTTCTATTGATTATTATATGTTGATGGCCATAGTTAACTACATGTGCCCTGCCACACCCCCACGTGGGGCCCCACCTACTTCCGTAGGTGGGAGGAGCTAGTTAGCTAATTTTTCATATAATAAATCAATGAGGCTATTTATTGGAATCAATGATGCATCTTACATTTTACATGACTACTCAGTTATTCACTGTGTAATGTCTGTTTTTGCCAGTTTGTGTACACACAGCAATATCGTGTGAAGTGAAGCTTAATTTTATTAATCAATTGTTAGCTAGAAATATTAATTTCAAATAAATGTCCTAATATAGTAGTGTCACAAGGATTATGGTGGTCTTAATTCAGTTGATTATCAAAATAGAATCTCTATTTGAACAGTGTTTATGAGTACAAAATCCGTTGTATATTGATCGACTTGTAGTTTAGTACTAGAGACTAGGGCCAAAATATCAGATAAAAGAAGACGACATTAGGGACCTGTACTCTCAAAGTGATAACTGTTTTAATTATTACATTATTCTGTTTCCTATAGTCTCTCATTTGACAAAGAAGCTAGCTTGGCTAAAGCCAGGAGATTTATTGAGCTCTATGAACAAGCTGGAATCAGTAAAGAAAGAGTATTAATCAAGTTGGCCTCCACCTGGGAAGGCATTCAAGCTGCCAAGTAATCTCAATGAGTTGTGTTTTAAGTGTAAATTCCCTTTTTATAGAATATTGGAAGAGCAATATGGCATTCATTGCAATCTCACTCTTCTTTTTGCATTTTGTCAGGTACAGCTTCCTCCTGTTTTAGTGTTCTTTATACTCTTATAGGCTGTGGCTTGTGCAGAAGCAGGTGTGACTCTTATTTCTCCTTTTGTTGGGCGTATTTTTGATTGGTATGTTAAGAATACTGACAAGAAAGTTTATGAACCCCATGAAGATCCAGGTTAGGAGTAACGTAGATTCCCATTCAAGGCATTAAATACTTTGCTCCATCTCTCTCTCTCTCTGACTCTCTCTCTCTCTCTCACACACACACACACACACACACACTCTCTCTCTCCTTCTAGGTGTCAAGTCTGTTACAAATATATATAATTACTATAAGAAATATGGTTACAAAACTATTGTGATGGGTGCCTCCTTTAGAAATATTGGGCAGATCACTGAGCTAGCCGGCTGTGATAACCTCACTATATCGTAAGCTTTCATCACTTAATAGTGTAGTATTGTAATTGGTTAGATTTATTTTCATTTCTCTAATTGACAAGTAGTAAGCTCAATAAGGAGTTATTTACTATTGTAACTATACTATATTAGATAGTATATTCCTTTGATGTCTGAATCAGGAGCTCATTGTTAAACAGATGGAAAAGACCTCTACATAATAGATTTGAATAATAGTTCTCTTAAAGTATAATTATTGTAATTAGGTATGACTTTATAAGTTAGTGTAATTAAAATAACAACTTCTACAATTATGTTATGGGATTTCGATCTTGCTCTTCTTATCAATTTTCCGACCGCTTTTAAATTAATAAAGATTGGTTATTGTATGTTATCTTTACACGACAATGGAATGAGGTGGTGCTATGGAATTTGGCTCTAACAGATAGAAATGACCTGTTCAAAGGTTTTCCGACTTTTTGTTTATAGATCCATGTGTAATTATATCTTGACCAGAAAAGTAGTTGTTATAAAATCTTGAATAACCATCACAACCTTGTGACATGGTGTGGCATATAGAAAACATTGCTCTTACAAAATGTTAGGTAATCATGTCACGTTCGTTTGCGTGCTATGATCAAATTTCATGCCATCAATGAAATCTGTGGGTCATAATGCAGCTAGGTCTATGAACTATAGTTTTGAATATAATAATTAATTTGAGTGGTGTATATCCATCCAACTAATGCTTGTGATGGTACATGTGATATAGTTACTAGTTTTTGGTGTATGCACTTTTCTCTGTCAATAATTTGCAGTATTTTTCACTCAATAATTTGCAGAATTGTTAAATAAGTTTATTTCCATTTTAACTTTGGTATTTGGTTAAACTTCTTCCTGTGACAAATAAGAGCCCTGATTGACATGAGTCTGAGTATGAAATGTACATGTACTTATCGTACTAGCTGCTAATCAATAAATTTTACATGTATGCAATCATGCATGTTATCAAAAATAGATTTTAAACAGGCTATGAATTTATTATTAGTTATGAATATTATTAAAGGTTTGAAATCCCTAAATTCCTCCCCTGGACCCAAAGTTAATCAATTATTCCCTAGTTTTAGGGAAATTTCCCTAAGGCCCTGGACATGACTTAACAGAAGTGTTCATTAGAGGTTTTAATAGCACATAGTACATGCAGGGACTGAAGTGTTCATTAGAGGTTTTAATAGCACATAGTACATGCAGGGACTGACTAACCTTTATAGCATTCACATAAAAACTTTCCAATCAATTCATTACAAAGGGTACCATTGTTAAATGTTACAATATTAATGTTACCAAAGGGTGTTATGGCTTTTGACATGTTATTGTCAGAACAGTCTAGTCATGTTACAAGATTCCTATGAAATGAGTTCAAAGTTTCCCCGACATCGCTGTAACTATGCCAATAACACAATGTTATATAATCTTGTGTAACTAATTTTGGTTAAGAACGTGCATGTCTGAAATATCTCCTAGTATGATGTAAATGTTTATACAGTATGTGAATATAATTATTATACTAGCTGTGTCTTACTAAAACCACTCTGCCACTCATAGTATTAGGTAATAATAAGTAACAACTTTATATACAATACTGTACTTTGACAATACTGTCTAATAAGTTATTATTTATTATTATGTAATTGTTTTGTTAAGTAGTTAATATAAGTGGGTGGATTATTTAACAATCTAAACTTGTGGTGTTAATAACCTATAACCAGAAGGACACTTAATAATTGACTGAAGATAAAACTCACACACTATTAGTAATACTATTAATAGTTGTTCATAGGATAATTAAATCCAATTTATTAATATATTGAAATGTATACTTAATAGTATAACTTTATATAGTTTATTCACTAATTCCTTGAAGTTATATACCAAATAGATATCTACATTTTCTATTATTTTTAACAATTACTGCAAAGAAGCTAACTTTAAACTATGGCTGAGAAAACTAATTATGGTAAAAAGAACTGGTTCAGAATAATTTACTAGGATACTATGAATGAGTAATGATTTCTATACATATTATGTCTTTTTGTATCATTTGTGAACATGATTATTGCATACAAGAGAAAGGATGAAATGAGAATATTTTCAGATAAAATGGAGTATTAATCCTATACTATCAGTACAATAGTTTGAATGTATTAATTTACAGATACTTCTACAAGTTTTAATACTTTTTATGTATGAAGGTTATATAACACAACACAACTGTCATTCTTTCTCAATTGAATATTATTAATATAACATTCACAGTTATAGAAAGATGCCATTCAAAGAGCTTTTAATATGCAAATTTCCCATTACAAGTTTGTGATATGTGCATGCTATGATCACATTCAATACCATCAATGAAATCTGGGGGTCATAATGCAGCTAGGTCTATAAACTATAGTTTTGAATATGATAACTAATTTGAGTGGTGTACATCTATCCAACTACTGATTGTGATAGTACTAGTTTTTGGTGCATGCACTTTTCTTTGTCAATAATTTGCAAAAATTTTCACTTAAGAGTTGTTAAATAATAAATTTTGTAATTTACACTTTTCCAGCATGACTTATGGTACTTGGTATAACTTTTTCCTGTGACAAATAGGAGTCCTAATTAAAGTGACTGAACTGAAGTGTTTATTAGAGGTTCTAATAGCACACAGTACATGCAGGGATTGACTAACCTTTATGGTGTTCACATACAAAACTTTCCAATCAATTCATTACAAAGGGTACCATTGTTAAATAAATATTAATGTTACCAAGTGGTGTTATGGCTTTTGACATGTTATTGTCAGAACAGTCTAGTCATGTTACAAGATTCCTATGAAATGAGTTCAAAGTTTCCCTGACATCGCTGTAACTATGCCAATAACACAATATTATATAATCTTGTGTAACTAATTTTGGTTAAGAACGTGCACTTTAACCATTGGATGTTTGAATATGTCTCCTTGTATAGTGTAAAAGTTTATACAGTATGTGAATATAATTATTATACTAGCTGTGTCTTACTAAAAGCACTTTGCCACTCATAGTATTAGGTAATAATAAGTAACAACTTTATATACAATATTGTACTTTGACAATGCTGTCTAATAAGTTATTATTTATTATTATGTAATTGTTTTGTTAAGTACATGTACTTATATAAGTGGGTGGATATTTAACAATCTAAACTTGTGGTGTTAATAACCTATAACCAGAAGGACACTTAATAATTGACTGAAGATAAAACTCACACACTATTAGTAATACTATTAGTAGTTGTTCATAGAATAATTAAATCCAATTTCTTAATATATTGAAATGTATACTTAATAGTATAACTTTATATAGTTTATTCACTAATTCCTTGAAGTTATATACCAAATAGATATCTACATTTTCTATTATTTTTAACAATTACTGCAAAGAAGCTAACTTTAAACTATGGCTGAGAAACTAATATTATGGTAAAAAGAACTGGTTCAGAATAATTTACTAGGATACTATGAATGAGTAATGATTTTTATACATATTGTGTCTTTTTGTATCATTTGTGAACATGATTATTGCATACAAGAGAAAGGATGAAATGAGAACATTGTCAGATAAAATTGAATATTTTCAATTATTTACAGACACTTCTAAAAGTTTAATACTTTGAAGGTTACACAATTCAACACAACTGCAATTCTTTCTCAATTAAATATTCTTGTAGGTGATATAACTTGGCCAATGAAACCTTCACAGTTATAGAAAGATGTCATTCAAAGTGCCCCTCCTAATAGGCAAAACTCTCATTTAACATGTTCAAAGGTTGCTATGACTTTTGTTGGTAGTAGTTCCCACATGCATAATTATAATTATTTTATTATCATGCCGATAAATTTCCTGTTACATAATGTTAAGTAATCATTTATAGCCTATAGCATGATCCACTCTATACTGAACTCTATTGAACTCATTACTGTCAACAGTTATATAAATAATTATGCTATATTATGTAATTGTTATTATAATTATTTTGTACAAAATTTTTATGATTATGTATAATAATAATAATATGTGCAACATAATTTCAGATATTGTAAATTGTCAAGTTGTACTAACACTAGTTGAAAGATCATTATAGACAAAAAAATGGCAACAAAAGATTTGATATTGAAGTAGTCTTCAAAGAGATTATCATTTTAATTATACTCATAGTGATGATGCATTGTTGCATAACTTTATCAACACAGACATGTAATTATAATATGTGGTCCTTTTCAGGCCTAAGCTTTTGGAACAGCTAAAAAATTCAAAGGAAAGTGTTACTCAGAAGCTCTCAATAGAAGCTGGTATATTGTTATAATGATATATTATATTGTTCCTTTTTTATTTAAAAAATAATAGCTCGTGCATCAGACATGGAGAAGATAACCTTGAATGAAGCACAATTTCGTTGGCAATTGAATGAAGATCAAATGGCTACTGAGAAATTATCTGAGGGTATCCGTAAATTTGCTGAAGATACTCGTAAATTGGAAAAACTGATCAAACAGAAGTTAATCAGTTAGATTCTTGTAGCCATCAGCTGTTCAACGATCAAGACAAAAATTCAACGTTAATAATAATATCGATTTTTTAGCCTACATGATTTTTTATATGCTGCTATCATAATAATACCTAACTAATAAATATGTAGTGTCAATGAATGATAAAAGTTGAATATATATATGTGTATATGAGTATAATTTGGGGGTGGCTATAAGGTAGAATAAGTACAACAGATTAAAAAGCAAACGATATATTAACTTAGATAGATTGGTTATTATAATTTCTTACCCTATTGATTGTAAACCACCCACGTCACGTGTATATATAAGATAAGAGTGCACGCGCAATCCAAGCAAGCTGAAAAAATGTGCGCATGCTGACAGGACGTAAAACGTGACTTATGTACTATAACTAAGCCTCATCCTATTTGACTGTACATTGTGTCCAAATTGAGTTTAATGATGGAGACTGAGCAAGAAACAGAGTTTTTTACAGAAGAAGACGACATGTTTCTCGAAAGCAGTCTAGATCACGCTGAAGACTCATTGCCCGATCAAGGTAGTTAGTATGTACTATCATAATATAGACCTGTAATACGATCACTGTAATCCATCCTCTAGAATCTGACAGCGATGTTTCTGCCTCTGAAGATGATACATTTGGCTCTTTGTCCTTTGGTTCTGTCTCTCCCTATTCAGCATCTATCTCTTCTTCTCCCTCCAATTCATCCAGCTGCACTGATGCACCTGCCTCCACAAGTCTCCATTGGTTTAGAATGTGTGCTTTACGTTTGCATGATAATCCAGCCTTAATGGCTGCACTCAATAATCCAAACACCCGTTTTCGTGCTGTATTCATCATTGACACGTGGTGTGCAACAGGTGACAAGAAATTTGGTGTCAACCGATGGCGATTTCTCCTTGAGTGTTTGCACAATATACATAGACAGCTGGAGATATTTGGTTCTCGATTATATGTTGCTAAAGGTCAAACAACTGCAGTACTTGCCAACCTCTGCAGTCAGTGGGACGTGAAGCATCTTACATATCAAAAATCTCAAGAGCCTCATAGCTATGTAGAGGAAATGACCATCAACCAAATGGCCAGCAGTATGGATATTAAAGTTGAAAGTTACCACTCTCACACTCTATATAATCATGTTGATATCCTCAGAGTTAACAGCAATAAACCTGTAGTCACTTTTAAAGTTTTCCGTGAAATCTTGACCAACCTGGGTAGCCCAAAGTTGCCTATTGCTGGCCCAAAACAGGAACAGTTTGTTGAGGAAGATGATACACCCTACATTATCACTCAAAAATATCTGATTCCGACTTTAGAGACATTAGGATTTCCTAATGCAACTTTAGGCACCAACCCTTGGCGTGGGGGTGAGACAGAAGCTCTCAACAGATTGCAAACGTACGTTGAAGTTCGCAGCAAGCCGTTTCATGATCCAGTTGACCACTTGTTTGACAAGACTTCATTGAGTCCTTATATAAGATTCGGTTGTCTATCAGTTCGGTATCTTTGGCATTATGCACGTGAACTGGCTATCAAAGATCCTTCAAAAGAGAAGCTAGCAAAGGAACTAGCGTCAAAACTATTACAACGTGAATTTTATTTTCTCGTAGCACAACAAGTGCCAAATTTTGATTGTGACAGGAACAATCCAGTTTGTATTTCTCTGCCGTGGGAGATGGATAACAATTTATTAATGAGATGGAAAAAAGGATGTACAGGTTATCCATGGATAGATGCTGCAGTGAGACAAATGATACAAGAAGGCTGGATACATCATTGTTTAAGGTTAGTGTTCTAGTTATAGAAGTTATTACAAATGCAGAGGAGCATAGTACCCAAGAAAACCCTATCTTACACAAATTACTAAATTACAAGCCACCTCTACTGTACAGTGCATGTGAATTACATAATATTTATGTTACGCAATACCCTTAGCACTCATGATTGAATAATGTTACATAATCTTATCATTTATATTGCGTGCTGACATTACCTGTAACAACAATGTCACCAATCAATGCTAACATTTAACATAGTGATTCCCTGTCTACAGAAGAAAGGGAATCTACAAAAGGAAGCTGTCAAGGACAGACATTTATCTCTACTTTCTAAGTTACTATTCCTTATATTACTATTCCTAGACCCTACCTCCAACCCATAACTTACTACTTATACTTTAGAGTTTAGGAGGTTGTGTTAGGGTCTAGGAACAATATAAAGTAGTACAATAGATGTCTGTCTACTCTTGGCTTTAGTACTTATCAGAGTGATCTCTGATTGAATCAGTCTAAATTCCATAGCATAGTATTACTTGATATTCATTTCTAACTTCAGGGAATCAATTGCAACATTCCTGACAAGAGGAGATCTTTGGATAACGTGGGTCAAAGGAAAGGACACATTTGAGATGTATATGTTAGATTACGAACCTTCTGTAAGTTGTGGTTGTTGGATGAAGAGCAGTTCTTCTGCTTTTATTACTGGCCCCATTGAGCACTACTGTCCAGTCAGTTTCGGCCAACAACTAGACCCAAATGGACGCTATGTACGTCATTATATACCAGAACTAAAAAATTATCCAAATGAGTACGTATATTGTCCTTGGATAGCGCCTATAGAAGTTCAAAGACAAAGTGGCTGTGTTGTTGGTGTAGACTATCCATATCCTATTATCGATCACATGACTGCTGGTACAATTTGTGTCGAGAGACTAAAAACCTACCTTAGTACTCTTCATTTTGCTTGCCAAAATGAACCATAAATGTCATTTATTAATAAGTTATATATTAACCATTGTCTCATTTAAAGATTTTCTTTCTTTCTCTCTTTCTTTCACACTTATTCTTAAACCTTACTCTTTCTGACATTTCATGTCAATAAAAAAAGTCAAATTGTTAATAAAATAATGTAGAAAACAAGTTGTTTATAGTAACAGTAAGTCTTGTGTACATAAGCAACTGATTGACAAAATTATCCTCAACAGAATTGTCAATTAAAAAGACAATACAAACATGCACTGTCAAATGAATTCATGGATAATGATGCGTGCAATCCTATAACCATATTCATAACCCAACTCAATCACTAAGTTCAATTGGACACTCTTTGCTGCCCCAAATCCTTCGTTTACATTTCACATCGCTTTCTTTCACATGTGGTTTTAGTGGTGATGACATTTTGAGTCTCTCCATTAAAGGAAGAACTTCTTCCTCATCAGATGATATTTGACTCTCTATTCTCTTTTCAGGCGTTGTTAATGATGTCTTTGATGGACTAGATCTCTTCTTCAAAGGGGAAGAGCTTGCATCTTTTACTGGTGTAGTGTGAACAGAGGACAAAGGACTTGGGGTTATAGAAACAGGAGAGATAAGAGAAAGAGGAGTTGTATGGAGTGATAAAGATAACGAATCTGTCGACAGTTTGTCTAGCTTTGTATCAAGTTGATGTGATTTTGCAGTAATCCTATTAAAGAAAACGTGCATATTGTTCCTGTCTTATGTAACATTATACAACCAGTAATATTACAAGCCCATAAATGTCATGGAGGTATAGAGGAAAATAGTTGCACTACTAAACTGCTTAGAACAGTGCACATACTCTGTAGTGTAAAGTTTAAAGTCTAATTCACACTGCAGTATATAGACTGCATAATTCCATTATAATTAGATAACATTTATAACACTACAAGTCCACCATAAATGTCATAGAGGTATTGGGAAAATAGTTACACTACTAAACTACTTAGCAATGCGCAAATTCTGTAGTGTGAAGTTTAAAGTTTAATTCATAATGCATTTTGTAGACTGCAAACATCCATATAATTGCATTGCATTCATTGTATACCTGGTATCATCCAATACCATTGACAACATGTAACTTGAACAGTCAATAGTACCACTTCTACTGACCTCTTCAGATTCTAAAACCAAAGACGAATGGATTTAATGACATGTGAATAAAACTACTTTTTGGTCTCTTTTTCTCCTTCTGCTTTCTTGTCTTCTCTGTTGCTTTCTGTTCTTCAAATTCAGAACACAAGTCTGAATAGCAAGTCTTAAACAACTGAAGAATATAATGAACAAAGAGTTGCAACAAAAGTGTCTATCTTACATCAGCTTTTTCTAATGTCTTAAAAATCCATGGTGACTCTTTGTCACATTGTGATGGCAATGTTGTGCACCACTCTACCTCATAATGTGGAATAAAATGTCTTACTCGACATGCCAATATTTTTTGAGGTTTAATATCAGACACTTCTTTCATTTGTCTTCTTTGACACAATACCCAATAAGTTAACAATTTAGCTATTTTGTCTAGTGCATAATGGAAGTCCCATGATAATTCCTTACAAAAGATGTCCTATGAATTTTAACTAGTGAGCATTGTTCAATGTTGTCTAACATTAAGCAACACACATACCTGTAAGCAAGTGATATTGGGCATTCTCCATCGAAAGAGATAAGTTGTGTCATGTGGTAATGTCTCGTTGGGGTGAAGATACTCATTGATCACAGCTGCCTATAAAACAAATAATGTCTACAGTAAGAGCTTACGATAGTGACTTACTGCACTGTCAAAGAAATGAGGTATCTCCATTGCCTTACTAACAAATATAAACAAATAATAAATCGTATAAACAATAAAGACTCACTCGATAAATTTTCTTGTTAACTTCATGTCCTTTCCTAATTCAGTTAATTCTGTATGCTCTCCTTTTAAAATTATCTCCAGCAATCTCTCATTTTCCTTAATAATCTTCAATGTATTTTCTTTACCAAATCCAGGTACACCACAAGGAAGATAGTCACAGCCAAGAAGAACACTCATTTTTACCAAATCATCTCTACTAAAACCTACAAGATAGTTTATAATAAAGGTCATTCACTATCTGTCCATTTACCTAAAATACTACTAATGTTGCTTATAGTATACTTCTCAAATTGGACATTCTGTTGCATTGACACAAGTATAATTAAAGTGTGTGATATTTTAATACAAACCTTTTTGATAGATAATTGTCTATAGACAACAGTAGCCCCATATAACAGTGCATCACTATCATCAGTAATAACACCGTCAACATACTGGAGAAAGACCAAATCAGTAAGTGGATATAACATGTAAATGTTAACATACTCCTTCTTTATTTATAAGAGCACACAAAGACTCTGCTTCTCCTTTACTTTTTATGTATGGTAGTCCAGCTGCTTCAAGGAGCTCACAACACTATTATTTAATTATTATGAACAAAGAGTTAAGTTTGAGGCACAATTCTGTGCTGTGATATATATTAATTATTCAATTAGCAAACAAATGAACGGGAAGCCATAAAGATTCTTTGCTAATAGTAATGGACAAATAGAATACCTGGTAACCACCTAATCAATCCTTCTCACCATGAGTATGGCTTGAAATATAAATACTTAATAATCAATGATTGCAAACATCAATTTAATAGAATAGCTATTGATGTGAATATTCTTGTCACTTCTCTCTTAGTCAAACTAATGAAATGTGTGCCAATTCCTTGTAGATGCAGCCTTATAACTGGCCATTGTCACATTTACCCACACCCATTGCAAAAATCACATTCTTCATTTAATACCTCTTTCAACTTCTGATTAAGTTGATGTCGAATGCCAGTTTTTCTAGCTCCACCACTTCCATAGGGAACACTTGACATCCTCTGATCCATAGTGTCCCATTTCATTGAAGTAGCATAACCATCAATGACAAACACCAATTCTGCACCCACTTCAACATACAAGTTCAATAACCGGAAAAACAGGTTACGTAAGTGTGGTTTTTGTACAGCCTCAGAAAGTCCTTTAGTCTGACATGATTCACATATCCAGCAACTGAGGTCAACAGCCAAACGTTTGCCTTTTAACTCTTCTAAGGAACAGAACTGCCCAGCGCTGGACAGAATCTGCCAAAGTCCATTCACTCCCATGTGCCAGTAAGTCTTATAGTTATTAATATTAATAATAAAGAGGTGTGGCACGTGATGGCTGTTAATGGCTAGTTCTAAGGGGACTCGTATTTTACACGGGCACAGGTAGCTATGGTAGATGGGAACATTTTGGATGACCTTTTTGGTCTTTCAACTCATCTTGTTCCCGGAAAAGATCTTTTTGGCATCAATTTAGAAACTAGTGGTAAGTAATTCATAGAGATGACAATGCTATATATATACCATTCTCAAATTATCTAAACTGAGCAGATCAACTTATAAATGACATACGAACATGTGCTACCCTTCCACGGAGTCACTCTATGGACGAGTTATCACTTCACAATGAAAGGGAAAGACTTGGTATTCTTCAAGATGACCACACCTCTTCCACCCATGTGCACTCAACAGCAGGGCTCCTAAGTGCATCACCTTGTGCTCCTGGTAAAAATTAATTCATTAATGCCTTTTATATGTACTTAACAGCAATTTACAGTAAAATGATGTTGAGAAAAATAATACCTACTTTATAACAACATCTTAACCTGCTATTTTGTGTAATAGTATCTTAGCAATTTTAGAAACTGTCATAATAATTACTAAATTTGTATGTATTCAAGTTTTAACACAACTAGAATGAATTGGGTGTGGCTTAAAAATAGTATTTAAAATTACTAGGCACATTTAAAGATAGTACATTACTTGATTCACTTAATATTTTTTTTTTTGTTATTAAATTTTATACAGTGGATTTAAGACAAGTATCACAGGAAATGCCAATATATCTATTGGAAGAGGATGAAGGCAACGATGAAGAGATATTGAGGTTACTGGTAAGTGATACTTCAATTCAAATGACTGAAACCTCATCTTCGACTTCGGGGACTCCTACAAGTGAAAGTCCTTCTTCCATTCTATGTAATGAAGAATCTAACAATCACTTATGTGGTCAACCTTCTCCAAGCCCTAACACAAGTATCTCTATAGGGGCTACAACTCCGATTAATACTATTGTTACCAAGGAAAAACCCACTCAAAAGTCAGGACATGGTATGGGAAAGCCACACCCAATTCCTGAACTTGTGCCATCTATTAAAAGACGAGACAAAACAAAACCTGATGTACAAAGTAAATGTTATGGACAGCAAAAGAACTGCCAACAAAACAGTATGTCCGCTCTTACTAGGACAAAACTACGAGACTTTCTCAATCAGAAAAGTACCACCACTAAAAGTATGCCTGTGTCTTCTCCTTCAACTCCACCCACTTTTCCATTATTAGCTTTAGTTATCC
Organism: Xestospongia muta; assembly: GCA_963693285.1. Classification (NCBI taxonomy): domain Eukaryota; kingdom Metazoa; phylum Porifera; class Demospongiae; order Haplosclerida; family Petrosiidae; genus Xestospongia; species Xestospongia muta. Next base: position 4,127,112 of record OY848929.1, on the reverse strand, counting down.
CTCCAAACATGGCCACATCAATCTCATCAAAGTCTCCATCTTTGTTACCTAGTTCCAAAACCTCATCACCTAATACTTCCCTACTAGAACCTATTACTCCACAAACCTTAAAGGAAAACAACAGTAAAGGAACTTGTAGAACAGTTCCCATGGCAACAACTACAGTGAAATCATCTACTAACAAACATAGTACTGCTAAAAATAAATATCAAGCAGTACCAATTGTCTCCATAGAAATGGTAGATTCATCAGCTAACAAACAGATGCTGACAAAAAGGGTAAGTTAAAGCTGTAAAAAACCACTTATGTTATATTTATGTAGACTAAACGAAAACATGGTGGAGGCTGGACTAAGGGAAAGAAGAGAAAAACTGAACTAGAATTATTAAAACCTCCTCGACCTCCTCTCACAAGGTACTTCTAGAGGAAGAGAGAAAGAGAAAGAGAGAGAGAGAGAGAGAGAGAGAGAGACAGAGAGACAGAGAGACAGAGACAGAGACAGAGAGAGAGAGAGAGAGAGAGACAGAGAGAGAGAGAGACAGAGACAGAGACAGAGACAGAGAGAGAGACAGAGACAGAGAGAGAGACAGAGAGAGAGAGAGAGACAGAGAGAGAGAGAGAGAGAGAGAGAGAGAGAGAGAGACAGAGAGAGAGAGAGAGAGAGAGGAGAGCTTATAAACTTACTACTGAATCTGCTATCTCTCACTGTTAGTTATGGTGCTTTTGTCCGTGAGAATCAATCTTTAGCTACTACTGGTGAATTATCTATGCAACAGGTGTCTAAAAAATTGGGACAAATTTGGGGATCACTTACACAGGAAATGAAAGATGTTAGATAAATTGATAGTTGGTTATTACATAATTAATTTTATATTTACAGGATTATCAAATTAAAGCTACTGAAGATCAGCAACGATTTAAATGTGAATTAAAGGATTACTTATGGAAAAAATTTCAAGGTAGGCTTATAACACACTAATAAGTACCCAAGTTATTTATATAACAATTATGATTAATTATTTCATGGTTCAATTATCAACAAGAACAAGATATAATTGTTTAAAATTATTATATTTTAAACTTCCCTGCTCAAGTATAGGAAGAAGTATATAAAAGAGTTTATAATTCTACAGGTCTTTCTAGCAAATCTGATATCTCCATCTTGGTTGATAAAGTCATTGAAGAATCTTTGCCAGATGATGACACTTCATTGTATTGTAATTTGTGTCATATCTCCTTTTGTAATTTGTCCCGTAAGCATTATCACTTCTGTGGCCGCCCACACACCGAGGAACTATTAAGTAAGTTGAAGAAAATGATACCAGCTAAATTGACGTTGGAAGAAAGGATCGAAGCAACAGAAGAGAATAGCAGTGAAAATTGTCAAACTGCAGTCTCAGTTACAGATCAGACAATAGGAGTAATGCCGAAAGATTCTTTTAATGAATCTTCACTAAATGATACAAGAATTGAATCAGAGTTTAAATCATTGGAACAACTTGTCTCTAGCTTCTGTTCTGAACCATCTCAAACAAGCCATGAAGAACCTAAGGAAGTTATAAAGTGGAAAGACAACAATAGCTCATTTCAAGAGGAGAGTCCTGTAATAAATAATCAATTAGCAGGAAATGAAGAGGAACAAGAGGACAAGGAAGAGGAAATGATGGAGAATGAGACATCTACTTATATCACAGAGGAGGAATGGATACCAACGTGCAGTTTACCTCCATTTCTAAATAACTTGGCAGAAACAGTTACTATTATGATGGGTTAGTTGTCATTGCATGTAATACATATTGTTATATTCAATATAGCAACTAGCCAGTCTCTTATATCAGAAGAAGAAGTAGAGAAAGAATTGTTAGAGAAGAAATGGAAGCTTTCTGATAAGATATGTGAACTGGAGGTAAGTTGTAGAATTGAGTATTAATTAATAAGGTTAATTATTGTGTGTCTATATGATGGAGTTTAAAATTCAAATTCATTTGTTTAGCTCTGGTCTTCAGCTTACTTCGAGGAATTAAATCTATTGAATCAAATAAATTTCACTTATCAACAATCACTTCAACATTTGGTACATTTATTGAAATGCTTAGAAGAAAAACATTTGTAGATTTTCTGTTAATAATGGCAAATGTAATCACAAGCCGATAATAATTTTTAGTAGTATTATTTTGAGCTTTTTATGTGTTTTAATATTGCTATTTATTAAAATAATATTAGCTCTGTAGTACATTCATGTATATTTAGTTTGCCTATCAAAGGCTATTTATTTGAAGACTATATTGGAATAAATGGCTGAGTGCCTTTCCTGCTGGCACTGCCAAGACATGTACATGTACACACAATACGGAAATAGTACTTCGTATATTCTCGTAATTTGTATATGTACATATAATACGGAATAGTACTGCGTATATTTTCGTAATTTGTGAACGTGACCTGATTAACATAGGTGTGGCGTTTTCTCTATAATTATTAGATGTTTCTTTTTGATCTGCTGAGTGTGGTTTAGTACTAGCAAAAACAATACTATTATTAGTACGCCTTTGGAAAATAATTGACATACTCGACGTGGACATCTACTTACGATGTCTTCCATGAAAAACGTGTCGTCTCCGTTCTTTATGGATGCTTCAGCATGTTACAAAGGACAGGACACTAATGTTTGCATCAGGTAAGGAGAATATCTACATCGAACATTATAAAGATTATATTGATGGCTGTTGACTATTGTAGTAACAGACTTCTATAAAATATTTGTTCAACAAAACAGATGACGACCTGTTTTGTTTATTTTCCTTGTGTTGACAGTCCTCAGGAAAAATATGTTTACGTAATATCATGTATTTCTGTTATTGGGCCAACAGAAACTTGTAAATGATGCGAGAATTCCATTTTATGGTTTCTAGCTCAAAATTTCACACTTGTTATATAATAAACTTGTTAAAATGGACGTATATATATAGTCTTGAATGGACAGATAAATGATCTCATTTTGTGTGCTGACTCTGTAAATTCCTTATTAAGCGTATTATGTAATAGACTTTGTTTACTTTCATTATACACTATATTGTGTCATAGTGACAGGTCATAATAAACATGCTGACACATCATGCAATATATTAGTCATGCTGTTACTTTTTTAGGATTGGTGTGTTGCTAGGGCTTATTGTGCTAACTGCAGGCCTACTTATGGCTCGGGTAAGTTTGTTAAGGACAGTCTAATCTAGTAGAACCTTTCATACAGAATGCTCATTATACTTACAACACTTATTGTTCAATTGAAGACTATTATATCGGTTTCTTAGGCTTCCAAATGTGTGTTATAGAGAGATCCCACAGAATTATCATTCGACTAATATGAAGATTGGTGACTAACATTTCTGTAAAGTCATATCTTTAATTAAAGAATGAAGCCTTTTCAAAGAATTTGTAATGTTCTTAAACCAACTTCTTTGCCCTATCTCTACTGTTTTATCTATACTTACAAACGTATGGGATGTCCTCAGACAAATTGGCTTTAAGAAGGCTTTAGGTCACAAACATACCAAAATGGGATACCAATAAAATGACAATGTTTTATGTCATTTTAATTGATCTAATAAATGTAGACTACATTCTAGATCAAAATCAAACTGTCACCAAGGTAACAGCTATTTGCTACAAGACTGTTGTGGTTAAGTGATGTCAAGACCATAAACCTCATAACTGAGGATATATTTGAATGTCTTGGTACATGTAAAAGTTTTCTGTTTATGATAATAAATTACCTCTGTCTCTCTTGCTCTCAGATTTTACAATACCATTGTTATAAAAACAAAAATTATGTACAATACTTCGTTCTCTATACTGGTATCATCATTACCCTCATAATGTAAGTCGACAGCTCTTTCATCATGTGAATGTCATGTGATACCTACAGGACTGTACACACAGTATATGTTTCAAAGGTACAATTGGATTTTATTACTATACTACTGGTTGCTGTGCAGGTAAGCTTTTTGTACAGTTAGTAGTCTAATTCAAACTACAGAAATAGTACAATGTACAAATGTTGTTACTGCATTTGTAATTTATTGAATAATATGCATTGCTGTCATGTAAGTAATAGTACTGGAGACAGCAATACTGTTGAAAGTGAAGCTATTGTCTGTTCTGTGTAAACGATTAACCATAGGGAGGAGCCCAAATTGAAAGGAAGCCTATGTGTCTTATTAATCTCTCTCTCTCTCTCTCTCTCTCTCTCTCTCTCTCTCTCTCTCTCTCTCTCTCTCTCTCTCTCTCTCTCTCTCTCCTCTCTCTCTCTCTCTCTCTCTCTCTCTCTCTCTCTCTCTCTCTCTCTCTCTCTCTCTCTCTCTCTCTCTCTCTCTCTCTCTCTCTCTCTCTCTCTCTCTCTCTCTCTCTCTCTCTCTCTCTCTCTCTCTCTCTCTCTCTCTCCAGCTTCTTTCTATTTGGTTCTATTATTTATTCTGGGCTTTCAGATTATTAAAAAAAGAATTATTATTTCTCTAGTGAGTATTATTATTTGATCCAAAGATCATATATAACACTCTTATATCACTTCCTAGTGGTGCAATCCCTCTAGTAATTGTACTTGGCCTCTCTTTTACTGGAGTGTTCGTTTGGGCAGCTGCCTCAGCATCTGATGAATCTCATGAATGTACCAGTAAGTTAAATACGTGGAATTATTTGTACAAGATATCTTTGTTCACTTTTGCCCTCTCTCCAATAGGACCACAATGGTTAATATTTTCAACTTCTCAGCTATTAATTGTCCAACTCTTTCTTGTGACTGTCATATATATCTGTTGGTATGTATTCTCTGCTATATGTATAGCCACACTTAGATTATAAGAGTACTCGCATCCACCTGTCACTTTATATCTATGCATGACTTATGGGTGGTGTGATGTGTGTCCTTAACACATTCATCTATCTGTTATCACAACCATATGACTAAGCACAATTCAGATTATACTTCCTTATAAATGATAATCATACTATTATTTTATCACATGCTTTAATAGAGAAGGATGAATATTGGTAACTTTCACTTTTTTTTATCTAAGTGACAAGGTTTAATTGAGTGAAGAATTCTTTTTTCTATTTTTAGTAAGCTGAATCGTGTTAGAACAGTGAGAATAAACAGATGGTCTCAAAAAGCTCAGCTAATTTTGTAAGTCTCATTGTAATCATAATCTATTATTCATTTACTTTGCTGTCTATTTTTTCCTAGTATTGTCACTTCTTATGAAATTGTGTCCTTAGTAGTCTTTGTTTATGATGTCTACATGATAGCAAGTCAGTATATAATTAAAGTACTTCTATATAATGTAGTTATGATATAGTAAACAACTTGTAATCCCACTTGTTCTTGTTAATACAGACGTCTCCCCTTGTTAGAGTTTAGTACTAAGAAAGTCAATTAACCTTGTACTTTACTAATGGCCTCACTCCTCAGTAATGAGGTTCCAATGTGTATTGTAAATTTGTAATAGATGCTATGTACATAGACAATGCTTAGTTTAACATTTGCACTGTATTATATGGTGTTTATTTACCCTCAGAGACTGGAGTAAACTGTAAAACTGCTATTGTGAGTTGCTGTTATGAAAAATATTATAATATACTTTTTTCTAACAATCATTTATAGTCTCACAATGAAGGAGTGCTAGTTTTTGTTCAAGTTCTCCTCAAGGTATAATTCTATTTTAAAATATGTCATACTATAACAGTTAGTTCACAAACAAAGTGTTGTACAGATATTGTACCTTGACTTGACTTGATATTGTTATTGACTTACCGTTATGATGTCATTATGATGTCATCTATGTAGATGTTAAGAATGCTGGTTCCTCAAATTGCTATAGTCATCATCTTTGCTCCACTTAAGCCTAATGATTTAGAAGATGGTGATCCAGTGGAAAGCATTAACAGAAGAGTGTATTATCCTGTTAGAGTAAGTCCAAACTTTTCATCTACAGATACCAAAACTTGCCTTCTATAACATTATTTACTTTAAAAGCTGACTATTCAAAAAGATAGCTTTATCAATCAAAAAAATGCCTCAAAATATCATAGACAAAACTGCTTTTTTAGTGAAGACATTTTGTTTTATATTAATATATTACCATGTAAATATTAGATTTACAAAGAAATTCTATTATTAGACTTTGTTATTGCTACATCTAACGCCATCAAAAAGTTAAGGCATGCGAGTAACTTAGAAATCTTTTTAAAAAGACCACACCTACTTACTGTATCAGCAGTTTAGCAACAACAATTAACTGAGTTATTAATAAGTTAGCAATGTAGCTCTGTACTTTAGTTGTTTCATTCTTTTATTTAGTCTTATAACTCTACCAAAGAAAATTTACACAGAGATCCTCTTTCTTCTTATCCTGTCAATCATCCTCCTTCTCTTAAACCATCCTCTCCTGAAGACCATCGTCCTTCTCTTCCTCGCTCTAGTCCATACACACCAACCAGTGGATACAACTTCCATAATTTCCGATATTCTGCTTCTGGTACTCCTACGATAAACTGAATGTTGTGTGTGTGTGTGTGTGTGTGTGTTGGAAATATTCCTATAAATTGACTTATATCTCTTATCTTGCTGAAGGTATTTCTATCAGTCTATTTTTTGACCAGATACATTATAATGTCATCAGAGCTATTGTTCAATATTTAACGTTTGTTATTATTATTTGTTTTTAACGTGTTTCGCTTAATTAAAGAGGGCGTGGCGTTTGCTTACAAACCACACTCAACAGCATGGTTAGTAATGGCTGCTCCTACCTTTCGACAAGTCCCGCTTAGTTGTCCAGGTCACACTCGACCTGTTGTTTATTTACATTTCAGTGATATTGATGGTGAAGGAAAATCCAAATTTATCACTGCTTCAAAAGGTATTATATCGTAGAAATATTTGTAGTTCTTAAAATAGAAACGAGAAGACTGCCTATTGTATTAGTGATTTTCCACTACACGTAACGTATATGAGTGTAGTTATACTCACTATATCTGGTTAATGGTTTAGAGTTTGAGGTAGTTAACTGTTAATTGATATTAAAGTATTTATATCAGGTGCCATCAAAAGTAAGTGAGTGACGTCACATTATTATTTAGATATGTGATTAAGTTGATGTAATATAATTTATTGATGGTAGTCCTTCATCCATAGCAATGCCCAGTTCTTTTTCTTGCTTTCAGATGGCAAGCCAATGCTTCATCAAGGTGACACTGGAGATTGGATAGGGACATTTGATGGTCACAAAGGAGCTGTGTGGGGAGCTTGCCTAACTAGAGACGCTACTCGAGCAGCTACTGGAGCAGCTGATTTTACAACGTAATAATAATTTTATTAAAATGTATTTTATCCTATTATTAAAAGTCACTTTCTTCATTAGAAAAGTTTGGAATGCTCAAAGTGGCGTTGAAATAGCTACCTTACCTCATAAACATATTGTTAAAAGTGTTGATTTTTCATACGTAAGTTAAGGAAAAAAAGAATAAAAAGAAATTTAGCAAAAGAAGGTATGCCGTGACCAGGATTCGAACCTGGGTTATTGCGACCACAACGCAATGTCCTAACCTCTAGACGATCACGGCTTGTGGTTAAATTATTATTTAAAATTTTTTGACACTAATAATAATAGCGTTTTTCTTTTATTAAAAGGATAGTAAACAATTACTTACAGGCTGTAATGATAAACTCATTCGTCTTTTCTCGCTTGAGGAAGGAGGGAAAGATGCACCTATTTTATTAGAAGGTCATACTAATCCAATAAAATGTGCTGTGTGGATTGGTGATAACAATTTGTGTCTATCATGTGAAGAAACACCTCAAGTCAGGTGATTTACAATTAACAATCAATACACAATGACTTAGTACAAAGAGAAGCTATGATAACAACTGAGATCAGTTGATTGTCTTGCACACTTTGAAAAAGACTATTGGTTTATGTTTGAGTGACAATAGAATAAATTAATTTGATTATGAAGACTGACATTTGGTCAAGATAAAGAACGTCCTCTGACTGCAACATAGATAAGAGCGTGCTTTGATTGCAATAAAGTAAAGAGAAGATGCTGCTCTTATATCTCTTTATCTATCAAGCAGAATTATGCTGTTTTATTGATTTTGCAATTAGAGTGTGCATTCTCTTATCTACATTACCATTGGAAGCACGCTATATTGTAATCAATGACTATCTAATGAAAGCATTATAACAATGGACTAGTCCTTCTATTGTATCACTAGTAACAAATAATTTTAGAATGATATTTACAATTGCTATCCTGTCATTCATTTAGATTATGGGATATTAGAACAGTTGGAGTCGTACGTGATATAGAGTTGCCTGGTCCCGTGTTCAGTATTGAGTTGTCTAAAGATCTTTCTCAATTAACTGTAGCTCACAGCAATGGAGTGACTTTTCTAGACGCTAAAACGTTAGTGAGATAAAGTTGAAATAGTAGAATCACTAATAAAGAGCACTTTAATACATTGCCTTCTTTTTTAGTGTAAATGCATTGTGTCATTTAAACCTCTGTATTTTCTAATTATAGCTTTCTCAATCCAATGTTATGAATAATCTCCTGCCATTGAAGTAGTGTTTAGTTCATTCTTTAAGCTACTATGACAGGACTCAATTTTCATGATTTGTAATACTTATGATAGTGTTTTGTATTATCACTGTTGTATGTTTGGTAATCACCATTGTGCAGCTGTTTGCATTGTTTTTCTCTATATACAGTGTGGAGATTATCAAGTCCCACAAGTTACCTGCTGGTAAACTTTATTCTGCTAGTCTTCATCCCAGTAAAGCTAGTTTTGTGGCTGGTGGAGAGGATTTTAAGTTATACAAGTACAATTATAATAACGGTGAAGAGATAGGTATGGGATTATGAAACTCTATAAACAATTTAGATAACCAAGACCGTACAACTGGTAAAATAGCTTTTATTGAGTATTAGGTCAGTAATTTAAACAGGAATTAGTACTCGGTGTTCTCAAATGTAATAGTCCAAGTATCATGTCCATTAGTTGTGAGATCTTATTTAATGTTTGTATGTTGTGTTTTTCAGAGTCATACAAAGGTCATTTTGGGCCAGTACATTGTGTCCGTTATTCACCTGATGGAGAATTATATTGTAGTGGTTCTGAGGATGGAACTGTCCGACTTTGGCAGCACACTGTTGGCAAGACCTATGGGCTTTGGAAAAACCCTTTAAATAGTGAAACACAAGATGGAATGGATTGAGATTTTTCTGTATTATTTTAATGTTATCTTTTTGAAACAATACTTTTGACTTATATGGTGTAAGTCAAATTCTCCTGACACGCTATAGCAACTTTCTGTTATCAATTTTGCTGTATGATCTTATGCTAAATTGCTAATACATAGACCGAAAATATCTAAATAAGCCAAATCAGCAAAGTAAAATTAAACATTATCATGTGACTCTGACTGACTGCGTTGGGGAAGTTGTTTGGGAGCTAGTGCAGTATACAAATTTAACTATATATAAGCTCTCTGACACTTCCAAACAACTAGGAAAGAGTCCATCATCTCTACTAGAACTGTTTGGCATGGCTGCGAGGCCTGCAGGAGGAGGAGGAAGTTCGTTGAATGTAAAAGTTGTTCTGTTAGGGGAGGGTTGTGTAGGGAAGACAAGTATAGTACTTCGTTATGTGGAAAACAAATTCAATGATAAGCATGTACAAACGTTACAGGTATAGTCTAAAATTATTATATGCTTCAGTGAAGCAATGGTATGTTTTGTTGTGGTCATAATTGCTATACCATTCTATTTGTTTACTTAGTTTAAAGTAGTTATTGTTATAGGCATCATATGTTCAAAAGAATCTTAATATCAGTGGAAGAAGACTTACACTAAACATTTGGGTATGTCTGTAACATTTATCAATAAGACTAACAAAGAGATCATGTGTATCACAAAGTTTACTAGTCCTATAATCTAACTTTTTGTAACAACAGATTGAAACATTCTCTGTTTTAGGATACTGCTGGTCAAGAGAGATATCATGCACTTGGTCCTATCTATTATCGAGATAGTAATGGAGCAATAGTAGTTTATGATATCACAGACGAAGACTCGTTCCAAAAGGTATTGGTTTCAGGATGTGACTTAAATCTCATAATAATTTTAAAATATGTAGGCAAAAAATTGGGTCAGAGAGCTACGGAAAATGTTAGGAGATAGTTGTGTTCTTTGTATTGTTGGTAACAAGATTGATTTAGATAAAAGTAGAACAGTTTCAGAAGCAGAAGCTAAAGAGTAAGTCTTTAGTCTCTTTTTTGTGTTATTTTTGTTCATTAAATGTTGAGTCTGCTATCAATATGAAATTACAACCATTGTACGTTAAATCAACTGGCTTTTTACACTTGTACTTTGTTATGTATGTTGTATATACAATGTTTTTAAAAATGAATTTTATCATTCCAGTGACAACTTAATTAAATATCCAATTTCTTAAAATATAAATTTCTCTTTCTATATCTTTAGATATGCAAAATCTGTTGGAGCCGAACATTATTACACATCTGCTAAGCAGAATAAAGGCATACAAGAAATGTTTCTTGACTTTAGCAAAAGTATGAGAAAATAAAATAAATTCTAGCTACATTGATCTGCTACCAGATGTTACATGTAAAGTAAGGCTGTGGGTGGTTGCTAAAATCATCTGGAGATGTTGAATTGAAATAGGAGTTTGTATTGTAGCTATAGTCTCCTCACACCCATTGTTGTAACTCTCACATTTGAGCAAATAAACGTTATTAGTTGTGTTTGCGAGTAATATGTCCATCCGATTTAATTTCATTTGTATACATGTAAAATAAAGTGGTATGAAATGGTTTTAACGTTATGCAAATACACACAACACGTGCTCAAGTGAGATACAAAATGATAGCAATCAGCATATTAAGCATATGAATGTGGAAGTCAATAGTTGTGTTTTTGTGTAGGACTAATTCAAAAGGAAAGTAGTTCTGGTACTGGACTATCAGAAGGACCTCGTCGGACATCAGGAGGAATTACAGTAGCTGATGATGACTACCAGTCATCACGAACTGAACGAAATGGAGGAGGTGGTGGATGCTGTGGTTGATTTTAATTTGTAACTGTTACCTAATTTGGGATGGGCAATACTTGTTATTTAATTAGCTGATAATTTTCTTTAGGGTGAATCTTTCCCCTCTCTTTCTCATTTCCTTCTTTAATTAATTTAACGGAGAATGGTTCTCTCTTGTATTTCTTTAAGTGTGTGTGTGTGTGTGTGTGGGTGGGTACATGTCAATATATGTACACACATTGTAGCATTATAGCTGTTTATATCTGATGTACAATAACCAGATTATACTAAACATTGTTTTTGTTTGTTGTAATATTTAAACATTTTATTGTTGTAATCAATTTGAAAATATAATTGTGGTTATTGTTCTAGTGGAAGCGATACTTTCGCAGGGGTTTCAAGTTAATGTAGGTTTTCTTCATATCTTCGTTCTCATTGTCTTTCTTAGTTTGTATGCTGTATCTCTCACCTTTTGTACTTACAACTTGATTGTCACGATAACGTATCATTTTCTTTGGTTCCTAAAATTGATATAGGCTTTAAATTACTATTGCTTAAAACTTTTACTTCTTTTGGTACAAATGGATTATGACATTTTGTCTCTTCAACGTAGGAATATCTTGTAAAGAAAGGTAAAAAAATATTCAAGAGGAATCGAAAAGAAAGGCACGAGAGGGATTCGAACCCACGATCTTTGGTTTACGAGACCAACGCCTTACCGCTTGGCCACCGTGCCACCTACCTAGAAGCTTCTTTACAGATCTTTACTGAACTTACTTTGAAATAATATAATCTCTTTTCTCTACAGCTGCATTTTGTACACTACTCTGCTATAGTAATTAAAAATCTTAAAGTATAAGACCACTTTGTGATATACCTTAACTTGTTTTGTTGTTCTTCCTTGCAATTTTGTCTCTGCTATTTGTAGCAGTTCACTTACACAAGCATCAATGTCTTCTCCGTGACGTGCTAGTACAGGTTTGATCTGAGACATACACAATGATGGAAACATAGCTGTCAAATTCTCCAATTCTTTTTCCAACTTGATTTCTGTGTGGGTTTCTGACTTTGATTTTTTGAGGTTTGATTTTCGTTGCTGGCTGGGTTTTGGTGATAATTGGAACTGTTGTGAGCACCCAATAGAAGTCCCACTTGTATCACAGTGGGTATTGTAAAGCTCTGACAAATTAATTACCCACTCATAAATGATACTCCTGCAAATAAGCACATAATAAAGTGTAGCAATATTGTAAATAATGTAATTATTATTGAGTACATAAATCCACACCCATATGATAAAGGTTTCCTTGAAAGAGGTTACAGATGCTTCTTTCCTTAATAGCATTAACTGCCTCTTGTGTCATGGTGTGTCGTTTGTTTTAAAAAATATTTAGGCATTATTGATATATACTACAATATTGACCTGATCAATTCATTATAGAATTAATGGATCCAATATCGACGTGATCAATTCAATATCAAAGTGATTGATCTAATATAGAATCGATTGATCTATAATAGAAGTGATTACTTCAATATTGAATTAATTGGGTCGATATTGGATCCATTAATTCTATAATGAATTGATCAGGTCAATATTGTAGTATATATCAATGCCTAAACATTTTTTAAAACAAACGGCACATCATACTTGTGTCAGGAGAAAATGTGAACATATGACAAATTCTATGTTTGATATTCTCTATTAATGATTATAATGTAAGCTTTTACCCATCAACTACTGCAAATTCTGGTATATATGCTGACACCAACTCTGTGAACTGATCAACATCAAATGAAGAGTCACCATCCCCCAAACTGGAAAGGATATCTGCTAGGTAGTCCAGAACAACGTCATCAATATACCTAAATCCAGTGGAAATATCGTCATGTCTGTATATTGAAGGCTTACTCTACGTCTGCATCAGGTATTTGCTTCAGTATAAATTGCTGGAGTTCCCTTTGAACGTTCCCACCATCCATATTTTCCCGCCACGGGCCCACGGTCAACACGGCGGAGATTACGTACAATTAATCATAGGTCTGCGAGAGTTTACGGACGTGTACGAGAGTAATGGCGGGGGCATTTAGTATATGTACTGAGTTTAGGGCTTCCAGAATAGAAAAAGAATTCAAGTGAAGGAATTATATTTAAACGCTGTATCAAAGACAATGCATGGATCTCTTAAAAAATTAATTAAAAAGACATGTTTTTAAAATCAAGAAATGGTAAAGTGCTCAAAATTAAATATACAATCAAAATCACTACATTATTATTATAATTATTAACAGCAACTAATCACAACATACAGTACCAAAATTTAAATGAGCTCAACATAGTTAGCCGGAAACAGTCCTCTTTGACCATTAATTTCTCCCATCCACCAACCATCATCAATTTCTTCAATATTCTCAATAATATCATCAGGATCAAAGGAAATTTCATCTTCTCCTTCTACGAGTTACAAGAATTAGCATTTATCATTTTAGAATATGTACTCTTGTATGATAAAACTCAATACTTACCAGCTCGATAATCATAAAGAGCTCTAGCTCTTTGAATTAGCATTTATCATTTTAGAATATATACTCTTGTATGATAAAACTCAATACTTACCAGCTTGATAATCATAAAGAGCTCTAGCTCTTTTGCCTCCTCCACTGCTTGCAACCTAGAAGATGAATGGATGGATGAATGAGATGATCAATGAATGGATGGATGGATAGACAAGAGACATGTATATTACTAACCTCAGGATCTTCTGTGGTATCATAAATATGATCTTCTTCTTGTTCCTCTTCTTGATATCCCACATCATCATAAACTGGCTGTTCTTGGTCAATTGTTTCTTCTTGCTCAGCTAAATCATACACAATTTCCTCCGGACGAACATGAACAGGATGCCCTGGATGACCAGGTAGCTCAGCTGTGTCATAAGTGACATCCTCTTCCTGTTGATCAGGAAGTTGTTCATGATAAGGATGTCCCTCCTCCTCTTCTTCTTCCTCTTCCATATACTGTTGTTGTTGAGCTTCTAACTCCTAATAATATACAAAAAATATTTCTTTAAATGGAACTATGCAAGTGACAGTCACATTTTTGTCTAAGTTGTGTGTGTATATCATTACCTCTTGTTGACGCTGTCTTTGTTGCTGTTCTTCACGCTCTTTCTTCTCTCTAGCTAGACGACGTTGTTTCTCTTCTTCAGCACGACGGCCAGCTTCTTCTTGTTCCTGACTAGCCATCTTCTCAAATCTAGCACGAATGTCACCAGCTTGTCCACGAGCCCCACCACGATCTGTCTTGTATGAAGATTTGACTTCTTCCATTTCATCATAGCCTCCTGCTGCCTTGTCTTGTCGGTCTTTCTGGACTCCATACTTTCCACCAAAACCTTTAGCGGCATCAGTTTGTGATTCATGTTTTGACAACTGTTCCTGATGATCCCAACCGACAGCAGACTAAAAGTAGCAGTTATTGAAGCTTAGTTTTAAAGTTAAAAACACACTACCTTATCCTGTACTTTCTGGACTCCATATTTTCCACCAAAACCTTTAGCAGCATCAGTTTGTGATTCATGTTTTGACAGCTGTTCCTGATGATCCCAACCAACAGCAGACTGAAAGTAGCAGTTATTGAAACTTAGTTTTAAATTTAAAAACACACTACCTTATCCTGTACTTTCTGGACTCCATACTTTCCACCAAAACCTTTAGCAGCATCAGTTTGTGATTCATGTTTTGACAACTGTTCCTGATGATCCCAACCGACAGCAGACTAAAAGTAGCAGTTATTGAAGCTTAGTTTTAAATTTAAAAACACACTACCTTATCCTGTACTTTCTGGACTCCATATTTTCCACCAAAACCTTTAGCGGCATCAGTTTGTGATTCATGTTTTGACAACTGTTCCTGATGATCCCAACCGACAGCAGACTAAAATTAGCAGTTATTGAAGCTTAGTTTTAAAGTTAAAAACACACTACCTTATCCTGTACTTTCTGGACTCCATACTTTCCACCAAAACCTTTAGTAGCATCAGTTTGTGATTCATGTTTTGCTAGTTCAGCTTGATATTCCCATCCAAGAGCAGACTACCAAATAAAGTAAGTTCAACAATACCAATATGGTAATGGTTGATTGACATCATTATAAAGTTATTTTTCCTTAAAAGGACATCTCCTTAGTAGCCATTCATCATTGCTCCCACATCATGAATTCCACCCCATACATCTATTATTATGAACCATCATGCCAACCTTGTCTCTTCTCTCTTTCTGGACACCAAACTTTCCACCAAACCCTTTAGCAGCATCTGTTTGTGAGCCATGTTTTGACAGTTCAGACTGGTATTCAAATCCAACTGCAGACTAGAAGGAAGAGAGAAAAGAGAATGATATTGAAATTTAACTCTTTATATTAACTTTATCTTGTCTGTCTTTCATGACACCATATTTTCCACCAAATCCCTTAGCTGCATCTTTCTGTGAAGAATGTTGTGAAGTGCTCTTGACTTCTTTATCTTCTTTCTGGACATTCTGTCGAAGTGCAGCCATACTATATTGAAAATAAGCAACCATATCATACTGTATCACAACCAAACACACAATCAGATAGCTGTAATTCTCTATTGTGTATAATATACATAATATAGTCATAACATTCAAAATGAAAATGTCAACTATCTCTACTTACAATGTTTGTCATTTATAAGTAACTTGTGTAGTAATAACTATGTATAGAACATCAAGTGATGTTTACTGAAACTTCTTTGGTTCATTCATATATTCTCAAATTCTCTTACAATATATAATAGCTATACACAGTAGATATAGTCTGTTAAACATTATAACGACAAGTAGTTAAAAATGAAAATTGATAATTAAACATTTGTACTTGTCAGTATACATTTGTTCACACTTGTTTACCGGTCCAATTATTAGAATTATAATATGACAAAACTCCATTTTAATTCTTATGTAAGCTCAAATTCAGTACTACTAACTTGTATGATAGGGGTAACCACCCTTTTTAACTTTATCTCATCGCTAATGCCCCTTACCTGACACCTTCTTGTCTTCCAGAGCCAGAGACAGTTTTAGATCCCCATCTCTGCTCTTCTTCTGAAATATCATTCTATAAAACAGTCCTACATCAGTGGATGAGACCAAATAAGAAGACATACCACAAAATCAGGATCTGTTTCCCAGTCATCTTCATCTTCTGTGTTGGTGATGGTTTTAACGTCTACTCCAGCTCTCCACATCTCTAAAGAACAATTCATGCATATTATATGCTTGTCTAAAGTGTATTGGACACTAACCTTCTACGTACTATAATTTGATGTGATATAAAGAAACACACACTCCGTTGTTTTCTCCGTATATTCTTGTTTATTGTCACTGGTCGGATACGTTTAGTAAACTCTCCGTATTTAAATTATGGCTGGTTTCAGTGGTGCTTTAAGGCTGACAGATTTGAATGATTTCATTACTCCATCTCAGGTAATAATAGATATTGAGATATTTTAAAGAGTTACTATTTTCATACAGGAATGTATAAAACCTATAAAAGTTGACAAAATAACCGGGAAGGGTTCTTCAGCCATAAAACTTCAAGAGGATGGAAGTTACATTGAAATTGACAAAGTAACAGCATAAACAGACACATATTCACCTGTATCATCTTTTATACAGATATCAGGTACAGAAACGAAACTTGAAAAAGCAAAAATAACACTTAATGATTGCTTAGCATGCAGGTAACCATGGTTACCGATCCTATATGTCTGTTACTTTTATTGATTTTATTTAGTGGGTGTGTTACTTCTGCCGAAACTGTACTTATTGCTCAACAGAGTCAGGAGGAGTTGTACAAGATATTAGAGACCAATAAGCTGGTCAGTCAGTATGTTAATAATAAAAAATATGTTCTTTATAATGTTTTATTAAGAATAAAGGCACTGATCAAGAAAAACTTATTGTTGTTTCTATTTCACCACAATCTCGTGCATCTCTTGCTGTCAAATATGGATTGTCTGCTGATGAGGTAAATAGAATATTACAATGTAGCGTTATTAAAGTGGGTGTGGTTATTAGGTATTGTCCAAGCTAGTGTCTTTTTTCAAACAACTAGGAGTTGATTATGTATTTGATACAACCTTTTCACGTGATATTGCTCTCATTGAAAGGTGAGATTAAATGTTTAGGAATTTACTTTGACTGTTCTCTCTCTCTCTCTCTCTCTCTCTCTCTCTCTCTCTCTCTCTCTCTCTCTCTCTCTCTCTCTCTCTCTCTCTCTCTCTCTCTCTCTCTCTCTCTCTCTCTCTCTCTCTCTCTCTCTCTCTCTCTCTCTCTCTCTCTCTCTCTCTCTCTCTCTCAATTAGTGCTAAAGAATTTGTTAGACGATTTAAAAACTCAAAACAAGGTAGCATTCCTATGCTTGCCTCTGCCTGTCCTGGTAAGTAAGAAATCTATGAAGTAAGTTTTTTCTAAATTCTGTTTTATCTTAGGGTGGGTATGTTATGCTGAAAAAACTCATGGCGATTATATACTACCATATATCAGTACTACTAAGTCACCTCAACAAATAATGGGATCGTTAGTGAAAGATTATTTTGCTAAGAATAATCGCAAAAGGTTTCTGTTAAGTAATGATAATGTATGTTAATACAAAACATGTTTTGGTAACAGGCCTGACCAGGTATATCATGTGACTGTCATGCCTTGTTATGATAAGAAACTTGAGGCATCTCGTGAGGATTTTTATGAAGACTTGTATCGTACTCGAGATGTTGACTGTGTTATCACGTCTGGTCAGTTGAAACTATGATATTACTATAGTAAAGAAGAAAATGAATTAAAGTCATTATGTTTCATATTACAGGAGAGGTTAGTACAATGTTAACAGAAAAAGATGTTGATCTTAGCTCATTGCCTTTAACTTCAATAGACCAACCGTAAGGATCTCCTTTAATTATCCATGTCATTATAATCTATATTAGGTTTTGTAGCTACGATGATGGTCATCTAGTTGGTCATGATGGTGGAGGATCTGTAAGTTGATAGTTTTAAAGGAATAAGTTATATTGGAATCATTTATGTAGGGTGGTTATTTAGAATATATCTTTAAATATGCATCATTTGAGGTAATGAACATGTTTCTGGTATAGTCATGTGATAGTTGTTGTAGCTATTTGGCCAAAAAGTTGAAAAATTGGATTATAAAATATTGCGTAACAAAGATTTCAAGGAGTGTTCCCTTGAGGTATGCTCCTTTAATTACTTCCTGTTATCACTTTATCAATATAATAGATCAATGGCGAAGTGGTGTTGAGATTTGCAGCTGCATATGGTTTCAGAAACATTCAGAACTTAGTTCAAAAGTTAAAACGAGGTCGATGTCCTTATCATTACGTAGAAGTAATGGCTTGTCCTTCTGGTTGCTTAAATGGAGGTGGTCAAGTTCGAAGTGAGGATGTGGCACTATCAACTGCTAAGGAAATGCTATCTCAAGTTGAAATTGTTTATAATTCAGTCAAGTTAGTCTGTTCATTGTTTGTCACACCCACTATTATAATTGTTTATTTCTAGATCACGAAGACCAGAAGATAATCCGTACATAGATACACTATACAAGTATGTAGATTCATTCTATTATGATCCTAATATGATAGTCTATACATGATAGTACATGCACTAACAGGAGGTTGTATGACTTGTAACCTTTATAGCAAATGTGTTAATTTATTGTAACATCTTATATTTTATAGGGAATGGTTAGGAGGAATGGAAACTGACAAAGTAAATTATTTACTATATTAACTGTTAGTATAGTCTCTCTTATCATTACAGGCTCTAAAACTACTACACACTCGTTATCATGCTGTAGAAAAATTTGTTAGTGCTTTGGCTATTAAATGGTAGCCAGCTGTATTATTTTATTTATAACTTCACTTTTTATTCAATTATTATTATTCGCTCAAAATTTGACCATTCAGACAAAGTCACTCCTCCGCCACTCCCTTGCTCGTGACTTAGAATGGATTCCTACGTGCTTTTCCTATCTCTGTATTTGTTCCTCATACCTTCAAATGCATATAATACTGCAGACTTTCCTTTTAGAAATGTATCTCTATCATTTGAGGAGAGAGTGGAGGTATATCAATACTTTAATTTTATAAGAATTATCAGTTATTATACAGGACTTGGTTGGACGTCTTACATTAGATGAACTAGTTCAACAAATGGCTCATGGAGGAGCTGAAAATAATGGTATGTGTGATATGTTTATGCCAGTATATTACCTTGGTGTATTTACAGGTCCAGCTCCAGCTATTGATAGATTAGGTATTAATCCTTATCAATGGGGAACAGAGTGTTTGAGTGGAGATGTAACAGCTGGAGATGCTACTTCTTTTCCAATGGCCTTAGGAATGGTAAGAATTTATTTTCTTGTAACTCTGGCAATATTATAACAATATTAATGGGTCTTTAATAAGAAGCTATCATTAATCTAAATTTGTCTTCAGTATAATTTGATTCAATTTTAATTTTATTTCAAATTCCTGAACTTCATAATTGATTTGTTTTGTTACAGGCTGCTACGTTCCATTATGACATGGTTTACAAAGTTACTAGGGCAACCAGTGATGAGGTCAGAGCTAAAAACAATAACGCCACAGCTCACCAGTCATATGCCTTTCACACTGGGCTTAGTTGTTGGTATGACCACATCTTATAGACAATATAATTAACTATCTCACTGATGTATAGGAGTCCTGTTTTAAATATTATGAGAGATCCTCGTTGGGGTAGAAATCAAGTACATTATCACATAAATTATTACATTTTATAATGTATATCTTAGGAGACATATGGGGAAGACCCTTGGTTATCTGGTTATTTAGGACATGCCTTTGTCACTGGACTACAGGGAGGTATGAACTTAATACATTTATAACTCTATTACTCTTATTTCATTTTAGATAATGAAAGATATATTGAAGCTAATGCTGGTTGTAAACATTTTGATGTTTACGGAGGTCCTGAGAATAAACCTGTGTCAAGATTTTCATTTGATGCAAAAGTGATTCTCTCTCTCTCTCTCTCTCTCTCTCTCTCTCTCTCTCTCTCTCTCTCTCTCTCTCTAATAATAATAATATACACACTCCTCTATCTCTCTAGGTTAGCATGAGAGATTGGCGTATGACATTTCTTCCTCAATTCAAAGCCTGTGTTGATGCTGGATCATGGAGTCTTATGTGTAGTTTTAATAGGTACTATATACTAGTGTATAATGTTCTATATATTATGTTGTATCTCATATATAGTATTAATGGTGTTCCAGCATGTGCTAATAAAGAATTACTTACTAATATTTTAAGAAATGAGTGGGGATTTAAAGGATATGTAGTCAGTGACCAGGAAGCTCTTGGTAGGTAAACAATAGTTAAAAATTAAATCTCTTTCTTTAGAGAATATAGTTATAGATCATAAGTATTCACCGAACTATGTCAGTGCTTCGGCAGCTGCTGCTAATGCAGGTACTTGTTTAGAAGATGGTAACGCTGCAGACAAAAGTATTAATGTCTTTGCTAACTTGGTTGATGCAGTCACTGAGGTATGATTTGTTAGTGAACCACATTTATATGTTTCTTTCCTTCATTCAGGGACTTGTCAATATTGATACTCTTAGAGATGCTGTAAGTAGATTGTTTATGGTTCGTATGAAACTTGGAGAATTTGATCCACCTGAAATGAATCCATACACTAAGTGAGTATGTGTTTATAAAACTCATTCTATAATCATGACTTCTCTTTAGATTGGATTTGTCTATCATTCAAAGTCCTGCTCATATTGAGATCTCTCTACAAGCAGCTATGGAAACTATTGTACTTTTAAAGAATGATGAAACTAAAGGACTACCTCTAGGTCAAGTGGACAAGGCTTGTGTAAGTAGATTACATCAGGGATATAATACATTGTATTATATAGGTAATAGGTCCTTTTATTGATGATCCAAGTGTTCTATTTGGTGACTACTCTCCTACTTTAATGGTACTACTAGTCTCTTATAGTTTGTGTATTTTGTTTTCTCTACAGACAAATTATGTTACTACTCCACTGGTGGGTATTCAAAAATTCACTAGAATTGGTTCAACTATCCTAAATAGTGCAGTAGTATGTGAAGATGGTCCTGCTTGCAAGTAAGATTTACAATCTATGAACTGTTTCATATGTTCTTTTTACAGTACATATAAGACTACAGACATAAAAGAAGCCTGCAATGGAGTAGATATTGTAATTGCTACAGCTGGACTTAGTAAGTGACACTGTGACAGGTCTCCAATATTATCCAATAAAACACACTCTCTAGGCAAATATCTTGAAAGTGAAGGACATGATAGAGCTGATATTAATCTACCTGGACTACAACTTCAAATGTTAAAAGATGCAGAAGGTGCTAGTGGAGAAGGTACATAGTTATAATAATGACATAATATTGTATTTTTCTTACTTTTCTAGCTCCAATTGTTCTAATCCTTTTTAATGCTGGTCCACTTGATATAAGTTATGCTAAACAAAATTCTCGATATGTGGCTATTTTAGAAGCTTTTTATCCAGCTCAGGTATAACAGTCTAGAATGTTGTAATATTGTATTTTATATAAACAGACTGCTGGTGTAGCTATAGCCAATGTACTTACTGGGAAATATAACCCAGCTGGTAGACTACCTAACACTTGGCCTATGACTTTAGACCAAGTCCCTCCCATAGTTGACTACACTATGGTCAACAGAACCTATCGATATTTTGAGGGAGAACCTCTCTATCCATTTGGATATGGACTGTAAGTAGAACGTGTTGTATGTCATGTCGTAACTATGATACAATTTCACAGATCATATACTACCTTCAAATATTCTGACTTATCTATTACTCCAACTACTGCTAAACCAGGAGATAATATCACTATCACTGTCACTGTAACCAATACTGGAAAGATTGATGGAGATGAGGTAAGACAATGAAACACAAGTAGAGTTGAATAATAGAGTTATGATCAGGTGACTCAAGTTTATATCCAATGGAAGAACGTTGATGTACCAGCCCCTATTAGACAGTTAGTGGGTGTTAGTAGGAACTTTATTATTAAAGGAGACACAACAGAGGTTTATATAGTTAATATTAATCTAGGTTTATGTATACTCTCTCTCTTCCACTTTATAGCTAACATTTATAATAACTGGTGAACAGATGCAGATCTGGATATCAGATTGGGTTATACCTGAGGGTGTTTATGATGTATATGTTGGAGGACAACAACCTAATCAAACAACTACTGTTCCTTCTAACATCCTAAATGGTTTTTACACCATCACTGGATGACAATACAACACTATTACATGTACATGCTGTTTTAAACAGCTGCTGCTGTTGTTACATTAATTTTGTTGGATGATTTCCTCTCCAGTTATACATTAACGTATTGCCATAACTTACTCCTTTATTTTAGTGTTTTCTTTTTGCAATATCAATAGTTTTTTTCATAGTCAAGAATCATGCCATTTCATAATTAAAGTTTGTTCATGGATTTGAACCAATGACCTTTGAATTAGTTAAGACATTCTATCAATTGAGCTACTTCGGCTTGCTTGAGGGAGGAATTATGTAAATGCAATCTCTGTCTAACCTACAATTACAGATCATTGTGTTAATAATCAGTCACGATACACTGAATAAACAAATTTACTCGAAAAAATCGTAATTGTTTGTCAACAAGCCACTCCCTTAAAATGGAACACAAACATTTGTTGCTTTATATTGTTCCTGATACCTTCAAATGCATATGATGCTGTAGACTTCCCTTTTAGAAATATATCTCTATCATTTGAGGAGAGTATATCAATACTTTAATTTTATAAGAATTATCAGTTATTATACAGGACTTGGTTGGACGTCTTACATTAGATGAACTAGTTCAACAAATGGCTCATGGAGGAGCTGATAATAATGGTATGTAACAGTTTCATAATGCTCACAATACTTGTATTATATTGTATTTACAGGTCCAGCTCCAGCTATTGATAGATTTGGACAGATTAGGACTAAAGGACTACCTCTACATCAAGTGGACAAGACCTGTGTAAGTACATTACATCAATGATATAATACTCACATTGTATTATATAGGTAATAGGTCCTTTTATTGATGATCCAAGTGTTCTATTTGGTGACTACTCTCCTGCTTTAATACATTTAAAAAAATCAATTGTATCTTTGTTACTATCTAGTAAATTTAGTCCAGATTTTGAAAAAGTTTGTATATTGTAATTGCTACAGGTAGACTTAGTAAGTGATCTTTGTTATCATACTTTTCTTATCTCATATTAAATCCCTTAGCAAGCATCTTAAAAGTGAAAGATATGATAGAGCTGATATCAATCTATTTGGACTACAACTTCAAATGTTAAAATACAGAACAATATAGTAGAAATGGTATACTGAGTGGTACTAACATTATCGTATTTTATATACATTTCTAGCTCCAATTGTTGTAATCCTTTCAATGCTGGTCCACTTGATATAAATTATGCTAAACAACATCAGCAGTACGATCAAATAATCTTAGCATATTTTTTATAATTACACTATTGTAGATACTATCTATGTTTTATATAACTGTTGTGTTATTTATTATAACCTCGCTGTGTGTGGGCGCATAGTGAGGGTACTGTAGTCTGTTAGTGTGTGTGTGTCACCCGGGTAAATGGCTTTGAACTTCTTGGAGATATCTCTTGTCTGGTATACGTATGTTCTATAAAAGTATGTTCTCTATTTGAGAACATACTTTTATAAAAAAATTGTTTCCTTTCATAGAATATTTCTCATCATGATAACCAAAGACAATATAAATTGTCTAATTGCAATACAACAGAGGAACTTAATTGTAGAATACAAGGAAATATAACTGGTCTTCCAAATGCTTCTTTCATTTACAATAATCATAAACTAGTAGGACAATTGGCACAGAGTAAAGCAACCTTATTAGCTACCTGGTCATTGACAAAACCTGAACCAACTAACAGTGTACATAAGACTTATTGTATTTCCCCATCCTCTGCAATTTCACTGATAACTACAGCAGACTATAGTCATCAGATGTTAGCTTCAAGTCAACATGGACTTCCTTCATCTTCTTATGTAAGATACAGCACTCAACTTAATGACTGTAACACAGAAAAGTATCAGCTTCATATTATATACATGTCCATTGTTGCCATGGAGGAGCTGACTATAATGGTATGTAACAGATTCGTTATGCTCACAATACTTGTATTATATTGTATTTCAGTCAAGTTAGTCTGTTCCTTGTTTGTCACACCCACTATTATAATTGTTTATTTCTAGATCACGAAGACCAGAAGATAATCCGTACATAGATACACTATACATGTATGTACATTCATTCTATTATGATCCTAATATGATAGTCTATACATGATAGTACATGCACTAACAGGAGGTTGTATGACTTGTAACCTTTATAGCAAATGTGTTAATTTATTATAACATCTTATATTTTATAGGGAATGATTAAAAAGAATGGGAACTGACAAAGTAAATTATTTACTATATTAACTGTTAGTATAGTCTCTCTTATCATCACAGGCTCTAAAACTACTACACACTCGTTATCATGCTGTAGAAAAATTTGTTAGTGTTTTGGCTATTAAATGGTAGCCAGCTGTATTATTTTATTTATAACTTCACTTTTTATTTAATTATTATTATTCGCTCAAAAATTTGACCATTCAGACAAAGTCACTCCTCCGCCACTCCCTCGCTCGTGACTTGACCAATGTTGGCATAGCATACCAAGGAAGAATGGATTCCTACGTGCTTTTCCTATCTCTGTATTTGTTCCTGATACCTTCAAATGCATATAATACTGCAGACTTTCCTTTTAGAAATGTATCTCTATCATTTGAGGAGAGAGTGGAGGTATATCAATACTTTAATTTTATAAGAATTATCAGTTATTATACAGGACTTGGTTGGACGTCTTACATTAGATGAACTAGTTCAACAAATGGCTCATGGAGGAGCTGATAGTAATGGTATGTGTGATATGTTTATGTCAGTATATTACCTTGGCGTATTTACAGGTCCAGCTCCAGCTATTGATAGATTAGGTATTAATCCTTATCAATGGGGAACAGAGTGTTTGAGTGGAGATGTAAAAGCTGGAGATGCTACTTCTTTTCCAATGGCCTTAGGAATGGTAAATATCATTTACATACATGATATCCATTTTAAAGTATGTTTATATTATATATACATGACCAAAATATAGCTAGAAGAATATACTGAGGAGTACTGAAAATTACTAGAATAATTAGAAGTATTATGTTTGTTCATGTGAATAACATGTGATTCCACAGTTTGTTTTAGCGAAAATAGACTTACCTATATGCTTGACAAAAATCATTTTGTGTTTTTGATATTGTTTTCTTTTTGTGAATACTCCTAATCAACTGTATAACATATTATAGTCTACAAATATATCATTACAGGCTGCTACTTTTCATTATGATATGGTCTACAAAGTTGTAAAAGCAACCAGTGATGAGGTCAGAGCTAAAAACAATAACGCCACAGCTCACCAGTCATATGCCTTTCACACTGGGCTTAGTTGTTGGTATGACCACATCTTATAGACAATATAATTAACTATCTCACTGATGTATAGGAGTCCTGTTTTAAATATTATGAGAGATCCTCGTTGGGGTAGAAATCAAGTACATTATCACATAAAATATTACATTTTATAATGTATATCTTAGGAGACATATGGGGAAGACCCTTGGTTATCTGGTTATTTAGCACACGCCTTTGTCACTGGACTACAGGGAGGTATGAACTTAATACATTTATAACTCTATTACTCTTATTTCATTTTAGATAATGAAAGATATATTGAAGCTAATGCTGGTTGTAAACATTTTGATGCTCATGGAGGTCCTGAGAATATACCTGTGTCAAGATCTTCATTTAATGCAAAAGTGATTCTCTCTCTCTCTCTCTCTCTCTCTCTCTCTCTCTCTCTCTCTCTCTCTCTAATAATTTATATATATATACACTCCTCTATCTCTCTAGGTTAGCATGAGAGATTGGCGTATGACATTTCTTCCTCAATTCAAAGCCTGTGTTGATGCTGGATCATGGAGTCTTATGTGTAGTTATAATAGGTACTATATACTAGTGTATAATGTTCTATATATTATGTTGTATCTCATATATATAGTATTAATGGTGTTCCAGCATGTGCTAATAAAGAATTACTTACTGATATTACAAGAAATGAGTGGGGATTTAAAGGATATGTAGTCAGTGACCAGGGAGCTCTTGGTAGGTAAACAATAGTTAAAAATTAAATCTCTTTCTTTAGAGAATATAGTTACAGAACATAAGTATTCACCGAACTATGTCAGTGCTGCAGCAGCTGCTGCTAATGCTGGTACTTGTTTAGAAGATGGTGACGCTGAAGAAAAAATTTATAATGTCTTTGCTAACTTGGTTGATGCAGTCAGTGAGGTATGATTTGTTAGTAAACCACATTTATATGTTTATTTCCTTCACTCAGGGACTTGTCAATATTGATACTCTTAGAGATGCTGTAAGTAGATTGTTTATGGTTCGTATGAAACTTGGAGAATTTGATCCACCTGAAATGAATCCATACACTAAGTGAGTATGTGTTTATAAAACTCATTCTATAATCGTGACTTCTCTTTAGATTGGATTTGTCTATCATTCAAAGTCCTGCTCATATTGAGATCTCTCTACAAGCAGCTATGGAAACTATTGTACTTTTAAAAAATGATGAAACTAAAGGACTACCTCTAGGTCAAGTGGACAAGGCTTGTGTAAGTACATTACATCAATGATATAATACTTACATTGTATTATATAGGTAATAGGTCCTTTTATTGATGATCCAAGTGTTCTATTTGGTGACTACTCTCCTACTTTAATGGTACTACTAGTCTCTTATAGTTTGTGTATTTTGTTTTCTCTACAGACAAATTATGTTACTACTCCACTGGTGGGTATTCAAAAATTCACTAGAATTGGTTCAACTACCCTAAATAGTGCAGTAGTATGTGAAGATGGTCCTGCTTGCAAGTAAGATTTACAATCTATGAACTGTTTCATAATGTTCTTTTTACAGTACATATAAGACTACAGACATAAAAGAAGCCTGCAATGGAGTAGATATTGTAATTGCTACAGCTGGACTTAGTAAGTGACACTGTGACAGGTCTCCAATATTATCCAATAAAACACACTCTCTAGGCAAAAATCTTGAAAGTGAAGGAAATGATAGAGCTGATATCAATCTACCTGGACTGCAACTTCAAATGTTAATAGATGCAGAAGGTGCTAGTGGAGAAGGTACATAGTTATAATAATGACATAATATTGTATTTTTCTTACATTTCTAGCTCCAATTGTTCTAATCCTTTTTAATGCTGGTCCACTTGATATAAGTTATGCTAAACAAAATTCTCGATATGTGGCTATTTTAGAAACTTTTTATCCAGCTCAGGTATAACAGTCCAGAATAATGTAGTATTGTATTTTATATAAACAGACTGCTGGTGTAGCTATAGCCAATGTACTTACTGGGAAATATAACCCAGCTGGTAGACTACCTAACACTTGGCCTATGAGTTTAGACCAAATCCCTCCCATAGTTGACTACACTATGGTCAACAGAACCTACCGATATTTTGAGGGAGAACCTCTCTATCCATTTGGATATGGACTGTAAGTAGAACGTGTCATGTAGCTCTAATATGATATGATTTTACAGATCATATACTACCTTCAAATATTCTGACTTATCTATTACTCCAACTACTGCTAAACCAGGAGATAATATCACTGTCACTGTCTCTGTAACCAATACTGGAAAGATTGATGGAGATGAGGTAAGACAATGAAACACAAGTAGAGTTGAATAATAGAGTTATGATCAGGTGACTCAAGTTTATATCCAATGGAAGAACGTTGATGTACCAGCCCCTATTAGACAGTTAGTGGGTGTTAGTAGGAACTTTATTATTAAAGGAGACACAACAGAGGTTTATATAGTTAATATTAATCTAGGTTTATGTATACTCTCTCTCTTCCACTTTATAGCTAACATTTATAATAACTGGTGAACAGATGCAGATCTGGATATCAGATTGGGTTATACCTGAGGGTGTTTATGATGTATATGTTGGAGGACAACAACCTAATCAAGTCACTACTGTTCCTTCTAACATCCTAAATGGTTTTTACACCATCACTGGATGACAATACAACACTATTACATGTACATGCTGTTTTAAACAGCTGCTGCTGTTGTTTCATTAATTTTGCTGGATGATTTCCTCTCCAGTTATACATTAACGTATTGCCATAACTTACTCCTTTATTTTAGTGTTTTCTTTTTACAATATTATTAGGTTTTTTCATAGTCAGGAATCATGCCATTTCATAATTAAAGTTTGTTCATGGATTTGAACCAATCACCTTTGAATTAGTTAAGACACTCTATCAATTGAGCTACTACAGCTTGCTTGAAGGAGGAATTATGTAAATACAATCTCTATCTAACCTACAATTACAGATCATAGTGTTAATAATCCGTTGTGATACACTGAATAAACAAATTTACTCAAAAAAATCGTAATTGTTTGTCAACAAGCCACTCCTTTAAAATGGAACACAAACATTTTCTGCTTTATATTGTTCCTGATACCTTCAAATGCATATGATGCTGTAGACTTCCATTTTAGAAATGTGTCTCTATCATTTGAGGAGAGAGTGGAGGTATATCAATACTTTAATTTTATAAGAATTATCAGTTATTATACAGGACTTGGTTGGACGTCTTACATTAGATGAACTAGTTCAACAAATGGCTCATGGAGGAGCTGACTATAATGGTATGTAACAGATTCATAATGCTCACAATACTCGTATTATATT
The DNA here is from genome assembly GCA_963693285.1 of Xestospongia muta. Lineage (NCBI taxonomy): Eukaryota > Metazoa > Porifera > Demospongiae > Haplosclerida > Petrosiidae > Xestospongia > Xestospongia muta. The sequence continues at coordinate 4,097,960 of OY848929.1, read as the reverse complement.
GTATTTACAGGTCCAGCTCCAGCTATTGATAGATTTGGACAGATTAGGACTAAAGGACTACTTCTACGTCAAGTGGACAAGACCTGTATAAGTACATTACATCAATGATATAATACTTACATTGTATTATATAGGTAATAGGTCCTTATAGGCCTACTCTAATACATTTTTAAAAAAAAATCAATTGTATCTTTGTTACTATCCAGTAAATTTAGTCCAGATTTTGAAAAATTTTGTATATTGTAATTGCTACAGGTAGACTTAGTAAGTGATCTTTGTTATCATACTTTTCTTATCTCATATTAAATCCCTTGGCAAGCATCTTAAAAGTGAAAGACATGATAAAGCTGATATCAATCTATTTGGACTACAACTTCAAATGTTAAAAGATGTAGAACAATATAGTGGAAATGGTATACTGAGTGGTACTAATACATTATGTGTATTTTATATACATTTCTAGCTTCAATTGTTCTAATCCTTTCAATGCTGGTCCACTTGATATAAATTATGCTAAACAACATCAGCAATACGATCAAATAATCTTAGCATAATTTTTATAATTACACTATTGTAGATACTATCTATGTTTTATATAACTGTTGTGTTATTTATTATAACCTCGCTGTGTGTGGGTGCATAGTGAGAGTACTGTAGTCTGTTAGTGTGTGTGTGTCACCCGGGTAAATGGCTTTGAACTTCTTCGAGATATCTCTTGTCTGGTATACATCACTTGAGAAGGTAAAAAGTATAAATAAATTTGCTTGGTAGTGCCTTATGGTCAATTAGTTTGCAAATTGGCCAGTAAGTTGACTTATTGTTAGAGTAAAGCTGAGCTATTAATAATTTACTATACCTTTAAGTTTGTGGAATGTTAAATGTACATGCACTCTGCACTCTGCAGTATAAATCTACACTGCCCACCACAGCGAGGTTAAGCACTTTAGTGTATTTCATTTAGCTATGTATTATAGTTAATTATATACAGTTTACATTTTGATGTTAACATGGGACTGTACATGTTATATTAATCACGACTGTATTGGAAAAGCTGTTAGTTGAAACTATAACAAAGAAAGTGGCTAAGTATACAGTTGTTTGTCGTGAATTTTGAGTGAGAATAAAGATTGCTTGTTTTATTGTTTGGAAAAAGTAATGATTTCTTTGCTTATTTTGTTGTTATCAGGTAAGTTGTTTAAATCATGTACGACTAGTATATATAGTAAATTTAGAGCCAGGTAGATGTATATGTAGACTATTACGTTTGTAAAGACAACTGTGGCATTTCTTCATTAATGCAGTGCAGATTTGAGTAAATTGATAAACCAGTCTATATTGTAATATCCCTTTAATAATTGTGCACTATATATAACCTTCTGTAGGGTGGTTCATGACCACAGGCAGCCAAAGTTGCAAGTTGATATATCAGCTGGAATATATGACTGAATGGAGAATTGCATTCACAAATAGCTGTGATGATCCTTGGGTGTGTGAAACGTCAACAGCAGCTGATAGTTGTTTCAAAGTGAGTATATAGAATAAATATTTTATTTTAAGTGCTGAAATTAAAGTACTGTATTTCCTTGAATAGAGGCCTCTTCTAAATAGAGCTCCAGTCTTAAATTGAGGCCTATTGACCATCCCCCTCCCACATGCAAAAGACAATGCTTTGTCACAAATTAATTTTTGAGAGTGTATTGGGTGGCTTCTGGTTTTGTGATTAGTGTGCATGGTTATAGGAAGATGTCAATGACTACATTTATTATTGTCATTGATTGACATTTAAATTAATTTTGCTTTTACTAAATCCAAGTGTTAAGTAATTGGCTTTGTCCATTTGTCAGCAAAATGTATTGAATCCATTTAAAAAAGGATGATTTTGATATCTTTAGTAAGTTGTACATGTTATAAAAACAACAAAACACTATTAGATTAAAGTCTGATATGGCCAAAATCTTCTCTTTCCTGTTGTTTTCAGGTGTTACTTTTTGGTCCTATTAATTTTCTCTTTATGATGGAATATTTATTATTGTTAATAACTCTTCTATTCAGAGTGAGGAACATGTCCTATAGGCACTCTAGTTTTACATGTGAATTTGTGTGGTTACTAGCAAGTCACTAGTGAAGGTTTGTCTTCTTCTTGAACTTTGAACACCTTGTAATAAAATAGGGCGTGACCATCCTCAGTCACATGATAGAAGCATTTTGATTGGTCTATCCTAAATCTTAGCAGAACCCAAGCTGTGAGAGATTTAGTGTGAACATTGTTAGATTAATGATTGTTACTAGAATAAAGGTCTCCCTTGCTTAAGAAGCCTCTCCCATTTAGAGACCTGGTCAAATCTTGGAAAATAATTAGAGGCCCAGGCCTCCATTCGAGGACACACTTTTATAAAAAAATTTGTTTCCTTTCATAGGATATCTCTAATGATATTCAAAGACGATATAAATTGTCTAATTGCAATACAACAGAGGAACTTAATTGTAGAATACAAGGAAATATAACTGGTCTTCCAAATGCTTCTTTCATTTACAATAATCATAAACTAGTAGGACAATTGGCACAGAGTAAAGCAACCTTATTAGCTACCTGGTCATTGACAAAACCTGAACCAACTAACAGTGTACACAAGACTTATTGTATTTCCCCATCCTCTGCAATTTCACTGATAACTACAGCAGACTATAGTCATCAGATGTTAGCTTCAAGTCAACATGGACTTCCTTCATCTTCTTATGTAAGATACAGCACTCAACTTAATGACTGTAACACAGAAAAGTATCGGCTTCATGTTGTATACATGTCCATTATTGCCTGTTTGGTATGTACTCTGCTAATAATTCTTATTGGGATATTGTGTCTGGTGTATTGTAGGAAATCAAGTGAGTTATTGATACAACTGGTGCATGATTTGTTTTGATAGATAGGGTTTCATTTATCATTTTCCCTTAATTTCATAGAGCAATCACAAGAAACTGCATGTTTGTCACCTGTCACTCAAATTGTACACAATTTAAATCCCAGTTATGGAGAAACAAATACACCAGTAGAAACACACTTAACTCCTATGTATTCCCCAATGAACTATTGTGAACCAATATTAACTCGACCCAAAAGATCACCTCAGCCTGCCAGTTACGAAGAAATAAACACACCAGTTGAAACACACTTAACTCCTATGTATTCCCCAATGAACTACTGTGAACCAATATTAACTCAACCCAAAAGATCACCTCAGCCTGCCAGTTATGAAGAAATAAATACACCAGTTGAAACACACTCGACTCCACATCAATGTGGTACATTGAAAACACCACATTCCACTCAACCTCAATATTCTACATTGGAAAAGGTACATCATTATTTCACTTTAGAAATACCACATCAATATTCTACATTGGAAGCACCACAATCAACTCCACATGAACATTCTACATTGGAAGCACCACAATCAACTCCACATAAATATTCAACTTTGGAAGTACCAAACACATGCCCTCATAAAAACACTGAAAGTGAATCAACAGTACCAAAAGAACAAACTTCAAATTGTAGTAGCTTCAATAATCCAATGTATGAAAAACATAACAAAGCTACTGATGATGACTCTAAACAAAATTTGGGACAATACAATTCCCATCCAGAAATAAACCCAAATGATGAAGGACAAGATAATGAATAGAACAGACGTTATAAGTCTTACTCGCATTTGACATTTTTTGTAGTAGTACAAGTTTCATGATTGTTAAAAAATAGCTTGATTGATTTAATTATGTAATTAAAGAGTCCTTTAATTTTATTAATCATGGTTGCCATGATACCAAATTGACGGAACTTGAAAGCACTATTATCCAGTGATGGTGTAAAAACCATTTAGGATGTTAGAAGGAACAGTAGTGACTTGATTAGGTTGTTGTCCTCCAACATATACATCATAAACACCCTCAGGTATAACCCAATCTGATATCCAGATCTGCATCTGTTCACCAGTTATTATAAATGTTAGCTATAAAGTGGAAGAGAGAGAGGATACATAAAACCTAGATTAATATTAACTATATAAACCTCTGTTTCGTCTCCTTTAATAATAAAGTTCCTACTAACACCCACTAACTGTCTAATAGGGGCTGGTACATCATTGTTCTTCCATTGGATATAAACTTGAGTCACCTGATCATAACTCTATTATTCAACTCTACTTGTGTTTCAGAGTCTTACCTCATCTCCATCCATCTTTCCAGTATTGGTTACAGTGACAGTTACAGTGATATTATCTCCTGGTTTAGCAGTAGTTGGAGTAATAGATAAGTCAGAATATTTGAAGGTAGTATATGATCTGTAAAATCATATCATATTAGAGCTACATGACACGTTCCACTTACAGTCCATATCCAAATGGATACAGAGGTTCTCCCTCAAAATATCGATAGGTTCTGTTGACCATAGTGTAGTCAACTATGGGAGGGACTTGGTCTAAACTCATAGGCCAAGTGTTAGGTAGTCTACCAGCTGGGTTATATTTCCCAGTAAGTACATTGGCTATAGCTTCACCAGCAGTCTGTTTATATAAAATACAATACTACACCATTCTAGACTGTTATACCTGAGCTGGATAAAAAGCTTCTAAAATAGCAAGATATCGAGGATTTTGTTTAGCATAACTTATATCGAGTGGACAAGCATTAAAAAGGATTAGAACAATTGGAGCTAGAAATGTAAGAAAAATACAATATTATGTCATTATTATAACTATGTACCTTCTCCACTAGCATCTTCTGCATCTTTTAACATTTGAAGTTGCAGTCCAGGTAGATTGATATCAGTTTTATCGTATCCTTCTCTTTCAAAATTTGTGCCTAGAGAGTGTGTTTTATTGGATAATATTGGAGACCTGTCACAGTGTCACTTACTAAGTCCAGCTGTAGCAATTACAATATCTACTCCATTGCAGGCTTCTTTTATGTCTGTAGTATTATATGTACTGTAAAAAGAACATAATGAAACAGTTCATAGATTGTAAATCTTACTTGCAAACAGGACCATCTTCACATGCTACTGCACTATTTAGGGTAGTTGAACCAATTTTAGTGAATTTTTGAATACCCACCAGTGGAGTAGTAACATAATTTGTCTGTAGAGAAAACAAAATACACAAACTATAAGAGACTAGTAGTACCATTAAAGTAGGAGAGTAGTCACCAAATAGAACACTTGGATCATCAATAAATGGACCTATTACCTATATAATACAATGTAAGTATTATATCACTGATGTAATCTACTTACACAAGCCTTGTCCACTTGACCTAGAGGTAGTCCTTTAGTTTCATCATTCTTTAAAAGTACAATAGTTTCCATAGCTGCTTGTAGAGAGATCTCAATATGAGCAGGACTTTGAATGATAGACAAATCCAATCTAAAGAGAAGTCACGATTATAGAATGAGTTTTATAAACACATACTCACTTAGTGTATGGATTCATTTCAGGTGGATCAAATTCTCCAAGTTTCATACGAACCATAAACAATCTACTTACAGCATCTCTAAGAGTATCAATATTGACAAGTCCCTGAGTGAAGGAAAGAAACATATAAATGTGGTTTACTAACAAATCATACCTCACTGACTGCATCAACCAAGTTAGCAAAGACATTAATACTTTTGTCTCCATAGTTACCATCTTCTAAACAAACACCAGCATTAGCAGCAGCTGCTCCAGCACTGATATAGTTAGGTAAGTAGTGATGATAATCAACAATATTTTCTATGAGATCTTGAATCATGTTCTGTAATAATTTCATGTTATTTACCAAGAGCTCCCTGGTCACTGATTACATATCCTTTAAATCCCCACTCATTTCTTAAAATATTAGTAAGTAATTCTTTATTAGCACATGCTGGAACACCATTAATACTATATATATGAGATACAACATAATATATAGAACATTGTACACTAGTATATAGTACCTATTATAACTACACATAAGACTCCATGATCCAGCATCAACACAGGCTTTGAATTGAGGAAGAAATGTCATACGCCAATCTCTCATGCTAACCTAGAGAGATAGAGGAGTGTATATATATATAAATTATTAGAGAGAGAGAGAGAGAGAGAGAGAGAGAGAGAGAGAGAGAGAGAGAGAGAGAGAGAGAGAGAGAGAGAGAGAGAGAGAGAGAGAGAGAGAGAGAGAGAGAGAGAGAGAGAGAGAGAGAGAGAGAGAGAGAGAGAGAGAGAGAGAGAGAGGTATTAATTTATTGTACTTTTGCATCAAACGATAATCTAAAGTAATTAGACCCAGGTTCATTCTCAGGACCTCCATGAGCATCAAAATGTTTACAACCAGCATTAGCTTCAATATATCTTTCATTATCTAAAATGAAATAAGAGTAATAGAGTTATAAATGTATTAAGTTCATACCTCCCTGTAGTCCAGTGACAAAGGCGTGTGCTAAATAACCAGATAACCAAGGGTCTTCCCCATATGTCTCCTAAGATATACATTATAAAATGTAATATTTTATGTGATAATGTACTTGATTTCTACCCCAACGAGGATCTCTCATAATATTTAAAACAGGACTCCTATACATCAGTGAGATAGTTAATTATATTGTCTATAAGATGTGGTCATACCAACAACTAAGCCCAGTGTGAAAGGCATATGACTGGTGAGCTGTGGCGTTATTGTTTTTAGCTCTGACCTCATCACTGGTTGCTTTTACAACTTTGTAGACCATATCATAATGAAAAGTAGCAGCCTGTAATGATATATTTGTAGACTATAATATGTTATATAGTTGATTAGGAGTATTCACAAAAAGAAAACAATGTCAAAAACACAAAATGATTTTTGTCAAGCATATAGGTAAGTCTGTTTTTGCTAAAACAAACAGTGGAATCACATGTTATTCACATGAACAAACATAATACTTCTAATTATTCTAGTAATTTTCAGTACTCCTCAGTATATTCTTCTAGCTATATTTTGGTCATGTATATATAATATAAACATACTTTAAAATGGATGTCATGTATGCAAATGATATTTACCATTCCTAAGGCCATTGGAAAAGAAGTAGCATCTCCAGCTTTTACATCTCCACTCAAACACTCTGTTCCCCATTGATAAGGATTAATACCTAATCTATCAATAGCTGGAGCTGGACCTGTAAATATAATATAATACAAGTATTGTGAGCATTATGAAACTGTTACATACCGTTATAGTCAGCTCCTCCATGAGCCATTTGTTGAACTAGTTCATCTAATGTAAGACGTCCAACCAAGTCCTGTATAATAACTGATAATTCTTATAAAATTAAAGTATTGATATACCTCCACTCTCTCCTCAAATGATAGAGATACATTTCTAAAAGGAAAGTCTGCAGTATTATATGCATTTGAAGGTATAAGGAACAAATACAGAGATAGGAAAAGCACGTAGGAATCCATTCTTCCTTGGTATGCCAACATTGGTCAAGTCACGAGCGAGGGAGTGGCGGAGGAGTGACTGTCTGAATGGTCAAATTTTGAGTGAATAATATAATTGAATAAAATTAAAAAGTGAAGTTATAAATAAAATAATACAGCTGGCTACCATTTAATAGCCAAAACACTAACAAATTTTTCTACAGCATGATAACGAGTGTGTAGTAGTTTTAGAGCCTGTGATGATAAGAGAGACTATACTAACAGTTAATATAGTAAATAATTTACTTTGTCAGTTTCCATTCTTCCTAACCATTCCCTATAAAAATAAGATGTTATAATAAATTAACACATTTGCTATAAAAGTTACAAGTCATACAACCTCCTGTTAGTGTATGTACTATCATGTATAGACAATCATATTAGGATCATAATAGAATAAATGTACATACATGTATAGTGTATCTATGTATGGATTATCTTCTGGTCTTTGTGATCTAGAAATAAACAATTATAATAGTGGGTGTGACAAACTAGGAACATACTAACTTGACTGAAATACAATATAATACAAGTATTGTGAGAATTATGAAACTGTTACATACCATTATAGTCAGCTCCTCCATGAGCCATTTGTTGAACTAGTTCATCTAATGTAAGACGTCCAACCAAGTCCTGTATAATAACTGATAATTCTTATAAAATTAAAGTATTGATATACCTAGGCCTTATTTGAAGGTATGAGGAACAAATACAATGATATATTTATAAAAGGAAAGTCTGTAATATTATATGTATTGAAAGAGATAAGTAATAAAGACAGAAATAAGAAGAGCAAAGCTATCCTTAAAACCACTTTCTTATTAATATTAAATTTAGCTATTAAATTAACCTTTCCTGAGCATGCGCAATAGGAATCATGGCGGCTCACATTGTTAAGCACCCACCCACTAAGTTATGCTATAATAACGTTTGCAAATGGCCGTCCTTTATAGTTTGAACAAGGAAGACTAACTAGTATCTGATAGGTTTGCCTACAATACGAAGGTTCTGAAACCGTCCTGACATACCCCTCGTCCGTTCATCACTGTTCGAACGATGACTTTTAGAGATTTTAGATGATCAGAGGAGCTTTCCGAGTGGAAAAATGGCTGAATTAATAAAAGACGATGGATATCAGAAGCGTCAAGAAACATTTACGGCCAAACTGTTGCAGTATCACAGAGCTAACAAGTGAGAGAGCACACTACCGTACTTACAATCTTCCCGTGCAAATGAATTTCACGTTACCCGCCAAAAATTATAACGCAAATGATTCATCCCCTCTTTCTTTGACCAAACCTCCTCTCAATTGATCAGATAGAACGCTTGAATTATTTCAAAATCAATTTTTCTATCACTCTCTTTGTTATAGACCCTTATGTTACCATATATAGTCAGCTAACGAATGCCAGTTTGACATTTCTCACATTAATATTTTATCTTGCTTGAAATGGAACTTTTCAACACGTATATCATGACACATGACATTATAATACAGACATGCTGTACTAGTTGTATGTAGTACAGAACAAGTAACTGACCAATCAGGAACAGTTGTGTTTACATGAATTATGTACAGCCTAGATTATAGTGATGATAAGATAACATGTTTGCCTTTTCATTGGAAGATGATTTAGTATTTAAATGGTAATGTTATGTGTGTCATATTACATTTCCTAAAGACATGCATCTCAATATTTTGGGAGTAACGTTTACTTGTGTAATTCTAGTCCATTGAGTAATCAATGATTAAGTATTATTACATTTCTATACTATAGCAATCCTATCAGGCGATTTCCACTATTAGGAGGAAGGGAACTAGATCTTTATCATCTCTACGTTAAAGTACAATCCCTTGGTGGATCAGAACGAGTAACACGAGAGAGACTATGGGGAGAAGTGGCTCGTAGCTTTAATCTCCCTCCATCAGTTACCAGTGCCTCTTATGCTTGTAGACAAAATTTTGTCAAGTAAGTTTGGAAACAGTACATTAGTACTGGTGTACATCAATGAGGTAGTTTCTATTCAATATTTGTCTTTATATATTGGTCCACAGATATCTTGAAGCATTTGAGAGAAATGAGTTGTATGGAAGTCAGATACAACCTGAGGAACACTCATCTGAACAGAGAAATCACATACTACATAACTCTACTCGTATTAGTGTACAAAAGCCATCACCTCTCACCCACTCACTATCAGCTAATTCTTTTGATGCGTCTTCACTCTCAAAGCTGCCAAACTTAGCTGTCTTTTCGGCCATTCCTGGTTTTAGTAATCTGTTAAAACAGTTAAACAAGTCACCTAACCTGTTAAACCAGATTGCAAACATGCCAAGCTTGTTACAACTCCCCCCCAACCAACTACAACTAGTACAATTGTTGCTACAGCAACTAGCTGCTTTACAACACCAATCCCAGACAATGAATGTAGTGCGATATGATTGGTTAGTTCGCTCCCTCCAATCTGGTTTTCCTAACGAAGTAGATATGGCAATTAATGTATTATTAATGTTGTCAGCTGATACTAATAAGATTTTCCACATACATGAAGAACCTCACCTCTTAACAATGTTGTTAGCACATGTTGGAGTCTTTTGTGAAAGTATGTATTGTACTTAAAAGGATGGCATAATATAATACCACTTTTTTGAATTGCTTCCCTCATTTTCAGATGATCCTTATTTGGAAGATCTGTATCACGAATGGTATCAATATAGTAAACAAGATTACCATGCTCTCTGGCAAGAGGTTACACCAGAATGGGTCCATTTTACTGCACTGTCACATCACTACTTTAGAGAAGGTAAACAGGATTTAGTTAAAGAAAAACTCACTTAACTAGTTTGTATTTTAGGAGCAATGGAGTTTATGGATCTGTTTCCTTGTAAATCAGTATTAACTGAAGATTCCATTGAAAGTATTAGAGTGACTCAAGTTGCAACTATCATTAGAAATTTCTCTTTTGAAGAGAGTAATGCCAAATATTTTTCATCACATGAGGCTATTATAAGGTATTAATAAATTAATCAATTTAATCATTCCTATTTCATATTGTGTAGGCTCCTGTTTCTTACAGTAAACTCTACTCTACCACAAATAAAATCAGCTGCTCTAGATACATTAGTAAACCTAGCACCATTTGTAAGTCATGTGAATATCACATGATCAATGATCTGTGTGCTATTTTTAGTTACTGATTGGACACGAGTTTGAAGATATGACTTATCTGATCTTGTCTTCACTTCACTGCTGTATCTTGTCTCAAGATAGATTTGCTATAATGAGAGGTACATTCAAATTAAACATAATAAGAGAATGGGATGTGGTCATCTTCCTTTTATTATTAAAATAATTTTGTTTTTATCTCCTCTTCCTCCCAACCCCCTGATATCCTCCATTTCTTTGCATATGGAATTGGGATGATAGATACAGACTCTATTATATCATTACTATAAGCATTAATTTACTAATATACTCTGTAGGCATAGAGATCCTGGGTCAGCTTTCTTGGTGTTTACACAATGAGAGCCCTCTCTCTCAGACTCCTAATGATGTTTTTCATCAAATCATACAACTGTTGCTAGCACCAGATTACCAACTGGTATTAACTTGCTTAGATGCTCTGTATAATCTATCATTCTTTGGTGGAAAAATAGGAGAGGCAATTCTTCGAACTTCCAATTGTATTGATATTCTACTTCAACTATTAACTTTAAAGGTTGAAGACGTAGGTTTGCAATTCTTAGAGGGTCTCTCCCTCGTCCATCCTAATGGACAAACAGAGTCTATATTATCAATGTTATCAAGTGATCATGATGTAGACAAATCATCTCATTCAAGTAATGCAACTACAAAATTTACTCAATTAAGACCTCCTGTCTCTACTGGTACTGATATATCCTCTTCTGTTAGTACAACCACCAATGTTAATACCCAAACATTTAAATCTCCACAACAAATCACTTCAAGACCTCCAGTCCAATTGAACGAACAAACTAGATTAGAAGGGTGTGTCTCACAGCCAGTATTACAGACTCCAGGCGATACAAGTGAAATATCTGAGAATAAAGTGACATTTGCTACCCAATGGTAAGGACATTGTACACCCATAGGATAGATATGTACTAGTTTAATAGATGAAATGTATGATAAATAGATAGTTTAGACAAGTAATTGATTGACCATTGTAGGTTGCAGTCTGAATATGTTGTTAGTCAGGAAGAGTTTCTACCCAAACTAGAGGTATACAGCAAATATCTAGCACATTGTGCTCAAATAAGATATACTAATGCGACTACTCTCAATGAATTTGACCAGATATTCAGGTATGTGGTCTACACACATGCACCAATTATTGCCAATTTATCTCCATAGGAAAACATTTCCTAATGCAACATATACATCGGTAAAGATCTCAGGACAAGTCATAGATCTTGTTGGTGGTATTGGACTGAAGAGAACTCCTCCTGTTAGTACTAGTAACACAATCACCCCTTCCCCACCTACCTCTTACAAGCCAAACACTTTGGCTCAAAAAACCCAACCCTTATCATCTTCACGATCTCCGTCCCCCTCACTCTCTCCCTTACAACAACTAATACAGGCAACTCGATCACAAAGCTCTATTAAACTCAATACTTCACCTACACCGTCACCATTGTTGTACTCAAAGAAAAGTATCAATTACCAAAGACCAGGCTCAACTGGTTTGAGACTGAAAAGACCATTTATTAATAGTCAGTCTGTTTTTCCCACCCAAAGAATTCCGTCTAATCTGAACGGGAAAAATCTGGTTGGCAATCCTACTTCTAACGATGTCATAATGACATCATCAAGTGGTGGGGATCTCTGTGTGAAAAATGGAAGCCCATCTATGAATAGTCTTTCTGATATAGAAGCAATGGTCGGTGTTGAGAAGAGTGTTCAAACTGAGTCACATTCAGGTATGAATCTTGGAAGTTCGAATCTGAGCCTGAGAGAACAACATAAAGGCATGAATGGAGTTGCTGATGATACAGAAGTAATGAGGTTAAAAGATGGGAATGTCCTTTGTAAGAGATCTATTGATAGAGAGGAACTAGATATTGATAACCAGACAAAGAGATGGAAAAATGAACTAGAGAAGAATGATGAAAAGTCTGATTCCCAATCCAGTACTTCACAATTAAAACCCACATCACTCTCACATTCACCAAGTCCATTGTCATCAGCATCTTCAATCAAAACAGATACAAGAAATGGCTCTCCTGTTGACAACTTAGTTACTGTGGACACCGTTAATGCTGGATATAATTCCTCAGTACACTCTCCCCATCTTCTTGATAGACCTGGCTCTAGGAATTCTCTAATTGATTCAAAGAGTCGATCAATTAGTCCGTCAAATACACAACAAGAGATAAGATCATTTACTCCTTTTGTTTCAACACTCACTCCTACTAACTTGTCAGAGAAGACATCTTCAATGGAGAAAACTTCACTACCATCTACTCCTGTTCATCCTTCTAAATCTACATTGAAACCAGTAACTTTAGTAGATAAACATGTTTCTACAACCAGTTTGTCTAGTTTACCTGGGCACACTCCTACAGATCAACAGTTAGATGGAGAACATACTGAAACTACTTTACGACCTCGATCTTCCTCTCCAGCAGTATCTTTGTCAGTTCTGGAGCCAGGAATGATTTGTCTCTGGGACAACTGCTTAATGTAAGCCGTTACTTTTCTGTGTATGTCTGTCATTTTCTTTAGGATAAGGAACTCTTTTAATGACCTATTTTCTCACATCTTTCACGATCATCTTTCTCAACTTGCATCATATCCAATGTCTTGTCTCTGGTCTGGGTGTGTCAGTAAATCCAAGAGAATGAAACCTTCCTTACTGAGACATATACAGGTTGGAAAATGACATTGTCTTATAAATGTACTATATTTGTATTGCAGACACACCACTGCTCTTCAGAGCCTAAGCCCTCACCTCTCAATGTAGCTGATACTCTCCTCAAATTGAGAGTGGTGGCCTCTTGGCATGTAAGTTAATTCATAGTCTGTAATATAATTATTTCATATACTTTGTAGAATGAACAGGAATCCTGTCTTACTAGAAGTCTTAGACTGACTACAGCCTTGGTATTAAGAAATCTTTTAGATAAAGTCCCAGAGTCACATAGGTGAGAAAGAGACTGAGAGAATTTTATTTACTTGTCTCCATTTCCAGATATCTCATTGCTCACGAGTCCACATTAGCACAGGTTGCTTTTTCAAACTTGGAAGCAAGCCACGTGGCTGCACAATGCCTCTCTCTTCTATCATCTTCTTCCTTGTCTTTGTCTCCATTTCCTCGTAACACTCTATCACATAAAATGTCATAATCTAGTGTTGTTATTATACTAATTATGATGTATCTCATTCATTACTGATTATTTATTGTACTATATGTGAAAAAGAATCCGGTCTATTAGTGCTACTGTTTAACACACAGTTGCTTGACAACATGACATTTAAATTTGAGTAAACCCTTTAATAACTCTGATAATTAAGATGGGTGTGGTTATACTAAAATGATTCAAAATTATTGGTAAATTATGCCAATTTACAGGAGCAATAGGTAACAATGATTATCAACATGAGTAAAAAGTATCCATTAAAAATAGTGTGTTGATTATGAGATAAAGAGATGTCCATTAAACAATAATGATTATGTTTGTATTACATGTCATGTGGAAGTTATGTGATTACGAGTACATTCCATTGATCAAGTAGTCAACGTTATGGTAGTGTCTCTTCTTTCGGTTCTCATATAATTTCTTTGCAACCAATACACTTACAATGAAGATGACAATGAAAGCTATACCACTAACCACGCCTACAGCAATAACACCACTTCCTTTATTGCATCCGTACTTTGCGCATGGATCATCCACAGAAATCACATGATCATCTTGGTCACCAACGATAACATTAGGACTAGCAGATATTATTACAGATGAAACAGGGGTTTTCCCGTTTTCACCAACTTTCATGTCATTTTTAGTGCTAGCAGTAGAATTAATGCGATCTTTCAATGTGTTATTATCATTCAGGTATGAGTCTGAGGTAGCAGCTGTGGGTTGGGAATCAGGGTCTGTAACATTAGCAATAGTGGTAGCACCAGTTGTAGGTTGAGATGATGATGTGGGTTCAGTGGTAGAAGTATCAAAAGAGTGTTCTCGTCCATGACCAATTGGTTCTGTAATAAGAGCATTAATAATATTGTTAGAACAGTTTAAAGGAAATACTTAACATTATGAATTATTATAATTCTCTAATAATTCACTAAAGAAGGAAATCAGACAATGAAGTTATATTATTATACATACTAACTACATTTAAAAGAAGTTTTTATAAACTATTAATAATTACACAGAAGTAGTACAAATGATACTACTAGTGGTTTGTCATCACTAGTTCAGGGGCAAGTAGTGTAGCAACATGGTGACACTTTACTGTACTGTAGTATATCATAGTACCAAGATGTTCACTATGGGAAGTTTCATTGTACATGTATTGAAAATAAGCACATAAATATTTTATTGTCACTAAACTAACTTATAAATATAAACAACAATAAACAAAAATATCAGTAAATAATAACAACACTGTTTATTTAATACCAGTTTCGTAATTTACACAATACAAAAAACATATAAATCACCATAGCAACAAGCATATATAAAACCATTGCAGCTAAGAAGGTGATAAGACTGTTGTCAAGGCAACCCTTACACTAATATCCTGTGATTTGGCGCACTAATCCAACAAGTAAAGGCTTTTGAATAAAAGTTTTGACTACCAGTTTCTTTGCTATTTATCAATCAAGTCATTGAGCAGTGACCAATGTCCATTAGTATGACATTACTGAATGCATTCATACATCCATTTCATCTCACCTTTGTTTTTATTCATATATATTGAAACAAATTCATTGTGTATAGCAGTATGACAATTCTCACGACGTCCACAGTGAACAAAATAACAATTATGTCCAACACGAGATACACCGTTCATACGATAAAGAGCCAAATCACATTTCAACTTTTCACAACACTGCGCCACGCAGTCATCATAGGATAAAGCCTGAATACCTTCCAATAATTTAGCTCCAACTGACACTGATGATTTGATATCTATAATATAACCATATAATGATTGATAATGTCTGGAACATTGGATATAATTATCAGATTCTTCAGATTCTGAATAGGCATCAGAATATGAAAGAATTAAGAATGCCGTGAGGGCAAAGAAGAGTTGAGAAGTTGCCATGGTGATACGGCCTGTGTACAATAAGAGATGCATTTACTATAATTAAAGTTGTAATCACAATTTAATTAGAAGTAAGATAAGTTGGTAAATCAGACTATATTATTTCATATAATAAATCAAAGTAAAAAAAATAATTGATTCACTTACCTTCTCCAATCTCAGATCGCTTCTAAATGTGTTGTCGTGATCAGCAAACGACGTGTAATCACTTCCTCTTTTTATAAGTTAGTGGGTGTGGTTAGGGGGTGTCTCCAAGACGAGCTTTAATTAGAACAACACTTTTACCCACGTTTTTCCATTCAGCAATATTGTATGACCATCTTCAGTAATATCTGAAAATATGGTAGGAAAATACATTTTATCATTTGACATCAGTGTATTATATTTTCCTAGTTTCGTAACCAATATGATAACGATGTTGCCACCTGGAGCCCTCAAGGTAGAATACATCAAATTGAATATGCAATGGAAGCAGTCAAACAGGTTTGTTGAAATCCTTCCGTTTTTGCATGCTATTATTACAAAATGAACTGACATTAATTTCGATGTAGTTGATGGGTGTGGTTTTATTTTGAGACTTGTGTTATTTAGGGCTCAGCAACTGTGGGTCTTAAATCAAAAAACCATGTGATTCTTGTAGCTCTCAAGCGATCTACATCTGATCTCTCCGCTTATCAGAAGAAGATCTATCCAGTAGATGATCATGTGGGCGTGTCTATTGCCGGTCTTACTGCTGATGGTAGACTTTTATGTAAATTTATGAGAACTGAGTGTCTAAATTCTCGTTACGTTTTCAATGCTCCACTCCCCGTATCAAGACTAGTGTCTGCTGTAGGAGATAGTATCCTTTATGCAATGCAAATATTACCACGACAACATATTTTCCATATATTATCTTGACTCTATTATTAGAAATGCAACATTGTACTCAAGTGTATGGTCGACGACCATATGGAGTTGGTATGCTGATTGCTGGGTATGATGTAAGTATCTCCTTCATTTTTGCCTATGTGCTTAGTATACCTGATATATGTCAGGTGATCTTATAGTAGCATTGTATATGGACGGACAACAAGTTCTTTATTTTTCGGTACAAGTAGTTGTAGAAAAACTGGATAATGTAATTATTAATGTACATTACAACTGAATTTACTACATTAGTGGTATGGAGATGGTTGAACTGAGTTTTAAATTATTTAGTATCTTGTCACAGCTTCTGTTAATTCTCTGCTCCTTGTTGTTATAGCAACATCAAAAACATAGTACTAGTTTTGCAGTTATAATCTTTTTATTTCTAGTACAATGAGTAGGGATATGTGTGCTCATGGAGTACTAAGCTTCACCTTGTGCTGTGTGAGCATTAAACCACACCCCTTGTACAGTACATCCCGCATAGCTAATACATAAATAATGGTTTGTATTTGTGTTGTGTTATAACTGAATACTGTATTAGAAATGTTCACACAATACTTATAGAAGCAAATTTTCTGTTAAGTTATAAAGAGTTATGTTATTATGTGAATGATTTATCAAGTATTCACTGTTTAGTCCCTAGGTCCTCACTTGTTTCAAACGTGTCCCTCATCAAATTATTATGATTGCAAGTCAATGGCCATTGGAGCTAGATCACAATCAGCTAGAACATACTTAGAGAAGAACTTGGATTGCTTTCATGATGGTAAGAAACAGAAGTACCTGCAGTTCTTCTATACTCCTTTTCCTCTTTTCCTCTCTCTCTCTCTCTCTCTCTCTCTCTTTCTCTCTCTCTCTCTCTCTCTCTCTCTCTCTCTCTCTCTCTCTCTCTCTCTCTCTCTCTCTCTTTCTCTCCCTCCCTCCCTCCCTCTCTCCCTCCCTCCCTCTCTCTCTCTCTCTCTCTCTCTCTCTCTCTCTCTCTCTCTCTCTCTCTCTAGCTTCTCTTGATGAACTTATTGATCATGGTTTACTGGCACTTCGAGAATGTTTACCCAATGATGCAGAATTGACTTCAAAGGTCAGAAAAATGTCACATGATGTATAAATGTTGCATCATACCCTCTCTAGAATGTCAGTATATGTATTGTAGGGGAAGAGAAGAAGTTAGACATTCTTGATGATGATAGAGTCCAGCCTTATGTATCCTGTGTTGGTACTATTATAGTAAATAGTCTATTGGACAGTGAAACATTGTGCCAAATGTAGCATAGACACGTGTTATGGGTTAGGGGCCAATCAAAAGTTGATATATTTTTCTTAATGTATTTTCAATGCAAAGTTGGATGTCATGGATAGTACTAAAGGAGGTCGACAACAAGATCAAGAGGTAAACAGTAACAGTCTCATTCCCAGACTCTAAGAGAATGGGATTGAGTCTATATAGAGCTCTATTCTCATTTCCTTTTGTTTTAGGATGATGACAGAGCACCTGAGGAAGAGATGCAGGTTAGTTCCTCTCGTAACTTTATTTATCATTTATAATTGTGTATTGTTTTTGTTCTTTTTTAGATGGATAGACCATTGGAGCAACCAGATCAGGTCTCATCATCACCTAACATTGATATTAATTCTTTATTTTTTATTCCAGGTTCCTGAAAGTGGAGATCAGCCTATGGAACAGTAATCTCACTACCTCAGAACTTTTATTGTTACTATTATTAATTGAACATATTCAATGGAGAAAAAATCAATACTCTTGAAATTAATAGTTTCTTTTTACTTTGTCGTCGACTTAATTAATTATAATAATTATAATAATTATTTTGGTTATTACTTATGGGTGTGGTCATAGCAACGTAATAGTTTTGTGCTCTTAAAATATCCGTGTGTACGAGAAAGAGAGTAACAATTTGTGTCTGCTGTAGTACTCGATCTGAAGTGTGTTCAACAATAACAAGAGTGGTTACAGAACAAGAGAAAGGTGAGCCGTTTGGTGTTCCGTTTACTTTTTTAAAACAATAGAGGACCTGAAATTAATATCTCTTAGTTGTATGATTTACTATTACACTTAGATTGTCAATAAATAACAAGGAGAGAAAGGAGAAAGAGAGAGAAAGAGAGAGAGAGAGAGAGTAGTAAAGTGTGTTGCTATCAAATGGAGACTTGTAGTTGTTTGCTAAATTGTGATCTGTGCCCTAATACCTAGGTAGTCTAGTTGATTCAGTTGATTCTCATTGTTTTGAGATGTGAAAACTACAGTTGGCTTACTGTGTTGTTAAACATTTATCATTAGCCAATAAGCTATTTATAGCTGACCTTTGATCCATATACATTTACATGTAAATTTACATCAAGTTAATATGGCAAGAGCATTCATGAACAGAAGATATGAATATTATCATAACTCGGGATTAATGGATGTAGCTGTGTGTGTATCATAGTGTTTGTTATCAGATCTTTTCACCAACTCCCTTGGTCTATCACTTTGTCTGTTATGTTTTCAACATTTTGGGCACAACATAACTACTGAACAATACACATTTAATATATCGATAATGCAACAAATGTTTGTATATCCTTCATCTGTTATGTCTATGTAGAGAGCCCCTCACGTCATTATATGAACTATAGTATTATAAATTTATGTCAGACATGTATCGGTATTGGTTATTGTTACATTTGCTTGTTTTCGTTGGCTGTCTAACATGTCTTAGAACTCAAGACACATTGATTTACTATTAGTGATATGTGTTCCAGGAGCATTGGCACAGTGGGACCAGCTGTTTATTATAAAACCTGTCAGTTGCCATATATGGTATTGTAGTAGGAAGCATGATATTATACCTGTGTACATGCACTAAAGGAAGTTATATGTAAAATGACATATACATATGATAGTACAACTATTAGTCTTTGATATATGGTGATGCTAATTTTAAGATGTACATATAATATAAGAAACGGTAGATAACTCTTATTTTCAATTTTTTCATGATATATCCACAAGGGAATTTAGTTAATACTGAATGAATCACTCTTTATTCCACACTAACATTGCAGTCATTCCATAGTAAATTAAGACAACAATACCATTGTGACTGACGACAGTGACAACACAGGTAAAGAATGCACTATCATGTGCATCATATAAACTAGGGCAAAGCTAATGCACTGTTATTGCAATTACCAACAAATACTGTTATCTTGATTGGCAACAAACTTAGGTAGTACGACAAACAAATTTAGATTTATCTAGTACGATCAATTTCATAATCATATCATTTCATTATACTATCTTTGATGTATTGGCCATACCTTTAGACTGTCTAGATTTGTGTGTTTTTGGACCAAACAACTATTATATCCAATAGCCAGTATATATACAGTAACTATAGCAACTTGTCATGCTGGCTACTTGATACAGCCATGTGTTTATCTGTTGTTTTATTTTGTTTATTACCTTAACAAACTTTGTTGAGTACAAATCTAGTGCGGTACTATTATAAATTCTATTATAATAATACAATACAATGTGTATTACTTAATATTACATTGACCAAATGAGCAAGCTAATTTAAATAATTCATCCTATTAGGATACATGTACAGACTAATTGATTAAATTATATCCCACACAGTCATTGGTTTCTTCCCACTTGATAAGGAGCTGTCACACTTCATAAACAAATGTACTAAACTATAATCTTCTTTGTAGTTTGACTACCTTATTAATTGTTTTGTTGTCTTTCTAGTTGTCAGTTTCCTGGTTTACTTTATTGTGATGATTTTTAAGATGATCAATCACTTAATACAGAAAGGAATGTTTACATTATCCTTATATAGAGCTATAAAGGAAATTGAATTAATCACTTATAAGTGCCATAGTGTTGATTAGTAAATACTTGTGTGCATATATTATATTTACGTATATGACATGGTGTCATATAATACAGTGTAATAGAAGAACAGGGTTAATGACGTATACCATTGATATGTTAGGGTTATGGACTGGACTCTTTGTAACAAGTAATAAATATCTTTATAATAATATCTTTTTCAACTAGATTTCATTGTTACTGATTATTATGGCTAATAAGACTAGTGACGAAGAGAGAGTTCGTATTGTGGCAAAATACGATATTGTAAGTCATTACAAAACTAATCTAGTTAAGTAATCTCATAATTATAGGGTCGAGAGGAAGGAGCTGTGATTGAAGACTGGGAAGACCCTGATTTATCGATCTATCACTCAACAGATAGATATGGCTTTATGCAGTAAGTGATAAGTGCTGTTAGATATTCCATAGTGGAAGTCAGTGAATTAATACATGTCATAATATAGACAGTTATCATTACAAGTTAGAGTAATAAATATAGTAGATCTAGCTATCATTAAAGTGAACTCGCTAAGCTGTGAATGTTAGTGTTGACCTACTACACATGTTTACATTCCAATCAGTACAATTATATGACACACTTGTATGCTCAAGAGCACAGATGCTATTGAGTAGGTTGAAACTAAAGACATGTCAATATACTCCACCCTTCTATACCATATGGTCTACATATGCCAACAATCTCATTTTTTGCTAATATTAATTTACATTGTGTCACATACTCCCTGTGTCTAAGTGCCAAATATTTGGGCCCAAATTTGTCATCATTTATTAATTCAACCTTTCTCTAGTACCACTCCTGTACAAGAAATTCTCCCAGAAAAGGTACCACTTCCTACCTCCTACTCTCACTTTTATTTATATCATTCTCAGATTGTTCAGATAGAGAGAGAGAGAGCTGTTAAATGGAGTAAAATGTTAGTGAAATGGGATAGATACTGGGGCACAGACAAGTTGCACCGTCGTGTCAACAAGGGAATCCCTGACTCAGTAAGAGGAGAAGTATGGAAACATGTCCTTAATATTGACGGAGTGAAACAAGAGGTAGTGTATGAGGTATGTACTACACATAACTGTACTCATGCTAAGCATGTGAGCTCAACAGAAAAGAGTATTACCAATATCAACGCTAATACACTTTTAAAGGTGTTGTAAGGGTTAAAAATAAACACCCTATATGCTGCTAGATTGATCTTATCATAGAATCTTCTCTTTAGTCTATGAAGGAGCTTGGACGGAGAATATCACCTGATATCAGACAGATTGATGTCGATGTTTTGAGAACTTTTAGAAACCACATCATGTATAGAGAACGTTACGGAATCAAACAGCAAGCTTTATTTCACGTGTTGGTAGCATACTCTATGTATAACCCAGTAAGTCACCAATTGCTATAGGACCACTTACCTTCTTGTTTCCCTACTCCTCTATTTAGACATTAGGCTACACACAGGGCATGAGTAGTATTGCAGCAATGTTACTGATGTATTTAAATGAAGAGGTAAGAATATACACGTTGTTGTGTGTTGTCCTGTGTACAGTAGAACTGTATGTAATATGAAAATTTATGCATGTCAAAAATGTTTGAATAATTACATAATGATTTGTTTTATAAACATGCTCACAGTATTATTGAAAAGACAGAAACTCGATCTGTGTGATATTTTAATCTTTAAAGTAGTTATACAAATACCTATTGTTCTACCATATACTGTGCTGAGTCAGCATATTTCATGCATGACATGGCAATACCATTATTCAATACTCTTGTTGTTGTAGGATGCCTTTTGGGCTATGGTTGTTCTAATTGGTAGTCCACGTTATGCAATGCACGGTATGTTTATACCTGGTTTACCTAAGCTATTGGCCTGTTGTGACCTTCATGGACAAGTAAGACGAAGATATTTGCCAAAACTTGACAGACATTTTGTAAGTTCTGTTTGAGGGAATTGAAAATAACAAATAGTTAATATTAGTTCACTAGTATGTAGTCTAGAGCTTACTAATGGTAACTATCTTACTGATGTTCACTAGTCTAGAGTGTACTAATGGTAGCTATCTTAGATTACTGTGCTAAGTACTGATGTTCACTAGTCTAGAGTGTACTAATGGTAGCTATCTTAGATTACTGTGCTAAGTACTGATGTTCACTAGTCTAGAGCTTACTAATGGTAGCTATCCTAGATCGCTGTGGTAAAGTCACTATGACAGTCAAAACATATACATATTATTTTGTTCTGTCTATCCAAATGTAGATATCTCAACACGTTGATCCATCAGAATATACTACAGCCTGGTTTGTCAAATGTTATCTTGATGCTGTAAGTCTCCTAGCAACACAGGTCACACGATATATTATTATTATTGTAGGTACCATTTCAATTGACACTGAGGATATGGGATGCATTCCTGTTCCAAGGAGAATCTGTTTTAGTAGCCACATCACTGGCCCTACTCAGAACTAATAGAAGTATGTATTTGACATGTGTGTAGTACATAGTTGTGGTCTCATTTACTGGGAAAACATGCATTGTCATTATTATGTATATTTGTGGTCAGGCTAGAAAAAATTTGAATTGTGTAAGTTGAAGTTTGATAGTAGAGTATAAAGTACACATACTTTTGTTATAAAGGACGCTTAATTTTAACTCTATGCTAATACTGTTCATGTATAATTGGGCCCTGTCTTATAGTATGAAGATGTAAGGGTTAAATAAATGTTCTGGCATGCTTCAGTATTGTTACAAACATTAAGAGGAGCTGTTATGTAATTTTTAGTATTAAATGTGCTTTTAAATTCCCTTTTGTTAGAAACACTCTTAAAAATGCACGAAGACGATATCCGAATATACATTCAAGAAATGAGTCGACATCATTTTGATGATGACCAAGTAATCACTGAATTGGAATCAATTCATTCTGAACTACTGAAGTCAAACCTTGCTATTCCCCGTCATGGGGTAGAGCTTCAAGATCTCAGTTTATTAACTGCTGAAGCTTTGGATCGTGTCCGCTCAAATACTCCTTCTCCTACGTATCCTCTCTCAACCCAACCTTACACCGGTGATCCACACCGATTAATGAATGGACATATACCTGTGATAAATGGACATGCTAATGGTTTACACAGATAATATCACCATAACAACTCTTAATAACGACCAGGTTCAAACAGTGTATATTATATAAATGTTCTTATTACACAGTTAAAACTGTCTTTCATTGTACCTCAATAATTATTGTATATCTTTTATTACGTAATGTATATAGAGATTGATTGCTTTTTATGATGTTAATAACATCTTTACGATCTTTTCTTTTACTTACTTTGATATCCTACAAAGTTATTGTCATCTATGTAAAGGTGTGGCAGCCAATATTGTTAGTTAACAATGTATACTGGTAGCTGAACATGGTGATAACATTGTCACTGTATTTCTTAGAAGTGACATGGCAGTTTATTAAACAATATGTATCTAATATTAGAGTAATTGTCAGTTTCAATTTCAATGAAATATTTGACAAAATGAAAACTAGTGAAGTTTTTTTATTATTGTTCTCGCTCAACTGGTTCTACCAGTTTGGTTAGAGTTGTAAAACAGGTTTAGCAGCTGCTTTGAGTTTGATAAGTTTCCGCATTCTTCGAACTAGAGCATTAATAAATCCAATAGTCATAGTTTCTTTAGTAGATGGATGACTCTGGAGAAGTAAGAGACAGTTTTACATCTAGTTGTCATAGTAACACGGTTAGGAAAAACCCAATAGAATAAATAAAATTACTTTATTGTCTGAATTAAATCACTCTACATTATACATGTGTATACACTTACTTCACTAAGATCAAGTAGTTTCTTGAACATTGTGTCTGTAAGAATCTTTACAGCATTAAGTCTCAACTATAATACCAACAAGGAACATCACGTAACAACAACACTAGTATTAACAATAAACCCAACCTGTTCTAGATCATTTTCTGTAATTCCAGTCGATAAATTACTGAGATCAAATCCACTACTTTTTGAGTCATGTTGTCCAGTCATTACAGATCTATTACCAGTGTCTATAATACAACAGAAAATACATCAGTGATATTAATGTCATTGAAAACCCTATACTATATATAGCAAGCTTTAGTAACATTCTACGATAGTTCACAAAGATGCCTATCATATTAGGTACAAGCAACCACTTTTAAACCAACATGTAATATCATGTGGATTCCATAGTAAATACTTGTACTGTTTTGATAACCTTGTAATCTTCTCATAGTAGGATCACGTGGATCTGTCATTCCTTTTACTCCATACTCATTTGACAGTTTCATTGGTCTACAGTGTACTAAATAAAATTGAAGATGCCTCCACAAAATATAGAGTAAATGCTCTACAATATCTGGAATATAATATGTTAAGAAAACACACTGAGTTGTCATAATTATTGAGAATACAATACTCAATAGCTAGAAATGTTGGTAAGAATTTAGCCAAATATCAATTTACAAGCTTTCATCTGGTAATTCAAATTTTCTAATCAATGTCTCATTTGAGGATACAGAGAAAGTTTGTAAGCTGTTGTTGTTTGCTTGCTAGCAATCTTTGTAGAGCTGCTCTAACTAGTTGCTGTAACTGAGAGGGTGTCATTTGTGTCTTATCATCTTGAGATATGTCAGAGAGCAGCTGTAAAAAAGGGCATATAATAACTGGACACATTCTAGTGATCTAACAGCTGTTACTATACTATATCCTGTTTTAAAAAGTAAGCAATTTGTGAAGTGGTTACATGACAGAATACAACATGAAAGGTCTATAGACTTAAAAGCTAACAGTTACTGTGATGTGTTTAGTAGTATATCTTAATTGCTGTACTTGTTTCATTTCTTCTGATGTCAGCTCTTTTAAATTTTCCATTTTTTTCTTGAGCTGCTGTGATGTTTCCAGTACAGAATAATAACTATCGCAAATTTCTTTTAGTGCAGTCACAAGTAATGCAAGAGAAGGTGAAGAAAAAGATTGGTCACCTGACAAACCTAAAAATTAAGAGATTCTGATCACTAAATGATCATCCATCCATTTGTCCATCTGTCTGTCCTTTACCTGTTGCATTGATTGGTTGAGAGAGTTCAGGAGTGAAAATGATACGAGAATATTGAGCAGAAAATTCTGTACCTATTGTAAATTAATAACATAAAACTTATATCAAAATTTAAAATGTTTCTCTTTCTTACCTCCAATTGACATAGCATTCTGACAATATGATACCAAACTAGCACATACTCTCTGAGACAAACTAAAAGCCTCCTCCCACAGTGCCCCGCCCATTGAACTACGACCACTCCCTCCACTTTCGTATCCCTCTTCATTTTTTACTACTTCCTGTGCAACTTGTTTCCAGTGAGAAGGTAGACAATAGTAGGGAAGGAGGGACATTACTAAGTCTTGTAAACGAAGGAGTCTGGCTGTGTGTGGATTACTCACATCAAGAGACCAGTCATGACCTGTATCATGGGAGAGAACTTGAGGTCTCATTACTTCAAACAAAATGCATTTTAATAATTTATCTTACTATACAATTAATATACAACATGTTGACATCATTGTTTACATCATTGACATCATTGTGTACACAGACTTAGGAAGTCAGTTTAATTGGGTGTAGTTATGTCAGTCTATCTCAACTGACCATTGTTAACATAATTATGATGCAATGTAAGAGTGATTGAGTGTGATTGAAAGTAATTGAGTATGATTGAGAGTGATTGAATGTGATAGAGAGTGATTAAGAGTGATAGAGTGTGATTGAGAGTGATTGAGAGTGATTGAATGTGATTAAGAGTGATTGAATGTGATAGAGAGTGATTAAGAGTGATAGAGTGTGATTGAGAGTGATTGAGAGTGATTGAGTGTGATTAAGAGTGTTCAACCAATATTATTATACTCTGCTCATGTTATAACATTACCAATGTGAACAATGTGTAACTGATGAGTTGCTATAATTCTTTATCAAAACTATTTAATATTACAAGATTTGTCATTATCTTAATACTCTTTTATGTAAGATGTGATGATGTATCTCTGACCTGCTCTACACTGACTGATGACAGCTGCCACTAATGAAAGCTCTTGCAATGTTGCCATAGAAACACAAGTGTTACTTTCCTTAAGAACAGATACAAACACATTGGAATGTGTTGCAATAAAGTCCACCACCTGAGGACAATAAATTCTGATAACATCAGGTTATAGAAAAGGTCTCTTACTTGAGAACTAGCTTCAATTTGTTGAGAACCTGAAGTGGTTAAAAGTGTTATAAGAAAACGTAAAACAGGTAGAAAGAGTTGTAGATAACGTGATGATACAGATGGAATAAAACCTAAGAGAATACTATTAAGACCATGTATTTCTATCACAAATAGCACCTGCTGTATTAGATGGTATACTTGTAACATTGCCATGATACATTGGACGAGAGTCTATAAATCTACATTCACTTAACATGGCTACACAATTTTTAGTGACTAGTTCTCGAGCTCCTAGACCAGTAGATGCAACGCGGATCAAAAATGCCTAAAAATTAAACCGACATCAAAGTTTAACAAGTAGTAACTGACCATTTTAGATTCATATACATATATTGGTCGTAGAGCAAGTGGTAGTGGTTTGAGCAAATTTTGTAGACCTTCATCATCTTGTTGCAAGCTAGCACATATTGTCTGGAGGTAACCCCTACGAGAATACTAATAATTACTGTAATTGAGTTAGTGGTTGTACCTGGACACCATATATTTTAACCAAGTACTGTGTTTATCAAGACAAAGAATTGAGTCAAGAATAGAGAGAGCTAACATCTAGAGAGAGAGAGAGAGAGAGAGAGAGAGAGAGAATGTATAATACATAAAAAAATTCACTTTGTACACACTTTAGCAATATCATGACCACTACAGGCATCTCTGCAAACAGTATCCATTAAACCTTCTCCACACCCAGAGAGAATATTGAGATTAGCGGATGCTAATCCAGTTGCATCATGTTCCAACCGCCACAGACCACCTGTAGAACAAGTTTTTAAAAAAAAGTTATATGCCTCAAGCTGTTCTCACCTCTAAACGTTTGTACTTTAGCTTCACGATCTTGTGTCATGTGCAAATAACACAGTAAAGTTGCATACAAATATGCTCTCAGTCGTTGCATTCCTGATGGACACCTTAACAAATTATCAAGTAATCCTCTCAATATAGACTGAAGAGGACCTGTACTAATGGGAGCCAGCGTCTGATCAATCTGGTCAGACTGGTTTGACAATGTTTGTAGAGACTGTCGGAGGTGTGACATTAAGGTGAAAACAACACTTTGAGCAGCTGCAGTTAGACTGTTAGCATCATTGTACTCTTCTATCTATTATTAAGAAAAAGTCACTATAATCCACCATAAACAAGATGCTACTACACAAGTAGACATTTATAGTAAACATTGAGTCACAGCTGGGACTACTGACACTACCATATTAAGTATAGACACATCTTTAGCACAAAAGGTGAATAAATATAGCTTAAGGTGATATTTTTGTCATGTTTTACAAATGATTCCATTGAATTTCAGATCCAACTCACTTTAAGCAACAAATCTTGGATCAGTTCAAACAATACTGTGATTCGTAGTCTCTCTCTACCTTCTTCATTGACCACACCCACTAATATTTCAACCAGCTGTTGCCATGACTCCATTAGAAACTGACGACAGTGTAATATTTCTTGGATACGATTCCGCTCAACAACTACACCAAGAATATTGTGAATTTCCTAAAAGACCAATAGAAAAAGAGCACAACATGATAATCACAGTTAATTTATATGGAAAAATCAAACACTCTATTATATGATACAGAAGTTACATTCCAATTTTGAACACTGTCAGAATACATGTCAAGCCACACCAAAACCACAATAATGAGCTGATATTAGCAACACTTATATGTATATTACCTTAATAATATATGGTTTCTGTGAAACAGCTACAGCACCTTGTAAACCGTTCAATTCATTCATCAGAAGACGATGTAAGAGTTTCACATTGACATAAGTTACTGCACCTTCTCTTCCTAGTACGTCTTTAGTTTCACATGATTTAATGACTTCCTCAGTTCGGGATTGATCAAAATATTGCAGCTGCAATGGCGGCAGTTCAATACCTGAGAGAGATAATAGGTCTAACAAAACGAGTATTTTTCGGCGGCCATCTTCCATTAAACTAGGATCAGTGGAATGATCCATATCAGTCCAAGTTGTCACCTGACTGGTCATTGAGTAATCAAATTCATTAAGTTGATGCGTTAATGTGGTGGAAGATTTTAATAGCAGTGTCACAAGTCGTTGAGTATGAGAACGCTGGTTATTTAAGAAAGTCATTCTCAATTCTATGGCTACTGATCTCAGTATCCAACCTTGTTGACTATAATACATCTTGGTTGTGTCATCCACTTCTTGGGATTCAAGTAACCATGGAAACGGAATATGTAAGAGTTGACTATAAAAGTAATCGTGGTTGTTCCTCAAATATCGGAGTGTGGATTGACTGAGTTCCTTATTATCACATAATAGATAAATTAAATGATAACACAACTCAGCAAGTTTAGGATGAGTATAATGACATCTTATTGGATTAGAGGGGTCAGGCCCTATTTGAATTAACGAGAGAATAGCATGAAGACAATTTTTGGGAGACCCTAAGACACCTACACAACAGATAATTCCAGTTCATTAAATACTTAAAATAAAATGTACATGTATGTTTGGTAAATGTAGTTGTTATTAATTAGTTTCCATAGCAATAACTGTTGCCATGGTGACCAATCTTTCTCACCTGGGTCTTGTAATATGGTCTCACTGATCTTTTTCAAACGACCTCTAGGTGTGTCTTGTATTTCTAAGAATCCTAGTAATAAGTGTGCTATATTTAGAGTAGGTTTAGAGACACAAAGGATGAGTAGATTGACAATATCTTCCTTTAGCTGTCGACGAACTTGGTCAATCTCTCCCTCTCCTCCTCCTTCCATATCTTGTTCAGAGTCAGGTGGGTGTGGCTCAAAATAAGACTCCTCCCATTCTAAATGCTCAACAAATCCATGCAATACACTACTGCAAACATCCTTAAAGAGTCAGTAATGAGCTAATTATTAATATAATTTATATATACCCTACCCTATCTGAAGTGAGAGAATTTATAATTTCTCGAGCAACAGAAGGAGAATGTGAAGCAAGATATAAAATCCTAACAGCAGTTAGTGCTAGTTCAGGACTACAGCTGCTAAAAGTAATATACCTAAATAAATAAAATAACACATGGTACAAGAGAGGATGTTCCCACAATAAGGGTGTTAAAATTATTTTTACATTTTAGCAGGGTCTTATGAAGATATGTCCTATTTAATATTATTATATTAATACTTTAAAGTTGAGTTGAAGTACCAACTGTTAGTAAAGTATTGAGATAGAACATTGTCTTAATCATAACTACATTATACCTTGCAATGTTCACATAATGGTCAGCCTTTCGACTACGAGGGTTAATTCCCAGAAGGAGATCATCTAGGGGTGTGGCCATGACAGAATGAGCTGTATTAGATCTTAAAATTGTAAGAAATTCATCTTGTTTAGAAAGAGCTGTCTCAAGAGTTTTCAGAGCTAAAAGAGCAGTATTAGCCACCTTGTCAGTACAACTTTCCACATCAGATAACAAACGACAGCACTCGTCAACAATACACAATAGCTAGAAATAATTATATTATTTATTCATTGAATATCACTATGGCAACAGTATTGTGTATAAAATATAATTTACCTTTCTCAATAGGGCAGAATCGTTAAACAAATGCAGTAATATTGTAAAGCCTGGTTGCTTTGGCAACGAGACAAACCGTCCCTGTGAAATTTCGTGTTGTTGTTCAATTAGATCATCAGATGAAATCTCATGATTTGCCAACAATTTGTGAAGAATTTTTAATGCTCCACTTGCAACCATCCACTGTATTGATGATATACCATAAATAACATGAATCTAATTACAAGAAAAGAAATTGTTACTTTTTCTTGAGGATCTTTGTAACCACGTGAATCAAATTTTAAAAACACTACATCACGTATGAACTCCAGGTATGGTTGAAAACCAGGTACTCTGTGATCAGCACCAAGATATCCAGAAACTGGTATGTCTGTTAGGCTATCTAGTAATGATAAGAAGGCTCGTGTTTCTGAATACTCTTCAGCAGCAGACTCAAATTCCTCCAATTCAATCTAGAGAGAGAGAGTGTGTGTGTGTAATGTATAGAAAACTTATATATTATACCTGCAAACTCCCTTCTTGTTGAATAGGAGCCAGTCCAAACTGAGTTCCTGAAATATTACCAGACACAGGGGAAGTATTCAGTACCTATTGCAAACATATACAAATGGACTTTACATTATCAACAAAATGGTTTCATTTGAAGTTCTAATTTTAGTGGAAGGTGTTACCGATACTGGTAGTAGTTACATAACTGATTACCTGTGAAACTTCTAATATATTCCACATCGTAGCAGCAATATCAGGTGTTTTAGCAAAGGCAGCAAGAGTTAGAAATATTTGAGTTTTCAGTTGACGAGAGATGGGACACCCAATCAAACCAAATAAGGAAGCCACTGGGAGCCATGTTTGATTATCATAGATTACCACACGAGCATCCTTGTCCTATGAACAAATACAATACACTACAAATCACATGATAATCACATGACCTTTAAAAGGATAGGCAGACTAGTGTAGTGTGTTGTTAACAAAAGCGTTATTTCTAGTGTTTACCTGATCAACAATGACAGTGATGAGTTTAAGAACAACTAGAAGACCATCCAGTTCTTGAGGTGATATAGCACAACCTGTGGGAGTGTGCTTGGGTCCAGCTCCTTGCCTCAGTCCAAGGTAATACTGTCTCAGAGAATGGAAGAAGTGGTCAAAGGATATTACAGCTGATGGACCTCCACCTCCTAAACTAGGGCTGTTAGACTAACAGAAGAAAAAATAATAAAAGTATTACATTGCATTATATGTGTGTGTGTGTGTACCTTAAGGAAATTGAAACATTGGTGTGCAGTTTGAGGTGAACTAGAAAGGCCAACAAGCATATGCATGAAAGGATGGAAAAGTGAAGGAGGCAAAAGATCTGAGCATTGATGAATAAACTTGTAGAGACTCAACTAAAGGGGAGAGAGAGAGAGAGAGAGAGAGAGAGAGAGAGAGAGAGAGAGAGAGAGAGAGAGAGAGAGAGAGAGAGAGAGAATATCAGAATAATGTTGCTAAGTATTTAAATTACCTGTCGATGTTGGAGTGCCTGGGATGATTGAGAAAACTGACTATCCATTTCAATTGATGGCCAATATTCCAAAGACAAATTTAAATTGTTAGGATCTTTAGAATAGACATCACCTACCTGAATGAACAACATGTAACAATCACATGACTTACATGTCCTAAACATACCAATTTCATCAATTCACCAAAATTTTGTTGAAGTTTTGGAGTGGGTGGAGCTCCTCGAACCATCCTCATCATTTCTTCTCTAGCAACTTCATCGCCACGGTTACGAAGCTCTGTTATCTTAACAGGCATCAAATGAATAAATTTAGTTAAAAGTTGATGAAGACATCGAACATAATACTCCTACAATATAAAATAGTTAATTTCACGTACTATAGTGGACACACCTCTTGAAAAAAGAACGATGAATTTACAACAGCTTGCCGCATGAACTGGAAAGCTCCTGCTTCAACAGCTTCATCTACTTGCTGTTCATCTTTTTCAAGCACATCACATTCTTCTAATAAAGTAACAATATACATTGGCACAGATAGAACTATACATATGTGTGTGTGTATGTACTAATACCTTTAAATGCTTCCAGTGAAGAGCATTCTCTCAAAAAAACTGCCCAAGCAAATTTAACAGCTGCTTCAAGTGCAGGATTTGACCAATTGTCTTTATCTGTTTTTTCTTTTTTTGTGATAGCTTTATGAATTGCTGGAACACTATTGGTATCTGCTATTAATGGGTAGTGCTCATCAATGAGAGAGCTGTCTAAAGTAGTAGCATCTTGTGTGGAATCACCAGCTTGAAAAGAGACCAGGAGAGTAAAAAATAAAGAAAGATAAATATAATTTAATCGTTGATGGTCCTCATTAGTTGCAGGTAATTGTTTGAGCTCTTTAAGAACTTTTAAAATGGCTGCTTGAGGGAAAGGATTCTGGCACGCCCAATAAAAAAGGCAATCAGCCAGAGCATACTTAGTCTCGTCAATCAAATCTACAATTTGCTGTTTGTGTTGTGCATCCTTGATAGCCTTTCCTTCAGCCAGTTTCTCTAACTCCTTCTCAACATTAATTTCTTTGAGTAGCTGTAAAATATTTTCAACGAGGTTGTTTTGAAACAAGCCATCTGTAAAATTGGTTACCAAGGCAACCACATTGCTGCTTAGACCTAAAGTCCATGATACTCCCTCACGTGCCTGTATTAGACTTCGTAAAGATGTAACAAGATTTCTTCTGCCATCATAATAAAGAAGAACAGCTACCAGTCCTCGTGATAATGTCGGAAAATCAGGCTGATGTTGTTCTCCTGCAAGCAGCAATTCAACAGCTGTCAACTCATTTAAATCCAATATATCACTCAAAATGAGTGCTTCATCAATGAAATCTTGAGGAAGCAACAAAGACTGAGAAATTGATGAAACAACAAGACCTTCTTTAATGGAGTTTTCAACTTGTGAACGATGACTTGTATTGCGAGGCTAATATCACAATTAAATATTATCAAAGTTAATAAGATGCTCATACTGGGTTTTTAAGTAGTGAATAGAAGTCTGTTTTATGCTTCTTCAGCGTGCTCTCCAGTCTGTAGTAGGCTTGTGACTGTTTCATAGCAATTGCCGTGTGTACAGTTGTTGCCAACTCTTTAAAAGGTGCCCAGATTCCAGCAGCCATTTGTTTCTTGAATTATAAGTCACTGTTTCTACCTAAAACAATAATGAAAGCATTGCTTATTTAGATGGAGAACCTGATTTTAAAATATGAGAGACAGTGGGCTTGAGTTTCTTCTCTATTTAAAGCACGAGGGCAGAGTTACAAAGCGATTTTGATTGGTGCATAAAAACCGCGCTCTGAACGTTAGCGGGAAAATGACTAGAGCGCGTTTTTGAAACTTTCAGTCAGCAGACAGCCAGACAGAGGCTAAAGAGCAGCAACAATCAACAGAGAACATCATTGTCTTTCAATTCCAGTAGGCCTAAATCTAAAGAACAAGAACTAAACTGAATTTAGCAAGTAAACTTTATCTATTAATTTTGCGTAATTTTACTGAAATTTGAGTAAATATATATAACGTTAACTGTAGACATTAGATTATCTAAGTTAGTGCATACTTATAATGTATGATATCTCCTTTTACATAAAAATTGTACAGCTATAAATGACCATTTAGAACTAAAATATTTCTAATAGTTTTTGGCGGCAACTTACCGCCATATTGCCAGCTGTTAGACTTTTTGGTCAAGCTTAAAAGCTTTTGGCCCTTCTGTGGTTTGTAGTTAAACTTGTAAACTGCTTCTTGACCTAAGCTGTTAACAATAAGTATTGCAGATTATTTTGTAATTTAATATTAATTTCAATCAGGATTAATTCTCTGCTTTCATAACAACATCTGGATTTTACTCTTAGTTTAGATAATGGAGATTGATACCAGAGTAAAACATGATATAGGTGTTAAACCATTAGTGAATGCAGTAAATGAAGCAGAGATGTCAAATCATTCTGTCAATGATGCTACCTCAACCCCAATTGCAAAAAGTCGCTCCCATGCATCGTCTTCTGAAGGTCTGCTATCCTTATCAGCAGTGGCTGCAACCGATCTTAGCAATCTAGCAGAAAGCAGCCTAGACAGTACTGACACTAGTGTAAACAGTATTGGTTACAATGCTGATACAAGTGGAGTCATTCCACCATCTTCTACCGCTATGTTTGAGAGTCCAGCTAAAACTTCAAGTAATCAACCTGGTAAGGAATACTACATTTATTTGCTAATAGCATTTATTCATCAGTACCTTTTAATATTGTCAGGAACACCACTGACTCCAACAGCTAATTTGAAAATGTTAGTAGCTGCAGCAAGCACTGCATTTGATAGAGAATGTATGGCTAAGAAAGCCATGTTTCAAAATGTATCAGAAAAAGAAGACGAGAACTCATCACGAAAAACTAAGTCTTTAGCCTTGCTCTGTAAAAAGTAAGTTTGATTCAAATTTGTGTTTACATAAATAAGTCATTCTCTATCCATTTAAATATAAACAATTGTATTAAATTAATTGAATCCACTTAACAGGTTTTTACAAGTAGCTGATGATGAGATTGGAGCTGGAAAAGAATTCAGCCTTGAAATGATGGCTAATTCCCTAGGTTTATCAATGGTGGATTCATTTTCATGCCACATATAATCTCTTATTATAGGAATCAATCGTCGCCGTATATACGACATTATCAACGTAATGGAGGCATTAGAAATGATTTCTAAGCAATCAAAAAATTGGTATCTTTGGCATGGTCGAAACAACTTGGTAAACACACTTGCCAAGCTTAAGGTGAGAATAAGTACCAACTAATGTTGACTTTCTCCTATTTGTATAACAGGCTATGGCTATTGATGATCCAGATATTCAACCATTTCTGGAAATAGACACAGCTGAAGATAACAAAGAGAATAATAAACCCATTGCCAATGACACGACTAAGGTATAAAGTATAAATCAGAACTTGTAGGGTATTTTTTATCCATTAGGATCAGTCCATAGCAGATTTAAAGAGACCCAAGAACCTGAAAGATGATGACGAAGATGAAGATGACCCTGCCCTGTGTGATTCAGGTATAATATTTAAGAGGTTGTTCAGTTTATGACTATCTAACTCTTTCTATAGATTTTCCATCTGCTGCTAGATCAGTTCGCTATGATAAATCTCTGGGTGTCCTTTGTCAGAAATTTGTCATGTTATTTCTCATATCATCAGTGAGTTGTCACATAAATCTCACACCACCAATAATGTATTCTATATATTACAGTGTAGTGAAATCACACTAGAAGAGGCAGGCAAAGTATTAGTACCTGATTATCATGATGATACTATATACATGGCTCTTAATCCTCCTGTGAATCCTAAAAGTACAGTGTAATAGAAAATTAATGCATATATTTTCTAAACACTATTTTTGTAGCTAAAGTCAGACGATTGTATGATATTGCCAACATCCTCTCCAGCTTGGGTTTGATCAAAAAGAAGATATTCTTAGGACCTCACCATATTAAGAAACCAGGCTATGCATGGTCTGGACCTAGTTTAAAAGACATTGAGGCTATCAGTAAGTATAATGGTACTACATGTTTTATTGGTTGTTATGTTCCTTATATAATGTAGCTGTGTCAAGAAAGAATGAGTATACAAGTGCAACCTTAAATAAGGGGCTTATGAGAAAAGCTATCAGCTCTCGACCCTATCTTCATCAATATGAAGTGAAAAGTAAGTCAATAAGGCATTTACCATAATACACTGTATATTCAATCTTAGACCATTCTGGTTCTGCTCCCAATTCTCCTGCAAAAAGTACTGGCACCAAATTCAAGAGAAGTTTATCATTTGGGGGAGGACCAGGCCATGGTGATGTACCTAAACAGCTCACAGTTGTAGCTAGGCCACGTGAGGCTACAGATCATGCCAGATTATTATTTTATATATAAACTTTTATAGTGTGTCCTAAACAAATTGATTATTTGCGTGAGATGAAGGAGTTTGAGACAGAGATGCAGAAACATTCACACCGCTATCCTCATGATATCCTCTCCTACTTATACAATGCATTTTATTTTCCACATGTTTCATCCTTAACTCCATTGCACTTGCTTCTATTTTTCATGAGTTTCTCCAGAAATATCAAAGCACATTAGAAC
The DNA here is from genome assembly GCA_963693285.1 of Xestospongia muta. NCBI lineage: Eukaryota > Metazoa > Porifera > Demospongiae > Haplosclerida > Petrosiidae > Xestospongia > Xestospongia muta. The sequence goes on along the minus strand of OY848929.1, from coordinate 4,061,364 downwards.
AGTCAGCTTCTGCTAACGGCCGTTTTATTCTTCCTAAAATAGTACCACAACCAACAGTCTCCACACCAATGCCTCAAATAGTTCAACCTGCAATAGTAGTACAAGAACTTGGTGATCCTCAAAACAATGGCATTGCTGCTATAGGCAATTATAGTAGCCAATCAGATACAAGATTAGAAATGTCCTCTGTCCCTCCAAGTACATTGCCTTCATGTAGGTATGAACAGATCTCCTTGTCCAATTCAACTGGTGGTTATACACAATTAAATGATTCTGTAGCAACTACATATCTAGCACCAAAATGCTATGTCCAACACCCAGATACACCTCGTGAAAGTTGTGCTGTTAAAGAGAAGGAGAAAGCCCTACAAAGATTAATGCTATCTTCGACTGTACCTAATCTCTCTTCTCCACTTCCTGTGGCACAAATACCCTCCATACAACAAACAGTTCTTCAACCAACAAACAAGACACAAGTAGAGACTACATCTGATTGCTCTGTTACTGTTAATAGCAACATTTTTACAAATCTAGCTAATTCTATTTTAGTAAATGTCCTGGGAAGTATTCAAAATCCACAAATAAATGTTTCTTCTACTTCGTCTACAACTCTGCCAGTCCAGTACAATGGTATTCCTGTGAACCAGACACTACCGACATCAGGTTTTATACACGTTGATGATCTACTTGTTAAACCTACCTCAAACAGCTATATTCAACCACAACAATTAGCACTCTCCAAATCTCTTGTTAGTCAAAGGCCAATTTCATCTCCGCTAGAATTGACAGCTGCTATATGTCGTTCCACACCTACAACAATTAATCCAAATACATTCTTAACTCCACACACTTGTATCCCAACCTCTCAAAAAGATGGTCTGCCTAGTTATTATACTGGACAGATTAAGACATCACTTTGCTCGGATGACTCAGCTTGTGAAGGAAAGTCTCCGCCTAAACGTCCTAGACTAGAATGATGAGGGTAAGAACTTGTCACAACTAGTTTGGTATTGTTATACTTCAACATATTTAGGGTTAATTTATTACCTTAATAAATATTAACAATTTACTATAATATTATTATTGTTAGGATTTTTGTTCATCATTTAAATTTCCTTGTAGAATTTATTTATGATTATTTTAATCTTTGTTTTGCAATTATCATCAATCAATTATAATTATATCTTATAAGAAATTAGTATTTATTACGTTATTAATTATTGCATTCTTTGCTGGTAGTTAATTAAAATGTTTGCCTGCAGGTTTCTTCAAAGCGTATCTCGCCACATTCGTCCTTCTACTCTTCATCAAAGTTTTCTAAGGCCATGTAGAGCTGGTATAGCGACAAGCCGACTCTGTTTGGCTGGAGTCAACCCTACTGACGAAGCTATCTACACGTCAGACCATTGGGAGATGAGGCAATCATTGTATAAGTTGATAGAAAAAGAGATAAATCCTTATGTAGATGAGTGGGAACAAGCTAAAATCTTTCCAGTTCACAGTGTGATTAAAAAGTTAGGTGATGGTGGATTTTTAGGTCCTACTCGTGATCCTGAGTATGGAGGTCTTGGACTGGATTATACCTTTTCTATGGCAATAGCGGAAGAGTTGGGAAATATTCGGTGTGGTGGTGTACCAATGGCTATTGGAGTGCATTCAGGTATGTAATACAAAAGGTTATTGAGTGTAACAAAAGTTTAGGGGGTGGAGATCACACAACATAACTAATTAGTTATGGGCGTGGTTTCATGTTATTTTAGTCTCCCTTGATAATTGGCCAAATAATGGTATAGTGTCCCAAATAACCACAAAAGATGGGCTATGATATCCTCTAATTGTCAAAGGAATTGAATGGCATCAACTTGATAGCCATTATTTCTCTCTTATAGATATGGCTACACCTGCTTTGTCAAGATTTGGTAGCGATGAATTGAAACGTCAGTTCTTAGCTCCATCTATTGCTGGAGACATTGTGGCTTGTCTTGGAGTTAGCGAAGTAGGAAGTGGATCTGATGTTGCCAGTATAAAGACAACTGCTGTCCCAAAACGAGGCAAGTTATTGCGTAGACCTCCAGGTAGAGATAACGTGTATCATTGTTTATATAGGTACAGACGATTTGGTTATTAACGGAGGTAAAATGTGGACCACTACTGGAACACAAGCCGATTGGATGTGTTTATTAGCTAACACTAGTGAAGGACCTCCTCATCGTAATAAATCCCTTATTTGTCTCCCCATGAATACCAAAGGGATCACAATTGCCAAGAACATCTTAAAAGTTGGTAACCACTCCTCTGACACAGCTCAAATATTCTTTGACAATGTCCATGTTCCTCGTAAAAATATTATTGGAGAAGAAGGGCAAGGATTTACTTACCAAATGATGCAATTTCAAGAGGAGAGAATGTGGGCAGTTGCAGCAAGTAAGAAAATACTAGAGAAGATGTTTTCTTGTGTATAACATTTTTGTTTGTAACTGAAACTATAAGGATTGCTGTCTGGTAGTCATTGTGCCCTATCATTGTAACTCTTTGTTTAGATCTTGTACCTTTGGATAATGTGATAATCAAAACAGCTGAATACTGTCGTGAAAGGAAAGCTTTTGGAAAAAGTATATTGGACAATCAAGTTGTGCATTTCCGTTTAGCAGAGTTGGAGACAGAGGTAGAAGCATTGCGATCTTTTCTTTACAGAGCTATAGGTTAGATTATGATAATATATACAATAGTAGGATTATACCCTCATACTCTATAGGTCTTTATACTAAGATTATACCCTCATACACTATAGGTCTTTATCCTAAGATTATACCCTCATATTTTATAGGTCTTTATATAAAAGGTCATGATGTGACAAAACTGGCCTCTATGGCAAAACTTAAAGCTGGAAGATTAGTACGTGAGACCAGTGACAGTTGCTTACAGTTTTGGGGTGGCATGGGATATACAGATGAAGTTGATATCAGCAGGTACTCAATTCATATAGCTTGTGTTCTATAGTGCAAATTATTAGTTCGAAGTGCACCTTGAACAGTTCAATTTATTTAATCTTCTCTAGATATTGGCGAGATTCTCGGTTGTTATCTATTGGGGCAGGTGCTGATGAAGTAATGCTTTCCATTATTTGCAAACTATCGGGTACTTTGCCTGAAATTAACTAATTTATGAAAATTAAATGGTGTATATTATAAAAAGACATTAATGGCATATTTTATATTGTATTCCATTCAATGTGGTATGTTATCCGAGGAATCCTTTCTTCTTTTTTTCAACTCTCTGAAATCAGAAGCAAGACTTCTTATTAACAATATCTCTTCTTTATTAGTGTGAGCTGTTCTTTTTCTTGGACCACCATATGGTCGCCAAGTACTTTCCTTGTATGAAGGTTGGACAGAACGAGGAGGGGAAGGGAAACGTTTAGAATAGTCCAAATCATGATAATTTGGAAGCTCGGGTCTGCTTACAGACTGGCTATCAGGCCAGTGACAAGTTGGATCATGATCCCTCAATGGTTGATATGACTCCATGCCTGAAGTGGAATCATCTTGAAACAAAGAGGTTGATTTTACATTTGCATCAAGAGACTGAGACATTTCATGGTTGCTTGATGAAACAGCCTCTCCTGTAGGGGTGGGTGGTTTGTCTGTCAAAGTTGTAGCCACTACATTACTAGTCAATTTGTCTGTTGATGTAAAAGTATTAGATGAGCATACAGCACTGCACAAAGGGACATTCACTGGATCTGAGATACTCCTACCATCACTGTCATTATTACTGCTAGGATAAGGCATTTTATTATCATTAGGATGCATACTAATACTAGTATTATGACAGCTGCCACCAGCACCATTATGAGACACACTAGCCAAGTACTTTGAGATGTGATTACAATCAAGGCGGGGATCACCAATTGTGTAACTATGAGTGGCTACTTCTTGTTTGCCCTCCAAGGTCTCGGTTTTTTCCAGGCTTGACAAGCTCGCAGATTGAGAAGAAATTGAGCTTTCATGTGTACCAGATAATACTGACTGAGCGTAATACGTATAGTCAGTATTGACACACTTAGTAATGACATGTTTGTTTGTAGCATATTGAACTAATGCAGACCAGTCCTCATTGATCATCTAATATGAAGACTACATAATCTATCATATTCTAACAGCATTATACCTTTAAAGTGTTACAGTGACCAAGTATATACAAGGCCATCTTTGCACGAGTAAGAGCCACATTCATTTTCAGATTGTGTGATAAAAACCTAAAAAACATAGCAAGTTAATGATTGTAGAATTAAGTACTTCTTAAATAAGCTAAGAATGAGAACATACCCTTTTGGGGCAACTTTATCACTAGTTCTTACACATGTCAATATAATGACATCTTTCTCTCTTCCCTACACACACAAATGTAGAGAGAGAGATAATTCACAATGAAATGAATACCTGGAAACACTCTACAGTACCAACTTCTATTCTCTTGCATTGAAATCTAAAGAAAAAGACAAACAATTTACTGACCAGATCAGCTACTGTACCACCTCTTGTGAAGTCCATCCATTATCAGTTTTTCTTGTGCATGATAAGGTGTAATGATCCCCAACTGACTTGGAGGCACACCTCTACGAAGTAGGACATCAACTAGCTCCATTACTAGCTTACACTCTTCTTTATTAGACAATGAGCTTTTAGGGTTAGTTAACCAGAAAACATATATATAATACCACTAAAACAATGATAAATATCTTACCAACTGTCTCGACTAACAGCTCCTATACCCTTAACTACATCAAATAACTGAAGATGTTTTAATCTATACTGATCACAAGCTCTAGTCTTGAGAGATCTGATTGAATTATAGGTGAGTTTTGAGGATATGATGAGAGGGAAAGATTACCTTGAAGTAAGAAGTTTTCCTCTATAGAAATGTTGTGAAGGAAAACAACAGATATTAGGCACCATGCGATACTGAACTTGCAACATGTGGACAGGATTATTTTCCTGCTTGCTAAAAAATTTTGACATTCTTGCAAACAAACTTTGACCATATCCTAAATTCTCAGCTCGTGTGGACTTGACTGTTCCTGAGAATTGGATAGGATCTCCAACCAAGATGGCTTTGCTACAGCCACAACACAAAGGAATCAAAAGATCAAGTTCATTACACTGGGTAGCCTATGAGATAGTATTATATGCCAGACCATTTACACATCATGTTGTATATTATAATAATAATAGAACACTCACCTCATCAACAATGACACAACTGAAATGCAATGGAGAATTTTTCAACCTGTGGCACAAGAAAAATAAGTACATATTTTGATAGACCAACATCAACTAATACAGATTACAACACTTCCTCTAAACTAACCAACTCAATAATCCTCTTCCACTTGTACTTAGTGTACAACAAATGACATCAGCATTTAGTAGTAGATTTTTTCTTAGTACCTCCTTGGAATGATGACTCCGACGACGTTGATTTAATAACTACAATATAATAATTAACAACTTAAACAAACTGAACTTTCTGTACGAGTTTGCACACGTGCACGTGTATGTGTGTGTGTGTGTGTGTGATCCTTACTGGTTTTAATTGTTGCTCCAAGTTCAATTTCTCATCATGCAGTTTTTGAAACAAAGAGTCATCATTTGACTAAAAACATAAGAGTAATATTTATTACAATACACTAATACTACAATAATATAATATCATATATTATAAGAGTAATAGTTATTACAATACACTAATACTACAATAATATAATATCATATATTATATAATAGACAATTATGTTAGTAGTGACTAACTGATTTAGTTGTATGTGAAAATGTATTCATCAATTTTTCGCGATTGAGTAAACTGCGTTTTTTCTCCACTTCAGCAATGGCTTCCCGTAACTTCTGTACTTTCCTTTCGGTCTCCATATCATTTTCTATTAAAAAGAATAAACTTTATCATATTCCTTTATTATAATACAATATATTACCTTCAGTATTGTTCTTGTCTACTAACACATCTAAACTGATAGAGTGTATATCTTTGTGGATACGTGGTCGATGTCCAATCCGTACAACATTAAAACCACAACCCTTCTCACTCTTGCTACTACTACCTTTAGTATTATAATTGTTAAAAAATGTAATTATATATTGTATTATTAATTATTTTGTTTGTTTAGGACTTATTTTATTAGACATTATTCATAGGTCTTTTGTTAAAACATCTTGATTACATTTAATTTGTTAAGATTTATTTCTTAGCACTAGTTTCTCATGCGCTGTTTTATTTTTGTAGTATTTAAGACTTCTTTCTTTTTATTCAAATAAAATAGTCTAGTTACTTGTCTTGTTGTAGTGATTATATTCAAATGAAATAGTCTAGTTACTTGTCTTGTTCTAGTGATTATATTCAAATAAAATAGTCTAGTTACTTGTCTTGTTCTAGTGATTTAAGTTACTACAAATCATTTTGAATTGTTAGTTACAATGTAACTTACTATCTGTCTTGTTCCTTTTATCGACATTTGAAACCAATCCATCTTTAATCAATCTCCGAGCTATTTCATCAACAGCTGCATTTGATGGAGCACACACAAGAATATGTGGATGTGATACTCGATTACCACTGGAATTAGGAAGAGTGGAACGTGACATTTCTTGTCTTATTGCTTTTAAGTTCTACAAGACAAATACAGGTATTCAATAGTTACTCATACAATGTAAGGAACACAACAGATATAATTGAATATGATCACTGACATTATGCTGATGACACTAGGACCAAGAATTTGGAGCAAATGCACAGGACTGCCTTTTTGTATGTGGGGTGTGGCAGTCTGGGGATTAAATATTATCTGTAGTGGACATTCCTATACATCAAACACTGCTTTGGCTTAATGTAACAACTTTAGTGGATACACTTCTATTACATTTTGTAGTCAACAAAAATGCACAGTTTGAATGATAAAACTACAATTACTAAAGGTCAATCAATTATCATTGCAGTGATACAAAGTAGAATCATATTAAATCTTTTGAATTAAATGAGTTATTTAAAAAAGGAGTCAAGACTTAATTCTAGTTCATTAATCTTGGTAGATCAATATTGAACAAATAGTACAGAGATAAAATGCCTATTACTATTATTCAAGAAGACTTACCTTGAGAATAGCTTCAATAATGCCAACTATTGTGTGTGTTTTGCCAGTACCATGTGGTCCTTGTATAAGGAGAAAACGTGGATGTGTATAAGGTTGTTTTACTAGTTCTACTGCTAATTGTATAGCAGAGAACTGACTCTCATTATAAACATGACCATACTATACAAAGAGAAGAGACTGGTTAATACTAATAGCAACAATTCCTTAGACAAATCCGTCAACAATAATAATATATCCTTATTATTGCTGTAGAAAATGTCCACACATTATGAACTACACACATCATCCATGTTATACACCAAATATTATTCTTACTAGTGTTTTCTCATGTTCTGAAGATTTGCTCTTGTCGTTGGTATCTCTTAATCCAAAGTAAACTCCACCCCTAGGATAAAGGATATCTCGAGCTAGTATATTCTGATGAATATTAATAAGACTCTTCCATTCCCATAGAATAGTTGAAAGATTAAGAATAGAGTAAAGATGGACAAATTTGATATTTGATAGTTCATTCATTTGCAGTAAATCAGCTGCCATGAGACACAGTTTTAGAGACAGTTCTACTTTTGGTTCGGCAGTTGTTTCTTTAGTTCTAGCTAGTGGACGAGATAAGCATTGTCGAATTAGCGCAAATCTAGGCTGTATGCTATAGTCAATGTTTTCTTCTGATTCTTCTACACTTGTGATGAATTTTACTAGCACTAGATGATATTCGCTAAGATAAATGGAACTTTTGAGTACTCTCTCTGGCAATGAAGCTCGACACGTCATGATACCAAGGTTAGGCAAGTCCGTGGGTATAATATGAACATCAGCTCCCACTGTTTGTTGTGTCATCAAGCCACTCAATGCTTTGTATATCTAAATAAAAGATCCCAAAAATGAAATATCATGGCTACACCAATTTTAATGACAATTGTTTGGAATGGTCTTTTACAATATGACTAACTACTGTCTACATTATAATTTTATATGCCAGTTCTCCCTCCCTCCCTCCCTAAATTTCATATTATAATTGGCTGGCTTACCATATCCCATAGTTCCAATAGTAGGAGTGGTTTCATTGTCTTATAGTACTGGTCATAACACTGGTATACCTCTAAAACTGGAGTAGGCTCATTCTCAAGGATAAGATTTGGTTTCATAGGACAACCCTTTTCAGCTAATGGCGGATTAAGAAAAATATCCGGGTCCCAATTTAAAAAATGGTAAAACAAATCTTCAAATCGGATCTTTTGTTTCGGCTTTAAATTAATTGCCTGTGATCGTGAGGATGGTAGGGTAAGTTTGGTAGTCATACTTGATGTGTTAACTGGTACAGTCATACTTGTTGACGCAGATGGTACTACATGAGTCGTGGTGGTGACTCTACTGATAGTTTTCTTATTGGAAGATTGTTGTGTGTTTGTTACATGACTAATGACTTTTTGTTTAGCTCCTGTTAAGGGTTTTTCAATAGGAGATGGTAGTCTTGAACGAGAAAATGGAGGAGCGTGATAACAAGTACCTGTACTCTCAGTGTTAGAAGATTTTGCTGGTGTTGACAACTCTTTCGTAAATAAGTCTAGTTTTTTGTCTCTTCCTAAACTAGCAGCTGTATCCGTTTGTCTCATTGGTATGGAGGAATTCAACTGGTTCTGAGAGACACTGCTGCCATGTCCAAGTGCTATGGCTGTACCTCCACTACTGGTAACAAGATATTCATTTCCAACCGAAACTTGAGTGTCAGTGAAAACTTCATCACTAGATATCTCACATAAAGCATTCGAATTGTTTTCTTCAGATATACTTTTTCTAGTGGGAAGAAAGCTTAAAGGCACGGTCACAATTAGCGAGTCTTGTACTATTTGATTAGACTGAGGTACACCTTGGGCTTCTAAAAAAGCTTCACATTGTCTCTTGTACCTTTCGAAACGAGGTGTAATTAGTATCTTTTTCTCCTGTATTTGGCATTTGATTTTTTTAATATCATTGGATTGTAACCGTCTCAATTTTAATTTAAGTGGTCTTACCCTTTTGTAAGTTGGCATAATTAAGTCAAAGCTAGATGATGAAGCACAAGTAGGCATTACAAATACTTTGTTGTAAATAGTTTGGGGAATGGTTTTTGTAGAATCCAATTCACCATCTGATGGTTCACTTTCAGAATCAGAAATACTTAATGAAACCTTTTTCTTCTTAGCACTAGGTAAAACAGAATCAGACGCTATGTCAGTTCTCTTCATAGATCTGCGTTCTCTTATCTCTAGAGGGGTAGTTCTTGGTATCTCATTGTAAGCATCAGGGTCTTGTGAAAGAAGTTCAAATGGATCTACCTGCTTCACTGGAGTGGACATATCCTCCATGCACACTAAAGCTTCATCTTTGTCACATTCTTCAACAAAACTCGAATCTAAAGTACCGTTAACTGAATCTGATGACAAACTATCTGGCTGTGAAGGAGTACATTCTAATTTGTCTGAGTCCTTTTCTGATTTTCTAGCAGCTGTTGCTATGGCATTTTCTTCATCTGAAGAGTTTGAGTCAGGCTCCATGGAGTCTACCACTTGTGTTGAAATGTCTTCAAAAACATAGTCAGCTTTCGTTTGACTATCAGGAGATTGGAGAAAAGGTGATAACTTACCATCTGATTCTGATACACCATCCATAGGATGTACATCAGTAGTTTTATGTGGATAGTCAGAACTAGCTAGCTCTGTACTAATGGAAGTGCTTGTTGAATCTTTGTTGTTAATTGTTTTACAAGGCTCAACACAGGCAAAAATAGCACCCAGAGATTCTAGTGTGGAAGAAGCATCAAAATTAGAACACCAATTGGTCAAGTCTGAAGCTTGAGAAGACAATGCTTTAGCATTGTCCAAAGGTGTTTTAATTTTAGTAGAATTATCTGTGATCTTGTCATCAGCTTGTTTACTTTCTTTAGTGTCCATTTTTGTCACTGCTTCATTGTCGTCGTCATCACTGAATTCAGGAGAGCTTAAAAATGGGGTACTGGATGTAATAAGTGACGATTTTTTTAAGGTTGTTGGACTTGAGTTGTTACATTGCTCATTACTATCATCCAGACAAATTATAGATGAATTGCTGGTGGCTGACTCATTACTAATGTTGTTACTATCTGCATTACTCCTATCACTAGTTGGTACTCCATCAGATGAGCTACTTTTAAACAGTACTCGCCTACTTTTAAGTGGCTTTCTTCTTCCGACTTTAGTTGTTTTGTTTGTACTGCTTTTTTTCTCATTATGTGAAATATCTAGTTTGGTGGTGTTTTGTTGTTGTTGCCAGACTGGAGCTCTTTCAATCATTTCTCTGAATGATGGAAGACTATTGCTACTTGAGCTACTGCAATTAAAATTTTTCGCAGGATAGACAGCAACAATTTCAACTGAATCATCACTGTCTTCTGTCTGTCCAGGATCTTCACACAGTGTTTCTGAGGCTAAGGGATTTAGCTGTGTTTTACGAGTTCTTTCATCAATTTGATGACTAGATTGACCAAACAGTGAATTTATAGGACTTGATTCTGGGGACAAGCTAAGTGTAGAAGAATCAGGCAATTCATCTCTACATTCCATTTCACAAGGTTCATCGTCATAATTGACTTCCTTCTTGACTATTACTTCACTAAGCTCTTCATCATAGTTAACTTCTTGCTTAACAATTGTAGATTTCTTAACACCAGGTTCTTCATCATAGTTAACTCCCTGCTTAACAATTGTAGGTTCTTCATCGTAGTTAACTTCTTGCTTAACAATTGTAGATTTCTTAACACTGTCCTGTAAATGGCCAAAAGGTAAGAAAGGACCAGTTATATCCTGATTTGACTGATATGTTTTCAGTATATTTAGAACAGCCTCTTGTAGATTCTCTACTGTTAATTGAGGCACTGACATTGAATTGGAAGCAAGAGGTGGTGTAAACAATGTAGATCGGTTGAGTTTGGGGCTGAAATAAACTACAACTAGACTGTAAATTTCACATTGTTGCCCAACAGAATTGTTGAAGAAAGTGTACATAGTTTTACGCACAGCAACTATAGATGATGGCAAAACAGACGAAGCTAGTTTGAAACTTTGACTACAAGGATAAGTAGAACCCCCAGACAATTTACCAGAAAGAACAACCTCACAAACAGAACTAAAAATTGGCAACCATTTCTTTTTCTCTTCAAGCAAGAAAGAAAATCTTCCATTTGTGAAAAGCATTTCTATTAATTGTGCAAGAATGTGAAGTGATTTGTTTGATAGACCATCAATTGACAAATGTGCTAACAACTCTGATGGTTCTGTTCTTTGTCTTGGAAGGTTAACAAGGCCAGTGAGAATACTTACCTTGAAGTAAGGCTTGGGGGAGAGACTTAGAGAGAAAATTGAACTAATAGCACTGAGAACCTGGGAAATGTAATTTTCTAGCACATCACCAAATTCAAGCAGTGAATGAATGAATGGTAGGACCCACATGAAAACAACCACGTGTGGGGAACAAGCATCTTCATCCTTGCTTCTACTATCATGAGAACTTGAAGGCAAAGTTGGAGATAATGTACGAGTACTCCATTCATAAACCATCTGACTATTACTTACCCAATCTTCTTGATCACTTGTTATTTCTTTCTTTGTTTCTTCCTTTAATATCACCTTGTCTTCATCCGACCACTGTTGAAGCTTGTCGATAAAAACTTGATGACTCAAGAACATTTTGCAAACTTCATTTGGTGATTTTTGAGTGAGTTGCCAAATTCTCCAGTCAAGACGATTTAATAGAGTTGCAAAGATTTGCAACAAAGGCCAAAAGCAAGTAGTATCTCGTGAATATAGAGCATTTAGTACAGAATCAATCAAATATTTGTGCTCAGAAGTACTGCTTAATAATTGACTTCTAATACAGACTGGATTCATCACTGTAATTAACATACATATACCAACCCAAAAGTCCTTTGGAGATTGGTATGCATATGTGTATGCAGGTAAACACAATAACTCTCCTGGTAACCAAACTGAAGAGTCTATATCAAAACAAAGAAATGCAAGTAGAGTATGCTGTATATTAAAAAGTATACATCAGTAGAAGAAACTGATGAAAATTAACATCATAATAGTTAATTAACATCATAATAGTTAATTAACATCATGATAGTTAATTAACATCATAATAGTTAATTAACATCATAATAGTTAATTAACATCATGATAGTTAATTAACATCATGATAGTTAATCATGTGGCCCAAAAAACATGCCAGGCAACAAAACATTGTAATAATTGGTTGTGTAACTTTTTCTCTTTCAATTACCTGGCATAGATGGAGCTTCCCGAAATAAGTTAAAAGATATAATGGTCATTAACCATTTTATGACTTCTTCAATCTCTTCATAATTAGCCAAGTCAAGTGGACCTAATGATTTGACCACGCCTATCGCCCAACGACAGATCTACATGACAGGTTAAAATGTTGACTTTAATACACAATACACATGTACGTATGATCTAAGTGTAATATTTTAATAATTAATACATATTAAAGTTTAACCCTGCCCATTAATACATATCATAAGAAACAATAACACCAACACAATGTACCACAATCGATAAATAAGATCAGGAGTGGGTTATTATGACAAATTTTTATAACAATAAGTTATCTGGCCATCACTTCACACAGGGAAGGAAATGGATCAACACATTGTTGTCAATTCCCTGGGAAGGAAATCAGCCCTACTTCTACGCAAGGCATTTACATACAGCACTGTCTAATAAGGCTATCATAGTGAATCTATCTGTTATATTTTAATAATTAGAGAATCATTTGTTCAGTTTAACCCTGCCCAATATTACATATCACAAGAAACAAATACATCAACACAATGTACCACAATGGATGAACAAGATTAGAGGTGGGTTATTATGACAAAATGTTTACAACAATCGGCTATCTTGTAAGACATCTACAAACAACACTGGTTATTTATATATAATGAGGCTATCATTACAAACCTGTTAACAAATATCTACATGTATTATGCAACAAAGTACCTGTTTGTCTGGATGGACCAGTAACAGATATACTCCTGGCAACTTCTCACTCACTACATCTTCAGCTTCACCGTTGCTAAGCAACCTTCGCAAGCATGAAACTACAACATAATTAAGTTTTTCATCTAACAAAAGTCGGGGATAAGCAAAGACCTCTTTAAGCGAAGTGGAACATTTAGTCTTCAAAGAATCTTCTTTTAAGCACTCTTGTAAGTTCATTTTAACGCGTTTCACCGTCTCCAAGTACACTTTTTTAGCACAACTGATGTTACTTGACAAAAAAACTTTTACTAATTGGTGATACACTTGTACACAATCAAAACAGCATAGCAGGTCATGATAAGCCTGTTCATACCACGACTCCTTCATTGTTAACTTGATAGGTGAATGACCTTTCTTTTGGACCTGAGTTTTAGACTTTTTGTTTTCACTGAACAAAAAGTCATGCAGATGATTTTCCATAAATACTGGATCAGAACACCACAGACAAGGAGAGACTACAAAATCCTAAAGATGACATAAAAACACTTAAAAAATAATGCTTCTCTCTTATTATATAGTTATATTTATTTTTTGTACTATTGTATTATTACTTTCTTCTTTTGCTGTCAATGCTAAAATAATTTTTAAATTTTGTCACTTAGTACAACAGAAACAATTTGCTATATGTTTGCAGTAATAGTTAAAAATAAAACGATAACTACTTGAAATCTCATGTCATATATTGTACTAATTAACTAATGTGTCTTGGATCTCAACTAAATGTACGATGATTTGAAATATTTAGCCTCTCTCTCTCTCTCTCTCTCTCGAATCAGCCATATTAGCACTGACGCAATTGACATTTATAACCAGGTGAGAAAGTCGCTAAATCCAAATTATCAAACTGACAAAAAACACACAACAGTGTTAATTAAAACATGGATGCCTGTTTAATAAATATCTACATAACTAGAATAACTAAATTTATCACTATTAGTGATAATGATTTATCAAGTCTGATCAACCACTAGATTAATGACAAGATAATAAGTCTGTTTCCATACCAGAAAGTACAGACATTGTCAAATAGTATTTTCATTGATGATCATGGAATTTGGTAAACTACAGTGTCTTACTACTACTATATATTATGTTATGATTCATAATTAATTATTATACTTAATTAATTAACATTTAAAAATATTATAGCAATAATAAATAACTTACCACCAAGCATTGGAAGACTTACCATTTTTGTCTGAACAGAAGTAAAGTCTTACTAGAGCTACAAGGTGACGATTTTACACACAGTTTTTCACTGATGGACCTACACGAGACCTTGCCGTTTTTATTATGTTAATAATGGGTGTGGTCGCGATGTATGACTATTGAGGTCTCATACCCAAAAATTAATTATTCCAGACACTGGCACCGAGACGTCTGTTATTGTGATTATTCATTGTTCAAGTCTCCACGTGTTTAAAGGATCTAGGGTTCTGTTTGGTTTTTTCTTAGTCAGGGCTTCTCAATATGGCACAACAAACTGTTCCCTCTGCCCAAGTTCACAGGGGCATTGTAAAACAAGTGAGATACATAAAACCATGAATTTTACTCAAATTTTTGGAACTCTATTAGGTTCTTTCTGGAGATACTATTATTATTCGTGGTCAGCCAAGAGGAGGACCTCCTCCAGAAAGAACACTGGCATTGTCATATATTGTAGCACCCAAACTTGGTCGTCGAGCTAATCCTTCAATTGAAGGTAGCATTGATGCCAAAGACGAAGTGAGTATCTGTAATAGTAAATGTTTATATTGACATGGTAGATCATAGTATTGTTGTATCTGCTGTAGTAATACTTACTATTAAGTTGTTATATCTGTTCCTTAGCCCTATGCTTGGGAGGCACGTGAATATCTTCGTAAGATGCTCATTGGTAAAGAAATTCAATTCGCTATTGATCATAAAACTACTGGAGGTCGAGAATACGGTGTAGTGTGGTTCACCAAAGGTACTAATAATGGACAAATGGAAAATGCCAGGGACATTAGACAGATAAATGGACATGTGTCAAATACAATATTGGAAGGATGATTTTATTTCATTTATTTTTTATGTTACTTAGATATGGAAAGATTGAATGTTACTGAACTTATTGTGTCGGAGGGTCTAGTTGAAGTGAGACAATCTAATGTGAGACCATCAGAGTAAGTGCAGCTGGATGTAGTTGAGAATGATTCCTTAATATGATAAATGTGTTATTAAAAAGAAAATTAATTCAGTAAAAATACAATGTTTTTGTTATTTGTTTACTAGAGAATTGACTAAACTAGCACAAATTGAAACTGATGCTAAAGCACAAGGAAAAGGAAAATGGGGAAAGTCACCAAATTCAAATGTTAGAAATTCTAGTGTTTTTTGGTTCTCCTTTATTTATTTAACTGTTTTGTTTTTTAGGCTGTTCGAAACGTCACTTGGTCAGTTGATAATTTGCGCCAATTTGCTGATAAGAATCATGGCAAACAGCTTGATGGTAAGGATATTAATACTCAATAGATGTTATAAGGACAATAAAAGTAATTGTAATGATACATTGTATTATATTAAAAGTGTTTAATATTTTTGATTTTAAGCTAAAAATTTACGAATATTTCAGACTTTCATTTCAGCAAATATCTCTCCAATTCAGTAACATTTGTACAAACCTTGATAGTTGAGTTGTTATTGGTAGAGCAATGGTTGGCAGACACTGAGGTAGTTAGTCCTTTTTAATTGGTAACACTAGAGCTTGGTTTAATAATCTTTTTTCACATATCATATTATTTTCTGACTTTAAATTTACAAGTAAATCACATAAATACAATTTGGAAACAGTATCATTCATAAATTAACATGAAGACAAGAGTAAATTTTCACAAAACATGATTTATTTTGAATGTAGTTAATTTAATTAACCTACCTTTAAAATTTGAATTACTAGGTGAAAATTTATATAGTGACAAAATCTAAGAGGAACTCTAGTTAATTATAATACTTAATTACTTGCTATTTATTATTAAATAGCCTTTTTACTCTATGCATTATTTTATGATAGCTGTGATTGAACATGTTCGTGATGGTTGTACTCTAAGAGCTATGGTTGTGCCTTCATTTGAAATGTTGACTGTTGCTATGTCAGGAATAAAGGTGAGTAGTTACAGCAATACATTATTTTTGTTTTTAGCTATATCTCTTTCTTTTAGTGTCCTTCATTTAAGAAAGAAGGAGATACAGATATTGCCGAGCCCTTTGCTGAGCAGGCTAAATTCTTTACTGAGTCACGTCTTCTACAACGTGATGTCAAATTGTTAATTGAGGGACTCAGTAGTCAAAATATTGTCATGGCAACTGTGATTCATCCAGTGAGATTGATTGATTGATAGTTCTGAAATATAGTTACTTTATTTCCCTTTAAAGGCTGGTAATATAGCTGAGTTGTTGTTACAGGAAGGGTTTGCCTGGTGTGTAGATTGGTCAATGGCTATGGTGATTAACAACAAGGAAAAGTTAAGAGCTGCTGAGAAGTGAGAAACTAGAAGTTCATAAGAGAACTAGAAAGAGTCTTTCTCTCTCTCTTTCTCTCTCTCTCTCTCTCTCTCTCTCTCTCGATGCGCACACACACACATACAACATTTATGTTAGACAAGCTAAAACTAATAAACTAAGGTATTGGAAAGACTATCAACCTAAACCTCAGCCAACTATGTCAACATCAATACCATCAAAAAACTTTTCTGGAAAGGTCAGTACCATGTGAGAGAATCTTATCACTTTCACTTTCATTTTTATTCAGGTTATTGAAGTTGCCAATGGCGATGCATTAGTTGTCAAAACAGATAAAGGACAATACCAAAAAATATTCTTTTCCAGTCTTCGTCCACCAAAAAAAGATGAACCTGCAGACCAAGTAAGTATTTTTACTTGTTTAAAGCAAATTTGTAATTTTACAAATAGTCTTCTTGATTATATATACTGTTTGATGCACAACACAGATTTGATAATCAGTATATAATATACATTATTAACTTAGCTTTTATTCTTTACTACCAGTCTTCTGGTGCATCATCTAAGACAGAACGTACCCGACCATTATATGATGTTCCTTACATGTTTGAAGCTAGAGAGTTTTTACGCAAGAAACTCATAGGGAAGAAAGTAAACGTAGTTGTTGACTACATTAAACCTGCTCAAGATCAATTTTCTGAGAGAGTATGTTGTACAGTGACTCGGGAAGGAGTGTAAGAAAATTCAAGTCTGTTATATTGTGTCACAACTCTTTTTTTCAGAAATTTAGCAGAGGCTCTCATCAGCAAAGGATTGGCTACATGTTTAAAACATGGACGTAATGATGACCAACGTTCATCTCATTACGATGATCTCCTCACTGCTGAGAATAGAGCTATTAAAAACAACAAAGGACTTCACAGCAAAAAGGAGTCAACACTACATAGAGTGGCTGATGTATCTGGAGTAAGCGAACCATTATATATGTTGTGTGTATTTATGTATCACTTTTTTAGGACCCATCTAAAGCGAAGCAGTTCTTGCCATTTTTACAACGAGCTGGACGTACGACAGCATTAGTTGAGGTTAGTAACAGATAGTCTCACATCACCTGATATTTCTTGGGAAGAGAAATATCTGGAGACTCTGTTGATAAAAGTTTATAAACTATCACTTGAAATGTCTAAGAATAAAATTGTGATATTTTTTTATTACCAACAAATATTGCCTGCGTATGACAACAAATATAACTGTTTATGATGAAAAGCTACTTGTTTAAAAAATCTCCTGTCTTATATTTTCATTTTAAGGAGATTACTGCACTCTAATAGCGACAACATGATGTAGCATGACTAGAAGTGTTTTAATTGGCCCTGCACAGACCCATACAGGAACAATTTTTATTAACAGTCAGTGTCTCCAAATATTTCCATTCCCCAGAAACATCAGGCAACGCTAGACTAAATGGCAGATTGCTTACAATGCACATGTGAACATTATTATTGGAAATGTGCTAATGTAGATTTGTGTACAGCTGCCATACTGCCTTCTAAGTGTACAGGACAGTACAGTAGCTACATACAATTCTACATTCAGATATGTGCATTGTAATAGAAGTTGCTAGCTGAATCTGTTTTTCTGTCAGACACTCTATGTATACTACTATATTGTGTGTACATAATATGACTTATTTAAACTACACATTACAACTGTCATACTGTTTCGTCTTGTTATATGATTATTGCTACTGCAAGCATTAGCTACTATCATTGTAGCATTCTAAGCTGTTTCTTTTTAACCGAGTACATAGCAGCTTTGCTCTATAAGGTTACAAGGTACTGTCTGTTACCATGAGTTTTAACTAGCTCAAACAAACATCATATTTATTGGTTTATAAAAGTTGGAATCATCCACTGATACTTACATTAATTTACTAGTTCTTTCTTTACTTGATGAACAAATTTGAAAATTATAGCTACCATAAAACGCAGTCTTGGTAATATGAGCATACACTGCCTTTGTCAAATAACTCTATTTCTGTAAAAGGCCTGGTTCTGAAACATTTAAGGAATTCCAAGAGACTCGTTCCATGAGAAATGATGGAAGATTTTCTTCCAAGTATGTCTTTAAAAGGAGATACGATGTTTTATCTATGTTTTGAGAATAAGACAAACTTGAGTAAACATAACTCTTTCGAGGGAAGGCATTTGCAAAAAAGCATCCATCAGTTCCTTTTCCACATATTAATCATTCATTCCTTTGCATGTCCTTTTGCTATGAAAATACTCACACAGATCTAAAACCTGATGCCAAAGTTTCAACAACAGTATAGTACAATATAGAGGTTAGAGCTTATAGCATTGCATAATTTGATATTGCAATACAGCAACAGTATCCTATAACTTTAATATTAGCAAAATCCTAGTATTTTAATAACTATTAATAAAATATTGATTAAGATGGTTTTTAAAGGAAGTGTCATAGTTGTAACAGCTCTCTACTATTAGAATCATGACACTTTCTGTTTTCTCTTATAGTTTGTTACATCTGGTTCTCGTATGAAGTTATACTTACCAAAAGACACATGTTTAATCACTTTTATTCTAGCAGGTACATCACTAGTCTTCACTTCAATATGATGATAATATTTAGTTGTTTATTTCTAAGTTGTTTTTTTAACATTATTGATATTACAAGTTAAGAGTTTCTGATTGTGAAACAATTTACTTTGTAGGTATTAGTTGTCCTAGAGCTGGTGCTACTGTTGATCGCCAGAAGATACCAGCTGAACCTTATGGTCAAGAGGCCCTGTTGTTTACAAAAGAGTTGATAATGCAGAGAGAAGTTGATGTTGAAGTAGAGAACTGTGATAAAGGAGGAAATTTTATTGGATGGATGTTTCTTGATGGACGTAACTTAGCTGTTTCACTAGTAGAGGTAAAACTGACAATACTGGATGGATAGATTGGTGCTGTACAGATAATGAGGGATAGATTGGTGCCATACAGATAATGAGGGATAGATTGGTGCTGTACAGATAATGAGGGATAGATTGGTGCCATACAGATAATGAGGGATAGATTGGTACTATATGGTCAATGAAGAATGGCTGGGTAGTGAGGGAAGATAATTACTCTCTCTCACCCACACACTCATAGGAAGGCTATTGTAAAGTCTTGCCACAAGCTGAACGCTCCACATACTCTCGTCAGTTATTTCAAGCTGAAGAAGTTGCTCGTACAACTCGTAAGAGAGTTTGGGAAAACTACTCAGAAGATAAAAAAGATGAATTAGAAGATGGAGAAGAAGAAGAGGAACCACAACAAGATTCAACAGACCAGAAATCTACCAATGACCAAGGAGATAATAAAACAACAAATGTTCCAGTAGAAAGGAAGACAGATTATAAGGAGGTAGAAAAGACCACACCTGTTTTTTTTGTAAAAGTGTGTATTATTAATGTAGGTTATAGTCACTGAAATAGTCTCTGGAGACCACTTCTGGGCTCAAAATGTTGAACAAGGTACAGCAATACATAGTGGAACATGAACATAACAATAAATTGATTATTTAAAACAATCTTAATCTTTGGGATATGTATTGCCACATTTCAGTTATGTTTATTTGTATCATGTGATAGTCATGTGTGTTGTTAATTACAGCCCATCTCATTTGTATAAATGGTTAATATACTGTGTTATACTGATAATATACTGACACTTTACTATATTATACAATTGTCTTAACTATTTGGAATACATGGATAGTTGGATACACAGGGTTTGCCTCATGCAGTGATAGGCTAGATTTAATGACAAATGCAACTTTGATCTCTAGTCTGTCCAGAATAAAGTAAACTTAAGTGTTTGTAGCATAATTTCTATATATCTATCTTCTACTTTAGTCATTGATTTTATTCACCTTCATACTGCTCCAGATATCTTATACACTTTTTAAATAGTTTTAAATATGTCTGCTTTTTCCTTTATTCAAGTTTATTGCTTCACTAAATATAGAGTAACATTTTCACTGTGAACATAACTGATCACGTGCTTTTGTATACCTATGGTTCCAGGCTCCGACAAAGCAATTATTACATTTCTAAGCATGACCAAACCACACATACACATATATTTAAGGTGAAGTTTTGCTACACCATTTAAATTAGCTGTCTCACGTTAAGACACTCAACAATTACCAAGCCTAGACATCCTCTACATTATTACATGTTGTCTGAATCACTTTAGTACTGGTGTTAATAGTATGACCAGCACCAATATAGCCACCACCAATAAAGGAAATTTAATCTTTTTTTCCCATGATCTTGTATTACTTTGTATCATTGGGTGCCTAATGTTTGTAATTATTTGTCTGATGTTTTATCAATATGGAATGTGTTAGGTTGGGAAGTGTTGTAGTGCCTATCTCCTTCAAAGGATAGGCTATTAAAGTGTTTAAATGGTCTTCCTGTTGTGTGTTTAATGTTTGTTTGTATTGTTCTCTCTCTCTCTCTCTCTCTCTCTCTCAGGACCTAAACTTGAGTCTCTTATGGAACAATTACGAGCAGATTTAGCAGCTTCTCCCCCTTTAGTAGGCTCATATAATCCCAGAAAAGGAGCAACATGTGCTGCTCAGTTTAGTGATGGGCTATGGTACGTTGTATATGGGCAAGATAACAATATTCATAGCTATTAATACCCTCTTTATTTATATTTATGATCAGTTTTACAAACTTGCACCTGGCATGTCAATTTGCAAGTTTTGAGTTTATAACCAGGTGTGAAACCATGGCAGTTTGTAACCTTAGCAAAGAAATTATATTAATTCCCATGGAGACAGTTATGATAATGTATTTCCACAAACCAGTTGATTATGATCTAAATGAAATGACTGTATACGTTGCTATGACAGATGCCATGTTACCATGACTGTATGCATTACTATGATAGCGTGTCATGTTACAAATGGCAGTGGTAGACCACATTACAGTATATGTTTCTTTTTATGAAGGTATCGTGCTCTTATAGAAAAAGTATCCTCTCCTAGTGAAGTCCAAGTGTTGTATATAGACTATGGGAATGTAAGTATACTGAAATATACTATAATATCCAGAAATGTTAGGGTCTTACTATATAGTACAGTAGATCTGTATTGTTATGTTAGTATTTAAAGAAGTATTCACAACAACATTTCACACATGAGTGCATAGTTATATTCTGTTCAAGTTGAGTTGGATGGCAGTTTATAGAAGTGAAAGAATGAGAACATCGTCAAGTTTTTAAATGTTCTTTGAAGTTTATAGGTCCAACTTAAAACCATTCTTCTTGCTATTGTTTCCTCTTTATCTTTGTTAATTTTGCTAAAAGATGTTTTCTACTGTTTTTGACTTTTTGCTGCAGTTATTACGTAATGGTTTGTTAATAATATACATATTATGCACGATGTCATAATGATAGTGAAATTTGAAGGACACCATTCACTTTATATGGGACTTCTAGTTCACTTCTAGTTCACTACTTAACTAGCACTCTTTTTTATATAAAATTTGCTGAGTTACAAAGCATATTGAATGGTACAAACCTTTTTTCTCTAGCTAATTCCTAGCCAGAGTTATGATATTTGAGTTAGGTATTCAACTCAACTTGAACAATGCATATCACTTAACATTGTTGGGGGGGGAGGGTTGATGATGGTTACACGCTATTACATAACATGCGACATCTTGAACGCAGAACACTTGCTTTTGTAGCCATTAAGTAATATCACTTTTTGGGTTCTAACAAACAAGATTAAAGACAGTCAAATTCATTTGATTGCAAACAACATTTTAAAATGATTTAGAAACTTTATTATGGACTAGCTGGTCTCCAAGGACAGGCACCATCTCTTATGTAATAACACATAACTACCGTGTATAAAAATGTATGTATTATTGTTTTGGCACCAGATGTTATGTAATAACATGTAACTGCCATGTATAAAAATGCATGTATTATTGTGTGTGTTATGTAATAATATATAACTGCGGTATACAACGTTATCATCATGTCACGTCCCCAGATGTTATATAATAATATGTAACCATCATCTGACACTTGTATATTGAGTACCTTACCACATTGTCCTTGAAAGTCTGCCTGGCTGACCTAGATAAACGAATTAAAGATATGATACATCTGTGTTATTTCATTACGTCTTTTGCCAGTCATTGAGTCTGATGTATATCAACTGTGATTGTTTCTTAAGGTTTCTTTAGCAGACACTTTTAATTTTTAAAGGAGTATTTGTGATAACTGAAATTTTGTATTATGTTAATAGATATTGGAGTAAAATGAATTTTTGTTTAACAAACTGTTTGAACCATTATGGGATCGTGATGTTGTTGTTGTTGTTACTCACATACATTAAAAGGCTACTACTTGCTATGAATGGTTTTAATGAAATGATTCAAATACTTTAACAATAAAAGTTATTGTCGGTTACATAAGATTTAATGAGTATAACGTCAGTTTGTCTCCAACAAAGGCAACCTTCAATTAGTCGGGAGATAACAAATAACCTCTGATATTAGTCGCTGACAAGGCAAGCCAGATCAAACATTTTACAAATGAAGTAATTTTACTATTAATAATATTATAAAAGATAGCTATTTTTCAAAGTATAGCAATGTACTAGTAAAGTTATCATCGGTTACATAATTTTTAATGGGTATAACGTCAGCTAGTCTCGAAGAAAGGGAACCCTCAATTAGTCAGGTGAAAATAAACAACCTCTGATATTAGTCGGCGACAGGGCAAGCCTGAACCTACATTTGAAAATTTAATACTCTTACTATTCATAATACTATAAAAGACAGGAGTAACATAATGGTATCTAACCATCATTAAAGCTTCATTAGGGCAAGCCTAAACAAGTATTACCACAAGAGAGTATTGTTTAATGTGTTGGAATATTTCTTCCTTGATCATGCACTCATTCGTAATGGCTTGTCTTAGCCTGCCTAACACTTGTATAGTCACAATGATTGTATTAACATATAATGTAATATTTAGTAATGAATGTGTGGTATGAATATTAGTTAGAAATCCTTTTTAATCTTTTTCCGCCTTGATATTGTTATATCTACTGTCAACAAGAACTAATCATTGTCTACAATTTACATGATTCTACCGTATATCAATCAAAATTTTAAATGATTTTACTGTATATCAATCAAAATTTTAAATAATTTTACTGTATATCAATCAAAATTTTAAATGATTTTACTGTATATCAATCAAAATTTTAAATGATTCTACTGTATGTCAATCAGAAGATAACTTGTCATGAAACATTGTTCTTATTGAGTATATAATTGAACACAATATAATAGCTGAGATGATGTTTGTAATATTTCTAATTGTACTTTTACAAACAATTCTCGTATAAAAAATAATAACAATTTTTTGTTAGGAAACAAGTGATAAAATTAAGGGAGATAATTAAGGGAGATTGGATTAGAGTGTTTATAGTTTAATATTTACATTTATGGCACTTAATAAAAACAGGTAGTATAAAAATATTATTATTCTTCTTTTATTATATCAGAGACTAACTGTTCCAGCTGCCAAGCTAGCTCTGTTACCACCCACTTATAATAGGTATAAAATTGATATCTATAATGTAACTTTGTTACAATATTCTATATTAACAAATAAACTTGTTTTTTACAATGATGGTATACAATGTTGCTTTATTATATTTAAAATTAGTAAGTGCATTTTTTATTGTATTAGTTGTCCTCCTCAAGCTAAAGAATATCGACTTGCTTGTGTACAGATACCATCTGATGTAAGTTGAATAATAACTTAGTGTGTTTTACATGGATCTCACACCTCCAACTAGATAGCTCATATTGATATTTATCTTGGTAGCCTCTGTTGTGATTGTATGTATGTAATATGTATCCAGCTGAGTCTATATATTACAGCTGCAATTCCTCTAAAAATTTATGCCTCCTATTTCAAAAGTATTTAAGTGTTTTCTTGCATATTTGTGGTTAGCTCCCCTTTTTATTCACCTGAAAAATTTAAATTGTAAAGTACTCTTATTTCGGCAGACCTCAAGAACGTGTGTAGTAGTAAATCTTCAAATGACTAAAGAATTGAGGAGCTATGTAAGGGACACAGCTAGCCTTTTCTTTCATATACCTACGTACACTTCAAACCTATAGCAAATCTGTTTCCAAGTCCTCAAAACTACTTTACAATCACTAGTAGATCAAACAATAATGTCCTCTAGTTTTGTCAAAAGAATTCAAACAAGAAAATATTCTGTGTAACTATTCTCTTTAATTTGTCTTCAAGATTTTTTGTTTCTACTGGTATATTTTATCCTGCCAGCTGCAATAACTTATGTACAATACCACAATTGTATTTGTTATCTGTGTATGTACGATTTATTCAACTGAATTAAATAAGCCATTTGTTTAAAAATCATTTTGTTAATCAAGATACTCACTCACTGAATATGTATGTGTAATTTTTAGGATGAGTGGGCATTAGAAGCAAAGACTGCATTTCAACAGGAGGTTTTAGTAAGTTTCTATTACATAGTTATTTCTCATTATTATCTCTGTTCCTTCATTTATTGCTATCCTTTCCTTCTTTTTATAACAATCTATTCCTTCTTCATAGGATCAACCTGCCTTACTAAACTTGGAATACAAACTACAAGGAATGGTATGAAAAATATTTTGACATGTTTTCTTTAAGTTTGTTTAATCCTCCCGTCCAATTGTAAAACTGTTAGTAACAGCTGTGATGTTACATAAGAAAGAAATGTTAGAGCTATAGACAAAAGTGTGCTGCCAAATAGAGCACTACCTTTATGGCATATTATCTAATACCTTCAAGGTTTTCGCGATTCTCTTCTATACAGTAAACCAATTAAATTTCTGTAACACCTGGTAACACTTTGAAAATGTGTTTCCTCTCCATGGCAACCTCTTCCTTTGGCCTCTGTATATATGATATTAGAAGCCTGCTGTAAGCGTCACGTATAGAACCGAGTGATTTGACTAATATTTTAATTAGGTGGCAATAATTTCTATTTTACTATTTATGGACTTTTTTGTTACTGTATTCCTTGAAAGCAACAATAGACGTATTATGTTACAAAATGTTTTTAACACATGCAATGTTATCTGCAGTTTCCTTTGTTGGTTTAATTCTTGGTGTGATTAGTCAAAGAATTGAATTTTTACTGCAATTGTTACCTTAATGTAATAGATAACACTTTGTCTGATGCTTCATATTTGAAATTAGCAAAATTAAAAATCAAACAATATTTTTTGTGTCTTTATTACGTAGCTAATAGCACTGCTATATTAGGATTCTCAAATTTTAAAGAGCAAAATGTCTGATAAGACATGTCATTGTCAATGTCACAATAGAATAGATTCATAAATTTTTTTTTCTTCCATTAAATAAATTAATTTGTAAGAAAGTAATCTACTTAAGTTATTTTAATTAATTCCACAAGCTCAAGTTTGTGCATAAAATACATTATAATGTTTTTTCCTCTTATAAGAATCTGATTTATTAACTTGTAATATTTTCTAAAACAGTCAAATTTGAATGTTCATTCTTTTTCTTCTTTTTTGATTTCAACACAACTTCCCAAAGGCAACAGTTCTTGTGTAAACATTGTTACTATATTGTCTATTGGCTAAACAAGTACATAATAGCTCTGACAAATAATTAATATAATTAACCCACAGCTGCTGCTATATACAAGCACTATTGGGCATACAATTTATAGTGATAATCCTTGTGTATAATGGAAAACAATTTGCTATACATGATGAATACTCTGATAAATGCAAATAATAAAAAGATCTTGTACCATTATTAACAATCCATCAGTTGTTGTTATATTCTATTATACAATAATTATATCGTAGTTAATAATGTATAGTACATACTTCAGTGGACCTTTATCACGCGTTGAATCTGTAGTGATTCATTCTTGGATTTATCTTTCTGTTGCCTTAGTGACAATGCAGCCCTACCAACTCCTTAGTTGCCTGGCAAATAATTAAATTGATGGAAACGCCTTTGCTTGGTATGATGGTCATGAAGTATGCATGCACAACAGTTTGTGTGTTCTTACTCATGACTTGGCAATTGTTAAATGAATCGTTTACATCTCTGAGAACAGGCACATGATCTATGACGAAACACATCCATGGAACATGTTATTACAAGCAGCTGCACTATTTGTGTGGTTGTTTTTTATTAACTGGCTTCAAAGAGACTGTTGTCATTAGAGTACTAGATATGGAAAAGTTTAAGTTAATCACTTTTAGTAACGGAAATTAATAGATTGTGTGAATGCCTTTACATTATTGACACGTAGGAATTTGTTGTCTTCTGTTATTGAGTATCGTTTTTTTGTTTGATCTATAAGATGTCTATATTTGGGACAAGACTGAGCAAGCCCATACATTAATGAGTTTTTGTGGCCTTTTTGCAACTGTTCTGTGAGCATTACAATTGTATTCAAGCTTATTCAGTATACATAATGCTAGATTGCTAGTGTATTTAAATGCAAGCAGATTATTTGTTCTTAATATGTGCTGTTTAACACATTATAAGAAATAATAGTATGTTGTTGTTATCTTAGTGTTAAAAATGTTCACTCTATATTGTGTGTGTGTGTGTGTGTGTGGCTGTTTAGTTAGTAATTTTTGTACGTGGAATTACAAGAAACCACTGAACTTAAACTAGATCATCTAACAACCAAAAGACATAACAATTAATAATTGTAATTGTTTCTTTTGTGAATGGTTTTGCAAATCATTTAAGTGCACCGGATATTCAGTCTTTTATCTTGATCATCAATGTGCATCGCCAACATCAGACAATTACATGATAGCATATTATTAATTTAGTCTTGTTATTTTCTAGGACCATGTCACTTTGCTTACAACATCACAGAAACAAGACATTGGTGAGAAGTTAATTCAAGAGGGACTTGCATCTGTTGTGAAACGGAAAGACAAAAGGCTACAATCATTGGTAAATAGAACCACGTATTAACTAAAGAAATATTGTTACACTATTGATTTAAACATTGCAGTTAGATTTAGCATAGTCTGTCTAAGTGAAGTATTGAGCCACACTTAAATTGAATGGTTGTACTATTGCTATCAAATGACATAATAAATGTCTTTGATTATCTTTATATCATAATATATATGACCCACTGTAAAAGACTGACTCGCAAGTATACAACAATTTCAATATGAAATAATGACATTGTCTATAAGACCTCTGAAATGTGTACTCGTGTAGTTTTTGATCTGGTTGTGAATCACCTGGAGTCTTTTTATGTAAAATCTCCGAACTCAAGTTATCTGGCTCTTAAATATACTATAGAAGATAGTACAATATCAACTGTAGCTCTCCCTACATTATTATCCTTTACAAGTTCATTGGTTTATTACATATTATACAATATCTTGTAATCACGTGTTTGTACATGAAGTGTCAGGAAGTACAACACAGCATTTTCAAGGATTATTTACTTGGTATGCAATAACTAGATTAACTTATTGCTTATCGTTGGTGTTTAGACAACATTTAAAAATTTAAATCCCTTGTGTCATTATGACATAAGGGTGTTCAGTTGACTGTATTCTTAATATAGATTAGATATATGACATAAGGGCGTTTGGTTGACTGTATTCTTAATATAGATTAGATGTATGTAATATCTATTTGCAAACTTCATTATATGTACAACAAAGAATTTAAATTGGTGTACAAGAATGGTGGTTATTAATGACTGAAACAAAAACTAAAATTGTGTTTGCACTATCCTATTACAGTGTGTTTGGTTTACCTGAACTTTATTGTAAATATACTATTCTTTTTGAAGTTATCTTAGGTTGCTGTGGTAAGTAGTGATCTTCACTAGTCTAGAACGTACTAATGATAGCTATACTACGTCACTGTGGTAAGTACTGATGTTCACTAGTCTAGAACATACTAATGATAGCTATACTACGTCACTGTGGTAAGTACTGATGTTCACTAGTCTAGACCTCACTAATGATAAGTATCCTAGGTGACTGTGGTAAGTACTGATGTTCACTAGTCTAGAACATACTAATGAATAGCTATACTACGTCACTGTGGTAAGTACTGATGTTCACTAGTCTAGACCTCACTAATGATAAGTATCCTAGGTGACTGTGGTAAGTACTGATGTTCACTAGTCTAGACCTCACTAATGATAGGTATCCTAGGTGACTGTGGTAAGTACTGATGTTCACTAGTCTAGAACATACTAATGAATAGCTATACTACGTCACTGTGGTAAGTACTGATGTTCACTAGTCTAGACCTCACTAATGATAAGTATCCTAGGTGACTGTGGTAAGTACTGATGTTCACTAGTCTAGAACATACTAATGAATAGCTATACTACGTCACTGTGGTAAGTACTGATGTTCACTAGTCTAGACCTCACTAATGATAGATATCCTAGGTGACTGTGGTAAGTGCTGATGTTCACTAGTCTAGACCTCACTAATGATAAGTATCCTAGGTCACTGTGGTAAGTACTGATGTTCACTAGTCTAGACCTCACTAATGATAGGTATCCTAGGTGACTGTGGTAAGTACTGATGTTCACTAGTCTAGACCTCACTAATGGTAGCTATCCTAGGTTACTGTGGTAAGTACTGATGTTCACTAGTCTAGACCTCACTAATGGTAGCTATCCTAGGTTACTGTGGTAAGTACTGATGCTCACTAGTCTAGACCTCACTAATGATAAGTATCCTAGGTGACTGTGGTAAGTACTGATGTTCACTAGTCTAGACCTCACTAATGGTAGCTATCCTAGGTTACTGTGGTAAGTGCTGATGTTCACTAGTCTAGAACATACTGATAATTGCTATCCTAGGTTACTATGGTAAGTGCTGATGTTCACTAGTTTAGACCTTACTAATGCTGTGTTTATGAATGACTAAAATTTACTATTTATATTGCTACATTTAGTTTCCAAGTTTTAGGAATTGTTAATTAAGCATTGGTTCATGTCAGAAAGGAATAGCTTTGTCTCTCCCAAATTATTTAACGAATGTTTTCTCAGAAATTACTCCATTGAGCAATACTTAATGTATTTAGAGACTATGTTGGAGACGAGTAAGCCATTTTGATTAAATTACTACATTTCTCGGAAATATTGTCTCTGGACATAATATATATCTCCTTATATGGATATGTGGTATTTTTATATCATATTTTACATTTTCATACATTTCTCGGAAATATTGTCTCTGGACATAATATATATCTCCTTATATGGATATGTGGTATTTTTATATCATATTTTACATTTTCATAGCATCTGTGTTACTTTTTTTGAGAACTAACAGAAAACACATTTCTTTGTAACAATAGTATATTTTTTGGCTCTTTACTGGAGTAATAATTTGATAGTTGGATTATTAGTCTAATAATTAGTAGTGATTCTTTTGTGGTTAGAAAGTGTCACTGCTTGCCAAGGTAGTCTGCAATTGAGTCATGATTATTAAGTCATTGGTGATGTCACAGATAGGCACCTTGATCTTTCACTTAAAAATCTCTCACAGCTGCCAAAACTATGACTAATTTTTGAAAGATCAAAGCTATTTCAATCTTCTTTTTTAATACCAAGTCAAAGTATAGACTTGCAATATGAGATAACCGAGGGTAACAAGTTTGATATATGGGGCTACTTGTGTTGAGGCATTGGTCAAAACTTTGAGGTAGAAAATTACTTTGTGAAGTAGACTTGTGTCTAGCTATAACGATTATTACACTCTGATCTAATAAAGAAACCATTGATTACAAAGAGAACTTCAAACATTATACGTCAATGTGTGGTTTTTGGGTATATGTACCAGATAATATTTCATTAGCAAACCTTACCATGTGACAAATTGAATACCTGTCTGCAATTACTAAACTGATAATTTACTACAATATATCGTTAGTGTTTATAGAATGCAGGCTGATTCACTGTACTAATTTTAAAGAGTTTTGTGTTTTTCCCATTAGGTTTCACGTTACATTGAGGCAGAGGAAATTGCAAGAAAGGATCATGTAAGTCATATCTGTGTATATGTAGTGTGTGTTGCACATTATGAATGTATTGCCTATTGGCTTTGGTCTATATAAATTGATATATACCACTACGTGTGTCTGTTGACTTACTTATTAAAAGGAGAGACTGAGAGAGAAACCATGGTGTCAAAATTGTTGGTTATGTATCAGGAAATAACTTACATTAGAGATCATTGGTAACACCTGTTGTGAACTGATGTGTGTTGTCATCATCATCAATCAGAGGGTTTCTTCCTGATTGAGAATCTTGCAATTAATTAAAAAGAAAATGAAATACATAAAGTGTATTTACATTAATAGAATTTATTGTTATGGGACCTTTTATACCAGAATTGTTCTTGCAACCAGCTTGTTTTCATTTTTCTTAATAATTCTCTATATAACCTATATAAACCATTTTATAATTGTGATTGAAACCTGCTGTTAACCAGTTACTAGAATCCTTAGTAATGAGTATCACTTGCACTATAGTATATCCTGTGGTCTTGTGCAATCATATCTAACTCATTATGACAAGTTGGAAAGGTTTCTGTACAGGCTAGGATAGTTTGTCTAAAGTTCCAGTACTTAATGAGTCATGCATACACATATATGTGTGGTATGTGTCTGTTAACGTTATTATAATGTCCATACTGTCTGATGCTACAGTTAGTCTGATAGTATTTGACAGTATTTCAATATAGAAGATACAATGTTATATAATAATTACGATATGAGACATACAAAGGTTAACAATAATTATCTACACATTTTACTACGTGACAATACAATTAGTCGTCTTGACATCAAATGACCCATGTACTATATATGGAGAAATGGTAACTTTAATGAGCCTCTCCCTCTATCCCATTCTAACGTTGCTATGGTGAGTCCTTTGTGGCAATGGGAACTCATAGTAGGCTGTTCTCCTTTGATGTGTGTGAGCCGAGACATTGAATACGACATGTTTGTTTGGTTTCATTACTGGATATAGTCGTAATAAATGATTGTTTTTGGGTTTAGTTGGTTACATGAGCTTAATTCTAGTACTGGTTTCAATTCAATTATCTTTAGTTTGTCGGTACAATACTAAAATAGGTATTTTAAATGATTTAAATTACTCTTGTTTGAGGTGTGATAATTCTTCTCTTAATCACTTTGTTCTAATTTAGTACATATTATTTATAGAAATTGACATTTAAGTCATTGAGCCTTCCTTCTTGTACAAACAGTTGTGTCTGTTTTACATATTAGTGAAGTCAACATCAGGTTATTGTTAGCTTAGGTAATTCATTTCTGCTTTAAATAATATTCTGTATTTGGATCACAATTTCCAATTTTTTTCTACTTGGCTTTTCAATCATTTATAACTCAATTAGTGTATCTAAAATTAATACATTATTTCTTTACTTGTCTATAATTCCTTTTTTTCACTAGAGTACATATTTTATTCCATCCTTACATTTTTATTGCTTACTTTTAGTTTAGTATGTATTTTGACGACATCACACTTCAAATCTTGTTTAATTTCATTATTTATTTAAGACCTGTTAAATCACCGACGAAGTGATGTTATCCTGTGTTAATTTACTCTTAGTTTAGTATGTACTTTGACAACATCACACTTCAAGTCTTGTTTAATTTCATTATTAAGACCTGTTAAATCACCGACAAAGTGATGTTATCCTGTGTTAATTTACTCACCAGACTGACCTACATGAGCACTTACTCACAACTTTAGCCCCACCTGTCCTATATTGTGTTACACTAGCTCGTTCATTATAAATGGTCTTTACATGCATACAAATAATATCACATTTCATTGCTTTTAAGTGTGATCTGACATCTGTTATGTTGTAATTACTTTTTGTCTTTACTTGGAGTGCTCTTGAGTGTTTTATTGAGTACAAAGTATAGTTCAACATCGGTCACAGTTATCTGAGAAGACTGTACACACGACTGCTGTATTAGTACACTAAAACAATGATAATTGTTAAGTTCCTTTGTTTAGAACAGGTGTATCACCACATCTTAACTGTAATCTATCTGTCAATTATTAACACTCAATACAAATATTGTAGACTTTGTTGTTGCTAAATGTCCACCATAGTAAATACTGCTTAGATTGTACTTAAGTATTATATGTCTATCTATGGTGTGATTTCTAAAGCTCATTGAATTTATTATTATTGATAAGAGCATTTGTTTTAATAATAATTATTGGTTATGGTTTTGTATGAATTCTGACAGCCTCACAAGGTGATAGATTCTTCAATTTAACGTAACAGTTGTTGTTAAGCAATCAAATTAGACAACAATTATGCATTTTTAACTGTGCACCTAATGCTGCACAGGTTGTGTGATTATAGGCACCTGAAGAAGAGGTTTTATTAATGACCAGCTGGTTAATTGAATCATGTATCATAGTGACCAATGTTAGGTCACCATTAGTACTAATTTCTTATGTTATAAATTAATTTAGTTATCCATCAGTGATATTTTGAGTTGCTCCCACTAGTCTTGTTGTAATGTATCTGTCTGTACTATGACGTATGACTGCCTGAGCCAGGCCTGTTGAAGTAGTACTGTTTCAAAAACACATTGACGTATGATGTAGCAACGAGTAACCAACTTAATTACCGAGATTGGTCTGTTACTATGCTTGCATTATAAGTGAGGGAGTGTTATTATTTCGTGTAAAGAAGATCAATGAATATGTTTATTAGAGCATTTCATTTCACACACTACAACTCACAGTGAATAATCAAAGAGTGTTAAGACAATTGTCCGTGCTTTAATCCTGAGATTGTTATTTCTGAGACTAGCTAAATAGAGAATACTTGCGTTTATAGTAACATTGGTATTGATATTTTGTTAAACGCTATTCTAAGTCTGTCATTTTGTTTGATATTAGTAGTACCAGTCAATATTGACAACTGACAACAACAGCATGAATTTCTTTTTTAATATCACTAATTATTAGGGGCTTCCTCTTTATCATTCTCCCTCTGTCATGTGCTTCATTGCTATCAATTGTCCTCACTTCCTTATATAATTAATTATTTTTTAAATTTTAGTTTTTATAAAGTCTTATTGACTACCAGGTGTTCACTTCTTACATACATACATGTGTATATGTGGTATTTATATGCACTATATACACAATCTGACATACTTGCTACCATCTTTGACTTGGGTGAGGACATTGTTGTCTAGCGATAGAATTTAATTGAGTACGACAATGTCAATATGTTGCATCATGTGACTTGTATGTAATTTGTATGTTTCAATTCAGCTGCTGTTACTGTTGCCATCCCATGTGCTCATAGCATCTGATTGTAATACTTGAACGCACAACAATTGTTGTAATATGAGCCTATCGGATTGTGTACATGTCTTTATTGCTTTGTGGATACACTGCCAATTCAAATGGCTTTGATGTAGCAAGCCAACCGTTTTGATTAGAAGTTTTATCTTTAAACTTACTCTGTATATTAAGATACTTATGTATTATATACAAACACATGATCTAAACAAAAGGTTTTATCAAATATTTGATGTTTACTCATCCGTTGTATTTGAATTATTTTCTCACACAACACACTTATTTACAGAACCTTTTAATCAATTGTGTCATTTTTTCCTACTAAAGCATCGAGTTTAAATTAATTGATTACCCACTTTTAGCAGTAATAACATTGTCATAGTAGTAAACATGATATAGGTGTTTTTAAAGATAGTGTGGTGCTTTAAACACTGTGTTTTGGTAATAAGGAATGCCTTTGAAGACAGTCTAAATTTGATAGACCACTTCTAACAGACTAACAATAGAAATTGAGGGGGATGGGGCAATAAATTTAAGGCATTGCTGATAGTTACTACTTAACAATTGACTGACAATAAAGCTTAATGACACGAGGTTGTATTTACAAGAATGCTATTATGTGATAGGTTTTACCGGTTGTTCAGTCAGGACTGACTATATAGGTAGTTGGTGTTGTTTCATACATGTACAGGTTTACCATCAGAATACCTATAGAATGTCCTATCTAATCCCACAATACCATATGGTATGGGATGGAACTTTGGGATTCCAAGGGACTTCTGGTGACAAGTCTGGACAACACTAGTTATTTTAGCTGGCATGTGAGTGCAAACATCCTGAAGTGGTTAACCGAATTCATCCTGATTTGCAACACATGTAATTTATTGCACAGGATACAGCTGATGAGAGACAGTGTGTTTCCTCTATAAACTTTAAACAGGATAAGGAGATGAGATCACACTGTTTAGAAACATTGGACATTCAGACACTGTCCAACCACCTGGTCTTCTGTATTGTGATACATGAACACCACTTATCCAGCAGTGGCTCTCTTGTCTTTTCAAAGTCTTTACACATGGATAGTGTTCTGTCATCCATTCCATGTGTCAAAGCAAACAGATATTTTATTTCATATTCTCATGGGCACCTTGACTACATATCTAAAGAAAGGGATATAACCGAGGAGTGTCCGGTTTTGTCCTCTCCTACACTAATTTGGTTTACTCTTCACTTGTTATAACACAACATTCTCAGAAGCAATACTCTGCCATGCACGTACTTATTACTTGTAGTGGTTGCTATGCAACACAATGCTTATTAAATCAATCTCAATTTTTGTTGTGATTTTAGATATTGGATGAAATTTCATCCAATCTGGCGTCAAACAATAGAGAGGCTGTTAAAGTTTGCATGGAATTCATTTTATCAGTTTATTTAGCTTCTAAGAATTTCACAATCTTCAGAATGGAGGAGTGTGTTACATCTTACAGCTGTTAATTTATTTTTATTGATAATTTATCAAGAACATTGTCTATAACATTTGTAACTTGTGTCAGTCCTCTTCTTATGGGAATCTCCCTCCTACCAGGTTACCTTTGTGGCAATGCAACTCAGGGCTAATGGCTTCTTGTCTCTGTGATAGTTCAACCACTACATTGTTTACAGCTTTAATGGAACAGGTGTTGTATTAGTCTCAACTTTACTAGTACTTCTCTAAAGGTTAAAAGGAACTTTGCATTTTAAACATTTCTTTGGTCATCTTTCTTATGCATACTTTAAAATAATGTCTTGGTGGTTGTAATTTCATTATGATGGAATGAGTGTGTTTATCTAGTGAGCTGTATTACTACATCTTAGAAATTAGATTTTTTGTCATAGCTTGAAGTACTGTCATAATGTAATATAATATTAAGTTAACTGACGTACTTATAGTAGAGACCACGACAAACACATGACGCCTAACAACGCCAGGATTGTGTACTCCTTCCAGCACACACCTAACCATAATTACTGATGTAATAATATATATTATAAGTTAGATTAAAAATTGTTTATTATAATGTAAGTTGTTTGTGTGTATGTGTATTTATATTTTGAGTACAATACTCCTACTGATCACTTTGCTGGAAGCTATAATTTGTATACTTAATATGTAACTCTTAGCTTTATATCGCTCAAGGTGATTATGTAACAACATCAGACCTCATGAGTAGACACATTCCTTGTAGTACACACACCATAAAATTTGAGTCTTCATTGCCTTAACTTTAG
Source organism: Xestospongia muta (assembly GCA_963693285.1). Classification (NCBI taxonomy): domain Eukaryota; kingdom Metazoa; phylum Porifera; class Demospongiae; order Haplosclerida; family Petrosiidae; genus Xestospongia; species Xestospongia muta. Next base: position 4,024,908 of record OY848929.1, on the reverse strand, counting down.
CTAGTAACTTAATCTTGCAAATATGTTTAGAAGAGAAGGGTCTTTCTATGAGCCACTTCAAAGTAATTTTTATCTTTTTATGTTCGTGCAAAACAGGTGGGTTGGTTGACGTAACATTTTGCTATATACTAATAGATTATCCATAACAGGAGCCAGCTGCTCAATCATTGATGTTGGTATCATCTAAGTACATATGTACGTTAGTATGGTTCTAGGTATATATGTATGTTACTATGGTTCTAAGTACATATGTATGTTACTATGGTTCTAAGTACATAAGTATGTTAGTATTGTCTAAGTACATTTGTATGTTAGTATGGTCCTAAGTACATATGTATGTTACTATGGTTCTAAGTACATTTGTATGTTAGTATGGTCCTAAGTACGTATGTATGTTAGTATTGTCTAAGTACATTTGTATGTTAGTATGGTTCTAAGTAGATATGTATGTTACTATGGTTCTAAGTACATTTGTATGTTAGTATGGTTCTAAAGTAGATATGTGTGTTAGTATGGTTCTCAATTGTCATGTAAACATACAAACAGGACAATGTAATTACATGCTGACGCCTTTAATTATCCTGTACTAACTAGATGATAATTTACCTAAAATGGCTCAAATTAATAAATCAATACTAATTGATTGCAATCAAGTACCTTTTGCAGTTGTGTACAAACAAAAACGATTTCCTAACAATACTGGTGCAGCGTCAATAAAACTATATAAGTTGCTCTGTGTGAGGTTGAGTAACGATAGGTCACATTCCTTTTGTCAAAGTAATTGTTGATGTGAATGACACGATAAAAATGTTTAGACTATAATGGATATTCTTGTGTGTTCCTTCATATATAACCCATTCATCCATTAAACCTCAGTTGTTGCATAATCTGCGTTCTTATTTTGTTTATAAATGCCATTAATACCATCCCTTTTAATTAAATCACACCATCTAAAGACTATATTTGATATGTTTCCTACGTACTCCCGATTGTGCTATATAACACACTCTCCCATTTTGTCTTGTACATATAATCCTTTCAAATGGAAGGTTAGCTTACACTCTGATAGGGACAGACAGATGGATGTATATGTACTGATTAACCAGTGAATCATTTGTGTGCCTTTTATGGTATTTCTTGGCTATTTCATTTTTAGAGCTTTTAAAAGTAGTCTATTGTTATATTAAAAGATTGGTCACGTTTGCACGTCTGGTACGTGATAACAAGTAATGCAATACTTTTAATGATTTGTATAAAATTGCTTATCATGTGGTATGCCAGAAATTCTGACTAATTGATGATATCGATAAACATGATTGCAATGCTCGCTGCTTCCGATGGGAAAATAATTTTGAGTTTACCAAGTTTTAATTAAAAAGAGAGAAACAAACAAGTTGAGAAATGTAAATAATGACCACACACAAAAGAGAGAAGAGAGAAGTCGTATCACCCAACCTCCTCACCACACAAACACAATTAATTTTTTATTCATCTTAGATATATCCCAGTGCTGAAAGCCTATCTTATTGACACAATCGTATACACCCATATCTTAATTAAGGACAGGAGGTCTAAAAACCTCAATTGCAACAATAGAAGCACTATCATTATATGCGCTATAGAGGCACTGTGGTGGCCTCTATGTACGGTTACTATGCAAACAAATTGTTAATTAAATGTATGTGTTGTATATATTGTGCTAAATTTTATCATATTATATAGCAAATTAGCATTCCCTGCATTGTTATGACTTACTCTCTTATTAAATTATTAACTATGTTGTAGATGTAGTATTATTAGCTTTGAATTAATTGGGTTGACACACCTCATTCTTATAATATCATTTACTCTTGTTATAAATGCATTACATGACTAAAGTGATATGATGATACGATATGATTATTAAGTAGTCTCTGATATTAAATTGATTAGATTATGATATTAGATTGTTATCTATGTTGTTAGATCTTTATCACTATATTGCTATTATTAAAAGTTCATATCATGTGAACAGAACGTGTTAGTGGTTGGGTCTGTTAAATATTGTATTCAAGTATAAACACTCCTCCCTTCTCCCAGCTATGCTGTTATAACCTGAGAAAACTCTACCTTACTCAAACATTCCCATATAATGACATTATAAGTCTATATCATACATTGTATAGTATGTATACAGATCAAGACTCCAATTTCATATAAAAGTATTCATGAGAATGATGTCATATGCTATGTATAAACTGGGTTAACCACCTTTGTAACATTTTTTTAGCTTGGTAACAGAACACTCTATGGCTGTTAGTGGGATTGCTTTTATTACCTTAGGCTGTGCATGCATTGTACACGAATACTTAGAAATGATTCAGGAATAATAGATCTTTGCAAGTGTATTAATTGGGCCACGTTGACATCACTGAAGCTCAACTGAGTTGAGTTTTTGCCTCATTTAAGGCTTGTGGTCAATTTTTTATGGATGCTTTTCTTTTGGTCTCTTCCACCACAAATACCTCATGACATGCTAGTAAGAACAGAGGAGGGTTCTAAATGAACCACTGAATTCAAAACAGTCCTTTTTGGGGCTTAAGTTTTGGACCAGATGCTCAGGATTGCAGGTGGTGCTATACAACTAGAGATGAAACGTAATTCCTCAATAGGAATTTTATTGAAAATTTTATTATGGAATTCTTGAAAGGAGTTTGAGACCTTCCTCAATAAGCTCATGAATTGAGTTAAAACCAGAGCCCTCACAATGTCTTATTAAAAGGAAATTGTTTCATTGAATATTGCCACAATATTACTGGTCAACCTTTGACTACATCAGAAACCATATCATTCAATAGATGGTTAGTTTTCAATAGAGTCTATTCTACCATCATTTGGGATGAGGTTTATTAGCCCAATAGAAACCGCAACAGAATATTTTTTTGGTTTAAAGTTGAAGGGCTTGCCTTTTCAATTTTATTCCTTTAGTATGGGAGGAAAGCCATTTATACAACTCTGTCTCATAATAGTAATGATAATATGCCTCAGTTTCCCAAGATATGGTGGGTTCTTTTATTCAGTAGGAAAGATAAGCAATAGTGTCCTTCTCTCAAATGAATAACACAATTCTGATAACAATTGTGAGTATATTTGGGTGTGTGAATTATTATAGATGCACAAATAGCCAGCCATCCTATAGCTTTAGTTAACAAGGTCATTTGGGCGGATCTTTAGATGTGTTCTCTTTCAAGTAGGCTAAACACAATATTATTAGTTGATTACAATTCACATGCTATACTATACAATATTATATCATAATATATTGCACGGTAGATAGCATCCAGAATAGTGAGAAATACTTGTTGGCCAACACTCCATCCTTTTAAGGCCAGAAACTAAGACTTACTAAAATGTTCCCTTGGAGATATATACCAATGTATGAACAACAGGTGGTAATACGCGACTTGTACCTGACAGGAAACCTTAGTTGTCAGAAACCTATAATTTCGTTACTGACACGTTGGCCACAATAATTACTTAAAACATGCCAATTTTTATGTGTTCAGTATATGTAGCTTAACAGAACCACATATAGTACCTCAACAAAGGACTGTCATCAGACAATACTAATACCTTGAAAGCATAACTAAAGCAATGACATCTATGTCAACATGGAGACCAGTGAAAGTTCCCTAAATTAGTGTTTCAGTTGTTTATGATAGCGAATAGATATAATATGTTGTGTTTTCACTTGCCTAGAATAATAATTATTATATAGTTTATGATGATTAATGTTTGTATATTTTAAAACCACCATATCCAGGTGGCTTGTGATGACAACATAAGGCCAAAGATGATGTAAAGTCTTGATAGTAACCAAGTATTATAATGACATAGATATTGGTCAACCTCAATGGTGCGGGATATTTGATATAATTGGAACTAAACTGTCAATTATTCAGGTGTCATCTAGATAGTAATATCAACAGTGTACTTTGTATAGCTTAACACTTCATATAGCTCCTTGATTCATGTACATTTAGGCATACAAAGTTGTACTTTTACACTCACTTTGATGTTTACTTATTACTATAATAAAATGATGATAGCTGAATATAACAACATTTCTGGCTCAGTTCTTTGCTGAATGATATTTGTAATGAATAATTAACATTTTTTCAGAGTAAACACTTTTTTGTGGGAATCATTTTTGTGGGTTTTGTTTTTATTTGAGTAACTAGTTCACTACAGTTGTATTTATATTTAAATACTGAACAAATATAGTTAATAGACAATGATGCACGTCATTCATGATCGCCATGTTGTAGCCCTAACAGCAAACATGCCATTCTTGGGTGCTCCTCTTCTCTAATAGTTGTTTACAATCGTGTTTGATGTTGGGTGTGTTGAGAACATTATTGTTATGATTATAATCAATTATACATATTACCATCAAAGCTGAAATAGATAGTTTGTAATACCATAGAGTTTATTGTTAACGTGTGCATTGTACACGCTCAAGATAACTTTAACCAACGTTCTATTACTACAGGTTAATATCTGGTTGTATGGAGATTTTCGAGCTGACGAAGCCAAAGAGTTTGGGTATACTCGGCAATAAACAAGTCTCTAGTTCAGGTCCTTTGAAATCATAACAATCATAGTTAATGCTAATTCGATTTTCTAGTTTAAAATACAAGTTGTTAACTTTTCAAATAAGGAATCTAATAGAAATCTTAAGGAATCAAAAATCTTAATTTTGTAATATATTTTTGACTGATAAAGGTTATATTATAAACTGATTTTTGTATAAATTTTGAAAGCTAACAAGAAAAAATGTTGCTGACAATGGTTGACACCTCAGCTTTAGATTATATTATGAAAATGCTGTGTCACTGTAGCAGACATAGCAGTTATGTTATATTTATTTTCAATATTACAATGTCAATACGACATCATGCATTGAGCACGCATTACAAATAAACAATGGAAAGTCCTCACAGCAGCAAATTAACCAGTAGTAGAGTAACATCATCCTGCATGTAACAACAATGATGTTGAAATGCATGTCATCATTTCGTCGGAAAAACAAGTATTTATTGTTGCCCACGCATGGAATGTCAATATTTTATTCCTGTTCATTATGACGACAAAGTCTAAAATGTATTGCAAGCCATTTAAATATGAATAACATATTTTTGTAATATGTCTATCGCATGCGCGTTTGGTTTGTGAGAGTAAATATTCCATATTTACTTTGAAAGTTTTTTTAAACAATAATTCATTTTTGATTCTAATAATACTTTCGACTCCAAGAAAGAGGATGGTTGATACATGAGCTGACATAGTACAGAGTTTATGAAACTTGAATCTTCTTAGAATATTGATAAGAGGGCGGAAAAGCCCAAAAAAAGTATTTACTAAAGCAACGGACACCATCCTAACAGTTGTTTTAGCTCAACCTGGTAAAACTAGACTCACAGCTATTAGAATTAGGTGTATACAATAGGGGCTTTCCCAGTGCAAAAACACCTGGATGTTGTTTGTATTGAGACAGAGACTGAGAGAATCTTGAAGTGTAGGATGTAGTTTGTCAATATGTGAAGACACCTGAAAGGTGGCTGGCTAGTAGGGCTGTTTTACCACCATAACTCCTCCATTGATTTCATTTACAAGAAATAAACACACCTGTAAAATTGAAGCATTGATGTCTAGCCTTATTGTCTATACACAAGATTTGTTTCTATAGCAACTGGTTCATGAGGCCTCCAGTTATTTAATCAGTTGTTAGTTTTTTCCTATCTTCACACAAATGACCTCAGGTGACAGTTGCAAATTTGTCCATGCTTCCAAAATTGTAATTTAGAGGACAGATGATGTAAGTAGTTCAATCCTATTGTGGTTATTATTTACTTGCTATTGTTGTGCCTAATCCATCATTGTGTCCTGCAGCTCCTTAAAGTTTGTGGAAGCAGTGATTAGTGATGGTTCCTTTAACCATGCTGTAGTAATTATAGCTTATTAAAGATGATGGATTTTATAACATTATTATTATTAATACTACATTTAATGGAATCATTCATAAGAGATGTTAAAATTGACTGTAAATCCTAATTACAAAAGTATGACGTAATATTTATAAAAGAATGCACTGAGACAAAATGCGTGGGAACATACCTACCACCCACTCAATATTGATCTAAAAATAGACTACTATCATTATGATTGATTGCATAAGCGACACTATTATAAGTGACCACTAGATAGTACTGACTAGTGAAGCACTTTAAAAGTACAACCAGCTGCAGGTAGGTTAGAGTATATAAATCCGCTACTGAGAGTCTGTTTCGGTACAAAATACTCGTTGAGAGGTGTGAAAGCAGTCCAGCGAACAAAGAGAAAGAAATAATCCTTCTTGGGTTCTTCTTAAAGTAAGTTGCATTGTTTTTCTTGTTAAATCAGTAGTTGCAAATGTTTGTATTATATTGTGCTGTGGCTTTGAAATACTACAGTTTATTGCAAGTAACATGTGAAGAGAACCAATAGTGTCTTATTTTCCGAATTTTAAATCTAGACTTTAAAAGTTAACAGCTACATATATGTATGTGTGTGTATATATATATTGATATGATGATATAGACTTCCATCTAGCAGCTTAAATAAACAGTTTACTGTATCACTGAATACATTCAATGCCTCTTGTTTTTTCTATAGTAGATTCCTCCATTGCATCGTCTAATATTAGTGACCAAAATGCACTTATCATCTTCAACACAACTGCTAACATTATTCGTTGTCAGTCTTCTGGTTTCAATATGCTTGCACAGTGAATTCACATCTGCACGTAACAATGAAAAAACCCCTACCGATCCAACCTGTGTAAGAAAAAAAATGCCAGTGACAGTATTTTATCATGACGAATCTGAGAATTGTGCCCCAATAAATTATAAAGTCCATTACTGCTCAGGTGCATGCTTATCTTATTTAATACCAAAGCCCGATTCTCCATTCCAAATCCAACAATGTCAATGCTGCATTGGAGAAGTTATCGAGGTGAAACGAAGGACATTGAAATTCCACTGTACATCTGGACCTTTGACACAAGATGTATATATACCAATAATTAGAAATTGCAGTTGTATACACTGTCACGACTCATATTTAAAGAACAATTGATAGCACGTACATCAAACAACTGGCAATAAGATCCCCTTCTCACATGTATGAAAATATAATAATAATTATATCTTATTATATTAATGTATTATAGAGTCACTTTGACTTATACCATCTTTTTTGTAGACACTGCACTTAGTACATTCAATTAGTTGTTAATGTCTCTCACATGATGTTCATGTGACTCATTTATTATCACATGGCTTACATGTGACTCCATATGTCACTAATTCAAAAATGTTCAATTATTATTTAATGTTGATAATGTATCATTAAAACAAATTTTTCTCTTTTAAATTTTTCCCGTTTTTTAAATCTTTATGAAAATATCTGTAACCTTTTCTATCATTCCATCCCATGTTTGAACTTTAAAAAAAGTTTTTTCATACTAATTCATAGTGATACTTTCTCGTGTTGAAAATGTGTATGTCAAGAAACATGCTCTTTCAGTAATGCATTATTTGGCATTCTCTATTGAATGAACTCTTTGTCACATAAGAAGCCAGAAAAGAACCTAAGCTTCATTGGCCAATCATATGTGTGTTCTTCTCATAAAAATTACATCCCAGAGTTGCCATGTACGTTGGCAAATTATCGTCTACAAATACCACTGTGAGTAAACGAGGTCATAGCCAACAGTATTGTCAATCAATCAAACAAGTTTGTTTATGCATTAGTCTACAAGCAAATTTGGCGTAAGGCTCTATATAAACCAAGCCTTTGAGTGGACATGTAATTACTAGCATCATGTAAACTGTTTACTGCATTGGCAAGGATATACCATGCATACCAAAGTTCTAATTGATAATGCTATCACAATACAGATCAGTATGTTGGAAGTCAACTAACAAGGCATAGTATTCCACTAGTCTTAACTATAGACAAAGTAAGTTATCATAATGTGTCAGTACAAAGTCCTACTCCAATCCAACTGTGTATTTAATTGTCTAATGTCTGCACTACATAGGTGACAATTTGTAATGTGTATACCACTGGCAGTTTTCTTAATCCCTGTTTCTACCAATCTCCCACACAAACAATGAATATAATTTCTAGTACAGGACATGTACTAATGAACCCAGACAAAGTTTTAATAGTCTGAGCCAAATGTACGTACATGTTTACATCGAAGCCTGAGGATAGTCAGAGATATACGTGGGATTGACTATAATAATGATACAATGATATAATAGTAATAGTCGATGTTATTATACATACATATATACACATTTTGTCAGGGCTACAAATGAAGTCCATTGGATGTTAAGAACAATGACTGTAAACAAATCAACTACAGCAGTACACTTAGTATATAGATGCATATTATAGTTGCTACTAATTGTACTCTCTTTGTATGGAACAATGTTTTTGGTGTAGAACACTATCACTATAAATATTGACTTACTCTACGGTCAATAAACACTTTGGTCCCTTCATAACACCTTACTTGAACTAATGTTAATTGTTATTAATTGAAGGAGAATTTGAACTTATAAACACTAAAAAAGTAATAGCAATAATCATTAGTGTAGTAATTCATAATAACTATGTGATCTTCTTAGGTCTTACTTTTCATTAGATCCAATCCAGTAATTGCTTATTGTACCAAAGCATAGTACTGAAATTGTCAAAGAATGTAACTAATTAAAATTATATTAGATAGACCTTTACTGTACCTAATGTTTTCATAATTATCACTATTTGAACGGGCTCCAATAAATAATATTTGTGTACACAACATACGCAGTATACTAGACCATTGGAAGTACAAATAATACACTTTATAGTACCTAATATATTTCATCATTATGACCATTTCTAAAGGACTCTAATGAAATGTATCCATATTGACACAGAGGCGATACATGGAATGTATGAAGGAAATTGTTAATATATATACTCATATATCTGTACCGTTTATTCATTCGATGTGTGGTGTGTGACATACATATGTACAAGTACGTGTATATTGTGTGATTCTATTTTTCCGGCGATAGTTACAGATCAATGTAAACACATGACTTAATGTAATTTTATATAGACTTTGATATTAGTTGATAGAGACTACAGTCTTTGAGAGCTATCATAACAGTCAATCGTAGGTGTGTACAGCAAAAAACACTCCCTCACACCTCAAATCTATGTGGAGTACTAGTCGGTGTAATACACATACACACATCGTCATAGCAACATACACACAACGTGATTCCACAACATATCAGGAAATGTGGGTTTATCTCTACAGTCGTATAGATAGTGACCACAGGAGTGTACAGTAAGCTATCAACAATTAATAAGTAATATCAAATTGTCATGGCAACTAAACTAATTGGTTCAGTAGCTATGGTTATAATCAATCAGGTACTTACTTGCATACTATAATATGAATTCTCCACTCTCATAAGTCTATTACCAATACCATTAGTAGTATTATTGGGTGTATGCCACAAGTAGCAAGCTATTACATGTAATATAGTATAATCTTGGCTAATAGAGTTGTTCTGACGCGTCAAGAATGAATAAACAAGTAGGAGTCGATCTTCACTGATAATGCTTCTATATCAATGTGTACAGGATCGTACTCTGCTTATATGTTTTCAATGGAAATCATGCTATCACACCAAGTAAGGGTTGTCTTGGTTGTTTGTTCTATACATTTCATACCAGACAATTTTATAAGTAAATTATTACACTTAATATTTAGTGAAGCTTGTGAAGTATATATAATAGATCAAATTGTTTTCCTCTACTTTGTAAATTACATTTACCATATAAGGAGGATATGATGATCTTTTAACTCTTCTTTGATGTGTGTTAATACAGGTACTTAATTTGTAGGTGTTGTAACAGTTATTTGTGCAATTATTAGATAGCCTTGATGACATCACATGATTGTGAATACTGCACGTCTGACGGTCGCCACTATCTACCAGAAAAATAATTTTTTTACTGTATCAGCCACACATACATGTATGTTACTATAAATACATGAAGTGTAGAGAAATTAATGATTTAATATTGTTTTAATGCTGACCTAGTACTATAATAAGCTGACAAGGCATATAATCTTTGCAGCTGGCAAATTAAGCTGATTGATTTACACTAGATCAATCACATATATCATGTACATATACTAATTTCTATATATGTATAATTTCATATGTGATTTATACTGTATTCCCACGCTCTATTCAGAAAGTAGATAAAATTACTAAGAAGCTTCAAAAGTTATAAACCATATTACATAACTTCGGAGAAGTCATTAAAGTCTTGGATCAAAGTGTTATATAACACTTTGATAGAACATGCCAATCTAATTGGAAGTAAGTAGGAAATATGTGGTTTGTCATACCTACCAATTGTAGACAGTCATGTACTTCCTAACCTTGTTATGTTATGATAAGGCTGGCGCCATTCACAAATATCTATATAATTACTATTGTTTTAATGTATATGCACACACTAGAAAGTAGTTTAGTCACTTACTTGTGAAGTGTTTGTTTCTCTATTTGCAAGTCGAATCAAATTCTTTAGAATGTTAACTATATAGAGGAGCAGCTGTTTTTTCTATTAAGTGAATTATTTAATAACATATGTTATATAACGTTGATACATAATACATCAATATTATATGTATGTGTGTCTGGTAAACAATCAAATAAATCGCTACTTGTAATTATTGTGTATGCAAGCATTCATTTTGTATATGTTCAAAAATGCTACAAGTTCAAATGTTATAGGTCATAAGGTGTACTCGGTAATATTCTGTACAATAACATCACAAGAAGGAATCACCTAAAGTTGTAAATATCTACCATACTCGGTCAGAACAAAGGTTAATTTTCAGACTCTTTGACGGCATACCGATACTACAAATAGGTAAGGTTCCACACACAGAGACAATTATAGATAGAGCAATGCTTTCAAATTGCCGACAACATTTGGTACTATGATAGTAACTTACACGTATGTTGTCAATAGTCTAGAGGGATACTTTTCCTCTTTGTGTGTCCAATAGTTCCAGGGTTGTGAAGGTACAGATAACATCACTTTAGACAGAACTTTTGTGTATTTGAGGATAAATATCTACCATATTTGGAGAGAACAAAGGGTAATGGTCAGACTCTTTGACGGCCTACTGATGACACAAGCAGATAAGGTTCCACACACAGAGACAACTATAGATAGAACAATGCTTTCAAATTGCGGACAACATAAGGTATAGTGTTACATGTATGTCGTCAAAGAGTCTAGAAGGAGACCATTCTTCTTTATGTTTGTAATAATTTCAGCCTTTTAAAGGCACAATAGTTTATAATGGCAATATTTTAGACAAAACTCTTAATGTTTAGGGTATTTTAAGGCTATTTAGGGATAGGTAGTAAATCTTTAAAGCATGTCATTTACTCTATTATGAGTAGAGAGAGGTCATAGAGGTGCCCTATAGAGTACAATTACAAATGTTGGCAGAGTACATCATTAGTAGACATAATGAAGAATTAAAATAATAAAACCATAGAGAAAATACAATATTATTTGTCATAGCTAGTCCAAGCTTATCGATTATAATAAAGAATATTATGTAATACACATTGGAGGGGAGTATGGTTCATACAGATGTGTATTGAATGTCAGACAAAAACATTGCAAACTAATTTGTGACCTTGATCATGTTACAGGACTAGTCACAGTTATCAGAGTTTGTCAGTTATTTGAAGATACCAAATTTAATATGTTCATAATGATTTTGTAGAACCATCTGTGTTGTATATGTTAATTACATATTTGCTAGTAATTGATTTTTGTAAAAGTATTAGCATTTCTGATAGACAGCAAGTTGTTGATAATGTCATAAGGTGACATAATTTTACACTAATTGTGATGCGATTTGAAAACAAAAATGTAGTAATCTGGTTGTACATTACAAATTATTTGACCTTGCAGAATTGGACTTCTAAGTGGCAAAATCTGATCATAAATAAGTTAAAGTAATTATTAGATCCTTTATAATTAAACTATTAGATTATTCAATAATAACAAATTGGCGTCAAAACCAAATAATTCTTATATGGAAACCATACAGTGTGTTCTTAGCAATAAATACAGCTGAGTTAAATGTTGTAGATTGAATTAACAAAGCATTACAATCTGGGGAGTGGGAATAGTTATGTCATAACAAATTGTCGATCGATGTCAGCATATTTGGCTTAATATGAGAAAGAGAGAAACAAAAATGGAATGAGTAGGTGTTTTGTGATTACGATCATAACCAGACATGTCTGTGTCATTAGTTGTCTCATGCTCATAGCCATATTTGTGATTTTGTTGAATTCATGTTTATTAACTTGGTCAAAGTTGTTAGCTCATATCATAGAAAATTCAAATATTTTGCAAAAATATGGTCAACTCTGCCTACACAATAGGGACTGTTGCTATGCTGTAAGGTTACTGATATAACATTGCTTATTGCAAGGATTCACTGCTCTTGGATTCTACACATACAGAAAAAAATTGTTATGCTACATTACATAACACTCACACAAATTAACATTTCCTTAACAAACAAAAACATACTATTACCATGTTTATCCAATCCATAAAAATATAACTCTGGTTGGCAACGTAACGCATTCCTATAGAATAACAAAGAGTAAGTGAAATATGAAACATGTGTAAACCTATGAACATGAGTATTGATAGTCAATACAAAGACAATACATATTTGATCAAAGGAATCAGTTATAATGTCCTGGTGTGTAAAAATTGACTAAATATCCATGTATATTAGCTCATGTGCAATATTACATTAACACTTGAATTAAAGTTAGTTGTTTTTACATGTTACTTGTTCCTGTATTTGATATTCTTCAATCAATAAATGTACATTGTTTATCAACGATGTACTCGTTTTAGTTAATATTCTTTACTTGTGTTTGTTAAACTATAAACATAGCAATGATCTCTTTAAATCAATTTTCTCTCGAGTTTGTCCTAAACTATTAATTTCATTCCTTATATGTTTATAATCACACGTTAATTATTAACTTTTTGACTTTTATCTAATGAATGGAAAGAATGTGTACAGTAACTATCAAAACAGACTGAAGAGGTAACACTGTACTTGTTTGGAGCCTGGTACACCTACACATTTGATAGTAACAAACCACAAGTTGTGACAGTTAGCACAATAATGTCAACTATTAGTACATAAACTCACTCAACTATTATTAAAACATTAATGTCATTGGAACAGCCATTGTGGTCACTTCTAGTCTACTTATCTAACTTATTAGTATCAGACATTGTTTATCTCTTACTATTGTAGTTGGACGACCTTTTCATACAAGTATTCACAAGTTTGGATTAGTGAGTACATTAAATCATATTACGTTAATATCTAAAAGTACTGTTTATGAAGTCAAACAAAAATACTATAATTTGTATAAGTAGACTTAAATACATGTACATATACATGTATTGATTATGCAGTGTTATTATTGTATTCAATATTTGAGTCAAAACATTAAAACTAAACATAGTTTTGGGAGACTTTGAATTTATGGAATGCAGACTAATCATGCTCAGTAATGTGGTTGATGTAAGTATAGGTGTGTTGCAATCTCCAGACAGTTATTTCCTTAAACCCTATATCTTCAAACTTTCAAGATTTCTATTTTCTAATCACAATTGTCTGTTCTGGGAATTCACATTAGCTTTCCTCCATTACAATAGCACAGCTGTGTTTTATCATAGATGCAATGGTATCTATGGCTTTATTTCCTTTTGTATTATAATGTATATATATAGTTAGTGGCTAACAAAAAGGAAATGTATGTAATGCATGTGCACAAAGATGACCACATTATGTGCATGATGACTCGGCATTGAAAATCGTGTCGGTCTACATTATATATTATTGACTCAATAATTTTAATTAAGTAGAAATTAATATTCATTATTAATAATTCTAGAAGGTGTGATTACCAGGAGATGCAAAATATGCAGAGCAGTTTAGCATCTCTCTTACTTCAAATTTCACTATACTTTAACGGATGGTATCTTGTTTTCCTGTATCTTGTTGAATTAGGCTTAATTCTCTACAAAGGTGCGATTTAATTAGAATAAAGTCCTTAATTTGGCTACCATGGCAACAAGTTCTAAACAACATTGTATAACATTGATTTATTTTTTTACAGGGCTCGTTCTACCGTATCCAGCCAGAAACTTCTGGCCAGAATTAATTTTGTTTCTTGTACTTGTAGTGATAGATGGAATAAGACTGTTTTTAGGTACACTAGATCTCCAGATGGTGGAGAGTTGGACTTGGGGGTGGATGGATGAACAAATGAACAGTTACAATTGTACATGTCATTTGAGTTCTACCAAATTGTGTTTATAGAGAAGTGTTTTCACCAATAGGTATAAAAGGAAATCTAACAAGACGTAAACTTCCTTTACTTCTCTCTCTTTTATTTCTTCTCCCTGTTTTCATTGGTTATCTCTACTTCATCTTATGGCAGACTTATGTGTACGTGAAAAACAATCAAACATAATTAATAATCAGTCTGACGCTGCTAATCAGACTAATTATTAAGTAGTACTAGAATTAAAAGTGGGGCTATACTCTGGTCAGATCAACCTATGTCCCAATTGTATATAGCTTAGTAATAGACCATTATATGATGAAGAATCACATTTTAAGCTATCTATACCTTATATTCAATGTTAAAATTACACTCAGATTAGTAAGTCATTCACGCAGAACAAGATATTAATAGTTAACACGCTGATACATAATATGATTACAGGTAACATCACTATATAAACTATAGCAATGTTATGTAATGTCTGTGTACTATGAAGTCACTGCTTGTCTAACTACCATGAGTAATTGTCCAAAAGTTTAGTCTTTTTTAAGTTAGGTACTAACCAAACATAGGCAGGTGCTACTCTAGTCAGAAGCAGTGCTAGACCACCAAAGTGACTTAAAATAATTATTACATAAGATATTGTAATCTATAGAATAATAAAAAGAATTTTCAGTAATACTTTGCATATCTTGGTAATAGTTTAAAAGAGCGATGTGTGTAGGAGTGACTTACCATCACACACATACAAAGCTATACATTCTTGTTTTAAAAGTATGTCCTTGAAAGTTTGATAGTTATAGTGGTTATGTCAGACTAATTAATGAGTGAACAGGTATATGATTTTAAATAATTTCTATGTCTATCCCATAGCTAGCGTAGCTATATTACCATATAAGGTATCCTAGACAATAATATTGTTGTATATATTGCAAGGTTAATAACACACCCACTCAGAATTTCAATTGTTTGTATTAAACACATCATTATTAGAATAATTGATCTGGATATTTCTAGGCTGATATCATTGTGTTTTGTTACACATGTACCGACTATTGGACTCTTATAGTATACATTATTATTAGAATTAACAAAATGTTTGTTTACAATGAATCCGTATACAAAACACCTTCTACATTAAAATCATTACATTCTCTGAACGTTATGCCTCTTAGTTTGTGTCAGGCGTCTGGGTGTGAGTATGAGGCTGACATCATAATAGTATAAAGCCAACGTTCTGTCCTTGTAAGGCCATTTTGGACAGAGTGGATAATAAGTATAATTAATTCAATCAATAGTGAAATGATAGAGTACTTGTGATTGGAGTACATGGAGGAGGAGGAGAAGGAAGAAGAGGAATGGATCAAAGACATGATGCATGATCCAGTAAACCCATAAAATAGGGATTTGAATTCTTGCCTTATTTTGATATTGAAACCACTACTGGTCTAGTCAGGACTTTACCTTATATAAATCTTTAACATTCAAAGCATTTTCATTTAAAAGGGACATGTATTATTTGAACTTTGAACCATCAAGCTCAGCCAAAAACAGTAATTAGTTAATTACCAAAACACTCAGCTTAAAAAGATGTTTGTTTTGTTTTTGTTTTCTTATAAGAATTTATTTGGTATTTCTAAAATTATAGATTTTATTTTATTGTATGATAATGTGCAATCACTTTTATATTCACACATTGTAAGAGACAATGCATTAACGATGTATACTTAATTGAATCCACATTAATAATCGTAGGTAGTAATCAATATGTATTGTAGAGTAGATTATCTCTATGTAGATGTGACAACTTACAATGTCTATATCAACATGTCATATTGCTGTTATCATAGTATGGTGTGTAATTTATCCTCCATTTCTTTTTATATATTACAGGTTAACTATTGAGTTAGTCCTCTTAATTATAGCGTATATTGGAATAGGAATTGAATTAATACTATCTTTAGTGGTTCTTTGGATCTTGCAAAGGTAAAGTCCCGATTCATCCTTTTTAATTCACCTTGCATCAGTAATTGCTATTATAGCCATGGTTTCTGTCTACCACTAATGCATGATGTCACACGTAGGTCATCGGATACTCGCACAATTATTATCTAATACTCAAGGGCATGTATGATACTTACATGTCATAGTATAATGCAGCTGGATATAACTATTATATAATATTACATAAGTCATCAATCAGGTGATACCTTACGCTGCTATAGTTACATCACCTCTACTCAGCACATTATTATACAAATATTGCTATCGATCATTTGTTATGTGGTATGTTAAATCATCATGCCTTAAAGAGAATAGTAAAGACTTTAGAATTATTAATGCTATTGTCTTTAATCTATTCTAGGAGTTCGACAAGCTCATAAATTGTAGGTCAACAACTATAATTGACTTCACAGTTTTCAAGAGACAAGACAATACTACATAAACCAATCAGATTATTACTGTACACTTTGTAGTTATGTTGTACTCTTTATTATCTTAACAGACGTCCTACTCTCATGAAAAGCTATTGTAAAGTAGTACATACCTTGAATGCACTTTGTAATGATACGCTAATAATTTTAATTATCATATAGTAACCTTACCAGGTGTTACTTTTACAAACAATATGTTCATTGTAAATACACCTTGGGTTCACTACATATACTCGACTACTACTCCTTTTTTACAGCATAATATACTATTACCATAGCAACTACTTTATTGGTTATGAGTACTATACAGATTGTGTAATACATTACTTTGTAATGTGTATACTAAGTAGAATAAGTGATCTTAATGCAGCCACATAGAACAAAGACACATGGAAGGATTGTATTAATATTCGACATCAATCAACAATATAGTTTTACTCACAACAATCATCCTGCCTACACTTGAAATTAATAATACTAAATTAGGCATTTTGGAATAAACAGTTTTTAATCTGTACACATTTACAATACATCATAATACAATTGCAATACAATTAATAAGAACTGTAATGTAATAGTATTTACGACCACAAGCCTGAAGTGAATGTAATTGGAGTACATTAAAGCAACCAATAGCTATGAAGTAACTATGTGGTTATGAGCTGGAATGCATAGAAGCTCATCAAATTTGATTAAGAGAGCGACATGAAGTCGGACATCAAATGGAGTGTTAAAGTAACAACTGTTGTTATTGTTCAATGCTACAGTCAGCATCGATTATATAATTATTACATTGTTATGTACAGAACCTTCTTTTCAAACAATGAATATTGTAATTCTATACCATTGATATTATCATGTTAAGGCACAACTTACTACAGCAAGTTGCCAAACAATTCACTTATGATAATGTTATGGTAACTGCTGCTATGATAGTAACGTACACTATTTCATTTGATCATACACAGAAATTTAATTTGAATTTTTAAAAGGAAGTCAATATTGTCTAGAAGTATAATCAACACCAACTCTAAATATTCAATGTTACATGTTCAAGTCCACCTAAGATAGTCTATTGAACACACTTACAATACTATATAATTGTGACTTGTCAACATTTTAAATAAAATTATAATTTTTATCCTTTAATTATGTATTATGACAATGATGTATAATCTACACATATTATTTTATTTAAAGTTTGTTTAATTTACTGATGTTTTATAGTACAAAGAAATTAATATGAGTTCCACATTGTAATTCTAATCATTTCAGGAAATTAACTAAGTCAGATTAGGTGAGACTGATATATCATTTATCCGAAGGACTGTCACATTTTGACGATGACCTGAATAACAACAAGAACAAAAAAATTTCAACAATTTATTGTCACATCCCATAAACCTCTATAATCACATAATTGGTTTTAAATGAATAGACTTAATTAGTATAAGACTGACAAGAAGTCTACACTCCCTAAACAGGCTCCAACATGCACAGGAAACACGAGCTTTAATCTTATATATCCATCCACATGGTAATATCATTATAAGTTATGGTGTAAGGGATGGCAAACAATAACATGTGAAGTAATGTCTACTTCCCTTAGTTGGGATCGACAGTCAAAATAATGAGCATTGGGATAGAATAGAGAATGAATGGCATATTGTCAATAAATAAAGTACAAATGTATTGACTCGTGCTCCAAGCTATAGTAATGTAGTAATGGCTTCAATTAAACACCTTGTTAGTGACTGCATATCAATGTAATTCAATAATGTGACTACATGTATAATTAAGACGCATGTAAGTTAATTTGTGAAAATCAATTCTATTATGACCACAAGTCAAATTTTAAATTTGCACAGACAAATTACAGTCTGATACCAATGTATACACTCATTTATAATTACATAGCAGCAAAAAGAATAAAGTTAGTACTTAAATGAGTAGTAAAGTGATATAGGTAATGTCAGAATTAATAATGACTGTTGAGTTGTTTGGATCTTGATGATCAGCAACTGTCATTTCTGCTTAAGTTCAGTAGCAGTTCCATTACAGGGACAATGGAATTGTCCAACTAATGAAACTCCTTTTGAACTTAACTAAAACTAAAGATCTCTATAGAGAATAACTGAATAACTACATACTCTTTGCAATATGGAATCTAATTGAGATACCATAACAAGTACACACACACGAACAACATCCTTTAACGTAAACACAACCAAACTAAATGAATACTGACTAAGATAACAGAAACCAGATATAAGCTCACAGCAATAGTTCGGGGAACACTTTCACAACACACCCTTAACAACTGAATCCCAAATAATTTAATTTTCGTATTATACGCCTTAATTCTTACATAATTGAGTATTTGAAAACAATCTTTAAACAAAATTAAGTTCACTTAAAAGATTGTTTTACAAATTAGTTAATACAATATGGAGAACACTTACAATGCACACTAATTCTATTACAAAACACTCGAGTGGAGGAGGAGCACACATCATTGTTTTCTCAAGTACTACTATTACTATTTATGTAGAGACCAATAACTAAACTTTGTTTGGGACATGTTTGATGATAAAAACAGACTCTCCTTATATTGCTTGTTACAGATTTAATTAGAATTCTCCTCATAGCTCCCGTTCTTGTGGTGATGTTCAAACAAAGGAAACAATTTTTCTTAATATTCCATTTCACAAATCTCCAATTATTTATTCATATGTATTCTCTCCATATAATATACAATCACTATAGGCCATTGAATTCAATATGAGTTTATCTTATAGTGAAGTATATTATTTATTATGGTAGCTTGTTACATGTGAAACTTTTACTTATAATTTAATAATTACCACATGTTTTGAATTGATGCAATGTTTTGATGAGGTGGTATCATTAATTAATGCATGTTACAACTCGTCAGCAAACATTAGTGCCTGAATGGTATTACAACAAATCAGATTTGACCATATCAAACAGAATTACTACTGTTATACTATAATCAGGAAGAGAATGACAAACAAAATACCCAGGGGGGTATACTGCTAACAAACTAATAGCCAAATTTAGTCATAAGAAGATCTTCTATAACTAGCTCAAAACAACCCCAATATAGATTACTGGTAATCTATTAATGCCATACTGTCTGTCTAGTACATATCCGTTTCTGTTATTACATCAAAGACAATGTATACACATCCTGTATAAAATAATGAGAACAATGGAAGGGTTTTTACCATCAGGTAACCACTAGATCATGTCTTTCCAATTGACCCAACATCACTGCTGAACTCTATATATAGTATTAGTGGGGCATCTATAGACGCTAGTATATTCTTCTAATATTACTGGTCATTATTGTTTACCACTATATATAGTATTAGTCGAGTGTCTATAGACTCTAGTATATTCTTGTAATAATACTGGTCATTATTGTTTACCGCTATATATAGTATTAGTGGAGTGTCTATAGACTCTAGTATATTCTTGTAATAATACTGGTCATTATTGTTTACCGCTAAGTCACTTGATGTGACCTATTTTATCACTAAAATAAATAATCATTTAACGCCAGCTTTGATTAATTACATTGTGGTTTTATACTAGTTATTTATTAGACATAATAACGATGACCTTGGTGGTTAAATTATCAGCATTCACACTGTATAATTGTGTGGTATGTGACCCTTGTTTACCACAGGAACGAATAAACAATAATAATTTCTAACCAGAAATATTTATTTTATGACAACAACAGCTATTCATTTGTAATTAAAGTCTAGTCTCATTTACTTGACCTCGTAAATCAATTGATAGTTTTTTAATCCATGCCTTTATAGGAATGCTTTGCTTACTGCTAACTTTAGAACTGTCAAACATATTAATTCCAGACTTACACTACATTATCTTATAATTGGAAATTAAAACAAGAAAAGGCAGTTAAGTTTAAAACAACAACAACAAATATCAAAGTTAACATGAACATACTCTAACACTGTTGGTAACAAGCTCTAGATTAGTGAACATTAGTACTTACCACAGTAACCTAGACTTACTAGTGGTAGCTATGCTAGGTTATTGTGATAAGTACCGATATGTTCATTACTTTGCAACTTACTAATGACAGTTACCTCCTTGGTAAGTACTAAGTATTTATCTAGAGGTCGTTGCCGGTGGTACATGTCATTTCCATTTACCTTTTGTTCTTTTGTAGTTTTTTCTTCTTTTCTTTTTAAAAACAACAACTTTCTTTAAACGAGTATGTTCCACTACAGTAGCAGTCACTTTTACTGCCTCGGATCTATCCATAACAAAAATAAAATTAATGAAATATATTTTAACTCTTACGAAACTAGGGGTCTTCCAATGAGAGTAAAATTCTCAGATCCCACTAGTAATACCTGCATTAAAAATAACAGACACTATAACTAAGTTATTAGAGATAAAACTTGTAGATTAATTTTAACAAGTGTTTTTTGTTCAAAATAGTTCTGGATGAAAGAAGCAGCTGTCAAGTGACCTTGATAACTATATGATCAGTGACTTTACATGGATGATAGGCAGAAATTAAATGTAGTTACAAGTAACACTCATTGTTTAGCAGTCATAGTAGAAGAAAGTAAAATTCGCTGAGTATGTTGTGTATTGGGAAGAGAGGGGTAGCATGTGCACCTCATGACCTTCGTTAGTCACATGTACAACATTAGAATTTCAAGTTCTAATCACATAATTACTACGTGTTACAATACTATTTTAGGACTGCCTAGCACTCGAAGCATGCCCAGTGGATAAACATTTCAAACATTACCTTTTCTAGGAATATTTGTGAGCCAAGATCAGCTTCAAGAGAATTCACAATAAGTAGATCATTGATTGTAACTTTGTGTTGCTTGCCAGCTAACAAAATAAAGAAATGTTATGTTGTTATATTCACATTGAATGAATGGACGGATGGACAGATGAGTCATATGTGGATAAATGGATGGTTCCCCAACCACTGCTATTACATCCTATAATAAAGAGCCCCATCGCTTACCCACAAATACCACACAAAAGAGCTTTGAAGAGGGTTGTGAAACCACTTCATGACTCACCATCTCTAAAACGTCTACAAATGAGCGAGACATTGTACATGACATTGTGGTAACTAATAACCTTTTCTCTTAAAATAACTTTCTGGACTAACAAGATTTGCATAAGTTCTATAGACAAAGAGAACATATAAGATATAAGAGTAAGTAAGTATATAAGAGTGAATATGCTACAATATTTCTATATTGACTGTTTACTGTATTAAAGAACTAACTCCAATTATACATAAATGATGTGATATTTTGATAATAATCACAAAGTGAATTCACATCGTTGGGAGAATTAAGTGATTTATATTCAGGGTTTCTTTCAGGTTTTTGGCCAATGGGGGGGGGGGCAAAATGAGACATAATGGGAGAGTGGGGGGAAGGGGTGAAGTGATATTCGCGTGCTTTGCATGAAGCAAGTTAGGGAGGTCCGAGGGGATGCCCCCTGGAAAAATTTCACTTTTACCATTTGATTTGATGCATTTTAGTGGAATTTGGGACTGTTTTCACACAAACATAGTTTACATAGCCAAAGAACCAAAGGAGGACATGTCACCACAACTGAACAACCTGTTGACAACTGACATGCTCGAAACAATGTTCTCCGATTTTGAATACCCTGGCCAATGTTTGTATGACAATTCCAGTTGGGACAGCATCAGTGGAAAGAAACTTTTCACAGATAAAGATCAAAACTCAATTGAGAAATTGATTAGGAGAAAAAGTCTCTCCTACTTGATGAAAATTACAATTGAATCACCACAAAAATTAAATGATGATTTAGAAACAATTGTAGGAATATGGACTAGAAAAACTAGAAGAATTGTTATATAGAATGTATTTTATCTATTGAATTGATTCACATGTAAAACAAAAATTCTCACATTCCAAGGGGGAGGCAAGCCAAAGCCAAGGGAAGGGGGACAAATGCCCCCGCCCCCCCAAAAGAAACCCTGATATTGAATTAATGATATTTACTTTTAAATCAAAATTAAACATTTAACATCAGTGAAGATGACAGTGGAAACCCTGTCTATCATCACTAGTAAGTCTATGTTAAAGATCATGCACAAATAATCTTTTTTTATTAATAGATTCAACATTAACTAGAGGTTTTTCTAGTTAATTTAACAAACAAACTAAAGTTGCTTTATGTAAATAAGAACCTAAGTAAGATAAACACCACAAAAACATGACATTGATATAGTAGTACCTCGCTAGATAGAAGTGTGTGTATCCAGACATTTTGTAAAGGAGTTTATTAGTGACATGAAAAGTTATGCTAATTAATTATTTATTTATAAGGTATAGTCGATTACTTGCTTGTTCTTACAAGTCACTTTTACTAGCTCTCTGTCCAGTTATCATTATTAGATTTCTTCTTGTTTATATAAAGCAAATTTGTCTGTAAAATGCTTTTATCTATGGATATGGTTGGAGTCACCCATCAATTTATGCTTATGAAGGGGGTTTAATCAAATGTAATGAGCCTCTCCTTGAATCTATTGCTATTAATGGTACAAAATACAATAGAACGAAATCAACAAATATGAGTTACCATACTAGTAGTGTATAGAGGGTTGCTAGGTGACAGAGCAATTACAATAAATCATGTGATCAAGGGTTCGTAATCTGAGGGTGTGTCAACGAACAAAAAGGTTGTTTCTAGCTGTCTCTTTTGTCAACAAATGACTCAAACTTCAAACTACAGTAGTTTACATACCCAATGTCCTTATAACATATATTATTGATAGCTATATGGTTGTTAATAAGCACCTAAGTAAGATAAACACCACAAAAACATGACATTGATGTAGTGGTACCTCACTAGATAGAAGTGTGTGTATCCAGACATTTTGTAAAGGAGTTCTTTAGTGACATGAAAAGTTATGCTAATTAATTATTTATAAGGTATAGTCGATTACTTGCTTGTTCTTACAAGTCACTTTTACTAGCTCTCTGTCTTATTATTATTAGATTTCTTCTTGTTTATGTAAAGCAAATTTGTCTGTAAAATGCTTTTATCTATGGATGTGGTTGAAGTCACCCATCAATTTATGCTTATGAAGGGGATTTAATCAAATGTAATGAGCCTCTCCTTGGATCTATTAATAGTACAAAATACAATAGAATGAAATCAACACATATGAGTTATCATACTAGTAGTCTATAGAGTGTTACTAGGTGCCAATTGTACAGAGCAATTACATTAAGTTATGCGATCAAGGGTTCATAATCTGAGGGTGTGTCAACAAGCGAAAAGGTTGTTTCTAGCTGTCTCTTTTGCCAACAAATGACTCAAACTTCAAACTACAGTAGCTTACACACTCAATGTCCTTATAACATATATTATTGATAGCTATATGGTTGTTAAAAAATATTACAAATAGAGCTCACATTCTCTTGTTACCTACCCCTCAAGAGGCAACCATCATATGGAACACACATGAAATTCTACAGACATGAGTATTAACTTCCTTCCAATGCAGGCTCTATATGATAACATATTATTAGTCTCGTGTACCCAGCCCCTCCCATATATTTAAGGGAGGGGCTGGTTACATGAGACTAACAAGATGCCACATCCAACTTGATTTCCCTCCAATAATATCTATACAACATAGTATATCTACTACACTACTTTATGATAAATCTACTATCATTTAATGTCAACTCTATACCTGTTACCTCCAACCAATTTGGGTCCTGTAGTAACTGAACATAACCGATTTGTTATCCTCACATTACTTGAAATAGTACTTGCATATGATCCCAAAGTACGATATATTACATCTAGCCCACTTCTCAACGGTGTGACACAACATTTGTGAGATATTTGCCTGGTCATAATACACCAACTGCTCCAAGCCATATTGAGAGACGACCCCTGAGACCACGTGGCTTAATTGTCAATATCTACACCACGTGGTCCCAATTCATCATGTTTAGGAAACATTTTGATGCTATTGCTTGTAAAAAGGGTAAGACACAGTGTTGATACTGTTACTGTTGTTTGTTTAGTAGTATTATTAATATGGCAATTATTTAGTCCTAAATTAAAACATAAACTTAGCAAATCTTCTCTCGTTCAGATGGTAGTTTTGTATTAGGAGGGTCTTCATTAACTGGTAACACTTGGGACGGAGCATTATGGTGTTTTGACAGCTGGCACCACTACCAAACTATACCTAATCTTGACATGTATGCCACGCCCACAATAACTGGCATCAGCGATATCAAATGGTAATGTTTGTTAATTAGTTATCTTTTTCATTTAATTATATTAGGTTTAATAATTTAAAACTATTAGTGGCTGCCGATAGTGGGGACATAGAGGTGTGGCATTTGGTTGCTCCTGGTAACACATTAGAGAGTTCAGCTTCCTTATCCAGTGGTCATCACGATATGGTATTAAACCTTTGTGTGACCAATGAAGGAAAAGAAGATGGTGGTCGTGTTATTAGTGCTGGTGCAGATGGAAGGTATGATATCATAAATATATAAAGGAACTGTGCTGTAAAATAAAGGATGAAAGGTAAAAAAGTAACACTGGATACTTTTGCCATAATCTTTTTATGAAAAAGGGATATTTCTTTGAATATGAAAGTAAATAATGTGTTTCTGGTGTTACTATTTTGTCATTTATATGGTTGTACAATATAACAGATAAAATTTAGTATTACTATAAAATATAATAATTGTCTTTGTTATTTGATATCAAGGATTATTATATGGGACATCCTCGCTCTTAAACAAGTTGTCAAATATAGAGGTCAATTAGTATTCTAACAATATAATGTTTATACGTTATAATCTATACAGGTCATATTGGTTGGGTAACTGGAGTAGATAGCCATCCACATCAAAGTGATGTATTTATTTCAACCGGCATGGTCAGTTGTTACATGCATTGGGACAAGGGAATCATATTACAAGAAGACGGCACGAAAGAGAATAGTATAAACTCCCATATAATTGATTATAATACCGTGTTGAGCAAGTGTTATATTACTATATACTAAATGTATAGCAAAAAGAAGCTGGTGTATACTTACCAGTATTATAAAGATGGAAATTGTATGAGAGTTACAATAAATAGCAGCTTGTCTGGTTCTATTGAATCAAAATTTTGTAAAATGATAATACAAGTTTCCTCTTTAATAATGGATCTCTTTTTATAAGCTTATTGTCAAAGTGAAAGGTTAAAAATGGAAATCGTTTTAAAAATTATAGATAATTTTATAATAAAATGAGATGACAAACATAAATAAAATAGAAGTTTTATATGAAAATTTAATGCATCAAAAGATAGTTATCTTGATGTATTTACTTAATTTACAATCATATGATATTATATATAACGAGAGATTTTTGTCATTATAGGATAACAATTTAAAGATTTGGGATAGTCGTCAACAAAGTCCTGTCACACTAACAATCAAAGGTAAATAAAGACAATGAAATAATTTGTGTACTATTTCATTATTATTATCCAGCTCCTCTTAATGTATACTGTCACTCTGTTTCTTGGTCAAAAATAGAAGATAATATCATTGCATCTGGTATGTGTATAATTAATATCACATGACTCACTTGTAAGTAAATCATTTTGACAGCATTGAGTTTGAGAGTTATTTATAAATGTACATAAGCAATTCACCCATGGACATGTCATATGTTGTATACAACATTTGTAGAGCTCTTACTGTCTACATTAGAACATACCATAATATATTTTAGACAACTAAAATGTCAGTACATACTAAACATCAGTACATACTAAACACCAGTACATACTAAACATCAGTACATACTAAACGTCAGTACATACTAAACATCAGTACATATTAAACATCAGTACATACTAAACATCAGTACATACTAAACACCAGTACATACTAAACATCAGTACATACTAAACATCAATACATACTAAACACCAGTACATACTAAACATCAGTACATACTAAACGTCAGTACATACTAAACATCAGTGCATACTAAACACCAGTACATACTAAACACCAGTACATACTAAACATCAGTACATACTAAACATCAGTACATACTAAACATTGCTCAAGACTAACAAACAATGTAAGAATTATCAAATATATTATTATTGTAATACTATATTCTATAGGTGATGAAAGTGGTCACATCTTCTTTCACGATTTACGATCTATTACTGAGCCCTTATTAATAATTCATCCTCACAAGAATAATGTCCACAGATTGATGTTCTCTCCTAATGTTAAAGGTCTACTTGCCTCAGTATCAGATGATTGTAGTTTTCAAATACATCACCTACCATCCTCAAGTACTGTGTAAGTCAATGTGTACACTATGTAAGATCACTTGTCCATTCAATTCAATGCAAGCATATTCCTTTGCCTAGATTAAATCTTTAATACTGTTTACAGATATTGTAATAGCCATCTACTAGGGAAATTCTCTAAACTGACATACCAATGATCAAGCACTTTTCAATACTTGTGTATAATATATTGCATGAAACTTGTTGATCTAGGCCAATTTTGAAAAGGGTATTCATCCTTACTAAATAGTAATTCACATACTTATCAGTTTTTTCTTAGCTAAGTGTTTATGGAGCACTATCTTTTAGATTTTCTAGTTATCTACACAATGATTTTGTTCATGGGTTGTCATGGCAACCTGACTCCTCCTCTCTTTTGACATGTGGTTGGGATGGTCGAGTATTTATTCATGAATTTGATAGTAACACACTCCCTTTGTCTACGCAAATGTCAGATGTTGAATTACAAGATGTGCCCAGTGATGAGTCCTCTTCATCTAGTGGGAAAATGGAAAAAGAGGAAAGAACTGATACTCAAGACGAGACACAAGTAGAAATGGCTCCTGTAGAGCAAGAAGATTCTTGTCAAAGATCATTAACTGATAAGGCAATGAATTTTAGTATAGTAACTAAAGGTATAAATTGTATGGAAACTGCCGAGGGTAATAATGATGGTGGCACCTCTAATCATCAGAGTAATGGCAATGGTGCAGTGCAACCAGTTATTACATAATAGGGTTAGAAGTGACTCGTTATAATTGTATATTTGTAATATAGACTCCTTTATTTTATCATAATTTATGGTATCATGCAGTTAGAAATCATCAAAAATGTGTTCGTATATCTCCGTATTACTCCGTAAACTAGCTACCTGCTAGACTCACCAGCAACGCCCATTTTTCAGCAAAACAATACATTTTCATTTGCATCTGGTTGATGACCTTGTTTTAAGTGATATCCTGAAAAGGAGCAGGAAAGAGCTCGTGTTCTTATAAAGGTCGCGTTTTTTGTTTATTATTGCTTTTTGAACTTGCATCGTACTGACTGGGTGTGGCTCAAAGCAAAAAGGTAAGCAAATTAAAGGATACCATGTTCCCATCTCTCATGCTACTATAGTGAAGTATGGAACACGAAGGTGCTGGTATTTTGGTTCGTGTTGATATACCAGATCTCAAATCTCAAACAAGAGTGGTCATCAATAACCAAGACCCAATCAGTTATGCTAAGAAAACAGTATTGGATAAATTACCACAGGTCAGCAGTCATATTTAAGCTCATGTGTTCATTTTTTGACTTGAACAAGGCATGCATTTAGTTATTACAGTCAATACAAACACACTAGATGTCAATGCAGATGGTGCTTACATCATGCATAATATAACTATTAGAATGAATCAATACTGTCTACATGATTGTAACACACATATTAAAGGTGTATTTGTAGATATGTTGTCTTAATATTAACTTAGTACTAGCATATATAATAATCACTTTACACTGAGCCATCCATTTATATACTGTATTGTTAGGAGTTGCCTATCGATGTTGCTAATAATTATGGTCTTTACTTGCCTTCACTGGGAGGTACCAGTGTTGGTAAGTTTCTGGATGAGACACGACCATTTGCAGATTACTCCGTACAAGGACTCACACATCTTGAGGTAATAGCTAGATAGATTATAGATTTACTAGCTTGTATGATTTATCCTATAGCTACGCTACAAGAGACGAGACTATGGTACTATGGTACTAACAGAAAAAGCTCTGACAAAAGCTAACTCCAAGGTATATCATTTCTATGTGCTGTCATATGATGAATTTCATTTTGTTTTGCAGTCCAATCTAAAGAAATTAGTAGAATACATTAACTCCGGTTCTGTGAAAAAACTTGAGAAAATACTTGAGGCTGGTTTGGATCCCAACTTTATAATGGAAGATGGAAGTATGTTCAATATCTTATATAACATAACAGTTGACCATTTCTTAATTCAGATACACCCCTAGGAGTAGCTTGTGGTCGTAATGGACGTGTTGAGTGTATTTTACCCTTATTATCGGGAGGAGCACATCTTGATTTTAGAGGCAGTCATGCACTCACTCCACTTCACAGAGCAGCCATTGGCGGAAACTCTCAGGCAGTGAAGGTGATTTATATTGCAATTAGTAATGTGTTAGCAAGCCAATTCTTCATTATTGAAGATATTACTATCTTTGGGAGCGTCTCCTAATTATTTTGATGCTAAGGAGTTGACCCCTCTTTATCATACTGCCATCATGGGTGATGACATAGGAGTTTGTGAGGCTCTTTTGAAACACAGAGCTCAAATTGGGATTGTTGACAATATCGGTTGGACAGAACTTCACCAGGTTAGCTACATCAAATGAATATCATTTTGTATGGAATAAAACAAATTTGACTGTCGAAGCTATCTCTTGAAATATATTTTACTCCTAGATTGCAAAACATGGCCACCAGCACATGTTAGATATTATGCTATTGTATGGTGCTGATATTGATGCACAAAACAAAGCTGGTAATACACCTTTACACGTTGCAGCTCAACATGGCCAAGTAAACTGCCAATTACAGTATTGTTTATAATTCACACATCATTAGCTGAGGACTGCATTGCATTTAATGAAGAGGGGAGCACAACGAGGGATTCTCAATGCCTCAAAACAACCGCCCAATCAAGTATGTAGTTGTTAAGATAGTACAACTATTTTATACCTTAATAGATTGCAATACTGTGTGGTCATCATAAACTTGCTAAAGAAATAGCAAATTTCAGTGATACTGATATTGGTAAGGATTAAACTATTATTGTCAATTTACTACAAAACTTTAGCTGTTGTCCAAGGTGAAGCCGTTTTTAATCCTAAAGCTCGTCATCCTTCCCATTCTTCTTCTATTACTGCTACTGATGATAGCCATGTTCCAATACATATTGGATCAACAAGTACTCTACCACATCCTAAACCAACTCAAATTCCTAAGCTATTCAAGGGACATAGCAGTATAGCCCCGGTATGCATCAGCTAATGATAGATTTATTGGTTTGTCAGTTTTTTTCTTCATTTTTTGTCGTCCATCCATTTATCCATCTATCCATTTATCAATCTGATAATTACCATCAAAAATTACTTTATGCAGCACGAACAACAAGAAGCTAGACCCAAACACAATCCTCCTCCCACAAAAGGAACAAAAAAAGCAATGACACTTCCTCGCAATAAAGCACCTCCTCCACCTGTTCTTGCAGTGAAAAGTGGAAGAAGAGCAGAACGTGAGGGTTATGGATCTGGAGGAGTTGATAGCACCAACTCAAGCTGTCCTACAGGTGATTAGATCTACCAATCACCAGCTCAATAGATAGAACATATGGTAATGTCAACTGCATTTTCTCACTTTAGGGAGAAAAACGAGTCAGTCATCTCCTCAACATGGTGGCCATCGCTATTCAACAGACAGAAAGAACCCACATCAACCTGACTCTATCGTCACATCTTCCACTTCAAGCACCTCCTCCTCTCCACTCACTCGATCAGTATCACCCACTGCTTCAGAAATGAGAGAAAGGCTCTATCCTTGCACTCCTGGAAAGACATATGTTGCAACAATGACAGTACAACCACAACAAGATGGAGATTTACTTTTAGAAAAAGGCATGCAAGTAGAAGGTCAGATAGTAAACTGGTAATCATTTGATTATTGTTTGTTATTTTTGTATTAATAGTTCTATATATTGGAAAGGGTGGTTTCTGGGAGGGCAAAACTGTAGATCAACAAGGCTGGTTTCCACAAAATGCAATCAAAGAGATATCCCCAGGTAACTTTGGTAATTATATTTTAAATTTTAAATAAAATTATTTGTCATTAAAAGAGGTTATTACAACTAAAGCAACTACTGAAGATAAAGTGCCCTCAAAGTAAGAGTATAATACTATTATAGAACTTATTTTTACTCACTCCCCATCTCACAGAAAAAGTGGTATGAAGGTGGTCCAAATATCTCGTACAGAAAAGGGTTTTGGATTTGCAATGAGAGGTATAAAAGGTATATAACATCATATAGTGACAAGTACAACAATAGAATACTGTATTTTAAAACATGTAGTAGACATACATTTATTGAGTAGACTATTTTCACGGCTTGTGTATGTCAATAACAAACATATGTTCAGTTATTTTATGATCTTATGATTTCATTGACAAAACAGATGTTGAAATATGTAACACTAAACTTAATGTCAATATATTATTATTATTATGGTATAGGGTTAATATTGAGTTACACCTCTTTCTGTCTTTTTTTCCTCCTTAGCTGTGAATATTGAAAAGTTTAAGCCAAGCCCCAAAGTTCCAGCATTACAGTATGTTGCTAGAGTTGATAAAGGAGGTGCAGCTGAGAGCGCTGGTTTAGAAAAGGGAGACTTTATTATAGAGGTAATGAGAGGATTAAACTTAGCACCTAATGACTTGTAATGTTAACATTCCCTGTAGGTAAATGGTGTTGATACTACATACAGTACACATGAAGATGTAGTTAGTATTATTAAGCGATCGACTGGCATGTTAAAAATTAAACTCATCAGTCCAATTGGAAAGGAAAAAACCTCTAAGGATAATAATACATTGGCAGCTGCTACTGACCAGTCTCTGTATGAAGCTAATAGTGATGACCTTGACACATATGATCAGTATCAAGAGAATGACGACAGGGAACACGAAAAAGATAATTCATCTGACTCTGAGTCTCCGAAAGATCAGCAGTATTTTGGTCCAGCTGCTTGGGATTCCTCTCAGGAGGATAAGCCAGAGGGTGAGGAGGACCACGTCACTTGTAAGCCCAAAATTAGTGCATCTACATTGACTACTTTAACTCATACGTCAAAACTACCATCAGCCACACCTCCTAGTCCTAGTGATTCGAGATCAATATATACCAATCCAACAACAAAACAATCCCCATCTTCTCCTTATCAACCCTCCTCTACTTACAAAAAGGAAACATCTTCTAAGAGTATTAAACAAGGTCTGGCTCCATCTCCACTAGTCAATACAAGTCATCCATCACAAGATAAAGATACATCCGAGCCTATCAATCCAAAATTTTCCAGCAAAATTTCAGAATTCTCCTCTTCAAAAAAACAACTTGATAGCAACAGCCCAAAACACAGAAATGATTGTGACAATTCAAGTAAGACACCTCCAAAGACAAGCATTAGACATAATGACCAAGAGAACATGACTGTTCCTGCTATAAAATATAACAAAGCAACAGCCAAAGTAGAAGAGCTACAGATGTTAGAACAAGCTCGGTATGAGCAACAGATGAAAGAGGAAGAAGAAGAAGAAGAGTCTTTGTCAGAATTTGCTAAGCAGCTAAGACAAGCTTCAAGGGACTACTACAAGCGTGCTTCTTTGAATACTAAACAAAACTCATCTTCACTTAAGAAAGATAACAAGCCTGGTCAAGAGATTGTAAGTCAAGAATCAACTAGTAAGAATGAGATCAAACCTGAAACATCTTCAATTTCATTTCAATATCCTATTGGTACAGATCTTGCAGCAGACATTACTTACAAGAATTATTCTAACCATGATGATGATGATGAAGGATGGGAATATACAGAAACTCTAACCAGTTGGGAAGATGTATCATTGTTGAATGAGACTACAACCAAGCCAAGTCCTAAGAGCAGAGAAATTATTAAACAAGAAAAATGTACAGAGAACAATCTTTCACTCAATTCACTTCAAGATCAACCACCTTCAATGAAGACATCATCCAACAAGTCAGAGAGTCCCCAGAAACAGAAAAAATTAGAATCACCAGACACTACTTCAAAGATACCCTCACCTAAAAATAGTCCTACACCTAAAAAGGTCGCTCCACCTACAAAACCCAAGCCATCATCCAGTCTTCATTCATCAGGGTCTGCCTCCTCTATCACTAAACTTCCAGAACCTCTTGACTCTTCAGACGAACCAATGCATACAAAACACTTACCAAAGACTTTTGAACAAAAAATTGAATTTGTTTCTAAAGTCTCACCCAAGAGTGAGCAGAAAATTGATCCTGTTTCCTTGGAAACAAAACTACCATCAACAACTGAACAAAAAGCCAGTCCTCTGATAATTAGCTCCAAGTTTTCACATTTCAACAAAGAAAAGGAGAACTTTGAGAAGGAGAAAGCAAATAATATTGTGAAAAATTCTAGCCTTTTTAGCAAATCAAATGAGCCTACAGCTGTTAGTCCTAAAGTATCAAAAGGAGGAAGTCCCACAATTAGGACTCAAGTTGATGATAATTTAATCACTACATCACAAGTAGGATCTGTTTCAGAACAGATCAAGATGTCTCTTTCTGACAGTCCTACAGACTCACCTGTGTCAAGTTTGAAAGATAAGTTTGAAAAGCTCGCCAAATCTCAAACTCCAGTATTTCAATCAAAGAAACCAGATCTATTGAAGTCAACACAACCCAGTCAACACTCTGACAGACCTCAAATCACATTGCAACAAATGAGGGATAAGTCTAGTGCCTCAAAGATACAAACTACCAATGCTGATAAAACAAATAGGAGTCCTCAGAGTACATATAAAGAGATAAAGAGTTTACCAAAAGAAGAAGAAAAAGTAAATGAACAAGCAAACGAAACCAATAATAATATCTATCTTCCACCTCCTATTTTTGATGATCCCAATGACTATCGTATGTCTACTGTAATGGACTATGAGGATCTTCCTCTACCAGCTGAATTAGTTGAAGAAATGGAGAGAGAAGAGGATGTAGTTGTATATTCTCCACTGCCTCCTCACATACTAGAAGAACTAGCAACTAAAGGTACTTATAAAGATCATACTTATTATTATTGGTTACTGAATATTCTTGTCTGTTTCAATTCTTGTTTTATTTCTTATAGCAACTGATGATGATAAAGATGACCCTTTTTCATTGCCACTTCCCCATGAAGGTGACCATGATTCAATTCCAAAACCAATAGACATTCCACCTCCAAAGCCATCTCCAGAACCAGTAGATATTCCACCTCCAGTACTATTACCAGAACCAATAGATATTCCACCTCCAGTACTATCACCAGAACCAATAGATATTCCACCTCCAATCCCATCTCCAGAACCAGTAGATATTCCACTTTCAGTGCCATCTCCAAAACCAGTAGATATCCCACCTCCAGTACTATCACCAGAACCAATAGATATTCCACCTCCAATGCCATCTCCAGAACCAGTAGATATCCCACCTCCAGAACCATTGCTGGAACCAATACATATTCCACCTCCAGTGCCATTTCCAGAACCAGTAGATATTCTACCACCTGAACCAATAGATATTCCATCACCAGAACCATTTCTAGAACCAGTAGTTATTCCACTTCCAGACCCAATAGATCTACCACCTCCTATGTTTGAAGTATCTAATGATGAAGAAGAAGAAGAATTAGACAGTTTTGAAAATCTTCCACCTCCAGAGTTTGCAAAAGAACTAGAAGTACTTCCGCCATCTGATAGTACTGTAGGAATTAGTCATGGTACTGAACTCAAACCAATTAATTCAACAGCAGGTATACCTAAAGAACAAGTTGATCTTTTGGATGACATTATGGGAGAACTGATCAAACTAACTGAACAAGGGACCGTCAGTGAAAATGAGACAGATAGTGACAGTGATGATGATAGGCCTCCACCTCCTCTTCCCAGCTGTCCTCCGCCTCAGTCCGACGAAGAAGAAGCTCCAGAAATGCCTCTATTTGTAGCATCTCAAAATGATGACCATCATATGAATGTTGAAAATTCATTCCCTTTCACTGTTCCACCTCCATCTTTTACCAAAGAAGAAGAACAGGAAGACGAGACTCTCCTTCCTCCTAATTTTGACCTACCACCACCATTATTTACAGAAGATGAGGCTATAGATGATCATGATGACTATATTGACTTACCACCTCCGCCACCATTGGATTTATCTGATGGTGAATATGAGTTTGATGTACCACTTCCTGCGCCACAGTTTGAGGACAGTGGAGGACTGGGAGAGAAAGAAGAGATAATGTTACCTCCTCCATCAGTAGAAATGAAGGCTGAATCACCTACACAATGTGAAAGGTGTGTGTGTGTGTGTGTGTGTCCATTCATACACTGTGGTGTATTATATACAATTTTTAGATTACTTCTCTCTCTCTCTCTTTCTTTCTCTCATTCTATGTAGTGTATCTGATCAACTAATAGTTGCTCCAGTGAAGGCATGGTCTGTAGATGACGTTTGTAATTGGCTATCAGATATTGGATTAGAGTCTTATTGTCAGATATTTCAAGATAATGAAATAATAGGAGAGCATTTACTTGATCTCTCCAGAGATGATCTCAAAGACCTTGGTGTCACAAAGATTGGGCACATAAAGACATTAACACAAAAACTCCAGCAACTACAAAATTAGCATATCTTCTTGAAAAAATTTGTTTTTATTTATAAGTATTTGTATTTCAAATAATTTTTTTGTATTTGAAAATTTATTGCATGTAATTTTTTCCTTTTATATTTCCCACCAAAAAGCACTCTTGAAATTTATGACCATGTGTGACATCAAAGAAGCTAAACCTTTTTGTATGTAACTAAAATAGGTTTGAAGGAGCAGGATAATCATATACTATTCATTTACATGATATGAAAGAAACATCAATATGACCAAATTGCATTGCAATGTGTTATGTCTGCATGTTTGAGTTTCTGAATGAGATAACTATTAACATATGGTATGACAAGACAATACAAGATCATGCTACTAATAAAGTTCTATTCCAACAATTACAAGGTAATATGGCTTGTTTTGTGTTCATTTTTCATGCTTAATTCATCAATTTGACAACATGTTGGCCAGGGGCTGCAGCCAGGCTTGGCACAGGGCTGAGCAGCGGGATCTTCACCAGACTCAACAAATGAAGTACCCCATTCTAGTTTAGCAACAAAGTCTTCACGGATCTGTGCAGAAATATCAGTATGATCAACAACTTTGTGACTTAAGCAAACTCTTATAACTTACCTGCTTCATTTGTTGTATGAGATAGTAGTATTCATTAGGGTTCAATGGATCTCTCTCTCCAGGATCTGTCCAGAGGTTATAGAGGACTGGTGGGTCATGTTCCTGTAGCATAGTTGTGTTACGACAGAGTGGATCATAGTGGTCTGGTGGGGCATTGCCACTGTATAGTAGTCAAAATGAATAGAATTAGTATATAAAGAAACTAACCCACGAGTATAGAAATGTGCCTTGTAATGACTCCATCTAATAGCGTAAGGACCAATATCAGGATCAGCATCTTCTGGGAAATATGGAATGAATTCTCTCTCGCTCTAAAAAGTGCACAATAAAACAAATAAGTACATAATGAATAAATAAATTTACATCTTGTTTGTAATACAGAATGGGACTCATGTCCACTCCATCCATTCTACGATCTTGTGGAATGGATGCACCAGCAAGATTAAAGAATGTTGGCAGAATATCATAGCCTGCAGCAAGCTAAAGATTGTTACAAGAAATCTTCAGGGCACTAATAATTTATTTAATACCTTTGTAGTACGACCAACTTTTATATGTCCAGGCCACCAAGCAATAGCAGGCACTCTAAAGCCACCTTCCCAAGTGGAGACTTTACCGCATCTAAATGGCCCAGCACTGCCACCATATTCACGTTGCTCCAGATCAGGACTACATGGAGAAAAATAACATTATTGGCTCCAACTTTGTCTTCAAATAGTCTGACCCGTTATCAGCTGTGAACAGCACAAATGTATTATAATATTGATCAGTATTACGTAAAGCTTGAAACACTTCACCAACAGACCAGTCAATTTCTCGCTACACAAGAGAATGAAAAAATTAAGAAGAATTTCATGTGTCTATATTGTACACATACAGTGGTGACACACACACAAATGCAGACAACTGCATTCATGCTTATACAAAAATAACATACCAATGAATCTCCAAATGGTCCTGCTATGCTAGCATTACGAAAACGTTGTCCAGCAAACTGGGGCCAGTGAGTATGGTGAAAGGCAAAGTAAAGAAAGAAAGGAGTTCCCATTGCTTAAACAAAAAAACATAAAATCAGTTTCTATACTGGACAATCGAAGCGGAAGCTTGATTGTCTGTCTATAACTTACCAGATGCTTCACTTATGAATTTGACAGCAGCAGAAGTCATGTGATAGTTCAGTGTCAAAAGATCAACAGGTTGTTGAACAATATGATCATTTTCCATTAAGGGACAACCCACATACTCTATAAAATAGAAAAGGCCTTGAATTAATTATTAATTATGCATATACCATGCTTTAACAAATCTAACATCAACAATGCTATGTATGATGTGGATCTTACATGTATACCTTCACTAGAATGACAAGTTGATGGTGTGTCAGGATTTTGATAGCAACCTACGTCTGGATAGAAACAGGCTGAACACGGACAGGCATCATGGGTATATGGGATCCCCTATATAAATCATAATTACAATAATCACATGGAAATCACCTGATCAACCAAAACATACGAAGTAATAGTCAAATCCATGATGGATGGGTAGATTAGTGCCATTAATTCCAACACCCTGTCAAAATCCAGCATCATGTTATTATATCAAACAAACTTATACTTACAAGATGCCATTTACCCATCATACCAGTTTTATATCCTACATCTTTGAGACCTTCTGCAATTGTTATCTCCTCATGTGGAAGACCTTGGCATTAATTTATAATAAAAAATATTAAGTACCTATAATACCTCCAAGATCACTAGGGTCAACACCTTCAGGATAAAGGCCCACCCGAATCTGATGACGGCCAGTTAACACAGCTGCTCTATAAAAAGTGATGTTATCTCCACTCAATATTGTGGTATACACTATAAAATTTTCAGTAGTACAGTACAGTACAGACATTATGCTCTGTTGTTTTATTTTTCCAAATCATTGGTATTTCATATATATACCTTGATGGACTACAGACAGGGCTTGGGCTATACATATTAGTGAATGTTAGGCCATATTTTGCCATCCTCTGAATATTTGGTGTATACGTTGTAGGATTGCCATAAACAGGTAGATCACCATAACCCATCTGAAGAATAAAAGTTTGTACATTAGATGCTTTATCCATTGAAGAGACTGCTACTAGTGTATCCTACCCTCCTGCATACTGGTATGAAACTCACATCATCCACAAAGAATAACACAATATTTGGTTGGCTGCTTTCTTTCACTTTCTTATTTTTGGTTGCCAGCACAGGCAGTAGGAGACACAGAAGAAGAAGACTCAACTTCATTGGTCTTGGTCTGAACATGAAGGAACACCAACAAGATAATTGAGCATACACTGCCCTTTCATAGCATGTGTGTGATGATTGTACCTGGTTGTCCAAATGGGAGTTGATATCTTAAGTTTCTTTCTTCAAGTAAATAAAATCAAACTGAAAACTTGTACTATATGAATTCCAGAAGCAACAGGCTTAGCCTTCTGGTTGAGATGTATTTCAGTTGTAATTCATTATACTCTCTTGAAAGCCATGAAATGAGTTAAGTGTTCTTGTGAATAGAACTAGCAAAATAGGTCCATTTGTCAGTTCAATAGATGAATAAGGTGACAAAGGCTCACCAAAACATTGCTATTTAATTTCATAGCTAAATTAATTTTGTAATATTGCAATAATTATATTATTACTTTGTAGTTTAGATTTTAAAAGACCATTAAATTGGTGTGTCTACAGACTTTTACATTTAATGACAAAATTTCTATTTTGAAATGAAGTGATTTAAAATACCCATTATAACAACTAGACCTTCAGTGAGATAAGCATAATAGCATACATGTGTATAAGTTGTATTCAATTTAGAGACCAGTTCCATATACGTACTGAACATAGGCAGTGTCCTGACGGCAGAGAGGACATTTAAGACATTCCAATGCACATTTGTAACATGCTACAAGATGGCCACAGGGACAAAAGACAGCTGATACTGGGCTATCCATACACACACGACAAAGTTTTGAGTCCACGATTTTTTGAATGAATTGGCCAAATTTTTCTGTGCCTTCTTTTGTCAGACAAACTGAAGCAGCTCTTGTTCTGCTCGGAGCTTTATCTTCTAAAATGTCTTGATTGATATCTGTTTCTGGACAGTTTTCTGCTTGTATATCCTTTGCTGGATTCTCCAGAAGCTGTTTAGCAATGTCACAGCTGCTCTTGGAGAGACCAAGTCGGATAAGATCATGACTGAGATTAGATGTGAGTGAAAGATCAATAGTAGGTGCTGAGTCACTAAAATAGAAAGAGTATAAATTATTTTGTATTTCAGATTATTTTAGCCATCTTTCTGTCCATTCATACATCCATTCATCTGACCATCCATACATCCATTCATCTGACCATCCATACATCCATTCATCTGTCCATTCATACATCCATTCATCTGACCATCCATACATCCATTCATCTGACCATCCATACATCCATTCATCTGACCATCCATACATCCATTCATCTGACCATCCATACATCCATTCATCCGACCATCCATACATCCATTCATCTGACCATCCATATATCCATTCATCTGACCATCCATTTGAGACTCACATATTAAT
Source organism: Xestospongia muta (assembly GCA_963693285.1). Classification (NCBI taxonomy): domain Eukaryota; kingdom Metazoa; phylum Porifera; class Demospongiae; order Haplosclerida; family Petrosiidae; genus Xestospongia; species Xestospongia muta. The sequence goes on along the minus strand of OY848929.1, from coordinate 3,984,868 downwards.
AAGACCGTGATTCATAGTTTGATGGTCTACTTCTCTCCTCTCTCTGTGAGATGATTGTACTCCATCTCTAACACTTAGTGATAAAGAAGCATTTAAATCCTCTTGATTGACTTGATGCAAGACTTCCCATGCATGAGAATAAGCTTCATGTTGAGTCCGAACGATGTCAAAATGATATACATAATTGAATCTTTGGCCTAGGTATTTCTGACAAAATTGTTGCCATGGTCGTTGTCGTAGATGATCGAGGACTCTCTCACTAACAGTTTCGTGAGTAAAGAAGGTATGGTCTTCAGTCAAGAGACGAAAGAGATATCGGGAAATGCGGTGATGAGGACATCGAAGAAGAAGGCGTTTGTCTTCTTGTTCACCATTAGAATTGAACGAACGATACATGATAGTAAAGTTCTTATTGCGAAATGAGGCCTCCAGCAAACAGTCATAACTGATCCTGGAGAATAAGAAAAGAGTCATACTCATACCACATATACATGTACATAACCACAAAATCACATGTACATGACATCTTCATACATGTACATGTACATGTACACATACATACCACTACACTACATGTACATACGTATACATGTATATATATGCTACAATGTAAATTACATGTGGTCTGTACTTACTTTTTTACCATCCTCCATTGGTCATTGCACAGCCTTATATGGAAACCTCCAATGCCAAGGTAAGCGGGGCTATTATCCTCAGTATTAACTACCCTGACATAACAGACACCCCAATTCTCCAGTCGAAAGGCTTCGTCAAGAAGTTTGATTTCAGCTTCTCTGGAAGTCAAACCTAATAAAGTATATTGTGTTGTAACAGCTGAGTCTAGTATGACATCATTATGATGTAACATATATATAACCCAATGATGATGCAAGGTTTTTGTCAGGAAGTTATTAATAGTGTCTGGCACAGATGTACCAGTCCAGGTGCATTTTCCCCACCTGATGCTAGGAAATGCATTCCTTTATGACCCAATAGTCACATGTTATGCAATATGTGGGTTCTGTAGGTCTTTGTATTACTATTGGACACTTGCTTATGTGAACATATTGATCTCTAATGCAACCAAGAAATTAATTTGATTCCAATGCATCATATTTACTAACACTATTATTAGTTCAATTTTGTGTATAGAATATCTATTGGGTGTTCTACCACTTCCTGACTTCACTTTAATACAATAAGCAATATCTCACTTATTGTATCTACAGCTGTCAAGATGACCACATTGCTGAGTTGCTATGGTTATTATCTTGGGATATGTTTACCTATTAGATTGGTGTGTTCTTTAGCAATGGCTCTAGCTACACCTGGAGTCCATTCCTTGAAGTATTGAGGATAGCAAAGTGTTTGATTGAGATCTTCAATGTCCCCTAATTCAGACTGGGCTATTAGAGCACCTATTTTGGGTGCCTTGCTGTTAGAAACTGGTAACTGGCCTTTGGCCATTAGTGCTTTAACTTGCAAGTAGAAAAGATGTCTACAGAAAGAGAGAGAAAGAGAGATAATGAAAGTAAAATGATAGAAACATAAATTGTGGTATTATAGTCTATTTTGAGGTTAAGAATATAAACAATATGCTAATAACAATAATGTTTAGATTGAAAACCAAAGACTGGCCATGTTACTAAGTCAATAAGTAAAACATCATAACAGTGATGTCTCACTGATTGATAAAGGAGTTCTGATGTACATTTCTTGTAATGTAGTACATGATACTGAAATGTTTCCAAAAGGATATAGTAGACATGAACAACAAATAGCAACATGTTTTAGGTTTTCTTCTTAAGATAATACACATTTATTGGTTGTTTCTTGTTCTGAAAGGAGCCACTATGCCAAATCAATTAGGTAATTGAATTCATTGGCTGAAGCAGGTGTCACTTTATTCAAAGATAAAAGACCACTAACCCACTTCAACTTTCCTTTTATTACAAGAGCCAAGACTAAACAAATTTACCAGTTGATTCATAAGACATTTAACAGCTAACCTCTTCAATGCTTACATACAAAGACACAAAGAAACAAAAGCTATTTATTAATGCAAATAGCTATTGTGGATCATTGTCGACTTCAGCAACGATTATAGTGCTTCTGTTGTTATTAAGGAATACCAAAACAAAAGTCTATTGCTGCTTAATATGGAAGAAAATGGAGACCACAATAACATCTCTAATTACATAATTAAGGGTTAATTTAACTACAAAACTCTCTGAGTTATATACATGTACATCTAACGTGCACCTGTACAAGTAACAGGCCTGTCTTAATTGTATTATGTAGGTATAATAGGACAAATATTCAATTACATTACCAAAGGAAAGGGAAAGCACAACTGTACAAGATGGAGACTATACTAAGCACTTCAAGGACAGCAATACTCACACTAGAATATGTATTTTTACAAAGTGAATCACAGACTACACACTTCCTACACAAGGTCTGCATTGATACATAAACAGAAATTCACTAAGCTTTGATCTCTAAGTGCAGAAAGGCCTACCCCACAGTAATATTAGTAATAGCCTATTATATTGTATTACATTGATCTCGTAATATATATACCATTTTATATCAGGATATCGATTTCAAAAGATTTTATCAAAGGAGGTTGTTATATACAAAGCAGCCCAATGTTAGCTATACCTTAAAAATGTGTTTTTTTAGTTTAGAATAATTCTATCACTGGATGACTTCATCTTTAGAAATTCAATAGTGTATGTATAAAATAATAATCAGTAAAATAAGCTGTTATGGGATGCATATTCCTTAACTTCATGTCATTATGAAGAATTTCTTAAAGATGCACTGTAAATAACACATGAAAGTAATCCGCTGACCTTGTAGTTGGTTGCTGGAGAGTTTTTGGATCAACAAAGTATTTGACTCTAAAGTGGAGTTGGTAGGGTGAGCTGTACTTAATTTGAGTGGAGAGCTTCATTCGAAGATTCAACCACAAGTAAATGCCATGATGATCAATAAATCTTAGACCAAAATAGTCAATTTCAACAATTCCAAGTATTGAACATAACTAAAAAAAATTGGAACAGAGTGCAATAATAAACATTGCATTCAAAAGAATGCAGTATGATACTTACCTTCTCCACACAATCCAAACCAGTTGCATTCTCAGGTAAGCTGACGTGATATACAACTGAATTTGGTAAGGTTACCAAACAATCTAAACGACCATCACTGCTACTCTTAAGAGGCATAGTTGAGTTATACTTTTTTACACGTCTATATTTCAATGTGCTGAAGTGACAAATTGAAATGCACTCTGCTTATTTGAACCACTGCATCGCCGCTGTTGCGTGGTCACGCAGCTCGCACCCACTCCTACTGCGCATGCTCAGTTGTCATTGAACCTTGAACTGATGAGATTAAACAAGGATTTATTAATTATTTGAGCAAACTTTTTGCAAATTACAAGGATAGATTATCAAATTATTGGTAATATCTTGTATAATCTCTGACAATTTATCCAATGGACACCAATCACCTCCTCCACCACCCTCTTTAGTAATATCATTTGAACAAAATGGATGGTTAATGAAAACTGGAGACTCATTGGAGAGGATTCGAACATAAAAACTTTCAGGTAAAGAGCTAATACCATCTGTAAACAGTATAACATAATGACTGTACCAACAAACTATTGTCAACAAGTTATATTATCGTTTTTAAGTTATGTAGTGGCCATTAAGGATAAGCAGTAGGTACATCAAAGATTTCTTACACTGTAACTTACTTGTAGGACATTTGTACAAGACAAATGCAAGATTACCAGAAAAAGGTGCCATATCACTCAGATGAAAGTACCTATGTTCTACAAAAGAGAACACACAATTTACACATTATTACAATAAACTAAATATCAATTCATAAGTTCGTTGTTTATCATTTGAAAACTACTAGCCTTTGTTTACCTTCTTAGACTAGTTGTATGAATTATATTAGATGTACTATGCAAACACATCAAAAGTTAAGTTCTTTGATAGTAATCTTTCAAGGAAGACAACTAGACAACAATGCTTTTATTATGGAGTAAAGGTAGATTGTGGGAAATGATAGCACATTACAGGTTGTAGCATAATCTTCAAAGAAATTATACAGTAACACCTCTGCCCGACTCAAGGATATGAAGGTATTGCACTGTGTATGTCAGTGTTGGTCTAAGGGACTTTATTATTTTTAAAAGACCTTCCTGTTTACTCAATTATAACATCACCTCTTTACATTACACAGCTGAAAGTTCAATACTAATCGAATTGAGTATCCGGTTACGAAATCCATTAAATAGACTGCATAGTCTACTGTGGTTAGCAGTACATTAAAAACAAACCTTTATACTTGTTAGGTGACAGTGGTTCTGTGTCTTTATACAGTCCGAGAGCACAAGCTAAAGGAATAAGAGTTTCAGCATGAGCAAACCTACAAGATAGAAGAGTATTGTAATCACTGTAGAGAACATATTGTCACAATTTATACGCTTTTGCTCTTAACAGATTTTAAGTTGTACAATGCTATATTAAATCATCATTTTCAATGAGAGCCTTACTCCATAATAGTAGCCTTCTAAATGCTGTCTAGTTCAAAAGAATCATTATTGTGTCATAGTCTGTGGTGTATATTTCCAGGTATAGTAACAAGGGTATTGAATCTTAATGATGCTATCAGTATTGTGTCTATTAATATATTTCCTTTATCGTTTCACATCATACGATTACTACACAACTTCCACAGAAGCACTAATAAACAAATTATCAACATGACCCCATAAGTAAGACTTCTACAATTATAAGTTTTATTTGATCATCAATAATACCAAATTATATCACTATAGTTTATGGTATAAACAGATTACTAAAATATTAAAAGTATGTGATGACTGTGTAGAATAATAAAGCTCTCAAATTTTTAGGACACAAAAATAAACGTACAAAAAGACCTAATTTTGTTCTCTTTTGTCTTACCTCAATACAACCATATCATTGTGTTCCTCATCCTTGTTGTCTACATTTCTAGTAGCATTAGCTGTAAGTGTATCTATCATATCCCCAACCAATTTACATGCCATACGCCAATTAATAGAATTACCATAACCTATTAAAATTATATGATGTTTGTTGTGGGTATGATTAAATTGACCTTTCTTCCAGTAATCTTTCATGTCCAGATAGTATTCCAAAACTTGTAAGTCATTATTAGAGAATAAGTGACACCAACTACAAAAGAAATATGACAATATATGACAATGGTGCTATTTGAGTAAACAATTAATTATATTATTAAAAATAATTAATTTTAATTCTTCATAATTAATTGTATTATTAAATTGCAATTAATCATAATCATAAGTAATCACATCAACTCTTTGTGATTATTATATAAATCTTTCACAATTAATCTATCACAAACACTAGCTAACACCTATTATAACTAGTTATAATATCATCAATAAAACACTGACCCTAAGTTCTATGTCATCTTTCCTATGTACAAGATAGTTATATAATATATCAGAAAAATTGAGCTCTAATAGAATTCTTACATAAATATATTTTTAATAAATTGAGTTCTGAGAGAATATACATGTACTACACTTCATACACAATACACTATAGTATACAAGAGGGGACTGTGCTACACTTCATACACTATAGTACACAAGAGGACTATACTACACTTCATACACAATACAGTATAGTATACAAGAGGGGACTGTACTACATTTCATACACTATAGTACACAAGAGGACCATACTACACTTCATACACAATACAGTATAGTATACAAGAGGGGACTGTACTACACTTCATACACTATAGTACACAAGAGGACCATACTACACTTCATACACAATACAGTATAGTATACAAGAGGGGACTGTACTACACTTCATACACTATAGTACACAAGAGGACTATACTACACTTCATACACAATACACTATAGTACACGAGAGACTTGATACACACTACACTACAGTAAATAAAAGCGGTGTACTACACTTAATACACAATACACTAGATAGCTCTTCTAACTTACACACTGTGGCCAAAGTTAGCTGTTTCTATCGCACAGAGTTCATACATAGTGACAACATCTTTTACTGACACATTCCACATATCACGGTCTATCAATGTAAACAATAAAATAGTCAATCATTAAACCCATTACCTGGATTGAGCTGCTGTTGAAGTTTTGTTTGGATATTTAGGACCAATTTTGTTGCAAGAAATTGATCAATAAAGTTAGAAAGAGTCTAAAAGAACATAACAAAATAGCAAATAGCCACTATTAAAAATATATATTATTATTATATAACAGCAATATAATAGTTTTGAGACAAATCAATTAATAATTAATATTAAGTGTTAATAAAGATATCCCAAAGGAAGTAAGCAAAAATATACAGGAAATTTAAGAAGACTTTTTCAGTATATTAGACATAGCCATGCCAATTGTTTAGTCTCAATTTAAATAACTATTTCATTATTGTATCATTATGATGTCGATATATATTATAACATCAATCAATGTCCTGTGCACTGAGCACATTTATAAAGCATTGTCACTTCTTTGATGTGTTAATGTATCATGTGACCCTGATACAATTGCTTTAATGAGGTTGTTATTTGAGCTAATAAGGTATGAACTAAGAGGATATGAACTTAAGGTTTCCTTTACTATACCACAAATCAATATTAAGCATAATGTCTAGACACCATGACTGTTACTATGGTAATAATAAATAAGTTGCTTGTTGGGAAGTCCCCCTTTTCAAATTGTCCTTTATGTAGACTGTAATATTATACATGAAGCAAGTCAAGAAATGTTAGACTCTCCTGTAATTAATATTTTGTGATAAATTATTTGTACCTGGTTATTAACAGAATCCTTTTCATAAAGTGGACATACTTTAAAGAACCTTAAAAGAGTATCATTATATTTACAGTCCACGTTCAAAGCTATTGGCTATAAAAGAAAGAGGCATACTATTATAATTCTTTGTAATTGGAAAGTTTTCTAGGATTACCTAACATTTACTAAGGTCTTCTCATCTACATTTACTCATATTACAGTGTCATATTACAGTGTCAGGCAGTTGACACGCTAATTAGTAACCTTAATTCCTAGTTTTAAATGTAGTATTAAAGATAGTTTATTAGGCTGTTTAACTTGAGTAGCTGAAACTAGCACAATAATAGTTGAATGACTAGGTAATAACTGATAATGCTAGTGTTCCATTGGGAACTATTTGGAGGATCATCTTACATCCTGTAGTGTAGTTTACCTGAAAACCATTTAGAGGACCAGTATCCTCAAAAAGAAATTGGCCAAAAGAAAGGGCACTAAAGGAGAGAGAGGGAGAAGGAGAGATTGAGAGAGGGAGAAGGAGAGATTGAGAGAGAGAGAGAGAGAGAGAGAGAGAGAGAGAGAGAGAGAGAGAGAGAGAGAGAGAGAGAGAGAGAGAGAGAGAGAGAGAGAGAGAGAGAGAGAGAGAGAGAGAGAGAGAGAGAGAGAGAGAGAGAGAGAGAGAGAGAGAGAGAGAGAGAGAGAGAGAATCATAATTGTATCAATGTGTAGAATATTACCTCTGTACTGTTCTAGCTTTAAAAGATGTTCTAAAGGAATAAGTTAAATCCGAGTAGTTTTTACTGAAAAGTGTTGGAAATCTAAACAACATAACACAAGACATTCCATCTTGTATGTAATTTAATAACTATCACCTTAATTGAAACCTCTTGGCTAAGCAGTAATGTTCTTTCATTCCAACAATACTCAATTGTCCAGCCAGAGATAAAGAGAAAGGATTTACCCATTCACTTAAATTCTTCATTACATTAGTATTCACCAACTTTTTCACTAGATCATGAAGATTGCTGTACTTCTTAATATGTTTCTTGTTGGGGTTTCTAGTGCCATGTCGAAGAATTAAATAGATCTGAAAGATAGGGAAAAGGGAGACGTGAAAGTAGTCTTAACATGCAACTATAACTTAAAATGGAACAAACATTGTTACTGTAGATGGATGCAGTTGTTCTAATGTTATATTAAAACATTTTTTATGGACTACCAATACTCTACTGTAAGGGTACTAATTTTCAAGGGTTTAAATTTTTGTGCTTTTTAAATGTCGCTTTATTATTTAAATTTCGTGGGTATTAAATTTCGTGTTTAGTGGGTGTGAGGTATTAATTAATGGGTGTGGTATCAGACATGTGTTGTGAACAGAAGCATGATTTTCGTGAACTATTTCCTCTTTTAAGTCCTTGTCACTCGACATCACTCACATCAGACACCTGCTTATTCACTTCAACAATAGTTTTGGCTGGAACTATAGATGACAATGGTTCATATGGACTGGGAAAGTTGTCAATAGTATGTAAATACTTGAAAAGTGCCATTGACTAGTCGACTAAACAATGTTCTTAAAATCCACATGTTTACATGCTGTTATTGAGATCACATAATTATGCATGGGTGGAATAAAGGTTAAATTTCGTCATTAAACAACAACCCATGAATACAGCAAAATTAAATCCCTCATGAAATTTGTACCCTTATAGTATATCCTTGTATGTAATTTGTCACCTTTATAGCAGTACATCCATGTTGTATTGATTCATCTTGAACAGTGGCTTTAAATAAATAACTTGTTTTTGTTGAAAATGTCACATTTGTATCAAATATAGCCTGCTGCTGTTGTTGTTTAATGAACGTCTCACAAAGATCATCATTTGTGTTAGAATCAGAACATTGACTAAAAGGCAATGTTGGCTTGAAGAAAGCTACTACCACAGCTGCTAAGAGGATCCCTGTTATTATTGACAACATTGAGCTTCTCATCACTTTGATCTAACTATATAAAAGGAAACAGTTACAATATTCATATTGCCTTTTCAGCATTGCTAAATAAACAAACCTGAACGGATGTCCCACTTATAGTGAGTTTGTTGGTACCGCCCACAACTGGCCAACTCCCATCCCTTCGTATAGTTGAAAAATATACGCGTTGCTCAGCTAGTTGGGTTCCGCTTCTAAAAGAGCTCTTTATGTAGTTCGGTCATCAGTGAGGTGAGTTACTATGACGATGCTTACCAGTAACTTAAACATAGATGGTTTAACAACAACTATTGTTTTTTATAATCATCTGTGTATTGCTCTAGTTATGAGCTATACTGCCTTGAAAGTCAAGGACGTCCACTCTGGTGTCATCCACAAAGTGGGTGGTCGAGTCAAGTCGTGGCACAAAAGGTGGATGGTCTTAAAATCAGATCACACTTTGCAATATTTCAAGGATGCATCAAAGGCACCTTTGGGTACAATATCTCTACGAGATCCACAATTTGCTGTACGTAAAGGAGAAAAGAGTGATTTCAACTGGCCCAAGCAATGCAATCTAGAACATTCATTGGTTATCATGACAACAGGTCGAGTATATTACATGTTTGCAGAGAGTCTTGATGAAGCTGAAGAATGGAAACGACAGATCGAAGAATCTAAAGATAAAGTAGAAGCAAAAGAAACTGGTTGGTTGGTGTACATCTAACTCTTCAAGTGTTACTAGTCTACTATAGGATGGGTCATTGCATTTTTAATGGAGAATAAAATTGTACATTAATTTTGACTAGTATTTGAAAAATTCTTGACATTGTTTATATGGACTCATATTGAGCTTTGTAAAGTTAATAATCTCTTGTTATTCCTAAATACTCATAATCATGAATTATTTTCTAAAGGGACTAGGTTTTATTCAACATGCTCTCATTATTATATGTGTTATTCATGTACTCATCTTTGTTTTCTCCTTATAGCCAATGTAACCTTACCCAGTAGATACAACAAAACAAGTGGTAATAATGGGTCTCTATTCGGTGCACCTACTGCAGTCCCTACAGATAGCAGTCGTACTCCTAAACAATATAAGAAAAAAGATCGTAGATTACCAACAAAACGATTTAATTCTGCTGGAGACCAGAGTGAACCAGACTCAGATATGGAAGGTTGCTCAGATGGAGAATTAAATCATGGTGACTTCAATGGACAAAAATTTCTAATTGAAGATCTAAGTGACAGTTTGCCTCTCATTAAAACAACCAGTACAGTAGATAGTGTCTATGACTTGGTTAGACAGCCTGATGAAAAAACAAATACTCCAACTATACCACCACCAAGAGAAACATCATCTTCTAATACTAACAATAACAATGGGACATCATCACAGAATTATGACCAGGTCACCTTGCATACCCAACAAACATTGGAAGATAGTATCTGTATCAATGAATCTTTGTATGATCTTGTTGGACGAATTAATGCAGGAGAAGATGAAGAAATCCCCATTAATGAAGAACCATCTCAACCTTCTATGACAAATACACAAGACGTATATGAACCTATTCAAGAAGGGCCACCTTTGTCAAGTTCAGTATCAAAGAAATCTATCAAAAATGAACCACTCCCAGTTGTGCCACCACCAATCCTGACAAGCCAGTCAAGCGAGTTATATGAACCAATAGCTGAGGCTGTTCCAATGGGTGGTGTCATGTATGAGGCTATTGACAGGGATGATGAACTAAAAGAAGCTGATTCAAGTGATGACGAGACTGTTCCTCTTCCTGTTAATGGACCTCCTTTGCCATTAAGAGGTCAGCCATCAGTAACTGTCCCACCTCTTCCTCCTCGTATTGGGCAAGAAATGTATGACAATGCCCCTTCAATACCTCCGAAAAATCAACCAATAGAAGAAGATGAATTTTATGGAAATGCACCTTCTCTCCCTGTTAAACCAAACTCGCCAATGGCCTCTCCTAGACATCCTAAACCTATAACACCTCCTCCAATGAGATCCATAAAACAACCTGTACCAACTCCACGAACCAATAAGCCTCGAATCTCTCAAAATATTGATGAAGATGACCTATATGATGATACTGTACTTTTGTCTCTTCCTCCTGGTGAGGAACTTTATGATGATATTCAGGGATCTTTGATGCCTACTGAATATATGGAAAGAGATATTAAAGTACTAGAAGATGTGGTTATAAAGGAAAATGATACGACAAAGGAGAATGAGACATCCAAACAGGATGACAGACCCACTGCAGGTGAGAGTGAGAGAGAGAGGGGGAGAGAGAGGGGGAGAGAGAGAGGGAGAGAGAGGGAGAGAGAGAGAGAGAGAGAGAGAGAGAGAGAGAGAGAGAGAGAGTTTATAAACATAATGGATATCATTGTTTGTCATTCTTTCAATATTGTTTATTATAATATTTACAGAGAAAGCATGTACATACACACACATATGGTTTATTGATATTTTATGATTAGTTCTGTAAACATTTAATTTAGCTTAGAGATGAAAGCATTTAAGAGCTCTCGTCTCTAAGCTATTTCCTGTTGACTGTAAGGATTCAAGTAAATATCCAAGCTACTAGAGAAGACAAACAATATTGAATTGGACAGTATACATTAGTTTTAAATGTCAACATAGCATGGAAGCCTGATTTTATAAAAGATAACACAACATACTACAAAATGTACATTATTGATACTAAACATTGGCTCATGACTAACTGTGTAGTCACTCTGGTCCAAATAGTGGTAATTTGATAATCATTTTGGGAGTATACAAGTATAGAGTGTGTACTTTTAATGTAGATGTGACGTAGCAATGGGATAGATGCCAAATCAGGATGATAACATGTACATGTACATTACACATACATGGATACATGTAGTAATGTATGCATAAATGGTACAGGTACATGTACATGTAAACAGTACAACTATAGGCCATTTACTAGTACATTTATATAGTATTGATAGTATCTATTAAGGTGTCATTGTAAGAGGTCATGTCTGTTGATATAGTGTCAGTTGTAGTTACTCAGCAATGAAAGTAATATGTCTAAAATGTGCTATTTGTGTAAACTCTCATCATCATTTGTACTCTGTCAGTGTACTTATTTATTATTTCCAGTATGTAAATCTACATTGTCTTTGTGTGTGTGAGTGTGAGTGTGTCATTTGTCACTAATGTTTTCACTTTTTGTGTTTCATTTAGAAGGTAGCAGTGATGAAGTATTTAAGGAGAACGAGAATACAGTATCAGCTCCTCCTATTGTTATTATTAGAACTCCATTGAAAGGAAAAGGAGGACAAAGAGCACAATCAGCTACTGTTGGTAGCAGTGCCAATGATGCAGGTACAATAGATGAATAGATAGATGGATAACAGATGGACAGACAGATGTATAGATAGATGAATAAATGAATGAATGGATGAGTAGCATATAGAGATGGACAGACAGATGTATAGATAGATGAATAAATGAATGAATGGATGAGTAGCATATAGAGATGGACAGACAGATGTATAGATAGATGAATAAATGAATGAATGGATGAGTAGCATATAGAGATGGACAGACAGATGTATAGATAGATGAATAAATGGATGAATGGGTAGCATATAGAGATGGACAGACTATTGATTTAACGGTACTTAGATTGTCTTTATGTAAACATGTATAGTTCTATTATAAATTTAGTAGAGGTTATACATAATTGGTCTGGTTAATAAAGGTTATATAATAATATTAAGTAATAGTTAGAGCCCTATGTGAGGTTATTTAGTTGTTTAGTAACCTGAGAATTCCAAATAATGCCCAAGCTGCAGGCGAGGGCATTATTTTGAATTTGAGGGTTACTAAGCAACTAAATAACCGACGCGTAGAGCTCTGGGTAACTTAGTTAAGAGACGCAAATAACATCGCGTTACCATAGTATTTTATATAGTAACCTCCGTACAGGTTACTAATAAATATAAAAACCTGAGGTTGGTCAATCAAATTGCAGTATTTGCGTCTGGTATAAACTAATATAATATAATTTCCATTTGGGGACTTGATATATGAGACAAACCAGGAACATGTCAATGTAACAAGTGATAGAGTTGGAGATTCCTTCTCTCTCTCTTTTATATTGATGTACTCCTTTGTAAGCACATAATCAAAAATATTTGTAACATTTTGCATATTTAATATTGTAATTAGATGTCAAAGGTAATTAAGTAGATATTTAATTATGAAAGATTATAAATTTATTTATTGAATAATAAAATAAATCCATTTATTTAAAAATCCTAACTGCATTATCTTTTGCTCTCTTTATTGCATTAAAATTAATAATAATTAATTCATCTGCTAGGAATTGAAATGTTTCATCGTCGAGCTCAACAAGTCAACTCAGTTGTTGACAATTCTATTAACAAACAAGTCCTCGAAATGTTCTTACAAGAACCAAAAAAAGTTATTAGTTTAGAAGAAAAGTTTACGCTGGCAGAGACACTAAGAGAAGTGGAAATCGAAAAACAGCTAGCATCAGAAGAAAGGTATACAAAGTATTATGATATTCAATATGTACTTATTTACTTCTGGTTATTTACACCTGTCTCGTGTACTCTGAACTTATTTAGTCTAATTAGCAAGTGTTAGTAAGCCCCCACCCTAGGTTGTCTCATTGGTCTCTGGTTTGTTAGTATATTCTATTTATAAGACAAGCCACACATTGTATATTCTACTTGTAAGACTTGTAAGAATAATATTGTGTGAAAACTATAATCTCATGTAGCTAGCCCTTCCAATTTCATTTAAGGGAGGGCCTGGCTATGTGAGTGAAGTGACTATGACAGATAGTTGTGTATCAATAGTGTGATGCCAAATCTTATTGTTGTCTCCTTAACTGTCTCCTCTTTTCTCTGTTCTCTTTGCCACTATTTTTGATGCACCAGTATTCGTTCTCTTGCTTTTGTCATCTCTCATGTATTGAAGCAAACCACTACTTTTTCTAGTCTCACATTTTCAAGTTTCCTTATCTTTTTCGTAGCCATAATCAACAAAAGAATAGAACAATCACTACTAGTACTGTCCAATAATACGTGCAACACAAATAATAACACAATTTGTTACAGTATGATCCTCAGTTATGCTCGTCCCTCACTGTCTTAGTTTACTAATATTTTAATCCTATAAAATCCACATTGTTAGATGAAATAAAGGAAACTGAAGTTGATCAGTGAAACAGGACAAAATTATAATGATACTAAAGTCCTAAGCTCAAGTTTTTAAATGTAATCGTATTTTTGATTTTTATAGATTTAAATGGGAGAGAGAAAGATTAAAGTTTGAAGAAGAACGGAGAAAGTTTGAGGAAGAAAAAAGACGATTAAAAGAGGAACTAGAAAACACTAAAGCAAAATTACAACAATAAAGGTAATGGTATAATTATATGTGATAACAATAGTTTTTAATTTTGTGTTTTTTATCTTTTTATGTTTTTTTTCTTTTTAAACTCTCTATACATGGATACGGTTAATTTAGTCGTACAAAATATATAAATTTTTAAGTCATAAAAAGACTCAAAATTTTTATTGTATATAATTAATTTAGTCTTACAAAACAAAATTTTTAAAGTCATAAAAAGACTCAAAATTTGATTTGAGGTGTGGCTAATTTTTACCCACATGGTACACCCACAAGTAGTGGTCGTAATTATTAACAACCTCAGAAGTTTTATTCTGTCTCGTACCAAAGCAATGGACAAAGAGAGCGAAGTGGATCCTCCAGAATACTTAGATTACACCAGCGAAGAACTGGGCAACACTGAAGAGGTCCAAGAATCAGAAACCTATGTTAGAGAAGTCTCAGAAGAGCTAGAAGGCGAGCCTGCGCTCTTAGAAGAGGAGGATACATTAGTAGATAAAGCTACATTTGAGTCTCCTACACCAGAAAACGAGCAAGAAGATGAGGAAGAGGTAAATCAGAGTGGGACTATACCGCAGGAGTATCTTGTAGGAGATGTGTCGTTAGGAGAGGAGGACGCTGTCCTTGATATTTCTGTTGTATCAAATGAGCTACAACAAGCTGAACAAGATGTCGAGGAGACGACTACTGAAGAGGAACAGTTTGACAATATAGAAACAGTTGCTGAACAAACAGACGAGGTACCCCTGTATCAAGAAACTCCACCTCCTGACACACCTCCTTCACCTTCTATTGACGATATCAATTTGCCACCAAAGCAAGACACTCCATCTTCAGAGATATTTGAAGATTTAGATGTTATAGGACCAACTGATGATAACCAAGTGCCAGTGGAAGATTTGGTGACAATGGAAGACCCTGTAGTGGTACTAGAATATGAAGATAGTGAAGTGCTATTAGCAGATTACCCACCAAATGAAGATATAAAAGTGTCCTTCGATAGTGAAGTCACACTGGAAACATTATCAAGCGAAGCTCCATTGTCTAGTGAGGTGTTCTTTGATGCTGAGACACCTCTAGTTAGTGATGTACCCATGAAAAGAGAAGTTCCTTCATCAAGCGTTGATGCCATTCCAAGTGAGATATCAGTAGTTAATGATATGTCCTCATCAAGTGAAGTGCCATTGGATGAGAGCACATCTAGTGAGGCATCTAATAAAGAGAATACTCAAGTTACTACAACTAATAAACCGATTAAGAAGAAGAAGACAACTCGATCTTCTAGTACTAAGCAGTCAAAAATAGCGCAGACTCCACCAGCTAGAATTTCCTTGAAAGAATCTCCCAAGAGTTTACCTAAAGAGACTCCTAAGAGTGAACCTCGGCCTGAAAGTGGAGATCGAAGAAGAGGCAGTGGAAAAAATGTAAGTATAATCTTGTGGTAGATAAAGAAATGAAGATATTCATCCATCTCTAATTACAGTAACATTATTAATGGTATTATTACCTCCTCTCACTACACTATTGGTTCATGTAATATCAGAACTTTGATACACCTGGTTTAGGTGATATGAGTTGCTATTGTCCTTAATATTACAATGTCAACTGTTGTATTGATACTGACTAAGTGTAAATTAACGTTAGCAAACAGAAGGCTTATTGGTGACATTATTACTTAGCAAATACATCACATCCTGTGGCAAAGGATAATGAATTACTGACTAATATTACATATTATAATACATAGACCAATCATTAATGTAGGTGCATTGTACTTTGTTAATCTTCTGGGTCTTTTAGTTTCAGCCTACTGTCTGTAAGCCTTTTAATTTCACTCTTGATAAACGCGTTGAAGATCGTAGTAAGTTCAATGAAAGAATGAAACGTCAACGTCAAGCTCAAGAAGAGAGAGAAAGACTTGAAAAGGAACGACAAGAAAAGGAAGAAGAAGAACAAATCAAAGAGTTACGCAAGACTTTAATTCATAAAGTTAGTCAAAATAGTTAACACAGTACAATCTTCTAGGGTTTCAATACTTACCACAATGTCTTAGACTTTATTTTTGGGATGTGGCAAATATTACCACCTTTAGTGCTTGTCACAATGTCCATGTCAACACAGCCCCTGTATATAATTAGTGGTAATTAGTGTCTATTATAATTACTTGAGCCATCTGTTCAGGACACCTGGTCAATTCCTTTGACATTTATCCTACACATGTTATTTTATAAACGTACATGTAATCCTTGTGAACTACTACAATGATGTGTGACATTATATTGTAGTAGATGAAAACAGTTTAAAGTTTATTTGTTTGTCATGTACACAGTCATAGTTTTCTAATTATAGACTCTACCTGTACATTAATATATTATGTATTATAGACTCTACCTGTACATTAATACATTATGTATTATAGACTCTCAACCTGTATATTAATACATTATGTATTATAGACTCTCAACCTGTACATTAATACATTATGTATTATAGACTCTCAACCTGTATATTAATACATTATGTATTATAGACTCTCAACCTGTACATTAGTACATTATGTCAACCTGTACATTAGTATATTATCTATCGTAGGCTCAACCTGTACGTTACTATGATCCTATTACTGTCACTCCAAGTGAAAAGCCACTAACGATACCCGAAGCACCTAACCTCATTTTGACATTGCGCACACGTCAACCCAGAGTTAGTGATAAAAGGGACAGTACTGGGTCCTCCTCACGTCTAAAACAAGTACTGTGATGTTGAGTTCAAGCGTGTAATATAATCCTGGTAGTCACCTGACAAGAGAAGTATCCTGTAAGATATTAATAACTACTTAATAACTAGTCCTTTGTATAATAATAATGATATCATTATGTCATCATTGTGTTTTCTACACAAGTAAAGTATTGGCAATACTTGTTTCTTTTTAATTCTTTTGCTTCCCTTGTTATGCCAAGTATTTAATTCACAGATTAATTTAAAAATTAAAAAAAACAAAAAATATTAATAGATATGTATAGTGGGTGTGGTATCATGACTTCCCTAATGCAATGGCAGCCAGTACAACTAATGGTAACCCTATTGTAATAACTGGACTAGTCATAGCATCTGATATAACTTGTAAAGAGCTACGTCGGCGGCCTTCTCTTCTCTTGACTGGATCGTTAACATGTTCATTACTTGTGTGGGCAGGATCAGGCAACTCTATAGATGTTGGTCGTGTATTTGAATCTGATTGTGAAGGGGTTAAATTTTCTGTGGTGATCCTCATTTCTACTTCCTCTTCTACCTCTAGTAATGACAGATTGTTGTCATGGTTACTATATGTCCAATCTTTGTTGTCTGTGAGTTCTGGAGCATATGAAGACAGAGATGATAGTAATGAAAGGTTGTTGTTGTCATGGTTACTATATGTCAAATCTTTGTTGTCTGTGAATTCCGGAGTATATGAAGACAGAGATGATGATGTTGACATACCTCTGACGGTCCTAATAAAGCGTCCCCCAACACCACTTGTACTGGACTGTTGTGATGATAATGAGATAACAATGGGTTTTGATGACAAACGATTATATCGAGATTCTTCCAAATGTAAACTAACTTGTTCTGTGGTTTTTGCCTCAAAAACTGTATCTTCAATATCAATGTCTGGATCAGTCACATGATCATTAGGTAGAGCCTGTTCTGACATTTTAGTAGTAGTGTCATGAATAGTGGTATCAGTCATGTGATCAATGGTTTCAGTCATGTGATCAGTGGTTTTAATCATGTGATCAGTTGAAGGAAGGGGTAGATGGGTAAAAGGAGACAAGGGTGAACTCCACGATCGACGTCGCTGTAAAACCTCATTAGGTACAACAAGTTTTGTTTGATCAGACTGGTTTTTAAAACTAGTATTATCTGCAATTAGTACTTCAACACTGCTTACTCTTCTGATTGTAGGCAATATCAAATGGTTTACTGGTTCATTAGAGGGGGGTGGAGTAATGGGTGGGCTATTATCTGAAGTGGAATGGTTTGATAATTGGTACAGGAAGTCGGAGGAAACAATCTGTAATGAGAGAAGAGGTTAAGCTATACTGAGAGCATTGGTAACAAAGACTTCAAAATACAGTGCCAAAGTGTGTTTAACCAATTGAAAGTCACACATAAAAGATTAATAAGCTGTTATTCTACTATACTATCATAATATACGTTCTTGCTCTACATCATATAATTGGTTCTCTAGTAGGAAAGTAATGCAAGTCTTAGAAAACAAAGAGTGGTGGCACAAGACATGACTGTTACTTCTGCTCATTAGAAATTACTATAACAAGTTTGTTTGTCTAACAGTTAGGTTGTGGAAATCTATCTTCCCTAAATCAACTTCTATTATGGGATCCTTCACTGTTATCATCTAAAGTTATCAATTTGTATCTTTTCAAGCTAATTATATTTTTATCGTCATACCTCAGGAGAAACAGTGTTCTCATTGAGAACTTTATTGATGTCACTTTGAAGTCCTCTTCCTTGCAGTAGCTCTGACCAATCATCATAATCCCATCCAATTTCAGGATTATGTGTTTCACCTGACAAATGCTATGAAGGAAAGAGACGACAAGTGTTATCATATGCAGGCTTAGTTGACAAATACTACATTTACAATAACCAAGTGGAGTTATCTTTCACTAAGAAACTGGACACATGTTGGGTATATTTGGTTTCCTTACGCTTACATCTCAAAGATACATGAGATAATAGTTTAAAATGCTTAGTCATGTAATACATGTACCAGATAAGCATTGTTATATCGATGACTCATTACATTATTGATATGTATATATTTTGACTACGTCATGTTTTAGTACTGACTGACATCATCATGATCTGTTGTTTCCTTTTGATGTTACTTATTTACTCAACATTTGACAAATACTGTTGTTACAATAACAATCACTTCACTAATAATAACATTGTTCTATAGCAATACTTTACGATAACAGATTCTATTGTTCATGACTACTCTATCTCATACTGTGAATGTATAGTTACGAAACATTACTCAAGTTAATTGAATTAATAAGAATGCCAGGTGTATTCCAAGCCTAATTACATGTACTCTATCATACCAGTCCAAGCATGAACTCTGCTGCCATTTCTTCTACAGCTTGTGTTGTATAAGTGGATATGACTTCCTCCAGGTCAGGCAGTTTTTCAAGCATTCTTCGTCCAAGACATGTAATCAAAAATGCTTGTTCTTGTACGTAGCTTGCTTGAAGTGCTAATCTGTGGGATATTTTGGCAAAATTGAAGTATGATAATTTGTTCTTTAGGGCAAAGACAAAAAGCTTTTCTATTGCACTCTCTATTTTTTTGCCATATTTCTCTTCTATATCTTCACTCGTTGAAAGGATCTTGTAAACTGCATAGTCATCGAAAGTTGGGGTATGGTCTAAATTTTTACAGAATTCAACAAAACCAGGATTATCAAAAGCAATTTGAGGAAGTGATAAGTTTGTTGATTTTTTCAAGTGAGGAGGTCCATCATCATCAGTTGAACTTCTGCCTCTCCTTTTAT
The DNA here is from genome assembly GCA_963693285.1 of Xestospongia muta. NCBI lineage: Eukaryota > Metazoa > Porifera > Demospongiae > Haplosclerida > Petrosiidae > Xestospongia > Xestospongia muta. The sequence goes on along the minus strand of OY848929.1, from coordinate 3,965,020 downwards.
CAATATTTCTACCAAGAGGATGCCGTGTGTTGTGAGACCCTTGTTGCTTTGATCCATGTTCAGAGAAAGGACTGGATAGATCATGTGCTGGTGTATTGAAAGCCGAATCAGAAATTTGAGGTGAATCAATGGAGTATCTGACATCAACTGAGGAGTAGGCACTCTCGGCAGATTCTTCAGATACTGTTCGTGTAAATCTACTTTTATATGAATCGAGCCAAGACCAGCTGTTTCTATTATTATTTACTACAGGCTGTGAACTTCCATTAGTTAGAGGAGGTAGTGTTGGCAATTCATCATCATTAATCATACAGTTTATTATAGACTGTTGGGACTCAGACAGATTATCTGGAAAAAAGGTTGATGTCAAAATAGGTTCAGAAGTGATTGAAGGTCGTACAGTTGATGTTTTGTTATCCTCATCTTCTTCAGTAATAGGTACATTATCATTCTCTAGTTCATGGTCATCACATTCAAAGCTTGTGTGAGAAATACTGCTTCTGGATGTCTGACTAACATAAGAAGATCGTTGTGATGATGCTTCACTAGAGCTCCGGTCAAAACTACTTTGAGGAGAATCAGACACAGAATGACCATCAGTCTGTACATTTTGAGTCCTAGCTGTTAATGTAGTAGTACTTTGTATTTCTGTTGTCTCAGCAACTTCCATCTGTTCTTCATCATGCTCATCTTCTTTGCTTGTCATTTCTAACTCTTTTACATTCTCCATGATATAACTAGAAAATTGTGCTGTTTCCTCTTGTCGGTGATGGGATATTACCAATGGACTTTCATCAGTAACAAGAGAAGAAGGAGCTCCATGTAAAGATGGTGGCATGTCATTATCAGTTAGAGTGCATACAGAGTCAGCATCAGAAAGATTACCAAGGGTGTTATCAGACAACTGATCATTAGGAGAGACATTAGGAATGAACAAATCATTGCTATGAATGTGATTCTTTGTTCTTTGGTGTTTTCCCTCATCAATGAGATGATGACCAGTAAGGCAATCTGACTTCCTTTTTGATAAATAGTGATGTCCAGACAGGTGTTTCCCTGACGTTTCTATGTCACTGCTGTCTGTAGTGCTTAGTTCATCTTCTTGGGATTTTTTTGATCTATGTATTCTTTTTCTTACTTGACTAAATCGATAGTTATATGTTGCTTGTTTTATTAAGTTTTTTTCTGCATCAGCTATGCTGTCTAGTTGTCTCGATGTGAGGCGTTCTAACACTCTCTTAGATTTTGATGGTACACTGAATACAGTGCCAACAAATGCTTGAGAATTAGCGCGAACAGACTTCTCCAATGTATTCCCTGGGTGTTTACGAGGATATTTTGTCACTAAGACATTATTTGAGTGTTTTTTGACATATATAGAAGGTTTTGATGGTGGAAATCCAAACAATTTAGAAGCTTTGCTTTTAACCATATCTTCATCTTTTAGACTCTTCTGCACCAGATGCATATTTCTGTGAATGAAAGGAAAACAACATTTTCCTCATTCCTCATTGATATACTTTATTGCCCATTAGAACAATAGTGTCACATATAATAATACGTACAAGTGTCACAGACTTAGTAGGTACATTTTGGGTCATATCAAATTATGCTTTATTACCATAGATATACTAATATCTATGGTATCACTTACCACTACTATTAAAGAGTAATCATTATTATTTTTATAATTACTGCATAATATACTTTTTGGTAGTAAAACTTACTGTAGCATTCTTTAATGACTACTCATAGCTGGTATACAGTTAAATTAGCAGGCCCAGTAAGAGTGTACTTGTGAAATGAAGCAGTCATATACAAGATATGCTTTACTTACATTTTAGACTGTTTTAGACTAATTACACATAGTCCCTTGAAGGTAATCTTATAGTCTACTACTAGTGGTCTTACCTCAAAGCCTCTAATTCTTCACGTTGACTAGTTACTATCCTTCCAACTTTTCCTCGATCTGATTCTTTCTCTAACTTTAAGCCTTCCCATCCAACAAATCGATGACTTGAGTTTGCTTTGGAATCTCCTTTCTCCGTCTTCATTTCTTGTATTATTCTAAAGTGTTTCTCTCTCACTGCTGCAGCTAGCAAACCCCATGAGGACGACTTCAGTACATTCTTCACTGTCCTTTGCTCTCTTAGTTCAACTAATTCTGTCTCATTCATTACTTGTCGTTGCTTCACAATGTATTCTTCTGACACTGTCTTTTTCGTTACTGGAATTTTAGATCCTCTGCAAGTGTACAACTCTTTTCGAGTATCCATCACTTCCTCTAACTTTAATAGCTCCACCCTATTATTCTAGACCTGGTCAGGACCCCGTGAATTGAAATACTGTAATGCGCATGCGTACTGACTATTTTAACTACTGCGCGCCGTTTCGATTATTGCAGTATCGAAAGTTAATATTAATTTTATTAGACGCAATTAATATTAGGCTTTAAAAAGGTAATTCTAAAGTTATTAAAATTCCAAAAAAATATTGTTGATCAAAGGACTGCAATAATTAAGGTCAAAGAACTACAAAGACTAATTGAAATTAAAAAATATATGTATAAAGTGTTAGCGTTCAAAGAGCTAGATTATTGTGTCTTTGTAAAATTGTCTGATAAGCCAACTTGCAGGCTTGGTAATGAGTCTTAGTGTAGCTTTTGTAGCATCAGCAACTGACTCTCCAAAACTTCTTAGAATGCTTTTTTCAATCACCTTTTTTGCAAATTCAGGAGAGATATGAATGTTGTAATTGGCAGGATGGATACTTGTCTCACTAAGTTCTTCCTACATCATGATATACAGTGATACATGGATGACATGATTACTTGTGCTAGAAGAAATGCGCTATAAGTTGATGCAGCTTGTATGTTCCCAGATAGGTATATATATATGTATATATATATATATATATATATATATATATATATATATATATATATATATATATCACTTTGAATTATCCATTCATTGTACAATATAAGTATAAACTTACCTCGGTTATCTTTCTTTGTTTAGGTGGTGGGGGTTTGAATTGTTCTCTTACAGTTGACATATTAGTACCTTCCTATAATAATATAATTTTATAATAATAGTGCATTAAATCATGAAAATACTCTCTGACATCTCTCTTTATCTGGGTTGGTGGACCACATTTATTTGGCTCACTAATGCAAAACATACCATGCAGACAGTTTTATAATTGTTCTGGTTTTTGGTTATATTGTGAGTATACAATATATTGTCCACTAGCTTGCATCATTTTATTCTATTATTGTATGCAACAATTGAAAGAGATAAATAAACTACACACTTAAACACTTAGCACTGATGAATTTAATTAACTTTACTGTGAGCACTTCAATGATCAGTACAACTGAACAAGGTTCAAGGATACCTTATTATAGCATTTGCATTCAGTTCCTTTCACATCATTACTATAATTATAGGACACATTTAATTCATGTTAATTATACCTCTAAAGCAAGAGCAGGGTTATCAATTCCACTTGTATAAGGTCCTCTTTTACGTGTAGGACGTTTAGCAACAGGAACATCTTTATTATCCTACATAACAATAAAGTTATGCTATAGTAGAATGTGTTATTAATAATTATTAAATTAGTAGTAATTAAAAGTTGTAGTATTGTTCGAGTACATGTTAATAATATTGTTACAAATGATGTTACATATTTGTGTTCTTTGTTATTATAAAAACATTCCTACATTGTGTATGGCTTTGTCTGTTATATTTCTTCTTTAATCTACTTTTTTTCTAATTTTCTGCCATGACTACTATAATAACTCACCAGATCCTGAGTTTCTTCATCACTATCATCTTTTGTTTCATTAGCTTTCATACGATCTTTGTTGATTTGAAGAAACAGTCCTGTTTCCTCTACTCTCAGACAGCATGCTTCCCAAAACTTGTTAAACCAACTGTCACGATCGGGAAGACGGAGAGGCATGCGATTCTGAAGAGTCTTTTTAATGTCTCCAGTAGGTATTACAGGAATCTCTTTTGCAATTTTCTGATTTACTCTAACTTCATTTATTAGGAATTGTTTTAATTCCTCTTCCCATACCTTCAATCGACCTTCAAATCTCTCTTTAATAAGTGCTTTCCATCCTTCTTCATCATCAAAATCAGGCTCTTCTACATCTTTATCTCTGTCATCTTTCCTAGTACAATCCTCCTTGTTAGCAAATGTGAGAACAAACACAGCATAATTCCAGAATCTTTCTCCAAATGCATTAGTGAGCTTTTTCATGGCATGTTTATCCTCATCAGTAAGTCGAGGATTGTTCATATTAGTACAATAGAGAACTAAACTAAGCTTTTTGCACTTATCTCTCATGCCTTGAATGTATTCCTCCTCTTTTACTGTACGATCTTGGAGACCTGGAGTGTCGAATATGATCACTGGAACGCCATTGATGGTTTTGGTATACCCTTCAACCTCTGTAGTACATTGATTAGTACGAGCTCTCTCTTTTGATAATTGACCTCCAAGGATACTATTGATAAGTGTAGATTTCCCTTGACCTGTTTTCCCAATAACAAGCATTCTCAGCTCACGCCCATTAGCCATGGCTGCTGAAAACTGAGACTCAAGGGCTTCAAATAAGTTTGAAATTTTGCGGTTAGTCCTATAAGAAATGCATAATGTTAGTATACCAGCCAATCATAGTAGTACATGTACAATAAATAATAAATTATGTTAGTATCTATGCTAATAATGTATAATTATGCATCATATTATATCATACCATTCTTTTAAAGGGATTCCAAGTGTACCTGCTGCCATTTCTCTTGGAAGCTCTGTAGTTTAAAAGAATGAACAGAATTATAGCATGCCAAATTTCTTGGTAATTGTAAAGAATGACTACTACTAATTCAAATCCAAAATAAAATTAAAGTGTATTAGGCAAGACTTTCTTTGTTTAGAGTTTTTTGAACAATGTATGTAGTTTTTTTGATTTCTATAAGTTTTGGTTGATGCTACTATGTAAATAATGATTTTTCCACCTGGTGTGCAAAGCAGTCCTAACATTGTATAAAAATATTGAGTGTGATGAAAAAAAATGAATAAAATAGACTACTGATACACATAGCAACCAATTCAATTTAATTTACTGTGATGTTAGGTTTGACTCTCTAGTCTTCAATATTACATAATTCACAGCATCAAAAAACCTTTTCACATTTATAATCATGTTACTTTCAGGCTATAATTGTGGTTCTAAATGCTAATTGCATTTCTCTCCAAATCTGGTCTTGTCACGACTCGTTGATAATGATTAAAATATATAGTTGCAGCAGTTTGTTTGAATCACACATCATGACTCACAATGAGTAATTCAAACAAGCTCTACCAATTATATAATAAAATCATTATCAACTAACTTAACCTACTATAATGGACACCATACTTTATCTTTATATTATAAAACTAGGAAATGCAGGGTTTGCCTCATGTAGTGATAGGCTAGATTAAATGACAAATGCACTTTGATCTCTAGTATGTCCAGGATAATAGTAAACTTTCACATTTGCAGCATGTATACTTAGCTTCAACTTTCACATTTGCAGCATGTATACTTAGCTTCAAATGTAGTCATTGATCTAACTCACCTCACACTACTCTAGATGTCTTATACACATCTTTTAATTAATATATGTGTTTTTTTTCTTTTCTTCAAGTTTAATGCATTACTAAACATTTTTGCTGTGAACATAACTGATCATGTGCCTTTGCATACCTATGGTTCTGGGTTCTGGTAAAGCAACTACCGCATTCCTAAGCATGACTGAACCCCCCCCCCCCCCACTTACACATATATATATAAACTAATGTGAGATTTTGATGCACCATTCAGATTAGTTGCCTCAAGCTAAGATGGTCAGCAATTAATATATGCAGCTTCCAAGGTTAGGGTTAAGTTAAAAGTCAAGCTGTGAATGCTATACCACATGAACTGTCTTAATAGCTAATGTTGGCACTGTATAACAATATTCATTTCTGCCAAAATAGAATGCCATAAGATGTTGATATCCTTGTAAGCTATAAATGATATGTATATAGTCTGACTTCTTGGTATATAACCCTTTGATATCAATCCTAGGCCTTGTCTTTCCCTATGGTTGATATTTGGGGTTCAGGTCTGATAATGTTTAAACTATATCATGTGATCACATACCAGCAGCTGTCATGAGCTTTGCAGTAAGCTCATCACCAGCACGTTTTACTGGTCCACCTAGATCGTTGAGAATTTCAAGAAAACTGTGACAGTGCGCCCACAACTCCTGAACATCATTTATCCCGTCCAGTCCAGCTTTAAAGTCGTCTATTATATCAGAGAAATTTTCTCTCTTCCTAACTTCTTCATTGATCAGCTTTGCTGAAAATGCTTTCTCAGCAAACGATTTCATACAACCACTTAGTACTGAGCTAAGATTAGCAAAATTTTCATCCAAAACAGTGGTAATAGCTTGTCTGTATACTCTTAGTTTTCGAGGGTCTTCCTTAGCTTTAGCCATAAGCGAGCTGTTGTGCGACTGCTCCTTGCCGGAGGTACAAGCCACTTAATTTCACAATGGGCGTGGCCTGTCATTAATTATTATATGACATTTTTAATAAAAATGCACTAAAGTACTTAACTATCGAAGTTAGTACTAATTTTATTAGACGCAATTAATATTAGGCTTTAAAAAAGTAATTCTAAAGTTAGCAAAATTCATAAAAATATATGGTTTATCAAAGGACTGCAATGATTAAGATCAAAGAACTACAAAGACTAATTGAAATTAAAAAAATATAAAAAGTGTTAGCGTTCAAAGAGCTAGATTATTGTGTCTTTGTAAATTGTCTGATAAGCCAACTTGCAGGCTTGGTAATGAGTCTTAGTGTAGCTTTTGCAGCATCAGCAACTGACTCTCCAAAACTTCTTAGAATGCTTTTTTCAATCACCTCTTTTGCAAATTCAGGAGAGATATGAATGTTGTAATTGGCAGGATGGACACTTGTCTCACTAAGTTCTTCCTACATCATGATATATAGTGATACATGGATGACATGATTACTGGTGTTAGAACAAATGCACTATAAGTTAATGCAGCATGTATGTTCCCAGATATGGTATATATATATATATATATATATATCACTTTGAATTATCCATTCATTGTACAATATAAGTATAAACTTACCTCGGTTATCTTTCTTTGTTTAGGTGGTGGGGGTTTGAATTGTTCTCTTACAGTTGACATACTAGTATCTTCCTATAATAATACAATTTTATAATAATAGTGCATTAAATCATGAAAATACTCTCTAACATCTCTCTTTATCTGGGTTGGTGGACCACATTTATTTGGCTCACTAATGCAAAACATACCATGCAGGCAGTTTTATAATTGTTCTAGTTTTTGGTTATATTGTGAGTATACAATATATTGTCCACTAGTTTGCATCATTTTATTCTATTGTTGTATGCAACAATTGAAAGAGATAAATAAACTACATACTTAAACATTTAGCACTGATGAATTTAATTAACTTTACTGTGAGCACTTCAATGATGGGTACGACTGAACAAGGTTCAAGGATACCTTATTATAGAATTTGCATTCAGTTGCTTTCACATCATTACTATAATTATAGTTATATGATACAATCATAGGACACATTTAATTCATATTAATTATACCTCTAAAGCAAGAGCAGGGTTATCAATTCCACTTGTATGAGGTCCTTGAGCTCGTTTACGTGTTGGATGTTTAGCAACAGGAATATCTTTATCATCCTACATAACAATAAAGTTGTGCTATAGTAGAATGTGTTATTAATAATTATTAAATTAGTAGTAATTAAAAGTTGTAGTATTGTTCGAGTACATGTTAATAATATGGTGTTACAAATGATGTTACATATTTGTGTTCTTTGTTATTATAAAAACATTCCTACATTGTGTATGGCTTTGTCTGTTATATTTCTTCTTTAATCTACTTTTTTCTAATTTTCTGCCATGACTACTATAATAACTCACCAGATCCTGAGTTTCTTCATCACTATCATCTTTTGTTTCATCAGCTATCATACGATCTTTGTTGATTTGAAGAAACAGTCCTGTTTCCTCTACTCTTAGACAGCATGCTTCCCAAAATTTGTTAAACCAACTGTCACGATCAGGAAGACGGAGAGGCATGCGATTCTCACGAGTCTTTTTATAGTCTCCAGTAGGTATTACAGGAATCTCTTTTGCGATTTTCTGATTTACTCTAACTTCATTTATTAGGAATAGTTTTAAATCCTCTTCCCATACCTTCAATCGACCTTCAAATCTCTCTTTGGTAAGTGCTTTCCATCCTTCTTCATCATCGAAATCAGGCTCTTCTACATCTTTATTATCTCTGTCATCTATCCTAGTACAATCCTCCATGTTAGCACATGTGAGAACAAACACAGTGAAATTCCAGAATTCTTCTCCAAATGCATCAGTGAGCTTTTTCATAGCATGTTTATCGTCATCATTAAGTCGAGTATTGATCATTTTAGTACAATAGAGAACTAAACTAAGCTTTTTGCACTTATCTCTCATGCCTTGAATGTATTCCTCCTCTTTTACTGTACGATCTTGGAGACCAGGAGAGTCGAATATGGTTACTGGAACATCATTGATGGTTTTGATATACCCTTCAACCTCTGTAGTACTTTGATTAGCGCGAGCTCCCTCTTTTGCTACTTGAGCTCCAAGTACACCATTGATAAGTGTAGATTTCCCTTGACCTGTTTTCCCAGTAACAAGCATTCTCAGCTCACGCCCATTAGCCATGGCTGCTAAAAATTGAGACTTAAGGGCATCAAATAAGTTTGAAATTTTGCGGCTAGTCCTATAAGAAATGTATAATGTTAGTATACCAGCCAATCATCGTACAATAAATAATGAACTATGTTAGTAACTATGCTAATAATGCATAACTATGCATCATGTTATATCATACCATTCTTTTAAAGGGGTCTCAAGTGTACCTGCTGCCATTTCTCTTGGCAGATCTGCAGTTTAAAAGAATGAACAGAATTATAGCATGCCAAATTTCTTGGTAACTGTAAAGAATGACTACTACTAATTCAAATCCAAAATAAAATTAAAGTGTATTAGGCAAGACTTTCTTTGTTTAGAGTTTTTTGAACAATGTATGTAGTTTTTTTTGATTTCTATAAGTTTTGGTTGATGCTACTATGTAAATAATGATTTTTCCACCTGGTGTCCAAAGTAGTCCTAACATTGTATAAAAATATTGAGTGTGATGAATAAAAATAAATAAAATAGACTACTGATACACATAGCAACCAATTCAATTTAATTTACTGTCATGTTAGGTGTGACTCTCTAGTCTTCAATATTACATAATTCACAGCATCAAAAAACCTTTTCACATTTATAATCATGTTACTTTCAGGCTATAATTGTGGTTCTAAATGCTAATTGCATTTCTCTCCAAATCTGGTCTAGTCACGACTCGTTGATAATGATTAAAATATATAGTTGCAGCAGTTTGTTTGAATCACACATCATGACTCACAATGAGTAATTTAAACAAGCTCTAGCAATTATATATTAAAATCATTATCAACTAACCTACTATAATGGACACCATACTTTATCTTTATATTATAAAACTAGGGAATGCAGGGTTTGCCTCATGTAGTGATAGGCTAGATTAAATGACAAATGCACTTTGATCTCTAGTATGTCCAGGATAATAGTAAACTTTCACATTTGCAGCATGTATACTTAGCTTCAACTTTCACATTTGCAGCATGTATAGTTAGCTTCAAATGTAGTCATTGATCTTACTCACCTCACACTACTCTAGATGTCTTATACACATCTTTTAATTAATATATGTTTTTTTTAGCAAGTATCACATTCCTAAGCATGACTGAACCACACACACACACACACATATAAACTAATGTGGGATTTTGATGCAGCATTCAGATTAGTTGACTCAAGCTAAGATGCTCATCAGCGATTAATATATGCAGCTTAAGCTTCCAAGGTTAGGGTTAGGTTAAAAGTCAAGCTGTGAATGCTACACCATATGAATTGTCTTAATATAGCTAATGTTGGCACTGTTAACAATATTCATTTCTGCCAAAATAGAATGCCATAAGATGTTGATATCCTTGTAAGCTATAAATGATATGTATATAGCCTGACTTTTTGGTATATAACCCTTTGATATCAATCCTAGGCCTTGTCTTTCCCTATGGCTGATATCTTTGGGTTCAGGTCTGATAATGTTTAAACTATATCATGTGATCACATACCAGCAGCTGTCATGAGCTTTGCAGTAAGCTCATCACCAGCAGATTTTACTGGTCCACCTAGATCGTCGAGAATTTCAAGAAAACTGCGACAGTGCGCCCACATCTCCTGAACGTCATTTTTCCAGTCCAGTCCAGCTTTGAAGTCGTCTATTATATCGGAGAAATTTTCTCCCTTCCTAACTTGTTCATTGATCAGCTTTGCTGAAAATGCTTTCTCAGCAAACGATTTCATACAACCATTTAGTACTGAGCTAAGTTTAGCAAAATTTTCATCCAAAACATTGGTAATAGCTTGTCTGTATACTCTTAGTTTTCGAGGGTCTTCCTTAGCTTTAGCCATAAGCGAGCTTTTGTGCGACTGCTCCTAGCCGGAAGTACAAGCCACTTAATTTCACAATGGGCGTGGTCTTCTATTAATTATTATATACATTTTTAATAAAAAATCCGCTGCGGTGCGCAGTGTAGATCTATTCTGCAGAGTCAGTGCATGTAACACAATTTCGCTTAGAAATAATCTTCTGCCTTTTCCAGAGACACGTAATCTTCTGTCTTATCCGGAGACTTTCTTTATTCTTTTTAGGCTCCTTAAGTGAGAACAATATACGTATACCACAGAATATGGATTACTGAGAGTTGCGATGGACAGACAAGAGATATCTCACGTGATGCGCAAGATGATTATTGATAACTCAGCATTTCTCTTCAATCAAAGAGAAAAGGTTTGCCGTTTACTGAGTACTTTGCACTCTAATTGACGAAAGGTCCAACACTTTCTAGCTTCTTAGTAAAAGTTAGTGATTCTCCAATGACAACTATGGTGCTAGTATTTTTAGTTCGCGCTCAACGTATTGACAAAGAGAACTGCCAAAGTTAGTAAAACTGTCATAACTTTCCAAACAAGCATTTTTGCAAAAATTCTCACTTTAAAAAGCTGGAAAATGTCAAGCTGTACACAGCAGCTTTTTATTGAATTCTCGAGTCTTACTGAAACCTGTGCTTTTTTTCAAAGGTTTTTCAGACTTTTAAAGCTTTTTGTTCATTTGACATTCCTTTTAGCAGTATTCTTATGAAGTACAGAAGTTTTGCTACTGTCCAATATAGTTTGGTGGCTACCAGTGCCGTGTTTGCAGTTATTGCCGAGTTAAAGCAAATCAAGCCCTTTGCGCGGTAACAGACACCAGTACCCTTGCTATGCGCCCTCGCGCAGCGAGGTTACTGAATAATAAACAGTAATAAAACATAATACGCATGATACTGTTGCTCAGTTTGGATTACTGAGAGTTGTGATGGACTCAAGTCTTCCCTCAGGATTAACAAATCTAGGAAACTCTTGCTTTGCAAATTCAACTGTTCAGACAATCCTTCATATTTTCGTACAAGAATATATATATAAATAAACATGAAGAATGGAGTAAGAATTGTTATTGTTAATATCATAATGTACTCTTAGCTACATTATGCTGTATATGCTTGATAAAAAGATTGCAGAATCTCTGCATGCAGGAGTGTACTAAGGTGATACAGCCAATAGAGATCTAAAATCAACTGAACAGTAATTGACAAACACTAATATGAAGCAAATTGTATATTTCATAGAATTCATTCCACATTGGTCTTCAGGTGATCAAAAGATGCCCATGAGTTCTTACTAAGTTCTTCTTCAAATCAAAGAGAGGTATTTATATTTATTATTATAACTACGGCGCGCCATTTCGGTCAAAAAATGGATATTTTGCTATAATTGTTATAACAAAGACTTAAGTTACCACTTATTAGACGCAATTAACAGTAGGCTTAAAGTAACTAGGTTTCATACAAATGTATTAAAATGTTATTTTTTCTTTCTTTGCTGAACACATTCAAATGTTATAATTGACTTTGCCTACTATGTCTTTGCTTACTCATTTTACTAACTACAAACTGTATATTATTAAACAACAAATAGAACTACAACAAGTAAGCACTTAATTACTCTTTATCAATTTAGTAAACCACTTTCCAGGCTTGGCAATATATTCTGCTATTTTTCCTAAAAGATTAGAAGATGCCCCAACAGATCTTCTAAGAGTTTCTTGTATTATCCGTGTTGAACGTTCCTTGGTCATAGGAATTTTCATATTGGCAGGATGCTCTTTATTAGAAGAATCAGGTATTTGTGGTATAGCAAGGACAAGTTGTTTATTCTGTGCAGGCTCAATTGTTTGTTGAGATGATGATGGCTAGAAAAGAATAATAATTACTTTACTAAAAAACATTAGTAATATATCCATCCATCCACACATTTAAAATTAGTCTTATCATTAGACTCCCTTTCTGTCAAATGTCAGGAGTCTGGTGATGAGACTTAGTTTATATATGGATGGTGATAAAAGCACCTCAGAGTAGGAATGGCAGTGTGAAAACCTAGTAGTTCTTTCATAAATAATTCTTTACATGTACATTTAACTGAATGAATGGTTAATTGGTTATCAATGAATGTTATAATACTACCTTTAAAGAAGGAATGGGGGTACTGACATCACTTGTATAAGACATTGGTTGTGATTTAAGTTGTTCAGACGAAGGCAGTTCATGATCTTCCTATATGTATGAAAAGTTAATAGACAAAACAAAGCTTTATTACTTACTTGAGGAAATGTTGGAACAGATTTATTTCTGGGCACTCGTTTAGGTACTGGTGGTGGAATTTTAGACTATTTAATGTAATAATTAATGAATAAATACAAAGTAAAATAACCTGTTGTTGACGTTTCTGCTCAAACTTTTTCTAGTACTATAAATAAAATTATCATTATTTTGTTGAATATGTTGTTAATTCAAACCTGTTTTAAAGCAGCAAATGTTTTAGGTTCTTCCAACTCCTATATAAAAATTTGATCAGTGTATCCTTTTTCTTACTTGACTAAATCGATAGTTATATGTTGCTTGTTTTATTAAGTTTTTTTCTGCATCAGCTATGCTGTCTAGTTGTCTCGATGTGAGGCGTTCTAACACTCTCTTAGATTTTGATGGTACACTGAATACAGTGCCAACAAATGCTTGAGAATTAGCGCGAACAGACTTCTCCAATGTATTCCCTGGGTGTTTACGAGGATATTTTGTCACTAAGACATTATTTGAGTGTTTTTTGACATGTATAGAAGGTTTTGATGGTGCAAATCTAAACAATTTAGAAGCTTTGCTTTTGATCATTTCTTTATCTTTTAGACTCTTCTGCACCAGATGCATATTTCTGTGAATGAAAGGAAAACAACATTTTCCTCATTCCTCATTGATATACTTTATTGCCTATTAGAACGATAGTGTCACATATAATAATATGTACAAGTGTCACAGACTTAGTAGGTACATTTTGGGTCATATCAAATTATGCTTTATTACCATAGATATACTAATATCTATGGTATCACTTACCACTACTATTAAGAGTGATCATTATTATTTTTATAATTACTGCATAATATACTTTTTGGTAGTAAAACTTACTGTAGCATTCTTTAATGACTACTCATAGCTGGTATACAGTTAAATTAGCAGGCCCAGTAAGAGTGTACTTGTGAAATGAAGCAGTCATATACAAGATATGCTTTACTTACATTTTAGACTGTTTTAGACTAATTACACATAGTCCCTTGAAGGTAATCTTATAGTCTACTACTAGTGGTCTTACCTCAAAGCCTCTAATTCTTCACGTTGACTAGTTACTATCCTTCCAACTTTTCCTCGATCTGATTCTTTCTCTAACTTTAAGCCTTCCCATCCAACAAATCGATGACTTGAGTTTGCTTTGGAATCTCCTTTCTCCGTCTTCATTTCTTGTATTATTCTAAAGTGTTTCTCTCTCACTGCTGCAGCTAGCAAACCCCATGAGGACGACTTCAGTACATTCTTCACTGTCCTTTGCTCTCTTAGTTCAACTAATTCTGTCTCATTCATTACTTGTCGTTGCTTCACAATGTATTCTTCTGACACTGTCTTGTTCGTTACAGGAATTTTAGATCCACTGGAAGTGTACAACTCTTTTCGAGTGTCCATCACTTCCTCTAACTTAAATAGCTCCACCCTAATGCCCTATTATTTCTAGACCTGGTCAGGACCCCGTGAATTGATAATACCGTAATGCGCATGCGTACTGACTATTTTAACTACTGCGCGCCGTTTCAATTATTGCAGTATCGAAGTTTGCATTAATTTATTAGACGCAATAGATATTAGGCTTTAAAAAGGTAATTCTAAAGTTATCAAAATTCCTAAAAAAATATTGTTGGTCAAAGGACTGCAATAACTAAGATCAAAGAACTACAAAAGACTAATTAAAATTAAAAAAAAATATATATAAAGTGTTAGCGCTCACAGAACTAGATTATTATGTCATTTAAACAGACTGATAAACCAACTTGCAGGCTTGGTAATGAGTCTTAGTGTAGCTTTTGTAGCATCAGCAACTGACTCTCCAAAACGTCTTAGAATGCTTTTTTCAATCACCTTTTTGGCAAATTCAGGAGAGATATGAATGTTGTAATTGGCAGGATGGACACTTGTCTCACTAAGCTCTTCCTACATCATGATATATAGTGATACATGGATGACATGATTAATGGTGCTAGAACAAATGCACTATAAGTTAATCCAGCATGTATGTTCCCAGATATGGTATATATATATATATATAATATATATCACTTTGAATTATCCATTCATTGTACAATATAAGTATAAACTTACCTCGGTTATCTTTCTTTGTTTAGGTGGTGGGGGTTTGAATTGTTCTCTTACAGTTGACATACTAGTACCTTCCTATAATAATACAATTTTATAATAATAGTGCATTAAATCATGAAAATACTTTCTGATATCTCTCTTAATCCGGGTTGGTGGACCACATTTATTTGGCTCACTAATGCAAAACATACCATGCAGGCAGTTTTATAATTGTTCTAGTTTTTGGTTATATTGTGAGTATACAATATATTGTCCACTAGTTTGCATCATTTTATTCTATTGTTGTATGCAACAATTGAAAGAGATAAATAAACTACATACTTAAACACTTAGCACTGATGAATTTAATTAACTTTACTGTGAGCTTTTTAATGATGGGTACGACTGAACAAGGTTCAAGGATACCTTATTATAGCATTTGCATTCAGTTGCTTTCACATCATTACTATAATTATAGTTATATGATACAATCATAGGACACATTTAATTCATATTAATTATACCTCTAAAGCAAGAGCAGGGTTATCAATTCCACTTGTATGAGGTCCTTGAGCTCGTTTACGTGATGGATGTTTAGCAACAGGAATATCTTTATCATCCTACATAACAATAAAGTTGTGCTATAGTAGAATGTGTTATTAATAATTATTAAATTAGTAGTAATTAAAAGTTGTAGTCTTGTTCGAGTACATGTTAATAATATGGTGTTACAAATGATGTTACATATTTGTGTTCTTTGTTATTATAAAAACATTCCTACATTGTGTATGGCTTTGTCTGTTATATTTCTTCTTTAATCTACTTTTTTCTAATTTTCTGCCATGACTACTATAATAACTCACCAGATCCTGAGTTTCTTCATCACTATCATCTTTTGTTTCATCAGCTATCATACGATCTTTGTTGATTTGAAGAAACAGTCCTGTTTCCTCTACTCTTAGACAGCATACTTCCCAAAATTTGTTAAACCAACTGTCACGATCAGGAAGACAGAGAGGCATGCGATTCTCACGAGTCTTTTTATAGTCTCCAGTAGGTATTACAGGAATCTCTTTTGCGATTTTCTGATTTACTCTAACTTCATTTATTAGGAATAGTTTTAAATCCTCTTCCCATACCTTCAATCGACCTTCAAATCTCTCTTTGATAAGTGCTTTCCATCCTTCTTCATCATCGTAATCAGGCTCTTCTACATCTTTATTATCTCTGTCATCTATCCTAGTACAATCGTCCTTGTTAGCAAATGTGAGAACAAACACAGTGAAATTCCAGAATTCTTCTCCAAATGCATCAGTGAGCTTTTTCATGGCATGTTTATCGTCATCAGTAAGTCGAGTATTGATCATTTTAGTACAATAGAGAACTAAACTAAGCTTTTTGCACTTATCTCTCATGCCTTGAATGTATTCCTCCTCTTTTACTGTACGATCTTGGAGACCAGGAGAGTCGAATATGGTTACTGGAACATCATTGATGGTTTTGGTATACCCTTCAACCTCTGTAGTACTTCGATTAGCGCGAGCTCCCTCTTTTGCTACTTGACCTCCAAGGACACCATTGATAAGTGTAGATTTCCCTTGACCTGTTTTCCCAGTAACAAGCATTCTCAGCTCACGCCCATTAGCCACGGCTGCTAAAAATTGAGACTTAAGGGCATCAAATAAGTTTGAAATTTTGCGGCTAGTCCTATAAGAAATGTATAATGTTAGTATACCAGCCAATCATAGTACAATAAATAATGAATTACGTTAGTATCTACGCTAATAATGCATAACTATGCATCATGTTAAATCATACCATTCTTTTAAAGGAGTCTCAAGTGTACCTGCTGCCATTTCTCTTGGCAGATCTGCAGTTTAAAAGAATGAATAGAATTACAGCATGCCAAATTTCTTGGTAATTGTAAAGAATGACTACTACTAATTCAAATCCAAAATAAAATTAAAGTGTATTAGGCAAGACTTTCTTTGTTTAGAGTTTTTTTGAACAATGTATGTAGTTTTTTTTGATTTCTATAAGTTTGGTTGATGCTACTGTGTAAATAATGATTTTTCCACCTGGTGTGCAAAGTAGTCCTAACATTGTATAAAAATATTGAATGTGATGAATAAAAATGAATAAAATAGACTACTGATACACATAGCAACCAATTCAATTTAATTTATTGTGATGTTAGGTTTGACTCTCTAGTCTTCAATATTACATAATTCACAGCATCAAAAAACCTTTTCACATTTATAATCATGTTACTTTCAGGCTATAATTGTGGTTCTAAATGCTAATTGCATTTCTCTCCAAATCTAGTCTAGTCACGACTCATTGATAATGATTAAAATATATAGTTGCAGCAGTTTGTTTGAATCACACATCATGACTCACAATGAGTAATTCAAACAAGCTCTAGCAATTATATATTAAAATCATTATCAACTAACCTACTATAATGGACACCATACTTTATATTATAAAACTAGGAAATGCAGGGTTTGCCTCATATAGTGATAGGCTAGATTAAATGACAAATGCACTTTGATCTCTAGTATGTCCAGGATAATAGTAAACTTTCACATCTGCAGCATAATTTTTGTATACTTAGCTTCAAACGTAGTCATTGATCTTACTCACCTCACACTACGTACTCTAGATGTCTTATACACATCTTTTAATTAATATATATGTTTTTTTTCTTTTCTTCAAGTTTACTGCATTACTAAACATTTTTGCTGTGAACATAACTGATCATGTGCCTTCGCATACCTATGGTTCTGGGTTCTGGTAAAGCAAGTATCGCATTCCTAAGCATGACTGAACCACACACACACACACACAAAAACTAAGGTGAGATTTTGATGCACCATTCAGATTAGTTGCCTCAAGCTAAAACGCTCAGCAATTAATATATGCAGCTTCCAAGGTTAGGGTTATTAGGTTAAAAGTCAAGCTGTGAATGCTATACCATATGAATTGTCTTAATAGCTAATGTTGGCACTGTATAACAATATTCATTTCCGCCAAAATAGAATGCCATAAGATGCTGATATCCTTGTAAGCTATAGATGATATGTATAGCCTGACTTCTTGGTATATAACCCTTTGATATCAATTCTAGGCCTTGTCTTTCCCTATGGCTGATATTTTGGGGTTCAAGTATGATAATTCTTAAACTATATCATGTGATCACATACCAGCAGCTGTTATGAGCTTTGCAGTAAGCTCATCACCAGCACATTTTACTTGTTCACCTAGATCGTTGAGAATTTCAAGAAAACTGACACAGTGCGTCCACATCGCCTGAACGTCATTTTTCCAGTCCAGTCCAGCTTTGAAGGCGTCTGTTATATCAGAGAAATTTTCTCTCTTCCTAACTTCTTCATTGATCAGCTTTGCTGAAAATGCTTTCTCAGCAAACGATTTCATACAACCACTTAGTACTGAGCCAAGTTTATCAAAATTTTCATCCAAAACATTGGTAATAGCTTGTCTGTATACTCTTAGTTTTCGAGGGTCTTCCTTAGCTTTAGCCATAAGCGAGCTTTTGTGCGACTGCTCCTAGCCGGAGGTACAAGCCACTTAATTTCACAATGGGCGTGGTCTACCATTAATTATTATATACATTTTTAATAAAAAATGCGCTGGGGTGCGCAGTGTAGATCTATACTGCAGAGTCAGTGCATGTAACACAATTTCACTTAGAAATAATCTTCTGCCTTTTCCAGAGACACGTAATCTTCTGTCTTATCCGGAGACTTTCTTTATTCTTTTTAGGCTCCTTAAGTGAGAACAATATACGTATACCACAGAATATGGATTACTGAGAGTTGTGATGGATTATGGATTATGGATTACTGAGAGTTGTGATGGACAGACAAGAGATATCTCACGTGATGCACAAGATGATTATTGATAACTCAGCATTTCTCTTCAATCAAAGGGAAAAAGGTTTGCCGTTTACTGAGTACTTTGCACTCTAATTGACAAAAGGTCCAACACTTTCCAACTTCTTAGTAAAAGTTAGTGATTCTCCAATGACAACTATGCTGCTAGTATTTTAGTTCGCGCTCAACGTATCGACAAAGAGAACTGCCAAAGTTAGTAAAACTGTCATAACTTTCCAAACAAGTATTTTTGCAAAAATTCTCCCTTTTAAAAGCTGGAAAATGTCAACCTGTACACAGCAGCTTTTTATTGAATTCTTGAGTCTTACTGAAAGCTGTGCTTTTTTTCAAAAGTTTTTCAGACTTTTAAAGCTTTTTGTTCATTTGACACTCCTTTTAGCAGTATTCTTATGAAGTACAGAAGTTTTGCTACTGTCCAATATAGTTTGGTGGCTACCAGTGCCGTGTTTGCCGTTATTGCCGAGTTAAAGCAGGTTAAAGCCATTTGCGCGGTAACAGACAGTCAGACACCAGTACCCTTGCTACGCGCCCTCGCGCAGCGAGGTTACTGAATAATAAACAGTAATAAAACATAATACGCATGATACTGTTGTTCAGTTTGGATTACTGAGAGTTGTGATGGACTCAAGTCTTCCCTCAGGATTAACAAATCTAGGAAACTCTTGCTTTGCAAATTCAACTGTTCAGACAATCCTTCACATTCTCGTACAAGAATATATATATAAATAAACATGAAGAATGGAGTAAGAATTGTTATTGTTAATATCATGATGATATAAATGTACTCTTAGCTACATTATGCTGTATATGCTTGATAAAAAGATTGCAGAATCTCTGCATGCAGGAGTGTACTAAGGTGATACAGCCAATAGAGATCTAAAATCAACTGAACAGTAATTGACAAACACTAATATGAAGCAAATTGTATATTTCATAGAATTCATTCCACATTGGTCTTCAGGTGATCAAAAGATGCCCATGAGTTCTTACTAAGTTCTTCTTCAAATCATAGAGAGGTATTTATAGTCAATATTAGTGCTTTTTTATATTAATTAACCACAAGTGACACCAGTGTACACAAATTAACTGAAACTACAATAACTATTACTAGTAAGAATACATATGTACATAAAATGTATATTTAACATAATACAGTTGAATGTCTAAAATGTAGATTGTCCAGATCTAAGTAACCAAACAAATCTACAAGTAGCTGTGCAGGTATGACATAAACAGTACTATTAATGTGTTAATAATACGTTGTACATATCTGCAAGGAGCTAACATAGAAGATGTAATCAGAAATTCATTGCAAAAAGTGATGTTACCTGAAAAAGAGGGGGTATGATGTCTGAGGTGATTAATGCATTTCAACTAGTGCAATATAATTAGTTCCATTACCAACAATAGACGTGAAAACAAACTTGAACAAGAGTAAAACAAGATCTGTATTAATATTCATTGCCATTAATTTTAATACTTCAATTACGAAGGTATACTCTTCTCATTGACAATAAAAAGATGAAAGAACAAATTACATATATAGATTCTTCAATTTTGGGAGCTACAGTTATGTTTGACCTGGTGGCAATGATAGAGCACATTGGACCATCTTTTACACAAGGTCATTATGTTTACTACATTTTAAAACAACAAAAGGTGATACAAGATGGATGACTCCTTGGTAGGCTATACAAGTGATGATAACAAAATACAATTAATTCAAGTTATACCACATGCATGCATCTTATGAGATTGGGCAAAAACAGGCCTTTATACTGATATACCAACATAAGGCGAGGGCTATCCAGTTTCATGGTGTCTAAGTAACAGAGAGGACCAATACTACTGATATATTTTACTTTGAATACCTTAAGAAAAAGACCGGAACAATATCTCCAAAGTGGTTTATATCTGATAACTTTGATGGGTTCTATAAAGCATGGATATCAGCATTCAATAGACATCCACAAAAAAACCTATTTTTGTGGCATGTAAATCGTGCCTGGAGAAGTGGCTTGAATCAGTGACAAAAGCAGAAGTATCAAATCTACCATGCTCTCCACACACTTCTTGACAAAGATGACAACAACTTTGAACTACTTTTCAATGAGTTTAAGACATGTACTGACAATAATGAGAGCACAAAATGTTTCACTAAGTACTTCAAGCTAGAGTACAGTCAACACAAACATCAGTGTGCTACACGTTACGCAAAAACAGCTGGTATCAACACCAACATGTATGTTGAAGCATTCCATCACACACTAAACTATTTGTATATGAAAGTTAAAATCAATTGATGTGTCGATGAATGTGTTCATCTGCTCATGAAGATAGCAAAAGACAAAGCTTTGCTGTTGTGCATGCCACACCCAAAATTGAATTGATCCACCCATACAAACTATACGATATTACAAGTTGACCAATCAGATTGTCATTGACAAATTCAAAACAAAGATACGTATTGTGAGTTCAAGTAATATTAGAATAAAGTTTTATTGCAGAGAAAACAAATTAAGTCACTATTTGACAAGATATAATGTCTTAGCAGATATAGATCTAATATGAATAAATTGTTCGTCTAGTGGTAATGAAGGAAAGATAAAGTTGATGTTAATATATTGTTTCAAAGAAGTATCTTAAGAGTTCATACTTTGGACAAAACGCAGTTAAATTGTGTCCAATTTCATGCAATGCATGACTTATATCATGTGTTGAACTGACATAATCTCTCCTTTAATGGTAAAGGTTTAGGGCAATATGATGACAAGTATGACTATAGACAATATAATAAAGGAAAGATTTCTGAAAGCATTTCACCAGGATTTTCTACAGTAAATGTATAATCATCATAGTCCCATCTCATTTCAGGATTATGTGTGTCACTAACAAATGCTATGAAGGAAAGAGACAACAAAATGTAATCACATGTAGGCTTAGTTGACAATACTACATTTATAACAACCAAATGGAGTTATCTTTATACTAAGAAACTGGACAGATGTTGGGTATATTTGGTTTCATAGGTTTACATCTCAAAGATATATATATATATATATATATGTATATATATAAGATAACAGTTTAAAATGCTTAGTCACATAATACTTTATACTTCTGTTGTTATGATATTTATGATATTTTGAAGGTAATCTTATACTCTACTACTAGTGGTTTTACCTCAAAGCATCTAATTCTTCACGTTGACTAGTTACTATCCTTCCAACATTTCTTGATCTGATTCTTTCTCTAACTTTAAGCCTTCCCATCCAACAAATCGATGATTTGAGTTTGCTTTGGAATCTCCTTTCTCCGTCTTCATTTCTTGCATTATTCTAAAGTGTTTCTCTCTCACTGCTGCAGCTAGCAAACCCCATGAGGAGGACTTCAGTACATTCTTCACTGTCCTTTGCTCTCTTAGTTATATATATATTTATAAGTGTACAACTCTTTTCGAGTGTCCATCACTTCCTCTAACTTAAATAGCTCCACCCTAATGCCCTATTATTTCTAGACCTGGTCAGGACCCCGTGAATTGATAATACCGTAATGCGCATGCGTACTGATTATTTTAACTACTGCGCGCCGTTTCAATTATTGCAGTATCGAAGTTTGCATTAATTTATTAGACGCAATAGATATTAGGCTTTAAAAAGGTAATTCTAAAGTTATCAAAATTCCTAAAAAAATATTGTTGGTCAAAGGACTGCAATAACTAAGATCAAAGAAATACAAAAGACTAATTAAAATTAAAAAATATATATATAAAGTGTTAGCGCTCACAGAGCTAGATTATTATGTCATTTAAACAGACTGATAAACCAACTTGCAGGCTTGGTAATGAGTCTTAGTGTAGCTTTTGTAGGATCAGCAACTGACTCTCCAAAACGTCTTAGAATGCTTTTTTCAATCACCTTTTTGGCAAATTCAGGAGAGATATGAATGTTGTAATTGGCAGGATGGACACTTGTCTCACTAAGTTCTTCCTACATCATGATATATAGTGATACATGGATGACATGATTACTGGTGCTAGAACAAATGCACTATAAGTTAATGCAGCATGTATGTTCCCAGATATGGTATATATATATATATATATATATATATATATATATATATATCACTTTGAATTATCCATTCATTGTACAATATAAGTATAAACTTACCTCGGTTATCTTTCTTTGTTTAGGTGGTGGGGGTTTGAATTGTTCTCTTACAGTTGACATACTAGTATCTTCCTATAATAATACAATTTTATAATAATAGTGCATTAAATCATGAAAATACTCTCTGACATCTCTCTTTATCTGGGTTGGTGGACCACATTTATTTGGCTCACTAATGCAAAACATACCATGCAGGCAGTTTTATAATTGTTCTAGTTTTTGGTTATATTGTGAGTATACAATATATTGTCCACTAGTTTGCATCATTTTATTCTATTGTTGTATGCAACAATTGAAAGAGATAAATAAACTATATACTTAAACACTTAGCACTGATGAATTTAATTAACTTTACTGTGAGCTTTTTAATGATGGGTACGACTGAACAAGATTCAAGGATACCTTATTATAGCATTTGCATTCAGTTGCTTTCACATCATTACTATAATTATAGTTATATGATACAATCATAGGACACATTTAATTCATATTATCTATACCTCTAAAGCAAGAGTAGGGTTATCAATTCCACTTGTATGAGGTCCTTGAGCTCGTTTACGTGTTGGATGTTTAGCAACAGGAATATCTTTATCATCCTACATAACAATAAAGTTGTGCTATAGTAGAATGTGTTATTAATAATTATTGAATTAGTAGTAATTAAAAGTTGTAGTATTGTTCGAGTACATGTTAATAATATGGTGTTACAAATGATGTTACATATTTGTGTTCTTTGTTATTATAAAAACATTCCTACATTGTGTATGGCTTTGTCTGTTATATTTCTTCTTTAATCTACTTTTTTCTAATTTTCTGCCATGACTACTATAATAACTCACCAGATCCTGAGTTTCTTCATCACTATCATCTTTTGTTTCATCAGCTATCATACGATCTTTGTTGATTTGAAGAAACAGTCCTGTTTCCTCTACTCTTAGACAGCATACTTCCCAAAATTTGTTAAACCAACTGTCACGATCAGGAAGACAGAGAGGCATGCGATTCTCACGAGTCTTTTTATAGTCTCCAGTAGGTATTACAGGAATCTCTTTTGCGATTTTCTGATTTACTCTAACTTCATTTATTAAGAATAGTTTTAAATCCTCTTCCCATACTTTCAATCGACCTTCAAATCTCTCTTTGGTAAGTGCTTTCCATCCTTCTTCATCATCGAAATCAGGCTCTTCTACATCTTTATCTCTGTCATCTATCCTAGTACAATCGTCCTTGTTAGCAAATGTGAGAACAAACACAGTGAAATTCCAGAATTCTTCTCCAAATGCATCAGTGAGCTTTTTCATGGCATGTTTATCGTCATCAGTAAGTCGAGTATTGATCATTTTAGTACAATAGAGAACTAAACTAAGCTTTTTGCACTTATCTCTCATGCCTTGAATGTATTCCTCCTCTTTTACTGTACGATCTTGGAGACCAGGAGAGTCGAATACGGTTACTGGAACATCATTGATGGTTTTGGTATACCCTTCAACCTCTGTAGTACATCGATTAGCGCGAGCTCCCTCTTTTGCTACTTGACCTCCAAGGACACCATTGATAAGTGTAGATTTCCCTTGACCTGTTTTCCCAGTAACAAGCATTCTCAGCTCACCCCCATTAGCCATGGTTGCTAAAAATTGAGACTTAAGGGCATCAAATAAGTTTGAAATTTTGCGTCTAGTCCTATAAGAAATGTATAATGTTAGTATACCAGCCAATCATAGTACAATAAATAATGAACTATGTTAGTAACTATGCTAATAATGCATAACTATGCATCATGTTATATCATACCATTCTTTTAAAGGGGTCTCAAGTGTACCTGCTGCCATTTCTCTTGGCAGATCTGCAGTTTAAAAGAATGAACAGAATTATAGCATGCCAAATTTCTTGGTAACTGTAAAGAATGACTACTACTAATTCAAATCCAAAATAAAATTAAAGTGTATTAGGCAAGACTTTCTTTGTTTAGAGTTTTTTGAACAATGTATGTAGTTTTTTTTGATTTCTATAAGTTTTGGTTGATGCTACTATGTAAATAATGATTTTTCCACCTGGTGTCCAAAGTAGTCCTAACATTGTATAAAAATATTGAGTGTGATGAATAAAAATAAATAAAATAGACTACTGATACACATAGCAACCAATTCAATTTAATTTACTGTCATGTTAGGTGTGACTCTCTAGTCTTCAATATTACATAATTCACAGCATCAAAAAACCTTTTCACATTTATAATCATGTTACTTTCAGGCTATAATTGTGGTTCTAAATGCTAATTGCATTTCTCTCCAAATCTGGTCTAGTCACGACTCGTTGATAATGATTAAAATATATAGTTGCAGCAGTTTGTTTGAATCACACATCATGACTCACAATGAGTAATTTAAACAAGCTCTAGCAATTATATATTAAAATCATTATCAACTAACCTACTATAATGGACACCATACTTTATCTTTATATTATAAAACTAGGGAATGCAGGGTTTGCCTCATGTAGTGATAGGCTAGATTAAATGACAAATGCACTTTGATCTCTAGTATGTCCAGGATAATAGTAAACTTTCACATTTGCAGCATGTATACTTAGCTTCAACTTTCACATTTGCAGCATGTATAGTTAGCTTCAAATGTAGTCATTGATCTTACTCACCTCACACTACTCTAGATGTCTTATACACATCTTTTAATTAATATATGTTTTTTTTAGCAAGTATCACATTCCTAAGCATGACTGAACCACACACACACACACACACATATAAACTAATGTGGGATTTTGATGCAGCATTCAGATTAGTTGACTCAAGCTAAGATGCTCATCAGCGATTAATATATGCAGCTTAAGCTTCCAAGGTTAGGGTTAGGTTAAAAGTCAAGCTGTGAATGCTACACCATATGAATTGTCTTAATATAGCTAATGTTGGCACTGTTAACAATATTCATTTCTGCCAAAATAGAATGCCATAAGATGTTGATATCCTTGTAAGCTATAAATGATATGTATATAGCCTGACTTTTTGGTATATAACCCTTTGATATCAATCCTAGGCCTTGTCTTTCCCTATGGCTGATATCTTTGGGTTCAGGTCTGATAATGTTTAAACTATATCATGTGATCACATACCAGCAGCTGTCATGAGCTTTGCAGTAAGCTCATCACCAGCAGATTTTACTGGTCCACCTAGATCGTCGAGAATTTCAAGAAAACTGCGACAGTGCGCCCACATCTCCTGAACGTCATTTTTCCAGTCCAGTCCAGCTTTGAAGTCGTCTATTATATCGGAGAAATTTTCTCCCTTCCTAACTTGTTCATTGATCAGCTTTGCTGAAAATGCTTTCTCAGCAAACGATTTCATACAACCATTTAGTACTGAGCTAAGTTTAGCAAAATTTTCATCCAAAACATTGGTAATAGCTTGTCTGTATACTCTTAGTTTTCGAGGGTCTTCCTTAGCTTTAGCCATAAGCGAGCTTTTGTGCGACTGCTCCTAGCCGGAAGTACAAGCCACTTAATTTCACAATGGGCGTGGTCTTCTATTAATTATTATATACATTTTTAATAAAAAATCCGCTGCGGTGCGCAGTGTAGATCTATTCTGCAGAGTCAGTGCATGTAACACAATTTCGCTTAGAAATAATCTTCTGCCTTTTCCAGAGACACGTAATCTTCTGTCTTATCCGGAGACTTTCTTTATTCTTTTTAGGCTCCTTAAGTGAGAACAATATACGTATACCACAGAATATGGATTACTGAGAGTTGCGATGGACAGACAAGAGATATCTCACGTGATGCGCAAGATGATTATTGATAACTCAGCATTTCTCTTCAATCAAAGAGAAAAGGTTTGCCGTTTACTGAGTACTTTGCACTCTAATTGACGAAAGGTCCAACACTTTCTAGCTTCTTAGTAAAAGTTAGTGATTCTCCAATGACAACTATGGTGCTAGTATTTTTAGTTCGCGCTCAACGTATTGACAAAGAGAACTACCAAAGTTAGTAAAACTGTCATAACTTTCCAAACAAGCATTTTTGCAAAAATTCTCACTTTAAAAAGCTGGAAAATGTCAAGCTGTACACAGCAGCTTTTTATTGAATTCTCGAGTCTTACTGAAACCTGTGCTTTTTTTCAAAGGTTTTTCAGACTTTTAAAGCTTTTTGTTCATTTGACATTCCTTTTAGCAGTATTCTTATGAAGTACAGAAGTTTTGCTACTGTCCAATATAGTTTGGTGGCTACCAGTGCCGTGTTTGCAGTTATTGCCGAGTTAAAGCAAATCAAGCCCTTTGCGCGGTAACAGACACCAGTACCCTTGCTATGCGCCCTCGCGCAGCGAGGTTACTGAATAATAAACAGTAATAAAACATAATACGCATGATACTGTTGCTCAGTTTGGATTACTGAGAGTTGTGATGGACTCAAGTCTTCCCTCAGGATTAACAAATCTAGGAAACTCTTGCTTTGCAAATTCAACTGTTCAGACAATCCTTCATATTTTCGTACAAGAATATATATATAAATAAACATGAAGAATGGAGTAAGAATTGTTATTGTTAATATCATAATGATATAAATGTACTCTTAGCTACATTATGCTGTATATGCTTGATAAAAAGATTGCAGAATCTCTGCATGCAGGAGTGTACTAAGGTGATACAGCCAATAGAGATCTAAAATCAAATGAACAGTAATTGACAAACACTAATATGAAGCAAATTGTATATTTCATAGAATTCATTCCACATTGGTCTTCAGGTGATCAAAAGATGCCCATGAGTTCTTACTAAGTTCTTCTTCAAATCAAAGAGAGGTATTTATATTTATTATTATAACTACGGCGCGCCATTTCGGTCAAAAAATGGATATTTTGCTATAATTGTTATAACAAAGACTTAAGTTACCACTTATTAGACGCAATTAACAGTAGGCTTAAAGTAACTAGGTTTCATACAAATGTATTAAAATGTTATTTTTTCTTTCTTTGCTGAACACATTCAAATGTTATAATTGACTTTGCCTACTATGTCTTTGCTTACTCATTTTACTAACTACAAACTGTATATTATTAAACAACAAATAGAACTACAACAAGTAAGCACTTAATTACTCTTTATCAATTTAGTAAACCACTTTCCAGGCTTGGCAATATATTCTGCTATTTTTCCTAAAAGATTAGAAGATGCCCCAACAGATCTTCTAAGAGTTTCTTGTATTATCCGTGTTGAACGTTCCTTGGTCATAGGAATTTTCATATTGGCAGGATGCTCTTTATTAGAAGAATCAGGTATTTGTGGTATAGCAAGGACAAGTTGTTTATTCTGTGCAGGCTCAATTGTTTGTTGAGATGATGATGGCTAGAAAAGAATAATAATTACTTTACTAAAAAACATTAGTAATATATCCATCCATCCACACATTTAAAATTAGTCTTATCATTAGACTCCCTTTCTGTCAAATGTCAGGAGTCTGGTGATGAGACTTAGTTTATATATGGATGGTGATAAAAGCACCTCAGAGTAGGAATGGCAGTGTGAAAACCTAGTAGTTCTTTCATAAATAATTCTTTACATGTACATTTAACTGAATGAATGGTTAATTGGTTATCAATGAATGTTATAATACTACCTTTAAAGAAGGAATGGGGGTACTGACATCACTTGTATAAGACATTGGTTGTGATTTAAGTTGTTCAGACGAAGGCAGTTCATGATCTTCCTATATGTATGAAAAGTTAATAGACAAAACAAAGCTTTATTACTTACTTGAGGAAATGTTGGAACAGATTTATTTCTGGGCACTCGTTTAGGTACTGGTGGTGGAATTTTAGACTATTTAATGTAATAATTAATGAATAAATACAAAGTAAAATAACCTGTTGTTGACGTTTCTGCTCAAACTTTTTCCAGTACTATAAATAAAATTATCATTATTTTGTTGAATATGTTGTTAATTCAAACCTGTTTTAAAGCAGCAAATGTTTTAGGTTCTTCCAACTCCTATATAAAAATTTGATCAGTGTATCCTTTTTCTTACTTGACTAAATCGATAGTTATATGTTGCTTGTTTTATTAAGTTTTTTTCTGCATCAGCTATGCTGTCTAGTTGTCTCGATGTGAGGCGTTCTAACACTCTCTTAGATTTTGATGGTACACTGAATACAGTGCCAACAAATGCTTGAGAATTAGCGCGAACAGACTTCTCCAATGTATTCCCTGGGTGTTTACGAGGATATTTTGTCACTAAGACATTATTTGAGTGTTTTTTGACATGTATAGAAGGTTTTGATGGTGCAAATCTAAACAATTTAGAAGCTTTGCTTTTGATCATTTCTTTATCTTTTAGACTCTTCTGCACCAGATGCATATTTCTGTGAATGAAAGGAAAACAACATTTTCCTCATTCCTCATTGATATACTTTATTGCCTATTAGAACGATAGTGTCACATATAATAATATGTACAAGTGTCACAGACTTAGTAGGTACATTTTGGGTCATATCAAATTATGCTTTATTACCATAGATATACTAATATCTATGGTATCACTTACCACTACTATTAAGAGTGATCATTATTATTTTTATAATTACTGCATAATATACTTTTTGGTAGTAAAACTTACTGTAGCATTCTTTAATGACTACTCATAGCTGGTATACAGTTAAATTAGCAGGCCCAGTAAGAGTGTACTTGTGAAATGAAGCAGTCATATACAAGATATGCTTTACTTACATTTTAGACTGTTTTAGACTAATTACACATAGTCCCTTGAAGGTAATCTTATAGTCTACTACTAGTGGTCTTACCTCAAAGCCTCTAATTCTTCACGTTGACTAGTTACTATCCTTCCAACTTTTCCTCGATCTGATTCTTTCTCTAACTTTAAGCCTTCCCATCCAACAAATCGATGACTTGAGTTTGCTTTGGAATCTCCTTTCTCCGTCTTCATTTCTTGTATTATTCTAAAGTGTTTCTCTCTCACTGCTGCAGCTAGCAAACCCCATGAGGACGACTTCAGTACATTCTTCACTGTCCTTTGCTCTCTTAGTTCAACTAATTCTGTCTCATTCATTACTTGTCGTTGCTTCACAATGTATTCTTCTGACACTGTCTTGTTCGTTACAGGAATTTTAGATCCACTGGAAGTGTACAACTCTTTTCGAGTGTCCATCACTTCCTCTAACTTAAATAGCTCCACCCTAATGCCCTATTATTTCTAGACCTGGTCAGGACCCCGTGAATTGATAATACCGTAATGCGCATGCGTACTGACTATTTTAACTACTGCGCGCCGTTTCAATTATTGCAGTATCGAAGTTTGCATTAATTTATTAGACGCAATAGATATTAGGCTTTAAAAAGGTAATTCTAAAGTTATCAAAATTCCTAAAAAAATATTGTTGGTCAAAGGACTGCAATAACTAAGATCAAAGAACTACAAAAGACTAATTAAAATTAAAAAAATATATATATAAAGTGTTAGCGCTCACAGAACTAGATTATTATGTCATTTAAACAGACTGATAAACCAACTTGCAGGCTTGGTAATGAGTCTTAGTGTAGCTTTTGTAGCATCAGCAACTGACTCTCCAAAACGTCTTAGAATGCTTTTTTCAATCACCTTTTTGGCAAATTCAGGAGAGATATGAATGTTGTAATTGGCAGGATGGACACTTGTCTCACTAAGCTCTTCCTACATCATGATATATAGTGATACATGGATGACATGATTAATGGTGCTAGAACAAATGCACTATAAGTTAATCCAGCATGTATGTTCCCAGATATGGTATATATATATATATATAATATATATCACTTTGAATTATCCATTCATTGTACAATATAAGTATAAACTTACCTCGGTTATCTTTCTTTGTTTAGGTGGTGGGGGTTTGAATTGTTCTCTTACAGTTGACATACTAGTACCTTCCTATAATAATACAATTTTATAATAATAGTGCATTAAATCATGAAAATACTTTCTGATATCTCTCTTAATCCGGGTTGGTGGACCACATTTATTTGGCTCACTAATGCAAAACATACCATGCAGGCAGTTTTATAATTGTTCTAGTTTTTGGTTATATTGTGAGTATACAATATATTGTCCACTAGTTTGCATCATTTTATTCTATTGTTGTATGCAACAATTGAAAGAGATAAATAAACTACATACTTAAACACTTAGCACTGATGAATTTAATTAACTTTACTGTGAGCTTTTTAATGATGGGTACGACTGAACAAGGTTCAAGGATACCTTATTATAGCATTTGCATTCAGTTGCTTTCACATCATTACTATAATTATAGTTATATGATACAATCATAGGACACATTTAATTCATATTAATTATACCTCTAAAGCAAGAGCAGGGTTATCAATTCCACTTGTATGAGGTCCTTGAGCTCGTTTACGTGATGGATGTTTAGCAACAGGAATATCTTTATCATCCTACATAACAATAAAGTTGTGCTATAGTAGAATGTGTTATTAATAATTATTAAATTAGTAGTAATTAAAAGTTGTAGTCTTGTTCGAGTACATGTTAATAATATGGTGTTACAAATGATGTTACATATTTGTGTTCTTTGTTATTATAAAAACATTCCTACATTGTGTATGGCTTTGTCTGTTATATTTCTTCTTTAATCTACTTTTTTCTAATTTTCTGCCATGACTACTATAATAACTCACCAGATCCTGAGTTTCTTCATCACTATCATCTTTTGTTTCATCAGCTATCATACGATCTTTGTTGATTTGAAGAAACAGTCCTGTTTCCTCTACTCTTAGACAGCATACTTCCCAAAATTTGTTAAACCAACTGTCACGATCAGGAAGACAGAGAGGCATGCGATTCTCACGAGTCTTTTTATAGTCTCCAGTAGGTATTACAGGAATCTCTTTTGCGATTTTCTGATTTACTCTAACTTCATTTATTAGGAATAGTTTTAAATCCTCTTCCCATACCTTCAATCGACCTTCAAATCTCTCTTTGATAAGTGCTTTCCATCCTTCTTCATCATCGTAATCAGGCTCTTCTACATCTTTATTATCTCTGTCATCTATCCTAGTACAATCCTCCTTGTTAGCAAATGTGAGAACAAACACAGTGAAATTCCAGAATTCTTCTCCAAATGCATCAGTGAGCTTTTTCATGGCATGTTTATCGTCATCAGTAAGTCGAGTATTGATCATTTTAGTACAATAGAGAACTAAACTAAGCTTTTTGCACTTATCTCTCATGCCTTGAATGTATTCCTCCTCTTTTACTGTACGATCTTGGAGACCAGGAGAGTCGAATATGGTTACTGGAACATCATTGATGGTTTTGGTATACCCTTCAACCTCTGTAGTACTTCGATTAGCGCGAGCTCCCTCTTTTGCTACTTGACCTCCAAGGACACCATTGATAAGTGTAGATTTCCCTTGACCTGTTTTCCCAGTAACAAGCATTCTCAGCTCACGCCCATTAGCCACGGCTGCTAAAAATTGAGACTTAAGGGCATCAAATAAGTTTGAAATTTTGCGGCTAGTCCTATAAGAAATGTATAATGTTAGTATACCAGCCAATCATAGTACAATAAATAATGAATTACGTTAGTATCTACGCTAATAATGCATAACTATGCATCATGTTAAATCATACCATTCTTTTAAAGGAGTCTCAAGTGTACCTGCTGCCATTTCTCTTGGCAGATCTGCAGTTTAAAAGAATGAATAGAATTACAGCATGCCAAATTTCTTGGTAATTGTAAAGAATGACTACTACTAATTCAAATCCAAAATAAAATTAAAGTGTATTAGGCAAGACTTTCTTTGTTTAGAGTTTTTTTGAACAATGTATGTAGTTTTTTTTGATTTCTATAAGTTTGGTTGATGCTACTGTGTAAATAATGATTTTTCCACCTGGTGTGCAAAGTAGTCCTAACATTGTATAAAAATATTGAATGTGATGAATAAAAATGAATAAAATAGACTACTGATACACATAGCAACCAATTCAATTTAATTTATTGTGATGTTAGGTTTGACTCTCTAGTCTTCAATATTACATAATTCACAGCATCAAAAAACCTTTTCACATTTATAATCATGTTACTTTCAGGCTATAATTGTGGTTCTAAATGCTAATTGCATTTCTCTCCAAATCTAGTCTAGTCACGACTCATTGATAATGATTAAAATATATAGTTGCAGCAGTTTGTTTGAATCACACATCATGACTCACAATGAGTAATTCAAACAAGCTCTAGCAATTATATATTAAAATCATTATCAACTAACCTACTATAATGGACACCATACTTTATATTATAAAACTAGGAAATGCAGGGTTTGCCTCATATAGTGATAGGCTAGATTAAATGACAAATGCACTTTGATCTCTAGTATGTCCAGGATAATAGTAAACTTTCACATCTGCAGCATAATTTTTGTATACTTAGCTTCAAACGTAGTCATTGATCTTACTCACCTCACACTACGTACTCTAGATGTCTTATACACATCTTTTAATTAACATATATGTTTTTTTTTCTTTTCTTTAAGTTTACTGCATTACTAAACATTTTTGCTGTGAACATAACTGATCATGTGCCTTCGCATACCTATGGTTCTGGGTTCTGGTAAAGCAAGTATCGCATTCCTAAGCATGACTGAACCACACACACACACACACAAAAACTAAGGTGAGATTTTGATGCACCATTCAGATTAGTTGCCTCAAGCTAAAACGCTCAGCAATTAATATATGCAGCTTCCAAGGTTAGGGTTATTAGGTTAAAAGTCAAGCTGTGAATGCTATACCATATGAATTGTCTTAATATAGCTAATGTTGGCACTGTATAACAATATTCATTTCCGCCAAAATAGAATGCCATAAGATGCTGATATCCTTGTAAGCTATAGATGATATGTATAGCCTGACTTCTTGGTATATAACCCTTTGATATCAATTCTAGGCCTTGTCTTTCCCTATGGCTGATATTTTGGGGTTCAAGTATGATAATTCTTAAACTATATCATGTGATCACATACCAGCAGCTGTTATGAGCTTTGCAGTAAGCTCATCACCAGCACATTTTACTTGTCCACCTAGATCGTTGAGAATTTCAAGAAAACTGACACAGTGCGTCCACATCGCCTGAACGTCATTTTTCCAGTCCAGTCCAGCTTTGAAGGCGACTATTATATCAGAGAAATTTTCTCTCTTCCTAACTTCTTCATTGATCAGCTTTGCTGAAAATGCTTTCTCAGCAAACGATTTCATACAACCACTTAGTACTGAGCTAAGATTAGCAAAATTTTCATCCAAAACATTGGTAATAGCTTGTCTGTATACTCTTAGTTTTCGAGGGTCTTCCTTAGCTTTAGCCATAAGCGAGCTGTTGTGCGACTGCTCCTAACCGGAGGTACAAGCCACTTAATTTCACAATGGGCGTGGTCTTCCGTTAATTATTATATACATTTTTAATAAAAAATGGGCTGGGGTGCGCAGTGTAGATCTATACTGCAGAGTCAGTGCATGTAACACAATTTCACTTAGAAATAATCTTCTGCCTTTTCCAGAGACACGTAATCTTCTGTCTTATCCGGAGACTTTCTTTATTCTTTTTAGGCTCCTTAAGTGAGAACAATATACGTATACCACAGAATATGGATTACTGAGAGTTGTGATGGATTATGGATTATGGATTACTGAGAGTTGTGATGGACAGACAAGAGATATCTCACGTGATGCGCAAGATGATTATTGATAACTCAGCATTTCTCTTCAATCAAAGGGAAAAAGGTTTGCCGTTTACTGAGTACTTTGCACTCTAATTGACAAAAGGTCCAACACTTTCCAACTTCTTAGTAAAAGTTAGTGATTCTCCAATGACAACTATGCTGCTAGTATTTTAGTTCGCGCTCAACGTATCGACAAAGAGAACTGCCAAAGTTAGTAAAACTGTCATAACTTTCCAAACAAGTATTTTTGCAAAAATTCTCCCTTTTAAAAGCTGGAAAATGTCAACCTGTACACAGCAGCTTTTTATTGAATTCTTGAGTCTTACTGAAAGCTGTGCTTTTTTTCAAAAGTTTTTCAGACTTTTAAAGCTTTTTGTTCATTTGACACTCCTTTTAGCAGTATTCTTATGAAGTACAGAAGTTTTGCTACTGTCCAATATAGTTTGGTGGCTACCAGTGCCGTGTTTGCCGTTATTGCCGAGTTAAAGCAGGTTAAAGCCATTTGCGCGGTAACAGACAGTCAGACACCAGTACCCTTGCTATGCGCCCTCGCGCAGCGAGGTTACTGAATAATAAACAGTAATAAAACATAATACGCATGATACTGTTGCTCAGTTTGGATTACTGAGAGTTGTGATGGACTCAAGTCTTCCCTCAGGATTAACAAATCTAGGAAACTCTTGCTTTGCAAATTCAACTGTTCAGACAATCCTTCATATTTTCGTACAAGAATATATATATAAATAAACATGAAGAATGGAGTAAGAATTGTTATTGTTAATATCATAATGTACTCTTAGCTACATTATGCTGTATATGCTTGATAAAAAGATTGCAGAATCTCTGCATGCAGGAGTGTACTAAGGTGATACAGCCAACAGAGATCTAAAATCAACTGAACAGTAATTGACAAACACTAATATGAAGCAAATTGTATATTTCATAGAATTCATTCCACATTGGTCTTCAGGTGATCAAAAGATCCCCATGAGTTATTACTAAGTTCTTCTTCAAATCAAAGAGAGGTATTTATATTTATTATTATAACTACGGCGCGCCATTTCGGTCAAAAAATGGATATTGTGCTATAATTGTTATAACAAAGACTTAAGTTACCACTTATTAGACGCAATTAACAGTAGGCTTAAAGTAACTAGGTTTCATACAAATGTATTAAAATGTTATTTTTTCTTTCTTTGCTGAACACATTCAAATGTTATAATTGACTTTGCCTACTATGTCTTTGCTTACTCATTTTACTAACTACAAACTGTATATTATTAAACAACAAATAGAACTACAACAAGTAAGCACTTAATTACTCTTTATCAATTTAGTAAACCACTTTCCAGGCTTGGCAATATATTCTGCTATTTTTCCTAAAAGATTAGAAGATGCCCCAACAGATCTTCTAAGAGTTTCTTGTATTATCCGTGTTGAACGTTCCTTGGTCATAGGAATTTTCATATTGGCAGGATGCTCTTTATTAGAAGAATCAGGTATTTGTGGTATAGCAAGGACAAGTTGTTTATTCTGTGCAGGCTCAATTGTTTGTTGAGATGATGATGGCTAGAAAAGAATAATAATTACTTTACTAAAAAGCATTAGTAATATATCCATCCATCCACACATTTAAAATTAGTCTTATCATTAGACTCCCTTTCTGTCAAATGTCAGGAGTCTGGTGATGAGACTTAGTTTATATATGGATGGTGATAAAAGCACCTCAGAGTAGGAATGGCAGTGTGAAAACCTAGTAGTTCTTTCATAAATAATTCTTTACATGTACATTTAACTGAATGAATGGTTAATTGGTTATCAATGAATGTTATAATACTACCTTTAAAGAAGGAATGGGGGTACTGACATCACTTGTATAAGACATTGGTTGTGATTTAAGTTGTTCAGACGAAGGCAGTTCATGATCTTCCTATATGTATGAAAAGTTAATAGACAAAACAAAGCTTTATTACTTACTTGAGGAAATGTTGGAACAGATTTATTTCTGGGCACTCGTTTAGGTACTGGTGGTGGAATTTTAGACTATTTAATGTAATAATTAATGAATAAATACAAAGTAAAATAACCTGTTGTTGACGTTTCTGCTCAAACTTTTTCCAGTACTATAAATAAAATTATCATTATTTTGTTGAATATGTTGTTAATTCAAACCTGTTTTAAAGCAGCAAATGTTTTAGGTTCTTCCAACTCCTATATAAAAATTTGATCAGTGTATCCTTTTTCTTACTTGACTAAATCGATAGTTATATGTTGCTTGTTTTCTTAAGTTTTTTTCTGCATCAGCTATGCTGTCTAGTTGTCTCGATGTGAGGCGTTCTAACACTCTCTTAGATTTTGATGGTACACTGAATACAGTGCCAACAAATGCTTGAGAATTAGCGCGAACAGACTTCTCCAATGTATTCCCTGGGTGTTTACGAGGATATTTTGTCACTAAGACATTATTTGAGTGTTTTTTGACATGTATAGAAGGTTTTGATGGTGCAAATCTAAACAATTTAGAAGCTTTGCTTTTGATCATTTCTTTATCTTTTAGACTCTTCTGCACCAGATGCATATTTCTGTGAATGAAAGGAAAACAACATTTTCCTCATTCCTCATTGATATACTTTATTGCCTATTAGAACGATAGTGTCACATATAATAATATGTACAAGTGTCACAGACTTAGTAGGTACATTTTGGGTCATATCAAATTATGCTTTATTACCATAGATATACTAATATCTATGGTATCACTTACCACTACTATTAAAGAGTGATCATTATTATTTTTATAATTACTGCATAATATACTTTTTGGTAGTAAAACTTATTGTAGCATTCTTTAATGACTACTCATAGCTGGTATACAGTTAAATTAGCAGGCCCAGTAAGAGTGTGCTTGTGAAATGAAGCAGTCATATACAAGATATGCTTTACTTACATTTTAGACTGTTTTAGACTAATTACACATAGTCCCTTGAAGGTAATCTTATAGTCTACTACTAGTGGTCTTACCTCAAAGCCTCTAATTCTTCACGTTGACTAGTTACTATCCTTCCAACTTTTCCTCGATCTGATTCTTTCTCTAACTTTAAGCCTTCCCATCCAACAAATCGATGACTTGAGTTTGCTTTGGAATCTCCTTTCTCCGTCTTCATTTCTTGTATTATTCTAAAGTGTTTCTCTCTCACTGCTGCAGCTAGCAAACCCCATGAGGACGACTTCAGTACATTCTTCACTGTCCTTTGCTCTCTTAGTTCAACTAATTCTGTCTCATTCATTACTTGTCGTTGCTTCACAATGTATTCTTCTGACACTGTCTTGTTCGTTACAGGAATTTTAGATCCACTGGAAGTGTACAACTCTTTTCGAGTGTCCATCACTTCCTCTAACTTAAATAGCTCCACCCTAATGCCCTATTATTTCTAGACCTGGTCAGGACCCCGTGAATTGATAATACTGTAATGCGCATGCGTACTGACTATTTTAACTACTGCGCGCCGTTTCAATTATTGCAGTATCGAAGTTTGCATTAATTTATTAGACGCAATAGATATTAGGCTTTAAAAAGGTAATTCTAAAGTTATCAAAATTCCTAAAAAAATATTGTTGGTCAAAGGACTGCAATAACTAAGATCAAAGAACTACAAAAGACTAATTAAAATTAAAAAAATATATATATAAAGTGTTAGCGCTCACAGAACTAGATTATTATGTCATTTAAACAGACTGATAAACCAACTTGCAGGCTTGGTAATGAGTCTTAGTGTAGCTTTTGTAGCATCAGCAACTGACTCTCCAAAACGTCTTAGAATGCTTTTTTCAATCACCTTTTTGGCAAATTAGACTAATTACACATAGTCCCTTGAAGGTAATCTTATAGTCTACTACTAGTGGTCTTACCTCAAAGCCTCTAATTCTTCACGTTGACTAGTTACTATCCTTCCAACTTTTCCTCGATCTGATTCTTTCTCTAACTTTAAGCCTTCCCATCCAACAAATCGATGACTTGAGTTTGCTTTGGAATCTCCTTTCTCCGTCTTCATTTCTTGTATTATTCTAAAGTGTTTCTCTCTCACTGCTGCAGCTAGCAAACCCCATGAGGACGACTTCAGTACATTCTTCACTGTCCTTTGCTCTCTTAGTTCAACTAATTCTGTCTCATTCATTACTTGTCGTTGCTTCACAATGTATTCTTCTGACACTGTCTTGTTCGTTACAGGAATTTTAGATCCACTGGAAGTGTACAACTCTTTTCGAGTGTCCATCACTTCCTCTAACTTAAATAGCTCCACCCTAATGCCCTATTATTTCTAGACCTGGTCAGGACCCCGTGAATTGATAATACCGTAATGCGCATGCGTACTGATTATTTTAACTACTGCGCGCCGTTTCAATTATTGCAGTATCGAAGTTTGCATTAATTTATTAGACGCAATAGATATTAGGCTTTAAAAAGGTAATTCTAAAGTTATCAAAATTCCTAAAAAAATATTGTTGGTCAAAGGACTGCAATAACTAAGATCAAAGAACTACAAAAGACTAATTAAAATTAAAAAAATATATATATAAAGTGTTAGCGCTCACAGAACTAGATTATTATGTCATTTAAACAGACTGATAAACCAACTTGCAGGCTTGGTAATGAGTCTTAGTGTAGCTTTTGTAGCATCAGCAACTGACTCTCCAAAACGTCTTAGAATGCTTTTTTCAATCACCTTTTTGGCAAATTCAGGAGAGATATGAATGTTGTAATTGGCAGGATGGACACTTGTCTCACTAAGCTCTTCCTACATCATGATATATAGTGATACATGGATGACATGATTAATGGTGCTAGAACAAATGCACTATAAGTTAATCCAGCATGTATGTTCCCAGATATGGTATATATATATATATAATATATATCATTTTGAATTATCCATTCATTGTACAATATAAGTATAAACTTACCTCGGTTATCTTTCTTTGTTTAGGTGGTGGGGGTTTGAATTGTTCTCTTACAGTTGACATACTAGTACCTTCCTATAATAATACAATTTTATAATAATAGTGCATTAAATCATGAAAATACTTTCTGATATCTCTCTTAATCCGGGTTGGTGGACCACATTTATTTGGCTCACTAATGCAAAACATACCATGCAGGCAGTTTTATAATTGTTCTAGTTTTTGGTTATATTGTGAGTATACAATATATTGTCCACTAGTTTGCATCATTTTATTCTATTGTTGTATGCAACAATTGAAAGAGATAAATAAACTACATACTTAAACACTTAGCACTGATGAATTTAATTAACTTTACTGTGAGCTTTTTAATGATGGGTACGACTGAACAAGGTTCAAGGATACCTTATTATAGCATTTGCATTCAGTTGCTTTCACATCATTACTATAATTATAGTTATATGATACAATCATAGGACACATTTAATTCATATTAATTATACCTCTAAAGCAAGAGCAGGGTTATCAATTCCACTTGTATGAGGTCCTTGAGCTCGTTTACGTGTTGGATGTTTAGCAACAGGAATATCTTTATCATCCTACATAACAATAAAGTTGTGCTATAGTAGAATGTGTTATTAATAATTATTAAATTAGTAGTAATTAAAAGTTGTAGTCTTGTTCGAGTACATGTTAATAATATGGTGTTACAAATGATGTTACATATTTGTGTTCTTTGTTATTATAAAAACATTCCTACATTGTGTATGGCTTTGTCTGTTATATTTCTTCTTTAATCTACTTTTTTCTAATTTTCTGCCATGACTACTATAATAACTCACCAGATCCTGAGTTTCTTCATCACTATCATCTTTTGTTTCATCAGCTATCATACGATCTTTGTTGATTTGAAGAAACAGTCCTGTTTCCTCTACTCTTAGACAGCATACTTCCCAAAATTTGTTAAACCAACTGTCACGATCAGGAAGACAGAGAGGCATGCGATTCTCACGAGTCTTTTTATAGTCTCCAGTAGGTATTACAGGAATCTCTTTTGCGATTTTCTGATTTACTCTAACTTCATTTATTAGGAATAGTTTTAAATCCTCTTCCCATACCTTCAATCGACCTTCAAATCTCTCTTTGATAAGTGCTTTCCATCCTTCTTCATCATCGTAATCAGGCTCTTCTACATCTTTATTATCTCTGTCATCTATCCTAGTACAATCCTCCTTGTTAGCAAATGTGAGAACAAACACAGTGAAATTCCAGAATTCTTCTCCAAATGCATCAGTGAGCTTTTTCATGGCATGTTTATCGTCATCAGTAAGTCGAGTATTGATCATTTTAGTACAATAGAGAACTAAACTAAGCTTTTTGCACTTATCTCTCATGCCTTGAATGTATTCCTCCTCTTTTACTGTACGATCTTGGAGACCAGGAGAGTCGAATATGGTTACTGGAACATCATTGATGGTTTTGATATACCCTTCAACCTCTGTAGTACTTCGATTAGCGCGAGCTCCCTCTTTTGCTACTTGACCTCCAAGGACACCATTGATAAGTGTAGATTTCCCTTGACCTGTTTTCCCAGTAACAAGCATTCTCAGCTCACGCCCATTAGCCACGGCTGCTAAAAATTGAGACTTAAGGGCATCAAATAAGTTTGAAATTTTGCGGCTAGTCCTATAAGAAATGTATAATGTTAGTATACCAGCCAATCATAGTACAATAAATAATGAATTACGTTAGTATCTACGCTAATAATGCATAACTATGCATCATGTTAAATCATACCATTCTTTTAAAGGAGTCTCAAGTGTACCTGCTGCCATTTCTCTTGGCAGATCTGCAGTTTAAAAGAATGAATAGAATTACAGCATGCCAAATTTCTTGGTAATTGTAAAGAATGACTACTACTAATTCAAATCCAAAATAAAATTAAAGTGTATTAGGCAAGACTTTCTTTGTTTAGAGTTTTTTTGAACAATGTATGTAGTTTTTTTTGATTTCTATAAGTTTGGTTGATGCTACTGTGTAAATAATGATTTTTCCACCTGGTGTGCAAAGTAGTCCTAACATTGTATAAAAATATTGAATGTGATGAATAAAAATGAATAAAATAGACTACTGATACACATAGCAACCAATTCAATTTAATTTATTGTGATGTTAGGTTTGACTCTCTAGTCTTCAATATTACATAATTCACAGCATCAAAAAACCTTTTCACATTTATAATCATGTTACTTTCAGGCTATAATTGTGGTTCTAAATGCTAATTGCATTTCTCTCCAAATCTAGTCTAGTCACGACTCATTGATAATGATTAAAATATATAGTTGCAGCAGTTTGTTTGAATCACACATCATGACTCACAATGAGTAATTCAAACAAGCTCTAGCAATTATATATTAAAATCATTATCAACTAACCTACTATAATGGACACCATACTTTATATTATAAAACTAGGAAATGCAGGGTTTGCCTCATATAGTGATAGGCTAGATTAAATGACAAATGCACTTTGATCTCTAGTATGTCCAGGATAATAGTAAACTTTCACATCTGCAGCATAATTTTTGTATACTTAGCTTCAAACGTAGTCATTGATCTTACTCACCTCACACTACGTACTCTAGATGTCTTATACACATCTTTTAATTAATATATATGTTTTTTTTCTTTTCTTCAAGTTTACTGCATTACTAAACATTTTTGCTGTGAACATAACTGATCATGTGCCTTCGCATACCTATGGTTCTGGGTTCTGGTAAAGCAAGTATCGCATTCCTAAGCATGACTGAACCACACACACACACACACAAAAACTAAGGTGAGATTTTGATGCACCATTCAGATTAGTTGCCTCAAGCTAAAACGCTCAGCAATTAATATATGCAGTTTCCAAGGTTAGGGTTATTAGGTTAAAAGTCAAGCTGTGAATGCTATACCATATGAATTGTCTTAATAGCTAATGTTGGCACTGTATAACAATATTCATTTCCGCCAAAATAGAATGCCATAAGATGCTGATATCCTTGTAAGCTATAGATGATATGTATAGCCTGACTTCTTGGTATATAACCCTTTGATATCAATTCTAGGACTTGTCTTTCCCTATGGCTGATATTTTGGGGTTCAAGTATGATAATTCTTAAACTATATCATGTGATCACATACCAGCAGCTGTTATGAGCTTTGCAGTAAGCTCATCACCAGCACATTTTACTTGTCCACCTAGATCGTTGAGAATTTCAAGAAAACTGACACAGTGCGTCCACATCGCCTGAACGTCATTTTTCCAGTCCAGTCCAGCTTTGAAGGCGACTATTATATCAGAGAAATTTTCTCTCTTCCTAACTTCTTCATTGATCAGCTTTGCTGAAAATGCTTTCTCAGCAAACGATTTCATACAACCACTTAGTACTGAGCTAAGATTAGCAAAATTTTCATCCAAAACATTGGTAATAGCTTGTCTGTATACTCTTAGTTTTCGAGGGTCTTCCTTAGCTTTAGCCATAAGCGAGCTGTTGTGCGACTGCTCCTAACCGGAGGTACAAGCCACTTAATTTCACAATGGGCGTGGTCTTCCGTTAATTATTATATACATTTTTAATAAAAAATGGGCTGGGGTGCGCAGTGTAGATCTATACTGCAGAGTCAGTGCATGTAACACAATTTCACTTAGAAATAATCTTCTGCCTTTTCCAGAGACACGTAATCTTCTGTCTTATCCGGAGACTTTCTTTATTCTTTTTAGGCTCCTTAAGTGAGAACAATATACGTATACCACGGAATATGGATTACTGAGAGTTGTGATGGATTATGGATTATGGATTACTGAGAGTTGTGATGGACAGACAAGAGATATCTCACGTGATGCGCAAGATGATTATTGATAACTCAGCATTTCTCTTCAATCAAAGGGAAAAAGGTTTGCCGTTTACTGAGTACTTTGCACTCTAATTGACAAAAGGTCCAACACTTTCCAACTTCTTAGTAAAAGTTAGTGATTCTCCAATGACAACTATGCTGCTAGTATTTTAGTTCGCGCTCAACGTATCGACAAAGAGAACTGCCAAAGTTAGTAAAACTGTCATAACTTTCCAAACAAGTATTTTTGCAAAAATTCTCCCTTTTAAAAGCTGGAAAATGTCAACCTGTACACAGCAGCTTTTTATTGAATTCTTGAGTCTTACTGAAAGCTGTGCTTTTTTTCAAAAGTTTTTCAGACTTTTAAAGCTTTTTGTTCATTTGACACTCCTTTTAGCAGTATTCTTATGAAGTACAGAAGTTTTGCTACTGTCCAATATAGTTTGGTGGCTACCAGTGCCGTGTTTGCCGTTATTGCCGAGTTAAAGCAGGTTAAAGCCATTTGCGCGGTAACAGACAGTCAGACACCAGTACCCTT
Source organism: Xestospongia muta (assembly GCA_963693285.1). Classification (NCBI taxonomy): domain Eukaryota; kingdom Metazoa; phylum Porifera; class Demospongiae; order Haplosclerida; family Petrosiidae; genus Xestospongia; species Xestospongia muta. The sequence continues at coordinate 3,920,779 of OY848929.1, read as the reverse complement.
GCTATGCGCCCTCGCGCAGCGAGGTTACTGAATAATAAACAGTAATAAAACATAATACGCATGATACTGTTGCTCAGTTTGGATTACTGAGAGTTGTGATGGACTCAAGTCTTCCCTCAGGATTAACAAATCTAGGAAACTCTTGCTTTGCAAATTCAACTGTTCAGACAATCCTTCATATTTTCGTACAAGAATATATATATAAATAAACATGAAGAATGGAGTAAGAATTGTTATTGTTAATATCATAATGTACTCTTAGCTACATTATGCTGTATATGCTTGATAAAAAGATTGCAGAATCTCTGCATGCAGGAGTGTACTAAGGTGATACAGCCAACAGAGATCTAAAATCAACTGAACAGTAATTGACAAACACTAATATGAAGCAAATTGTATATTTCATAGAATTCATTCCACATTGGTCTTCAGGTGATCAAAAGATCCCCATGAGTTCTTACTAAGTTCTTCTTCAAATCAAAGAGAGGTATTTATATTTATTATTATAACTACGGCGCGCCATTTCGGTCAAAAAATGGATATTGTGCTATAATTGTTATAACAAAGACTTAAGTTACCACTTATTAGACGCAATTAACAGTAGGCTTAAAGTAACTAGGTTTCATACAAATGTATTAAAATGTTATTTTTTCTTTCTTTGCTGAACACATTCAAATGTTATAATTGACTTTGCCTACTATGTCTTTGCTTACTCATTTTACTAACTACAAACTGTATATTATTAAACAACAAATAGAACTACAACAAGTAAGCACTTAATTACTCTTTATCAATTTAGTAAACCACTTTCCAGGCTTGGCAATATATTCTGCTATTTTTCCTAAAAGATTAGAAGATGCCCCAACAGATCTTCTAAGAGTTTCTTGTATTATCCGTGTTGAACGTTCCTTGGTCATAGGAATTTTCATATTGGCAGGATGCTCTTTATTAGAAGAATCAGGTATTTGTGGTATAGCAAGGACAAGTTGTTTATTCTGTGCAGGCTCAATTGTTTGTTGAGATGATGATGGCTAGAAAAGAATAATAATTACTTTACTAAAAAGCATTAGTAATATATCCATCCATCCACACATTTAAAATTAGTCTTATCATTAGACTCCCTTTCTGTCAAATGTCAGGAGTCTGGTGATGAGACTTAGTTTATATATGGATGGTGATAAAAGCACCTCAGAGTAGGAATGGCAGTGTGAAAACCTAGTAGTTCTTTCATAAATAATTCTTTACATGTACATTTAACTGAATGAATGGTTAATTGGTTATCAATGAATGTTATAATACTACCTTTAAAGAAGGAATGGGGGTACTGACATCACTTGTATAAGACATTGGTTGTGATTTAAGTTGTTCAGACGAAGGCAGTTCATGATCTTCCTATATGTATGAAAAGTTAATAGACAAAACAAAGCTTTATTACTTACTTGAGGAAATGTTGGAACAGATTTATTTCTGGGCACTCGTTTAGGTACTGGTGGTGGAATTTTAGACTATTTAATGTAATAATTAATGAATAAATACAAAGTAAAATAACCTGTTGTTGACGTTTCTGCTCAAACTTTTTCCAGTACTATAAATAAAATTATCATTATTTTGTTGAATATGTTGTTAATTCAAACCTGTTTTAAAGCAGCAAATGTTTTAGGTTCTTCCAACTCCTATATAAAAATTTGATCAGTGTATCCTTTTTCTTACTTGACTAAATCGATAGTTATATGTTGCTTGTTTTCTTAAGTTTTTTTCTGCATCAGCTATGCTGTCTAGTTGTCTCGATGTGAGGCGTTCTAACACTCTCTTAGATTTTGATGGTACACTGAATACAGTGCCAACAAATGCTTGAGAATTAGCGCGAACAGACTTCTCCAATGTATTCCCTGGGTGTTTACGAGGATATTTTGTCACTAAGACATTATTTGAGTGTTTTTTGACATGTATAGAAGGTTTTGATGGTGCAAATCTAAACAATTTAGAAGCTTTGCTTTTGATCATTTCTTTATCTTTTAGACTCTTCTGCACCAGATGCATATTTCTGTGAATGAAAGGAAAACAACATTTTCCTCATTCCTCATTGATATACTTTATTGCCTATTAGAACGATAGTGTCACATATAATAATATGTACAAGTGTCACAGACTTAGTAGGTACATTTTGGGTCATATCAAATTATGCTTTATTACCATAGATATACTAATATCTATGGTATCACTTACCACTACTATTAAAGAGTGATCATTATTATTTTTATAATTACTGCATAATATACTTTTTGGTAGTAAAACTTATTGTAGCATTCTTTAATGACTACTCATAGCTGGTATACAGTTAAATTAGCAGGCCCAGTAAGAGTGTGCTTGTGAAATGAAGCAGTCATATACAAGATATGCTTTACTTACATTTTAGACTGTTTTAGACTAATTACACATAGTCCCTTGAAGGTAATCTTATAGTCTACTACTAGTGGTCTTACCTCAAAGCCTCTAATTCTTCACGTTGACTAGTTACTATCCTTCCAACTTTTCCTCGATCTGATTCTTTCTCTAACTTTAAGCCTTCCCATCCAACAAATCGATGACTTGAGTTTGCTTTGGAATCTCCTTTCTCCGTCTTCATTTCTTGTATTATTCTAAAGTGTTTCTCTCTCACTGCTGCAGCTAGCAAACCCCATGAGGACGACTTCAGTACATTCTTCACTGTCCTTTGCTCTCTTAGTTCAACTAATTCTGTCTCATTCATTACTTGTCGTTGCTTCACAATGTATTCTTCTGACACTGTCTTGTTCGTTACAGGAATTTTAGATCCACTGGAAGTGTACAACTCTTTTCGAGTGTCCATCACTTCCTCTAACTTAAATAGCTCCACCCTAATGCCCTATTATTTCTAGACCTGGTCAGGACCCCGTGAATTGATAATACCGTAATGCGCATGCGTACTGACTATTTTAACTACTGCGCGCTGTTTCAATTATTGCAGTATCGAAGTTTGCATTAATTTATTAGACGCAATAGATATTAGGCTTTAAAAAGGTAATTCTAAAGTTATCAAAATTCCTAAAAAAATATTGTTGGTCAAAGGACTGCAATAACTAAGATCAAAGAACTACAAAAGACTAATTAAAATTAAAAAAATATATATATAAAGTGTTAGCGCTCACAGAACTAGATTATTATGTCATTTAAACAGACTGATAAACCAACTTGCAGGCTTGGTAATGAGTCTTAGTGTAGCTTTTGTAGCATCAGCAACTGACTCTCCAAAACATCTTAGAATGCTTTTTTCAATCACCTTTTTGGCAAATTCAGGAGAGATATGAATGTTGTAATTGGCAGGATGGACACTTGTCTCACTAAGCTCTTCCTACATCATGATATATAGTGATACATGGATGACATGATTAATGGTGCTAGAACAAATGCACTATAAGTTAATCCAGCATGTATGTTCCCAGATATGGTATATATATATATATAATATATATCACTTTGAATTATCCATTCATTGTACAATATAAGTATAAACTTACCTCGGTTATCTTTCTTTGTTTAGGTGGTGGGGGTTTGAATTGTTCTCTTACAGTTGACATACTAGTACCTTCCTATAATAATACAATTTTATAATAATAGTGCATTAAATCATGAAAATACTTTCTGATATCTCTCTTAATCCGGGTTGGTGGACCACATTTATTTGGCTCACTAATGCAAAACATACCATGCAGGCAGTTTTATAATTGTTCTAGTTTTTGGTTATATTGTGAGTATACAATATATTGTCCACTAGTTTGCATCATTTTATTCTATTGTTGTATGCAACAATTGAAAGAGATAAATAAACTACATACTTAAACACTTAGCACTGATGAATTTAATTAACTTTACTGTGAGCTTTTTAATGATGGGTACGACTGAACAAGGTTCAAGGATACCTTATTATAGCATTTGCATTCAGTTGCTTTCACATCATTACTATAATTATAGTTATATGATACAATCATAGGACACATTTAATTCATATTAATTATACCTCTAAAGCAAGAGCAGGGTTATCAATTCCACTTGTATGAGGTCCTTGAGCTCGTTTACGTGTTGGATGTTTAGCAACAGGAATATCTTTATCATCCTACATAACAATAAAGTTGTGCTATAGTAGAATGTGTTATTAATAATTATTAAATTAGTAGTAATTAAAAGTTGTAGTCTTGTTCGAGTACATGTTAATAATATGGTGTTACAAATGATGTTACATATTTGTGTTCTTTGTTATTATAAAAACATTCCTACATTGTGTATGGCTTTGTCTGTTATATTTCTTCTTTAATCTACTTTTTTCTAATTTTCTGCCATGACTACTATAATAACTCACCAGATCCTGAGTTTCTTCATCACTATCATCTTTTGTTTCATCAGCTATCATACGATCTTTGTTGATTTGAAGAAACAGTCCTGTTTCCTCTACTCTTAGACAGCATACTTCCCAAAATTTGTTAAACCAACTGTCACGATCAGGAAGACAGAGAGGCATGCGATTCTCACGAGTCTTTTTATAGTCTCCAGTAGGTATTACAGGAATCTCTTTTGCGATTTTCTGATTTACTCTAACTTCATTTATTAGGAATAGTTTTAAATCCTCTTCCCATACCTTCAATCGACCTTCAAATCTCTCTTTGATAAGTGCTTTCCATCCTTCTTCATCATCGTAATCAGGCTCTTCTACATCTTTATTATCTCTGTCATCTATCCTAGTACAATCGTCCTTGTTAGCAAATGTGAGAACAAACACAGTGAAATTCCAGAATTCTTCTCCAAATGCATCAGTGAGCTTTTTCATGGCATGTTTATCGTCATCAGTAAGTCGAGTATTGATCATTTTAGTACAATAGAGAACTAAACTAAGCTTTTTGCACTTATCTCTCATGCCTTGAATGTATTCCTCCTCTTTTACTGTACGATCTTGGAGACCAGGAGAGTCGAATATGGTTACTGGAACATCATTGATGGTTTTGGTATACCCTTCAACCTCTGTAGTACTTCGATTAGCGCGAGCTCCCTCTTTTGCTACTTGACCTCCAAGGACACCATTGATAAGTGTAGATTTCCCTTGACCTGTTTTCCCAGTAACAAGCATTCTCAGCTCACACCCATTAGCCATGGCTGCTAAAAACTGAAACTTAACGGTTTCAACTAAGTTTGAAAATTTGTGGCTAGTCCTATAAGAAATGTATAATGTTAGTATACCAGCCAATCATAGTACAATAAATAATGAATTATGTTAGTATCTCTGCTAATAATGCATAACTATGCATCATGTTAAATCATACCATTCTTTTAAATGGGTCTCAAGTGTACCTGCTGCCATTTCTCTTGGCAGATCTGCAGTTTAAAAGAATGAATAGAATTACAGCATGCCAAATTTCTTGGTAATTGTAAAGAATGACTACTACTAATTCAAATCCAAAATAAAATTAAAGTGTATTAGGCAAGACTTTCTTTGTTTAGAGTTTTTTTGAACAATGTATGTAGTTGTTTTTGATTTCTATAAGTTTGGTTGATGCTACTATGTAAATAATGATTTTTCCACCTGGTGTGCAAAGTAGTCCTAACATTGTATAAAAATATTGAATGTGATGAATAAAAATGAATAAAATAGACTACTGATACACATAGCAACCAATTCAATTTAATTTATTGTGATGTTAGGTTTGACTCTCTAGTCTTCAATATTACATAATTCACAGCATCAAAAAACCTTTTCACTTTTATAATCATGTTACTTTCAGGCTATAATTGTGGTTCTAAATGCTAATTGCATTTCTCTCCAAATCCGGTCTTGTCACGACTCATTGATAATGATTAAAATATATAGTTGCAGAAGTTTGTTTGAATCACACATCATGACTCACAATGAGTAATTCAAACAAGCTCTAGCAATTATATAATAAAATCATTATCAACTAACTTAACCTACTATAATGGACACCATATACTTTATCTTTATATTATAAAACTAGGAAATGCAGAGTTTGCCTCATGTAGTGATAGGCTAGATTAAATGACAAATGTACTTTGATCTCTAATATGTCCAGGATAATAGTAAACTTTCACATTTGCAGCATAATTTTTGTATACTTAGCTTCAAACGTAGTCATTGATCTTACTCACCTCACACTACGTACTCTAGATGTCTTATACACATCTTTTAATTAATATATATGTTTTTTTTTCTTTTCTTCAAGTTTACTGCATTACTAAAAATTTTTGCTGTGAACATAACTGATCATGTGCCTTCGCATACCTATGGTTCTGGGTTCTGGTAAAGCAACTATTGCATTCCTAAGCATGACTGAACCACACACACACACACACACACACACACACACAAAAACTAAGGTGAGATTTTGATGCACCATTCAGATTAGTTGCCTCAAGCTAAGACGCTCAGCAATTAATATATGCAGCTTCCAAGGTTAGGGTTAGGTTAAAAGTCAAGCTGTGAATGCTATACCATATGAATTGTCTTAATAGCTAATGTTGGCACTGTATAACAATATTCATTTCCGCCAAAATAGAATGCCATAAGATGCTGATATCCTTGTAAGCCATAGATGATATGTATATAGCCTGACTTCTTGGTATATAACCCTTTGATATCAATTCTAGGCCTTGTCTTTCCCTATCGCTGATATCGTGGGGTTCAAGTATGATAATTCTTAAACTATATCATGTGATCACATACCAACAGCTGTCATGAGCTTTGCAGTAAGCTCATCACCAGCACATTTTACTGGTCCACCTAGATCGTTGAGAATTTCAAGAAAACTGACACAGTGCATCCACATCGCCTGAACGTCATTTTTCCAGTCCAGTCCAGCTTTGAAGGCGTCTATTATATCAGAGAAATTTTCTCTCTTCCTAACTTCTTCATTGATCAGCTTTGCTGAAAATGCTTTCTCAGCAAACGATTTCATACAACCATTTAGTACTGAGCTAAGTTTAGCAAAATTTTCATCCAAAACATTGGTAATAGCTTGTCTGTATACTCTTAGTTTTCGAGGGTCTTCCTTAGCTTTAGCCATAAGCGAGCTGTTGTGCGACTGCTCCTAGCCGGAGGTACAACTCAGTAACTGTTGTCTAATACTACTCATCTCTTACCTTGTCTCTTTGATGTTTATCATAAATGATGTCATGGCCTAATGTTAACTTGAGCAATCCCCTCTCCTTCAATAGGCCAAGATTTTTCTTTGCTGTCACTAATAGAATATCCATCATATGGTGTGGAGCATAGCAGGTAATAATTATTGAGTTGCCTTCCATTATAACTCGAACTTGGACATTATTCACTAAATCTTCAAAGGCTTTTGATAGCAAGTCTCTAATATCGTTAAGAGTGTGCTCATCTGTCTTCCACTCTAAAACAAACTCAACAGTCTCACAGGTAGGGGGATGAGATGATAAGATTCTCTTGAAGCTTTCTTTACAGCATACACTAAGTTTAACTTCTTCGCAAAATGTATCAACTGCTGTCTTGAACTCTGTGATGTGTCGTTTAGCCTCAGTGATATTATAGTGATCAACAATAGCCTCCAAACAACAAACATTAATAATTGTACATTTGTTTTCTACTAGTTCCATTACATCATCAAATGATTCAGCTATAGCTAATTGAGGTTTTAGCCCTGGGAAACATCTCTGAAGATACCTTTTTAACTCTTGAAGTGAAGGAATACCCTTAGCAATGACAGGTGCAACAGCCTCAATAAGATTTCCAAATTTCACTCTCATCTGATCAAAACCATACTGATATGTGCGCTGAAGATTGACTTTGTAAGGAAAGATTTGATCTACAGATATAAAAAGTAAGTTATTGTTTAATTTATCATTAATACTTTACCATACTCTTTGAGTATATCTTTAGCAACAGTTACTGTCTGTTCACATTTCAATAAGACACTGCCTAACACTTTTAATTTGTTAACATCTTCAGAAACTGTAGTATGTAATGCTCTCAATGGACCATCTCCTAGTACACCTCTTAATCTAGTGACTTCATCTAACGTCTCCTTAGAGATCACTCCCTCTGTATATAACATCTGAACAATCTCCAAGGGAAGAGTAAGTGGTAAGATCTTATCAGTGTGTTTCTGTAGCATTTGACAAACTGAAATGGATAAGAGTCCAATATAAATAATAAATATTAATATTATATATGTACTACTAACACTACTTTATACCTATATCTGAATCAAGTTTCTCATGTTTTTGTTCTAATTCCTCTTTCTTATTATCTCGTTTTATTTTTCTTGAACTTGATATCTCAGTGTCATCTATTAATTATTTAGTTATATTTGGTAGATCTAATGAACACAATATTCTACTTACATCTAGTTAAGTAGTTGTGTATTTCAGTAGCTTTCTTGATATTATTAACAACAGGACTCTTAATAGTATCAATCACTGTTTCCCAGGTAACAAGATGTGACTCAGTAGTAGCTAACCAGCTATGAATGACTTGATCAAGTTTGTAAGTATTACTGAACTGACTACTTGTTAAACCATTTAAAACACTCTGAGAAACCTTGAGTGATACACCAATCTCATACCACTTGTCATTAATATCAGCTAACAGATTGAGTAGTTCATGTTTAGTAGGAGAAATACCTGAGAAATAGGGAAATTAAAACATAACAAACAATTCTATCATGTCTTGTATCTCACATTGTAGTGCCATAGCCTCGTTACTAGATTTAGACTCTGTTGAAGTTAGCAGCACATTCGTGCAGCAGCACATTCCCATAGATAGTATAGACTACGTAACCGGGATTGGAAACGGATCACGTGATCCCATAGAACTGAATGAACATTCGAAAACGCACTCCGTGTCCAAAGAAATCAATTAATTTTTATTACCTGACATTGTAAACTGGACATACTCTTACCAGTATTATATTACTCTATGAAGACATTAATGTGATTTTTATTTATCAAAACATTGACTATATAATTTTCTTTATGTTCTATTATTAAAAGAAGTTAATAACACAGGCATTCACTTTTAAATTACTTATTTTACGATGAAAATAGCACTAAAAATACTTTTGTAGCTCTTTCATCTTACAGCATTGTTATTACTAAAAGATTTAGGACGAAATATTTAGAACAAATAAGAACACGTTGGTTTAGACTGTTCTTTCTAAGTAAAGTCGCGCTATTCTTATGGAAAACACTAAAACAACATGAGATAGAGGTGCACTTTTGGGACTATAGCCATTGTTTTAAACTATGTAGACATAAATTACAACCTTTTATCTGAAGATGAAGGATTGCTGTGTTGGTTTAGCTTGTTATAATTTGCTTTAGCAATCTCCTGTCACAGTTATGTAAGATACAAAATACTCGTACATATTCAGTACAAAAATTAAGTATAGTACACTAAAATAATTATTAATAAATATTTTCCTTTCAAATGGTAAAACAAAATTCAGACTGTACTATAGAAAGCACAGGCTAATATAATAGATCTTTTATAGGAATTAGTACTAGTGACTAGGATAATTATGCCACTAAATATTTGATCAGTAATGTACTGATACACGACAGGATTGTTTGAACAACTAATCAATGCTTGAATGAAACTACACCATGTAGACCTAAAGTGCTCTGACGTCCTGATGTCGGGGTATCTTCCCCATATTCTCTCCCTTCTTGTTGTCATATTCTTACAATTATCTTGTTCAAGAGTGGATGACAGGTCATGTATTAGGCTGATTGCAAAAGTTGATACAATCTCCCTGTTTTCAGACCTAGAACACCATTTAACAGGAGGTCTGCACTATCAGATAAAGATGACAAGGAGTGTACCGGAAGTGCGTGGGCGTTTCCAATCCCGGTTACGTAGTCTATACTATCTATGACATTCCTCAGGTACTAGATAACCACGCCTTATTAAATATTTGTGGTTTCAAGTATTTTTGATAGGGTGGAGCTGCAGTTGCTGTTTTGCTGTATACTGAAACTTACAACAACAATCACATTGTGTGTAGAACAGAACATTCCATCCGTTTAGTTAATATATTATAAATGATAGCCAATTAATTCCTTTCAAAATACTTTGTTTAATAAATTGTAATAAATTACTTTTTATATTTTAAAAAACGAAATTTTTAGCACGAAATTGTTATCATAAATAATCAATAAAACTAGCACCACAGTCACTGGCCTCCAGCAAAACTTGTCCTTAATTCCTTATACTAGATTGTTTTGCATACAAGTCTAAAAAAATTAGGTTATTATAAATATTTACATTAATTTTATTACTGAATTGAAACAGGTAGTTTAAGTTCACCTCACAGTGATAAGTTTAACATTCTTATATGCAAATATAAAATCATAATGGTTTGTCATATACAAAGATGACACCATCATTCAATGTGATTTCTTAATATACATCATTACAACAGTTTACATTCAAAGTCATAATAACCAGCATTAAAAGCAAATGTACTAAAAAATGAACAAATGGTCTTATTGCTGGTCGAAAAAGACATACCCACATCAAAACAACTGACGATAGTATTTGCACTAACTTGACACACTTGAATATCATATTGTCATTTACATCTGTACTCTCAATAGCCAGCAATAAGAAGAAATGTACTAAAAAATGAATAAATGGTCTTATTGCTGGGCAAAGGAAGACACACCCAAATCAAATCAACTGACGATAGTATTTGCACTAACTTGACACACTTGAATATCATGTTGTCATTTACATCTGTACTCTCAATAGCCATCAATAAGAAGACATGTACTGAAAATGAATAAATGGTCTTATTGCTGGGCGAGGAAGACACGCCCACATCAAATCAACTGACGATAGCATTTATACTAACTTGAGACACTTGAATATCATATTGTCATTTACATCTGTACTCTCAATAGCCAGCAATAAGAAGAAATGTACTAAAAAATGAATAAATGGTCTTATTGCTGGGCAAAGGAAGACACACCCAAATCAAATCAACTGACGATAGTATTTGCACTAACTTGACACACTTGAATATCATGTTGTCATTTACATCTGTACTCTCAATAGCCATCAATAAGAAGACATGTACTGAAAATGAATAAATGGTCTTATTGCTGGGCGAGGAAGACACGCCCACATCAAATCAACTGACGATAGCATTTATACTAACTTGAGACACTTGAATATCATATTGTCGTTTACATTCAAAGTCTCCATAGCCAGCAATAAGAAGAAATGTACTAAAAATGAACAAATGGTCTTATTGCTGGGCAAGAAAGACACACCCAAATCAAATCAACTGACGATAGTCTTTGCACTAACTCGACACACTTGAATATCATATTGTCATTTACATCTGTACTCTTAATAGCCAGCAATAAGAAGAAATGTACTAAAAAATGAATAAATGGTCTTATTGCTGGGCAAAGGAAGACACACCCAAATCAAATCAACTGACGATAGTCTTTGCACTAACTCGACACACTTGAATATCATGTTGTCATTTACATCTGTACTCTTAATAGCCAGCAATAAGAAGAAATGTACTGAAAATGAATAAATGCATCTTATTGCTGGGCGAGGAAGACACGCACACATCAAATCAACTGACGATAGTCTTTGCACTAACTTGACACACTTGAATATCATGTTGTCATTTACATCTGTACTCTCAATAGCCAGCAATAAGAAGAAATGTACTAAAAAATGAATAAATGGTCTTATTGCTGGCTGAAAAAGACATACCCACATCAAAACAACTGACGATAGTATTTGCACTAACTTGACACACTTGAATATCATATTGTCATTTACATCTGTACTCTCAATAGCCAGCAATAAGAAGAAATGTACTAAAAAATGAATAAATGGTCTTATTGCTGGGCAAAGGAAGACACACCCAAATCAAATCAACTGACGATAGTATTTGCACTAACTTGACACACTTGAATATCATATTGTTGTTTACATCTGTACTCTCAATAGCCATCAATAAGAAGACATGTACTGAAAATGAATAAATGGTCTTATTGCTGGACGAGGAAGACACACCCACATCAAATCAACTGACGATAGCATTTATACTAACTTGAGACACTTGAATATCATATTGTCGTTTACATTCAAAGTCTCAATAGCCAGCAATAAGAAGAAATGTACTAAAAAATGAATAAATGGTCTTATTGCTGGGCGAGGAAGACACACCCACATCAAAACAACTGACGATAGTATTTGCACTAACTTGACACACTTGAATATCATATTGTCGTTTACATTCAAAGTCTCAATAGCCAGCAATAAGAAGAAATGTACTAAAAATGAACAAATGGTCTTATTGCTGGGCAAGGAAGACACACCCACATCAAATCAACTGACGATAGTATTTGCACTAACTTGACACACTTGAATATAATATTGTCATTTACATCTGTACTCTCAATAGCCAGCAATAAGAAGAAATGTACTGAAAATGAATAAATGCATCTTATTGCTGGGCGAGGAAGGCACACCCACATCAAAACAACTGACGATAGTATTTGCACTAACTTGACACAGTTGAATATCATATTGTTGTTTACATTCAAAGTCTCCATAGCCAGCAATAAGAAGAAATGTACTAATAATGAACAAATGGTCTTATTGCTGGGCGAGGAAGACACACCCACATCAAAACAACTGACGATAGTATTTGCACTAACTTGACACACTTGAATATCATATTGTTGTTTACATTCAAAGTATCCATAGCCAGCAATAAGAAGAAATGTACTAAAAATGAACAAATGGTCTTATTGCTGGGCAAGGAAACACGCCCACATCAAATCAACTGACGATAGTCTTTGCACTAACTTAAAACATTTGAATATCATGTTGTCATTTACATTTGTACTCTCAATAGCCATCAATAAGAAGACATGTACTGAAAATGAATAAATGGTCTTATTGCTGGGCGAGAAAGACACGCCCACATCAAATCAACTGACGATAACAATTATAATAACTTGAGACACTTGAATATCATATTGTTGTTAACATTCAAAATCTCAATAGCCAGCAATAAGAAGAAATGTACTAAAAAATGAATAAATGGTCTTATTGCTGGGCGAGGAAGACACACCCACATCAAAACAACTGACGATAGTATTTGCACTAACTTGACACACTTGAATATCATATTGTCGTTTACATTCAAAGTCTCAATGGCCAGCAATAAAAAGAAATGTACTAAAAAATGAATAAATGGTCTTATTGCTGGGCGAGGAAGACACACCCACATCAAAACAACTGACGATAGTATTTGCACTAACTTGACACACTTGAATATCATGTTGTCATTTACATCTGTACTCTCAATAGCCAGCAATAAGAAGAAATGTACTAAAAAATGAATAAACGGTCTTATTGCTGGGCGAGGAAGACACACCCACATCAAAACAACTGACGATAGTATTTGCACTAACTTGACACACTTGAATATCATATTGTCATTTACATTCAAAGTCTCCATAGCCAGCAATAAGAGGAAATGTACTAAAAAAGGAACAAATGGTCTTATTGCTGGGCGAGAAAGACACGCCCACATCAAATCAACTGACGATAGTCTTTGCACTAACTTGACACACTTGAATATCATGTTGTCATTTACATCTGTACTCTTAATAGCCAGCAATAAGAAGAAATGTACTGAAAATGAATAAATGCATCTTATTGCTGGGCGAGGAAGACACGCCCACATCAAATCAACTGACGATAGTCTTTGCACTAACTTGACACACTTGAATATCATGTTGTCATTTACATCTGTACTCTCAATAGCCAGCAATAAGAAGAAATGTACTAAAAAATGAATAAATGGTCTTATTGCTGGGCGAGGAAGACACGCCCACATCAAATCAACTGACGATAGTATTTGCACTAACTTGACACACTTGAATATTATGTTGTCATCTACATCTGTACTCTCAATAGCCAGTAATAAGAACAAATGTACTGAAAATTGAATAAATGGTCTTATTGCTGGGCGAGGAAGACACACCCACATCAAAACAACTGACAAAAGTGTTTGTACTAACTTAACACACGAATATCATATTGTCGTTTACATTCAAATTCTTCATAGCCAGCAATAAGAGGAAATGTACTAAAAAATAAACAAATGGTCTTATTGCTGGGCGAGAAAGACACACCCATATCAAAACAACTGACGATAGTATTTGTACTAACTTGACACACTTGAATATCATATTGTCGTTTACATTCAAAGTCTCATTAGCCAGCAATAAGAGGAAATGTACTAAAAATGAACAAACAGTCTTATTGCTGGGCAAGGAAGACACACCCACATCAAAACAACTGACGAAAGTGTGTGTACTAACTTGACACACTTGAATATCATATTGTCGTTTACGTTCAAATTCTTCATAGCCAGCAATAAGAGGAAATGTACTAAAAAATAAACAAATGGTCTTATTGCTGGGTGAAGAAGACACACCCACATCAAAACAACTGACGATAGTATTTGTACTAACTTGACACATTTGAATATCATATTGTCGTTTACGTTCAAATTCTTCATAGCCAGCAATAAGAGGAAATGTACTAAAAAATAAACAAATGGTCTTATTGCTGGGTAAGGAAGACATACCTACATCAAAACAACTGACGATAGTATTTGTACTAACTTGACACATTTGAATATCATATTGTCATTCACATTTGAAGTCTCCATAGCCAGCAATAAGAGGAAATGTACTAAAAAATGAACAAATGCTCTTATTGCTGGGCGAGGAAGACACACCCACATCAAAACAACTAACGATAGTATTTGTACTAACTTAACACACTTGAATATTATATTGTGATTTCGATCTGAAGTTTTCATAGCCAGCAATAAGAGGAAATGTACTAAAAAATGAATAAATGGTCTTATTGCTGGGCGAGGAAGACACGCCCACAACAAAACAACTAACGATAGTATTTGTACTAACTTGACACACTTGAATATCATATTGTCATTTAGATCTGAAGTCAAGTCTCAATAGCCAGCAATAAGAGGAAATGTACTAAAAAAAGAACAAATGGTGTTATTGCTGGGTGAGGAAGACACACCCACATCAAAACAACTGACGATAGTATTTGTACTACCTTGACACTCTTGAATATCATATTGTGATGATGACAGTGTTGTTTATATTAACAATTAGATATATGTTGGAGAAGAGTACACAAAAATACTATTAATTTCAGTGGTTGGACAAAAGGAAGACCATATATTAGAATTGTGGCGGAAGAAAATATCCTGCTACTCAGATGAAACATCCCATCATTTGTAAGCTATATATTGTAGACAATAATGCCATAATAAAGCCTACAGATGCATACTTGCAATGAATGTCTAATGACTGTTAGCACAAATGTTGCTTCACTACCTGATGTACAGATACTAGACATTTCTCGAAACACATATTCAAGTAAAAAATCAAACCAGCCATTGTTGCTACAAGAGTAAATTATAAGCAATGTAATCAATCTGATATTATATCTAATAGGACAATTACAATTGAAAATACTACCAAACATGATTACACCTCAAGAACTTACAGATTACTTGTAATAGCTATTAGTACTGATTACAATGAAAGTTTCCATTTAATCCTGTCACTGTGTAGGTTCATCATGGACGTCCAACATCTGTAGATACAGGTCACTGTAAGTTATTATACAGCTATAAGCTACCTATATTAAAACAAAAACAATAGACACAGCATTAGTGAAAACACCTGGTGGAGAGTGGATTGAATATGATGACAATAACATAATTACTAACTATGATTACAACAGAAATATAGACTACATTTCAGTGAGTAACGCTAATGAAAACGATACATCATTATTATTGCTTCTTAGAGGAATGTATGTCTAGCTATATACAAGTCATATGAGTCAGAGGTTAGTATGAAATTATTTCATATCACATAGTACATATTGTAATTAATTATACTAACTAAACTTGTATACCGTATTGAAAGTGATTGATGATTGTCCACCAATTTTATCATGGAGAGAAGTCAGTCTGTTGTTAAAATGTGCATGCTTTACTGTTATAATATTTCTATCAGAGTCCATTAGTTGTTAATGAAGACAAGGAAATAGTAAGTGCATTGCTAGCAAAGAATTTATTCTATATATATGATAAAGGACTGGAAAGAGATCAAGGCACCGTACAAAACCTTATAGCCAGGAGTGTGGCTAATTGCAGAAGTAAACTATATATATATATTCATAAATTATTATATATACATACACACACATAAGTATACATATACATATACATATATAATCATTATATATATTATATAATAGTATCTACTTGTGTAGGTAATAATGAATTACTTAATATTGTTAGCAAAGGATGCAAGTCAAATAATTTTACATGCATGTCAAAGAAATTGTTAAAACTGGAGGAATATTGCTGTTGTCGACTCCATATTCCTTCCATTATTAAAAGCAAGAGGCTTTAGTGGTGTTACAAAATATGTAAGGATTTTATAACTTAAAAAAAGTACAAAAAATAATAAATTCTAGGGCAAAAATCTGTTAGAGAAAGACATGATCATATTTCCAGTTCATCGTCCACAAAATTGGATTCTCATAGTCAGTGACTTAATCAACATAATATATGTTTGGAATACATTACACAGGTTGTTGATGTAAAGGATAAGATCATATATGAAGTCGATTCATATCATAATAGTCATCCTCATTTAATTAATAGCATATGGTAAGGAATTAATGCATAAGATAACATTTGAAAAAGCAGGCTATATTTGTGTAGACTTTAAAAGTTTAAACTATCCATTCGTGAGTGGAGATACTGTGATTCCAAAGTATGTTACACTAATTCAATTTTATAGTACTTGTACATCCATAGATGTGCAACAGTCCAACACAGAGTAATGCCTGTGATTGTGGGGTATTTGTCTGCATGGTAAGACTTCATTAACTTGTATAATGTTCATTTACGTTTACAGGCAGCAAAGTGTTTCATCGAGAAGAGAAAATTAAATTTTAAAGAAGTAAGTGTAAAAAATGCCTACTTGCATAGGCAGGTTACATAAATCATAGAGTGAAGCTCAAATAGCTCGAACAATGATCTTGTTGGAGCTAAATAATCTTCATAAGCAAGAAAGTTAGTGATTCACACAAAATGCTTAGATAAGTCATTTCTTATTGATAATCAGTCTTGTACACTATGTCTGAAAGCAACAGCAATGATGATAATGAATTTCCACCAGTACACTTTAACTCTAATTGTGAGTTGTTAAACACAAAAACATTCCATTCCAGTTTGTTCTATTTAGTAGTTAACACCAAAACAGAGATAAATGAAACAATGCAATCAGAAATGTCAGTTATTAATGCCCACAAAATCCCACTGAATAAGAGCAATGGTTTGGCACTTAAAACAATATTATCCATTGATGATAGTTTGACTATGTTGTCATTGGATGACGTAAACCTCAATTTAAAAGACATAAAAGAATTAACAAACAGTGAAAAATTTATTTCATCTAAGGTACAGTCCATCTCAAATGCCTAATCATTAATAATACACTCAAATAAATGTAGACAGTATACTTTTTTATAAATGTTTTGAAGACAATTAGTAACAACAAATTTGAAACCTTTTATACAGTCAGTAATTGAAATAATCAAATATGTCATGTTTGAACAATACTCTATTATAAAGGATTTGGGTTATGTTGAAGTCATAAACAGTGCTGACTTACAAATTTGCATGACAAGAAAATCCATGTCAGAATTTAATAGAGTGAATCCATGTTTTTACATGAAAGTAAGTTATAACGAAGAAGTCTTGACTATGTACCATATATACAACAGAGGTCTAGTGGACACCAACGATATGGAGAGATATTCCTGATAATTTGTCCTATTTTGGAAGAGGACATGGTACTAGTGAGTGAAAACTAATAAAACACATGCACTATCACCACTTTATCTATTACAGTTCAGCCAACGTGAGAATAAGGATGTATTGGTATATACTATTCATGACAAAATAAGTGATAAGGCTAATGAACTCATTGAAACTTTCAGGTATATTCACATGCGATACTGCATATAATTGAGACAAACTTACAGGAAAGCAGTTGCTACGTGGAGGGCAACAGTAATGAAGGAAGCAAGAAGATATAACAATTAGAAAATTAATGTGGTGAAGATTGGTAAACGATTTAATTAAAAATGGGTACCCTGACATATTTTTAATCATAAGGACACAGGATATGTGAAAAGCATAGCTAAGATTTAACATTTACATCAGATAATTAAATTTAACAGTATGTGGCAAGTTATCTCAGAAGTACATACGATGAGGATAATTTTGAGGTAGAGACTGTTTATTACATGTTGACATTATCTATAAAAATAGCTGACAACTTACAAAAAATGGATCCTTAAAATAAGGTATGTTGTCCATGAAATAATGTATATTAATACATTGTCTGTTAATTCCTAGTTGTTCAGTAGCAGAAGTGCATATGGAAAATGTTCCTCCAGATAACGTAGAAACCATTAAAACTTATGTCAACTCAGGTACATTATAAACTACATGATTACTGAATGATTGTAATTCCAATCTTTGTTAATTTTAGGTTGTGATAGAGAAAATGAAGTTATATATATAATGGTTCTATAAATTCTATGTTTATTGATATTTAGAAGAAGATTTAGAGGACCATGACACACTACTTCCATCATTTACATCTGAACCAGTAATAGATAAGGATGACATCTTTTGCACTAAACAAAAATGGGGCAAGGAGTTTTACCTTAAAAGTTATCCGAATTTTAGACGTGACAAATCAGATCAGTATGTTATTCATATATGTGAATACTATATCTAATACTCTATCATTGTATCAGTGACAGCATATTTACAAGAAGGTTCATTAGAACAACAATCAAAGCAAATAAAGTATGTTTACAAGTATCATTTAAAATTTAAAAAATCATGTGTTTATGATATACAAACAGCACACAATCAGACAATTATTAAATGGAGAATGTTGCAGTGATTTTGGTAAAGTGAAGTATTTAGATGACGGCTGGCCAATTGACCTTGATGATATGGTGAGAATATCAGTCTAACAAACAATTATTCATACAAGTTTCATGTAGCTAATGGAAATCGATTACTATTTACTTGCTTTGGCAAGTGATTGTCTAAAAAAACCTGCATTCTATTTAAGTGATTTTATGAAATCAATCATCTGGCCAGAGGTAATTCCAGATAATAATTACAAGACATAACCTCATTGAATTATACTTATAGGTTCTCACTTTGTTAATAATGGAGAAATTTCACTTTTCATACGAAATAGCTGTTAAGTGCCTTCTACAAAGACAACTTCCCTCTATATAAACACAAAATTCTTGATTTTAGATTGAGCATCTTATTGAAAAATAGTTCATTTGTAAATTATATGCTTCTAAATCTTACGTGTTCTAACAAAAAGACTGACCGACGTCTTTTCAAAATAACACAAGTTTCCTTGTTGCAGTGTCATGTGGTGATGGGACATTAATTAGGCTTCTGCAGCAGCACATTCAAATAAGGAATGTACATTAAGTGCAGCAACACATACCGCGGTTTTAAGGTCCGCCTACAAATATGTGCTGCTGCACGAATCTGATGCTAACTTCAACAGAGTTAGATTTAGGGTGGGACTGGTACACGCAGAGGTAACTATAGTAAAGATAGGGTGGGGCTGCATACTCTCAAAATATGAATATTATAGTTATTAGTCCAGATAGGGTGTGGTTAAATAAATAGCATCATAATTGAACATTGTACTGTGTGTGTATATAAACATCATCTCATATCAAGCCTTATTTCCTATAGCTATCTCTGTCTGTCCACATATCTTTCATCTGTTTACCGTGTATCAGCTACAATATTACTCCTCTCCTGTATATCAAAGGCTCTTGAGAGGCTTGTGTTTGATAAGATCAGCGACTTTGTTTTTCAAAATTGTATCTCACATTGCCAGTTTGGTTTTGTACGTAACCGTTCCACCCTGCAGCAGCTTCTCCAGTATCTTGATTTTCTACATACTTCCTTTGATAACAGCCAGCAATATTAGAGAATTAAAAGATGCACAGGGTCTTGATAAGACTACTTCCTCTAGCCCCAATCAATTTCCTCTCTCTCATGCACACTATCTTCTACTTCCTTACCTGCTAAGCAATTTCAAATTGTCCAAAAGAACACCAATGGAATCCAACATACTCTAAAATGGATATACATAAAACATAAAATAAATACATACAAAACAAAATAGACAAATAAAAACAAAATGAATGACCAATAAAACTAAATGACAGCTGTATTATTTAATAGCTCACTTTAATAATAAACTCACAATATTTTACACGATGAGCCAACAATTCCCATGGAGTTTTCAGGTTGTCAAGGTAACCATGAAGATCAACCAACAATACTGTCACCTAAAATATAACATAAATGTACATAACATAGCATAACTGGAATATAAGCCACCCTGGGCTTAACAGTATGCACATATTATCACTGAAATTATTTCTAATACACTTTTATTAAGCTCATGTGCTTATAAACTGTATAGTAATTGTACAATGTGTCCTACCTCACACCCTGCTTTCAAAAAGTCCGATATTTTGGTCACACCCACATAATACGTAATGTGTGGTTTGCCAGTGGTCGCTGTACCCCAATAAATCGCAATGCTACGATCTTTGAGTAACTCACAAAAGACGATCATCACCTAAAACTTCCTGCAATTAAAATGATAATTAGATATTCTAATAAATGTCCACTTTCTCCTCTCAACCTTACCTGTGATTTTCTGATTATCAAATGATATTTTTCATCTGGTGTAAGAGTGCTGAGATCAGGACTGCGTGAAGTCTCAGGTGTCATCTTGATGAAGAGAAATTGTCTTACTAAACGTTGTAACAACAATTCTTCGTTTAACTAAAACAACTGTACTAATTATTATAATAATTACTTGGAAGCCAAACCACGTGGGTAGTTGATCAATTACTGGTTTGTTAGCTTTCAGTATGAATGCTAGATCTAGTAACAATGACATATAATGAGAAGTGATAATTATCTCTTACATCTTAAGCTATGTTTTAACATCTCACTCTGTTTGTTTCTATCCCTTAATTGTAAAGTCAATGACATTATCTCCTGCAATGTCTCTAGCTTTTTCTGTCTCTTAGCTAGGACTGATAGTAACTCCTTTTAAGTAACTATAAAAAGAAAACAATGGTCATAAATTGACTATATTATTAATAGCTATTGTATCATCATTTACTATGTGAGTGAACAAACGTCTCTACTTAAGAAATATGTATTGTTGGACTTGAACAGTTGACAATTTTCATTATTCAACTGAACTGATCTCAGTATTATAGTTAAATTGTAGTCTTCCATTTCTTCTGAATATAAAATAGACCATATTCTGTTCAGGACTACTACTCAGCAGTACATACGTCATACATCTACAAAGGGTTAAAATTAATACCCCGCCTACAAATAATAATTACAGGAGCCAACTTGGAGGCCTACTTTGAAAACTTGGTTGAAAAGGACAGGCTTGTTTCTTCTCAAAATATACTATCAGCTTTGAGAAATCCAATTTTTAAGCTGTACTTTTTTTTCCTGAAATATGTTTTGCCAAAGTTTACCCATTTCAATAAACTTTTCCAAAGTGAAAAACCAAATGTACATTTTCTTGCTAAATCTCTCACAACAACTTATAAGGCATTCTTGAGTTACTACATGTCAACCACATACCTACAGTCAAGGCCAATCAATGATGTTGATCCAACTTCTTCATCACATATGCTACCTTTATTCTCCATGAGCATGGGTGAAGATGTGTCCAACTTTCTCACCAAGCCTGAAATTATAAACATAAAACGAGAGGTAAAGGGGCTTCTTAAGCATGTTCAATAATTCTATGTAGAGGCTGCTACTCAAATCAAACAACATTTTCCCATTGACGATCCAATTATTAAGTCTCTTGGATTTCTAAATCCAGACACTCTGCACTCAACAAAAGTAGCAGATGTTCTTCAAATTGCTTCAAAGTTTCCAAACGTTGTAAGCATTGAAGATTTAAGAAAACTTGATGACGAATGGCGTGAACTTCAGTTCATAGATAGATCTGACCTTCCTGAATATTCAGGCCATAGAGTTGATGTTGGTACTTTTTGGGGAAGTGTAGGGAACATTCGCGATGGTTCAGGTGGTCTCAGATTAACTGTTGGAAAGTTAACAAAATCATTGCTTTCCATACCACACTCCAATGCTGATGTGGAAAGAATCTTCTCTCATGTTAATCTCATCAAAGTGAAACAGAGGAACCAACTGAAAACCTCAACTCTAGATGCCCTGTTGATGGTAAAGCAAGGATTACCCTGTGAATCATGTGTCGAATTCTGCCCTGATCTAGATATGTGTCGTTGTATAAATACGAGTATGTACCTGAGTGACTCTTCAAACAGCGATTACTTTCACTTACAATTGTCAGTTCTTGGAAAATGATAGATTTTTGTCAATTGGGTGTGGTTTATGGGTGTGGGCAAAAATAATTTGAAATATGGGGAATTCTTGGGAATTTTGACATAGGGTGAGGGACTTTTTGGGGTAAATTTGGTATAAAATCTGGGGAATTATTTAGGGATTTTCTGACATAGGGTCAGGGATTTTTAGGGTGAACTTTTGTGTGGTTTAGGGAATTTCTAATTAATGCCCCTGGAGACACTGGGTACAAGCCACTTAATTTCACAATGGGCGAGGCCTGTCATGGCAAATTCGTTCCTAGTTGAAATTGGACCCATGTCCATTTTTTTGCATGCAAAATTTGGACCTAGGTCCAAATTTTGCACCCGGACCAAATTTTGCGTGACAGGCCTCCATTAATTATTATATTTAACCTCGCTGCGGTGCGAAGTGTAGATCTATATATACTGCAGAGTCAGTGCATGTAACACAATTCGCTTAGAAATAATCTTCTGCCTTTTCCAGAGACGTGTGATCTTCTGTTTTATCCGGAGACTTTCTTTATTCTTTAATCTCCTTAAGTGAGAACAATATAGGTATACCACAGAATATCTTTGTTGTTGTGCATGCCACACCCAAATCGAATTGCATACAAACTATACGATATTACAAGTCGACCAATCAGATCATCATTGACAAATTCAAAATGAATATACGTATTGTGAGTTCAAGTAATATTAGAATAAAGTTTTATTCCAGAGAAAACAAATTAAATCACTATTTGACAGGATACAATGTCTTAGCAGATATAGATCTAATTTGAATAAATTGTTTGTCTAGAGGTAATGAAGGAAAGATAAAGTTGATGTTAATATACTGTTTCAAAGAAATATCTTAAGAGTTCATACTTTGGACAAAATGTAGTTAAATTGTGTCCAATTTCATGAAATGACTTATATCATGTGTTGAACTGACATAATCTCTCCTTTAATGGTAAAGGTTTAGGGCAATGGTGAGAGTATGATTATAGACAATATAATAAAGGAAAGATTTCTGAAAGCATTTCACCAGGATTTTCTACAGTAAATGTATAATCATCATAGTCCCATCTCATTTCAGGATTATGCATGTCACCTGGAAGGAAAGAGATGACAAAATATAATCATATGCAGGCTTAGTTGACAATACTACATTTATAACAACCAAATGGAGTTATCTTTATTATACTAAGAAACTGGACAGATGTTGGGTATATTTGGTTTCTTAAGCTTACATCTCAAAGATATATATATATATATATGAGATAACAGTTTAAAATGCTTAGTCACATAACACTTTGTACTTCCGTTGTTATGATATCTATGATATCTTGAAGGTAATCTTATAGTCTACTACTAGTGGTCTTACCTCAAAGCATCCAATTCTTAAGCTTCACGTTGACCAGTTACTATCCTTCCAACTTTTCTTGATCTGATTCTTTCTCTAGCCTTAAGCCTTCCCATCCAACAAATCGATGATTTGAGCTTGCTTTGGAATCTCCTTTTTCCGTCTTCATTTCTTGCATTATTCTAAAGTGTTTCTCTCTCACTGCTGCAGCTAGCAAACCCCATGAGGACGACTTCAGAACATTCTTTACTGTCCTTTGCTCTCTTAGTTCAACTAATTCTGTCTCATTCATTACTTGTTGTTGCTTCACAGTGTATTTTTCTGACACTGTCGTGTTCGTTACTAGATTGTTAGATCCAGTGCAAACGTACAACTCTTTCCAGTACCATCACTTCCTCTAACCTTATAATGAATAGCTCCACCCTATTATTTCAGGACCATGAATGAAATACTGTACTGCGGATGCGTACTGATTATTATAACTACTAGTTATCATAATCAGAGCATTATAGGGTTTATACAAATGGTATTAAAATGTTATTCTTTCTTTGTTTAACACATTCAAATGTTATTTTACTGACTACAAAATGTATAATTATTAAACAACAAAATAGAATTACAACAAGTAAGCACTTAATTACTCTTTATCAATTTAATAAACCACTTTCCAGGCTTGGCAATATATTCTGCTATTTTTCCTAAAAGATTAGAAGATGTCCCAACAGATCTACTAAGAGTTTCTTGTATTATCCGTGTCACACGTTCCTTGGTCATAGGAACTTTCATTTTGGCAGGATGCTCTTTATTAGAAGAGTCAGGTATTTGTGGTATAGCAAGGACAAGATGTTTATTCTGTGGAAGCTCAATTGTTTGCTGAGATGATGATGGCTAGAAAAGAATAATAATTACTTCACTAAAAAACATTAGTAATATATCCATCCATCCACACATTTAAAATTAGTCTCATCACCAGACTCTCTTTCTGTCAAATGTCAGGAGTCTGGTGATAAGACTACTTTATATATGGATGGTGATAAAAGCATCTCAAAGTAGGAATGGCAGTATGAAAACCTAGTAGTTCTTTCATAAATAATTCTTTACATGTACATTTAACTGAATGAATGGTTAATTGGTTATCAATGAATGTTATAATAGTACCTTTAAAGAAGGAATGAGGCTACTGACTTCACTTGTATAAGACATTTCTTGTGATTCAAGTTGTTCAGGCAAAGGCAGTTCTTGATCTTCCTATATGTATGAAAAAGTTAATAGTTAAACCTAGTAGTTCTTTCATAAATAATTCTTTACATGTACATTTAACTGAATGAATGGTTAATTGGTTATCAATGAATGTTATAATAGTACCTTTAAAGAAGAAATGAGGCTACTGACTTCACTTGTATAAGACATTTCTTGTGATTCAAGTTGTTCAGGCAAAGGCAGTTCTTGATCTTCCTATATGTATGAAAAAGTTAATAGACAAAACAAAGCTTTGGTACATACTTGAGGAAATGTTGAAACAGATTTATTTCTGGGTACTCGTTTAGGTACTGGTGGTGGAATTTTAGACTATTTAATGTAATAATTAATGAACAAATACAAACAAACAATAACCTTTTGTTGATGTTTCTGTTCAAACTTTTTCCAGTACTATAAATAAAATTATCATTATTTTGATAGTACATTGTTAATTCAAACCTGTCTTAGAGCTGCAAATGTTCTAGTTTCTTCCAACTCCTATATAAAAATTTTAAAATGAGAATTAAATTGTTTGTTAACCTTTTCAATTGGTTTCTCATTATCATGCTTGGTCTGTCCATAAAATGCTAATATAAAAATTATAATAATACTATTACTGACCTTTGCTTTGTCCTTGCTAATAACCTATGTGTACAGGTAATTTTCTTTAATTTTAAAGTATTTAATTTTACCTCTTTTTTTACTTCTATTTTTGCTTCTTTTTTATCTACAGCTTTTGCTTCTTTCCCATCTCCCTAATACATAATAACTTGAAATTGAATGGAATATCTATATGGTCTCACTGGAATTTCAGTTTCTTCATAATCATCACCACCATCATAGACATCATCTTCAGTGGCCACTATTCGATCTTGGTTGACTTGAAGAAAAAGCTTTGTTTCCTTCACTCTGAGGCAGCAGGCATCCCAAAACCTGATAAACCAGTTATCTCGATCAGGAAGACAAAGCGGCTCACGATTTTCATAAGTTTGTTTATAGTCTCCAGTGGGAACCACAGGAATTTTTTCTGCTATGTCATGGTGTACCCCTACTTCCTTGATTAGGAATTGTTTCAATTCCTCCTCCCATAACTCCAGTCGACCTTCAAACCTCTGTTTTTTAAGTGTCTGCCATCCTTCTTCATCATCAAGATCAGGCTCTTCTACATCCTTATCTCTGTCATCTTTCCTAGAACAATTCTCCATGTTAGCAAATGTAAGAACAAACACGGCATAATTCCAGAATTGTTCTCCAAATGCCTCTGTGAGCTTTTTCATGGCATGCTTGTCATCATCAGTAAGACGAGGATTGATCATCTTAGTACAATAGAGAATTAAGCTCAGTTCTTTGCACTTTTCTCTCATGTTTTGAATGTATTCCTCCTCATTTTCTGTACGATCTTGAAGACCAGGAGAGTCAAACACTGTTACTGGAACATCTTGAATAGTGACAGAATATTCTGCAACCTCAGTAGTACATCGTGTGGCACGAGCTCCCTCTTTAGCTACTTTAGCTCCAAGGATACCATTGATAAGTGTAGATTTTCCTTGACCTGTTTTCCCAGTAACAAGTAATTTCAGCTCATGTTGATTTGACCAAGCTTTTCGTATTAATTGTTCGATAGTCTGAATTGCATCTTGTCTTTGTTCTAAATATGATCTTGGAACAGCACTAACGTTCTTTACCACTTTGCTTAGACATCCAACCATTTGGTTTAGAATACGAACTGCAAGGTAACTTTTTTCATGGACAAATGTTCTTAGTTCTTTTTCAACTAAGTCTAATGTCTCCTGTGTACACCCATAAATAGCGAAAGTGACTACAATGGTTTCCTTCTGTTTTTTATGTTCCCAATTTAAAGTTGTATGATCATTAGAGTTATCAACAGTGAGATGAAAAAATGATATGTCATCAGGATTATTAACATCAAAAGACTCTATTTCCTCGAAAAGTGCAGGAGCGATCTTACTTGTTGAATAACCACGTTTAATGACAGCTTGTATTGGTAAGGCAATAGATTTATGACTATGTGTTTTAGCTTTTTGAAGGATATTATGAATGGTGTCCTTGAAATCCTGTAGAGAAGAGAAATTAAAATTAAAATATTATTGTTTGAGGATTTTCACACAACATAATTAAATCTATAATCACTTGAATCAGCACATCTTAAAAGTTATATATTATGTAAAACTTAAAATACTATTTTCTTCAGTGAGAAATCATACAGTAAGTGCTTTTAATATCTTGATGGAACCATTTTATCTACTGAGATGACACATTTACAATATTGATTCATAATTACATAAAGTTTGCTTCACAATAAAATTAATGAAGCATTTATTGTACAATTTTACAATGGTGACCCAGTTTGGGAAACAGCAATTTTGCAGGAAAACTTCGAACAAATGCTTGTTTACAATATTTGATGTTCAGGATGACCAATCATTAATCTACTTGGATAACAATTTAGTAAATATCCTGTACAAAATGGACAGCATATACACAACCCAGTTTGTTTGAAACTTTCATGATTTAAGTGTGGTTTCCAAAACTGGGTAACATTTAAACCTTTGTACATTTTCTTACCATAACGGAACCTGACTTGGGTAGAAACACATGATAAACAGCTTTGGCCTTAGACTTTCCAGCAGATGTTACTGCTACTTGGCCAGGTTTGAGCTCTCCTGAAGTATTAATATATGATTCAGCTTCATTTAATACTTTTTGGCCATATTTTTTCTTGAGTTTTGTGGAGCAGTGAACTTTAAAATCAGGGTCTGTGTAGTTGACATAAACATCAACCTAAAGCAAATAAAAAGGAAAGCACACAATTATGTAATTTGAAATTCTTGTAATAATTAAATCTTTTCTATCATGTAAAGTAAAACATTTGCTTTATTGTAGAAGGATGAGTAAAATTTCTCATATTATCCATATGATTTTAGATTTTTAATTTAGCCATGATACTTGCCTGTTGGAGCATCATCAGTTCAAATTATCAACAGCAAATGCAATATAATTCAGACAATTATGAAATATAATACAATACATCATGTAGAGAGGAGAGTACTTAAATTGATACACACACACACACACACACACATATTAGTACAATAGTATATATGTAAACTATTATAACTTTCTACCTTAGGCTATATGTTATTGATATGGTGTATAATAAAAGTTTATGCACATAATATTAGACAGATTATATATGAGCAAAACATTGCAATCTGATTGGTCAATCAACAGTTTCTAAATCGCGTGGAAAACTTCTATGAGTACTTAGAAATCTCTGAATTAATGTTGCCTAATTTTGTCCACAAATTTGAATTTGAAAGTGACAAATATGTTAGTTAAGCAGTAAGTACCAAGCAGTGTCCAATGGTGATTTATAAGTACAGATCAGCATTTGATCAAGACTGAATAGATGTTGAAATCTTTAAAAGCCCACTTTCTATTTTATCAAGACCTTTAGCCGGGTTACCAATCCTTAAAATGTCTACAGCAACAAGAACTTGTGGCTAGGATTTGTCACCAAAACATCAAGTCACTGCCTATTCTTACTAGGCTCTGTAGAGATCATACATAGAAGCACTACGATATTTATGTTACTATAGTAATACAGACTACATATCCCTGGTATTGTTATATCTCAGAGGCACACTGATACAACACAACTTGAGCTCCCTTGAATTTCACTTTTCAAACATTGTCTAGTTATGACTGTAATATTATTGTCGACGTCAACACTTTGTAAAATTAGAAAAGAGAAGATACCATGAGAGTTTAAAAGGGCCAATAGTTCCACAATGGGAACAAAGTGCAATCAAGTACTCTGGATATGAATCTGCTAATTGAAGCTTATGATGGACAGGTCTATTGAATGTACCCAAATGTAAGAGCCAATGTTACTCATTACTTAATTGGGAAAGGTCCATTGTTACAAAATTAGGCTATCCCTAGGTTCTTAGGAAATTGTGTGAAGAAGAAAGGCAAAAGAGAATTCCAAAAACTACATGTGGCCACATATAATATGCCCAGACTCACCCAAAAAACAAACAGATCCTGCATCCAGATGCTACAAAATGCTGATACAACTATTTTACACTAGATTAAGTTGAACACCAACACATTTTTGTTTCAAAGATATTGAGCCATCTCATAGTTTGAGTACCAATATTATGCATAGACATACAATGTTTTCCTGGCTTTCTTTTTTGCTTCCCTCTTTGACACAATTTCCAAGGAGCCTGTAACAAGGAGGTTAAGGTTTAGATTCAGGGGGTGGAATTTAGTAACTACAGATAATTTATGCAAAGGCCAGCTACTTCTGTGTGGTGTGCTCTTGTAATCAGGCAAATCAATACACATGTAAATCAATCAATATATGTTTTATAGCAAACATACCTGAAGATCATGCATCTTTTTCTCAGAAATATTAATATTTCCAAGTAATGAGGTGACAGGGAGATCATGAGAAGCAATCTGAATGTGATCAATATGATAGTCTAGATCTCGCATCTTCTCTTCAAATATTTTGTTATTCTTGACATTCTCAACAAAGATCATGACAGAGAGATCACTATCGAGACCCAAATTCTTAATAGTTAATATGTTAAGAACACCTTGAGCACAGACATCCACTGGATAATTCAGTGGAGGACAAGTAAATGGTGTAATGATGACTTCTCTGTTATTCATACAAACTTTACTAAAGAGCTTATGCAGAGCTGTTTCAACAACAGCATTAGACCTGGGAGCACCAGTATAACATGGTAAAACAACATGGTAGAGCTCGGAGCATTTTAAATTACCAACAGCCTGAGTCTTATGGACAGTAGCTGATATCAATCGGGCCCTAGCTCCTAAGGAAGCCTCAATATCAGAGCGTACTTCATGTCCACCACTTGCTGCTAGAGTCATGAAGACATCATTTTGAAAGTTGGGAGTCTCTGAGATGAAAGTTACAAGGGTATCACATTTTTTCTTAGTATAATCCCCACTGCAGACAGCGACTTTAATTCCATTAGGAGATTTAGCATGGAGGAGACAATGAGGAGTAGTAGGCTCACTTCTTGATCCCTGACTTCTGCGTAAAGCAGCTGTCTTAATGCTGCATTTAATGGCTGCTTTGTGTTTTCTCTCCAATTCTTTACATTTCTCATTAAGGCTGTCTATCTGTATATCTGCTTCTGGCTTTAAACAGATATTGTTCACTCTAACTTCATTAATAAATATTTGTAATTTGCTTTTAATGCACTCAACTGATTTGACATCACCTCGAAGGGTAATTTGAATATTATTGAAGGGTACTTGGTTCGTCAATAATTGAACATTCATTTTTTCTGCTTCCTCACATAGAGTTTCATATTCAGGTTGCAGCATCATTACTACCATCCATTTTTCCATTTCAACATCAATTTGTTGCTCATTCCACCCAGACTGCGATGTGATTTCTTCTCTGATAGATGGACAAATATAGTTGGGACAAGGTGGTACATCACTAGAAAATGAGTCTGTCGGTTCCATTTCAGCTAAAACAGGATGATAAGATGTTACTGTCACAGGCTGAGACCCTATAGAATGCTTTAGTTGATGAAGAATCCCTTGCTGACCTATGAAAAAATTTTTAGTAATAGATTATCCAAAAGTATTTGCATGGTCAACTTGGTATTTGCTATCCTCTATAACCATTAGTCCTAACTTAATTACTTTGTCATATTAGTTTAACAGTTATTCTATGTTAACAGATTAAGAATGCTTACTATCTTTGTCTTCAAAACTGACAATATATTTTCCCTGTCCTTGCTCTTTTACATCTGCCACTTCTCCAAATCCACCACAGTACATACTAACACCATGAGAAGGTAGATTCCCTGGGCCTTTAATTAGAACACTAGTTGTTGGTTTTAGTGCTTCAATGTTAAGAATGACATCACCCTTAGGAAAGGGAGAAGTAGAAGCTTTGTGTCGAAGATTTTTTATATCTGCAACAAAAATTTACTTTGATGTGTTAACTGTCAGAATAAGTAATATATATATATATATATATATACATCATACTGGGACCAAATGACATATAATATGTTAAGAAACAAGCTAACAAAATTATAATTACAAGTTAAGCCATTTAGAAAGACTTAGAAAATCTCAGCACTTCTTATGGCAAAAGAAAGATCAGTGGTATTACTTTAAAATTTATGGTATAGCTGCCAATCTGTCAAACAGAGTACAAGAATTTTGATGTAACCTCTTTGGTCTAAGGCTAATAAATGACACCAAGAGTAGATAAGAGGGAAGAGTGTTTATTTTGTTTTTACCATGAACACTATAATGGATGTAATTGAATATGCTTTAAAGCATTTAATATACCCTAAGTATTTCTATACCTTGTTAACTTCACTACTATTTGCTGGTATATAAAGCATACTAGTCAGTACTATAATTGTTTTGGCATTTGTCTTGTTTTATTTTATTGTTAAATACAACAATACAAAGTGACAAAAATTTAACTGCATGCATACTTCAACTACTAATGCAGATAACATCAATGAGCCTCTACTACTACAGCAATGGATGTGACTAATTGGGCCTCAAAGCTTGCTTCTCTACCTTCTAGGATTCTATTGTATCTCTATATCTTCTGGCAGCTCTTCAATTTCAACAATTGGTATTAAGTTTGACATTAGCATATTTTCAACCAATTATAGGAAGATTTTTTACAATTACAGTCTTGTTTACAATTGTAATCTTGTTTCACATATAAAGCTACTTGGTTTCAGCTATAAAACTTGAAATAACCTATTGTTCTTACCTATCAAGCCTGGCATTTCAACAACTGCCACTGTCTTTTTCACCTGAAGACTTCGACATTGTACTTCAGTTAAATTGTCCAGATAAATCTTGAGCGCCCAGTCTTCGACTCCATCAGGAATGTTACTTACTACAATGGAATCAGCTTTATCTAGGAATTAAAAAGTCAATCTAAAATGTTTTTTGAATTGACAAATCAAAATGAATTTACAGACATTTTGGCATTGGAAAGATTGCTGTGTTGAAGACTGTTTTGAACTATTTCAAATATATATGTATTATACTATTATATCATGGTTCAGAGGTCTATATGTGTTACATAACCTACTGTCAATTAAATAGAGAATCTATAAGATATCGCTTGAAAGCCAAGGTGTAGGGCTAAGATGCTAATGAAATATCATTCACAAATCATGAGTGGGCACAATAACAAGTTTATATAATGCATATAGACCTCTGAGCTGTGCTATATCTGATATATTTTATCATTAGATTCATACCAATTAACCTGCCACTATCGTCCTTTCCTCAGTAAAATATCATCTGACCATGGATATCTTGAGTTGGCAGGTTAAATTTTCAAATACAAATTTGCTAGGAAGGATTTATATATATATATAAATATATATAGTACATCCTCGATTATCCGAATACTGATTATCCAAACCCTCGATTATCCGAATTGCATTTTTAACTAATTAATGTGCTCATGTGATCAATATTAGTACAGTATGGCTGCTGAAAGCATGTGATCAATATTAGTACAGTATGGCTGCTGAAAGTGTCAGACGTGTGGAGAAGGTTGATTCGAAAAGGAAGAAAGTTGTATTATCTATAGAAGAAAAACTAGATATTTTGGAATTAATAGAAAAAGGAACTTCCTACACTATTATAACAGAGAAATATGGAATTGGAAAATCTACTGTGACCGACATCAAAAAAAGTAAACACAAGCTAGAAGCATTCAAGAAAAAGAAACCGTGGATACAGGGCAGCTTAAAGCAACAATAGAGCAGAAAGCTATAAAGTTAGGAGCATATAAAAAGCTGAACAAGGCCCTCTTTATTTGGTTCAGGCAGCAATGGGAAAAAAACATTCCAGTTAGTGGCAGCTTGCTTCAAGAAAAAGCAAGAATATTACATGAGGAACTCTATCCAAATTCTTCCAAACTGTTTGTGGCCAGCACAGTATTCCAGTGGTGATTTTCCAAATGACATGGATTGAAAAATTTAGCGACTCAAGGATTTCAGTATCATGTTTCTTCTGTTATTGATGTTACTCTCATGATCAAGTTTTTAACTGTGATGAGACAGGATTACAAATTTCGTTTACTTCCTGCCAAAACATTAGCAAGTTTGTTTGAGAAAAGAGCTGAAGGGAAGAAAGAAGACAAAGGAACGAGTCACAGTCTCTCCATGTGCCAATGTTACTGGCAGTATCAAACTTTGCTTTTGCTGGACAATTGTTCTGTTCATCCTGATGAAAAATCACTTGTATCTGAAGATGATTTGATCACTGCTAAGTTTTTGCCACCTAACGTTACATCTCTAATAAAACCAATGGACCAGGGAGTCTTAGAGTCTTTAAAACGTCGTTATCGAAAATCACTCTTGAGAGATATTTTACTTGGCAATCACCAGGATATTCTTTACTTTCTTAAAAGTGTAAACATGAAAACAGTTGTCAAAAAAGTGGCTCTTGCATGGGAAGAGATATCACCTGTTACTACAATAAGGCATTCCTGAAGAAAATTGATTCCAATAGAAGCAGATGAAATGACAGTTGATGAAGAGGAATTTTCATCAAGTAACAACTCAGAATTCCTAGAGGATTTTACACAAATAGGAATGTACTTAAGTCAAGCAGATGTAGATGAGTGGTTGGCTTCTGATAGTAATGATGTAGGATATGAAGATTTAGATGATGCTGAAATAGTCCAACTTGTACTTGGTGAATCTGAAGATGATAACACACAATCAGATGATGAAGAAGAATGTGAGGCACCTGTTATTCATTAAAGTGTTATGGAAATGCTCACCAGTTGTATCACATGGTTACAAATGTAACTAGAGGGAACAGCTTATAACATTAGTGTATTGATTTCATTACGAGAAATAGCGGCAAAAAAGAGAATATCCTCTCTGAAGCAAACTACCATAACTTCCTTTATGAATGAGTAATTACATTTTGATTGAAAAATAATTAATTAATTTACAATGAATATACTTAATAGGTAATGAAATAATTATTCAATTATACAAATATTTCAATTATCTGAATGCAATGATGCACAAAGCTGTTCGGATAATCGAGGATGTACTGTGTGTATATATACACACACACACACACACACAATATATATATATATATATCATTGTAAATTGATTGGTTGATTTAACTAATATATGGTTACACAGATTGCATGTAGCAAACTTTACTATTGTTTATGTAGTTGTATTAAAATTAGAGTCTTCAGGCCACTCATAACATCTTTTTTCACTTATTTAAAGAATCTGTATGTTACATTTGTAACAGATATCCCATAGATCTGGAGATTTTTCTATGCTCAAATACATATGGGTAAACCACATGTACTGCTGGTGTACATTGCAACCAATGACTTTAATTATTAATGTTTAGAATGCTACAACTTTGGGTGCAACTGAATGAGCTTTGAGCATTCTATGACATGTAAGTTAAGTAATCTTTCTGTATAACTTTCCAGTCTTCGTAGTTTACAGCAAAAGAATCATTATCAAAACATTATTAGGACAATCTTTGTAAATACAATCTTCTTACTGTATTGACAAGTTGATAATACTTGAATTTTTTAAAAGAAAGCATGCAGCACCTATTTCTAAATGATTTCTAAGTAACATACCAGAGACTACTTTCAATCTTTTAGAACAAAACATGTGAACAACAAATTTAATTATGTACATGCAACAGACAGTTGTTTCTGAGACTACTGACCTGGAATGCCTGATGATCGTTTAACACCAGATGCATGATGCTTCAGTCTTGGATGTTCATTTGTGTGAGAGATGAACTCTGTCTTAAACATGAGGTTTTTACCAAGGAATGGCATGTTAGGAGGATGTTCAGCAATTTTCTTTACATCTAAAAAAGTACTGTCTTGTAACTTCAACTCTTACAATAACATAAATAGCTATCAAATAAGGACACACTGCAAGTTTAAATATGCTTAACCTTTTGCTTGAAAGTCATGACAACTTTAATGAGTTTGACCAACTTTACTAGTAACAAATTTTGACACTAATGAAAGAAAGTGAAGTACTGAGCTTTTATTCATATTTTGAATACATTTGTTAAAGAAATGCTAATAGGCGAGACAGTGTGGTTAAGTTCAGCCAAATCAGCTGCCATTTTCCTTACTTACAAAACAAGTACAGTTATACACATAGTATTGCTCTGTATACTATTAGTGCTGGCTTTTCAGAAGACAATTATTACAAATCAAATAGTATAGTAAAGCAGTGGTGTGATCTACAGTCCTGTACCAAAGTTTGTTGCTACTGGAAGTATGCTTTTTACTGCATGGTATGTGAGCATGTCAGGCAGTCATATAATCATTTTAAACCATGTAGAATCTATACTTGCATGTCCATTCACTTTACATTATTCTATTGCTGTATGTGACAATTAAAGCAACAAGTAAGATTAAATTGCATACTTTAACTGCCAACAAGCATTAAACTTAACCACAGGCTTGAGGCTTCCTTTTGCTAGCCTGCTTGGCTCTTTATAATTAAGTAATATTTTAGTCACTCTGATCTTTCATTTTAAGCGCACACACAGATTACTATAACTCTTGTCCATGCAGTGACAGCAAGGGTTAATGATAGCAGTATGTAACTAAAACAACAAGTCTCCTCACTTGATGAATTATTAAATTTGATGTAAGCCTTTCCATTCTCTATTTCACAAGAAATGATTGGTTGAACTTGAGTCTTTCCTGTGTTTTTCATGTATTCAACAAGAGCTTCTTCAAGACCAGGAAAATATGGTGGTAATTCTTCTACTACAAGTACACATTGATCATTTGATAATGGCATCTGATCTTCATCCACACTGCTATAGGTAACACAATGACCCAAAACAGTACTGTTATCTGGAGGATTAGCTAATAATTGAGGAATAGCTAGAGTGAGAGAAATTTGACGGTAACTTCTAAGTAATTCTAAATGTACAAGACATCACATCATTACTGCTAGACCCTCAGAGGCCTGGAATGACTAGAGATTTGATGGGCACCTCAAAAGTTCTATGAGACTCACAAGTTATAGATATCACCCACATATAAACAGTCATAACATGACAACTCTATTAAAATTCATACTCACTAAGTCATTAGAATGTACACTTAACATTACATGTTTAAGAAGGGTTTGGCATGTGGTCAAGGAACAGTATAAATATAATATAATGATGGCAATACCCCTCCCACAATTATCAGCATATTTTGAAACAAATAGCACACCATAAACAGTCACATCATCTTACATTTTTGGTCTTGAAACTTGATGTATGCTTCATTGTCCTGAATTACACACTTCTTTATAGTATGTCCAACTAATGTACCTTGAAGAGATTGTTTAATAAGCTCTGGTGAGACTGACTCCACAGGAATATTCCTTATAAGGAGAACTTGAGGGGAATTGGAAGGTGATTGGAAGGCAGGAACATCAGCTATTTGCACTGAAGTACATTCAATTGGAATTCCCAAAAGGTGTCCAGGTGGTTGAGCCATCACATCAGCCACTCCTAGATATTATAAAACATACTACCATAATTTTGTGCTGTATCATATATTAAAGGTAACTTCCTAATTTAAAGATGCTAAAGCTTAAAAAATACAGTGACTTTTGAAAATTGCAAAAAAGATAAGGAAAAACTACAGAATGATAGAAGATAGAGAAGCAAGCTACATAGACACTTTGAAACACAATCAGTCATATCTATTGTCATAACACTTGCTTTAGAGGCTAATTAAATATACTAAGAAATTGCCCATTAAACCATGCGGTTAAAATCCACTCATTGCCTTAATTTGTCATATACAATGACAAAACGTAAACTGTTTAACATGTGAATTGTGCCAGGCTGTCCTATAGTTGCTTTGAGCCATGTGTTTATTATAAATATATGTACTCTTGCATCCTTTTATGTGTATGACAATTAAAGCAACAAACACTACCCAATGTAATCACTAACATGTATAGCAACCAATTAATGTTTATTGCAAGCATTATGTCAATGGGTGTGACTTGCAATGGTCAAAGCTAATTGCCTTTCTGCCTTCTGTCATTCTATAGTTACTTCATAACTTCTAGAACTCTCCAGTGTTTTGCTATAACATCAGCATCTTTAAAGTATTACTGAAAGGCAATCAGAACTGTTATTATTATTGTTATGATAACAACTTCACCAAACTGGTACAAGAGAAGTTGCATTATCAATTAGTTATTTCTGTAAAGTAGCTTCATCTTGTATGCATGTCTACTAAATTCTATAATTAACAATTACTGATCCAATAGAAGTAATTTTAAAATGTTAAGTATACTAGAAGAAAGAATAAACTAACCTTGTTCAGTTGTAAATGTCAAATAGGCAGTGTCTCCCTCAACAACACAACGATCAACTTGTAAATGATAAGGGTCTTGTTTGAAACGGTGTTTAAGATTTTCCACAGCCAATACTTCATTAAATTGTATTCCAGTAATCTTCAAAGCATGATTCTCATAAGAGACTGGTCCAATATTTTCGTTACCCTCTATGCAAACAATATTCTCTGATTCTGAGGGATTAAGTGTGGGGTCTTCTTTTGTAAAAGATATTTCTGAGAAGACAACAGATTGCCTTTTCATAGTGTGAGTTTTTGTTACCAAATATGGAAGATCTATAAAGAGAAATTACATTTACTACATATATTATTAAAATACATTATTTGCTCCCTATTTATGATAAGAATATACTTCCTCATATATACTAGAAGGAGTGTATTCTTATCATAACAGTTTGGGAATGGTTATTATTATGGTTTTGTAGGAACTCCTAGAGTTAATTGTTAGGGCAACATCCAGTAATTCAACTATAATATCACAAATTTCTATAAAGTATACAAGATATAGGGATGGTGGTACTAACATAGGAAAATTTTTACACACTAACCACACAGTAGAGTCTTACTAAACATGCATAGGGATATGTAGGGATTTTTATACTGGCAGTCCTACTGTGGTCTTGTTTCAGATGTTTGTACTGGCATAAATTTCATAAATTTTGTAACAAAATTATATACTTGTCTGGATTATACAACACTCTATAACAATAATGTTACTATCATTTGAGTGTATGCGGAAGTAATAAGTGAACTAGCCTGGCAGATAAATTACTCTGCGTAGAAAGACCATTTCTCCCTTGCAAAAGGAAGGAATGGTTTGGCTACAGCCAAATAGAGTTTTGAAGTACACACCCAAGTCACAGATCCTGCCTTATTCACGAGATTAGTAGATAGGCTAGAATTATTGAAAATTATCCTCTCCTTAAAACAAATATCCCATAAAAAAGAAAACAATCAAGATCAGGGCCTGTTGCTATTGGTCCTCTATTCTTATAAAAATAATTAATTAATTCAAATGGCATCTCTCAGGGGTTACTTCTAAACTCTTTGTACTTATTACTTTTATTGTTAGAATAAGACTTCTAAAAATGGATATCTTGCATAAAAAATAACTTTCTTGTAAAAATAATTATAAGACTTCTGCTTTTATAGTTATTGTGCTTCAAACAGAATAAGAATTAATGCAAGAAGAACATTGTGCCTTAACACATATACCCACATCTGAGGTGTCTCAATGAACAAAAAATATACAGAGAGTGTAGTCTTGTATCAAGACAGAATACCTCCCAGGAGGTGTTCCACTGTAAAAATGGAATTGTTGATTTAACTAATCTATGGTCATTTTCATTGCATAATTGCATGATGAGATATTGAGACATTTAATACCATTCTGTTCTCATTACTAATATACTAATGACAACAGATTCTGTAGCTGTACAAATATCTTATTGGCAATAGCCACCTTAATCAATGTAATCTATTTCCTTTGTATGTTTGCACTGTTGTGACATGGAAGGGTAGGGCATCTGTTGCTTTATCTTAATAAGGAAATCTGTTGTTTACTTCCATTACTATTACTAATGTCTGGCCAATTGAATATTAGTAAATAAAGCAGAGTGATGTTCACTATGCTTATCAGAATCTCATTATGTACTATTTCTAAATAAATGACAACAGATTTGTTAAATCAACCAATCCATTTTTACAGTGTCCATTTGGTAGGGAGTGTTTCTAGCTTTTTCTTATAACTGATAGTTGGAATTTAAAACTATAGGATATTGAACATCTCTAACTGCTTTAAAACTTAAGACCAAGTAAGCCACATACTTGTTGATAGTTGAAATCTTGTCTGTCCATCTGTCTCTGGGAGGCATTCCAAGGATGTATGTGCATTATTATATATTCATATGTCTGAATTCCACGTGGTTGGTTATGATAAATAGCAATTAACTGATACTAGTAGACTACTAAGTGAAGAGAAACAGATGTTTAAGAAAAGACAGGAAAGACTTGAGAAAGATAGACAGAGAAAAAAGAATGAAAGAATAGCAACAGAAACAGTAGAAGGAAGACAAGAAAGGTTTGTGAAAGACATAGCAGAAGGTGGAAAAGAAAGGCTTACAAGAGACAGAGATGAAGGGAACAATGCAAACACTGAGTGTACAGACAAGAGATAACAAACGCTGATGAGAAAAGATGGAGATCTACCAATGAATGTATTGAAGAGACAGGAAGTAAAATATAATTAAACTAGTGATAATTGCTGCATGGGAACTAGGTAACATCTTGAAACAATTGAAACTTTTCATTCAGACATGGAGTTATTGCGTTTTGTAAGTTGCTTGAATCATTTCTATTGGCATCAAATACTATGTAATATTGTCATGTTTGTGTGATCTAAAAATCCTGAAGTTGTTTTTGCTGAGAACACGGATCTAGTCATTAAAATAATATATATCTTCATTCATCATATGTTTAGACTTGCCACACTAAATGGTCTGCATTTCCTAGTATACTCTCTTCAAGTTGAGTTGAACACCTAACTCAGTGTTGTAACTTAAACTAGGAATAAAGTTGAGAGAAATGGTTTGTACCATTCACTAGGCCTTGCAGCTCTGCAAATTTTATTTAAAAACTAGTATACTGGAGATCAGGAAAAATACCAGGTGTAGAAAGTGTAGATAGTGTAGATACAACTGAAATGGCTCTTTTATGGTATCTGAAACCTATAGATGGACTGCCACATCCAAAATGTTCTCTATCATCCACCATACAGACACAGGTAATTGCTCAGGCAAATGAAGAAGTTAGGAAGGCCATGAAAAGCATTAATAAATTTTTGTACACACCTCTTGTGTATGAAATTTTTCAACATATTAATTTTTTACATGAAACTTTCATAACACAAAAGTTTCCCAATCCACAATAGAATACTAGCTATTTAGGAAAGTAGTAAGCTAGAAATCCTACATAAAGTCAATGCTGTTCTTCACATTGCACTATGACATGACATCACACATACTATCCATTTTATTGGCTAATGTTTGGACAAGCATTCTCTAACTGTAGTAAAGAGTTCAGTAACAGTAGAAAATATCTTTTATAGCAAAAGAAACACACAAAAGAAAACAACAACAAAGAACTAGGAATAACATTTATAAGTTAGATCTACAAACTGTAAAAGATGTGAGGCCACACACAAGTTAGGTTAATGACATTTTCATTTTTAATTCCACAAAACTGCTATCTGACTTAACTTGAACAGAGTATATTAATTGTAAATATGTGTAGCTACGATGAGGTAAATAAGCTGGCTGGTCTTGTGAATGAAGCATGAAAAACAACCACATCCTAGGGATATACCCTCTCTATAACCTTGTAAGTCAAAGAAGACATATTTTATATAGAAAGGGTATGGTCAATTTAATTGAAGTGGGCACATGTCCCCTCCCAATGTTCTTATCCCTTTGAAAAGTGATATTAAATGTTTGACTTATTTAGAGATGATTGTTAGAACATTTACCTGTAGGATCATTTAGTTCCACAGTGATAGAGCCTTCAGGGTCTTCATTGACAATCTTTGCTTCTATATCTTGGCATTCCAAATACATCTCCACACCATTCTTCTTTACACCATAAGGAAGGTGTTGTAAGATAACTAGAGAAGGCACGTCCACACTATGAAGCCACTCTTCGGTGTACTCTATTTTGCAATTATTAATGAGAATTGGGAAGCTACTTTTGAGATCTTGCAAACCTAAATTTAACAATTGAAGTGCGCTAAATTAATTGTTTAATGAATACCTACCATCTTCACTTGTTTTCAGAGTCACTAAAATAATACCTTCTTCTTCTAAAAGCCTTATCTGCTTAACTTCTACTTGATACATCTCTAGAGCTTCTTCTATCTCTTTTTTCGTAACACCACGTGGAGCTCCTTCGAGTTTGAGTGTGTAACACAGGGTGGCTGATCGTGTAATACCACCGAATTTGTCTTCATGGATATCGCCGAGATCGACAGCCATTAATACGGAAGGTATTCAACTTCTGAATGCGTCGCCAATCTAGATTTCAAGACTCAGTCAAATATATTTGAATTCCGTTATACAGCGAGATGACAATGAACTTTGACCTCACGTGACGACAAAAGTAGGCAGTACTGACTGACTGATATCTATTATCACTTTTATTATTATAACGATTGTTGTGCTGGTGTCTTGCACAGAAATTAAAGTTTTGCCTATAAGTGATCAGTATATACTAGGTTTGCATTATCACTTATTAAGCCAGTTTATTCATTGTTTTGTTATTGCTTTATGTCTAATAGTATTTATATTTTGTTTAAACTTTTGTTGATTTGTTTATTTCTTTGAATACATTTAAGCAGGACTTACGTAGAAAGTTTAAACGTATTCAAAGAAATAAACAAATCAACAGAAGTACTAGTTTAAGCAAAATGTGAAAGCTATAACTATATATCTCAATAAAGATTATTACATATTCAGTCCATAGTCTCTTTGATTTATTATCATTCCAACATCTATAGTATTATTTGCCAGTATTACTTAGTTTGTTAACTCAACCTGGGGCATTTGTAATCATTAATTTAGATGTATTTATGCTACCAGTTCATCTATTAACAAGTTTTGAATATGGAATTTCAACATGGAGCCTCCACTACTTTTAATTTAAGTTATATATAAATAATATTGTTTACAAATTAAGGAAAGTTGAATCCAGTGTATTATTGCTACATAGCAGGTTTGATACAATTCTAATTCTAATTGATTAGTAAATAGTAATCACTAAGTATTTAAAACTAATTGTAATTCTAATTGTAATTATGAAGTTATTATCTACTGTACATAAGTAGAAAATTTGCAAACTCCTACTATTTCATAACTCTTTATCACTATTTAATTTTTATGCTTGAATTGACCAAGAACACATATTTTTAACCTATTGACCTTACTGTATCTTTTAAAGGAATTTATATAGTAGAGTAATGACTAGAGTAGGAATGACAATATGAAATTCCATATTCAAAACTTGTTAATAGATGAACTGGTAGCATAAATACATCTAAATTAATGATTACAAATGCCCCAGGTTGAGTTAACAAACTAAGTAACACTGGCAAATAATACTATAGATGTTGGAATGATAATAAATCAAAGAGACTATGGACTGAATATGTAATAATCTTTATTGAGATTTCCCGTTATGCAGCGAGATGACAATGAACTTTGACCTCACGTGACGACAAAAGTAGGCAGGACTGACTGACTGATATCTATTATCACTTTTATTATTATAACGATTGCTGTGCTGGTGTCTTGCACAGAAATTAAAGTTTTGTCTATAAGTGATCAATATATACTAGGTTTGCATTATCACTTATTAAGCCAGTTTATTCATTGTTTTGTTATTGCTTTATGTCTAATAGTATTTATATTTTGTTTAAACTTTTGTTGATTTGTTTATTTCTTTGAATACATTTAAGCAGGACTTACATAGAAAGTTTAAACGTATTCAAAGAAATAAACAAATCAACAGAAGTACTAGTTTAAGCAAAATGTGAAAGCTATAACAATATATCTCAATAAAGATTATCTTTATTGAGATATATTGTTATAGCTTTCACATTTTGCTTAAACTAGTACTCATAGTAAGTAACTCATTCACAATATCTTAATAAGTAACTCATTCACAATATCTTAATTATTCCAAGTAACAT
The DNA here is from genome assembly GCA_963693285.1 of Xestospongia muta. Taxonomy (NCBI): domain Eukaryota; kingdom Metazoa; phylum Porifera; class Demospongiae; order Haplosclerida; family Petrosiidae; genus Xestospongia; species Xestospongia muta. Next base: position 3,877,350 of record OY848929.1, on the reverse strand, counting down.
TCTCAACTTTCAAGACAGTTCCTCATCTCATCTTCGCTTTTCTCACCATCTAAACATTAGAATCCCCTATTCCCGAACCAATTCTTCCTTGTATTCCTTCTTCCAAAACACTTCTGCCCTGTGGAACTCACTTCCACCATCTGTTAAAGACTCTAACAGTCCAATAATTTTAAGAAATTCCCTCTGTCATTTATTCAAGTAATTACCCATTATTTATATAATGTCATCATTGCTCTTTGTACTAGTCTCTGACTATTGAGCAATTTATTGTGTTTCTATAAAAAAAACATGAAGAATGGAGTAAGAATTGTTATTGTTAATATCATAATGATATAAATGTACTCTTAGCTACATTATGCTGTATATGCTTGATAAAAAGATTGCAGAATCTCTGCATGCAGGAGTGTACTAAGGTAATACAACCAACAGAGATCTATAATCAACTGAACAGTAATTGACAAACACTAATATGAAGCAAATTGCATTGTTCATAGAATTTATTCCACATTGGTCTTTAGGTGATCAAAAGATGCCCATGAGTTCTTACTAAGTTCTTCTTCAAATAAAAGAGAGGTATTTATAGTCAATAATAGTGCTTTTTATATATTAATTAACCACAAGTGACACTAGTTTACACAAATTAACTGAAACTACAATAACTATTACTAGTAAGAACACATATGTACATAAAATGTATATTTAACATAACACAGTTGAATGTCTAAAATGTAGATTGTCCAGATCTAAGTAACCAAACAAATCTACAAGTAGCTGTCCAGGTATGACATAAACAGTACTATTAATGTGTTAATAATATGTTGTACATATCTGCAAGGAGCTAATATAGAAGATGTAATCAAAAATTCATTGCAAAAAGTGATGTTACCTGAAAAAGAGGGGGTATGATGTCTGAGGTGATTAATGCATTTCAACTAGTCCAATGTAATTAGTTCCATTACCAACAATAGATGTGACAAACAAACTTGAACAAGAGTAAAACAAGATCTGTATTAATATTCCTTGCCATTAATTTTAATACTTCAATTACAAAGGTATACTCTTCTCATTGACAATAAAAAGATGAAAGAACAAATTACATAATTATATAGATTCTTCAATTTTGGGAGTTACAGTTATGTTTGACCTGGTGGCAATGATAGAGCACATTGGACCATCTTTTACACAAGGTCATTATGTTTACTACATTTTAAAACAACAAAAGGTGAGATGGATGACTCCTTGGTAGGCTATACAAGTGATGATAACAAAATACAATTAATTCAAGTTATATCACATGCATGCATCTTATGAAATTGGGCAAAAACAGGAGAGCACAAAATGTTTCACTAAGTACTTCAAGCTAGAGTACAGTCAACACAAACATCAGTGTGCTACACGTTACGCAAAAATAGCTGGTATCAACACCAACATGTATGTTGAAGCATTCCATCAAACACTAAACTATTTGTATATGAAAGTTAAAATCAATCGATGTGTTGATAAATGTGTTCATCTGCTCATGAAGATAGCAAAAGACAAAGCTTTGCTGTTGTGCATGCCACACCCAAAATTGAATTGATCCACCCATACAAACTATACGATATTACAAGTCGACCAATCAGATTGTCATTGACAAATTCAAAACGAAGATACATATTGTGAGTTCAAGTAATATTAGAATAAAGTTTTATTGCAGAGAAAACAAATTAAGTCACTATTTGACAAGATACAATGTCTTAGCAGATATAGATCTAATTTGAATAAATTGTTCGTCTAGTGGTAATGAAGGAAAGATAAAGTTGATGTTAATATATTGTTTCAAAGAAGTATCTTAAGAGTTCATACTTTGGACAAAACATAGTTAAATTGTGTCCAATTTCATGCAATGCATGACTTATATCATGTGTTGAAGTGACATAATCTCTCCTTTGATGGTAAAGGTTAGGGCAATGGTGACAAGTATGACTATAGACAATATAATAAAGGAAAGATTTCTGAAACCAATTCACCAGGATTTTCTACAGTAAATGTATAATCATCATAGTCCTATCTCATTTCAGGATTATGTGTGTCACCTGACAAATGCTATGAAGGAAAGAGACAACAAAATGTAATCACATGTAGGCTTAGTTGACAATACTACATTTACAATAACCAATGGAGTTATCTTTCACTAAGAAACTGGGCACACATTAGGTATATTTTTTTCCTTAAGCTTACATCTCAAAGATATATGAGATAACAGTTTAAAATGTCTAGTCACATAGTACTTTGTACTTCTGTTGTTATGATATCTATGATATCACATATCACTACTATTAAGAGTGATTATTATTATTATAATTACTGCATAATATACTTTTTGGTAGTAAAACTTACTGTAGCATTCTTTAATGACTACTCATAGCTGGTATACGTTAGCAGGCCCAGTAAGACTGTACTTGTGAAATAAAGCAGTCATATACAAGATATACTTTACTTACATTTTAGACTATTTTAGACTAATTACACACAGTCCCTTGAAGGTAATCTTATAGTCTACTACTAGTGGTCTTACCTCAAAGCATCCAATTCTTCACGTTGACTAGTTACTATCCTTCCAACTTTTCCTCGATCTGATTCTTTCTCAACTTTAACCCTTTCTATCCAACAAATCGATGATTTGAGCTTGCTTTGGAATCTTCTTTCTCCGTCTTCATTTCTTGTATTATTCTAAAGTGTTTCTCTCTCACTGCTGTAGCTAGCAGACCCCATGAGGACGACTTCAGTACATTTTTAACCGTCTTTTGCTCTCTTAGTTCAACTAATTCTGTCTCGTTCATTACTTGTCATTGCTTCACAATGTATTCTTCTGACACTGTCGTGCTCGTTACTAGATCCACTGCAAGTGTACAACTCTTCCAATGCAATCACTTCCTCAACCATAGATAGTAAACACAGTAATGTGCATGCGTACTGATTATTATAACTACGGGCGCCATTTCGGTCAAAAGAATGGATATTGTGCTATAATTGTTATAACAAAGACTTAAGTTACCACTTATTAGACGCAATTAACAGTAGGCTTAAACTAACTAGGTTTCATACAAATGTATTAAAATGTTATTTTTTCTTTCTTTGCTGAACACATTCAAATGTTATAATTGACTTTGCCTACTACGTCTTTGCTTACTCATTTTACTAACTACAAACTGTATATTATTAAACAACAAATAGAACTACAACAAGTAAGCACTTAATTACTCTTTATCAATTTAGTAAGCCACTTTCCAGGCTTGGCAATATATTCTGCTATTTTTCCTAAAAGATTAGAAGATGCCCCAACAGATCTTCTAAGAGTTTCTTGTATTATCCGTGTTGAACGTTCCTTGGTCATAGGAATTTTCATATTGGCAGGATGCTCTTTATTAGAAGAATCAGGTATTTGTGGTATAGCAAGGACAAGTTGTTTATTCTGTGCAGGCTCAATTGTTTGCTGAGATGATGATGGCTAGAAAAGAATAATAATTACTTTACTAAAAAACATTAGTAATATATCCATCCATCCACACATTTAAAATTAGTCTTATCATTAGACTCCCTTTCTGTCAAATGTCAGGAGTCTGGTGATGAGACTACTTTATATATGGATGGTGATAAAAGCACCTCAGAGTAGGAATGGCAGTGTGAAAACCTAGTAGTTCTTTCATAAATAATTCTTTACATGTACATTTAACTGAATAAATGGTTAATTGGTTATCAATGAATGTTATAATAGTACCTTTAAAGAAGGAATGAGGCTACTGACTTCACTTGTATAAGACATTTCTTGTGATTCAAGTTGTTCAGGCAAAGGCAGTTCTTGATCTTCCTATATGTATGAAAAAGTTAATAGTTAAAACCTAGTAGTTCTTTCATAAATAATTCTTTACATGTACATTTAACTGAATGAATGGTTAATTGGTTATCAATGAATGTTATAATAGTACCTTTAAAAAAGGAATGGGGGTACTGACATCACTTGTATAAGACATTGGTTGTGATTTAAGTTGTTCAGACGAAGGCAGTTCATGATCTTCCTATATGTATGAAAAGTTAATAGACAAAACAAAGCTTTATTACTTACTTGAGGAAATGTTGGAACAGATTTATTTCTGGGCACTCGTTTAGGTACTGGTGGTGGAATTTTAGACTATTTAATGTAATAATTAATGAATAAATACAAAGTAAAATAACCTGTTGTTGACGTTTCTGCTCAAACTTTTTCCAGTACTATAAATAAAATTATCATTATTTTGTTGAATATGCTGTTAATTCAAACCTGTTTTAAAGCAGCAAATGTTTTAGGTTCTTCCAACTCCTATATAAAAATTTTAAAATGCAAATATCAAAAATTGGAGAATTAATTGATTGTTAACCTTCTCAATTGGTTTCTCATCATTATTATGTTTGGTCTGTCCATAAAATGTTAATATAAAAATTATAATAATTCTATTACTAACCTTTGCTTTGTCCTTGCTAATAACCTATGTGTACAGGCAATTTTGTTCAACTTCAGATTATTTAATTTTACCTCTTCTTTTACTTCTTCTTTTACTTCTTTTTCATCTACAGCTTTTGCTTCTTTCCCATCTCCCTAATACATAATAACTTGATATTGAGTGGGATATATATATGGTCTCACTCGAGTTTCAGTTTCTTCATAATTATCACCACCATCATAGACATCATCTTCAGTGGCCACTATTCGATCTTGGTTGATTTGAAGAAAAAGCTTTGTTTCCTTCACTCTGAGGCAGCAAGCATCCCAAAACCTGATAAACCAGTTATCTCGATCAGGAAGACAAAGAGGCTCACGATTTTCGTAAGTTTGTTTATAGTCTCCAGTGGGAACCACAGGAATCATTTCTGCTATGTCATGGTGTACCCCTACTTCCTTGATTAGGAATTGCTTCAATTCCTCCTCCCATAACTCCAGTCGACCTTCGAACCTCTGTTTTTTAAGTGTCTGCCATCCTTCTTTATCACTGTAATCAGGCTCTTTTACATCCTTATCTCTGCCATCTTTCCTAGAACAATTCTCCATGTTAGCAAATGTGAGAACAAACACGGCATAATTCCAGAATTGTTCTCCAAATGCCTCTGTGAGCTTTTTCATAGCATGCTTATCATCGTCAGTAAGACGAGTATTGATCATTTTAGTACAATAGAGAATTAAGCTCAGCTCTTTGCACTTTTCTCTCATGTTTTGAATGTAGTCTTCCTCCTTTTTTGTACGATCTTGAAGACCAGGAGAGTCGAACACTGTTACTGGAACATCTTGAATAGTGACAGAATATTCTGCAACCTCAGTAGTACATCGTGTAGCACGAGCTCCCTCTTCTGCTACTTTAGTTCCAAGGATACCATTGATAAGTGTAGATTTTCCTTGACCTGTTTTCCCAGTAACAAGTATTTTCAGCTCATGTTGATTTGACCAAGCTTTTTGTATTAATTGCTCAATAGCTTGAATTGCATCTCGTTTTAGTTCTAAACATGATCTTGGAACAGCGCTAACGTTCTTTACCACTTTGCTTAGACATCCAACCACTTGGTTTAGAATACCAACTGCAAGGTAACTTTTTTCATGGACAAATGTTCTTAGTTCTTTTTCAACTAAGTCTAATGTCTCCTGTGTACATCCATAAATAGTGAAAGTGACTACAATCGTTTCCTTCTGTTTTTTCTGTTCCCAATTTAAAGTTGTATAATCATTAGAATTAACAGTGAGATGAAAAAATGATATGTCATCAGGATTATTAACATCAAAAGACTCTATTTCCTCGAAAAGTGCAGGAGCGATCTCACTTGTTAAATAACCACGTTTAACAACAGCTTGTATTGGTAAGGCAATAGATTTATGACCATGTGTTTTAGCTTTTTGAAGGATATTGTGAATGGTGTCCTTGAAATCCTGTAGAGAAGAGAAATTAAAATTAAAATATTATTGTTTGAGGATTTCCATACAACATCATTAAATCTATAATCACTTGAATCAGCACATCTTAAAAGCTACACATTATGTAAAACTCAAAATAGTGTTTTCTTCAGTGAGAAATCATACAGTAAGTGCTTTTAATATCTTAATGGGACTATAATATCTACTGAGATGACATATTTACAATATTGATTCTTAATTATATAAAGTTTGCTTCACAATAAAATTAATGACACATTTATTGTATAATTTTACAATCGTGACCCAGTTTGGGAAACAGCAATTTTGGAGGGAAACTTTGAACAAATGCTTGCTTTTATGTTGTCATTGTTTAAACATTTGATGTTCAGAATGACCAATTATTTATCTACTTGGATACCAATTTTAATAAATATCCTGTACAAAATGGACAACATATACACAACCCTGTTTGTTTGAAACTTTTCATGCTTTAAGTATATGGTTTCCAAAACTGGGTCACATTTAAACACTATATATTTCCTTACCATAATGGAACCTGACTTGGGTAGAAACACATGATAAACAGCTTTGGCCTTAGATTTCCCAGCAGATGTTACTGCTACTTGACCAGGTTTGAGCTCTCCTGAAGTATTAATGTATGATTCAACTTCATTTAGTACTTTTTGGCCATATTTTATCTTGAATTTTGTGGAGCAGTGAACTTTAAAATCAGGGTCTGTGTAGTTGACATAAACATCAACCTAAAGGAGATAAAAAGGAAAACACACAATCATGTAATCTGAAATTCTTGTAATAATTAAATCTTTTCTATCATGTAAAGTAAACATTTGCTTTATTGTAGAAGGATGGAAAAAAGTTTCTCATACTATCAACATGATTTTATATTTTAATATAGCCATGATACTTGCCTGCTGGAGCATAATCAGTTCAAATTCTCAGTAGCAAATGCAAAAATTAATACTTAATTCAGACAATTATGAAATATTAATATAATACATCATGCAGAGAGGAGAGTACTTAACATTGGTAAGCACACATATATTAGTACAAAAGTATATCATGTAAACTATTATAAATTGCTACCTTAGGCTATATATTGTTGATGTGGTGTATAATAAAAGTTTTTGCACATAATATTAGAATAAAACTCGGATTATATATGAGCAAAACATTGCAATCTTATTGGTCGATTGACAGTTTCTAAATCCTGTAGAAAACTTCTATGAGCTACTTAGAAACCTCTGAATTAATGTTCCCTAACTTTGTCCACAAATTTGAATTTGAAAGTGACAGATACATGTTAGTTACAAATATAAGCAGTAAGTAGCAAGCAGTGTCCATAGGTGATTTACAGGTACAGATCAGTGTTCGATCATGACTGAATAGATGTTGAAATCTTTAACTGCTCATTTTCTGTTTTATCAAGACCTTTAACTGGGTCACCAATCCTTAAAACGTCTACAGCAACAAGAGCACGTGGCTAGACTTTCACCAAAAACATCAAGTCACTGCCTTTTCTTACTACGCTCTCTATAAGGCCGTACATAGAAGCACTAGGATATTTATGTTGCTGCAGAGTATACATTCCTGGTATTGTTATATCTCAGAAGTAGCACTAATAAAAACATCACAACTTGAGGTCCCTCAAACTTCACTTTTCAAACTTTGTCTAGTTGTGATTGTAATATTATTGTCAACACTTAGTAAAATTAGAAAAGAGAAGATATTGTCAGAGTTTAAAAGGGGCAATAGTTCTACAATGGGAACAAAGTACAATCAAGTACTATGGATATGAAATCTGCTAATTGAATTATTGAGTGCTTATGATGGACAGGTCTATTGAATGTACCCAAATGTAAGAGGCAATGTTACTCAGCACTTAATTGGGAAAGGTCCATTATCAAGTAATGCTACAAAATTAGGTTATCCCTAGGTTCTCAAAGAAATTGTGTAAAGAAAAAAGACAAAAGAGAGCTCGCAAAAACTACATGTGTGCACACATATGCCCAGACTCATCCACAAACAAACAGACTCTGCATCCAGATGCTACAAAATACTGACGCAACTATCTTGCACTAGATTAAGTTGAATACCAACACATTATTGTTTCAAAGATGTTGAACCATCTCATAGTTGGAGTAACCAATATTATGCATACACATGCAATGTATTCCTGGCTTTCTTTTTGCTTCCCTCCTTGACATAATTTTCAGGGGGCCTGTAACAAGGAGGTTTAGGTTTAGATTTAGGGGATGGAATTTAATAGCTACATATTATTTATGCAAGGGACAACTACTTGTGGCACTGCTTAATACGTCCTTGTAATCAGACAAACCAATACACATGTAAATCAATCAATATATGTCGTGTAGTAAACATACCTCAAGCTCATGCATCCTTTTCTCAGAAATTTGAATTTTTCCAAGTAATGACTTGACAGACAGATCATGAGAAGCAACCTGAATGTGATCAATACGATAGTCTAGATCTCGCATCTTCTCTTCAAATATTCCATTATTCTTGGCATTCTCAACAAAGATCATGACAGAGAGATTATTGTAAATACCCAAATTCTTAATAGCTAATACATTAACAATAGCTTGAGCACAGACATCCACTGGATAATTCAGTGGAGGACAAGTAAACGGGGTAATAATGACTTCTCTGTTATTCATACAAACTTGACTAAAGAACTCAAACAGAGCTCTTTCAACTACAGCTTTAGACGTGGGAGCAACAGTATAACATGGTAAAACAACATGGTAGAGCTCAGAGCATTTTAAATTACCAACAGCCTGAGTTCTATGGACAGTAGCTGATGTCAACCGGGCCCTAACTCTTAAGGAAGCCTCAATGTCAGAGAGTACTTCATGTCCACCACTTGCTGCTAGAGTCATGAAGACATCCTCCTGAAAGTTGGGAGTCTCTGAGATGAAAGTTGTGAGGGCATCACATCTTTTCTTAGTATAATCCCCACTGTAGACTGTGACCTTAATTCCATTAGGAGATTTAGCATGGAGGAGACAATGAGGAGTATTAGGCTCATTTCTTGATCTCTGACTTCTGCGTAAAGCAGCCGTCATAATGCTACATTTAATGGCTGTTTTGTGTTTACTCTCCAATTCTTTACATTTCACAACAAGACTGTCTTTGTCTATTGGTACACCTGCTTCTGGCTTTAAACAGAAATTGTTCACTCTAACTTCATTAATCAATTTTTGTAATTTGATTTTAATGCACTCAACTGATTTGACATCACCTCGAAGGGTAATATGAATATTATTGGAGTGTGCTTGGTTCTTCAATAATTCAACATTTGCTTTTTCTGCTTCCTTACATAGAGTTTCATATTCAGGCTGCAACGTCATTATTAACATCCATTTTTCCACTTCAACATCAATTTGTTGTTCATTCCATTCAGATTGTGGCGTAATCTCTTCTCTGATAGATGGGCAAATATTGCCTGGACAAGGTGGTAAAAAACTAGAAAAAGTGTCTGTCTGTTCCATTTCAGCTAAAACAGGATGATAAGATGTTACAGTCACAGGCTGGGACCCTATAGAATGCTTTAGTTGATGAAGAATCCCTTGCTGACCTATGAAAAAATCTTTAGTAATAGATTATCCAAGACTATTTGCATGGTCAACTTGGTATTCACTCATCCTCTATCCCTATCATTAACCATTAGTCCTAACTTAATTACTTTGTCATATTAGTTTAACAGTTGTTTTATATTAACATATCAAGAATGCTTACTGTCTTTATCTTCAAAACTGACAATATATTTTCCCTGTCCCTGTTCTTTCACATCTGTCACTTCTCCAAATCCACCACAGTACATACTAACACCATGACGTGGTAGAGTCTCTGATCCTTTAATTAGAACACTAGTTGTTGGTTTTAGTGCTTCAATGTTAAGAATGACATCACCCTCAGGAAAAGGAGAAGTAGAAGCTTTGAATCGAAGATCTTTTATATCTGCAACAAATATTTATTTTGATGTGATAACTGTCAGAATAAGTAATATGTATACATCACGCTGGGACCAAATGACATATATTATTGAAAAACAAGCTAACAAGATTATAATTACAAAGTTAAGTCATTTAAAAAGACTTAGAAAGTCCCGGCACTTCTTATGGCAAAAAATGGTCAGTGGTGCTGCTTTAAAATTTGTTATAGCTGTCAATCTGTCAAACAGAGTACAAGAATTTTGATGTAACCTCTTTGGTCTCAGGGTAATATATGACACCAAGAGTAGATAAGAGGGAAGAGAGTTTATTTTGTCTCTACCATGAAGACTATAATGGATGTAACTGAATATGCTTTAAAGCATTTAATATACCTTAAGTATTCTGTACCTTGTTAACTTCACTACTCTATTTGCTGTTATATGAAGCATACTAGTCAGTACTATAATTGTTTTGGCACTTGTCTTGTTTTATTTTATTATTAAATACAACAATACAAAGTGACAAAAAATTTAACTGCAGGCATATTTCAACTGTCAATGCACACGACACTCTACAACTTTGGCAATGGATTCGACTAATTGAGCCTCAAAGCTTGCTTCTCTACTTCTAGCATTCTACAGTATCTTCATATCTTCTGCTAGCTCTCCAATTCCAACAGTTTGTATTAAATTTGACATTTTTTTACAATTAAAGTCTTGTTTACAACTATAATTTTGTGTCACACATAAAGCTACTTGGTTTCAGCTATAGAATTTGAGATAACCTATTGTTCTTACCTATCAAGTCTGACATTTCAACAACTGCCACTGTCTTATTCACCTGAACATTTCGACATTGTACTCCAGTTAAATTCGTCAGATACAACTCAAGTGCCCCATCGTTGATTCCATCAGGAATGTTACTTACTACAATGGAATCAGCTTTATCTAGGAATTGAAAAGTTAATGTAAAATGTTCTTTGAATTGGCAAATCAATATGAATTTACACATATTTTGGCATTGGGAAGATTGCTGTGTCAAAGACTGTTTTGAACTATGTCGAGTATATATGTATTATATCATGGTTCAGAGATCTATATGTGTTATATAACCTGCTGTCAATTATCTAGGGAATCTGTAAGATATTGCTTGAAAGCCAAGCTATTGAGATAGGATATTAATGAAATATCTTTCACAAATCATGAGTGGAACAAATGATATTAATTATTCATGTTATGAATACTACAACTTTGGTTGCAACTGATTGAGGTTTCAAGCATTCTACAACGTGCAAGTTAAGAAAAGCTTTTTTGTATAACCTTCCAGTCTTCATAGTTTACAGCAAAGAATCATAATCAAAATAATCTTTTGGTAATTGTTATAAATACAGTCTTCTTACTGTATTAAGAAATTGATAATGGTTAAAATTTTTAAAAGATAGCATACAGCACCTATTTCTAATCATTTCTAAGTAACATAGCAGAGACTACTTTCAATCTTTTAGAACAAAACATGTGAACAACAAATTTAATTATGTACATGTGACAGACAGTTGTTTCTGAGACTACTGACCTGGAATGTCTGATAATCGTTTAACGCCAGATGCACGATGCTTCAGTCTTGGATGTTCACTTGTGTAAGAGATGAACTCTGTCTTAAACATGAGGTTTTTACCATGGAATGGCACATCAGGAGGATGTTCAGCAATTTTCCTCACATCTAAAAAATTATTGCTCATAACTTCAAATTTTGTGCTAACAAAATATAGACACACAGCATGTTTAAATATGCTTAATCTTTTGCTTGAAAGTCATAACTTTCTGAATTAGATCTACTTTACTTATAACAAATTTTTACATTATTGAAAGTGAAGTATTGAACCTTTGATGCAGATTTTGAATATATTTGTTATTTGTTAAAGAAATGCTGATAGACAAGCCAGTGTGGTTAAGTTTAGCCAAGTTAGCTGCCACTTTCCTTAGTTGAGTGCTGTTGTCGCCCTTTTACTTCTAAAATAAGTACAGTTATACGTGTAGTATCGCTCTAATACCATTAGTGCTGGCGTTTCAGAAGACAATGCTTACAAATCATATAGTAGAAAACTGTATAGTAGAAAAGTGGCGGTATGATCTGTAGTTGTGTACCAAACGTTGAACATATTGAACTAAATCATAGATTTGAAGCTTCCTTTTTGCTAGCCTGCTTCTGGCTCTGTATAATTAAGGAATATTTTATACTCACTCCAATCTTTTATCTTCTAAAACAATTATAAGGTAACTTTTCTCAATTATAACTCTTCTACATACAGATAGTCAGACTGACTAAGTAATAAACACTTGCACACACACACACACACACACACACACACACACACACACACACACACACACACACACACACACACACACACACACACACACACACACACACACACACACACACACACACACACACACACACACACACACACACACACACACACACACACACACACACACACACACAGACTACTGTAACACTTGTTCATGCAGTGATGGTAATTGTTAATGATAGTAGTATGTAACTAAAACAACAAGTCTTTCTCACCTGATGAATTATTAAATTTGATATAAGCCTTTTCATTCTCTATTTCACAAGAAATGATTGGTTGAGTCTTTGCTGTGTTTTTCATGTGTTTAACAAGAGCTTCTTCAAGACCAGAAGAATATGGTGGTAATCCTTCTACTACAAGTACACATTGATCATTTGATAATGGCATCTGATCTTCATCCACACTGCTATAGGTAACAGAATGACCCAAAACAGTACTGTTATCTGGAGGATTAGCTAATAATTGAGGAATAGCTAGAGTGAGAGAAATCTGACCGTAACTTCTAAGTAATTCTAAATTACAACATTAAAGACATCACATCATTACTGCTAGACCCTCAGAGGCCTGGAATGACTAGAGATTTGATGGGCACCTCAAAGGTTCTATGAGACTCACAAGCTATAGGTATCACCCACATACAAACAGTCATAACATGTCAACTCTATTAAATTCATACTCACTAAGTCATTATAATATATACTTAACATTACATGTTTAAGAAGAGTTTGGCATGTGGTCAAGGAACAGTATAAATATAATGATGGCAATACCACAATTATCAGCACATTTTGAAATAAATAGCACACCATACGCAGTCCTATCGTCTTACATTTTTGGTCTTGAAACTTGACGTATGCTTCATTGTCCTGAACTACACACTCCTTTACAGTATGTCCAACTAATGCACCTTGAAGTGGTTGTTTAAAAAACTCTGGTGAGACTGATTCTACAGGAATATTCCTTGTAAGGAGAACTTGAGGCAAATTGGAAGGTGATTGAAAGACAGGTACATTATCTATTTGCACTGAAGTACATTCAATTGGAATTCCCAAAAGGTGTCCAGGTGGTTGAGCCATCACATCAGCCACTCCTAGATATTATAAAACATACTAGCATAATTTTATGCTGTATCATTTAAAGGCAACTTCCTAATTTAAAGATGCTAAAGCCTTAAAAATACACTGACTTTTGAAAATTGAAAAAAAGATAAGGAAAAACTACAGAATGATAGAAGATAGAGAAGCAAGCTAGATAGACACTTCGAAACATAATCAGTCATATCTATTGTCATAACACTTGCTTTAGAGGCTAATTAAATATACTAAGAAATTGTCCATTAAACCATGCGGTTAAAATCCACTCATTGCCTTAATTTGTCATATACAATGACAAAATGTAAACTGCTTAACGTGTGAATTGTGCCAGGCTGTCCTATAGTTGCTTTGAGCCATGTGTTTATTATAAATATATGTACTCTTGCATCCTTTTATGTATATGACAATTAAAGCAACAAATACTACCCAATGTAATCACTAATAGCAACCAATTAGTGTTTATTGCAAGCATTATGTCAATGGGTGTGACTTGCAATGCTCAAAGCTTATTGCTTTTCTGCCTTCTGTCGTTCTATAGTTACTTCATAACTCTAGAACTCTCCAGTATTTTGCTATAACATCAGCATCTTTAAAGTATTACTGAAAGGCAATCAGAACTGTTATTATTATTGTTATGATAACAACTTCACCCAACTAGTATGAGAGAAGTTGCATTATCAATTAGTTATTTCTGTAAAGTAGCTTCATCTTGTATGTGTGTCTACTAAATTCTATAATTAACAATTGCTGATCCAATAGAAGTAATTTTAAAATGTTAAGTATACTAAAAGAAAGAATAAACTAACCTTGTTCAGTTGTAAATGTCAAATAGACAGCGTCTCCTTCAACAACACAACGATCAACTTGTAAATGATAAGGGTCTTGTTCAAAACAGTGTTTAAGATTTTCCACAGCCAATACTTCATTAAATTGTATTCCAGTAATCTTCAAAGCATGATTCTCATAAGAGACTGGTCCAATATTTTCATTACCCTCTATGCAAACAATATTCTCTGATTCTGAGAGATTAAGGGTGGGGTCTTCTTTTGAAAAAGATATTTCTGAGAAGACAACAGATTGCCTTTTCATAGTGTGAGTTTTTGTTACCAAATATGGAAGATCTATAAAGAGAAATAACATTTACTACATATATTATTAAAATACATTATTTGCTCCCTATTTATGATTAAAATACACTCCCTCGTATATACTAGAAGGAGTGTATTCTTATCATAACAGTTTGGGAATGGTTATTATTATGGTTTTGTAGGAACTCCTAGAGATCAATAATTCAACTATAATATCACAAATTTCTATAAAGTATACAAGATATAGGGATGGTGGTACTAACATATGAAAATTCTTACACGCTAACCACACAGTAGAGTCTTGCTAAACATGCATAGGGATATGTAGGGATTTTTATATTGGCAGTCCTACTGTGGTCTTGTTTCAGATGTTTGCACTGGCATAAATTTCTTAAGTTTTGTAACAAATTATATACTTGTCTACATTTTACAACACTCTATAGCAATAATGTTACTATCATTTGAGTATATGTGGAAGTAAGAAGTGAACTAGCCTGGCAGATAAATTACTCTGTGTAGCCAGACCATTTCTCCCTTGCAAAAGGAAGGAATGGTTTGGCTACAGCCAAATAGAATTTTGAAGTACACACCCAAGTCACAGCCTTGCCTTATTCACGAGATTAGTAGATAGGCTAGAATTATTAAAATTATCTTCTCCTTAAAACAAATATGTCAGAAAAAAGAAAACAATCAAGATCAGGGCCCTGTTGCTATTGGTCCTCTATTCTTATGAAAATAATTAATTAATTCAAATGGCATCTCTCAGGGGTTACTTCTAAACTTTTTGTACTTATTACTTTTATTGTTAGAATAAGACTGTTAAAAATGGATATCTTGCATAAAAAAAATAACTTTCTTGTAAAAATAATTATAAGACTTCTGCTTTTATAGTTATTGTGCTTCAAACAGAAGAAATGCAAGAAGAACATTGTGCCTTAACACATATACCCACATCTGAGGTGTCTCAATGAACAAAAAATATACAGAGTGTAGTCTTGTATGACCAGCCATGCTATGATGAGGTAAATAAGCTGGCTGGTCTTGTGAATGAAGCATGAAAAACAACCACATCCTAGGGATATACCCTCTCTATAACCTTGTAAGTCAAAGAAGACATATTTTATATAGAAAGGGTATGGTCAATTTAATTGAAGTGGGCACATGTCCCCTCCCAATGTTCTTATCCCTTTGAAAAGTGATATTAAATGTTTGACTTATTTAGAGATGATTGTTAGAACATTTACCTGTAGGATCACTTAGTTCCACAGTGATAGAGCCTTCAGGGTCTTCATCGACAATCTTTGCCTCTATATCTTGGCATTCCAAATACATCTCCACACCATTTTTGCTTACACCACAAGGAGGGTGCTGTAAGATAACTAGAGAAGGCACGTCCACACTATGAAGCCATTCTTTGATGTACTCTATTTTGCAATTATTAATGACAATTGGGAAGCTGCTTTTGAGATCTTGCAAACCTAAATTTAACAATTGAAGTGCGCTAGATTAATTGTTTAATGGATACCTACCATCTTCACTTGCTTTTAGAGTCACTAAAATAATACCCTCTTCTTCTAAAAGCCTTATCTGCTCAACTTCTACTTGATACATCTCTAGAGCTTCTTCTATCTCTTCTATCTCTTCTTTCGTAACACCACGTGGAACTCCTTCGAGTTTGAGTGTGTAACACAGGGTGGCTGATCGTGTAATACGACCGAATTTGTCTTCATCGATATCACCGAGATCGACAGCCATTAGTACGGAAGGTATTCAGCTTCTGAATGCGTCGTAGATTACATCAATCTAGATTTCAAGACTCAGTTAAATATATGCTGTGTGCCTAAATATAGCAACACGTGTTACTATTAATGGCCAATCTGGTGACATCATTGACTACAGTGTGACAGGTTCATAGCTATATCAAAAAAGTTTGATTAGTGAATCCTAAAGAACAAAGAAACAAACTACTGTTCGTGTTAATTATGCGTCGGTGGTTAATTGCAATCATCCAGTCTCACTTGTTGATGCAGACCAGCAACACTTGATGTGCTCAGATAACTTTATTTATAGCAGTATCTATTTTTATACCATGCAACATAAATTTAATTCAACCCTTCACAATGTTCACAGTATTACTATGAGTAACAATTCAAGAAGATAAAGGTTTGACATAACTTTCTATTCTAGCTAGGTTATTAAACAGAATTGACGTAATATCTTCTGTAATGGTAAAGGTTTAGGGGAATGGTCAATGGTGATGAGCCTGATGATTATGTTGATTGCAAAATGATTTACTAAAATACTGAAAGCATTTCGCTAGGATATTTTTACAGTAATTTTATAAGCAATAAAACAATATTCATATAAAAGTGAAACAAATGTTAAAGCAAAACAAAAATAAGATTTAAACTAAAACCAAACATGTATTACTTAGAGCATTCATGTGCACACCCATAGTTAAACATATTCACAGCTCAACCCTAGACCCCAAACCTTAAACATGCATGTTAAAACCAAAATGTATATATGCAATGTTCATTGGCTTGCTTGTATGTGTACTGATTGACATAAATGAATATAAAACAGCACAATATCTAAGCTGCCATCCATTTTCTGTTGCATTTTAGAACTATTTGATCAGAATTTGCACTCCTAAGAAATGACTTTGTGCCCTAGAAATTACCAGGAATGATTTTGCGTTACAAAAGGTAATATTTGTTCTCTCAGAAACTATAGTTTTGCATCCACAGGAAATATTGTTATCACCCCAGAAATGTTTTTTGAAACAAATTTTATTCTATTGTACCAGAAAAGTTTTTTCTCTTCATAACATCTTTATTTATCCAATTGCTGTAAATATATTTCTCAGCAAACAATTCCATATATCCAATTAGTCGTAAGATAAGTTTGGCACATTTTCATCAAAAATGTTTTAACTTTGATAACAGTTTGTTGTATATCCTCTTAATTTTCAGGGATCTTCAACTTTAGCTTTATATTTAGTCATGAGCATTGCAGATGAGGATGCAGTGCTATCCATGCATGTCACACCTAAAATTAAATTGGTCCACCCAAACATTAGATCATACTGTTTAAAAAGCTCTCATAGAGTGGTTGTTTTAACTGATTTGAGTAGTCAATTAGACTGCTTACAAAAAATTATATTACAAAATAAAATATACATATACTGTTTCATTATTAATCACCATGGAATTGTACAGTTTATGCAGCCAAACAATTGTTACAGAGCTCTTAATCCTACAATATCTAGGTTTCTGAAATAAGTATACAACAACGCTAAAAATAACTCTGCCATTTTGCAATGGTCTAGATATTATTGACGATGAGGTAAAAGGGCACCAATTGGAATTGGAGGCATTCCTGCATCTTCCTATAAAGTTTGTACATAGAAGTTGCAATAACATTCACTGCCTACCTCTGATCTGAGTCTCACTCTTGGCCGATGTATTGGCTTTGGCATTTTCTACACGACAGTTTATTTCATATTTGTACATTTTTACATAATCATTTTCAACTAACCTCCTTTTCTTGCTGTTCACGCTTCATCCAGACCTAAAGTTGGAAGTTGGTTATGTAACTGCCCACACATTAATTTGTAAGCAATAGAGCATACCTTTCTAGCTTGTATTATTTGTTCTATCATCTCATAATTCTACAAAATTTAAATTAAAGTCATATGCAATAATTATTCTTACCAAACATAGCATTTTTCTTGAGTGTATAATTTCTTGATGTTCCTGTAATTAATATAGTAGATTCTATATTAAAATGTTTGTTATATCTATTGATATTTCATACCTGTGTTTCTGATATATTATCGGCACCAGATCCAATAGTGATGTGTTCTTTATTTACTTCAATAAACATCTTGCTGTCTTTTACTTGTGAACAACATTTTATCCAAAACATGCAGAGCCAATCTTCTCTGTCAGGGAGTCCAGTTGGATTACTATTTTGAAATGTTTTATTATAATCTCCGGTGGGTACAACAGGGATCCTTTCTGCAATTTTCTGATTTACCCCTACATCATGTATCAGGAATTGTTTTAATTCCTCCCCCAATAACTTCAGTCGACCTTCGAACCTCTGTTTGGTAAGTGCCTGCCATCCTTCATCATCATCAGAATCAGGCTCTTCTACATCTTCATCTCTGTCATCTTTCCTAAAACAATCCTCCATGTTAGCAAATGTGAGAACAAACACAGCGTAATTCCAGAATTCTTCTCCAAATGCATTAGTGAGCTTTTTCATGGCGTGTTTATCATCATCAGTAAGTCGAGGATTGATCATTTTAGTACAATAGAGAACTAAACTAAGCTCTTTACACTTATCTCTCATGCCTCGAATGTATTCCTCCTCATTTACTGTACGATCTTGGAGACCAGGCGAGTCAAACACCTTCACTGGAACACCATTGATGGTTTTGGCATACACTTCAACCTCAGTAGTACATCGTGTAGCATGAGCTCCCTCCTTAGCTACTTCAGCTCCAAGGACACCATTTATAAGTGTAGATTTTCCTTGACCTGTTTTCCCAGTAACAAGTATTCTCAGCTCTTTTTGTTTTTCCCAGGCCATATTCATAACTGATTCAAGAGCTGCTTCCTTAGACTCAAATCTATAAAACCAAATTTAGTAGTGTTCCACAAACTGCATCATTTAGTATACCTTTCTAGCTTGACACTAGCCATAGCCATTGATAAATAAAATTTGTATTATGGTATGGTTTTATTAATAACCTTTTGTTAAGTCAATTCATTGATTCTAAGAACTACAAATTAACTAGAAAATGCAGCTACAACAAGTCAGCAATAATATGCAACTAATGAACAGCTATATGTTTCACATAATGTACAAGTTGGAAATGTTATTTCTTCTTTTTAAATAGTCCAATAAACCACTTTGAAGGCTTGCCAATGATGTTGTCAAATGCAGCTCTTGCAGCATCAGCAACTGACTCTCCAAACTTTCTCCTCACACTTTCTATAGCCACTTCTTTCACAAATGTATTAGTGATATGAATGTTATAATTAACAGGATGGTTGTGTGTTACTTTGACATCATCTTTGACCAATGCGGTTGTACTTTCAGCACCAGGTTCTTTCTATAAACAACCATGCATTATTAGACCACACTGTTTGTTGATAAAGTTGTTATTACCTTCATATCTTTGACTGAAGGAGTAGAGCTGGTTTCATCAATTTTTGTGGAGATGAGCTAAATGCAGGTTCTGTGTCTTGGGAAAATGTATCATCCTGTATAGGTTCTTCCTAAGAAATTATTGTACATATTTAACTGAATGGTTACTAGTAAACATTAAAATACTACCTTTAAAGGAGGAGTAGGGCTATTGATCACACTTGGATAAGACCTTGGTCGTCGTTTAAGTTGCTTAGATTTATGAGCTCCTTCATCTCCCTACACATATGAAATTAATAGAGAAAACAAAGTTTTGGTAATTACCTGAGGAAATGCTGAAAGAGATTTATTTCTTGATACTCGTTGAGGTACTGGTGGTAGAAATTTAGGCTATTTAATGTAAAAATCATTGAATAAATACAAAGTAATAATAACCTGTTGTTGATGTTTCTCTTCAAACTCTTTCCAATGCTGAAAATAATCTTATCATTATTTTGTTGAAAAGACTATTAATTCAAACCTGTCTCATAGCTGCAGTATATTTTCCAATTACTTCCATCTCCTATGTAGTAAAGGACATTAATTTTAAATGTGAATATCAAAAATTTGGATAATCTAATTACTTGTTTTACCTTTTCAATTGATTTTTCATCGTCAAACTTGGCCTGTCCATATATAATGTTTTTAATAAACTATATTACGTAACTATTACTAACCTTTGCTTTGTCCTTGCTAATAACCTATGTTTACAGGCAAATTGGTTTGATTTCAAATTATTTACTTTTACCTCTTCTTCTTCTAAACCAACTTTGGCTTCTTCTTTTTTATCTTCAAGTTTTGCTTCTCCTTTTTCATCTTCCTATTTAAAAAATAACTTGACAATAGATAGGATATCTATGTGGTCTCACTGAAGTTTCTATCTCTTCATCACCATCACCATCATCATTGTCGTCATTATCATCAGCTACCATACGATCTTGATTGACTTGAAGAAATAATCTTGTCTCCTTCACCCTAAGACAACATGCTTCCCAAAAGCTGTTAAACCAGCTGTCACGGTCAGGAAGACACAAAGGTTTGCGATTTTCATAAGATAGTTTATAGTCTCCAGTAGGTACTACAGGGATCTTCTCTGCAATTTTCTGATTTACTCCAACTTCTTCTATTAGGAATTGTTTCAATTCCTCCTCCCATAATTTCAGTCGTCCTTCAAATCTCTGTTTGATAAGTGCATCCCATCCTTCTTTATCATCAAAATCAGGCTCTTCTACATCTTTATCTCTGTCATCTTTCCTAGAACAATTCTCCATGTTAGCAAATGTAAGAACAAACACAGCATAATTCCAGAATCGTTCTCCAAATGCCTTTGTTAGCTTTTTCATTGCATGCTTATCATCATCAGTAAGACGAGTATTGATCATCTTAGTACAGTAGAGAACTAAACTGAGCTCTTTACATTTATCTCTCATGCTTTGAATATATTCCTCCTCATTTTCTGTGCGATCTTGAAGACCTGGTGAGTCAAACACCTTTATTGGGACACCATGAATAGCTTTTGCAAATTCAGCAACTTTTGTAGTACAGCGTGTAGCACGAGCTCCTTCTATTGCTACTTCAGTTCCAAGGATACCATTGATAAGTGTAGATTTCCCTTGACCTGTTTTCCCAGTAACAAGTATTCTTAGCTCACGTTGATTTGCCCAGGCTTTTCGTAACAGTGATTCAAATGCCTTGTTTGCACTTTTTTGAAGTACTAAAAGTTGTTTTGGAACATTTTTGACTGTTTCAGTGATAGTTTCAGCAAAACTGGAAATTTTACCGACCATGCCTTTGACCCTGTATATGTAAGAACATGTAGTAAATTACACACACAATAAGATATCCTCTCAATGATAATAAACTTATCATACCATCCTTTAGGTTTTAGTGGAGGTATTTCAATCTTAGTGTCCTCAGCCATCTTTGTTGCAATGAAAAACGTCCATAGAACTAAAGAACTGAGAAATTTGCTGATATTTATACAATTTACTTGCTTTATAATTCATGAATAAATTTCCAAGAAAAGTAGATCTAATTGGTATTTCCTGAAATGAATAATAATAATAATAATTAGATGATTTTACATTGAATTATTTCTTAGAACTAATGAATTAACAATATTTACATTTTATGAAACTGATATTGATTTCTTGGAATCAAAGATTTAATGGTATTCAATGCATTCTATGAACTAGTGAACAAATGTCATTTCTTGGATTTAATGATAACTATATTAATGCATTCTGTGAAATTGGTATGAAATATATACTATTTCTTGGAATAAATGAATGAATTCTTTAGTTGTCTGCTTCATTACATTCAGGAGATACTAGCTACTTTATAATTTTTTTTACTTCTAGTGTTTAAACTTGAAAACAATAATAAACAAAACAATTGATAATTTAAATTAGTTTAATTTTATATCTAATTATTAGATATTGTTTAATATAATAAAACATGTTGAGTATTTCATAACATAACATGATATACATAACTATTAACATTTCTACTAAGCACAGCAGGACAGTTTAAAGTCTAAAAAAATTACAAGTCAGCAACTTTTATAAATGATAACTACAAGAAACATTAATTGTTGACATAAAGTTACTTCTCCTTTTTAAACAGTCCAACAAACCATTTTGCTGGCTTGGTTACATACTCGAATGCTGCTTTTGCAAAGTCAGCAACTTTCTCGCCATAACTTCTCCTCACAGCTTCTTCTACTAATTTTTCTACAAATTCTTCATCCACTGTAATTTCATGTTCAGCAAGATCATCTTGATCAGAATGACTAGAATCTGGTTTGGATGAAGTGACATGATCGTGCACTGCTTCATCTTTCTGTGATAAAAATGAAATTTCTCTGATGAAAAAATAGTCATTACAATAAAGAATAAATACACATATATGAGTGATCTCTAGTAACCTGCTGTCCAGATTCTGTCCATGGTTGAGGTCTTCGTGGAGGTTTTGCTGGAGGAATTCTAGCCTATTATAATAGTGGAGGTAGGATTTAATGCTAATTAGTGATACAATACATTTATGACATAATCTACTTGTTGTACCTCTCCTTCTCTGTATCCTTTTTCTGGTTGTTGCTGTCCAAATTGATAGAATGATAATATCATTTTAGTTTGTTAAACTTATCTTACCACTAAAACCTTCTTAACTGCTGTTGATTCCTAAATAAACAATTCATAGTAAGCTATTTAGAGAATATATAGTCTTACTGTAGCTTTGTCACCACCATAGGTAATTACCATGCGATCTTGGTTAATTTGAAGAAACAATTTTGTTTCCTTCACTCTAAGACAACAAGCTGACCAAAAATTATTAAACCAATTGTTTCGATCAGGAAGATGCATAGGTTGGCGATTATTGTAACTCTTTTCATGATCTCCAGTGGGTACAACGGGGATCCCTTCTGTAATTTTCGGGCTCACTTTAACTTCTTGTATTAGGAACTGTTTTAATTCCTTTTCCCATAACTTCAATCGATTTTGGAACCTCTTCTTTTTAAGTAAGTGCCATCCTTCATGATCATCATAATTAGGCTCCTTAACATGCTCATCTCTGTCATCTTCTCTACCACAATCCTCCATGTTAGCAAATGTGAGAACGAATACAGCATAATTCCAGAATCCTTCTCCAAATGCCTTTGTTAGCTTGAGCATTGCATTCTTATCATCATCAGTAAGACGAGGATTGATCATTTTAGTACAATAGACTACTAAACTAAGCTCTTTACACTTATCTCTCATACCTTGAATGTATTCCTCCTCATTTACTGTACGATCTTGAAGACCAGGAGAGTCGAATACGGTTACTGGAACTCCACGAATATATTTGGTATATTTTGTAACTGTTGTTGTACAGCGTGCAGCATGGGCTCCCTGTATTGCTACTTGAGTTCCAAGGATACCATTGATAAGTGTAGATTTCCCTTGACCTGTTTTCCCAGTAACAAGTATTCTTAGCTCACGTTGATTTGCCCACGCTTTTTGTAAAAGTGATGCGAGGGTGTTTGTTGGATCTTTGGTTACATCTCCAACATCTCTTTTCAATTCATCTTGTAATTCTTTGGCCACTTCTTTAAATTTGATCTGAAGCCTGTATTAGAATGTTATCACTTATGTGACTCAAAATCATATTACACCTACCATTCTTGTTGTGCCATTTCTCTTTTCTGCTTCAAGTGAAATCTCCTAAGGAAATAGCTTGTGTCTGTATATTCATGTTGATATTTATAAGAGTTTGATGGTTAAGGTTCATGAATATGTGCTTCCTAGAAATTGCAACATTCATGGTAATTTCATATCTTCTTAGAAGCTGAAATTCCTTGAAATTTAATGAACATTAACTAACTTGTTCTGTGATAAACAATCATGCTAATGTAGAGACGATTTTCTTGAAATTAATGAATATTAACAAGATTGATCATGTCATAAACACTTGGGTTGGTACTTTCAAACTCAGAGTTTCTTGAAATTAATGAATATTAAAAAGATTGATCATGTCATAAACACTTTTGGGGTGGTACTTTCAAACTCAGAGTTTCTTGAAATTAATGAATATTAAAAAGATTGATCATGTCATAAACACTTTTGGGGTGGTACTTTCAAACTCAAGAGTTTCTTGAAATTAATGAATATTAACAAGATTGATCATGTCATAAACACTTATGTTGATACTTTCAAACTCAGAGTTTCTTGAAATTAATGAATATTAAAAAGATTGATCATGTCATAAACACTTTTGGGGTGGTACTTTCAAACTCAGAGTTTCTTGAAATTAATGAATATTAACAAGACTGATCATGTCATAAACACTTATGTTGATACTTTCAAACTCAGAGTTTCTTGAAATTAATGAATATTAAAAAGATTGATCATGTCATAAACACTTTTGGGGTGGTACTTTCAAACTCAGAGTTTCTTGAAATTAATTAATATTAACAAGACTGATCATGTCATAAACACTTGTGTTGATACTTTCAAACTCAGAGTTTCTTGAAATTAATGAATATTAAAAAGATTAATCATGTCATAAACACTTTTGGGGTGGTACTTTCAAACTCAGAGTTTCTTGAAATTAATGAATATTAAAAGTTGATTCTATGATGAACACTTGTACATCAATGAAATTGTCTACGAGGAATTCTTCAAATTTGTGAATACATTAATGATATCCCTTTTACTATGGTAACACAAGATTGTTGCCACTTTTTTAGAAGACTTGCTAAATAGAATTTCTTAAAAGTGATGAATAGTATAGCATATAAACATCACGTGTTCTCAGAATATTTTGAAATTCCTTCACCGCTTACAAGTAAGAATAATATAAATAAAATTATAAATGGCTTGACATGTGTGATCTTCCATATATTGCATCTGACTTTTATGCTACATATTTTAATTTTGAAATGTTTTGATACTTTATAGAAATATAGTTGTGCTTTTTTAAATTTTAGACAGTAAAATTGTCTGGTAAAGTCCAGATGCTAATTGTAATTTGAGCAGTGTTGAGTAATGGGTATGAGACAATAATAATATACTCTAGTTTCTTAAAAACGAACAAATAATTTTCACTTGGAAAGTTGAAATAGATCAAGTACAGGAAAGGCCATGTACTATCAATGTTGGTGTGTACATGTCTTTAGTACATGCCCCACTAACATTAATAATACAATCTGTAAGGTTTGTTATTTTAAAGGTAGTAGTTACAGAGCTGGTAACAATACATAAATGGGAAAACCCCAACTAACTTAAATGAATTAATTTTACACTAAAGTAAAGTGGCTGGTTCACAGCTTTGTACACAATACTTAATACAATAAAACCTTTAGTATTAGTAATAGGGTAATGTCAAACATTCAGCAAACAAACAGTTAATATTTCTTGATAAGTTGATATCAAAAGCAACAGTAATTATGCTTATCGTATATTTCAGCAAAAAAGTAATGTGTCTTTAATAGGAACAAGTAAACATGAGCAACTAAAAATAAGCAGTTATAAGAACATTTACACATGATGAAAACTAATACTAAAATTTAGTGCTTAAAAAGTATTTAGTTAGGAAATCTCTAATTTCAATCAAGAGAGTTGCTTTTTAAATAATCCAACAAACCACTTCACAGGTTTAGCCATTGAGCTTAATGCTTTCTTGGCCAAGTCAGCACCTACGTCACCATACTTTCTCCTCATAGTTTCTTCCACTAAGTTTTCCACGAGTTCCTTATCCATTGTAATCTTATGATCCGCAAGATGGTCTTGGTCAAAAGACTTGGAATTACGATTCATCAATCTTGGTAGAGATGAGCTTGAAATATCAAGATCACTAGAAATGGCAGTAGGAGATAAAGTAACTTGATCATCAGAAGGAGGCTCAAGCTCTTCAGATATATCTTGAGATGATATGCTAGTCTCTTCCTAAAATGATCACTAATACATAAATAATTATTTGTCACAATTACCTGCACAGGAGCATTTAAGTCTGATGTTGGTAGAAATGAGCTTAAAATAACTTGATCACTAAGGACAGATTGTATAGCTTGACAAGCTACATCTTGAGACACTATACTAGGGTCTTCCTATAGATACATACACAACCATTGTTTCATAGCTTGCTTAACTAACAATATTATTATACCTGTACAATGTCGATAGGAACAGTGGAGTTTGGTTTAGTCAATTTTGGTGGAGATGAACACATTTGATCACTAGGAGTAATTTCAGAGTTTTGAGGAGATTTACTTTCAGATGGTAGATCTTTCATGTTCATCACACTAGGCAGCATATTAGGTTCTTCCTATATACATAAATGTGAATTTTAGTTAACTAGTGACATTTATATACTTGCAAAACAGTAACACTGGAATCTTGTTTGATCATTTTTGATGGATCTGGAGATGACTGAAAAGTGACTTGATCACCTGGAGTAGGCTGGATAGATTGGCTAGCAATCATTGTATTAGGCTCTTCCTATAATAATTGTTTATTTATTCATTGCATCCAATATTATTATACCTCTATAGCTTTGGCAGTAGGAGTGGAGCTTGGTTTGGTTAAGTCCAGTGTGGAGGTGATTTGATCACTTGAAGTAGGTTCAAAAGATGTATCCTGCAATGACAAACCTTCCACACTTAGACTAGCCTCATCAGATGCACTAGGTTGTTTCTATTATATGACTATTATAATTGTTAACTTTTATATTAGTAATGTTACCATCTTTAAAGAATCACTAGTAGAGCTGTCTGTTTCCCTTGTATGAGATCCTCCTTGAGATTTAAGGGATTCTGAAGTAGGCAGTCCTTGGTTTCTCTATATTTTCAGTGAAATAGTAAATAATAGAAGATACACACTTACTCGAGAAGCAGGTTTAGGTGGTATTGGTGGTGGATTTTTATGCTTCTTTTAGCACAATAAAAAATAATGTATAATTTACTACTAACCTTTTTTTGTTGCTCTTCTTGAAAATCAGTCTTTTTAGTTTTTTTCTGAGGATTTTCTAGTGGACATTCCTATAAAATAAATAAATCAAGGATATAATACAAGTTACTAATCACCTCTTGTTGTTGCCGTTCTTTTTCAAAGTTTTGCCAGGACTTTAAAAGAACAGATAATTATTTTAATTTTAAATGTCTTTTCAAACCTTTACTGTGTCTGATACTTTTTTTTTACGTCCTTTCGACTCCTAAAAGATTCATTAAAAAATGTATACTTTCTTTTGTTACCTTTTTTTCCTCATTGCTTGTTTCATCATGTTTTGTCTGTATACGAAGAGATATCAGTTCAAATATTTGCATTTGCAAATTATCTTTACCTGTCCTTCTTCTAACTTTATCCCTACAGTTTCATTCTTAATCCTCTCTTTATTGGATTTGGACTGTGTATGAAAAAATGATCGACTTATTCACACTATAAAGTTTATAATTACTTTTATTCCCTCACTCTCTTCTAATTTGAGTTGTTGTTTTTGTTGTTGTTTCTGTTGCTGCTCTAACTCCTGCAATGGTAAAATTATTTTGTCATTTCAAGTTGTTACTAGACAAACTTTTGTTGCCACAACTTTTTCAGTTTCTTCTGACTTCTAAATTTATGATACATAGAAGAAGTTATTTAAAGTGTAATAATCTTACCGAGGTTTTGCTAGTCTCAACATCATCAGCAACTATGATGCGATCTTGGTTGACTTCAAGAAACAGTTTTTGATCTTTCACTCTAACACAACAAGCAAGCCAAAATTTATTAAACCAGTCATCTCGATCAGGAAGACACATAGGTTTCCGATTGTTGTAACTTTTAACATGATCTCCGGTTGGTACTACAGGAATCCATTGTGCAATTTTCTTGCTTACTCCAACTTCCTTTATTAGGAACTGCTTTAATTCCTTTTCCCATTTCTTCAGTCGACCTTCAAACCTCTTCTTTTTAAGCAAGCTCCATTTATCTTCATCATCATAATCTGGCTCCTCCTCAATATCATCATCTCTGTCATCCTTTTTACCACAATCCTCCATGTTAGCAAATGTGAGAACAAGCACAGCATAGTTCCAAAATTTATCTCCAAATGCCTTTGTTAGCTTTTTCATGGCATTTCTATCATCATCAGTAAGACGATGGTTGATCATCTTTGTACAATAAAGAACTAAACTGAGTTCTTTACATTGGTCTCTCATACCCTGAATATATTTCTCCTCATTTTGTGTGCGATCTTGAAGACCAGGGGAGTCAAACACCTTCACTGGAACACCATGAATAACTTTTGCAAATTCTGTAACTGTTGTAGTACAGCGTGTGGCACAAGCTCCCTCTACTGCTTCTTTATCTCCAAGGATACCATTGATAAGTGTAGATTTCCCTTGACCTGTCTTCCCAGTAACAAGTATCCTTAGCTCATGTTGATTTCCCCAGGCTTTTGGCAACAATGACATTAAGTGTTTGACTGGATCATTAAGAAACTTGGAGATATCTTCAACAAATTCATCTATGGAAGTTTGATGCCTGTGTATTTAAAAGATGACAATGTTTCAACCATTAAGTACTTACCGCCACACCTTTTGTTTTTCATGTGCAGGCTCACTCATCTTATAATAATCTCTCAAAGGAAAGAGACTAATGTTTGTATGTTAATGGTGATATTTATATAAATATTTTGCTGGCTTAAAATCATAAACAAATTTTTCTTAGAATATTTTAAATTAATTTTCTTGAAATTAATGAATATTAATAACATACCCTATGAATTTAGATATTGTAAACACCCATATCTATTTCATGTACATATTTTCTGAGAAACGTGAGATCATTTCTTGAAGGCAATAATTACATAACTAACTAACTAGCTCTGTTCATCTGGTTTCAATAGATGATTAAAGTTCAAAGTGCCAACAAGGTGCTCAGACTTGAAAAAGTGACATCACAGCCTCTGCATCCAGATAAAGTGTGACATCACAGCACTATGACATCAGCAAATGTCAAATTTTATACCGCAAACAACCAAATTTGCTAGTGCATTAGCCCTATAATATTATTTCATGATCCTCAAATTCGACTTATTGCCCAACTTCTTGAGATTGCTGAATAAACAAGCATGACAGTACTTCTTTTTTCTATCAAATAGTCCAACAAAATACATTGTAAATCTGATGATGGTAATGTCAAATGCTCAGGAAACAACTCTCCTCAAATTTATGGGGATGTGAAACCAGTAACATACAGATCCAAAATAATTTTCTATATAATAATATTAGTAGTAATACAAAAAATAATGATTCCAACCAACATCATCAGGAGTCAAAGTCTTTAGTTTGGAATTATTATATAATGGTTGCCATGGATATGTTTCAATGACCCATTCTCGGACATCAATCCAATCAAGATGAGAATCAGCTGAGTAAGTCTATACAGACAGAGAACATAAAAGTTACTCCTACCTTGTCAGTTACTACATTAATATATACCTCAATTCCGGCCATAATAGTTCCCATTAAGTAAGGAATTATAAAATGATTCCACAAGTTAATAAACCACACCTCCATCTTATTAGCTGAACTGTCCAGTGGACAATTCATGAACACTCGAGGACCTAACAAAGATCACATGTCATATCACATATAGATAGAGAAACAACAACCTCTTATAACACACATGCAAAAATATTTTATTTAAAACTGTGGTTCTTATAATATGGTTAATTACTGCTGGTCATTTCCTCAATAACTGACCTCAAATTTCTGTGACCTCATGTTTGTGTATTGTTTTGTCCAAAGTATAACTACTACACATATTATATACATACCTAATACTACTACACATATTATATACATACCTAATACTATTACACATATTATATACATACCTAATACTACTACACATATTATATACATACCTAATACTACTACACATATTATATACATACCTAATACTACTACACATATTATATACATACCTAATACTATTACACATATTATATACATACTATTACTACTACACATATTATATACATACCTAATACTATTACACATATTATATACATACCTAATACTACTACACGTATTATATACATACATAATACTACTACACGTATTATATATACACCTAATACTACTACACATATTATATACATACCTAATACTACTACACATATTATATACATACCTAATACTATTACACATATTATATACATACTATTACTACTACACATATTATATACATACCTAATACTACTACACATATTATATACATACCTAATACTACTACACATATTATATACATACATAATACTACTACACATATTATATATATACCTAATACTACTACACATATTATATACATACCTAATACTACTACACGTATTATATACATACCTAATACTACTACACATATTATATATATACCTAATACTACTACACGTATTATATACATACCTAATACTACTACACATATTATATATATAACTAATACTACTACACATATTATATGCATACATAATACTACATTGTTAGAATGAAAACCAGTTTAGTAAATGTTCAGTAACTGGCTCAATGTCAACACTATAACTGATGATATACTTGTTTCCTCAAAGTTCTAGATAATATTCCATAGATAGGTTCTGCTTGTGGACTACATGTGACAACTATGATGTTGTGTCGATACATTAGTTGATGCCATTTTTCTTGGCAGTTCTTGTCTCATATACTTCATTGCAATCTACATGTACATTAGATACGAATAGTTAGTAATGACTTAATACATGTCATAATGACAATAGTACAGACATCATTAGATAATATACTAATTATGGTATTACCTCAAGACCTCCTCCAATTGCTCCAGGAGTTGATGCAATGTTAAATCTCTTAACACTCTCCTTATCAGTTTCATCAATCATGAAATCATCTTCGTCTTTTTGAAAAATCATGCCAGAATTTGTTATAAACATATTCATTATTTCCAAGAAACTATAGCACAATTTATCAAGTATTTTCTAAGGGAATTGTGCCAGGTTTCTTGAAATTAATGAATATTTAGCACTGCTAATAGTTATGTCAAAAGTTTTTTAAGAATTGTATCAGAATTTCTTGAATGATTTTAATAATATACCATGCTGAAACTAACATCATACATTTTCTTAGAAACTGTGTCAATATTTACAAATATACATCACAGTAAATACTCATTTTGATATTTGCATCAATTAAAGTAATAATTATTGTACAAGGAAATTAACAATTCACTACTACTGACATTTAAATTTGTGCTAATAAATGCATATGCTGATATTGGAACTGTGTTGTGTAATATATCTATCTATATATAATAGAAAATGACATGTTCTGTCAATAGGTGCTGGAAAAGATTATGTAGTAGTGTTGGAGGAAAATCACAATAAAAGTGTTAATCGTTTTTGAAGTACACTATATACATATGCACTGTTGATTGATACTATAATTATAATTATATTCATTTAATAATTATTAACTTGTTTTGTATATGGAACAATTAACAAACTAATATAAGTCAGCAACTATAACAAATAAAAACCATAACTATTATATCATTATATAAGATAAGATAACTACTAAAACATTATTCTTGCTACAACTAATGTTAGAAGTCTTTCATTTACAAAAGGAAAATTAATTAAGCAATCCAACAAACCAACTTGCAGGCTTATGTATATAGCTTAATGTTTTCTTGGCTGAACCAGCAGCAGCTTTCTCACCATACTTTCTTGTCATAGCTTCTTCTACTACTTTTTCAACAAGTTCCTTATCCACATTAATCTTATGAATGACAAGAAGGCCTTGGTCAGAAGGTTTGGAGTCTGGTTGGATAATTGTATCTTGGGGTGTCACACTGGACTCAAGCTCCTCCTAAACAATTATTGTGTGTCTTTAGTTCAGTTGTAATATATTGCTACATACCTCCACAACTTTAACAGGGGCATTGGAGTCTGGTTTTGGCTCTTCCTAAACAATCATTGTACATGTATAATTTGTTCACTAGTAATATATACTTACAGAAACAATGGAGTCTGGTTTGGTTAAGTTTGGAATGACTTGGTCACTAGTAGCAGGTTCAGTCTCTTGGGGAGATGTACTTTGAGATGATACACTAGTGGCATTGGGTTCTTCCTAGAACAAATATTATACATGTATACAAATCTTTTCTTAGATATTGGAGATTTTTATGTAGACTATTCTTAATGTAATAAAGGAATAAGGTAATCTATCAGTAACCTGTTGTTGTTGTTGTTCAGATTCCAATGAGGGCTTTGAAATAACTTTTGTAGGTCCTTTCCGAGGTTTTGTTGCTGGAAGTTGGAACTAATTCACATAAATAAGGACAATTGCAAACTAATAAATAGTAACCTGTTGCTGTTGTTGTTGTTGTTGTTGTTCATACTCTAGCCAGCGCTGTAAAGTAAAAGTTCATTATTCCAAGTTCAAATGGTGGTTTGTCAAACCTGTACTAGACCTGATGGGCTTTTTTTAAGTCTTGATTCCTAAACAATCATAAAAAAGACAGTGTGCTTCTTCTTCCTTTTTTTACTTTTTTTGCCTCATTGCTTGTTTGATTTTGCTTGACCTGCATACAATATAATAAATATCATTTCCAACAAAGTTGTCTAGTCAGTAATGTGTGTATTTTAATTTACCTCTGCCTCCTTCTTGGTCTCTTCACTATGTTTGGCCTATACACAAGAAGAAATAATTATGTATTATTTAATATACATAACAAAAGAGCATTTAGTTGTAAGTTTGATTTACCTCCCCTTTCTCTAACTCTACTGAGACTTTTTCCAGTGCTGCTGCTTCTTCCTTTTTTACTTTTTTTTCCTCATTGCTTGTTTCATTTTGCTTGACCTGCATACAATATAATAAATATCATTTCCAACAAAGTTGTCTAGTCAGTAATGTGTGTACTTTAATTTACCTCTGTCTCCTTATTGGTCTCTTCACTACATTTGGCCTGTACACAAGAAGAAATAATTATGTATTATTTAATATACCTAACAAAAGAGCATTTAGTTGTAAGTTTGATTTACCCCTCCTTCCTCTAACTCCACTGACACCTTTTCCAGTATGTCATTCTCAGTAGCCTCTTTATCATGTGTGGTCTGTGCATATGAATATGTGATCATAAATCATTTGAGTTATCAAACTAATAACTTTTCAATTTGTACTGTTTATTTACTTCTTTTAGTTCTTTATCTTCTTCTTGTTGGTGTTCTAATCCAGTCTAAAAAATTATAGAATCATAATATCATTGAATGGTTAATAAAAAAAAATTTTGTTGTTGCCATCAACGATTTAGTTAATTAAAAGTCATAGTTTACAAAATTAATGTTTTATTGTCTTACATGAGTTTTGTCATCATTATCATCAGCTACCATACGATCTTGATTGATTTGAAGAAAAAGTTTTTGATCCTTCACTCTCAGACAACAAGTTGTCCAAAAGCTATTGAACCAGTCATCTCGATCAGGAAGACGCATAGGATTGGTTTTTTTGTGAACTGGAACATAGTCTCCTGTAGGTATTACAGGGATCTTTTCGGCAATTTTCCAATTTACTCCGACTTCTTTTATTAGGAATAATTTTAATTCCTCCTCCCATAATTTCAGTCGACCTTCAAATCTCTGTTTGATAAGTGCATCCCATCCTTCTTCATCATCAGAATCAGGCTCTTTTACATCCTTATCTCTGTTATCTTTCCTATAACAATTCTCCATGTTAGCAAATGTGAGAACAAATACAACATATTTCCAGAATTTTTCTTTAAATGCCTTTGTTAGCTTTTTCATTGCATGTTTATCATCATCAGTAAGACGAGTGTTAACCATCTTAGTACAGTAGAGAACTAAACTGAGCTCTTTACATTCATCTCTCATGCTTTGAATATATTCCTCCTCATTTGCCGTGCGATCCTGAAGACCTGGTGAGTCAAACACCTTTATTGGGACACCATGAATAACTTTTGCAAATCCAGCAACTTTTGTAGTACATCGTGTAGCACAAGCTCCTTCTATTGCTACTTCGTCTCCAAGGATACCATTGATAAGAGTAGATTTTCCTTGACCTGTTTTCCCAGTAACGAGAATTCTCAGCTCACCATGATTTTTAGACCAGGTTTTATGGAGCAATGATGATAGAAACTTGGCCGGCCCATCATGTAACATTTTGGTTACATCTCCAATTTCTCTTTTTATTTCATCAAGCAAATCTTTGGAAAAATGATGCCTGCAATATCACAAACAATCATTCTACAATTCAATGATATCTCTAAGACTCTTACCACCATTTTTTTGTTTTTACAGGATGATCAGCCATCCTATTTCTTTGATCTCCAAATGAAAAGCAATCCTTTATGTTTGTATGTTCAGGCTGATATTTATAGGATAAGATTCTATTTTTCTTAGAAATTGTTATTAAAATATGACACAAACACATCTATGAATTCAATACAGGCACATAAATGCTCATGTGAGTTGATACTCATCTAATAAAATTCATAATTCCTTTCTTAGAAATTTAATATTTATATGAATACTAGCAAATAAACACAAATGTTGATATTTTATATCAACATGTTGCTATGAAATTCTAATTCCTCACCTTCTCACTTTTATACATACACTCTCACAATTAAGACAACCCTAACTTTGACCATTAAAATACAATTGGTTTTTATACATTATCAATGTTGCAAATTTCTGTTTGTATTTATATATATATATATATATATATATATATATATATATATATATATCATATATATATATATATATATCATTTGAGTTTTTACAATACTACTGTGCTGGACAATTAATGAAAACTCAGGGTCCTAGCTAACAGAGATCAAAAGTCATATATCATATATGAATGGAGAACCAACAATTATCTTTAACCCATGGTTACATCTCCAAGTGCCCGACCATGGGGCTATATGGTTGGGCAATAACCTTTATGGTTCTAATAGTTGTGACTATATTAACAAACAGGTTAGCACAAGTAGTCCTGTAAGCTTGATGTTATTCCTCTAGAAATAACTCTCCATAATCTCAAATTTATAGAGGTAAACTAGCAACACACAGTCCAACATAATTATCTATATATAATAATTAATTTTAATGGTATTAATAGCACAAAAAATAAATCAAAACAGTAGTTGAATAGTTATTGACAAAGAACAGTAGATACTAGATGTATTAATAGCTAATGTACAACTTATTAACATAAAAGGAAACTAATGTGTTGTTATTATAGAGTCTACATGTGATACCAGTGTGTTATAAATGAGAAGGAGTCAAGAAAAGATGATTGAGATTGTTTATACAACAAATAGTAGTTTGTGAAATTGTCATATAGTTAACTCTGCTGTTGGTTTAGTCTTAGAACAGACTGTGTGTCTTCATCCTGGCAGAGAGAGAGAGAAAGTCAACTAATCATGTACAAATTATTACTTAACATACCCTCATGTACATGAACCTGCTCTGTTGAGGACGAACAGCTACAAAAAGAAATAAGAAATTAAAAAACAGTACAATAATAGTTGTAAAATATTGTGTTAATTTGTTTTAAATAATATTTTACTAACTAACCATGATTCCAACCAACATCATCAGGCATCAAAGTCTTTAGTTTGGAAATATTGTGTGATGGTTGCCATGGATATGTTTCAATGACCCATTCTCGGACATCAATCCAATCAAGATGAGGATCAGCTGAGTAAGTCTATATAGACAGAGAACATAAAAGTTACTCCTACTTTATCAGTTACTATATTAATATATACCTCAATTCCGGCCATAATAGTTCCCATTAAGTAAGGAATTATAAAATGATTCCACAAGTTAATAAACCACACCTCCATCTCATTAGCTGAACTATCCAGTGGACAATTCATGAACACTCGAGGACCTAACAAAGATCATATGTCAAATCACTCACATAAAGATAGAGAAACAATAATCTCCTACCAACACACACACATACACAAAATATTTTATTTAAAAACTGTGGTTCTTATAATGTGGTTAATCACTGCTGGTCATTTCCTCAATAATTGACCACAAATTTCTATGACCTCATGTTTGTGTATTGTTTTGTCCAAAATATAACATACTATACTACTATTATATATTATATACATACCTAATACTACTATTATATATTATATACATACCTAATACTACTACACATATTATATACATACCTAATGATACATTGTTAGAATGAAACTTGCTAATAAAATAGTTGAGATGTTCAAGAAGATATGGTAACCAGTTTAGTAAATGTTCAGTAACTGGCTCAATGTCAACACTAAAATAACAACAGATAATAATAATGTTATAAATTTAATAGAATACCTTGGATCTGCTTTCAGTCGATATACTTGTTTTCTTAAAGTTCTAGATAAGATACCATAGATAGGTTCTGCTTGTGGGCTACATGTGACAACTCTAATGTTGTGTCGAAACATTAGTTGATGTAATGGGATCCCTCGTGTACTACCAGAACACAGAGTGGAAACGATATAAGGCCTTTTAGGTAGAGTCCCTGCTGCATTGAACAGCTGCTCTAATGACTGACAGTCATAAATACTATCAAATAGTAAAATAGGTGCAACAGATCTAGAAAGAGGGGAGGGGTTTGTAGTAGATACTATAAAATGTAATACAATGCTTACCTTTCCATTTTTCTTGGCAGGTCTTGTCTCATATACTTCATTGCAATCTACATGTACATTAGATATGAGTAGTTAGTAATGATTTAATACATATTATAATGACAATAGTACAGACATTATTAGATAATATACTAATTAATGATTTAATACATGTTATAATGACAATAGTACAGACATCATTAGATAATATACTAATTATTGTATTACCTCAAGACCTCCTCCAATGGCTCCAGGAGCTGATGCAATGTTAAATCTCTTAACACTCTCCTTATCAGTTTCATCAATCATGAAATCATCTTCTTCTTCCTCTTTGACAAGTAGTTCAAGATAACTAACAAGACCTTCAGCAAGTGACGTCTTGCACGTTCCTTTAGTACCCATTACAACAACCCACTGAGTCTATAACACAAATTATAAATAATAGAACTTGTAATACTTTTATTGACCTCTTGTATCATAGCAATATAAGACTGTAAGACATCAACATTGATCAAAAATTTGTAAGCTAATGCATCACACGATTCTTGTGCAGCACCTAATAAAAGAACAAAGGATCAGGTTACATATCTTGCTTATGTATACCTTTAAGTGCAATAGTGACACGTGAGTCATTTTGTACAGCTTGATGAGGTGTGACAAAAGGGAGGAGAGCATTACCAACGGAACGTTGTATATTATCTACCATATAGTACATTATACTGTCATCTTTAAGACCTAGTAGTTGTTCTTGATCAATAGAGTTAATATGATGCTATACAATGAGAAGTAACACTTTGTAATGATATTAAATAGACTTACATTGAATATGTCACATATCTTGTTGTCCATAGTAACCCAACTACATTCAGAAGGTATTCGTATTGTACCCAATGTTATAGTTTCCACTGAATCTTCATGCGCTGCTTGAATATCATCCATTAATAGTTCAACAATGACAGATTGTCCACTACATTCTTCTTCATAGACTAAAAGAGGACATCAGTAAGTATTATAGTTAATAATAGAACTGTCTTACTAGTTAGCAATTCTTCCATAGCCACAGGTGTCATATAGGTACCATATTCACTTTGAGTGTCCATGGATTTACTCTATAAATTATGTAAAATAAATGTATTATTATAATAGCTATTACTTACATCATAATCTCTCATAGTTCGAGTGTCTGCCGTAGAGTACTCTGATATACTAATAAGATCGCTATGATAAGTGAAATAATTTAACATCTCATATCAACTGTTTCTTTACCTTGGTTTAGTACGAGAACTGAGAGTACTGTTACCTCTCTTCAATGATTTAGAAGTCCCTATTACACTCCCAGCTAGACTGGCCACTTCAAGTCGGTTCATCTCTTGTTCCTTCTTGCTACTGTTTCTTTTTTGACGTAACGAGAAGCGCTAATTAAGAAGTCAAGATTATACTCATTTCATTTCAGTATAATAATTACCTTCCAAGGTTTCTTTTTCTTTTTGTTAGAGGGCGATTCATCTTTCTCCATGTCCATACCTCCGTCCGATAGAGCACCATCCGATAACATACCCATATCAGAATTGGCTAGACGACTAGGAGCTAAAGAGTGAGAATCAAAAGGAAGATCTTGCCAGCGATGTCGCTCTTCTGTCAAATGTTTGATAGCAGCATCCTAAGATAAAGTAAAATGAAGTAAGTGTGTTTTAGTGTGTAATCTCACTTTCTCTTCTAATGATCTTTTCAGTGAAGTGACTGTTGATGAGAGATCAGCCATACTGGTCTCGTACATGGTCAACATGCGTGCTTTGCTTTCAAGATCTTTCTTCAGATGACTCAACTGGTTTTCGTAAGTTTCCAACAACTACAGAAAGTAATGTAAGTATTACAAAGTAAACTATTAAAAGTTACCAGAATCAATCTAACATTACAATATTACAGCAAGTTTACTACTATAGAGTTTTCTCTCTTACCTCAGGTGTTGAGCTGCCGTTTCGTTTCCCTTCTTGTAGTCCAGTTTCTAAGAAGGATTCCACATCACTGTAATCTAATTTTTCACTTCGAGTTGAGCCACGACGAACAAGACTAGGATGAAGATCACCTGGGAAACCACTAAGAGAGAATTTATGTGATTCAAGATCTTCCATTGACTTGGGTCGTTCTGTTTGACTTGTTTTTCTCTTTTGTTCAGTAATGATAACAGGAACTTCTGCCTCTCCAACAGAGCGACTAATAGAGGCTTCTGATGAGAAACTATCAGCTGATGAATGAGGCGAAATTTTGACATGTTTATCTGCACGAGTTTCACCTGGTTGTCTTGGTGATCGGAGAGCACTACGTTTAGGTTTGGAATCAATGTTAAGATTTTCATCACTACTGGGAACTTCGGCTAAGAGAGGTGCCACTAGATTGGAGGTTGGAGGAAGAGGGAAAATACGACGAGATGCTTTAGGACTCAATGAGTGTGCTCTTTTAATGATTTGCTTAGTATCAGGATGAATACCTGGTAATTCAGTTCCTGAAGTATTTTCCTTGTCAGGAGAGAGTATGGAGAACACTTCTTCTTTACTTTTCTCTAATTCACTCTCATGACTCAAGT
Organism: Xestospongia muta; assembly: GCA_963693285.1. Taxonomy (NCBI): domain Eukaryota; kingdom Metazoa; phylum Porifera; class Demospongiae; order Haplosclerida; family Petrosiidae; genus Xestospongia; species Xestospongia muta. The sequence continues at coordinate 3,837,949 of OY848929.1, read as the reverse complement.
CACTGAGTTTGTGATCACGAGGGCTAGCTGTCTCATCGACAGACATCCCCTCAGGGCTGGTTCGGCGGACATATTTACGGGCACTAAATGGAGATGGTGTTTCAGTCATACTGGATTCTGATTGGCTGTTATTGCTACCAAAAGAGCCAATAGAACTACTACTGCTTCTGGGATCATTTGAGCTAATAGATGGCTTAGTGGGCGAGGTTTCAGGAGTGACTGGTTGTAGTGGAGGTGGTTTGTCATCAGAAGATTTAGCTGATGTCACTGTCTGTGCAGTTTCTTTAGGTGGATTGGGCTCAACTGGAACTTCATTGACAGTCTTAGCAGTAGAGGTCGAAGGTGACTGTATAGAAGCTTTTGTCAAGTGAGAAGTGGCGAGAGAACTTTTTGGTTGTTGGAGCGTGGGTGGTTTACGAGTCAATAATGCTAACTTACTAGTTGTACCTTTTGGTTCTGTTAACTGACTCTTGGAAATATTATCGTTTTTCAATGGATGATTCTTTTGAACAGTTGTCTCAGATATCTGATCTTTTTCAGTTTCATTATTGCCTTTAGTAGGGACAAGCTCTGGACGATTACTACTGGGTCCTTTTAGCTTAGAGGTAGGAGGCAGTTGTGTAAGACGCTGCAACTTACTAGATGTCTTTGGAACTTCGGTTGCTGTTTTTCCAGCAGTTGGACTGCTACTCCTTTGTTCAGGTTCCTCCTTGGTTTTTTCCTCATTTTCTTTACCTTTAGGCTCAGCTGTAAGACTTTGACTTTTCTCAATTTTACTCAGTGATGGTCTCATTAAACCACTTGTAAAAGAACGTTTCGGTTCTGCTCCTGGTATACCAGATGACTTAGTATTTCCTGGTCCAGGGATACTAGATAATTGAGAACCTTTAGCAGGAATAGAAGTGGCTTCTTTTAGTCCACTTTCCTTTTGAGGAAACAAACTGTTGTCAAGTGTATTAGATCGCTTCTTTGGTTGACCTAATTCTTCTGTACTTGATGACAGATTCTCTGCTTCTGTTGTCTTTGGTTTTGATACATCTGTTCCAGATGTTTTACGACTTGAAGGTGGAGTCAAACCACTACGCTCTCCCCCAAGAGTAGGTGTTGAACGACCAGTTAAAGAACCAGGAAATTTTCGTCTATCAGAATATAAACTTGAATCTTTTGCAGAGCTATTGCTGCGAGTAATTTTAGAGTTTGAGAATTTGGGAATGGATTCTTGTGATTTTGGAGCATGAGAACCAGACTTTGTTTCTCCTGCATCATCAGACTTGAGAGAGTCAGTACTGCTAGTGAGAGCACTATCACTGCTAAGAGTAGGAGATTTGAGAGCTGAATGGGAACCAGGTGGTTTGAGACCTCCAGAACTTGATTTAGGAGCTTGAAGACCTGTAGGTCTTGGTGCATTAGTACTAGTACTGGGTGTGACCTGTGGAGGCTGAATCTTGGGTGTTTCTCCAGGAGGAGAGAGAGGAGAGGAGGACGCTGCACTTTCAGATGAGCTTGACTTGGTAGGTTTATCCGAGTTGTCAAGTGTGGGTACGCCCCCAGTTATATTCAAAGGACGATAAGGGACACGACGTATTTGTCCAAGAGGATCCATTCCTGTTGGAATAGTACTACCAGCATGACGTCGTGGACCAACTGGTTTTGCAGTTGGTCCACTTGTTGATACCGAGGAATGGAGTGATGATGAAGTTAAGTTAGCTTGTAATGGGTTAATAGTGGGTGTAGTCACTGGACTAGTAGCAGCACTAGATGACTGACTACTGCATGGAGATTTTGTTTGACTATTAGATAAAGGACCATTGGAACTGAGCTGTAATGATCGCTGGGATTGTGGAAGTTTCATACCCGAACCATCAGAGGGTTTAGAATGGACCTGAATGGAATGGAATTGATAAAAGAGTTAATATTAATTATCAAAACATACAGAGTGGATCATCCTTAGACCAGGTGACACAGGGCGGCTTATTCTTGAAGTAGACTGCAGAGTTTCAGCATTCTCAGAACCTACTATTGAAGCAACTATATAAGAAAGTATCATTAACACTATTTTGTACCTTTGGGCTTAAATTGTGAGAGATTAAAGAAAAGTTGAAGAATTGCTCTCATATTTCCATCACTAATATCTAGTAGACAAGATATACATGAGGTAACCATGGAAACCATCTCAAAGTGCAACTAGCAAACACAATGATGTAATATATTTGTTGCTATAACTACTATCAACTCCATCCTTTAATACAATATAGAGAGTAATTCCTTTGTCTTGCTACTAGACAAACACCAGCTGGTTACAATAATTTTCTCAATGACAAGCTCATATTTCATAGCAGGTAAATTTGTTTTCACTGGTATACTACTCATTAAAGCATCACCTCCCACTCATACAAATTGCTATTTTTTGCTGGCCTGTTATCAAGACCATTAACTAATATGTACCTTTGGCAGAGAATCCAGAACAGTTGATGCCAAGACGTTGTAAAAACATGACACTAGCTTCAATATTCTGTTTCTAAACAAGGAAAATAAACAAAGGTGACGGACAACATTACATCAATTAATAGTACAAGTACATGAACAGGACACACGAACAAAATCTTTTTCAAAGGCCAATGCCATTTATAGACCTAAAAGTCACTGTCTACAACTCTCAACTTGTCCTCTTTTAAATCGTGTGTCTAAGGTACTATTTGTTAGCGACAGTGCTAACTACAGTCTCCATTGAACAGAAACCATAAGATGAACATATGCTTCATTATAGCTATGTACACCAAAGCACACAATGTTCTGGTATGTACAACATTTCCTATTCAAACATACAATTTCTTGCTAGCAAGTATGATAGAAAACATATAATTTGAAGGAAGACATTACTTCCCAGTAAGATAACCACATAATAAGCTCTGCTCGTGTTCTTGGCACATACCAGTCTACACATGACAGTCATCAGTTAACAGACATCATTATATAGATATTCAAATTACGTTAGTACTGTATGACTTCAGTACCCACTAACTATACCACTAGTACCCAGGTGTCTAGTGCATGCAGCTGCAGTTGTAACTTAACCAACCCCAAACAAACTCCATATATATCCATAGAGTTGCATGTGTAATGTCCTTCATCTTTAGATTCTGTTTATAAAGTTGCAGCTGCTACTTCTTAATGGATTTATATTAACCCTTTCATGTTTTGTTAAAGATATATCCTAATGGCTCATCAGTGGTTTGTATTAAAAAGAATGATGTCATTCTATTAAAACTGATAAAGTCCAGACTCTAGATTACTTGTAACTGTAAAATATAAAGGCAAGCATCATATCGTACCAGGAAGAAGATTTGTTACTAGAAGTACTAGAGATAACTATTATATCAACTCTCTAAAGGCCAAATGATCTAATGCGATAGATAATATCATTTGTACTTAGACAATTTATATTAAACAAATCATAATGCTGACAAGGCAAAAACACAGAGAGAATCATTGTGGAGGAGGGAGAGAATGTTATCATTGTAAGAGATTAGTCATAGTTTACAACTCCAAACTGCTCTACACATCAAAGACTCATGATTTTCCATCTCTTCCACCTCCTTAGTCTTCCCACAATCAATATTTCATAACACTACAAAACCAATGCACTAGTTGATCACAAAGTGACATGAAGTGGCCTCCAAAAATGGACACTAGCCAAACCACTAATAGATGTCTACTACAGTTGTATTTGTATACCCCACACATTTCAATAGTATTCCTTAATTAAGTGAAGACACAATAAATAACAGACTTTGGACCATTCTTATGAGATTGGTTAGTAGATTAAATTATATTGTAATTTGATAGTGGTTGCTTTCAATAATATAATCTGTACTATCAAACCTTTTCATAATCATTGTCGGGAGAACTTAATATTCCTGGAACATCTTCTTGAACTAGACAAAGAAAAGGAGAGCATTTGCTAAATACCTGTATATGTAAGTACTGATGTTCACTAGTCTATAGCTTACTAATGGTAACTATCCTAGGTCACTGTGGTAAGTACTGATGTTCAGTAGTCAATAGCTTACTAATGGTAACTATCCTAGGTCACTGTGGTAAGTACTGATGTTCAGTAGTCGATAGCTTACTAATGGTAACTATCCTAGGTCAATGTGGTAAGTACTGATGTTTCTCTAGTCTATAGCTTACTATTGGGTACTGATAGCTATCTAATGCTCTTCATCTAAGTACTATAATCTCTATAGCACTACTCACCAACTGCTTGTATGATTTTAGGAAGGAGAATGCCATCTGGTATATCCTTTTGAAGATCTGTGACTTGTAAGTTAGAGTGTCCAGCTTTCTTGAGACGATTATTAGCCCAGTCAGTATAGACCTAAAATAGAACAGATATAATAATAATATGTTATTTAATAGAAATAGAACAGCACAGAGTATGTATACTATAGTATCAGGTAACTAGGAGATAAGGTATAATGTATCATTTGGTAAAGGAGTGCGCCCATATCTAATTATAACAAAAGTGCTATATATATTACGTTAACAAACAGTCAATTATTGGGTGTGGATGCCACAATGTAAAGAAAGAGTGGGCTAGAAAGTTAAAAAATGAAATAACAAGATCTATTACACCATATATAGTCACAGTAATGTACAAACAAAAAGCATGCATGGAATGATACAAAAGATATCACCCTGGTAACAAGTATAGGATGTGAAGTATCATATGAAGAAGACTCATAAATCTATTGTGGTTTGTTTTGTACACAGGTTATTAATAATACCCTTTTATTCTATTAGCAAGGTCTCTTGTTTACAATAGAGAATGTTTGAGAGAAAAGAGAGCATGTAATTTAAACAGTAAACACTCAATATGTCTGGTACTTTGCTTCAAAGATAATGAGAAGAACAACTGTCTCACTCTGTGCTTTACATGTTTCTCTCCCACACTCTATCAAATTATCATTAGCTGTAATGGCACACACTAATCGAAATGTTGAAAACAAGACAGACGTGACATCCTACAACCAGCTGTCAATAAGTGTGAATTGTTGCCAAGGTAACTGACCAAATAGAAAATAATAACACAAGTATATACGTGACAGCTGTAGGTCATTCATGTGCAATATGTGTCAGTGGGAAATGACATTGTCTCTAATTACATGACTACATGAATACAGAAGGTCTACCAGCAACAAACTTAGTTCATAGTTATTGCAGTAATAAAATGGGACATCACCCTTTAATTGTTACAGATCTATCATGCATACATGTATACACACACACACACACACACACACACACACACACACACACACGTACACACACACACACGTCATATTTACTCCAAGACAATAACAACAACCAACCAACAGACCCCACACTATTATAGTCATCTCCCCCGTCCATAATTATAATCAGAATACTCAATCTACACACATTAGTTACATCCTGGGAATACTACTAATGTGACTCAAGGGTAGGAGCTGTCTGGACCTGACTATATAATTACTTTATCCCAGTTGTAAATAGCCAATCTATAATATAAGTTGTGTACAGTATAGGACAACAAGAATATCACTGAAAACCACCAGAGTACATTTATGAGATCAGAGAAATATTTGTTGGTCACTAAGTAATTTATTGGTCCAACACACAAAGCCACTATGAAGGATGTGACTTATTAGTTTAGAGAGGTTCCCACAGAACATGATGTGTACAAAAATGTTAGTTAGTTGTTATTGTTGAAAGACAAATTGAAGCTATCGCACATCAATAACTCCACATATGTTGAAACACGATGAAAAGACGTACATTTATACAATTGGATAAGTTGAAAATTGATTACATTTACAATAATAGAAAACAAAGTCAAAACACAATTAACTAAAATAACGAAGTCAGAGTACATTAGCCAGTATCTCAGACTCTTTCAAAGCAAAGAAACCACTTTTATTACCACAAACTGGTTTCATGTAAACATGAATAAGCCCACAATTTATAAGACAACCTTTAAGGTTAGTTAATAACAGAAGCATCAGCCACAAGACTCCAATGATCTGTACAAATACTTGTAACTAACATAAAAGAGACACATAGTAATCCCATAACATAAAGTATACAGTTGTGGGAACTAGACTAGTACATGGTTTATTGTTAAATGTCCACCTGATGATTGAGTACTTAAGTAGAAGGTTTGATAGATTGAAAATACTACAAATAGGGTGGATGTGCAGATGTCACTATTCAAGAAAGCTGTAGTAAGTAAATAGCTAGTTGTAATGTTGTACTTTAAAATGGATATCTTCAAAATGGACTAGTTCCCAAAACTTGAAGAAGGCATGAGTAAGCATGGAATATATGGGAACTTAAAAAACAGGTAAGTATAATGAGTATTTCAAGCAGGTTTGTTTTGTGTAACAAAAAAGAAATATGAAAGTTATCCTACCATCTTAATTTTGACATAAACTAACATAACATTAATTACAAGGGTTTGTATAAATGTCAATCAAACGTCTCTTAACTAGTGAAATCTCATTATTTAACCTCAGCTACTTATTTGAATAACTGTGGTATAAAAATTGACTTGGCTTCAAATTGCCACTTTAATGACTGCTTTCAATGACCACTATTTGCAAGCTCAATTGTTTTATTATTCAACTGTATAATGAAGGTATTAACACGTACAGTGTCACCAAAAAGCTTTGATAATAAGACAGCTGATAATTGCTGTTATTATATTAAATACAGTTGTTGCAATAATCACGAAACACAAATATTTTCCTTAACAAAATGTGAGCATTGTTCAGTACAACACCTCCATAGCAACAACAAGAGGTATTCCCTTCGTTATCTCAGTGTGTTGTAGTTTATTAGTAAGTAATGATTGTTACATGCTTTTTGGTCCCGTTGTCTTAACAAAGACCAAAAAGTGAGAAAGTATGTAGATAACAATCACTTAAATTCGATTAACCTTGGTCTCAGTTTGGACTACCATCATAGCACACATTCAGTTATTATAATATTCAGATATCACAATATCTCTTTAGCACTAACCAAGGAAGGTGATTAGTCAATAACATTTAGTTAAAAGATGGCAATACAAGTTAACAAACTTAGCAAAATTCAAAAACAGTGGTACATCAAAGTACAGCATACATGTACAGTTGATAAGATAATGTTAATACTGAAGGTAATTCATGTAAAGTTATGGTTGGTCATGGTTGGTGAATACAGAAGACAAAGCTTATGTATTTAATACTTTCTATTTAGTTACACAGGGCTTGTTTTGTGTAGACTAGATTCTCTTTATACACAAATAAAAAGACACTATAAAATAAAGACTTTACCAAAGAGATTAATGATAGACTAAAATTAGAGTGTTAAGTAAACTATAGGCTTTGACATCACTGTTGGAGACAAGTCCATAGAGTAAAGACTCACCACATATACTATGTGAACTCCAATTACAAACCATTTAGAGAGATATTCTTGTAATCCTATCCCTCTATCTATCAAAACTAGGGCAACCACAGAATTGACAATAACATGGGCTATATCTTGATATAATAATTTCATAGGTAAGCAATCATGTGTATTACTGTTTACTGGAAAATGTTTTGTAACGTAACAACAATTAAACAAAGGATGCTCTTCAATAGGTTAGTTCAATATACTTATTTACAATAAATGTTGCGTAACGAAGTATAAATAATTCAGACATACAGCTTATCAATTGTATTGTTAGACAGCTGTCCTGGTTATGTAACAAAACGCTCCCTCACAACCAATATGCTATTTTAAACACACACAGGATGTATTTTTATTGGCCGTATACAATAGAATAACAAATATAGCGTTGACAGATGTACTATGTGAACAAACACAAACTTCATTATGCCATGTTTCAATATACAAATGAGTAAAGCAAATTTGCCAATTCAACATCTAACACTTAAAAAGGTTAGAGGCCACTATTAATATGTCTATGTTCTAAGAAGTCTGTTATCAGGTGCTATGTTAAAATCATTATTAATGATGGTGAAATTAAAGAACTCGCCTCTACATTGTGACACACACTTATGATATCACTACTCACTCAATAAACCTCCTCCTCTGAGGAAACAACACAGGAAGATGAGAGCAAACCACAGTAAACAACTGACTACAAAGATATACCATTTACTCTAGACATCAGTGTAATTATGATGCTAAGATTAAAAGTCAATATGAGTGACGTATCCTTTGATGTGTATTCATCACACTAAAGTTGTCTTCTTTGGCTATAGTGGGTTATCCAAACATTGTCCCACACACTCCCAGTACAAATGTGTAGACCATCACGAGACAAAGTGTATAGCATTGAAAAATGGATGCTATAATCCATATCATTAAGAATAAATACACTATTTATAAACTATTCATTTAAACATACACTGGATGTAAACATTACATTTGAAAACATTTGACGGATGATGTATAGAATATTTATTCATAGATCAAAGGAGAACAATAGGATGCCTACCTCTTACTGTACTATTAGCTAAATGTACTGCCAAAACAGGTCTTACTATACAATTGAAATTGTTATTTTAAATGTATTACCACAAACTAAACTATACCAGACACAGGGTTGCACCAGTGGTTTAGAGCTCTCATTAAACAACAACCTCAATCATTTATCTACAGATAATTCTCAATATATTAGATGTATACAACACTTTCTGCTACATCCCTGCCTAAATTGAGCTAAGGTCCTTTTAAACATTATTTTTTCAGTTTCAGCGCCTTTCCTATACAGTGGGCACAAATCATTTTTCTAAATTTAATTTCATTAGAGCTGGTTACAAAAGTGACCACATCTTATAAAACTTCCTCACCTTTCTTTGGTCTGTTCTGGCGCTACTGCTACTCGGTTGAGCTATGCGTGACATAGCACTCTGTCACTAAAAGAACTAGTCTCCTTCGTATTCGAACAAGAGGAGTCAAAATAACTAGATGGCCTTCACTGAGAACTAATACAGAAGGACAGTTGCCACTTTTCGCGAGACAGGAGATGCTACTACTTCCAATACTACTACTGTGTGCTTTTACTTCTATTTCTGACTTACACATGCCCGGCAAAGTGTAATGTACGGACGTAAACGGAGATATACGTTTGATCGTTACGTCATATCAATGGATAAAAGGAGAATGGTTTGCTGCAGACCATTAATTTAATTAAGATGGAGGGAAGAATTAGATATCTGCTACTATTTCTAGTTACTATCTTTCCTAGAATTATTGGTAAAAGTTTTCCAATATTAAAGAATGATCCACCTGAGGCTCATTACAATGCAGTAAGTCCATTATAATTATGCTTCACAGTCATTACAATTGATCTGTGATTTTCTCATTTCAGTTGCAGCTGATTCAAAGTAATGGCTATCCTGGTGAAGAATACAATGTTACTACTAGTGATGGATATATTCTTGGATTGCAGAGAATACCGTATGGCAGAAAAGGAAATACAAGTACATAATATATTATATACAATTATTGCATAAGGAAATAAAACTAACAACTAATAGTTCCTTCTTTAATAGCTTGCTATCACATATTGTTGTGATTGATGCATGTTGTTATGCAGTATGTGTTATAAAGAGATGTCATGATGTCTCTAACTTAAACTATTATCATATATCACTGATAATGTAAGGTTAACATTGAAAGCATGGAAAAATCCAACAATAGATATGATAGGCACATTAGTTTAATAGGTTAACTGTAGCACTATAGAATTCCAACCAGGTCAGGACAAAATTATATAGAAAAAAGTCAATATATTGACAAAAACATTTTGTGCTAATTAATCAAGAAATCATCATGCACAATAAAAATGAAATTATTTGCACAATTCACACAAATCATTGTGCTCAACTTACAATGTTCAAGTGTAATTTTGACTTGGTTGGAATTCTATAGTACCACTAACATCACATTAAAATAACATCTTGATCTTACATCTAGATGCTACTAAACCAGTCATTTTCTTACAACATGGTCTGCTTTGTTCAAGCACTAACTGGTTAATAAATGGAATAAAGGATAGTTTTGCATTTCTCTTAGCTGATGCTGGGTTTGATGTTTGGATGGGTAATGTTAGAGGAAATACATATTCTCGAAATCATGTGAAGTTCAATCCTAATACTGACAAAAGATTTTGGGAATTTAGGTTAGTGTATAGACTTTTGCTGTTCTTTAGATCTGCTTGTACTTTTATGAATTAGGCCATGTACTAAAGCAATTAATAACATATAATTTATATAGTGCAAATTCTAGGAGAATTAGATGAAATTTCAATGCAATTACAAAATTATCTCCAAACATTGTTTGTTACTTACATTAATTATAAACATGAATGTTTAGTTAGCTCTCTTCAGAATAAAGATGTAAGTCATGCCACTGTCATGTGATCAATTGCTGATGTTCTAATATACAGTATCTTCTTGCTGGTTTATCTATTCCATTATTTGTCTGTGTTTGTTTCATTTAAAAAGCCTATTTCATTTAATTTTTATTGGGGATAGTAGTTTATCGAAAATTTGACAATGTACAATAATCATATATTACCTATGAATAATTACTGGCTTCACTACTTATCTTCGTTTTCACACACACACATACACACACACACACACACATACACACACGTACACAGCTTTGATGAACATGCACTAATTGATCTTCCAACTATGATTGATTTTGCCCTCTCAATCTCAGGCCAAGAAAAACTTTATTATGTTGGACATTCTCAGGCCACAACAATGGGATTTATTGCATTTTCATGCAACCAGATTCTTGCATTAAAAATCATAGAGTTTTATGCTCTAGCTCCAGCGGCAAATTCTGGTCATACGAAGGGACTGTTTACATTTATGTCAAAACATTATAAAGAACTTGAGGTAATTATATAGATTGTATAGCTGTGTCCACATTGTGTGTGTGTGTATGTGTAAAGACCTTTATGAAAATTACTGCAATTTTATTTATATTTAGCCACTAATGGACATTGGAGGTGTTGGTGAATTTTCTCCAAGTAATACTTTAATGGAAAAGTTCGGTGAAAAATTTTGCAAGGGATCTAATAAAAAACTCTGTGGTGATATCTTATTTTTAATCTGTGGATTTGATGAAAAAAATTTGAATGAGGTATATCAGAAACTTTAGTAAACAAATGATTCCATTTGAATTTAGAGTCGTATACCTATATATTTGGGTCATACTCCAGCTGGGACTTCAATTCAAAATACGGTTCACTGGTCACAGGTATTCTTTAAAAAACTGAGGACATAAGCCAAAGCTATAATATTATTATGTCCTGCTATATTAGATGATGAACACAGGCAAGTTTCAGATGTATGACTATGGATCTGCTAAATCTAACCAGCAACATTATAACATTGTGAGTTGGAGACTTACTGTTATCATAGATAATTCTCTCAGCTGTTACTACTGCAAATAATATCTGTAACCTATTTTTAGTCAAAACTGACACTTCAATCCTAATATTGATGGCTTCAAACTTTGCATGCCTATTAAATATTATGTTACAATATAAGTACTTATAGTTTGTTAGATGAATACTGCAATACTATGACACTGTAAATGGTAAAAACGACAAATATAAAAACAAGTTACTTTGTAGTTATTGAATTCTTTTTATTCTATGGATTCGATCAAAATGATTATTGAATTGTTAATTTTAATGTGTAGCTTTATTGCGCAAGAGTTTTAAGCAATCTTTACTTCCTCAGAGTACACCTCCTCTTTATAATGTCACTAAGTTAACAGTACCTACATTTCTATTCAGTGGTGGTCATGATTGGCTTGCTGATCCACAAGATGTTGCTGCATTGATTCCAAAGATTCAAGGAGTCATAAAGAACCATATCAACATTCCTTATTATGAACATTTAGATTTTATATGGGGCATTGATGTAGCCACTAAAGTCTATAGGGTCATCATTAATGATATAAAGAAAAATCTGTCAAAAGATGATCCACAATAATGATTCAATTTTTTATTTAATTTTTGTCAGCTTACTGTTTTTGGCTATGTAATTTATATAAATAAATATAATCATACATTAATCATCATTATATCAATATTCAATTCAGCAGATTGGAAGTTATGAAGTGAAACAAGCATATAAAAACAATATTAGTTTACTATTAAAAGATAAAAATTGTTATCCTTCAAATTATAACTTTGAATAATTATTACTAATTAACACTTCTATCTGCATCACCTGATCAGACCACGTGGTCAGATGCTTACGATCAGCCCATCTGAGGTTACACCTATCACTTCTTGTGTGAGCTATCATCACACAGGATGGAGAGAGGATGTCTACTGCTGTTTCTACTTGCTTGCTTTTATCCCATATGTAGTAGTTCGAAGAAATTAAAGAGTGACCCACCAGAGGCTCATTATACCCCAGTAAGTCCAAGACACATTGAAGAATTTATTATTCTCTCTCTCATTTCAGTTGCAGCTAATTAGAAGTAATGGCTATCCTGGTGAAGAATACAATGTTACTACTCGTGATGGATATATTCTTGGACTGCAGAGAATACCATATGGCAGAAAAGGAAATATCAGTAATGAGTTTATCTTGTATTAGATTGTATCTTGTTCCACAACATTATACTATCAATGCAAAAGATAGACGGTATATAATCATGTAGTGGGAATTATTGACAAGAGTCTAGATTTTATGATTTGGTAAACTTGATCTTGGAAATTTTCTTAAAAATTTGGGTGCTCAGAAATTTACATAACTTTCACCTTATCCAAGATATGGTATAGCAGACTTTTTATTGTTCTGTTGCTTGGCAAACAATGGACTGTTAATCTTACTCAATAAAGCCACTCTTTTATTGAAGATTATAAGCTTAGTTGCTTTAGAGAACTCTTTAATTCTGAAATTATGAATATTCACTCCTAATTTAATGAGGACAGCCCTAATATTCCAGATGCTAAGTCTGTGTTGTGTCATAAAGTAACAAGGTGTCCCTATGGTTTCTCTGTGTTGTATTATCCTAAGGCTTTATAGTATTACCATACATATTCAGGTTAGACTTGGATGAGCTGTTTTGTAATATTTGTAAGTTGTGATAGCACAATATTTTTATTGTCTAATTTAGAACTGATGATTGATATAACATTAATCACGAGATCTTATGAGAATATAATATATAGTAATACTAGAACTAGGATATACATGGGACAGTGGCCTGTATAATACATGTTATATCAGTAAGAGCAAAAATATATTTGTCTCTCCTTTATAGATGGTACTAAACCAGTCATTTTCTTACAACATGGTCTACTTTGTTCAAGCACTAACTGGCTATCTAATGGAATAGAGGACAGCTTTGCATTTCTCTTAGCTGATGCTGGCTTTGATGTTTGGATGGGTAATGTTAGAGGAAATACATATTCCAGACATCATGTAGAATTTAATCCAGACAAAGACAAACGATTTTGGGAATTCAGGTTAATGTTTTAATACGACAGTGTCTGAACAAATAATGTCATTATCAAAGTTATGTTTTATCTCTCTCTCTCTCTCTCTCTCTCTCTCTCTCACGCACACACACACACACACACACACACACACACACACACATGCACACATGTACACAGCTTTGATGAACATTCACTAATTGATCTTCCAACTATGATTGACTTTGCCCTCTCAATCTCAGGCCAGGAAAAACTTTATTATGTTGGACATTCTCAGGGCACAATAATGGGATTTGCTGGATTTTCACACAATCAGACGCTTGCATCAAAAATCATAGAGTTTTATGCTCTAGCTCCAGTCACTACTGCTTCCCATGCAAAGGGACTTTTGACAATCATAGCAAAATTATACAAAATCTATAAGGTGACCAATATGTGATAAATGTATGAAAGACAATTATTATACTTTACTTTTTTCACATGTAGCCATTTCTGGACATTGTTGGTGTCGGTGAATTTGTTCCAAACAAAAGTTTTATAGACAAGATGGGTCAATACTTCTGTAAACATTTTCTTGAGGAAGAAATTTGTGGAGAGGCCCTCTTTCTAATTTGTGGATTTGATAAAAAGAATTTGAATGAGGTAATATGATAATTAGTTTACCATTCCATTTTGTGTCCTTAATTTAGAGTCGTATACCTATATATTTGGGTCATACTCCAGCTGGAACTTCAGTTCAAAATGTGATCCACTGGTCTCAGGTATTTTATAACTACAATACTTCTGTTGACTATTGGTTCCCTTTTTATAGGAAGTTGTTTCTGGTGGGTTTCAAATGTATGACTATGGATCTACTGAAGTCAATCAACAAAATTATAATGGCAGTGTGAGTTGATTGACTAACTTTCTATTTGTAGTTTATATTGTTAAGGTTCATAGCAACATAATTATTGGATGTTCATCTATTTATTTATTTTGATGTATCTTCCTATTTCCAGAAAACACCTCCTCCTTATAATGTCACTAAGTTAACAGTACCTACTTTTCTATTCACTGGCGGTCAGGATTGGCTTGCTGATCCACAAGATGTTGCTGAATTGATTCCAAAGATTCAAGGAGTCATAAAGAACCATGTCAATATTCCTAATTATGAACATTTAGATTTTATTTGGGGCATTAATGCAGCCACTGAAGTCTATAAGGTCATCATTGATGACATAAAGAAGAACCTAAAAATAAAATAACAGACTTTTAAATCCTTTGTATAGCTACTAATTTTGTTTCAATTTTAACTTTTGTGAGAAACGTTTAACGCTTTTATTACATTTTATGTTTAAAAATCTGAATAGACATTTTTCTTGGTCACACCCAAAATTAATAATACTGTACAGAGACATTGTAGACTATGAGAGAGAATATTTGATGCTGTTTCTAGTTACTTGCTTTTTTAACTCTGGGAATAGTTACCCAATCTTAAAGAATGACCCACCTGAGGCTCATTACACTCCAGTAAGTCCAAGATTATAATGAAAGAAAATATTCTCTGTCTCATTTCAGTTGCAGCTCATTAAAAGTAATGGCTATCCTGGGGAATAATACAGTGTTACTACTCGTGATGGATATATTCTAACAATGCAAAGAATACCATATGGCAGAAAAGGAAATGCAAGTAAGGAGCTAACAGTATGTACAATGTTATAATAATATCATGTGCAACAATAAAGGGAGACTATACTTGTTTTACAAATAATAGTGCTACTTTTGAAATGCTTATAGTCTCTTGGTGGTATTTCAGAATAGAGATTATGATAGAGCTCTTACATGAATTTAATACCTTCTACCTTAATACCTATGATTCTTTTAATGCAAGCACACATTGTATGTCAAAAATTTGTCCTTATTGAAATGTGAACTTAAAAATAAATGTTTTCTGATTGTGATTTTTTGATTCCAATGTGACATTGATGAGAACATACAAGATGTTCTCTAAATGTAATCTGTTTTGCTTTAGCCTTAAAGTAATTCTATATTGAGAGAAATCATTTTATATTGACAGAAATCATTATCACATGTTCCTATAGTATTACCATAAATAGTCAAGTTAGATATGCATGAGTTGTTTTATTGGAAGTTGTAAGTTGTGACAGTAACAACATGACAATGTCTTAGACACTACTTTATGACATAAGATTATATAACACTTGTTAATGAACTTTCAGTTAGATAATAAGTGACCTAAAGAAAGTTGTAATTTTCAGTTTAATCTTTAATGTCTAGACAAGTATTAACAACTATGACTTATTGGATACCTAACTATAATGTTGGTATTATAAAACACTTGAACTGATTTTTCTTTGCTCTTTAGATGGTACTAAACCAGTTATTTTCTTACAACACGGTCTAATTTGTTCAAGCACTAACTGGCTATCTAATGGAATAGAGGATAGCTTTGCATTTCTCTTAGCTGATGCTGGCTTTGATGTTTGGATGGGCAATGTTAGAGGAAATACATATTCTAGACATCATGTTAAATTGAATCCAGACAAAGACAGACAATATTGGGAATTCAGGTTAGTATTTTACTAATGAAGCCATATAGTGAACAATCATCAAAAGATCATTTTGTAAACTATTCTGTTAGTACAACTAATGATGTTGAACAGACAATGTAAACAAGCATTAAATAGAGAGAGGGCAAATACTAACAAGGCAATTTTCCGCTAACACAGATTTATAGTTAATACAGATATCTTCTGTAGTATTTATATCTCCTTCCCTTGTTACATTGGTTTTGATAACCATGTTCTCATTAATCTACTACCATGCCAGTCTTCACCCTTGATATCTCATGTGCTACCCAACTTGATTTTGTAGGCCACTTACAAGGGACCATAATGGGTTTTGCTTGGTTAAGTAGTATCAAGTCTGGCATTGAAAGTATAAACATTTTATGCTTTAGCTGTTAAGTATGTTAAAGGGACACTCAAGTTTATATCTGATTGTTCTGAGTTCATTGAGGTATGTTCTCTTTCTCTCTCTCCCACACACACACACACACACACAAACAAACACATGTACACAGCTTTGATGAACATTCACTAATTGATCTTCCAACTATGATTGATTTTGCCCTCTCAATCTCAGCCCAAGAAAAACTTTATTATGTTGGACATTCTCAGGGCACAATGATGGGATTTGCTGGATTTTCACACGACCAGACACTTTCATCAAAAATTATAGCATTTTATCCTCTAGCTCCAGTCACTACTGTTTCCCATATAAAAGGATTGTTTTCAATTATAGCAAGACTAGACAAATATGCAGAGGTGACTGGTAGCTGTGTGTGTGTGTGTCTGTGTGTGTGTTTGTGTGTGTCTGTGTGTGTGAAGATAAATCTTTTTATAACCTTACTCACTATTCATTTTATACATAGCCACTACTAGACGTTATTGGTGTTGGTGAATTCGTTCCTAACCAAGGTTTTATAGACAAGATTGGTGAAGGCTTGTGTAAAGCATCTATTGAAGAAGTCTGTAGTGATGTGCTTTTTCTAATCTGTGGATTTGATGAAAAGAACTTGAATGATGTAACTTTAATAAATTAACTAAATGTTCATTGTGTTCATTATAGAATCGTATACCTATATATTTGGGTCATACTCCAGCTGGAACTTCAGTTCAAAATGTGATTCACTGGTCTCAGGTATCCAGAACATACTTAAAACATATATTCTGTAAAATAAATCCCAGTTACAAAGGCTTCTATTTTTGTTTAGAATTTTTGGTTTTCTTATTTTTGTTTTAGATGGTTAATTCTGGTAAGTTTCAGATGTATGATTATGGATCTGCTAAAGCTAATGAACAACATTATAATGGCAGTGTGAGTTGAACTAACTTACTGTTTGTATTTTAAACTTATTCATTTAGTATTTCGACTTAAATCTGTTCCACCTTTCCACAGAGTACACCGCCTCTTTATGATGTCACTAAGTTAACAGTACCTACTTTTCTATTCACTGGTGGTCAGGATTGGCTTGCTGATCCACAAGATGTTGCTGCATTGATTCCAAAGATTCAAGGAGTCATAAAGAACCATGTCAATATTCATAATTATGACCATTTAGATTTTATTTGGGGCATTAATGCAGCCACTGAAGTCTATAAGGTCATCATTGATGACATAAAGAAGAACCTAAAAATAAAATAATAGACTTTTAAATACTTTGTATAGCTAGTAATTTTGTTAGAAACGTTTAACGCTTTTATTACATTTTATGTTAAAAAATCTGAATAGACATTTTTCTTGGTCACACCCAAAATTAATAATACTGTACAGAGACATTGTAGACCATGGAGAGAGAATATTTGATGCTGTTTCTAGTTACTTGCTTTTTTAACTTTGGGAATAGTTACCCAACCTTAAAGAATGAGCCACCTGAGGCTCGTTACACTCCAGTAAGTCCAAGATTATAATGAAAGAAAGTATCATTCTCTCATTTCAGTTGCAGCTCATTAAAAGTAATGGCTATTCTGGGGAAGAATACAATGTTACTACTCGTGATGGATATATTCTAACAGTGCAAAGAATACCATATGGCAGAAAAGGAAATGCAAGTAAGGAGCTAACAGTATGTACATTGTTATAATATCATGTGCAACAATAAAGGGAAAGTATACTTGTTTACAAATAATAGTGCTTCTTTCGAAATACTTATAATCTGTTGGTATTTCAGAATAGAGATTATGATAGAACTCTTACATAAATTTAATACCTTAAATGATTCTTTTAATGCAAGAACACATTGTATGTCAAAAATTTGTCCTTAATGGAATGTGAATAGCAACTTAAAAATAAATGTTTTCTGATTATGTTTTTTGATTCCAATGTGACATTGATGAGAACATACAAGATGTTCTCTAAAATCCAATCTGTTTTGCTTTAGCCTTAAAGTAATTCTATATTGAGAGAAATCATTTTATATTGACAGAAATCATTATCACATGTTCCTATAGTATTACCATAAATAGTCAAGTTAGATATGCATGAGTTGTTTTATTGGAAGTTGTAAGTTGTGACAGTAACAACATGACAATGTCTTAGACACTACTTTATGACATAAGATTATATAACACTTGTTAATGAACTTTCAGTTAGATAACAAGCGACCTAAAGAAAGTTGTGTCTAGACAAGTATTAACAACTATGACTTATTGGATACCTAACTATAATGTCGGTATTATAAAACAATAGAACTGTCATAATATCAATTTATAATATTTTTCTTCGCTCTTTAGATGGTACTAAACCAGTCATTTTCTTACAACACGGTCTAATTTGTTCAAGCACTAACTGGCTATCTAATGGAATAGAGGACAGCTTTGCATTTCTCTTAGCTGATGCTGGCTTTGATGTTTGGATGGGCAATGTTAGAGGAAATACATATTCTAAACATCATATTAAATTGAATCCAAAAAAAGACAGACAATATTGGGAATTCAGGTTAGCATTTTACTAATGAAGCCATATAGTGAATAACCAACAAAGATCATTTTGTAAACTGTTCTGTTAGTACAGCTAATGATGTTGAACAGACAATGTAAACAAGCATTAAATAGAGAGAGGGCAAATACTAACAAAGCAATTTTCCGCTAACACAGATTTATAGTTAATACAGATATCTTCTGTAGTATTTATATCTCCTTCCTTGTTACGTTAGTTTTGATGAGCGTGTTCTTATTAATCTACTACCATGCCAGTCTTCACCCTTAATATCTCATGTGCTACCCAACTTGATTTTGTAGGCCACTTACAAGGGACCATAATGGGTTTTGCTTGGTTAAGTAGTATCAAGTCTGGCATTGAAAGTATAAACATTTTATGCTTTAGCTGTTAAGTATGTTAAAGGGACACTCAAGTTTATATCTGATTGTTCTGAGTTCATTGAGGTATGTTCTCTTTTTCTCTCTCTCCCTCCCTCACACACACACACACACACACACACACAAACACATGTACACAGCTTTGATGAACATTCACTAATTGATCTTCCAACTATGATTGACTTTGCCCTCTCAATCTCAGGCCAAGAAAAACTTTATTATGTTGGACATTCTCAGGGCACAATGATGGGATTTGCTGGATTTTCACGCAATCAGACACTTTCATCAAAAATCATAGCATTTTATCCTCTAGCTCCAGTCACTACTGTTTCCCATATAAAAGGATTGTTTTCAATTATAGCAAGACTAGACAAATATGCAGAGGTGACTGGTAGCTGTGTATGTATGTGTGTGTGTGTGTGTGAAGATAAATCTTTTATAACCTTACTCACTATTAATTTTATAAATAGCCATTTCTGGACATTATTGGTGTTGGTGAATTTGTTCCTAACCAAGGTTTTATAGACAAGATTGGTGAAGGCTTGTGTAAAGCATCTATTGAAAAAGTCTGTAGTGATGTACTTTTTCTAATCTGTGGATTTGATGAAAAGAACTTGAATGATGTAACTTTAATAAATTAATTAAATGTTCGTTATGTTCATTATAGAGTCGTATACCTATATATTTGGGTCATACTCCAGCTGGAACTTCAGTTCAAAATGTGATTCACTGGTCTCAGGTATCCAGAACATACTTAAAACATATATTCTGTAAAATAAATCCCAGTGACAAAGGCTTCTATTTTTGTTTAGAATTATTGGTTTTCTTATTTTTGTTTTAGATGGTTAATTCTGGTAAGTTTCAGATGTATGATTATGGATCTGCTAAAGCTAATGAACAACATTATAATGGCAGTGTGAGTTGAACTAACTTACTGTTTGTATTTTAAACTTATTCATTTAGTATTTTGACTTAAATCTGTTCCACCTTTCCACAGAGTACACCGCCTCTTTATGATGTCACTAAGTTAACAGTACCTACTTTTCTATTCAGTGGCGGTCAGGATTGGCTTGCTGATCCACAAGATGTTGCTGCATTGATTCCAAAGATTCAAGGAGTCATAAAGAACCATACCAATATTCCTTATTATGACCATTTAGATTTTATTTGGGGCATTAATGCAGCCACTGACATTTATAAGGTCATCATTGATGATATAAAGAAAAAGTGATAAAGCTCACATTATATATTTCTAAACTAAATTTATAATTTTTAGACCTTTACACTATAACTTTATTTGTCATAGTTAGCTTGTATTATGTATGAATAAAGTGGTTTACCTAAACACAATTTGAGTTCTTCTAGATATTTGGAAATACAATAAACAAATCATCTATCTATAGCATAATTATGTACATGTAAAAAGCTCGATGCCTTCTAAATGTGTACTTTACACTCTATTTTTGTTAATAGAATTATTATTTTAAACAATAACTGATATACATTTTAGGGTAAATGCATAAACAAGTAAAGAGGCCATAGAGAAGAATATAATAAATTTGAAATAGTTAATGTAAAAAAATTAATACCATCATACAAGAATAATTATAGCAATAATAAAATACCAGAGTACACTAATAGGGTGTGGTCA
Source organism: Xestospongia muta (assembly GCA_963693285.1). NCBI lineage: Eukaryota > Metazoa > Porifera > Demospongiae > Haplosclerida > Petrosiidae > Xestospongia > Xestospongia muta. Next base: position 3,816,906 of record OY848929.1, on the reverse strand, counting down.
GTAGATGTACCAATTCTGTCACAGAGACTGATTTGGTTTTAAGCGAGTGCAGTGACTTTTGAAGCTGATCTTTAACAGAGTGCCTAGTGAATAAAATACACTGTAATTTACATGTACAATAGTTCGTATGTTACTACAGCTAAAACAAAATATTTACTAACTTTCTATTTATAATCAAATTTGATATAAGAACCACAACCCACAAGAAAACAACTCTACTACATCTCTTTACTCACATTACCAAATTTATATGTAAACTTTTATACAATTTTAAATGTTATTAATGCAAGTACCATTCAGATAGTTCATCCTGATTGACTGTATTAGTTGATTGCCATGACAATGCTATTTGCTTCCCTCGTTTTACAAGTGCTGTAAGAAACTCCATAAAGAACTGTAAAACAAGTAATTCCTGACAATAAAACAGGTTTATTAAGTCATTGGTCCTACTTGATTATCGTTAAGTTTGTTAGTCAAACAAAGAGACATTAATGACACATGTTGAGTCACCTCTCTCAAATGAAGAGTCAAAATAACACCATTCACTACAGGCAATAGTTGTGGTAACATCTGACAACACAAATCACATGACTATCACATGATAATATAGCCAGCAGACCTTATCAACTGAATCTTTTTTAATTATAGCAGCAATGTTTTTTGATATACACAGAAGAATTAATTTAGCTTGTACCTTGAATTTGAGAGGAAGACATTTTACATGTACATGAAGGATTTGAAAATGATGTACCTCTGATAAATAAGGCAAATATCGTTCCAGTGCAACTTTGCCTTTCTTAAACTGAAGTAATTGTTGAAAAAACATTTCTCCCTCTCTAGCAGACAAAGAGATATGTCAATGAACATAATTATCTTTTGTACTTTTTAGAAGTAGGACTTCCTTCTTGCATAGCCTTGAGTCTAGTAAGACCAAATAATTTTTCACACAATTTCTCTCTTTGTTTAGAATATGTTTCATTGGATGTAGACTGTTGTTCAAGATCATCCAACTCTAAAAGTAAATTATACATCTGCAGAAAGAGAGAGAGAGAGAGAGAGAGAGAGAGAGAGAGAGAGAGAATACAATCATAATAACATCCAATATTTCCATACTTCTTCAATAGTTAATAGAACTCGTCTTCTTTTATTTCCACTTTCTCGTTGTCCCTCATTTAGAACAGGTGCAACCACTTCAATTGTTTTACGAGGAGCTGAGATAGATCCTACACTAACCTGCAATAAAATTATAGGTATGGCTAAAATTAACATCTTCACTCCCTCTTACCTTTCCCAGTGATTTTTGAAATTCTACTGAAGAATATTCTTTGTCTTTTTTCTTTTTATCCTCTTGATTTACAGGAGGAGGTAATGTCAATGAATTGACTTGATCCTTTACAGTGATAACTCCTTCTTCTTCGTGATCTTGTGTAAGTTTTTTCTGACGATAACGCTAAACCAAAATATCAAAATGATAACAATATTTTAACAATTATAAGGTGTGTCATATTATTGGTGGAGTACATAAGATAATACTTAGAAAAACAAGTTAACGTGGGAACAAATATTAATTGGTATCATATATAGGATGTTTATGAAACTTAGTGTCCAGAAAGACTTAGCATCAGGCTAGTTGGATATCAAGCTGGGTAAAGATCCTGTACCAAATGGCCTGCTTGGATTGTGTAACACATACATTACTGACTCTATGATACCTGATAATAGTAGTCATCAGTTTCAGGTGTTGTTGTATGAAGTTGCATCAATTGTACTTTAATGATCCATTCTTTCTCTTTACGATTCATGAAACCACTCCCATCTGGTTTTAAATCGCATAACATTTCACTGCATTTCGATGAAAGGGGTGTGGGATGATGTGTGGGATGATGATGATGGTGCATTGGGTGGGCGTGGTGTGGATGCATGGGATGAAAAGGCATAGGACGAATAAGAGCTGGATGAGGTAGAAACCCTAAATGAATGACATCAAGAATAGACCACACCTCTATTAACAATTATTACCGGTTATAACACGGGGAGGTCCCATAACAGGAATACTAGGAGGTAAATGAGGAGGAGGTCCCCTCGGATGAATCATATAGGGGTGCGGTATAGGCTAAAGGGTGGAACTAAACAAAAATCAGATAATAACTAATGAAACCTGTCGTAATAAAGGACGACGAGATGGATGTGTCATTGGATAACCAGCAGAAGGCATTGGACTATAAGAGAGAAAAATTATGAATTGAAATTACAAATTGTTGTTAGAACTCATTACTATAGTTATGTCTACTACACATAGAATAGGTCCATATTTAAAGGAAACATCCTATACTAAATCATATGTTATAGATAAGGAGATTATAGTATTGATATAATGTCTTACTAGGGTATTAGAGGTGGTCTCACATAGACTCCTCTGGGTACAGGCATAGGTGGTGAAGGAGAGGGTGTAGGCGAGGGCGGTAAATTATGTAAAATGTGAGGGGGTAGTGTGTGAGGGTGTGATGATGAAGAAGATGACGCTGAAGAAAGTGGAGGTGGAGAGGGAGAATTTTGAAGAAGTCCTCGTTCTAAATCTTCAACTGTTATCATTTTGTTAGATAGAGGATGTTTTGGAGAAGAAGGTATCTAAAAATTGTTTAATAATATTGTTAGGACGTTGAGCATAATTAATGCTTATAACAAATAGCTATTAGTAAGCTAACAGGTATTGTTGAACTTCAGTATTTACCAGTGATTACCATTAGTAAGTTCTAGACTAGTGAACATCAGCACTTACCACAGTGACCTAGGATAGCTATCATTAGTAAGCTCTAGACTAGTGAACATCATTACTTACCACAGTGACCTAGGATAGCTATCATTAGTAAGCTCTAGACTAGTGAACATCAGTACTTACCACAGTAACTTAGGATAATTATCATTATTAAGTTCTACACTAGTAAACATCGGTACTTATAACAGCAATCTAGGATAGCTATCATTAGTAAGCTCTACCAACATTCTTACTTTATTATTAACAGTGCCTCTTGAAAGATGTGGTATTTCAGGTGAGCTCCATATTGTATCAAAGGGAGAAGATTGTTTAGGTGACGAGCCCCATAACTCCTTCAAGCTGTTTAGTGTACAGTCTTGAACTTTGGCTGTAGTCTGAAATAAGGAAGGTGAACATCAAAGATGTGGTATGACAGGATAACCTGTTCAATAGCATCCGATAAGTTATTATTCTGTCTACCATCTTGATGTTGTGCACTGTCTGATTGAGTCTTTACTGGAATAGATTGATTTACAGATGCAAAGTGAAAATCTTCCCAGTTGTCTTCTAAAAAATAGATGACATTTTTGTCAACAATGGCGTCTATTTGTCAGACTAACATTACCTACTGCTCCATCACCAAATGTCTCGTCATTTAATTCATCAATGTCTTCATGTTCTTGATTTTCCGAGTTAGATTTCGATTTAAACAGCTAAAAAGAGACAAATATTGTATAATTACTATTAGAGGAATCACGCTATTTAGATTCACACTAGATACTACGGAATATCTTAAAATGCTAACTAAAAAGATACTCTCAATGGACATCAACCACAAACCCAGTAGTCTTTTTTCAAATATAAGTCAAAGGATCTATCTATAGCAATCCCAATATAACTCATCCTTGTCTGGTCTACAGCCATTCCGAAGTCTATTACTGACAGTTCAAATGTTGCATATTTCGTTATTGCCCCGAAGACATTATAGTCATAGAAACAGAAATGCACTCACTTCTTCTACAGTAATCCCTGATTTTGTCCAATCTTGGTCGTCCATCAAGACAGTTCATGTGTTGTTAGTTATAGAGGTGTGGTAAGCACACCCACAATTATAATATTCGTCAAAGGTTAATAATTTTTGGAAATAAATATCAAACATACAGTAGAATTGCTAGTTCAACTATTTGTACACCTCATAGTATTTATATTAAATAATTATTATACACACACACATAGTGATTATTATTTTTATGTACAATACATGACATTGTACATGAAATATGGCTGAAAAGCATATTATAGCATATAGAGTGCAAGGAATCAAGTGATAATTTGCTGAAATAGTTTAGTCTTTGACTTAATGTGGTTTAGCGCTACTCAACTTCCTGGTTGTGTGTGACCCAGGGGATCGATGATTTGTGTGGGCAGTTGTAGCTCTAGAAGATTGACTGGACACTGTTTGTAACCGACTAGTACTAATGGATGTAGCGACTTTCTTTGATGAGGAAGAGATGCTGATGTTTCTAGAAGAGGGTGGAGCTAGCCTAGCCGTACCTGTAGAAGTGGAACGAGGCATGCTTTTTGAGCGACTACGATAAGATTTGTCACTATCATTGTTGCTGTCTTGTGATAATTGCTTTGTTTTTCCATTTTTTACTGGAGTGATATCACTCTTAGGAACAGAAGTGGGCAATGAGGAGATAACATCAAAGGGATCTGTACGAGTCTGAGGAGGCGAGGGGCTAGGAGAGTCATCCATTAACATATTCAGAGGGTCTATTCTTTTACGACTGGCACTACCCTATAAAGTAAGGGTAATAACAATGTTAGCTATACACTGTACATGTATTAATGCATTAATTCTTACAGTGATCCATGGGTCTTCCAGTACTTGTCGAGCTGTTAGTCGATGAATAGTGCTAACATGCAGCATGCCTCTAATGAGTTCTTTAGCTATATAGAAATAGAAATTATATAAACTTGTACATTCCGATATACAATTAATTAATTAATCACACATACATTACTTAGAAAGACATGTAAAGAACTTAGCACCTCCAATTAACATCTATACAGCTGTATAGATGTTATTTTACACATATAATGTGTGAGGATAACATATACTTATATTAAATGTGACAACAAGGTGTGCTTGTTATTAATTTCACAATTTTACCTCCTTCACTAATGCTGATCCATTCCGGCTCTTTGAACTTCAGTTCTCCACTCAAGACTTGCTCTTCAAGTTGACTGGCATTATCACCACTGAATGGCATACGTCCACACAAACTGAAATAATAGCATAAAGCTTACATTATATCCATCTCCATCCATCAAGATATATATCCATCTATCCATCCATAGGTCCATTCATCCATTCATTCATCTGTCTGTCCATTGACTTACAGAGCATACATGATGACACCCATACTCCACACATCACACAGTTTACTATACTCGTGTTTATTCTTAAGAACTTCTGGAGCTATTGTGCAGAACAAAAGACAAAATATAATATCTGATTACATTGACTATTGAATCTATTGATGAGAACATAAATTACTACTAAATTTATATTTTTGTTTTTCATGATTATTTCTTTGGTGTATCTTGTTACAGAGAGATGACTATATATAATGTATATGTTACTATGACCTCTGTAATACAATGCGACTGCAGATGCTGTTGACAATATTCATTAACATAAAACTTCAGAATTATAGCATAATAAGAAATATTAATATGCCTACTGTGTTAATGCTATAGCTATGTGAAATGTTAAAAGTGAATTTGAGACATTGAAACCTGTAGACATGCAGGTATACATGTACCTATATGTGTTGTGTAATATCATGACCGCACTCAGAAAATAAACAATTTGAAATACCACACCATTTACTTTAGTTGTAAAATAAACGCAAACATAAAAATACTTACCCATGTAATAAAGAGTACCACAACGACTTGACATCAAATCATCACATCCAGGCAAACCTTTCATGTGAGAGAGACCAAAATCTGTTACCTAAAATAGACAGATTAATCCACATAGCACTATAATTATACATGTAGTGGTATACACACCTTAATATTATATTGATTACTAGGATCGGCTGTTGACAAAAGGATGTTCTCTAGCTTCAAATCCCGATGTACCATATCTATTGGATGAAAATATATTACGTACTGTTAATACTTGGTTTGTTAATGGTTAAAGTTGGCACAGTAGCCTGTAAGGGTCCAGGCAGGTAACAGAATTGTTTCAAGTATTTACCTTTGTCATGCATGTATGTAACAGCTTCTGCCAGTCTTCTCATAATCGTTTTTACTTCCTGTATATGTGTAAATGCAAATTGTAGATACATTTAACATTAAATATAAATTTATTGTGACAATTATGAGTGTATATCCAGAAATTCTGTAATACCTAGAGCTTGATCTTAAATTGATTTCATGATTTCAATACCAAATTCATTGAAAGTAAATTATTATTAATTCTCGTGTTATTTCATTGAGGCTATACATTTCTTGCCATGTGTTAACATACCTCTTCTCTAAACCTCTTCTTCTCCTTAAGCAAATCTGATAGTTCTCCTCCACGACACATTTCAAGTACCATAAATACTTTCTGTAAAAAAATTATAAAATAACAATGTTGTTGCAACATCATGTAGCAAAGGATTAGCTAGTTTCTTAGGAAGTATAACTTTATCGTCATTTCAGTGCGAGGCAATAATGCAATCTACTCATGTATAATATTATGATGACAAAGAATATTTTGACAGTTAACAAAATTCCTTTAGAGACATTTCAAAAAACCAAGTGCTATCGACACTCATAGTAAAAGGGTTTCATCGCTAATGACAATGTCAGGCAGATAACACCAAAAGTTTGAGGCTAATTTGCACCAAATTAAATTTTTAAAAGTAAAAGATATCAAAAGTTAATTGTTAATGCACCTTTTGTGTTTCATACACTTCAATTAACTGGATTATATGAGGATGGTTGACTCGATTTAGTACTTGTATTTCTCTCTCTAAAAGTTGTATGGCCATACTTCCAGGCTATAACGTAAATAAAAACACATTTAAGACAAGTAAGCAAACAATTCATTAAAGTCATTAAAGACTGTAAGTGAATAAAAGTGGATCATACAGTAATGTTGGTGTAAGGCAGAAATAACAACTAATATTATGTATACGATATTATATTTACCTTATCCTTGGCAACCATTTTAATAGCGTACTGCTGTTCGTCGGTACGTTTAGTAGCCTCCCATACAACTCCAAATGCTCCTTTGCCTAGCATGTTTCCCAAACGATAAAAAGATTCTATGTCAGAATCATCATCAATTCGAATACGCGGTTTAGTCTCGTCGTTAGGGCGTCTTGGAGACGTTGCCAGTATTTGTCCCCGATGATCTGCCATTTTTTTACTAGCTTGGATGAAGAGAGAGGAAGGAGATAAATACAGAAAGAGCAATTCACACTTGCAAAGCTAGGGTGGAGCACGTAACTTTGCAGCTTTTCGCTGAGACAGCTGAGTCGTTTGTTTACATCACCACACCCACCTTACAGGAAACGTCTGGAAATGTCCGTTTACTATCAGGCATGCCTCTGAAGGACGCTCGTGAATATAAATAGTGGATAACACGCGCTAAATATACTTACTGTCTTGAGTGTCTTCTCTGTGTTATCTCCACTGTTGACTGTTTCCTAATAGTAACAGAGTGTCAACTTCACTAATCCTGGCAGACTTCCTTGAAACCTGACGTGAGTCAGCAATTGGGGTAGCAAGTGATCAAGGACAAGATGATGGTATGATAGCGATTTTTCAATATTTTTCTTTTTGCATGTTTGGGAGATGGGAACTTGCTTGCAAGTCTTGTATTGCATACAAACACTACAGATAGTAATAGAGTGAACAAGATAAAGTATGGTATACTATTTGCAGTAGTCTTTTTTGAAGGTGTTTAAAATATTAATAACCTTTGATATTGTATACCTTATCAAAGTGTGATATCTTATAATACTCAATTGAAGGCTAGCCTTCAACTTGAGTCTTCAACTTTTGAAATAGGTTTTATATCGGGCACAGCCTGTGGCTTCAGTATTATTACTTTAGTTATCATGTTGTTTTAGAGAACACCTCCTTACACCTCATTATAAAAACTAATCATCAAAATGACCTATAGTAACCATCTGTTACCAGTTTCTTGCCATTTATTTTCTGAGAATGTCGATACTTAGTTTGTCTATTGTCATTATATAAATCATATATTATATATGGAATAGTGTGTGCTGACAGTGTTCTAATTGCGTTGTTGCATTTTATGATGTTAGCATTGTATGTAGTTCAATCTTAATGGATGTTGAAGTGGATAGACTCATTATTGGTTTTATTATGATATTAGTATGGCTTTATATATTGGTAATGAGTTAATTAAATCAGGCAGGATGAAATACAATGATATTATACAATATCATATAATCTTCTCAAAGTATCCTTGCCTGTTGTTCGAGTTATGGGCTACCTTTGAGAAAAAAAGAAAAAGGAAAGAACAATTATGTCACACTGACATATGATCTTGTATACAATCAGCACTAATTGCTCATGTACATATGTGTACATTTATTAATGATCTCATCTATTAGTCAGCATTTCCCCTATACTACATATTTGATACATACAAGACTGAAGACCAGTATAAAGTGCATGTACATAATAGTTGAGGTCAGCTGATGAATGACTAAACATTTCTCCCTATACTATAGTAATAATAATAATACAACTATCATGCTAAGCACATGAAGAACAGTATCAATAGTAGATCTTTTAAGGCATTTATGGAATACAATCATATATGATATTCAGGAACTGGTATAAAGTTTCCAGGAAAAATGTATTCATAATTCTACTTTGGGTGGAGTTATGTGTGTTAATAGGATGCATGATTTGACCTTTCTTGTTGACAGCTGCTTGAGTACAGTGTTGCACTGTAATTAATCATATGGTTTAATGTAGTATTATTGCTGGTGAATATCAGGCTATTGTTTGTCACCACCAAGCTAAATATAGACTGGTATGCAAACTAATTGAGTTAGACCCCTAGTAATCATTATTTCAATCAGATGACCTCATACTGGCTACTTCCCCAATGGGCATTACTCTCTCATTTTCAGACCAAACAATAATAAATTTGTTATGATATACAATTTCCAGTGTCTATGATGTCTACCTTTAGCCACTTTAACTTTGTTCATTATATAGCATCCAGGAGCTCCCATGATGCCCCCTCAACCTCCTATGTCTGTGAATATGGAGAGACACATCCAACAAACCAATGAAAGATTAATGGTAAGTCACATCATATCAGTGATCATGTAATAGTCCATAGGTATATGTTGTCATACAATGAAGATGAAAATCCAAAGACTTGGAAACAAACTCTTTGTTAGGCTTGTTATGATTTCAGCCAGCTAATGAACTACTTTGCTTTAGCAGCAATTTTAATTTATTAATAGGTGTTATGTACTTGTCTTATATACTATTGTGGGATGTGGGCATGTTTTTGACATGTACTTATAAATTTCTTTCTTGCCACTTGCCCTCCTCCTCATTTTGGCAGAGTTGTTAGGGGGCTTCTGTACTTGTAGAGTGATGGACTTATTGTATTAACTTTTGTAGCACCCTAATGAAACAATTTGTGAACATCAACACACAAATCAGATCTCTAGAAGTATGGACCATTTAACATAGTAGTAATCATTAGTTAGGTCTGAAGCTCTAGTTTTGTACTTGGTCTAGACTAGTGAACTTCAGTACTTACCACGGTGACCTAGGATAGTTACCATTAGTAAGCTCTAGACTAGTGAACATCAGTACTAAGCACAGTAATCTAAGATAGCTACCATTAGTACACTCTATATTAGTGAACATCACTACTTACCACAGTAACCTAAGAGCTACCATTAGTATGTTCCAGACTAGTGAACATTAGTACTAACCACAGAAACCTAAAATAACTACAGTTTCTACCAAAGACTTATCAACAATTAATGGTGATGTTTTGATGACTTTCATTATGAAAGAATAACTGTTTACCTTGCCACCAGACACGCCCCCAAACTAATTAGCTTTCAGTGTACAACATAGAATTGTCCCTTACATCAGTACTATGTCGTTTTAATGTAGATGACATCTCTTACCAATATGATGTTGTCTTTTAATGACTTAAATGTCTACAAAAAGCCCCCTAAGAGCAACCTGTAAACATGACTTCCCCTTTCTTGTTTGGGAAATTTATCTGTTCTTTTTATATTCCTGGTCCATTTGTAATATTCAAACATGGTATGTACATTTAATAGGATTGTGTACTATGGAGCCTTCCTGCTAATTGTAAATTGGAGATTTCTTAGAAAGATGTATTGACCTTGATGTAATAATTTGTTTTGATTTATTAATTTACATTAAAAGACTTCAAACTTGTTATTACTACTTGCATCTCTGAGGCTTCACTCAAAATTATTTTAAAGTTATTTTTTTGAGGTCAATAATTATATGTTGAAGACAAAATTAGTAGTCATAATATGTTGTCTATTCTAATTAGGACAAACTGTTCTTGGATTAGAGAGTGCATGTGTAAATGTATCTCTATAATATTTAATCCTAATATACAATGTCAAATGAGCTCAACTTAACTAAATTTGATATCTACAGTTACTTAGGATACATCCATAGGATCAGTGGCCATTCACAGTGACATCATGTGATGGAACAGTCATTAGATCCAGTTGCCATTCACATGATATCATTTGATGAAACAGTCATTAGGTCCAGTGGCCATTCACAATGATACATTTAATGAAACATTTTTTTGAGGTCTGGACAATATCATCTTGTGAATGCACACATGTGTTTATATTAGCACAACCATTTAAATATATTATAACACAATTTGCTACTATATATGGCACTCTATATCCCATAAATCGTGTAAAGTAATTAAGTAGTATAATATATGCTCTGTATAGAGTATATAAATTACATGACTTTTGTTTATGCTCTACTAGTACTGCTACAGATAACTGGACATGCATAACAGTCAGCTGTGAGCAGTTGCTTTCTGTTGCTATGAAACAAGCTACCTATCTTATATCATTAAGAGTGGATTGTTTCTTAGCAACTGTATTACAAAAGAAAACAAAATTTAAACAATACAATGGATGATGGATGCATGGATGGATATTACAATTCCCATGTGAATTGTTTTGATCTGTTTTGTTGATTTTAGCTTTCTTCATCTACAATGTGTGTGTTAACTGATCACTTGAAGGTCACCCTCATTTCTCCTTTTCTCCAGGTAATCCAACAGCAATTGATGCAACCACACGGTTTTGTATCTGCCATCAAAGAACTGCTAGATTGGTGTGCTGATATTAGAGCTTTTCAGCCACAATATGAAAATGGATTGATGGGCTGTTTAAATACTGTCAATAGATTCTGTGCCTCGCCAGGATTTGACTTACATTTAGGTTAGTAGTACAAGTAATAAACAGCAGACTACCAATGCACATGCAGCCATGGAACACACTTTAGTGAACACTAGTACTTTACACTTACAATCAGTGACATGATCCAGATGCTCAAGTGAAGCAATCTAGCATCTCATCATTTGCTGTCACCATGTCATTGCGCAGGCTGGTCAGAAGCGAACACATGTTCATAGGATATTGACTATAGCTAATTGATAAAAGGAACATTAGATCATTGCATGTTATGTGACTGCCCTCAACTGGTATATAATGCAGATGTAATGTAGTTGACTGATCTTTATATAATAATTGACACACACTCTCTCTCCTCAAGGATTTAAATTGTTAGCTCTCTGTTTTCAACATCGTGACAAGTTTAGTGGTCATAATTCAGGTATTACAAACTTTGTTATTATTATGATAATATAAAATAATAATAATAATAATGTAATATGTACATGTATCTTACCAATAATCTATTGACATATGATGATTATTATTATTAACCTCGTGTGAAATACTAGTTTCTTTAATAAATTAATTAAAAGTCTTTCGCTACAACTGTAGCTGTTTTTATTATTCTGCAATTTGATTGGTCAGTTGGTACTAGGAAACAAGTATTGATAGTGTATGTTATAAGGCTTCTGTTGTGACAACCTCACCTGGCTACTTCCTTATATGGCAGTGGTTTACACAATTTGGTTGTACATGAACTGGTATGGCCCTGTTGTGGAAACCGGTTTGGTGGGTTACTATTAAAATGTATGAGTGTGCCTGATATATGGCTCAGAATTGGTTTAATAAGCAAAGATCCTGAACTTGTACTGTTATCAAATTATTTCAGGAAATACAATTTATTAGTAAAGGAAATGAAGACATGCCCATATTTTGTATATAACTTACTGTCGTGTATTTTCTAGCAATCTTAGCTCGATGTTATGAAGATGTACGTAATGTTCTCTTGATGAGAAACCAAAGAATGTTGATGAATCATCAAGGCATTGATATGCAATCTCCATCCCAACAAGGAGCCATGGCTATGGCACAGGCTGCTGTTCAAGCTGCCAGTCAAATGGGCTCTCATACTGGACACATGGGGTAAAGTGAAAGGACATTGTTTTTACATGCTAGTTTTTCCTTTTCTTGTGCATGTGACTGTATTACTCTCTCTCTCTCTCTCTCTCTCTCTCTCTCTCTCTCTCTCTCTCGTTTAGGGACATTGGTATTCCTCAGTGGATGGGACCAGGAGCCCCTTCTATTCGTCCACCACCTGGGGGACCAGGGACAATTCCTCCAGATTTAATGTCTAATCAGCAATCTTTTAGTGTCGTGACAACAGTTGTTGGCAATGTTAGTGGTCCTGCCCACTCTATCCCCTCTCAACCTCATGACTCAACCATGACAACAATGTCAAACTACACCAATTATACAACTCCACATCACATGGTCTACTCAAATAATCCTCAAATGCAATCTGGTGGTATTCATCCTAGACCTCCATCTCAGTCAATACCAATGGCTGGACCAGGAGTACATCCTGGAATAGGGTCTCCTAATGTTAACGTAGCTCCTGTGCAGCAGCAGTTTCCTTCAACAAACCACCCTAATCCTCAGATGATGGTTCCCCCGGGACGAAATAGTGGTGGAGGAGGAGGAGGAGGGGAGGGTAATCCTTCAGCAGCTGCTGCAGCAGCGGCGGCTGCTGTTGTAGCTGCAGCTGCTACCGCTACAGCAACAGCCACAGCAACAGCCACTGCTCATCTTACTAATGAAAATAATCCTCAATCTTTCCCTCAAAATTCTCACATCTCTCAAAATGCTCATGTACCTCAATTTGTTCCTCCACCCACTCCTGCTCATGGGACAACCCATCAACATCAAATACAGCATCAACCTAACATGTCTGTACCAAATGCTCCTGGAACAATGGGTACTCCTCTCCCACCGACTACAATGTCTCAACCTTCGCCATCACAAGCACACCCAAATCCTCTTCCACACAACAACATCTCATCATCTTCAACCTCTCTCCCTCACACTCCAACTTTAGCTCAAGCCCCTTCATTTCCTCCTAATAATAAATCTCAGAACCCATCGTCTGTCCCTCCTCCTCCTTCAAATACATCACAATCTACTCCAACTGGTGCAGCTACTACTTCTCATGCACCACTTCACTCCTCAGGGGGTAGTGCTTCTACAGCAACTAATAACATGGGTATAGTCCCTGGTGGAGTTGTTGAATCAACTCACCCTGGAACTCCTTCACAAGAGCATGGCCATTTAGGGCCTCAAATCCACACATCTGGTCAAACTAGTGCCCCTAACTTGACCAACCAGCAATACATGATGCAAATGGCTTCTCAACTTAGTCCATTACAAGCCACTAAAGCCTACCCAACACCCCCACCATCTAACAACTCTCAAGGGACATGGCCTCAAGCAACCATCCCTCCTATGTCATCTCCACAGCAATATGTCAATTCTCCATATTCACAAAATCCAGGTACCCCTGTAATGGTTCGTCCTGGAGGTAACAATCCTGGTTACCCTGGCAACCACTATCCTCCACATTATCCTCAAGGAGGACCTCCTCAACAGTACTATAATCGTCCTGACAATCTCCCTCTTGGACGAGGGACTAATCCTGTTTATAATTCAGTTGAACACTTTCCTTCACCGTCTGGTGGTCAACCTGGTGCCATGTTTCCTGGAGGTCCTTCGTATCAAAAAAGGCCACCTCCTCGCTATCCTTACCCAACTCAACCTTCGCCTGCTCCTAGTCCCTCACCACAAGTAAGTAAATGAAGAACTAAGTCCCTAGTAATGTATATGTGCCTTACCACAAGTAATAAGAGAAGTAATATGTAATAAATTGTACTTACCACATTTAAGATACCTCCCTCTTACCACAAACTAGTATCATTAAAAGCCTTTTTTCTTATATACACAGTATCCTGGTTCTGTTCCACCACGCTATCCTCATCCCTATCCATCACCCAGTCCTGTTCCATCTGGAGGACCACCAGGTACTCCAACCATGGTAGCTCCACCCCCTTATGGCCACCCATCCACTCCTACTGATCAATTTTATGGTATTCCCTCTCCTCACATGATAACAAGGCAGGTCAGTAATATCTGGTATAAGATCTGGGATTGAATGTTTTGGTCTCAGGATTAGATAGTTTTTTTAATAATCAACACCACCCTTATTTGATTTTTTTTTGTAGCCATATATGGTCCCTCCTGGTATGCAATCTCCACCTTCTTATCATCCTCCAACTCCTATTTCCATGGCAACAGGTCAACCTATGTACCCACATGCTCCACAACATGCTGTCATTAACAATCAAAACATACCACAATTAAGACTGACATTTGCGGTGCGAGATGGTGTCCTTCTAAAGCCTTTCCAATTGGAACATGGACGAAATTTAATACAAGTGCCTTTCCACTTAAAGGAATCTGTCCACGAAATGCTCTTAGCAAGGTATGGTTAAATACAACCTTAGAATGACATGGTGGCATTAAGTACAACATTGTAATCATGTTTCAACAAAAAATGCCTATTTGTTGTAAATGTGTTATTGCTAAGTAGCTATAATTCTGTTTTCTTATTAATCCAGGAACGATTTAGAGTTACAATTTAAATGCTATCATCACGATGATAAACAAGAATTATGCAACTGGCCACAAGGTGTATCAGTAAGAGTGAATGGTCAATCTGTTAATATTGACAGAGTAAGTATTTGCTTAATGTTAGATGACTTCCATCTTCCTTCCTTATCAGGGTGATTCTAAGCACCTACACAAACCAATGCATCTCAAACATGTTTGTAAATCTACTAGCAATATCTTGGAGATTACAGTTACTGCTTGTTGCTGTGTAAGTCCTTGTCCCCTGACCTATAAACTCTCATATATACACTATACTATAACCTATGTGATCATATGTACCTTCAACTCACTCACTTGTACTTGTACCTTAAATCATGGTGGTATTCCATTATACTGATGAATAAGCTCATCAATACCTACCACAGTAACTATATCAATATAAAACAGGGTGGCCCCTTGTGACCACTCTTTTTCCGATTACATTTTCATAAGATGGGGTGATGTTTTGTAATTACTCAAGCAGTTCTCTTCTCTTTGCTCTAGTAATGTTTGATCATAGGTGTGTGCAAAGTTGTCCATCTAGTACGCATATGGCAAAAATTAATAGTAGAATTATCATTGAAGTATAGTTGAACTAAGAGAGGGTTATCTTTGATTGTATTAGAATTATAGTATCATTAAGTACAGTAGAACTGAAGCTGTAGTTGTGAGTAGAATGGCTGCTGTTGTAATGAGTATTGCCGTTTGTTAATGTAGTGTTTTATCGTTTTATGTCGTCTTTTTACAGTCTCATTTGTTTGTATTACAACTGGTACATCGTCCTTCAGTTGGATCTGTTTTACAAGGATTGCTACGGAAACGACTGTTGCCTGCTGAACACTGTGTTGCCAAAAGTGAGTTGTGGATGAGAGCATTTAAAAGTTGACTCTATTACTTTCATATTAGTCAAACGATGGTTCCAAAGTAACAATGATGATAGTGTTCAACAAACTGGAGTATTAGTATCACTAAAATGTCCTATTACTTTTAAAAGAATTCAATTACCTGCTCGTGGTGCTGATTGTAAACATATCCAGGTAGGAGAGGGAGAGGAAGAGAGAGAGGGGGGGGGAGAGAGAGAGAGAGCCAGGTGGAGGGAGAGAGAGCTCATTGACTTCTTTTTCCCTTTAGTGTTTTGATCTCCAGTCTTATCTTCAACTCAATTGTGATAGAGGAACATGGAGATGTCCTGTTTGTAATAACAGTGCACAATTAGAAGGATTAGAAGTAGATCAGTACATTTGGGGAATTCTCTCTGGTGTTAGCAAGTGAGTGCATACTTCTCCTAATTTAATAGTAAAGGAAGTAATAAAGTTAACATTATATAATATTAACAAATAGTAACACAAGTGCTTTTTATAATGTATTATTGACGCGTTTCTTGTTACAGTAACAAACTGGATGTAGAGGAGATTACTATTGATCCTAGTGCCAATTGGAAAGCTCAACCTCGAGACTCAGTGGATGATGAAGGTCAATAATTCTGTCCACACACATACTTAGTGTAAATTGATAACTATTGTAAATACTAGATGTTAATCTGGTATAGAAGTTATGCTAGGACATCATTAGTGGGGCATTTCTATGTACAACATTTTACATACATTTTTCATTGTTCTCCTAATTAAGTTATATTACATTATTATTTCTTTTGTATGTAGATGGTCCTGCATCAAAGAAGATGAAATCTGAAGCTCCAACTACACCTCAGTCACCTAATTCCATCAAAAAATCTGACAATGTTAAACAAGAACTGCCCAACAGTCTGCTGCCTCACTTACTTCCTGCCTCCTCTTCAGCTCCTACTACATCAGCAGCTGTTAATGGAGGGAGTGGAGTTATGACCAATCATATCACTCCTAACCAAGTAGCTGGTATGGATGAGAATTTAGAGGTAAATATAAAAAGATTAGTTTATTATCACAATCCAAGTGGAATGCAATTTTTCTGTTGTTTTGTCTCACATTGACACTGTTTTGGCTATTTCTAAATTTAATTTGACATATCATTCATTAGGTATAGAAAATTAGCCTATTTTTGTGATTAAGCAATGCAACATAGCCTGTAAATCAGCAGGGTATTATGAATGTGTCCTGTTACCTTAAGACTATACAGGACTCCTGTGTAGTCTTAAGGTAGGACAGCAAGTGAGATACAGTCATTCTTTCCATGATGGGATGTTTAATTTTCATTATGTTCTCTCTTCTTGTAGAACCTCAAGGAAATTTTAGATGATATTGGTGATGCTAATTTCTTTGATAACTTACCTCCGTCTGATGACATGACATCAACTGAAATTTTCTCCATTTTTGAAAACTAGTGACACATTATAGTTCTCATTTGTAACAATTGCATTCTTCTCTGATTCATCAAGTGTATATATTATATATTATAACATTTTCTTTATATTAGTCCAACTAGTCGTCCTTGTATTAATTTGTTGTATCTCTCTTCCGACATAAACTGTTTCTACACTTTTTTCTACATTTCACTCTTTTGTAATGATCCTTACACTATCATGATTATTAGATAGTTAGTTTTATGAAAATTACTTGAGCTGTTTTCAACATATACTATAGGTTGCAATTTGATTTAAAAAGCTACACAATTGAAATGATTTGAGTTTAAATTTAGTCTAAAAATGTTTAAAAATTGAATCAGTGTTGTGGGTGTTTTCCTGGACTGTATCCAATCTTGCAATCAACTGGTATGATGTGGTTTTATTTTGTCAATTAGACACAATATCAATCATGATACATGCTATTACAATTGATAAAGTAAAAACAATTATAAAAATATACAATCACTCAATTTATACCAATCTGTATATAAAATTGACCAGATCCACTCCTGACAATACATGTTGTTAAAGAAAACATACAACTGAAGACTTGAAGTATCACTAATTGTTTCAAGTTGCAATCTCTGGATGTAGAGTTTGCTTTAAATTCTGTACTCTCTTTAATATTCGAGATCGATACCCTAGCTGTGATATACCTAGGTCATCTTTTAGAAGGTTATTGTCGAGTGTCAGTAGACATTCTCCATCAACACAATTTTTTTTGAAAACATCAACAAACTGTCCAAGATCCTGCTCTATTAGCCACTGAGTGACATCATTTGGTGACCAACTAGTTATATTGGCAGGATTTAGCCTGGATAGACTAGGAGTTGGAACAATTGCTACAGAAATAGAAAGTGCATAATAGCAAAATAATCTATTGAGGAAGTGTTCTACTAACAACTAAACAAAGACAAATGAAACTAGTCTATATCTTCAGTACAAAAGGTACTTCATTAATGTCAATTTAATACTGATATATTAATTACTAACCCTCTTTCTTCAAGCTTTCTCGTGTACTCCTAACAATCCCTTTTCCTCTTGGAGGAGGGATTGGAGGAGTCAACACTGACTCAGAACTAGTAGATCTAGCAGAATCATGAGGTGCTGGGAACCCAGTATGGAGGTCATACAGTTGACCCAGTGTGTCCATATTATCTCCTTTGGGACTTGTCTTTGGAGAGTCCTACAATGTATGAGATAAATCTAACACAAAATGTTGTGAATGTGAGCAATGTACTTATGGCATAAACAAAAAAGCAGTACAAAGAACACAAAAATATAATTGTGAAAGTCAATATCAAGATCAGTTTGAATGAGACAAGGCATGCTAAAATAGTAGGGTTGAAACTCAAAATAATCTTTGTATGGAAGCCCAGTGGAACAGTCAGAGATCAGCATATTTTAATATTGATCCCTGTCTGTAAATACTAAACATTAACCATTAAAGTATGTGACCTAATGTTTGGACTATCTCACTGGGCCATCCCTGAAGGTTGGACTGTCCCATTGGCTTCTGTACCTTTTGGCATAACAATATGAAAAGATAAACAACCATGTCTGTATTGTTTACAATAAAATTCAAAGGTTATTTGGCAATCAATGCATACTGCTGAAAAGTTACATAAACAGGGCATTATTCTTATACAAACATGCTGACCAGGATGTGAGTAGGTTCATCAAAACAAAACAAACACAATAATTGCAACAAAATAGGGCAAAGAAATAATTTTTGTTGATCACATTCAATGAAATAAATTGTAAAGCAACTAACCTGTGGACTAGGAGACTTATCCATGCCTTTAAGAAGTAAAGGTGTCATCACAAGACCTGTCTCTGCTCCAACTGCATCTCTAAAATGCTAAGAAATACAAAGTACATTTTAATGAGACTTAAGTCAGTTACATCTACCTGTACTATAGCAGGCACAGTGGGATAAGGATTGGGCCTTGGGTGAACATAGTAATTGCCATCTCTCTTCACAATCTTCCAATGACGTATTTCTGTTCGAGTCCGAAAAGCAAGAGCATAGTCTCCAGGGACTCTCTCACTTGGTCGCACAAGAAATGATCCTGGACTAAGAAAGAGATAGCAATGTATTTGTCATTATTCTATAAAAGGATGCTACATATATAAAAAAGCCTGTATGTCTATAAAGTACTAATTGCCTACTGTTTATAAATTGGTCTTTTTGTTACTATATTCTATAAGTTTGTTTAAGTAATAAGTACAAAACTTACTATCCTTCTCTATCAAGCAAGTCCTCTGCCTCTACTCTGTTGACTTTGATCAGGAACTAATGATAATAATAGTTATAAGGCTATAACATGATAAGGAACATACTGATTCATTCCAGGGGTCTTCGTCCAACATTTCGAGATTGAGTTGCACTATTGGATCAGTTGGTATTACAGGTCCATCCTGTTTTTTAATTAATTGATTAATTGGATGTTGTTGAGAACTGTGATGTACTCTCTATAATAACAATGAAAATAAGACTTTGATTGTAGACTAAACAACTATTGAATGACATAATTATTGTTGTAGTTTCATTTACCTCACGTGAGGTGACCCGTTGCCTTCTGATTCTAGAATTGACATCATTTATTACAAAAGCTAATTGACCATATGTTAAATTTCTGTCCAACTTCTTCTGTTCTTCAAGTACCTAATATCAGTATTACTATTTATAGTCAATTGTTAATGATTTACTTGACTTTGTTCAGTTGTTAAGACAGACGTGTTTAGTTTCAACATAAATGAGATACCAGGATATATGTACAGTTTTGTCACTTTCTCTAGTGCCTCCACAAAATACTATAGATTAAAACTCACATCACCTAATATTATACAACAATAATACCAGTATGAATGATTCTAAAGTATCAAAGTGCTTGTTGGCAGCTCCCCAAGTAACTTTACCATGTGCAGTGATTCCCAATTTCCAATGCTTGATACCTATATGGTTTCTAAATAAAAAGCAATTAATTATGTGTGGGTAGATCGTGTGATAATTACTTAAAAGAGAAAACAAAATCTTCATTAGTCAGGTTTGTACTCTGACGTAAGAGATAAGCTCCAGCTCTACGTGGTATACAAATGTTTATTATTGTTTGAGATCATACCAAATACAATACCTCATTTTATCAAGGAGAGTATCACAAAGTGATCTTTGCAAACCAGAATAAATTACCTGTAAGTCAGTGAAAGTTGACAAGTGAATAACTAACGAAATACATCCTGTTGCATGTATCAATTGGGATACATTGACTTACTATTGTGTTTTTAGGGAGTCCCTCTTCTTTCTCTTGGTCTAAAGCCAGTTGATAATCCTCAGCTTCCAAATATGGAAACGGTAAGTTTCCATCCTTTTTTTGCAATGCTCTCAATGTCTCTAGTGGTGATCCTGCATCCACACATTGATTTATATGCCATAGTACACGTTGAACTGTAGAAAACATATACATATACACACACACACATATATGCATATATATGTGTGTATGTTAGTGATTTAAAGGTTTTGTTTAATGTTTATAAGAAACAAGATGTTATGTAACAGATTACTGGGTGTGTTGTCTAGTTTCCCCATAAGGACATTGAGCTCTGGAAACAGTCACATTCACATGATTTCTTTTCATACTTACATTCGTTTGTTCCTTTGCTAGCCCCTTCACTACTACTTGGATACAAAGTTGCAAATATGCCAGCTCCATGACATTTTAAGTTCCTCAACAGAGGCTTCAAATGAGAAGTCTTGTTTGTACACATTTCTTCACTATTATTTAGTAAAGGTTCACCTGTTCCTGAGACTAGAGAGAGAGAGAGAGAGAGAGAGAGAGAGAGAGAGAGAGAGAGAGAGAGAGAGAGAGAGAGAGAGAGAGAGAGAGAGAGAGAGAGAGAGAGAGAGAGAGAGAGAGAGAGAGAGAGAGAGAGAGAGAGAGAGAGAGAGAGAGAGAGAGAGAGAGAGAGAGAGAGAGAGCTTGAATTCCCTTCTCATATTTACATACATAAAATGTATTTTGGGTCATCAAATAAATTATCTTCATCTTCCTCCTCTGCTTCTTCTTCTTTATCTCCATTGACATGGCCTTGATCACATGAAGTATGATGGTCAGATGATTTCACTATATCTTCCTCTTCAGCAACTTCACTATTGTAGATATCAATCATGGTGTACTGCAACTGTTGTGAAGTAATAGTTAATCAATGTAATGCAACACACATAATTTACAAGTTCATGTGAGAGTTGATATTGGCATGATGTATTACACAATCTACAAACAGTTGATTTTACCACTACAAACATCTGATATTTTAATATTTATAATATATAGGGTCACTAGGTCAACTATAGAGTATCAACTATATAATTTACTCACCTCTTCTTCAACTAGTTTTTCAACTACTTCAAAAGAAGGAACATTCCCTGATTTAAGAGTTTTTGAAGCTTGAGATAAATCTTCCTCAGTAAATTTAGGTGTAACTGCTACAAATTCATTTATTGCCAACTGAGATTTACCTTGATGTCTTAACATATGACTATAATAACATAGAAATTTTATGGATGGATAGTTTATGTAATAAGCAATACTTATGTACAGATAGAAAGTTCAATGGATTCCAAATTACAAGCATAGTGGAATGTATCTGTTATGGTAGAACTGATGTTTTTTGTCATTCCGAGCAGGTATTGACAACTTTACATGTAAAACAATCTCATTGGGTCTTACCTCAAAGCGTGCAAACAGTAAATCAACTTGACTGGATTTTTACGTTCAAATATATCAGTAACTGCTGGGTAAAATATCTTACAAATGAAGTAAGTTACACAGATTGCTCGTTTATGGGAAACTCACTTTAGGAAGTCCCAGCCATGAAAGGCAATTTAAAAAGAAGTTAATATTGTCAGTGTGTCTAAAATCTAAACCTTTAGAAGTATACTTGCTTTGGTCAATGTCATATACCTAAAAAATGTGAAGGCATGAGTGAATATACATCTACATGTATGTATAGTAACAGAATATACATGTACATGTATGCATAGTAACAGAATATACATGTACATATATGTATATTAACAGACATACTCGCTTCCACTGTGGATCATCAGGAAATAACTTCATTCCTAACTTGCACAAGACAACTCCATTACGAAGATTTTCTTCCAGCTCTGTTAAGGGAGGTAGCTCTTCACCAATAATACTCTCCATCCATCTGCATCAAAGTGAGACAATACAAGCATGCATGTTATTCCAATGGGAATTATAGTTTTATGTAAGCTGTATGTTTACTTCCATATTACAAACAAACATAGCGGTAGATTATAATAGCATAAACGCATTAAGGGATTATTTCTCTCTGATAGAGAGTGGTATCTTAGTGTAATTTAAACCTGCTATATAACATAACCCAAATGCATTCCATACTATAATTCATTGTTGATTCAATACTGTGAGTACTATTATTTCTATAATTTGTGCTCATCTGCTCCCACTGTTGTGTCTAATTGTATTGAGAATTCTCCATCAAAAGACAATTATAATGTCTACACTACATCGTATATTGAGGAGTTTTGAGATAATACTGCAATTGTGGACTGTCATATTTTAGCACATAACAACATCTAGTATATAATAGCTAGATTCCTAATCAAAGCATCAGATTATTAGTCTTCTTTTCGACAAGTGAAATCATATACAGGTACAAGGAATAAAATAAATTTACTTGATACACATAGCACATTTGAATAATATCCTTCTGTTGCAATGCATAATGGCATTAATTAGATCAATCGTTACTTTTTTGCTTCTTCGAGTCTACACAAATACTCGTAGGCAGCATTTTTCTCCATCACTAGAAGTGATCGACGCTTTGGTATCGGATCCATTATAAGAGATGATCGATCTATAGTCGGAGCCTACGTTTGGGGCGTGACCATCTCCTCCCACACCCTCGTGTAGTCGCCAAGGTAGAACCGTCCTGTTAACTGTTAAGTCCCATAATATAATTTTATTGTATTGTTGTCATTTCTAGACCCTCACACTAAACCTCCAACGTCGAGACCAAATAACCTCCATTGAAATAGATAGTGTAACTATTATGTAGATAAAGTAAAACGCTGTTAGTAAAGTGGTATGACTGAGAGACCTGGACACGGTACACAGTAATGGATAAATGCTAAAAGTATCAAGTGTGTATGCTGCAGGATAATTGTGCATTAATTTAGTACGTACAACTTGATTTGTTATAATGATAAGAGGAAATGACATTAGATATAATCAAAACAATGCTAACAATCTTTTCCTTTACAGAGATGTGTCATAGTGGTTACAATGAACATCAGTGTTGGAACAGCAAATAAGATAGTCTTGTCCTCACCCACTCACTCTACAACGAGGAAGGGGGTCTTGGCATTAGAAACACAAATATTAACAGTGAGTGTACTTAATTTTTAGCTTTATTTTGTCATTGCATCATAATCCCCTATACTAAGAAAATATACTGGAGGCAGTTATGAGACAACAAGTAGTACACCTTGTTTCTTTGCTGTTTAGGAACTAGATCAAGACTGCCATATTGGTCATATAGATCTGGAGTGGGTAATGGTTGTTGCACTTTTACTAATAAAACCAAATTAAAACTTCACTTGAAATTAAATATGTACTATTTAAAAACTACATTACAAAGGTGTATCTACATTGTTGGACTCATACTTTGAATTCAATTAAGTATAGTCTTGACTGGTGATTTTGTGCAAAATTAACTAACATATGTCATTTTCAGTATTGTATGTGATTTGTATATTCTAGTTTGAAAACCACATGCATCAAGTATAAATTTTGCTATCACTTGTGCTTTATTTTATCTCATTTAGGCTTAAAAGGGTTGCATAAATGAATAGTTGAATATAAGTTATATACGTATAGGATGTACTGTTATCTTTGTTTGACCTTTTTCTGGACGAATATCATGACTGATGTGTTTTGTAATAATTGACTTTCACACTTCATCTTATTTACACATGTAATAATTGTATATTGATGACAGATTAACAATATTAATAACCATTTCAATTTAAATGTCAATTTTTATAATTTCTTTGCTTTAGTTCTAGAGGTGAGGTTAAATAAAAATTGTCCAGGTATGCTGCTGGCTATAAACATTTGCGCAGTTGCAACGCCTCTTGAATGGTGCAAACCATTTCTCTCTAGTTTATTCCTAGCCTAAGTTATAAAATTATAATTATGAATAAATTGAAGGTGTGGCCATTATTTGTGGCCACACCCTTTAATGCTTGTTTATTATTTGACAGTTATAGTAACCAAGTATTGCACATTATGAACACTCCTGGCGGTAATTATGTGAGTTGAAGTGCCTGTTTTATTTGCATTATTTGCTCTCTCTTTCGTTAGTGTAGCTGTAGTGACAATGATAGCTGGAGACATTGTGCTTTATGCCGTGCTGGTAGACAAGGACTACATACACTTCAACGGGCTCATACCCGCTCTATTACTTGGCCTCAAACCCAAACTAGTATACGAGACACACAACTTGAAGTATGGCTATTGAGTTCTTTTATAACCAAACCCCTTAAGTCACACCTACCATGCCCCACCCAACATGATCACAAGTGTATAGCATGTTATTTGTATCAAATTGTTCAGATGATTGTGGGTGTGATATCATCATTATTATATTATACTGGCATCCCAAGCTTCCTAAACGCTTGAATGTATGATGCACAGTTAGTAGTAAGCCACTTTCACTCTTAAATATTAATTTTAACAGGTGGTACACCGTATAACTTCTATCTCAGTCCGTAACTATTGGTTTTAGCTAAAACAAATTGATTGGTCAATTGTTGAGATGTGGAATACAACCAATCAAAGTGTGATTAGCCAACAGCTATGTAAAGATGGGTTCAGTTCACAATGTGAATTTGCGCAATGTCAACTATAATATCCATTCCTATAATGTCAACTATATTGTCAACGCCTAAAATGTTTACATACCAAAAATGTCAGCATGTACCATAAAGAGAATCAATGTTACCGAGACTGAATAATCTTATGCCTGTGATTATGTAACTGCAGTGTATTACACGCACTGCAAACTTTATTCTGTGTCAAGTTTTTAATAATATTCAGAAGCTATGTCTTAATTGCTCTTGATGATTGGTCAGTCATACTGTTGAGTAAAAGACATTAGTGCTATACAGGAATTGGAAGGCTATTATGTTGATATGATGTTTGTTTAATGAGTGTACATTATACAATAGATAGAGGAGTGGTTTATGTAGAGTGAGTCTAGTAATTAGTTGTTATTGAATTCTTCATAACAGAAACCACTGGAATGGATAGGAACCAATTAATTAGTCTTAAGTGTGTGTTGTTGTGGCTAGACTATATGTGTTCTAAGTTCATTGAAAGATTGTTAGACTTTGGTTAAGAGTAATACAACTGCTATGAATTAGTAACATTGCCAGAATTTAATATAGTTAATTATTGGAATACACTGATATAAATGTCGTACTCAGTAGGTTGAGGGACCAAGTTTGGCCAGCCAAGACTATACTTTTCCTAGAACATTGAAATACACTGATATAAATGTTGTACTCAGTAGGCTGAGGGACCAAGTTTGGCTAGCCAAGACTATAATTTATCTTAGTAGCCATACTCTTTCCTAGAACATTGGAATACACTGATATAAATGTTGTACTCAGTAGGCTAAAGGGCCAAGTTTGGCTAGCCAAGACTATAATTTATCTCAGTAGCCATACTCTTTCCTAGAACATTGGAATACACTGATATAAATGTTGTACTCAGTAGGCTAAAGGGCCAAGTTTGGCTAGCCAAGACTATAATTTATCTCAGTAGCCATACTCTTTCCTAGAACATTGAAATACACTGATGTAAATGTCATACTCAGTAGGTTGAAGGACCAAGTTTGGCCAGCCAAGACTATACTTTTCCAAGAACATTGAAATACACTGATGTAAATGTCATACTCAGTAGGCTGAGGGACCAAGTTTGGCTAGCCAAGACTATAATTTATCTTAGTTTCAAACACATACTTGATGACATTTGATACATAGAGACATTTTGATATTATTGGAGTTAGCATTAAGAGAGTTGACATACTAGTACTCTAGTTTGTAAAGATAATAGAGAACAATTAC
Source organism: Xestospongia muta (assembly GCA_963693285.1). Taxonomy (NCBI): domain Eukaryota; kingdom Metazoa; phylum Porifera; class Demospongiae; order Haplosclerida; family Petrosiidae; genus Xestospongia; species Xestospongia muta. The sequence goes on along the minus strand of OY848929.1, from coordinate 3,790,441 downwards.
ATCTCTTTATATTATTATTTCTACTTTGTTATTTTATTAGCTAGTTATTTCCATAAATAAAGAGGAGATACACTATACATACCTTATCAGACTATATTGTATATTTAATTTAGGATCCTGAAATACCTACAAGCTTAGATGATGCCTTCTCTGCTATGTTTCAATTTCTACAAATCAGCTCTCGAAAATGTGGTGTAAGTAGTTACAAGGTGCTATAATTAGAATCACTTATATATTGTGTTTTTCTTGTGTTAATATATGTAGCGTTATCATCACTGTCATCGACCTCATGTTTCTGGTAGTGAGAGTGAGACTCATTATCTCCGATACCATACACCAAACTTCAGATCTGCACCTGTTAGAAATCCAGTGAGCTCTATATCCTATCCTTTATGTGTGTGATTATAATGTTGTGTGTTATAATATTGATACTATGCATATTTGTATGACCATCATTGATTCCATCCTTTCTTAGTTAACTAAATCATGTGATGTCCATGTAACAGCTCTACCTGGTTCATATTCAGTGACAGCTGTAAGATGGAGACCAAATGAAAGAGAACGAGTTAAAGAATCAGTACATACTGTTAAATTGGAGCCTGGTAAAGCAGTTAGTCTCACTTTAAATTTGTAACACATTAAAACACAGCTGTTATCTCAAAGCTTTTTAATTGCTTCATTTGACTATAATTGTTAATAATAATTTAGTTTCCATGATTCAAGTGTTAATAGTTAATAAATAGTAGTTAATCTGCATAATAACTAGCCAGATATTCAGAATGTTTCACTCCAAATGAAAATGCAGGACTAATCTTCTTGTCAAAATAAACCTATATAGAATTAAAAGTTATAGTCTTACTTCATTTGTGAAATAAGCTTGCATGTATAAATGGATGATGGATAAAATGGATAGATTAGATGTGTACTAGGTAGGTAGGTACCTTCTCTGGACTATAAGTGCCTGGTCCAGGGGCATCTTTTTGATTTGATGGAGGGAAGTTTCTACCAGTGATAGTATAACTAGGTGTCTTAAGACTAGTAAATGATGACTCTATAATTTTGTATGTTCCAGGTCCTGGGGTCTAGAAAGAACATTGACTAAGTTACTAATTAGTTTAATAATTATGTTGAATAACGTAAGCATGACTAAAGTAATTGAATCACTTACTCCACCCAACTTGTTCCTCAGATAATTATTATTACATTACACTTGATAGAATCTATCAGCCTGTCTGTCTACTTTGACTGGAGAGTAAATTGACGTGTCTAATGTGTTACATTCCAGTAATAGATAGGGAACCCCACCTAACTTCACACACTAGTACAATACTATAATGTAATAAGTCATTTCAACTTGACTAATGTGATGTGATGTTGAGGTTCAATACTTGTTTAGCAAGAGAGTCCAAGTATTGAATGCAATATTGTCAAGGTTTATTTTCTAGGGCATGTGTATTAATGAAAGATCAACTGTCGGGGTCACTAAGTGTGTACAAAGACAAACAGTTCATTCATGGCTTATGTAAAAATATTCCTGACTTCCTATTGTAGCTATGACTAATCTCATTAGTATTGCTATTCAGCATTACATTAGAGCAACAATTATCGTACAATGTGACCTCTTGCATAGACAAATTGGGGCCTCAGAATATTGTCTTAGTTAAAAGGTGTCTGTAATATACAGAGGATATTAGTATGGCAGTAAAATCATACTTTAATGTGTTTGTATGAGAGGCTCCTCTCTATCAATTAATTGTCACTTAATTGTGACACATTATCACAACAATTACTTTTTTTAAATCTTGATGAAAACTGCCAATTTTTGATCTACCGGTCATCGAGAAAGCTGCTGAACTAGTTTTACCAACAGTATTCATTCCAATCATTGATGGTAATGTGTAAGCATTAGGACTTGGTCCACGATCTAGTTTTGCCAGCTTTGTTCGAGCACCAAATGAAAATGATGGTGGCCGAGCTGTCTTCATTGGAACAACTTTCTCAGGGTAATATGTATCTATTATGGGAAAGAGATACGTTATAGTTGTAATTCTTTTAGAACAAATTTGTCTATTCATCTTCCTTTTTGTATCTATAGTATCAAACAGCTGTCCTCCTACATTTGTTATTACAGCTTTAAATTCCTAGCTTTGTGTATTCAGTAGTGTGTTGTTAGTCAATAGGTTGAATACCACCGATAAACAATAATGAGCTTGCCAATGAATGTCTTTATTTATATACTATAATTGAATTTACCAGCTGTCATTACATAAAGAGCTGTCATGAACCATCTAATAATGGGCTTATTGTTTATGACTTGTGCCAGTAATACATTCCAGAAACCAGCTAATAAAGGAAGCAGCAGGTGGCTAAGATATGTCTTAAGTAACACAAAGACTGATTATATTTATACCAGTTATGCAGTTCCTCAATAAAGGGGATATCTAATAGAATTAGATACAAACATCTCAGTTTATCACGTAGCTACTATTATGTTAGGTTATAAAGTTCAAACAGTGTAATAAAGTTGTTTATGAAGGAAGTGAATATGTAGGAGTTGTTGTCTTGAAAGTTACTAAACTGTTTACACTTAACCATATCAAAGACAATTAACGCTAATTCTTCCTTTAGTGTCTACTACATTTGAATGATCTCAGACGAGTGACGAACTCCTACACTCTCCTTTTTATTAATATCTCTAATGGATTATTACTATGTAATTATGCTTAGAATCAGTCCAAGTGGTTGATGACTTGAGTAATTGCACTTTATAAATGATAATTGGAGATAATTGGTTGTTATATACAAAATGGGTATTCACTGAAAAGTTGTTATTAATCAAAACCTTCACATGAATTATCAGACAATGGCAATATAGAATCCATAAGCTGTTATATAAAAAAGAAATGTGACTATAGCAGACACTGGGAAAGTGAAAACTGCTCTTGCATAGAATATGTACACAGTATCATAGTATTATATTATGAATATAGAATGTGGTTTTTGTGGATTATTCATTGCTATTTTACAGTTTAGATTGACTTGACTTATTATAGGGGCTTGGTGGGAATTACCCATCATGATGTACACTTACTAGGAGATGGAGTGACAGGAACTGTTAATGAACGTGGTCGCCCTGATAAACTGTATGAAGGTGTTCCATCTTTTCCTCGACATGTAATCTGAGGGGTCACAAAATACACTGGTCCAGGGCTACATGTTTTATTTGTAAGCGTTGAAAACTGTTTATGTTTCACACCAAATGAGTAAGCTGGCTTTGAATGCTTTGTTGGGTCATGTGATTGGTAACCACATGTACCTGGTAAATTATATTTGGCTGGACCAGGTCCTCGATCCATACAAGCTAGTCGAGGCTTTTGGGGAGTTTCATTACTTCCCATGTTTAGTATAATTATTACAGTCTAATATTGTACTGATAAGTACAGTTTGTTGATGATTCAGTGTGTGCTTAGGAGCACAGATCTGTTTATCTTTCACTATTGATTGGTTTATTTTTCCGAAAACAGATTGTTGTTGACGTAGTCTTCAGTAGTTTCAACTAACAGTATTGCACAATAAATAAACACCACTTTTCCTTCGATTGGCCTACTTTAATCTCAGTTATCTCACACCCGTTATGGGTGATTGGGTGGAGCTGAAAAATATCCTGAGTTGCGGACGGAGATCATGCTGGGTCCGGAAAATTTGGAGTTTGGACTTCAATAAAAGGACAGCTACTAAAGTCATTTAGCACCTGGACAGTATAGGACCGCAGTTTACTTTCTCTACTTTAAAAGGCGAACACAGATAACGACAAGACATTAACAGCTTAACGTTTTACGAGATAATCTAGTTCAATTTGAAGTTGCAGAAGATAATCCAACGATGTCTCTCGCAAGATATATATTATTGAGCTGTGTCTTGATGACAACTCTGGCACCATCATACGCCATTTGCAATGAAAGTGAGAACTTCCATTTAAAATTTACTGCTTTTTTGAATGTTGTAAAGAGCCCATTTAAATTTCAAGTAATTTTTTGAGGAGCCACTTCACTACTTAATAATAACAAACCAATTTTCTGTGTATTTAATTATTATTTAACAAAATTCTGATCTTTCTATCTTATTGCCATTATAGCATAGTCTGTTATATACTGCGATATTTCACATTTCATAGTATAATAAATACTGACATCATTAGTCTGGTATATATAGTATCAATTCCCATACGTTATTAGAGTAGAAGGACACTCTATTACATGTGAACACATGACGCTTATCGATTGAGTAGTGTGTGCTTCAATGACCACCTGCATGTGATGTCATTAGTGAGTAGGCTATGATAAGCATACCTACAGCACATGTCTCATGTTAATTCCTGAGGTATAATAACAGATATCTTAATGGTTGTGAAATCATTATCACCTCTTTCATTGGGTTCTTTGTTTGTAATACACCTGGTCATCTTAAATGGAGGAGTTACATGCTCGATCTCTTTTATGCCTTATTAGGACTTGGTCACTTTTTCATATTGTACCTTTTGTGCTTAATTGCATTTTTGATGTATATCATAATTGTATTGTGATGTTATATCCTCTTGAATTACCATGTTGTGATTGCCCCTTTTCCCCATGTGACTACAAAACTAACACACTTAGCATCTTTGGGAAACTACCACATAATATGGTAGTAGTATTGCTTACAAGTGAATTGAGACATTGTGATTGGCATGGGACAAGACTCCCCCTCTTTTACTAATTATGTTTAGAGATTGTTTGTGATTCTAAATAATATTGGTGTCAACATAAAGATTATGTACTCAACATACCAGCCAATATTATAAACGTGTCTATGTTATTATGTTTTAAATGTATGTAGATGATAAGGTGATGGTAGTGGCAGTTATGGGATGACATTTTTACATGTTCATGACACATCCAATTCTTGCTGCGTTGTCTTATGAAATTGTATTTAACTTGTGTTTCATGCTCTTATAAAAATAGAACATCGCTCTCTTGAGGTCAGACAAACTGATAAAGCCATATCTTCCTCTGAATGTAACATGTAATAAGTTGATTAAAACAACACCTGACCCTTTACATCATCATTGATGTCATTGTGATGTCAATATTTTTTTTAATTAAGTCTAACAGGAAATTTGTCAGGTTCACATAAGGATAGCATACCAAATGAGTGTCTTTGTGGTTTGTAGTTAATAATTAATTGTCTCGTTGCTAACCAAACTCCTCAATTAATTGATATCATTTGCTCATTATGTTAGAGTCATTATCTTGTGGTACATTTATGGGCTTTATGTCACCAATAATGGATGACCAATAACTTGATTGCAACCTTTAAATTACTTCAATTACTAATACTTCTTTATTCAATTAGAAGAAATGGTTGTAGTAGTACCTCCATATATGGACAAAACAGTGAACCCTTACACAAGTGTATGTATGCTGCTCAATGCCAAGGATATTTAGAGGGTTCATTCTAGAATTACATGTACTTTAGTCTGGTAACTTGAACATAATTTACTTGTGTAGTCTGTTTAGAAAGAAACACTTCTTTATCATTTTCTAAGAGTTGTGTCAATACAACCTTCAAGTTTTGCCTATCTTCTTTCACTATTTATTGTTCTTCCCTTGCATCATTGTTGATATTGAGTTGTTGGAACAATAAGCTAATAATCACCTGATGTTGTATTCAAAACTTGTTGTATGTGCCATATAGTGAGGGATCATTTTGTTATATCAATAACAAGATCTCAAGACAAAACTAGAGTAACACAACACATATAGCAGCTGTGTGTAGACAGGACACACTAAAGGCTTAATGTAATAGTAAATGATTTTTTAATTTTAATACAGTCTTATAGTAATGCAGTTAACTAAGAACAAAAATATGCTGTGTTAAGTAACACGGGAAGATGATGTTAGATTTTTACATACAAACATGTATGATGTGCTATTTATGGAATCTGCTATAAATAATTGTGGTGTCAAAGCTATTGTCCAGAGACCTCACCCACGTAGTGAACCCACACTATTGTTGCAGGTATGTTTTGATGTGGTAAAACCAGTACTTGTATGAGTGCTTAATGATCCCCTCACCACAAATCCTGACAGTGTTGGATGAGGGGGCTCACTACGTGTTGAAATCATTAAAATCATTTTTTAAAAATGAGTAGATGAGTGGGTTCATGTACAACAGATGTCCGTAGGAGTCAACTTAATTCAATGAGTGTGTAGAACTATTTGGTTCTCATGAACTTTAACATTGAGGAGGAGGACTCTTATCATATTACATGATGTCAATGGTATTTCGTATAGTTTTTATATCTTTTGTTTCTTCAATCACTAAATCAACTTCTTATTGTTAAAGGATTGTAAAGGATTATGTATAAAGTCAATTGTATTATGGGTGATCAAATCACTGTACTATCACTGTATTATGGGTAATCAAATCACTGTACTATCACTGTATTATGGGTAATCACTGTACTATCACAGAACAAGGAAAGGGAAACAGACAAGTAGAGACTTATTTATTTATAGTAGTTTCAACTTGTAACACAAGTAGTTTCCTTATATATACTCATTTCACTGTCTTCTTATAGGTGTCATTTGTTCTACTGCTAAATACAAATTTGATGTATTTCGTTACTTTACCAGCCTGTCTAATAAAGAGCTACTCAAAAGTCTCTATTTAAATGAAGGACCAAGACTCCATGGCAGTAACCCATCAGAACCATGTTTTGAATTTGCAGGAAGAGAAGGGTTAAAAGTTAGTGACTTGGATATTGTGGAGAATATTAGGAACGCATCTTGTTCTACCAATGAAATAACTGTTTATGCTTCAGTATTTTTTACGAAGGATGATTTTGGAGGGACAGTACTTGACTTGTCCTCTTCCAATAAAACATCTTTAGGACTATCTGTTTGTAGGATCTCCAATGAGATCTATCTAACCTATAGACACCTGGGAAGATTAGTAATCGAGACATTTCCATTTCAAGCAAAAGCAGGAAAGTAAGTATTCCAGTTGAAACATCTGTGTTATTTAATGCATTGATTTTTTATATCTAGATGGTATAATATAAGTATTACTTTAACTGGTAATTTAGCAGTTCTTCATGTCAACTGTGAGGAAGTTGAACGTCGACTTATTGCTTTTCCTGACTATTGTCTTAATACGACGAATCTTGTATTACATACTGCCTCTGGTTACTCATCAAATGAAATCTGTCCCTGTAATGCATTGTACACTGTAAGTGGGTAATTGGTGTACTAATAATGAGAATTGAGGGGTTTTTATTTTTATTATATATAGGGATCTCTTCAAAGTGTTGGTATTGTGTGTGGGGCCAATGGACTTGGAGAACTATGTCCTGACAAAACAAATGGTGGTAAGGACAACGCACAGACTATATATGTACCTTAATAATGTGCTGGTGTTTACTATGTTATTGGTACAGTGACCTTGCATGTCAGACAGGATAAATGTAGTTACATGCCTCCATTCTTGTTCTACAGTTCAGTGTCCATTATGTGGACAATTCTTAACTTTACTCAACAAGCACAATGATGTAAAGAAATGTGTCAAAAAGTTAGAAAAGGATTTGGAAGCTTGCAAGCTAAACAAAACTACCAGTAACAATTCAACTTGTAATCCAACTAAACGTAATTGTCTTATTGATGGGATAACTTACAATGATAATGTCTTTGTCAAGAATAAGAGAGGACATATCTGCTATTGTAGGGTAAGAAAAATAGACACACATATCTTATTATCACTGTGATAATTATGGATGAGTACAAAAATTTATGTTTTCTATTTCTCTTAGGATGGTAATGTCTTTTGTACTAATCCTGATGAAACTCCCATGGTTCCTACCAATCAAGTGATCACTCCATCCATGAGTACTCCTTCTACTCCTACTAAAATAACTGAAGCAGAAAGTGAGGACAAATGTTTACTTGTGTCAGGACTATTGAACTAATGTTTGTTTCCTTAGAATGTCCTACAGAGGTGCACCATGGAATAACAGTTTCATTAGAGCTTAATGAGAGAGAATACATTCCTCTCACAGATCAGTGCTATGTAGTCACATGTAAGGTATGTACTACAACAAGATAAATACTATATGATGCATTACTTTAATTATATCGTGTAGAAATATTTCGCTACTGTAAATGAGGTAGACACCATAGGATGCTCTACTGTACAGTCAAATTGTAGTGTTAAAGATGAGCATCAACAACAACTGACTTTATGTTGTTCCACATGTGATGGTAAGGACTTAGACAAACCATATAGATGTGTCATTACAATTACTTTGCTTTTTAGCTTGTGATTTTGCTACATGTCAAGAACATTCAACTTGTAAATCAGCTGGTCAGAGTCACACATGTGATTGCAATACTGGTTTTGAGCTATCTCCTGACAAGTTAAAGTGTGTTGGTGAGTAATCACACACACACACCATCAACAAACTTATTCATTTTATACACAGATCGTGATGAGTGTTCCTTGGGTAGGCAACAGGGTGGACATAACTGTCCTAGTGATGCTATATGTATCAATACAATAGGAAGCTTTGTTTGTCAATGTCCTGTAGGCTATCAGCTTGTATATAATCAGGGAGTTCCAGAGTGTCGAGGTGAGTTCTCTTAACAAATAAGATAACACAATATAAAATTTTTAATGATAGACATTAATGAGTGTACTACTGGTGTGGCCAACTGTAGTAATAACAGTCGATGTGTCAACACATCCCCTGGTTACAGGTGTGATTGTCTAAGTGGATATGAAAAAACAAATAATGTATGCATTGGTAAGATACATTATTATAATAGTGCTCTATTATACATTATTGTTGTCTCTTGTTTAGCTGTATGTGATAAAGACTGTCAAAATGGAGGCCAATGCACTGCTCCAGACACATGTACTTGTGTTCCTGGTTTTAGAGGGAAATATTGTGAAAATGACATTGATGAATGCAAAGATCAATTACATGATTGCAATTACCATAAATCAAAATGCATAAATACTAAAGGTGGCTATTTCTGTAGTTGTAAGGCAGGGCATCAAGCGTACCAAATAAATCCCTCACTGAGAGCCTGTAAAGGTAAGTAACTAGTTTATTTCTTCTCTAATCATTTATAATCATTTCTCAGATGTCAATGAGTGTAAAACTGGTCTACATAATTGCTTTAAGGATGAACATTGTACAAATTATTTTGGAGGTTATTCTTGTTCAAAGAATAATGCTGATTACAGATATGCTTTTGGTGACTGCAAGATAAATGATATAAATTGTACGAATGTACCGTCTGAGTTAATAATTAAAAATGGTCAAACGGTTCCAGCGGGTATTGACAAATGTAACGAATGTACTTGCAATGTAAGTTTTTATTGTACAGTGTTCTTTTATCAAAGCACTCTTCCTTAGAATGGTGAAGTGAAGTGCAAAAGAAGATCTTGTGATTGTAGTCAACCAACAGTATGCAGAACTTGCTGTCCTGATTGTTTCCGAAAAAGTAAGCAAAGATTTTTGTTTATACTCAGCATCACTCACCCTCTATTTTAGATGTCTGCCATGTCAATGAAGTTGTTCTTGAAGTTGGTCAACATTATATTGATCCAACTAATAGATGTTATCAACACAAGTGTGTATTGGTAAGTTATCTTTATTATTAGTGTGTATATATACATTTTATTTCAAAATTCTTTTTCTCAAGAGTAAGAATGGACCAACCTTAGAATCTATTAACAAGACTTGTTCAGTTGTTAGAAATTGTCCCTTGGGCTACAAATATACTCCCAAAGGAGCTTGCTGCCCTGTCTGTGAACGTAAGGACTATTCCTAAAGCCCCACCAAACATTAGTCAACATTGTATCAGCTACATTCAACTGATTTGTGTTAACTAAACTTCATTTGATAAGTATTATTTCTATAATAGTTGTTGCTGTATGTATGGTGGCCCAAGTATAACTTCATAATTATTTTATATCAGAGTTATTTCTCTTACTCTAGTACCTAGCTGTTCTGTTAGCAATCAAAATCAAGAATTATATGTTAAGAATGGTTGTAAGCTTTGTACTTGCAATGTAAGTCATGTACTGAATATTATACTTAACAGTGTAGCACATTGAAGTTTATGATCGTGTTGTCTTCATTTTGCAGGGAACTCAGTGGAATTGTACAAATGTAGTCACTTGTCCTTCAATAGACGGCTGTCCACAAGAAGACGTAGTCTCTTTACCAGATCAATGCTGTCCGATATGCCTCTCCTCTTGTTCTAGCTAGTGGACATTATAACTGCATACACTCACAAATTATTTTTTATATTACAATAATATTATATATCGACAAAATTGTTCTTATTATTCATGTCATTTTTGTGCTGTATTTTATTCATGTGGAGAGAGCGATTCATATCTCATTTTCTGTAATTTTACTTTCCATGCGATTCCAAAATTGTATGATTATCTGTTATGAATATTAATTATTTCAATAATGGCTGCTGTTCGTAATTTCCCTGTGTTAACATGGCGTACAAATTCTTCTTTAGTCGTCAGATGGCAAACTACATTATCTAACAATCATAAAAGGAGAGACAGAAGATCAAGAACATTAGGAAGAGGTCATAATATCCTCCATGATAGTTAAGACCACATTTTAATACTCATAATATAATAACACATTTTATAAATTACTCCACATGTATTTTATGATTCACTTTCATCAGAGCGACAAAGGTTAAAACCACTCCCTTTTGTTCCTCTCACTAAGTATCCCAAAATGAAGGTACAGACCCCTATCATTAATAGAATAATTAAATTAATGTTTATTATTAGCCTCATGAATTTAATAAAGATATTGACTGGTCGTCTGTGTACCAATCAGCACGGCCTTTTGATCCCTATCTGATTCCTCTTCCAATACGTATGGGACGACCTGGACCTGGTGAGGTACCTCCCCCAGCCATTGGTAACACAGAATTATTAAAAGTAAATATTATGATATTTATTAGCACAAACTACACCATTGGTGGCTATACTCCCAACTACTTGATTTTGCATTGAAGCATATCATTTAGCAACTGAAATAGTAGCAAGTTTTAGCATATTCCCTGTCTTATGATCATGTGATAGTTCATATGTTATAATACAAATGGTTCCAATATACTCTCTATTGCCTTTATAATAGATCCCTAATTTCTTTCATCTCACTCCACCTGCTATTCAAAAACATTGTGATGCATTAAAAGGTAATACACTTATTAAAAACTTGACTTGACTCAATTAACAACAGCTCTCTGTACTCCTTGGCCAACCAATTTGCCATCTCTTCCTCTGAGAATAGTAACCAGAAATTACATCTTTGCCTCTCACAATATTCGTCATGAAGGAGCACGAGTTGTTAGACTTTCAGTAAGCAAGATAAACTCCATATACTCCATTGAACTATTATGTTCATTTTACTCAGTTTTGTCTAAAGGATCTTTCGTTAACTCCACAATGTCGTCAAAAAATGATCAAACTAGCTGGTTGGCGATATAACTCAAAGAAAGATGAGATAACATTGACAGGAAAACAATGTCCAACACGAAAACAAAACAGAGAATATGTTTTGTATCTCATGAAAGTTCTCTATTTAGAATCCAATGTAAGTCAAGTAATGTCAATTTTGTATATTTTGTGTTAGAAAATAGAATCATGGGAGAGCAAGAAGACGTCAAATTAGTTTAGTAGCACAAAATATCTATATTTGTGTGACCATTTCCGAAATCAAACTCAACCTCACAAGCATTATCACATTAATATATTCTTTATAATCTTATGATTCAAACATCATTGGATCTTTGCAATAACAAATATATTATATGAAGTAAAGGGAGAAAACTTTAGTAGTTTAGAATTGAATCATTTGTCCCTATTTAAGATAAAATGATGAAAGTGATGACTAAAGACCACACCTACCTTTCTCTTTTTGTCACCACCCAATTCAAAATGTTTACATCTTTTGAGAGGTAGCTGTTTCTTCTTTTTACAAGTGCTACATTCCATTCTTAATACTACTTTCTTTGTTGTCTTAGCCTAAATATCACACAAATTAATAATAGGCTTAGTTACAAAGACCCAACCTTCTTTTTTAAAATTGGTTTAGTTTGGCCACCATAACCACGCTGTTTTCGATCATATCGTCTCTTTCCTAAACAAGTATATATTTCAAATTCTAACTATAATAATGGTTACCTAGTACATAAAGCTTGGCTTTACCAGCCTTGTACTGTGTCACCTTGAATAGTTGGTGTTGTTTGCAGTGTTTACAAAAAGTTTTTCTAGTCTTAGGGACGTTGACCTGTTGAAGAATAATTTTATACATAGGTAATATAATATGCAGCACAACCTACAATCGTTACTATAAAATAAACAGAAAAATCAATAAGAAAATAGGATTGACAAAGATATTTGTATAAGCGTGACACTCACCATCTTGGCTTGATGAGCAACGAAAGTGGGTGGGTCTAACTGGACACGCCTACTTGTTAATTGGTCTTACAGGATTAACTAGTAATGTCAGAAGGGGTCAAACTACGTGACTATACGTTGGAACAACAAAGACTGTTGACATGGATGAGCAACGAGGAGCTCAGAAAGTTATTGAAGTCTATTACCAAAGTAGCTGTAAAAGGTTTTGTAATTGGTAGCTCTTTGCATGCTGGAATGGGACTAGTAGCTGGAGTCACAGGCAGAAAACTGTTTCAGAGGTAATCTACTTTGTATTAGTACATTGCACAGGTTTGTAATAATATTTGTTTTTCAATGCAGTCCATTGCAGTATTTAGTAAATTTGCTGTCTAAAGATATGGCAAGGTTTGGCATTTTCATTGCTGTAAGCAGTAGTAGCTACAAGGCTGTCACAAAACTATTGGAAAGATGGCTTTTACATAATGCTAAAGTAAGAGACATAGGCATTAGTATCATAATATATCTAGCCACATAAAAATGAAAGGTCTGCAACTCCAAAAAATATATATGAGCAAATATGTGTAATGTTTCAGATTGAGTGTTTTTAGCCAAAGTTTGGTCAAGATTTTAAGGTGCCTTAATTAACTTATGTTATTAAATTGTTTTTCTTTTTAGGATAAGCATTTGTGGTGGGTTCCTATTGTCGGTGGATTTTCTGTTGGTTTAGCTTCTTTTATTGATGAATCTAACCGACGTCGCAATATCACATTATTTATATTGGCCAGAGCACTAGGAGCTCTCATACAAATATTTAATCACCATGGGACATTACCAACAGTACCGTGTTTTGTGCCTACTGTGTTTGCCCTCTGTTCTGGCATTATAGTAATGTGTGTTGCACATTATCCCAATCTACTACCACCTTCTTACTACCGTGCTATATTACGTTGGTCATTGTACTACACAGACAAGATATTGCAGGTATATTTTCGTGATTCAAGTGACCATTTCATTACCTGTCAATCTTACCTTCACACTGGCACCTGTAATCAAGCCGCTGCAAAAGATTTTATCAATGGTTTACAAATGTATACAAAACTATATATTGTTTTATATAGTATACCATTGATATTGTTCAGGACAAATTCATTGCTTTCTTCACCATATCAATCATTGAAAAATCTAGTTACTAACACAGCCACCTCTGCTTTGTTCTTTGCTATTGATGCAACTACTGCAAAATATGTTATTTGTCTTTTGCGTAATTGGTTTGGTGGTCCATCACCTGCTTCTAGGAGTGTTTCTTTTATTGGAGGTTTTATGGGGGCTTTAGGTTTTTTGATTGAGCGACCAAGTCGCCAGATTGAACTTGTGTATTATGTATTACCACAGGTATTTTATACTATATGGAGGTTGCTATGCATTAAAAAACCACTAAAATTACATAAGATGCCAGCTGGTTCTGTGTTGTTATTCTGCTTGTCAATGATGGCTATTATGTATGCTTACCAGAATGATCGAAAGACACTGGCACCATTAATAAACCGGGCATTTGATTTTTTATTGAATGATTAATAATCAATATTGTAGTTATGGTTATTATTATTATTATTATTATTATTATTATTATTATTATTATAATTGTTATTATTAAGTTATTATTGTTATTATTATTATTATTATCATCATTATTATTATAATTATTATTATTATTACTGTTTTACCATGATAGACTGATCTGCGCATGCGCACTTCAACTTGTCAACAGCTATCGTCAACACATTGCTGACATAGCAAAGACATGACAGCTAGCAGATTTGGAGGTGGTCAGCAAGGATTCGTCAATCCAGAGTATTATGACCGCTTTGGCGCGTATGGTTACGAACCTCACAAGACAGTGGCAATTGATAGCAACGACGATCCAGCGACAAAGAAACGTAAACTAATGAACATGACAGTTTGCGTAGATCACCTACGTGGCTATTGTGAGAGAGGTGCTCGCTGTAGCAAAATCCACGCAGATCACGTCCCTTCACTAGATGAAAGAGAAATCATGGCAAAAACCAAATTCTGCCATGATTTTCAGAATCGTGGCATTTGTTCACGCGAGACATGCCGTTTTCTTCACGTAACCCGTCGAGAGGAAGATGAGTTCCTATTGACTGGTACAATACCTCAGTCTGTATTTGATAGGGCACGTGAACGAGCAGACTCCCAAGATCCAAATTATAGTAGCTTTAGTGGTGAAAGACCACCTTATCGCGGTCCCCGCCCAGGGAGCATGGGTGGTGGAGGAAGGTCAAGCTACCCGCCATTCCGTCCACCTCCTCAAAACAACTACTATTCTCAACAATATGAATATGACTCTAATTACCATTACCCACAGCCCCCGCCACTACCACCTTGGGGAGAAGGACTCTCCCACCCTCACCGTGGACGTAAATCAAGTGAGGGTGGGTCAGGAGGTCACTCGTACAGTCAACCAGTGACTTATGGTAATTATTGCATTGATTTTTTAAAAGGTACATGTATGAAAGGTACAAGTTGTCGACTGATGCATGTTCAGGTTGTTGAAGACATGGATGATCGAGAAGCTATTGTCAAGAATGTTTTCTGCCACGATTTTCAGAACAAACGTTGTCCACGTGCTTATTGTAAGTACATTCATGCAAACTTTGATGAACAAAAAATATTTGTTGAACAAGGTTATTTTCCTGGATCACTTTGTGAGCGTAATAAATCAAAAGTCTTTTTCTGTGATATTTGTATTGATAATCTCCGCTCACAATGTCCACGAGGATCTGGTTGTCAACACCGTCACGTCAACTGTGTTGAAGACAAACAAGAAAGGATCTGTTTGAGTCGATCAATATTTTGTCACGACTATCAGGAAAGTGGATGTCCACGTACTACTTGTAAACTGATCCATACTAACAAAGGTGACGAATCTTATTTCTTGCAAACAGGTTGTTTGCCCGAACATTTACGCAACAGACTTGGTGATGGTGATTTTGATCCATCTATTGAAACTATAGCTGAAACAGTTTGTCGTGATTTCATGAAAGGCGTATGCAATCGTGCATCTT
This sequence comes from Xestospongia muta, assembly GCA_963693285.1. Classification (NCBI taxonomy): domain Eukaryota; kingdom Metazoa; phylum Porifera; class Demospongiae; order Haplosclerida; family Petrosiidae; genus Xestospongia; species Xestospongia muta. The sequence continues at coordinate 3,774,875 of OY848929.1, read as the reverse complement.
GCAAGTTTTATCATCCAAGCTATGATGAGAAGGTGCGGCTTAATGCTTATCAGAAAGCCAAAAGAACAGCCAGCTCTGGTGGAGGGGGACCACCAAACATTTCAGGAGGAGGGGGAGGAATGGTATTAGTTGATACAAAATCCACTGTTGATGAGGCAGAATATAACAAATTAAAGCAGACCAATGAAGAATTGAAACAACGCGTACAACAGTTGGAACGGTTATTAGCTGATGCTTGTCATTGTATCACTTTGGCAGTGGGTGATCAGAACCCAGCCATACAAACTCTTATGCAAACTATTGCTAGTCTGGCTCCAGAGAGCTCACTTGCTAAGTCAACTAGTGTCAATGATGCTAATAAAAAAGAACCAAGTTCACAAACCTGATGAATATATATATATCATCAATAATTAAAGTACATCCTTTTAGTTTTATACATGACAGTAAGCACATGATTTTCACTTTCTGTATTGTTGATTTTGTCCACATCACATGATTATTTAGAGTTATCAAAATGGTCCGGAAATTTTGACTCAGTTTGTAAGTACCTACAATAATAATTAACTAAGCTTATAAATAGCTAATTGTCAAACCTTTCTCAATAATTTGTCACTTAATCCTCCTCCAATACTGGTATTGTCTGTTTGACTGGTTTCTTTAAATCTCCTTTGTTTTACAGTATGAGTGATCCCCTGTGAATCATAATTAATTATAACTTCAATAATTAAAGTAGAGGTACTAACCTTTCCAATTAATTTACCTGCTTTTTTCTTTCTCTCTAAAATGGCTCTTTTAGCCTTACTGTGATCAATACTTTGTAAATAATGGTCTGCTTCACGTTTAGCTTGAGATATTTCAGTTCTAAGCTTCTGTTGACGTACTGCATTATCATACGCTAAAAACAATAATAAAAATAATTATTCCCGTACATATTTAATTTACCAATTTTTTCTGTGATATGAGTCCATGTAAATTTGGAGAGGTATTTAATGTTCCATATATCGTCATGGTGATAACTCCTTTTCTTTCCTCCTACTTGCGTGTTGTTGAGCATCAGAGCCACCTTCTTTGCCACAGATTTATTCTTAAACTCCACCCATCCTTCAGTGTAATTCTGTTTCTTGTTGCCTCCAAATTTTTTACGTCGTTTTCTTATTAAAGGATCTACCAAAACAAATGAAGCTCTTCACCTATTTTTAATTATTGTATTTTTCTCACCTTCAGGCTGAAGGTAGACACGCCCTACCTCTCCATATTTAGAGAAAATGTGACGGACTTTTAGTGGTTTCATAAAAGGCGGTATTCTGCTGATATAAATGATACCAGGAGTGGACTCTGTTGACATGATGTCCTCACTCTTTACTTCTTTGATACCTTCTTGTTCTTTATCCAGTGCTGTCATTTTGATAATTTATTCATTAATCATGAATAATTAATAATATATATATATAATAATGATAAATGAATAATAAATATTTTAGAATCAGGTTGTCAAACGAACTGCTACTCCTAAATGATCTGAAATTGGTCGTCCCCTGTAATAACAATACATTATTACCTCAGTGGGATAACTGATAAATAAACTTACCTAGTATTTATCAAAAATGCTGAATCAATATGCAACTTGGAATGGAATGACTCTTGAACAAAAACATAATCAATCTATACAAATTCTGATCATACTCAACAACAGATATGTCATGGTTTTACTCGTTTAGATAATTCTGCATCTAGTGTACTAAATGTTGCTCCTGTTATTTCATCTTTGTTAGTTGTACTCCATGAATCGGTTAATGGTAAAGATATCGACATGTGATCAATCGCTACTTTTCCATTCAAATATCTATCAATCAATACCAATGACACATTTATTCGATTGTTTTCCAATACATGCCTCATTGATATAGAAGATGGCTCTGTATTAAAATCTCCCATTAAAATTGCTAGTCCATTTGTGCCACTTAACCTCATATACTCCACAATCTCAATCACAGATCTGTAATATAGTACAATAAAGAATTGTTTTATAACATCATACCTTATTTGGGCATTCTCACTTAATGATAAATGAGTCACAAGGACATCTATCTGTTAAATATAAAACTAAAGTTAATAGTCCCAGTATAACGTACAGGTCCAACTGGTGTAAGAACTTTACAATGCAAACAAACTCGTTGATGAAAGTCATTAGGGTCACTTCTGTTCCTATAGCAACCAAATAAATAATCTTATTAACGACCACACTAACCAAGGTAATAGCAAAGAATTGTGAAATATGATAGGATAGCGTGAGAACAAAGCCACACCCTCTTCTTCTCTTGGCCATGATTCTAGTAGCATAGCAGGTTGATAGACAAACTACAAAAGATGGAAAAGGACATATATTCAATTCTTGTGCTCATGGAAACCTATTCTATTATTAACCTGGTAGTTTGGTAGCACTTGTTGTAATAGTTGCATCTGTGAGACAGTGTACTTCTCATGGACAACTGTTCTCACTTCTTGTAGTCCTATTAAATCCAAAGAAGATCCCATTAAAACCTGACATTAAAAATAGAGTATCTTCAAGTAAGTGATCACATTTTACAAACTTTCCCAAGTCGTTTTATTCTTCCTTTCCAATTTTCTTCACTAGTACTATTAATATTCCAGATATTAAGCGTTGCTATAGATACAGATGACCAATCAGAATCAATTGTTTTAGTTCTGTTTGTTCTCTGACAATAACATGTACCACCACACGAGGGAATTATTCTTCTTAAAAAAGTTTGTGCTGTAGTAAATGTTGGTGTGAAGGCAGTCTTCATGTAACCATTAGCCGAGAATATATGACTATATAAATGATATCGTTTGTATATATCTGATGTAATGATCATGTAGTGAGACACTTCTGTTGTCAATTGTATAGAATACATATGACCTATGGACAGTTTAATGTTGTAACATTTGCCATTCATTGAATACATTAATGTTGTAGGTTGACGACCATCACTTGTATGATATAGGGTCTAGAGAATAGAACTGTTTAGTGAAAGACTGTTTTTATACATAATAGGAGGTGTGTACTTTAATGGGAAATTAAAACTATATTTTAAACCTTAAATTGAAACCCTAGTTGTATAATTATTGTATTGAAGTGTTGACATCATTAGTTACCATTTTATTAATAAGTTGAAATGCGATTGTCTCCATATTTATTTCATGTCTAATTACCTACATATGATAAGAAATAATGACACTGCATATTATAACACTGACCTTGTGTAGACTCCAATGTTCCTCATTAGATAATGGCTTAAAATCAACTTCTCCTATAACATTACCATACAATGTAAAGTAGTTTTTGGCTGTAAATAAATAATTGATTATTGACACTCTCAATTTAGTACATAATTATGTTTATTACAAACTGTTGACTTACCATGACTACTACCACATGAAATGTGTAGTGAACCCGCCAAACACAGAACTACTACCAAGTCTACCATAAACATTTGCTGCTTGTTTTAAAGCCACGCCCACACTTAATTAGATATAGAGTTTAAACTATACATTAATAATTTGAGAATTTCATTTCAAAATCAATACAGCCAGAAATAAATGGAAATGTGTAAATTGTTTGACAATTATCCAGCAAATACCATGAGATAAAAGAGAAGAAAATGAATTAGAAGAAGATAGCCAAAAAATAAAAGTTTGGTTTGTGGAGTAGCTCTTAGAAGTCGAACCAACACAATACTATAACAATGAATAATAATACACAATAAAATACATTAGAGATTTCTCACTTTGGATTTCTAATAAAACGTTTAATCCATCGACCAGCAATCTGAAGATGTTTACCTGAGTAGCAAGAACAATTGATCATTAATAAATCATTTCTATTATTGAATACAACAATAGTAATATTGCTAGCATTTAATCAGAACTACATATACGGTGAGTAAATAAACTAATAATAAACTGTCTAACACAGATATTTCATATCAAACCAAACTCATTAGCAGTGTCTTCTGCACATGTGGCAGTTTTCCTTCCAACACTCAATTGTTCCCTTTGTAATTTGTATTCTTACTAGCTCCAGTGTTTTCTCCCATATTGTCTTCATTGTCACTATTGTTGGGTACATCTTCTATCATACTAATGACAATATCAGAGCGTTGGTGTTCCAATTGTTGTAATGCCGTTTGCTTTGCACGTTGTTCTTCTTCTAGCATAGTCTGTAGTTTAGTTACCTCAGCAGTATGAACTTGTTGGAAATCAGATAATCTGTGGGGAAGCAATAATAAAAACCAAACAAGTATCAAGAACTATAACCAGTTGTATAAATGTTATTTTAGTCACACCAACAATATTAAGATGTTAAGTACCTTTTTTCAAGATCTTTCATTTTAGTTGAATCTATCCTATTTCTATTTGTAGATTCAGCTATGGTTTCTGAAACAAACAAGGAGTATTAAAGTGTTTACAATAAGATGTAAGATCAGTACCTTCAGCTACTTTTAAAGCATCTTTATGAGTTGCACATTCTTCCTGTAACTCTGTTACCAAGCTTTGAAGTTGACTGACTTCTTTATCTTGTTTCTCTAGATCTTTCACTCCATTAGACTCCAATTGAGTCAATCTAGCTAGTAGAGCCTGCAAAAGTAATAGGAAACATGATCTATATAGTATAGTTAATGGTTTTGTTGTCTAAATTAGATATCAAATTTAAACCAATTTAAAACGATGTCAACTCCCATATGTCAATATGTCGAAATGTTCATTCCATAATGTCAATTCCTAAAATGTCTGTATACCAAATATCAATGTGAGAGTTGACATACTGGTACTAATTCCCAGTAAGAAGCCATTATATACTTAATTATATACAAACATAATATAGTTACCTCTCTTTCTTTTACCCATCCTTTGTGGATAGATGTTTGACCTTGTAATGTTTCCATCTTCACTCTCATATCCTCCATCTCCCTCTCTCTTACAGCAATCTCACGTTGAAGTTGTCTAGCATTCTCTTCCACAACTTCCTTCTCCCTCACAAGTTTAGCAATTTCATTGGTCAGTTCTAAGACCCGGCCTTCTTGAGTCTGAGTGGTACGCAGTGTGGTCTCTTGCTCATGAATTAAGGACTCCTTTTCTTTTATGGACATATCTAGTGACATTTGAAGCTGTTCTTGATTAGTTGTGAGCTCAATGACTTTCTGCTGTAAAGAATTTCTTTCCTTTTCTAGATGTTTGTATCTGTGGTGAGGAAACTACACTAACATAGTTGCAAATATATTTATAATCAAGATGATTTATAGTTCTGTAGGATACCTGTCTTTTGTTGTCTTCAAGTCATCTTTCAATTGTTTGTTCTCTTTCTTTAATCCATTACTTCTTTCTCCCTCTGCAGTGATTTGTTCTCTCAGGGACTCACACACACTCTGACATTGTGTTGCTTCTCTCTTTGACTCATTGAGAGCAGTCTAAAGAAAAACAACATAGAAAGAAAGTAATATCAACAAGACTGTGTTCATATAGTAAGACAATGAGATAACATAAATGTATTTTTTCCACTTTGTTGATCATCAGAGACATAACTTGTGTTTGCTGGATTTACTAAGTCCTGGCATTACCCATTGAAGTCAACAAAACAAGTTAACTAATTTGTCTAGACTTTATCAAACATACATTATAATTTCACATTAGGTACATCAAGTAATAATACCTTAAGTTGGCTGTTTTCATCTTTTAACAATTTCACAGCTGATTCAAACTGGGTGTTAAGACGTCCTGTCTCTTGACGATATCGGTTTAATTCTATAGATAATTCTTCACCTCGCTTTCTCTCCTCTTGTAACTGTTTCTTTACAGTTTGTTCTTCCTCTTGACTTAAACTTAGAGAAGACTTCAGACGATCCCGTTCAGTTTGTATTGTCATTAACTGCTGTTCTAAACCAAAGACCTTCTCACGATATTTTGCTGAATCAGCAGAAAATGTGTTAGTAGATTCTGATAAACGATTTATCTCTCCTCGAAGCTGTTCTCTTTCCACATGTTCTTTCTCTTTCACCTCCTCAAGTGCTCTCGCTTCAGACCGGGCTGTATCTAGCTCTCTGGCTAATCTTTCAACCTCTTGTTTCATTACTTGTAATTCTTTGTTCTGATTGTCAAAGCTTCTTTCTTTCTCTAGTAGTCTTCCTTCTAGTTTTTGTACTTTTTGAATATGGATAGTAGCAGATTGACTTAGTTCCTCTCTCTCAGCAGTAAGCCTGTCTATTTCATTTTTGTTCTTTGCTAGAGATTGTTCTAGTTGTTTAGATAGAGCTGCCATGTCCTTTTCTTTACTTTCTCTAACTGAGGCTAGCTCTTGAGCTTTCTCTTCCTGCAATGATTGTAGTTGTTTGTACAACTCCGCAATATCTTCATTCCTTTTCTCTCCTTCAAGCAAGAGTTTCTCTATCTGTTTTTCTTTCTCTTTCACGACTACTTTTACTTGAGAGAGATCTTTCTCTAACGTAGTCACTGTCTGTTCGTGTACAGTTTTCTTATGATCTAGCTGTTTGACTTGTTCATCTTGTTCTGCTAACTGGTTCTTCAAGGTCTCAATCTGGTCTTGTAGGTTTGATTTTTCAAACTGTAGGCTTTGTATTTCATTGATCTTTTCTGAGTGCTCTGTCTTGAGTTTGGTTAAAGTGTCCTTATTGACTTTGTTCATTTCCAATGTGTTGTCCAAGTCTTGTGATTTTGTGGCTAACTCGTCCTCCATTTCCTTGACAACCTCTCGAAGGGATGTAATTTGAGCTTTTAGTCTCTCCATTTCTTCATTTTGTTGTGATATGGTGTCAGTATTGTTGGGCTCATTATTCAATGTTTCCCATTGACTTGCCTGTAACTCTTGTTCAAGTGTAGATAATTTAGTTTTGGTACTTTCAAGGTTTTCTACAGTCTCCTCAAGTTGCTTTTTGAGGAATTCAATTTCATTCTCTTTACTGGAAAGTTTCTCTTCAAGCTGTTGGATGTGATTTCCAGCAGGTTTGTGTGGTTCTGTCAGTGGAGTTTCTTGTAAAGGAGGCAGCTAAAAAATGACATACTCTAGTTACTATGAAATACCATTGAAGTACTGTTATTAATTGTCTAGTAGTATTGATTCTGAGAATCTGGTAAAATTACATGGCTGCTATAATTACATTTGGCATGTAATACAACCAAAGAATGTCCATAACACATACCTTCTCTTGAGGAGAACTCTCAGTAGTACGCCTACCAGGGGAGTCATCACGAGGGAGAGAGACAATTTCTGGTGGAGGGCTATTTTCCTTTTCATCACTTCCACTCCCAGATGTTCGTATTACCTAAAGAGGGTGACCCTACTATTACTGTTAAATATTTTAAATTACCTTCCATTCTTCTTCAGAGTCAGTTTGAGACATTTGACTACCCACCACCTATCAATAATCAGGAGAGTAAAGTCAATAAATCCATTGGTACAGAAATAAATTAAGCATCAAAATTAAGAAAGCTTTTAGTTTTCTTTTTAAAATAGCGTTTAAGATCCTTTTAAATGATGTGATATGCTTTAAGTACCTGAAACTCTGAGGACGCAAAACTGAAATCTCTTGTCATTCTTTTTTCACTGTCTTCTATATAAGTCTTCAATTCATTCACCTACAATGGAATAATATCTAATAAAGAAGGCAGTTTCATAAATTATAACTTTTTCTCCATCAATGATGTTGAAAACAGTAAATATGTGAAAAGGATCAATTGATAGTGTGTGTTTTTGATCAATCACTTTCAGTTTTTGCTGGCTTGAAAAATTAAAATGTTTGTCAAAATTCCATTCAACACAGAAACATTTCTTGACTCTACTATATATTATGTACCTGTTGAGAAAGTTTTCCTTTCTCTTCTCTCTCCTTCACTACATCTAGTTGAAGTTGTTCCTGAATTGATTTAGCAACAGTAAGCTCCTCAGACGTTTGATGAAGTTGTTTTTCTAATGAAGTTATTTTTTCAAGAATGTTATGTTTTTCGTGTTCTTGTTGTTTTAATGAGCTCTAAATGAATGGATAAAATTTTAAATAGATGCAAAATGAAACAGACCTTGGTTTCTTCTAATTCTTTAGACATTTTCAGAGTCATTGTTTCATTTGTATCTCTCTCTGTTGTCAGGTTTTCTTGTAATTCTTTTATTTCATTTTCTTTTACTTTAAGTTCTTGTTTTATTTTGTTTAATTCTGTAGTTTTCAATGTCAGTTCTTCTTTCATGGATTCCAGTTGAGTATGTAGAAGAATAGACTCCTCTTCATTAGTCACAGAACGAAGTGAGACATCAAGAGTCTATTAAAATTAATAGTTAAATTATTAGTTAATTAAAAGTTAATTAAAACATCCATTCTTACTTCTTGTGAAGCATTGGCCACAGAAAGATCTCCTTTGACTTTTTCAAGTTCTTCAGTTAATGCTCCAATTTTAGATTTTGCCTGAGCTTTCAGTTTATTAAATTTGATCTCTGCTTTAGCATTAAGCTCCTAGGAGGAAAACTCAATCACACTTCCATTGTTAGGAAATATTATTATTACTTCAATTTCCTTGTCTTTTGCAGCTAAAAGTTCTTGTAAGTGAATGACATCAGGATTTTGTTGTTGTCGTAAGGTGACTAGTTCTTCCTATTAGAAAAATACCAATATACAACTTCATCAGAGACTTACAATCTTTAAGATAACTAACTACATAAAGTGAAATGTTGCCAGGTGGAGTTCCACGTGATAGTCTTAAGACCAGACTTCTGCAGAACGTATGGCCTCCAGACTACCCATGGATATACAAAATATCACTTTGTTGTTTTACAGTTGAGTCTTCTTATGAAGAACAATGTTATATTGTGTTATTTTATTAGGCCTCTAAGACATAATTGGGTTTAGTGGTGTTTGAATAAAGGTTCAATAAAAGTAGTATTAACCTCTTTTTCTCTCAGCAGGCGTCCATACTCCAAATTAATTAATTGGTTTTGCTGCTCCACCTCTTTTAATGCATGCTGTAATCTTGTTATCTCTTGTTGATCATTTGACTGATCAACATGACTGGGAGGTGATTGTGGAACTGGAGGGGTGTTTGATTGGTCAGTGGTCACATGACCTTCACCAGTGCTTTCAGTGTCTCCATCAACATTGTCATCCTACACAATACAAACAATTTGTTGAATTCTGTCTAAGTACTAAGTACCTTTTTAGGTTCTCCTAGAGCTTGATCTAAACTCTCCTGGACTCTTTGGAAGCCAGCAGTGACAGCATCCCACATAGACATAGTCACTAACACTCTGTTTAGTGATTAGTATTAATTTGTATCACTTATTATTAAGTTATTATACAGAGAAATAGAAGCCGGGAGGAATATATACGGTATACTCAATCACTATTAATGCGAGACAAATTGGACATAGTGTGAATGCATTTTCTTTCAGTGAAGTGTGTGGCAACACAAATCTTCATTGTAATGGCAAATATAAACTTGTAATAGATTAACAGCAGTAAATATATTGGAGTAATATGCATTATTATTTTGCTATGAATATAGTTGTGATACCTGTGTTTAACCAAGCCCAACACAAACATAGTCATCCTACTTGATATAAATCATAGTACAAGACAGAAATTGTCTGCATTTGTACAACTACAGCATTTGTATAACTTCATTTGATGCCCTTCAAGGAGGCTGAAAGATGGCTGAACCAGTGGGATCATCACAAATTGTGCCTACTGAAAGAGAGGAGAGTGGCCCTCACTATGATAAGCTTGAAGCTAAAGGGAGTGCACACATTTTAGAAAGTGGCTCTGTCTCCTATGAGGATGATGATGAGAAGAAATACCTCTTAGAAGCTGGCACAGGGCTAACTTACAATAAAAATGTGAGTAAGAGCCAAGGTATCTTGACAAATCATTGTAAACCCTGGATAGTAATTTCATGCCACTAGTTTGTAATAACCATTACTATTAAAAATAAAATACAATATTCATTGGACATACAATCAATATACGAGAGCAGTGGAGTGTACATGTATTGCACAGCTAAAGGTATGTGCCCTCAAATAATATGCAGGATACATTGGTATCACATTGTTTATCAATCGGTAACACCCTTTATGAAAGTTTTTATTTTTATTTTTATTTTGAAACTAAATCTCGATAGTACATCATGCTGCAATAGAATACTCAACTAACGTTCTATGAGTTGTGTAGTTTATGTGTGCATGTAGTTTCCAGCTAAAGATATGCTGAAATTCAACGTGCCATGACTGTTAAGGAGTAATTTCGTGGTAATTGGTGTTCATTTGTCTTAACAAATTAGTGTTACGCATGCGCAAATCACGCCCTATCTACTCATTACGCCCCAGCCTTTGACTGTCGCCCCTTGTGCTGGTGAAAGTTGGCTTGTTTGCTGTTGCTTCTTGAGTTCTGCATTGCAACACTATGGCGGAACCTGTTTATCCTAGCTTGGAAGAGGAACCTAAGCCCATTGGGTTTGAGGCTCTCACGCAAGACACTGAACGCCAAAAGGTGGATGACAAGCGAATTAAGAAAGCCGGCTCAGATCAATCTGAAGAGATACAATTACTTACTTCAGAAGAGCAGCGTGTGCAGGTGAGTCCGACTGCTCTCCTTTATAATAATTTCCCACCGTGTATATAAAACATTTAAGGGTAGCTTTTGCTCACACAATCCACGTTCTCTTCTTGCCTTGTTCTATTTTTAAAATAAGGTCTATTTTTAGTAACAATTAACATTTTTGTTAACTGTCAGCACATCAACAGAAATGTAATCTACCAGTGTTATTTAAAGACCATATTAAATTTCAGTTTGAAATAGGACATTAGAACCATATAAGAGCACCACTTTGAAATCCATTATGTTCCTAACTTGACAACTGATTCTTCTTACTTGCTGCTAGCTGCAAACATGTCCACTAGTTCTACCTAATGTGGTGCCTTTTTGCAACAAATAGATGTTATTTTTACAACAACAAAAAGTTGCATAGTCATTGTAGAAGAGAGTCACTGGCATAAATGAAATATTTTTATCATTTTAGAGAGATAGCAATGAACAAGACACTGTCTATTTTCAAGATGGAGAGAGAAAAATCGGTAAGACTCAGTAATTAAATTAACATACCCAATATTGATGCATGAATGACCACCATTATGTCTGTCAGTTGGAACTATACTATCATAACCTTTGTAACTATGACATCAGATTTATAGGTGAGAAAAGAGTTGTGGTATTTGTGGATCTGGATTGATATGGATTAGTTCCAATAGCTGATTATGTTAACAGATTGTTCAGGTTATTCATAGTTTGGCTGACAGTGTCGACACCTTTCAATAATATGACAATTTGAAATTTGTAATTTTTAATCTGTAGGTATTATGATATTAATATGAATGATATAGTGTTTTCTATTACTTCCTGTTAAGCTATAGTTTGCTCTATTTCTGGTGGTTTAAGTATTTTATCAGTGTAACACACACGGATACCTTACCCACACACAGTGTTGAATGAATAATTTGGGTGTGTGATTATGACTTCTGTTACAACTTTTCAGTTCTAATTTAATTATTCATGTAGTCTTTGATGTGGTTAGTAAGTTTTCAAAAATATTTTACAGTAGGCCTGTTGTCTTAATGGTTATGTTCTTTTTATTGTTTCTCAGACTTTGTCCTAACTTACAAGGACAAAATTGACAAGAAAGGCACTGAAGAAGAAATAACAAAGAGCAGTAACAAGAGAAGAGAGAAGAGAGAGACCTTCTTTGAGAAATTAGAGAGGAGGGGACTCGAGTTTGAAGTGCAAGAGCCTAAAGTATATTGCTCATACTACAAGCAATCTTTTAAGATATTTCTATAGTATTATGATGGGGAGACTTATTTTGTGAAGATACATGCAACCTTCCGTGCTCTTGAGAGGGGAGCAGAGGATCTTCTGATTCGTATGCCCATTAAGGTAATGGTCATGTTTGCTACATTTAATGTTTATCCACTGTTTGTAGGAAGTCGATCTTCCTCGTAGAGAAAAAGCTTGGTATCGTGATCTCTTTAGCAAAGTCAATGTTCGTGATCCATTTGAGTTCTTTGATCCTAAAGTTCCTGAGCAGTTTAAACACAAGGATTATTTCACTGCACCCTATATTAGAAAGAACAAAGCTGAGTAAGATATATTTGATTAAGTTTCAAGTTGTCATGATCTATGTCTTCTAGTTATGTAGGTTCTGATGATGAGAAAAACTTTTTTAGCCCTGCTCAAAGGAGTGCTATTGTAAGCTTATCTAAATGTCTTCCACAAGACTAATGATTCTAAATAACATTATAGGTGTGGTTTATCCTTGAGAACACTCAGTATGGACCTAATGAGGATCAAGTGGGTGTGTCTCGTTTATTGCAGAACAGTTCCTTTACTTCAGCTTACCCACTTCACGATGTATGTAGTTAATTATCTACAACTTATTATTCTTGTTTTATATAGGGAGATTTTACTAAGAAGGCTGATGCCGAAATTGAGAACGAACGTCAGGTATTTATTGACTTAAACAGCACTCGTTGTAAATTATCTTCTTAGTTTCTCTTTTACGAGTGGTCTCATCCTAAGAGCTTTTACAAGTACCAACCTTTGGAGAACATTCGGTAAATTGTCTCTCTCTCTCCTGTTTATTATCTTTGTCATTGTAGTCACTACTTTGGAGAAAAAGTGGGACTCTATTTTGCTTGGGTTGGGTTCTACACTACATGGTTAACTTGGGCATCTATTGTTGGTGTATTGATTATGATCATTGGATTGTTCACTGTTTCATCTAACTTCAATCCTCCTGCGTATGTCACTTATACTACTAATTACTTGCTTTTTTATTTAACTATGGTTTTATGACTTATTCTTTTCAGTCAAGAAATTTGTGATGAAAGTCTCCGAGAGTTTTTCTACATGTGTCCTCTCTGTGATGATACGTGTGATTTTTGGTACTACAAATCATCTTGTGGATTTGCACACGTTTCGTTACTTTTTGATTATGGAGGAACTGTCTTCTTTGCTGCATTCATGGCTTGTTGGGGTATAAAGGACTTTATAATTTTCACATCAATTTTATGATCTGTTTTCTTTAGCTGTCTTGTTTTTGGAGTTTTGGAAGAGAACAGAGGCTCAACTGCAATATCAATGGGACACACTTGGTTTTGAAGCAGCTGAACAACGAGAGAGACCAGAATTTGTTCAAGCTATTAAACGCAAGATCAAAGATTATCCTGAGGACAAAAAGAAGCAATATAGAATTTATAATGTGGTTTTGGAGCGATTTGAGTACATTCAACCTCGCCATTTGTTTTGGCCTAAAGTTCTATTGGCTTTCAGCATTTTATTGACCATGGTTGCAGCTGTTCTTGGTATTGTATTTGCTGTATTGATTTATCGTCTTGCTGTCTCCACTGCTATCTACCGAGCTATTGAAAGTATCCCTGGTGGTCCTAGTGCTGCTGATTTGCTTGTGTCCATCACTGGTTCTTGTATTCAATTGATCTTTATTATTATCATGAACCAGATCTATGAGCGACTAGCTACATGGCTAACATCTTGGGGTAAGCTGTTCCTAGCTAGTACACTATCATGTGATCTTTTATTTAGAACTTCATCGTACTTCCACTGAATATGAGGATTCTTTTACATTCAAAATGTATCTCTTCCAGTTCATTAACTTTTATTCATCCATTTTTTACATTGCCTTTATCAAGGGAAAGTAAGTAATACTACTCACTCTCTATTGAATTGTGTATTTTTCAAGATTCACTGGCTATCCTGGTGGTTATCTACGTATTGGTGCATTCCGTTTGGATGAATGCTCAACATATGGTTGTCTCATGGAACTGACTATTCAATTGACTATTATTTTTGTTGGTAAACAAGTTTTGAATGACATCACTGAACTTGGAGTCCCGTATGTGTATTACTTTTATTTGAAATATATGACATTTTGATAATCTCTAGATATGCTAAGACTCTCATAAAGAAATTTATGCGATACAGAAAGGAGAGAGGGAAAGAAAAAGAGGAAGACGATGCTTTTGTTCGATGGGAGAAAGATTATGAACAAGTCCCTCTCTCTATTCATGGGCTCTTTTTTGAATATTTGGAATTAGGTAAGTCTCTAGAATTATTGTGAAAATATTTTTGATTTATTTTACAGTCATCCAGTATGGTTTTGTTACTATTTTTGTGGCTGCGTTCCCACTTGCTCCATTCTTTGCTTGGTTGAATAATGTTATTGAAATTCGTCTTGATGCACACAAATTTGTGACAGTTTTTCGTCGTCCTGTAGCTGAGCGTGCTCAAGACATTGGAGCCTGGTTTTACTTGTTACGATTTATAACCAATTTATGTGTGGTTACTAATGCCCTTTTGATTGCAGTCACCTCCCAGTTTATTGATCGTGAAGTATACAGATATAATTCACAATATCTTACAAGTGCTCGAAATGAATGCCCAACTAACAACACTGATTGTGGTTTTGTTACTTGGGCCACTTCTGGTTTTCCATTAACTAACTTATTACCTGGTACTAACCAACCGACCAATTTCCCTGTGTATCGGTCACAAAGTCTTAAAAAATATGAAAATGATGAAGTTGTAAGTGCATAAATAGTTTTGTTGTGTAACTTTCATCTGTTTTAGGTTGGGAGTGGAGATGATAGTGAACTCTATTTGCCTTTTATTAACTTTACATGCTTACAAGATATGGGTGGTCTGGTGGATGTTACTTTTTTCACAGTTGCAACTTATCCAAATTTCTATGGGAATACTACACTTAGGAATTTGGTTTTACCAACACAAGGAGATGGTGCTGCAGATCCTATTAAATCAAATTATGGACCTTGTTTTATACCTAATACCTCTTGTCGGTTAGATACTACTACTGTTTGATTAATCCTATTTAAATTTCTGTGTTTTAAATTAGTTTCCGTGGACAAGTAGATACAGATGGTGAGTATCCATTGGAGTATTGGCATGTGTGGACTGCTAAGCTATCTTTCATAATAGTGTTTGAAGTAAGAGCATATGGTCATTGTCTGTCATATGTATTATGTGTGTGACTCTTTAGCATTTTATCTTCATTATCGGTGCTGTCCTGGATGGGTTGGTTCCTGATGTGCCTCAGAGCGTTGAAGATGAAATTAGACGTGAGAAGTTACTTGCTGCACGACTAGATTCCAAAGCTAAGAACAAAGATGATACTACAAGTCCTGAACCACGAGAACGCACTGAAACTGATGCGTCTCTTACAGAACCCTAATCTAGGAACTGGGAACTATTTCATAGAATAACGTAGATTTATAAGAATATTTTGTAGGCCTTTTATTATGTGTGGAAACAAGTCAAGTTAGCATAACTGAAAAAATTGTTGCTGTTTTATTGTTTTAATTCAATTTTTGCCTTAGTTTTTTTTACTTTATTGGTTGATATTTTTAGATGATGTAATTATTGATAATGATTAATCTTTTCTGTAGTGTGTGTGTGTTAAGATACACATGCATTTTCTCTGTCTTTCCTGATAGTGCCAAGAATGAAGCATGAGAGATTGCTTACTAGACAAAAAACTAAGTATAATGAAATTGATTATTCTGAACCAATGTTATTTTGTATTTGTTCGTGTGAAATAATAGTACATATAATATTACATTTAATATGACTTGGTCTTAATTTTATAATAACTATTTTGGATCATGACCTTTGAGCTTAGAAGTTGGCTTATTTGTGCTGATTGTTGTTACTTGAATTGATTTTGTATTTGAATTTTATTATATACAACACAATTACAAACATTATAAACACATTATACAAACACATTGAAATTAAATTATAATACAATAAAAGTTCTATATTATATTATATCACACTTATAATATTAAACCAGTGGTGATATTATTGGGTAGGAGTATTGGTACTGACAGTAGTACCAGTAGAATTGATATCTCCTAGTGAAGAAGAGAGTTGTTGGATCACTTCTCTTCGTTGAGTTGCTGATAACTGCTGTCCTACTTGTACCATACAATCAACAGCAATCTCTGGATTACCAATAAGCAAGCTACAAAAATAATAAAATTATAATTGACACATCCACATGGAAAGAAGCATTGAAGAATGATGTTATAACTAACAAGGAAAGAAGCATTGCCAACTAAAAATACAGTACTCAATATAAATATATGTTGTGCAAACCTTGATACTTCTCTTATAATACTCTCTCTCTCAATAGACATGACATATTGGGCCATCACATCATTTTTGAGAGAAGATTCTAGCCATGCAACCACAGCCTCATCTTGGTGCCATAGATAGGTCTAAAAACAGCAATAACACACTATTCCTTCATCCATCTATCATACTTACATTGACTAGGTTTTTCCTTTCTACAAACCACCTTCTCAACATTGCCATAATCTCACCACGACTCAGAGATCTATAAATATATAAAGAGTATTTAATCTTAACATAGTACAGTTAACAAGTAAAAAGACTATAGTTATATATGTGATCTTACGAGTCTGCTTTTTTGATCATATTGATGGCACTTTGTTCACATAACCGTCTTCTCAACTTCCAATAGAAAAATTTTCTGGTATTTTTCCACTCTAGAACATCCTACATGATGATGTCATATTAATATCATTGAGATACCATATTTGGAAACATACCGAGATGACACCTTTCTCTCTCATTCGACCTGGAGTATCATGAAGATCTGCAAACTCTACTGCAATCTAAGAAAAATATTATAGGAGATTCAAGTCAATAGATCATGTTAAAAGAGATTGAAATCAATAAGATCATGTTAAAGGAGATTGAAATCAATAAGATCATGTTAAAGGAGATTGAAATCAATAAGATCATGTTAAAGGAGATTGAAATCAATAAGATCATGTTAAAGGAGATTCAAATCATGTTATACTGACAAGTCAAATGATCATTTCTAATTTTGTTTAGTTATCATTTTCCTTACCTGATGATAAATTGGTGCTAACTGGACTTCTCTCTCCCTTAATTTATCATTGAGTTTCTCTCTCTCTTCGGGAGTTAAGCCAGGCTTTGACAAAGACTCTTGTATTGATATGTACTTGCTGTCCAATCGAGCCATTGACTTCACTAGCTCTTTCATTCTAAATTTAATTTCTACTGTACCTTCAGGCTCTAACACACCTCCTCGACTTTCCTAATATAATAAATAATACAATTGGTTGAAATAATTCAGCATCATTAATATATCAGACTTGGATGTGAAAAATGTTTTGATTTATTTTATGGACAAGTATGAGAACATGAAATTAAGTATTTAGCCTTAGAAATTTTAATATCAAATTTAATAAGTAACGTCCTCTATACTTGAACTGAACTCTATTGTCTTTCTCCAGTATAATATAGGTACCTTACAATATGTTACCTTATCAGCATACATCTCCATATGATCTGGATTGATAGTAGGGTCTACAACAACCCAAGCCCCGCCTCTTAATTCACCATGCGGTGGTAGATAAATGAATACAGGCTGAGAGTATATCCTTAATGCATCCACTATCATAGCACCATATTTGACAACTTCATCATACATATCTAATTGAACAGAATAATAATTGTATTGAGTTTATTTATTAATAATACCTCTCATTCCTCCAGAGAATCCTCTCCAATTGGCAAAAATAAACAATGGTAGCTCTTCTCGATTGAGATCATTAATAGCCTGAGCTGTCTTGAAGGCTGAATTTGGATACCAAACTTGACCAGCTTGTGAAATAGTCTGCATAAATACCAAACAAATGTTTGAGTTATTCAAATCATTCATTAGTTTGTGATTTACTTTAGCTTCTGTTTCAGGATCAGCTGGATCAGCTGGTACAACCCATTCTACAGTTCTAGTTTCTACGGCTATAACTCCACAGGGAATTCCCCCTAATCTAGCTCGACCACAAACTACAGTCTGAGCCCAAATATTTAGAGTTTCTATAAAGGAGTCCTTATCAAAAAACCCTGTTTCAAATGTATCATCTGAAAAGAGAAATCACAATACATCACTAGAAATTCTGTGTAAGAAGTAACATGTTTCTTGTGCCAAAAATATCAGAGAAAATGGTAAGTGTAAAATTAGAATAATTTATTCGACATGTAGTTGTTACCTTTTAAGGATCGTCCTGCTAACATGTGCCTTGGATCATAGGGTAATTTAGTAGGTTGAAAACCAATTTCTCTGTCCACAGGATCAATTGATGGCAACACAGGCAGTGGTAAGCCACGAGCCTAAAATAACAAGTTATTACTGCTCATTATTAAAGGGTTATCCTCATATACCTTAGGTAGATATTCTAACCAACTAACAATGCTAGTCACACCCTCATAATCATTGGCAGCAGTCAAATGAGATACACCATTATTATGCATAATTTGAACGCCACCTAATTGTGTATTTGAGGTATATACTTCTCGACCAAGTACCTAGAGAAATTAATAGTGGAACTATTAGAATTCTCAATGATACAACATAGTTCCTATTTCCATATTTGGTATGTATAGTTTATAATATATCAGAAGGTCAGTTATAAGGTTTATAGCTATGATTACCTTGTTAAGTGCTCCAGCTCCTGTGAGAATGATATGTGAATTTTCAACCTGTATAACTCGTTGAGCCAGTCTGACCAGATATGCTCCAATACCAATAGCTCTACAGGTGACCTAGAGTGTAAGCAACATGTCACATTAGACATGTAAGGATTGTTAGCTTATATCAAACATTAACTAGTACACTGCTTTGTATGACTCGGTTGTCATAACACAAGATACTCTCTTTCTCTCATTTATTGCACATAGTAATAAGTGAGATTACTTACTAAACTAATAGTAACAACTTCATCGTATGCTAGTGAAGTCTCTCCAGCTATCATTCCAGAGCCTCGTAAATTCTCTACTCCGAGTCCATCTTTTTTGCCTAGTAATAAATACCAGTATATATAATATATGTAGTTAGGTTGAGCTATTTTATTTTGCTTTTACCAATAATATCAGTAATCTTATAGCGAGGTTCACCCTCATCTTCAATGAGTTCAGTCATAACGGTACCACTAGTTGAGGCCATCTAGTTGGTCACATGAGAGTCACATGAACAGCAAAGAATCCATAGATCCATCCATCCCATTAATCATTCATCCATCCATTCATTAATACCCTCATGTAGTCAGCTGGAGAAAGGTAGAGGTACTTAAAACCCTTTTCAGGTGAATTTGGATCTACCCATGCAACTTGGAACAAATGTTTTATTTCATCAGCTAGACCTATTCTAGCACCACTATTAGCTGCTATATAGATTCTTGGAAGACCTTCTTCTCGAGACAAATCAGAGGCTTTCTACAATACAAGAGATAACAAAAAAGAGAGCTCTTTTGTTGTCCTTACTTTGAAAAGGAGGTCTTCTTGAGGACCAAATGAACCAATTTGAGTAGTTATATCATTCCCGATAACAATGATATCACGACCATTTGGATAGTGAGGAGTAAACAACGTTAATCTCCAAGCCACCATACCAATCTAGAGAAATGATAGAGATGATTTAGTTAAAGAGAGAATATTAAAAGAGAGGTTTTATATTTCTTATAAACATACCACATTTTGTCCAGGATGACGATTAACTTCTTGCAGTTGTCCATTTTGATCCAAATCTAATTCTATAGCTACAAGTACTTCATCTTGTGAAGGAATGGGTACTTTAGTACATGCAGAATAGGATTTCCACTGCTTTAGAACTGCCTAGAACACATACTAACATTATTACCAGTACAGATCATTTACTATGATAATAAGATACAAAAAATGCTTTCTAATAAACAGGATTATAAAATTTTGATAAACTGAGTATATGAGTAACAATAAAGTTAACTACAATTATTGAGTGTCACTCCTTACTTGTTTAAAGAATTCAATGAAGTCATAAATATATGTAGTACCCGTATTTTGTGCTATGTATCTTTTTTGTTGAAGCTGATCTTTACTAAGATATGGTATGGAGACTTTGATACCATGAAGTGGTCCCATTTCCTTCCAACTTTCTAAGACAATCTACATAATTAAGATAAGGCGAGTGTTACTAGAACCAATGTGCTATTTATTAGCTTACCTCTCCAGTTTTAGGATCCTCGATTTCCCGATACATGTGTACTTTGATTGATAGAGCATTGTCACTTGTGAGATATACTCTTAGTGGTATTGTGTCATCAGTAGGTGTCAATCTAAGAAGGTATGAAAGTAGGTACATATAATATTAACTACATGGAGGATATAATTATAAACAATATAAAAGGTTTCTATTAAATTTATTGGAATGAATATTAAAGGTGTAACAAATATATTGATATAAAAACTGACTACTACTATAAGGTAACACTCATGCAGTGATTATAAAAATTACCCAAGAAGTTTGATACAGTTACCAACCTTTCTAAAGTTCTATAACATTTGATCAGTTGGATTATAAGCATTATTGAAGTAATTTCCCACCCACTCATCTAATTGCCTCTATATCTCTAGCCCACTCACTTGATTGTAGCTTTAATCTCTGCCTCCCTTACTCGGAGTCTGAGCAGTTGTATTCCATATTGTGAGACCAGAGATACCATCTTCTCAGCTATCTGTATATATAATTAGTAGGTGTGGTTTATATGCAATCTATTATTGCATGTATTGTTACAGATTATGTGACCAACATGGAGGAACAACAATTGTCACATGACTATCATGTGTTATGTCATACCTTTTGTGGATCCAAAATAATTGGCGGTACAAAGTGAAGAAAGATGTGGTTACAATCAGTTCTAATGGACTGAAAAAATATAATAAAAATAACAAACAACTATTATTACAATAGAGTACCTCATCCAAGTTGGCAGCGGCCACTTTCAATTGATCCAAACACTCTAGAAACATACGCTCACCCTCTCTCTCCATGTAGTCAAAGGAAGCATCCTATAATGAAAGGGTGGAGTCAGATTGTGCCTACTGAGTAACTAGTTCTAAAATGTTTTAAGCAATATAGGATAGGACTTGTTTAGATAATGTAGGTGTGGTACTCACAGCTGTAATGAAATCAGAATGACGTATTATAGTTCTAATAAAGAATCTATGATCAGTTACAGGTTGACCTTCAGCAACCTAAAAATATGAAGTATTATTATTAGACTAGTTGAGTATTGAAAAAATACTCAAATCTGATTGGTCAATTAGCAGGCAATATTCTCCCATATTGACAAAAGGTTATTGCCCTTATCTTATCTAATCTTTCAATCTACAAGTTGTCTACATACAGCTCAAACTTGCAGAGGCATGCCTTTTGCACAATTTATTTGCGTACATGAATTTAATTGGTTAGTTTAGATAGCAACCATCTGCGTCTATAGCAACCACTTAAGCATAGCAGCTGGAAAGTGAGTGGGCTAGCTCAGCCTCAGTAACTGTGTTCAGTGTATTGTGTAGGATGCTTTCTGAGAGTGATGAGTTCTATTATCCCCAAGACTTAGTTAGTGGTACAAAGGAATGGGATAATGCTACCTATAAGCCAATTGAAGAAGAGCGACCTATGTCAATTCATTGAAAATCAAGCAAACCTAAACACTCGAAAAAAGACAGTTTCAGATATGAAAATATGGGAACAATTCTGTTTGAGTTGAGGAGAAAATAGGAGTATGGCTGAAATTCCAACTAAGGAATTGGACTGTTTGCTCAGAGTTTTTTCAACGAAATTGTCAAAAAAAGTAGAGAACCATACGAGCCTGATTCCCTTACTTCATTTCATCAAAGTTTCAACTGACATCTAAGACAGAATGGTGCTCAATTCAATATAATTACTGACAAAGATGATGATGATAGTGACTCAGATTGATCGAATTATATTATCTTTAATTATAATTCAGTGATGAATCATTAATAAAAATTTTTTGTCTAAATAATAAATAAATTATTGCATTTGTTTTAGTCGGGCAATACTGGAAAATATTCAGCTCTCGACTTCTGTATTGGCCCTCCCTTCGGTCGGGCCAATATTACCAGTCTCGAGCTGAATATTTTCCCGTATTGCCCTCCTACTCATGCAATAATATATATATATTTATTGCTAAATAGTAAGGATACTATAATATACTATATAGGTCGGGCCAATATTACCAGTCTCGAGCTGAATATTTTCCCGTATTGCCCTCCTACTCATGCAATAATATATATTTATTGCTAAATAGTAAGGATACTATAATATACTATATAGACTATACTATATTACATGACTATACTATACTATACTATAGACTATACTACACTATACTATATTATATAGGCTATAGACTATACTATATTATATTTATATAGTTTGTTATGCCATTTAAATAAGTTTCAAAATGATTGTATTTAGCATACCTTAGCTGATCCCAGATAAAGGTGCATACGATGATTTTGAGTTGTAATGCGACGAATAGTGAAATTACTTAAACGATTAATTTCTAATTGGAATGCTAATGCAGGTTCTAAATGACGATATATTGTGTCCTCCTCAAACTATAACAGAACACACAACACTAAGTACAATGGTCATTATAAAACTTACTTGGTATCGTGCTCTATAAGTGAAATATCTTGGAAAAGAGTTCTCCTTAAAGATTAAGAATGTAATTCGACGAATGCCTTTCTCATTCATGAAGTCTTTTTTAGATAGTACAAATGTGCCCAGAGTTTTAGAGAGAATATTATCAGTTTCAAATGCAAGTTCTGAATCTTTCAGTCCAATGTTTATTATGTGAATAGGTTCTTCAGTGATGTTAGAAGTCTAAATAACAAAATACAGACAGTTCTGTCATAATATTCTGTTCATATATGCATCGTTCTCACAGTTGCTGGTGAGAGAGGTACACTACTACTACTGGACATTTGAATTGGACCTTCTTCTTCTTCTTCTTGTATAGACCCAAGATCAGTATTAGAAGAGGAATCAGGTGAAAGAGGGGTGTAATCATTGTCACTGACAAACATACTCATAAGAGAATTGAACATACTAGAGAACAAAAGATGTATAATATTATTCTACTTCAGTTGTCAATAAACATACTTTTCAAATTCCTTGAAAGAGGAGAAAGCAGCCATGATACCAGTTCTTTGACATGGAGGACTAAATGGCTTACCAAGAGATGACAGATCCTCACTCAAACTAAAGACCTAGAGATAACCAGTTACGTATATGTATCATTATGATAATACAGTACTCACTTTACCAATGAGTCCTCCTAGTGATGTAGAACTAGCTCTACGATAAAAGACTTGTCTGTTTGGATGGTTTTGAGGTAAGAGAAATTCCCATTGTAAAACAATTAGATCTTCTGCTAGATCCTCTTGTAAAACACTCAACACTTCATAAGCTGTATAAGCACGACGTACATAAACCTAGAGAGAGAGAGAGAGAGAGAGAGAGAGAGAGAGAGAGAGAGAGAGAGAGAGAGAGAGAGAGAGAGAGAGAGAGAGAGAGAGAGAGAGAGAGAGAAGTGAAATTACCATCAGAAAAAAGAGACAGGAAGATGACAGTGAATAGTACTTGAACTTACTTCAAGAGCTGCAATGCGAACATGTTTGTTTCTATGATAAAAGAAACTTGGTAGAATGTCAAATACTGAAGTGTCTGATTTTATTAGTTGTTCTAGCTTCTGTCCAGGAAAATGGTCTCCATCAATTGATGAGAGAAATATAGACTCCACTTGATTATATCTCAGCTCATAAGGAGCTTGATGAGCAGTAATAAGTAACTGCATAGATGATATAATAATAAAGGATACATCAAGAGATGAGACTGACCTCTTGTGCAGTTAGAGCTACTTTTGTATTCTTGTGGTTACTTAGAGATGCCAGTTTCAGGAGAATATCTTTCAAATCTCCACTGAGATTGTGTGATTCTTGAGCAGCCAGTGCATTCTAGAGAGAGAGAGAGAGAGAGAGAGAGAGAGAGAGAGAGAGAGAGAGAGAGAGAGAGAGAGAGAGAGAGAGAGAGAGAGAGAGAGAGAGAGAGAGAGAGAGAGAGAGAGAGATAAGTTGTTCTATTTTTCTGACATCTTACAATAAGCTTTATAGCTAAAATATTTCGTCCATTAATATAATAGTGAGCAAATATATCTTTGGTTATCTGTGCACAGTCTTCATCATGAGCAGAGCGTAACTTGGGCACACCACCTTCATAACCATCTACAATAGAATATACTATAAGAATAGAAAATCATATAAAGAATGACCTTGAAATGGCTCTTCAACTCGATAGTATTCTCGTAGTAGTTGAATAATTTCTACTCTCATTCGACCGCGAGTTCCCCCTCGATATCTAATAAATCAGAAAATAATATAAAGTTAATAACCATCTTGTTACCTTTGTAACAGTTGTACAATACCATTAGTATTCATAAAAAATTGATCTTGATCAGCTTGACGTTTTATAGAAGCTGCATGTCTGTTAATAATATTAGCAACCTAAGAGAAAAACAATTAATACATTGAGGAAAATATATCCAAAGAGTAGCTAAGTAACTTTATGTAAAATAACATAAAAGTATGTATTATATAATACTTGTTGACTTGGAAATTGAGTTAGAACTGAAGTGATGTTTTTAGCATATTGTGAAAGACATTTAGTAATGGCTGAATCAACAGTTGCTGGAATACGGCCAGAAATAGAAGACAACAATTCCTAACAATAACAACAGCAGTACAATAACAAACAGAATATTACAATATGTATACACATAGAAACTAGGTCAATCTACATTGATTATTTTTGTAGAGAGACTAAAACTTAAAATATTCAACCAATACTCTATGAGAACACTCTATATATAAGGTGGACATGTGTATTAAAAAGGTATACATTATAACATACCTTTGTTTCAAGAAGTGGTAGAGAAGGATCTTTCAAGGATTTTAAGAAAACATCAACATTATCAGAAATCATTGTTAGAAACATTTCATCATCAGGGATAGAGAATCCAGCCATTATACAGTTAAGAGTTTTTAAAGAAGATTGAAATAATTGGTTGACTTTCAATAAGCTGGAGTCTTTTTTAGACTTGGGAAGAGGTCCTGTGAATGCTTCAGCAAATCTGACGGAGGAGGAGTCATCAAGTTCTAGACGACTGACCAAAGTTCCAGGATGTAGGATAGCACCAGGTTGTCGTACATGATGAATACTGGATATAACCATTGATAAATTGAGTTAAATAAATGCTAACAGTATTAACAGTACTTTACTTACATGCCACTTTGTGATGCATAGAGATTAGTGATCATCTTCATCACTTCAATTTCAGCATAAGGTTCACCAGCGGCAATGTGCTGGCCGTCCTCAACAAGAAATCGGATCAGTTTACCAGGTGAGGTAGCTCTAAATATACAAAACAGTACTTTTATATGGTGGTAGGGTTAAATGCTGAATATTTGATGGTTTCCTGGTTGAAATTAAAATTATGTAAATATAAATTTGGTGTTTTTTTTAAAATGAAATTACCACTTTCATCATATCTATGCTTTAATTAATGGTGGGTGGAACTAGCATGGCATGAAAGTAAGCTACAATCTAGGTAAGCTAGTTTTGTGACAAGCCATTATGCAGAGAGTTTCAATACCTACATTTTATAACAAGAAGTGGTTATCTTCAAGAAAATAGTTGCTATACTGTTTATGGTGTGAATCAGAAACTTGCATGCAAACGATCCATTATTTTAATAGCTAATTTTTTTAAATTTGACATTTTTCCTGGAGTCAATAAACCATTTATATATGTACTGTATAATATCTCATTTCTTGAGTATTATAACAAATAAACACTATGTTCTTCCTTAAAGTTAACAAAGTAAAACATGCAGTCAATGAACAAAGAACAAATTTATATCATTAACTACTTTAGTCGACATCAATTATTACAGTATTCTCTATTTGTACCTCAATACTTGAGGATCATTTTCCTTTTCAAAAGTACATGTTCTTCCAGAAATAACGACCTGGTATTTGTCAACCTCTTCCTTAAAGTAAGTTGTATACGAGGCTCCATTGAGAGAGAGTAAGAGAGTACCATCTGTCATTCTGTGCACTTCAACTTCCAAAAAACTGTTGTTCATGTAAAGTGCAAAGACTGTTGGTTGAATTCTCGATACCTAGTATAAGCAGAAAAGATATATACTACAGTCAGTGAGAGGGAAGATCTTTTATAAATTACTTCTGAATATAGACTTTCTCTAAGTAATTACAAACAATTACAGTCCTATAGTATCATGAATTATTAATTACATTTCTTTATAATTTTATTTATAATTATGTACGTAGTGGGTTAAATTTACCTTCAGAGAATATTTGGTCTCTTCATAAATCAGTTCTACATCCACCAAATTAGCAATCATTTCAGCATTCATAACTTGCCCTCTATAGTAGAGAGTTATAAACATATTTATTATCAATAATGGACACCTTTCCAAATAGGCTTGATAATCAGCAAATCTCTTTCTAAAAGCTTCCTCTGCAATACATAATGATCCACAAATAACTCCTAACATTGTGTCTGGTCTTTTTGCCTGTAAAAGGATCATTCATAACACATTCAAGTCATTTATTGTTAACTTTAATTTTCTCAGCAATACGCTGATCTAACCAAGCAGTATCAATGCGGTTAGAATTAAATGTTGGCGTCTCTAAAAGTGTAATAAGATACTCAACAGTTGTACGGAAATCTCCACGAATTGATAGTTCTTTAAGAGCCAACACCATGTTTCTGTGTGTGCGTGTGTGTGTGTGTGTGTGTGTGTGAGAGAGAGAGAGAGAGACTAACAATGGTTCCTCCACAATTACCACTTATTATCACTTCATAAAGTAACTACAAATGTCTTATCTACCAATATTACCACACCTTCTTGCTACATCTCGGCTTTCACCCCATGAAAAACAGTGACCAAATTGTGAATCAGCATATTCATGAAGTCCACCAGATGCTGCCACACTAAAATATCCCCAGACATCTTTACTACTCCGAAAATTGAGTTCTTGCACAGTACCAGAACTAGGTTGAAACCCTTCATCGGGGTTCTCTGCTGTTATACGACAGGCTATCACATGACCATGGGGAGTTGGGCTTGGAGAAGGACTGTGTGGATAAAAGATATATCTAAGTACTGGATTATGTATTGTTAAAAATCATATTTACTAAAGTACACATTTTAAATGCTAGAATAAGTAAGCACAAAAAATTATTTTAAGGCTGTTTGTTAAGTTGTTAACAACTTACTTTTCAAAGTTAAGAACTGAATTGTCATATGCATTGGCTTTATATAATAAACGTATATCTTTTATCCTGTGAAGAGGAAGTCCCATAGCAACCTATTGTAATATTATAATATTGTCATAATTATAACATTGCTATAGACCTGTAATTGAAGAGCTGGAAGATTAACATCAGCTACCATCTCTGTACAAGGATGCTCTACTTGAAGACGAGGATTAAGTTCCAGAAAGTAGAAAGCTTTTTTCTCTTCAAGATAAAGGTACTCCACTGTACCAGCACTAACATAGCCTACCATTTTAGCAAGTCGAACAGCAGCCTGGAAAGTGTTACTGAGAAGAGAGACTATTTGGAATAACTTGCCTTTTCCATTTCTACAAAAACATCAGGATCAGGTACAGTTGCAGGAGCTTCTTCAATTATCTTCTGATGCCTTCTTTGTACTGAGCAATCTCTTCCAAATAAGGAAATAGTATTTCCATATTCATCCGCTAGCACTTGGACCTCAATATGGCGGGCACTGATAATAGTAATAAAAGATACAGTTATATACAATATAGCTGATATACTTTCGAGCTAGTTTCATAACAAAAATAGGAGATCCAGGTACTTCAGCTTGAACTTGATGAAACAAAGATGGAAATTCCTCTGAGTTTTTTGCCTTCCTAATTCCTTTACCACCTCCTCCTTCAGATGCTTTAATCATAACTGGATAGCCAATCTTTTCAGCAGCCTAAGAGAATTGAAATGGAATTTGTTCATTTTTCCTTATTCCAGTTATACCTCTAGTCCTGCTTGTACATTCTCAATACAACCTTTCCTGTAAAGATCAGGAGACACCTGGACAGACTTGCCCTTTTTTGTTTCTGTTATCACAAGTTCTAATAATAAATTCTTAATTGATTACTAAATAATTTATTATATTATACCTGATCCAGACCATGGCAAAGTGGGGACATTTGCAGTTTGAGCAACAATAGAGCTTGCTATTTTGTCCCCTAAGCTCCACATGGCTTGAGCAGGAGGTCCCAAGAATGTGATATCGTGTTTATGCAAGAGCTCGGGTAGTTTAGGATTTTCTGAGGCATGACCCCATCCTGCCCATACAGCCTAATTAGATGAGTTAAATTAGTTAGCATTATAGGGATTTACCTCTACTGGTATTCTTCGTGCAATATCCAAGATCAGGTCCACATTAGCATAGTTATGATTGTTAGATCCTCCAGGCACAGCAATATAGTTATCAGCTAATTTGATATATTCAGCATTAGCCTGTAATGACAACCTTATCATTGGTTTCAGTTATAAGGTTTCTAGTATAGAACATGTTACTATGTGAATGTTGTTATAATTTACAACTAACAATACACACCACTAGTAGCTAACATGGTGTTCTTTTCAGGGTCAAGTCATAATGTAAGTAAATTGGAGTATAGGTGGAAAACTAGTGGGAATTAATTTGACTAATTCTTTAATTTTATTTTCATAGGTCATACACTTCAAATTATATTATGTCAAACTACATATCAGTTGTCAGATTAATTTTGGTAGCATTTTATTAACAAGGTAAGAATAACAAGAGATAGAGAAAGAGAGAGAGTTGTAACCTTGAGGTCCTCTGGTGTAACCATCACGTGAAATTTAACAGCTCTATCATTCCCAAATACTTCATATGTCCATCGTCTCACTGAGCGAATGAACTTAACAGCTCCAATGCCATTGTTTGCAATTAAAATATTCTCAATAGCTCTCTTGCCTTCATACCTTAGAATTAGTTCACCAGGAGATGCAACCTGCATATATATATATGCAACCATGAAATGTTTTTTCATAGAAGAATAATGTCAAATAAGACCTCATTTAACATGCAAAAGTAAAAATCATGAATCAACTTACAGTAGGCACTCTCTCTCCTTGAGCATTGAAGTTATGACCAGATAAAGAGCGTGAGTGCTGTGTGACCAATCGCTGATTTGCCATGTTTCTTGTAGGGGAGGGAGCCTCAGGAGGATCGGGTGACCTTGTAACAAACAATTAGAGAGTAAAAGAATAGAATACGGTATTTAATAATGGGCGGGTATTATTATAATATGTGTAACTTTTAATACGTGTGTCACATCGTGTGTTTGTGTTTGTCTTTGTTTTTTTTTGTTATTGTTGCTGTTGGTGTGTAGAACTCTACCTTTCTGTAGCTTTTGCTAGATTTTTTTTTGATGTTTGTTTGTTCGATTATGGATATGGAACCTTCAGTTGGTACTGCAGTCGGTTTTCAAAGAGATCCCGATACAATCAAACTTTTCGTGGGACAGATACCTAAACACTATGATGAACACGAAATTCGATCAATTATGGAAGAGTTTGGTCCCATTCATGAAATTAACCTTATTAAGGACAAAGAGAAAGGATCAAAAGGTAAAATAAAAGTAGGGAAAGGCTATATATGAGAAGGTGATCCCGCGTGTAGTGTGTTACGTCATCGTTATTGCGCGCTTTCCTCAAGTTGACTTTAACACTGTCATTATAATAGCTGTACTTTTAAAATGTTCCTTTTCTTTAAATATTTTAGGCTGTGCATTTGTTACATATTGTGTAAAGGACTCAGCAATAAAAGCACAACAACACCTCCACGAAAAACGAACTCTACCTTCAGTAAGATGCCACCCATACATTAATAGTGTTTCTTAATATAATTTGCTCACAATCCTAAATTCTTTGTTATATTAGATGAACCATCCAATGCAGGTCAAACCTGCTTCCCAATCAAGTAAAGAGAGATCTGAAGAAAGAAGACTGTTTGTTGGACAACTCTCTCCTGACTTCAATGATGAACAAGTGTCGAGATTGTTTGCTCCTTATGGCACTGTGGAAGATGTTTCTATCTTAAGAGATAAAGATGGCATTAGTAAGAAGGCAGCTTTTGTGCGAATGGGTTCACGTGCTGAAGCTCTTAATGCTATTCAAAGTTTACATCAAAGCCAAACTTTACCGGTATGTGTAATGCCCTAGTTGTTTACTGTAACTTGACATGTAATATTATAAGAACCAGTCATGTATGTTGAAAGTAGGTAAAATGGTATATGTTAAGGGATTAGATTGACTGTATACACTCCTATCGAAATAATATATATGACTGTAGGCACCTGTTGATATAGGGATGTAGATATGGTCCTGTTAAAATATCACACACTGTATACAACCAAGTTAATTTATATTGTGAACATCGTATAGTATTTAGTGTTAAGGTAACTAACTCTGTTAAATGCTGTTTACATATAGTCATATACCACTGGTTTTCATTACAAAAACAATTCAGCCACACTAACATTCTTGGTTTAGCTGTTTTACTCTTTAAAATGAGATTATATTTACATTGATATTGAGGCCTTGACAATAAGTTTTTTATATTCTTCACACAGGACTGATACAGTAAAATTTTGTTATGAACACAGTTAACTAATTGAACCATCTTTAATATAATTATACAAAACCAACTATGCGTTTGATTCTAAGAAGATTAATTAGTCTTACTACACAAAAATATTTTATGTGAAACGAATACATGTATTTGAGTAGTTTGTGCACAGCTAGTATGAACAGGAAGTCAAAAATTATAGTGTGTAGAATACAAATAGCATTTTTTGCTTGCCATAGTTTTTTTTAACTTTCTGTTCAAGATGTCTGCACAGTAAATGCAAGGTCACATTTGTTATGAATTACACCAGTTCTAAATCATTGTGTATCTTTGACACTGTCTATATAAATTAAACACCTTCACAGTGTCAACAGTGATTATATAAAAAGACACACTAATTAGTAAATTACTGTTACATACTCAATTAAAGCAGACATAATAATACAAAATGGTCTTTTGTTGGCAGAGGTAGTACTACTTCAAATGCTCTTGTGTTTGTGTGTCCTTAAAACTAAGTCTTTATTATCGTCTCTGTCTATAGGGAGTCTCACATCCTCTCAATGTTAAAGTGGCAGACACAGAGAGAGAGAAAGAGTTCAAAAAGATGCAACAGATACATATGGTTACACCACAAGGATTGACGCCTAATGTCAGATTTCCTGGACCAACACTCAACGTGGGACTAGAATATCCTTCTTATGTACGCCAGGTAATTGTAGTGGCTAGTAATAATATATGAACAAATCATTTAGTCCATCGCTGTCCCCTCCCTACCCCTCCCTTCCTTCCAGTTGGCACAGTTTCAGCAAGCAGCAGCGACATCAGTTGGAAATTCCTTTGGTTTGGGTACTGGTGCTATCCCCACAAGTATGCTATCTTATATAATAATTGTACAGACAAAGTTTGTAAACCTCAAATGTTTCTGTTCACAACAATTTCAAACACTGACAATGTGCATACTGTTTTAGTATTACATAAAACTGTTAACAAATTATCTTTAGATGTGATCTAGTCTATAGTGAGTTCATTGAATACAAAAATTGTTTCAGCTTAACAAATGATGTGTGATTGTAAGCAGATTTACCAAATTAACCAAATCAAAGCTTTCAAAAAAGCTGTAATTATACAGTGATGCAGTAAATAATGTCATGTTTTAAAAGTGCTGTTGTATGGCACAGGTTCTACTAATTACATCAATCATTATTAGATAACAATTGAAACAACAGCCTTTCTAGTTTGAAATTTAGTCATAGATTTTTTCCACCTAGTGATGCCTGTTGCAAATTTGAATGTGCAGTATATAAGGTATATAATAGGGTATCTTTTTGTAGTGCTATACAAGTCTATACAATCAACTCTTACAAATTCCTTTCCACTGTTTGAACATTGGCACTTGCATTTCAACTATATCAACCTCATGAAAGATTATTTAGTAATATTTACACATCAAATTAATGAGCCCATCTGTCAGTGATTACATCATAGTAATAACTAGCCTAAATTCAAGGCTTGTGCTTCTGTGTGTTAGTCATCACATGCATTGCATTTGGTATGTATGGCAGACTACTGAAAGACTAGTATGGAAGCCCAGTAGAACAGTCTGAGATCAGTATATTTTACTCCTGATCCCTATCCCCTAAACCCTAAACATTAAATGAAGAATTATATCGCCCAGGGTTCAGACAATCCACTGGACATTGCCCAAATGTCCCACTGGGCTTATGTAGATTATATATAGCTTTGTTTGGAATGCATGCCAGAATGACACAATAGAATGATAATTATAAGTACAATTATGTGAAACTGTAACTTTGTTTGGAATGCATGCCAGAATGACACAATAGAATGATAATTATAAGTACAATTATGTGAAACTGTAACTTTGTTTGGAATGCATGCCAGAATGACACAATAGAATGATAATTATAAGTACAATTACGTGAAACTGTCTACAATAGTGATAGGTTCACAGTGGATACATTCAGATAACTTTTTGTTCATGTTGGTTTAGTCTCCTCTGCTCATTGAGCTCTTTCTCTGGCTTTCCCTTCTCTGATCCAACCTCCTTTTTCTCTGCTTTAGCTGCTCTCTTTGTCTGTTAAACCTTATAATTTTCCCTTCACAGTCTCCTTTCTTTTTTTCTGTAGTCTCAATAATACATCTTGTTTTCTGTTTTCCTCTTCATACATTCCACTTACTTCAAAAGTTCCCCATTCAATTCCATGTATTATTCTGTTATTCCATATTACTATTATCGTTTTTTAATTCCTAGCCTACTTTCTTAAATTATATTGAAAACAACTATGATATATGTTGAGTTTGATTTACGGAAGGACAGTCAACCGTACCAGCAACACATTTATATTGAGGCTTGCCCAGGCTTCCCCCAATTATTTAATAATTGAGCATAATGACAATACAAAATACAAAGAAACTAATTATTAAAGACATTGTTTTGTGTGTCTGTGTAACTAGTGAGATTGTGTATTCAATATACAAGTGACATTGTGTATATAATTATTACAATAAAGATATAATGTGAGTTCCAAGTTAAATATAATACTAATATTAATTGATTAAATATTGATACTTGATTAAATTGATTAAATTTTCTTGTCTAGATCTCACATTGGGAACACATCTGGGAAATCAAGGTGGAGCATCCAGTGTGTCTTTTGGTACTAGTTCTCAAGGTATGTAACATATATAATGTATATTATGTTCCATAAATCTGGATTTTTTGTTTGAAAAAATTGTCGTGATTGCCTTCAGAGAGAGAGAGGGAGATGGCTTTTTTAGATGTTTAGAAGTCTACCTGATTCTTGAGGTTCTTTTGTTCACACTGTTGAAGTTGGCCATTCCTGTAAAATTTTCACATTTTGCCATACAAAAATTTATAACACATTTTTTTGTAATGTGACAATTTCCCATATTTATGGTATGTAGCATTAGTGCTGTGATTATACCTATTTGTGAAGGTTAATTGTAAAAGTTACTACCCTTGCCATTGTATATTTTAACCCTTTGACACACACAAATACACCATACATACTAAGTTGTATCTGTCTTACTGTATACTTAATACAAACAACAAAGCATTTTGTTTACAGACTATAATTAAAATGAATGTGTCAATGAAGCTTCAAAGCGAAGCTTCAAACCTTGCAGGTAAACAAATAAAACAAATCTTTCCCTGCCTCATTACAGTATGTATGTACATTGTATAACATCGTGATCGTAATATAGGTCTCGGAAATCTTGGATCTGCTGTTTTGAGTGCTACTGCCAATAATCCCAGTACTAAATTAGCTACAGACCAAATCATGCAGTCGTTTCAATTACCCAGTATGCAACAATACTCAGGTAATTGATGATGTTCTTTTCATTAATACATATGACTACACGAAGTATTGGACTAGTGTCTATTTTAGAGGATAATGCACTATTATAATTATAGTCTCATTCCCAGGTGCTCACTCATTTAATGCAATGAGGCCATCTGGAGACTAGTTTCTGGTAGTGATGTATAATATGTAACTTAATGGGCAAGGTGGTGAATCCTAATCAAAGAGACTTGCTAATATAGGAAGTAATTTCTCCCTAATAACTTCAACAAATACTCACAAAAGGGCTATGCATTTTGTTCTTGGAGTTTTAAATAATTATCAATAATGATTTTAGCCAAAAATCAAGCTCATTGCTAAAGAAATAGAATGTCTGGGCATTAGACTATTTAAACATCCAACAATAAAGTAAAACTAGTTAACACCAACCTCACCCAAGTAGGAAAGTGCATTGTAACTATAGTAGACACATTTATTGCTGACTAAACTGATGAAAGAACAGCTTGTACATCTGACTAAACACCTGTCATGTAATACAGAGGTCACTATATTACTAAAATGTTTTTTGTCTTTCAAATCAAACATGTCAGTAGCATATCTCGTTTTTTGTTGTAGCTGCTCTAGCTGCACAACCCCAATTTGGGAGGTATGTACATCAGAAACAAAGAGAAGGTAAATATAACAAAATTATATATGAAAAAATTATCTCATAATTGTTTTGTGAGATACTAATGTTACAGTGAAACATTGACTAGAAATACAAAGATTATGTGATTAGCAGAAGTGTCTGTAGAAGACAATAGCTATAGAATACTAGAAATATAAGAAGAGAACCAAGCTATTATATATGTATATAGCGAGGAGTTTCAAGCATGATTAGTTACACCAATTGTCATGTGCATGTAGTATGGTTAATAAAATTCATTGGTTGCCATAATCATTGGGGGTTAAAGTTGGTTCATTACTTTCTTTTGTCACCTACAACAATAGAATAAAATGAAGTGAATATATAAAGGCCCCAAGGGATCCACTTGCAAAATGATTATAGGGCTGCTTAGCATGCTTTGTATTCTAGGCAGAAAAATAATAATTTGATAGTTGTTTTCACATGATGTGTAGTGATGAAGTCCAGTCAGAAATTTATATGTTGAATTACAGGACTGAGAAGCTTCAGTCAGTCACACCCAATTCAAAGTGCTTGTGATAATAGTGATAATATTCATTGGTTGGTATGTGAGCATTACTTCATACAAGATAATTTCATTTGCCAGCTCAAAGGTTGCATACAACCATATATTAAAATTGTAAAAGTGGACACACACACACACACACTCCAAAATTATGACAATGGAAAGAGTGGTCTGCCTGTTACAAGTAGTATAGTACTAATACACAATAACACATTCTTATTTGTAAATTACTCTGTGATTCCAGAAACATATGCCTTTGCATACAATGCTGTACAAGTTATATATAAATTTTGTTTTTTTAGGACCAGAGGGAGCCAATCTCTTTATCTATCATCTTCCTAACGATGTCAAAGATCATGATTTAGCTCAAATGTTTGCTCAATTCGGAAATGTCATCAGTGCTAAAGTGTTCCTTGACAAACATACTAATCTTAGTAAATGTTTTGGTTTTGTCAGTTTTGATAGTTCTCAAGCTGGTCAGGCAGCTATCCAAGCTATGAATGGTTTTCAAATAGGTACAAAGCGTCTTAAAGTACAATTGAAACGACCAAAAGACAGCAATAAACCGTACTGGTGAGCGCATTCTCCATATCTCTTTCAATCTACCACCATGTAATTTATTCTTGATTATTTTTGTGCTTTTTGTACTCAAATGTTTGTCTTTCATTGTACAAAGTTTATATTTTTTTTCTCAGCAACCAGTGTTGATCATTGTACTTTCATGAATAGTTTGGCCTCCTGTTCCACATACATGTAAAACGCGTTAAAACAGACGTTTTCATCACCCCGTTTAGTTTGTATGTGTTAATGTGTTTGTCTGTTCTTGTAGAGTACATGTCTGTTCATACTTTGGAGTTGTCATGTGACTGTCATGTGCTGTGCAAGTATTGTTCATGTGACTACTACTTGTTAATACATGTATTGTTCTCGTTAAATGTAATTTGTTTCACTACAAGTTTTCAGTGTCATTTTGTCCATTTTTGTTGAGTTCTGTTTTGTTACTCTAACAAAATTAATTGATGTCATCAACTGCTGCACTGCATGCCCAGTAAGAAGTCAAGAAGTCAACTTTACATCACTTTTCAGTGCCTGCATTCAGAGCATAGAACCACCCCCTTTCAATGGTGTCACTTCTCAAAACTTTTAATCCAAAAATTGGAAAAATTCATAACAGTTTTCATAATAGTTAATACAATTGCTGTGGTGGACCCATTGTAGACTTAATGTACAATGCTCGCACATTCTGCCAATTTTTCTTGAGCAAGGAGACCAAAAAATTGATACCAAGTGTGATATTAGAGGCTAACTCATCTTCATTCATACCCACGTTACCAATAGCAACAGCCAAGCAAAGAACCTAGTTTTATTAAACAAGTCATGATTATTGATTGCTAAACAACAAACCTTCTTCATTTGAAATCTAATGGTGGCTTTTACTTCATCAACTTTTTGAGTGAGACTTTCGCTGTGTGTCACTAAGGTTGGGAATTTACCAGCTTTACTCAGACCAGGTCCCAAGAGACGTGGGATTTGTTTGATCAAACTGTCAGAGGCTAGGAATGCATCATATTTTTTGGCTAAGGAACAAGAAAATCAAGATTTAAATACTATATTTTGGTTGTTTAATATAGGTATTTAGACTGCTTACCCAATTTCTTAACTAGTTTCTTGTCTTTATTTAGTTTCTTTAATGCTTCAGCATCCATGCAAGGGATACCAGCATCTTTTGCCTCGTCACAATGAGAAGCATCTCCCAATACACACACCTTCATTTTGGGCCTTGGAATATGACGCAATCTACAAAAATAAAGTATTCTTAAAATAAGAATAAACAAAATATTGTAAAAGTATATTTACATACCACATTGTTTTGTGGACTAAATTAATAGAGGGAAGGATTTAGCCACACCCTCTCCCCAATTGTTTTAAGACCTTTGGGTATTGGTCCGGTCTTTGCAGACCTTCCAACCAGTAATCACATGACTGTCATGTGACTGGGGTTGGTATTAACTTACTTCACAGTACCACTGAAACGTTTATCTTTTTGAGGATCATAATTTTTGAGAACTATCTGGAGTTCAACAGTCTCAAGAAATTTTCTTTTCTTCTGTTGAGAATGCTCCAACATTGTACGTACGCAATCGTACAAAGTATCACGTGACACTTTACTGCAGAAAAGTAAAAATATTTATCATACATTGTCCTGTTGTTGTAAAATAGACACACGATAAATAACTTGATAGAACAATATTAATGTTTATTGAAAGAAGTCACTGATCCAAAGAGATTCTTTACCTCATCTTGCCCAATCTTTCTGCTACTATCAGCCACGAGGTCGCAAGCAAGGACGAATTGAACTGCGCATGTGCAACGCGGAGGGTGTGTACTGCATGTACAATTAAAAATTCTTAACATAGTGGGATCTAGCTATGTCGCATGCTCCTACGCCAGAAAGGGCTGCTTGAAGAAAGAAATTCGCTGTGTTTTGTGAAGCCATTTCCTGGTCTATTAATTTATCTTGATTGCCCTTTTAACGTGACCAAGTAACCATAATGCAACTGAAATTATTATTTTTATTATAATTGTTGATTGTTTAGTTATTAGCAGTACTATTGCTACTGGTCTGTTCCGAGTTGGCAGGCAACATGCAGTGGAGGATGCAGGTGGGTGAGAGTACATATCCATTAATAATTACAAACAAACTAATATATATATAAGAAGCAGCCGTTATTTTTATGACTTTTGTGAACTACTACAACAACCAAGGAGATAGTACAATATATGGACTATTATAATATTTTCTCAAGTAGTCTTAGTGTATATTACTAAATTCATGTCATTCAATTATGTTATTCAGTTGTTGTACTTGTGAGTAAGCATACCGAATGTAAATTATTTGTCCAAAAACTAACTCCTCTTGTAACCTATACAGATAGGATGCCAACTAGTTATGCCATATCATATTATGATACTACATATTTTATTGTTTCCTCCTACACTAGATACTCTGGATATTTCAGCTGGTCATTATAGGTTAGTTCTTTAATGACAGACTATATTATTATGATGTTAATATCAACTACTCTAAGTTATGTTGGTCGTGAAGTAGTACATTAATATTCTTTCTTGTTAGTTACAATAGTTTTGCACTCACAAACAGTTTGTTTTATAAATTCTTTAAATTTTTTAACAACCATGTTATTTCCCCGTGAGTACATACTATAGAACAGAACAGAACAATTTATGTTGTAACTCAACTTAATATGATAATATGCAATATTCATTGTGACTTATGTGCACTTGATATGTGCACATTGGATCCTGAAATGGCGCTCATACTTGATGATTTAGTCTATAAATATAGCCAATAATAATTCAATTTTTACTCATTATCTTTTGCAATTTGATAGATGATTTATTGTGGTTGTGAGATAATGATTGTTTTTATAATACTACATTAGTTTTGTTATATAT
Organism: Xestospongia muta; assembly: GCA_963693285.1. NCBI lineage: Eukaryota > Metazoa > Porifera > Demospongiae > Haplosclerida > Petrosiidae > Xestospongia > Xestospongia muta. Next base: position 3,736,122 of record OY848929.1, on the reverse strand, counting down.
TATGCTAAATTTGTGTGTACATAAATAGATATGTCATTGTTTGTACAACCTAGACTGGCTGTCTCACTAGAATTGTTGGCTTTTGTTCTTTGATGTAAAGGTCTAGTGACTCCTCATGTTCACCTCTTTTGTGTTTCTGTAATGCTTTCTGTACTGCACTATTTATAGAATAGCCATAAGTTAGGTTTTGTCATATATGATGACGTATACATAGGAAATAGCTGACTTGATAGCTTTGATCTGAGAAGTATAAACTGTCAAATAGTATAATGGAGTATCACTTTAACCTCGACTGCCCACTTAAATTTTTATGTAGCTTCAGCTGGTATTACAATAACAATATATATTGGCTGTAGTAAACGTCATCTCGCTATAACATAATTTCAATAATTGTATAGAATGGAATTAAAGTTGCAGAAAAAATTCCACTTCACTATATCTTTATACAGATGTAGTTAAGATAATACTAAAAGTATCTTATCCTTTTATCTTTTGACTTCTTACAATGTTTATTGCCTCATTGACTTTCTGTAGTATTGATTCGGTCACATAATACAGATATATACATACATTGGTATAATTCTATACTGGATTGCTTGTGGCATTTTTCTAATAGCATTGTATAGTAGTCTGGTCCCATTCAATTTTGTAGCCTTACTCAGAGCAATACAAAAAAAATTAATTAAGTGATAAAATAATGTGTTATGACATAGTTATAATTATGTCTATTATGAAAACAACATTAATGTGTGTGGGGAGTGTTGTTTATTCCTTATTTGGATATGGTTAAACTTCTATAATGTTTATTCCTTTTAATATAATGTTTACAAATTTTTATCATTTATTTATAATTCCTAACTTGTTTATCATTCAAAGGAGAACTATACTTGTTGTTTGTCTCTTACACACATAGGCTATGTACAACTACAATATTGCTCTGGACAATGTATTCCCACAGGTAATGCATGAAGAAGGAATAATTTTACTTTTCTATTAATGTTTTGATAACTCTCTTTCCATAGTTCCTCCTTCATGCATGCAAGATGAATCGGAATCTGGGTCTGGAAGTGATTGTAAGTAATAGACTATTTGATTCGACATATATATTTATATTGCCTATTAGAAGAGTAGATATGTAGTACTTTGATTTAAGTAAAAAGTAGCAGTTTATTCAACCATATCGTTTGTTTGAATAATCTCACCTTTCCAAAGTTGACAAAGCCTAAATGGTGGTCATCAGCTTAGAATTACAAAGTTTATATACTATACATTCAACGAATGAACTAAGTGTTCTTTAAAAAATTTCGTAAAAGTTGTGTGACATTTCTTTTAAACTCACTTTTAATATGATTTTACAAATTTGACATTGCCCCTGTGATTATTATAACATTTTATGGTCCTTCATTACAAACTATGTAACTAATCAAATTACAAATAATATATTATATTACGAGTCCGTTTTACTATTTGTTTGTAGGGACTTCAAGTTGTCCTAACCCTATTTGTGTCAATGTTACTGTATTAGATGATCTCACTGAAGCTCTTATAACATTTCAGCTTGATTGTATCCCTCCTGAGACTATGGATTGTGTCTACAATTATACTGTTATGCTATCAACTCCTGATTTTCTATTGTACTCAGATAGCATGGAATTACCACGCAGTTCTGTCAATAATACTAGGTTTACTATTTCGCCAAGTACCAACACATTTGAGGAGGGCATTACAATTACTGTGACAATACAATTAATAAATGGAAATAGCAGTGAAGGAGAAACTGTTGTACCAGGAGGTTAGTGTAATAGCTATATAATGTATATTGTTATTAATATGTACAGGGAAATCACTTATGCACTTTTAAATAACTGTCTTCTAATGTTTTTTCCTATGCAATTAGTACACATCTAGAATTCTTATAAATGTAAAGTTTCCTTATATTTTTAGAATATTTGTTGTTTTCTGACTCCTTAGCTTGTTGTTCATCAACACAGTTAATGATGATTGTGCTCTTCATCTTTATTATAGGGTTTGCCCCTTCAATTATACAGCTCAATGTGACTGATATATTTAACACATCACTCACCTTGTTGTGGGAACTGCCTTATGATATTGAACCTGATATGTATAACATCACTTATAATTATACTGAGCTATCTGGTACATCACCTCGAACTGGAGTGCTAAACCTACAGATTCCTGAGTTGAATGTCACTGATAGCATGACTGAGCCTGTTATATATTCTTATAACTTAGCAGATCTCTTCCCATATTCTGTCTATGACATTTCTGTGATTGCCATATATGATCATGAAGAATCAAAACCTCTTACTATTCAGGCTCAGACAACAGAAGGAGGTATGAACCACTGCTATAAGTGCTAGTATTATTTGTATAGCATTGACTCATAGCTTAGTAATATATGAGTGGTATCTAATACAATGAACAAATCATTAAAGACAACTTGTCATGTATGCAAACACTACTAAAATTGTATCACAAAAGTCTAGAAGTAGTCTATTCTTTTTTGGATAAATAACAAAATCTGTTTAGTCTTCAACTTTTAAAGTCGCATAAAAATAGAACTAATTATCTATATTACCACATGCCCAAAACAATATTAGAACCATCTAATAGTACACAGAGCATACCATAGGGAAAGCATTTTCAATTACACAAAACGATTTCTTTAATTTCACATTGTTCATTAAATAAATACAAATATTATTTGTTATATAATGTCTTTTTATTTGTCTAGTTTCAAGTGCTGTAGTTAATCTCACTGTAGTGGCAGAGCAAAGTTCAATGACATTCAATATTACATGGGGAGAGCCCCTATATCCAGCTGGTACTATCAGACAATATGAAATAAACATTGCAAGATTTAGTGATGGCTCAATGATGCAATTATATGCTAATATGCCGTCATTATCTGCTTCATCTATGTTTGAATTTTATGTCAATTACAGTATCACTGTAACACCAATTAATGACTTTGGAGAAGGAGAGTCTAGTATAATGTTCATGATTTTGTCCCCTGAAGGAAGTAAGATGACATAATACATTGAATATAAATAAACAATAAATTTTGTCTTTGTTTTCTAGAACCAACATCTCCAAGAAGCTTCACTCTTGTTCATATTGTAAACAGCTCTTTCTCGTTGCTTGCAAGTTGGGAGGAGCCAACAACTCTAAATGGAGTACTAGTTAACTATACTGTATTTTGTCGTACATCAGCTATACAGTTCTACTCTCAACAAATGCCAAATTCTTCAAACAATTTTATTCTAGTACATACAACTGGTCCAGATATGACTGAAGTGACAATAACAGGTCTAAATCCATTCACAGAGTATGAGTGTTATGTCACAGCTAGCACTGGAGGTGGTGAGAGTGAACCCAGTAATAATGATTCAGCAAGAACAGATGAAGCAGCTCCTGATGGTCCACCTCAAAACTTTGTTCCCACTGTTTTATCATCTTCTAGTGTAATACTGGAATGGACTAGACCTTCTGTTCCAAATGGAGAGATCACTACATACCTACTGGAATACAGCAATGACTCAATTACTGTTAACATCAGTCTACCAGTAGAATTTATAAGATTATCTGATGAATACAATGTGACCAATATCACTATAGAATATTTGAATGAGTTCACTAACTATACATTTAGTTTGAGAGCTGTGACTGCAGGAGGTAGTGGACCAGTAGCAACTACTGATGGAATATTAACTGATGAAGCTGGTTAGTAAATATAGTGATTGAGTTGTCAATATATAATATTTGTTTTATTCACAGCACCTAGTGGTATTCCTCTTCAATTAAGTGGTAGCAATTCATCATCAACAAGTTTATACATCACATGGTCCTTACCTAATGCTGAAGATCGTAATGGTATCATTCTTGGCTATAACATCAGTTACACAAGTGGATCAATAGTTTATAATACTAATACATCAGAGACCTTTATTAACATTACTGGACTAATGATTTATACACAGTATAATGTATCAGTAGCTGCTTACACTAGTGCTGGAACAGGTCCTGCAGATCATATTACAGTCAGAACAGATTCATCAGGTATGTCATATCTTGATATAATAATGACTTCTGTTGTTATTTTCATAGTGCCTAGTTCTCCTCTAAGTTTAACCTATATGAACATAACCAGTACTTCAATTAAAGTGAGTTGGTCACAACCTAGTAGTTTCAATGGACCCAATGAAGGCTATGTGGTAATGTACACAAGATTGGAGACTAATATGACAAACATCACTGATCGTATTTCTGACACATCAGTAAATATCACTGGTCTAGAGATATATGAGGAGTATGATATAGTAGTGTTAGCATTTACTGACAAAGGGTCTGGAACACCAAGTGAAATACTAAGAATAAGAACAGATGAAGATTGTGAGAATTATAACTTACTTTTTCTTAATATAATGCTTCTTTTTTGTTAGCTCCTGCATCACCAAGAAGTTTCTCTTTGACTGTTTCTTCTTCAACTGAACTTCAAGCTACTTGGGAGGAGCCAACAACTCTAAATGGAGTACTAGCTAACTATAATGTATTTTGTCGTACATCAGCTATACAGTTCTACTCTCAACAAATGCCAAATTCTTCAAACAATTTTATTCTAGTAAATACAACTGGTCCAGATATGACTGAAGTGACAATAACAGGTCTAAATCCATTCACAGAGTATGAGTGTTATGTCACAGCTAGCACTGGAGGTGGTGAGAGTGAACCCAGTAATAATGATTCAGCAAGAACAGATGAAGCAGCTCCTAATGGTTCACCTCAAAACTTTGTTGCCACTGTTTTGTCGTCTTCTAGTGTAATACTGGAATGGATTAGACCTTCTGTTCCAAATGGAGAGATCACTACATACCTACTGGAATACAGCAATGACTCAATTACTATTAACATCAGTCTACCAGTAGAATTCATAAGATCATCTGATGAATACAATGTGACCAATATCACTATAGAATATTTGAATGAGTTCACTAACTATACATTTAGTTTGAGAGCTGTGACTGCAGGAGGTAGTGGACCAGTAGCAACTACTGATGAAATACTAACTGATGAAGCTGGTTAGTAAATATAGTGATTGAGTTGTCAGTATATAATATTTGTTTTATTCACAGCACCTAGTGGTATTCCTCTTGACCTAAGTGGTAGTAATTCATCATCAACAAGTTTATACATCACATGGTCCTTACCTAATGTTCAAGATCGTAATGGTATCATTCTTGGCTATAACATCAGTTACACAAATGGATTGATAGTTTATAATAATAGTACAACAGAGACCTTTATTAACATTACTGGACTAATGATTTATACACAGTATAATGTAACAGTAGCTGCTTACACTAGTGCTGGAACAGGTCCTGCAGACTATATTACAGTCAGAACAGATTCATCAGGTATGTTATATCTTGATATAATAATGACTTCTGTTGTTATTTTCATAGTGCCTAGTTCTCCTCTAAATTTAACCTATATGAACATAACCAGTACTTCAATTAAAGTGAGTTGGTTACAACCTAGTAGTTTCAATGGACCCAATGAAGGCTATGTGGTAATGTACACAAGATTGGAGACTAATGTGACAAACATCACTGATCGTATTTCTGACACATCAGTAAATATCACTGGTCTAGAGATATATGAGGAGTATGATATAGTAGTGTTAGCATTTACTGACAAAGGGTCAGGAACACCAAGTGAAACATTAGGAATAAGGACAGATGAAGATTGTAAGAATTATAACTTGCTATTATCTGTCATATTCATAAATTGTTTTTCTTTGTCTTCTAGTACCAGGATTGGTAAGCAGTTTCTCAGCCAATGAGATTAATATGACAGCTATAAGTGTTCAATGGAGCAGTCCTCAAGAACCCAATGGTGTCATCATCATTTATGAAGTAGAATATACTTTAGTAACAGACACTAATATAACAATGAGGAAGAACTTTTCAGCAGACCAGTTTCAACTAGAACCTTTCATCATTACATTAACTAATTTGACAGTGTTCTCTGAATATGACATTCGAGTGAGAGCTTACACAAGCAGAGGAGCAGGAGATTTCACAAATATAATTGTAATTCGTACTGATCCAGCTCCATCATCTCCACCAACATCAGTTACTACTAATGTTACAAGACATTCTGTTTTGCTCCAATGGTCTGAACCTGATGATCCCAATGGTGTTATTGCAGGATATTACATATTGACTAATGCCTCCTTTCCAAGTGGTTATAATAATGCTTCACTTTCTATTGGACTAGTTCTAAATGTATCAAGTGATGTGCTTTCAATTAATTTCATTGGCCTATCTCCTTACACTCAATACAGCTTTTCAATAGCAGCCTACAGCTTTTTGTTTGAGGATGATAACAACATGTTTGATATAGTAATGGGTATGTTTTCTGTACCTCTTGTATCTCAAACTTTACAAGATGGTAAGTTCAATAATTTTATGGGTTTTCTAATATTTTATTATTATTATGTTTAGCTCCTACATTACCAAGAAATTTCTCTTTGACTGTTTCTTCTTCAACTTTGCTTCAAGCTACTTGGGAGGAGCCAACAACTCTAAATGGAGTACTAGCTAACTATACTGTATTTTGTCGTACATCAGCTATACAGTTCTACTCTCAACAAATGCCAAGTTCTCCAAACAATTTTTTTCTAGTACATACAACTGGTCCAGATATGACTGAAGTGACAATAACAGGTCTAAATCCATTCACAGAGTATGAGTGTTATGTCACAGCTAGCACTGGAGGTGGTGAGAGTGAACCCAGTAATAATGATTCAGCAAGAACAGATGAAGCAGCTCCTAGTGATCCACCTCAAAACTTTGTTGCCACTGTTTTGTCGTCTTCTAGTGTAATACTGGAATGGATTAGACCTTCTGTTCCAAATGGAGAGATCACTACATACCTACTGGAATACAGCAATGACTCAATTACTATTAACATCAGTCTACCAGTAGAATTCATAAGATCATCTGATGAATACAATGTGACCAATATCACTATAGAATATTTGAATGAGTTCACTAACTATACATTTAGTTTGAGAGCTGTGACTGCAGGAGGTAGTGGACCAGTAGCAACTACTGATGAAATATTAACTGATGAAGCTGGTTAGTAAATATAGTGATTGAGTTGTCAATATATAACATTTGTTTATTCACAGCACCTAGTGGTATTCCTCTTCAATTAAGTGGTAGTAATTCATCATCAACAAGTTTATACATCACATGGTCCTTACCTAATGTTCAAGATCGTAATGGTATCATTCTTGGCTATAACATCAGTTACACAAGTGGATCAATAGTTTATAATAATAGTACAACAGAGACCTTTATTAACATTACTGGACTAATGATTTATACACAGTATAATGTATCAGTAGCTGCTTACACTAGTGCTGGAACAGGTCCTGCAGACTATATTACAGTCAGAACAGATTCATCAGGTATGTCATATCTTGATATAATAATATGAAGTGACTATTTATTTAGCATGTCAGATAGTCTTATGATTGTCAGGGTCATATGTATGAATGTATTTTATATTCACTTGCATTGATTATTCTAACTTAGCACATTTTGTTGTCAATTACACTGCAGCAAATGATTTATTTTTTGTATAGCTACTAAATTAATATATTGATATTTCTGGCATTATGTGTTCAATTCATACCTTAATTAGTGATTAGTAGTTGAATACAATCTTAAGATGATTCACAATCAATTTCTTATTTTCACAATTAATTTCTTATTTTCATAGTGCCTAGTTCTCCTCTAAATTTATCCTATATGAACATAACCAGTACTTCAATTAAAGTGAGTTGGTCACAACCTAGTAGTTTCAATGGACCCAATGAAGGCTATGTGGTAATGTACACAAGATTGGAGACTAATATGACAAACATCACTGATCGTATTTCTGACACATCAGTAAATATCACTGGTCTAGAGATATATGAGGAGTATGATATAGTAGTGTTAGCATTTACTGACAAAGGGTCTGGAACACCAAGTGAAATACTAAGAATAAGAACAGAAGAAGATTGTGAGAATTATAACTTACTATTATCTGTCATATTCATAAATTGTTTTTCTCTGTCTTCTAGTACCAGGATTGGTAAGCAGTTTCTCAGCCAATGAGATTAATATGACAGCTATAAGTGTTCAATGGAACAGGCCTCAAGAACCCAATGGTGTCATCATCATTTATGAAGTAGAATATACTTTAGTAACAGACACTAATATAACAACGAGGAAGAACTTTTCAGCAGACCAGTTTCAACTAAAACCTTTCATCATTACATTAACTAATTTGACAGTGTTCTCTGAATATGACATTCGAGTGAGAGCTTACACAAGCAGAGGAGCAGGAGATTTCACAAATATAATTGTAATTCGTACTGATCCAGCTCCATCATCTCCACCAACATCAGTTACTACTAATGTTACAAGACATTCTGTTTTGCTCCAATGGTCTGAACCTGATGATCCCAATGGTGTTATTGCAGGATATTACATATTGACTAATGCCTCCTTTCCAAGTGGTTATAATAATGCTTCACTTTCTATTGGACTAGTTCTAAATGTATCAAGTGATGTGCTTTCAATTAATTTCATTGGCCTATCTCCTTACACTCAATACAGCTTTTCAATAGCAGCCTACAGCTTTTTGTTTGAGGATGATAACAACATGTTTGATATAGTAATGGGTATGTTTTCTGAACCTCTTGTATCTCAAACTTTACAAGATGGTAAGTTCAATAATTTTATGGGTTTTCTAATAATATATTATTATTATGTTTAGCTCCCACATTACCAAGAAATTTCTCTTTGACTGTTTCTTCTTCAACTTTACTTCAAGCTACTTGGGAGAAGCCAACAACTCTAAATGGAGTACTAGCTAACTATACTGTATTTTGTCGTACATCAGCTATACAGTTCTACTCTCAACAAATGCCAAATTCTTCAAACAATTTTATTCTAGTAAATACAACTGGTCCAGATATGACTGAAGTGACAATAACAGGTCTAAATCCATTCACAGAGTATGAGTGTTATGTCACAGCTAGCACTGGAGGTGGTGAGAGTGAACCCAGTAATAATGATTCAGCAAGAACAGATGAAGCAGCTCCTAGTGATCCACCTCAAAACTTTGTTGCCACTGTTTTATCGTCTTCTAGTGTAATACTGAAATGGACTAGACCTTCTGTTCCAAATGGAGAGATCACTACATACCTACTGGAATACAGCAATGACTCAATTACTATTAACATCAGTCTACCAGTAGAATTTATAAGATCATCTGTTGAATACAATGTGACAAATATCACTATAGAATATTTGAATGAGTTCACTAACTATACATTTAGTTTGAGAGCTGTGACTGCAGGAGGTAGTGGACCAGTAGCAACTACTGATGAAATATTAACTGATGAAGCTGGTTAGTAAATATAGTGATTGAGTTGTCAATATATAACGTTTGTTTTATTCACAGCACCTAGTGGTATTCCTCTTCAATTAAGTGGTAGTAATTCATCATCAACAAGTTTATACATCACATGGTCCTTACCTAATGTTCAAGATCGTAATGGTATCATTCTTGGCTATAACATCAGTTACACAAATGGATCAATAGTTTATAATACTAATACATCAGAGACCTTTATTAACATTACTGGACTAATGATTTATACACAGTATAATGTATCAGTAGCTGCTTACACTAGTGCTGGAATAGGTCCTGCAGACTATATTACAGTCAGAACAGATTCATCAGGTATGTCATATCTTGATATAATAATGACTTCTGTTGTTATTTTCATAGTGCCTAGTTCTCCTCTAAATTTAACCTATATGAACATAACCAGTACTTCAATTAAAGTGAGTTGGTTACAACCTAGTAGTTTCAATGGACCCAATGAAGGCTATGTGGTAATGTACACAAGATTGGAGACTAATATGATGAACATCACTGATCGTATTTCTGACACATCAGTAATTATCACTGGTCTAGAGATATATGAGGAGTATGATATAGTAGTGTTAGCATTTACTGACAAAGGGTCAGGAACACCAAGTGAAACACTAAGAATAAGAACAGATGAAGATTGTAAGAATTATAACTTAGTTTTTCTTAATATAATGCTTTGTGTTTTTATAGCTCCTACATTACCAAGAACTTTCTTATTGACTGTTTCTTCTTCAACTTTACTTCAAGCTACTTGGGAGGAGCCAACAACTCTAAATGGAGTACTAGCTAGCTATAATGTATTTTGTCGTACATCAGCTATACAGTTCTACCCTCAACAAATGCCAAATTCTTCAAACAATTTTATTCTAGTAAATACAACTGGTCCAGATATGACTGAAGTGACAATAACAGGTCTAAATCCATTCACAAAGTATGAGTGTTATGTCACAGCTAGCACTGGAGGTGGTGAGAGTGAACCCAGTAATAATGATTCAGCAAGAACAGATGAAGCAGCTCCTAGTGATCCACCTCAAAACTTTGTTCCCACTGTTTTATCGTCTTCTAGTGTAATACTGAAATGGACTAGACCTTCTGTTCCAAATGGAGAGATCACTACATACCTACTGGAATACAGCAATGACTCAATTACTATTAACATCAGTCTACCAGTAGAATTCATAACATCATCTGATGAATACAATGTGACCAATATCACTATAGAATATTTGAATGAGTTCACTAACTATACATTTAGTTTGAGAGCTGTGACTGCAGGAGGTAGTGGACCAGTAGCAACTACTGATGAAATATTAACTGATGAAGCTGGTTAGTAAATATAGTGATTGAGTTGTCAATATATAACGTTTGTTTTATTCACAGCACCTAGTGGTATTCCTCTTCAATTAAGTGGTAGTAATTCATCATCAACAAGTTTATACATCACATGGTCCTTACCTGATGTTCAAGATCGTAATGGTATCATTCTTGGCTATAACATCAGTTACACAAATGGATCGATAGTTTATAATACTAGTACAACAGAGACCTTTATTAACATTACTGGACTAATGATTTATACACAGTATAATGTATCAGTAGCTGCTTACACTAGTGCTGGAACAGGTCCTGCAGACTATATTACAGTCAGAACAGATTCAGCTCGTAAGTTAACCTATTGTTAATCATACAGACAAATTAATAATGGATATATTACAGCTTCTGGAGCACCAGCTAATTTATTAATACTAACTGTTGATGCAACAGCTCTCAATGTATCTTGGTCTATGCCTCAATCACCTAATGGAATTATAGAGTCATACTACATACAATATAATCTTCAACCTTTGTATCAGGAATATCTTGGTCAACATAACGATACAATAATGGTTCAGTCTTCAATGTACAGTGTGATCTTGGACAATCTTAATGAGTTTGCTGGTTATGATGTTATTATACAGGCTATTAATGATAAGGGTCTAGGTGAAATGGCTATGGCAATGGGGATGACTAGAGAAGATGGTGAGTTATATTTAGTTGAGATAATAATATGTTTCTTGTTAGCACCTAGTGCTGGTGTGTCAGGTGTTGAAGTTATAGCTTACAATTCAACTACAGTTAATATTAGCTGGATACCTCCCCCTCGATCTAATTGGAATGGTCTCCTGAGTTACTATAAAATTGAATATTTAACTAATGATTCTAACATTGTACCTGGTTTCAGTGGTATGGCTATTTTAAATGTTTCTAATTTTATCAATAACAGAGATCCTCGAAATGCTACAAGTTAGTATTGTACAGTAGTAAAGAATAGTCATCTCTCTCTCTCTCTCTCTCTCTCTCTCTCTCTCTCTCTCTCTCTCTCTCTCTCTCTCTCTCTCTCTCTCTCTCTCTCTCTCTCTCTCTCTCTCTCTCTCTCTAGGTCCATTGTCTAAAGAATTTAGGTTAATTAATGGTCTTGAAGAGTATGTACGTTATTCATTTACAGTCACCGTAGCAACTAGCATTGGACCCAACCCACAAGCAGATACACCCAATCCAATATTAATCACAACATTAACAGCAGGTAATGAAAACTCAATTAAATTATTTGACAACATATTATTATGCTCTCCCTTTCATTACAGCACCAAATGGACCCCCTAGTAATATCACTATTACTATACTGAGCTCCCTTCGAGCCAGAATTAATTGGACATCACCACCTTACTTGGAACGCAATGGAATCATTACATATTATTTGATTAATATATCTGACACATTAGATCAGTTCAAAGACCTCATTAATGTTACCGATACATGGTATACAGCTAATGGTAAGAGACTATAGACATTATACTACAAAACAACACTAGGACTAACAAACATTTATTATACTAGATAACTATTATATGCAAAACATGTATAGATTATAATATCCAATGTATGGTTAGTAGCCAATGATGGAGTTCTTTTTTCATAGATCTTCCTCAATTTGCTGTTTTTAGTGTATCAGTGGCGGCTGCAACAAGTGCTGGTATTGGACCATACTCTGGTGTTGTGTCTGATATGACATTAGAAGGATGTAAGCAAATATAATTACTAATCATGTGATTGTCACACTCTCTAGTACCCTCGGCTCCTAATGTCACTGTGGACCAGGTTAATTCTAGCACTCTAGAGGTGTTTTGGAGAGAGCCTGAGTTGCCTAATGGTAATATTACTGGTTATTACATTTTTTATTATGGAGATAAAGATGGTAACAGCAGAGTAAGTAATATATTTTAAATGTAGTTGAGTTGTGGATTTTAACAGTGCATTTTGGATATACTGTGTTTAAAGTTAAACTGATGATCTGGTATTTCTTATTACAGAACTTTGATGGTCTTAACGAGAACTTTTCTGTCACTATTTCAAATCCTATGCTGCGTTCCTATAACCTCACTGGTCTTGTCTCTGACTCCTATTATTCTGTCAACGTAAGACAGCTGGTGTGTGTTTTGAAATGATTTCACTCTCTCTCTATCTCTCTTAGGTAACTGCTTTTACTAGAGTAGGTAATGGGACAACAGGAATAGGACAACGTATACAACTACCAACTGGTCCACGTAAGTATTCTAAAATAATACTGTGTAAGTTTGTATGTCAAAATTGCTTGTCAAAATTAAAAGTGTTTCAATGTATGTGCTTAGTGTGGTACTGACTATGTCAATATACACACTTAGAGTGGTACTGACTATTGTGTTTAAAGCTCTTGGTTCAATTTTGACATTGATAAACTCCCATTTTTGAATTCAAAGAATGTGATCTCTCTCTAATATAGCACCTCCTGTACCCTCTGATGCTACAATTCCGACTTCGTCTGGAACTGAGGATGTCTCTACAGAGACAACTATACGTATTGACTTCACTATTCCATTTGAACTAAATGCAAACGGTGAAATTGAACGTGTTGTAATTATTGTCAAGTTATACATTTCCACTAACAATACCATTGATTCATGGTACAATAGTAATCGTGCTCGACCTAGGAATACTGCTCCACCTTGGCGAGCTATTGAAGACACTGTATCTAATATGAGGCGAAGAGGACTTGTGACCAGACAGTCTGATGTGAGTTAGTCATTGACAGATATATATATATTAATTATTCAATTTGTATGTACACAGGGTGGAATGCAAATATCTCAAACAATCGGCACGGATTCTAGTTGTACTGCAGAACAGTTGATTTGCAATGGTCCTCTTGAACCAGGTACACAATACCAGTTCAAGTATAGAGCATACACTACTGGTGATCTCTTTTCTGAGAGTGAATACTCTGGTCCTATCAGCACTGGTAAGGCTATGACCAGTCATTTGCCATTATCAAAACATGTTTTTACTATTTTTAGATCCCAGACAAACAACATCCACTAATCCTACTGTCATTATTGTTGTAGTCATTGTCTTACTAGTACTGGTTGTTATAATTGTTGTCATAGTCGTTGTAGTGATCTTTATTATCAAAAGAAAGAAGAAACAGAAGTACTCATTTGCTGCGTAAGTCAACATGTTTATTATAAGTATACTTACATACAGAGGATGTCCTTTAAAAGCTGATAGGCTGATAGGATCTAGTAATTGACATCTTCACAAATATATACATGTAACTATGTTACTCGTATATTTTTAACAACTTGTAATTGAGGGATTATCAATGTCTTGATATATTCATTGCAGATCAAATGGTACAGAAGAGCTAATATTAAAAGAGAAGGGTGCTACATTAACTAATACTACTGCTTTGTCATCAACTGATCCATCTATAGTTCCTCTGTCAGAGAACAAACATGTTAATCCCTCAACTATTAGAGTAAGTCTTAGACAATAAAAGACACTTGTGTTAGTAAATTAATGTTATAAATATTGAAGTAATCTGTTTCAGAGAGAGAGAGAAAGAGAGAGAGGACTATTATTTATGGGTCTTACACATTTTAATATTTTACAGAGTACTTCAGTGAAAGCCACACCCAATTCTCGTAAAATTTATCTTCGTGATCTAAATGGCTATGTTACAGATATGCTCTCTGACTCTGGTTTCAAGTTTTCAGAAGAATATGAGGCAAGTTTTATACAATTTACTTCATTATTGTTAGTCTCCTACCTACATCTACATTAGAAAGTTTCAGGTGTTGGTCTGGACCACTCTAAAGATGCTTCACTGATGCCAGAAAATAGAGCTAAAAATCGCTACACCAATATTCTAGCCTATGATCACTCTCGAGTCAAATTGGACAGTATTGATGATGATCCAGGCTCTGATTATATCAATGCTAACTATATACCAGTAAGCTGTAAAACTATATTGAATTTTTCTCAATAACAATAGAATTATAATGATAGAATAATAGTGATGTTGAAACACATTGGTCACTTCTTGTAATACCATTTTAGGGTTATCGTATGCGTCGTGCATACATAGCTACACAAGGACCCCTTCCATCAACATTTGATGATTTTTGGAGAATGGTTTGGGAACAGAACTGTTATATTATTGTGATGTTGACACAATTGGTGGAAAGAGGACGAGTAAGGATGGCCCTTTTAAATTAAACAAGTCTTATTTATCTTTGTTCTCAGACCAAATGTCATCGATACTGGCCTGGATCTCAGCCTGAAGTATATGGCGAGATTACTGTTGATATGTTAAGTGAAAAAGAATCCTCTGATTGGATTATTAGAAAGTTCAAACTCACTAAGGTAAAAATGTCTCTATAAACAATGTCAATCTTTTTGTATTTAGGAGAAGCGTAGTCGCATTATTCATCATTTTCAGTTCATATCTTGGCCAGATCATGGTGTTCCTGAGCAAGCCACAGCTGCTTTAGACTTTGTTAGAGCAGTTCATGAAATAGTTCAACCTTTACATGGACCTATAGCTGTCCATTGCAGGTATGACAATATTACAACTAACAGTTGTTATTGGGTGTCCTACATATTAGTTTCACTCTAGCATTGTAGTCATATTTGTTCCATATGTACAATAGTATTGGATATTAAATAGGCTAGTGTTTGCATTTGTGGGTTGTTACATCATCAGAACATCAAAGGTGCCAAAGAGATATTATAAAATAGGCAATGGATATGGCTGCCTTCTGAGCTGAGCTCAAATGCTAATAAGAAAAACTTTCCTGATGATGCTCTTGTAAGCTATGATATATATTATATGGCTAATATCAGCAATATCAGACCTTGTGAAGTGATACCATAAAACTTCAAAAACCACTGTATTCTTTGGTAAAGTAGTATGTATACACTGGGCTGGACTAATCTTCAGTTGGTTTCATGGTATAACTAAATATAATAAAACAACAGAATTTCTTTGGAAGACTGTGTAAACTGTGGTTAGTTTTAGTTCAACTTGTAACTATTTGAAACTTGCGTTATTACTGCCAGAAGATTTGTCTTTCAATATGATTCTCATCAAATATACATATGAACTCTGACCTTTTGTGCAAGACCTTTATTAGCGTAAATATAATTCATGGACAATGTTACTAAGACTCACAAGACTTGTATGCACTTACTAATGTGTGACATTGTATACTATTATTATTATGCATAAGCCTAAACCCTAAACCAAACCTAATATTATTAGTGTTACATCATCACTGACATCACAGACAATGCTGTGACATCAGCAACCACAAATTGGTAGTGTTAATATATTCAATATCCTTAAACTTATGAAAGCCACTTTTAACATTCTATGGTATCAACCACAAATAAGTTGTTGCCCAACATCTTAACACCAATAAAGCCCTGTGGTTTTGAGCAATAACATACTTCAGCCCTCTATTTCACCTCAGGCTAATTAATATATACCTCGAAGCCATGGATTACCATGGCCCAGGTTACTGGTACTATGTAACTAATCACCAGTGTATTTAGACCCAGGTAGGCGCAGGCATTGCCCAGGTAAAACAATCTGCTCATAAAAAATTGCAATTAGCTGTAGTTTATTTATCCTAGTCCTAATCTCTTAACTTAATTGACCACAGCACAAGGACCTCGTAATAATTATAATAATAAACACTAATAACTATTAATAATATTGATTAATTTTATGAATAATTAATAAGCCCTGGTATGTTGTGAGCCCTATATACGCCTATGTAACTAATACACACAGTAATTAACAGGAAATATCAGTGTCTGTATAGTAAATATTATATCATAGATATTAGCAGGGTTTCATACAGGGGGGTGGGAACATGAGATTCCCCCCCCCCAAAGTTCAGTTCCCCCCCCCCCCAAGCCTCATAGAATTAACTTCACTTTCTCAAGAAAAACTTTGATATATTTGGCATTTTTACAAGCACATGCTCTTCAGATTGCTCACTAATGCAAGGTATTATTGGCAGGTGCTAGTGAGCTAACTCAACCATGACAACAGCTGATTAACTTTACTCATGACACTTATTGTTTGAAATTAAATTTTGCAAAACAAATAGTTCATCTAAATTCAAAAATTACATGTGCAAAGCATTCATGTTTAGACTTCCCCCCCCTCCCAAGCAGAAAATCCTGTATGAAACACTGAAGTGGAACAAGATATTAACAACTGGTGTGACAACAAATAAGTCACAATGGATAAATAGGAAACAAATTATAATTTGGAATCTGATCAATGAGACACAAAAGATGCTTTTAAATAAAGTAGTACGGACTGCTTGTTAGTGCTTATTTCATCTGATGTAAAATAGCAAATTATTGTTAAATGGCTGCTGCTAGTCTTTTGAACTAGACCCTCCTCTTTACTGATATGCAAGGGTCTAATTCAATGACTACCAATTCCCTACCAAGTACAGATAACCTATTTTGTTGAGATACCAAATCCTTTTTCTTACTAGTGCTGGTGTTGGACGTACAGGAACATTTATTGCTTTGGGTAGTCTGTTACAACACGTCAAAGATCATGATTGGATTGATATTTTTGGATTATCTTGTGAAATGAGACAACATCGTAATCATATGATCCAAACAGAGGTAGGTCCAATGACATATCACACATATTCATATATATTGCTATAGGCTCAGTATGTATTCATACATAAAGCTATGTTGGAAATCTGCGAGTCAAGATCCACTTTTAGTGCGAGTAAACATCTCTCTTCTTTCAGTCCTATTTATGCAAATGGTAAGATAAAATTTTACTGTTTATGCTTATTTTGAGTGGGTAACACAAAATATTATACACCTCAGTACTAAATTATAGATTTATTAGAGTGTTGTATTTATAATGTCATTTATTTTTTTCTTTTCCTTATTATATAGTGGGTGTCAGTTCGTCACCAGGTATCTCTCAACAAAGTGATATGTTTGGTGACTTGTTAAGTGAAGAGGCATCATCAGGGAGACCTTATGAAGAAAGTCGATTCTAAATTATCATTATTAACATTATTTAATCATATTTAATTAATCAACATAATTGTTTAAATGGTAATAAATTATATCATTGATTTTTACAGCTTTATAAGTTTACTATCAGACATTGATGTTAAGATGTATTGTAGTGTTGTTATATTTTATACTTTCATTTACAATTAACTAGTAATGTGTAACAGAAGGGGCAAGCTAGGCTCTCCCACAAGTCCAAAATTGTTTATTAACAGAGTGGGGTTTGTCCCACAATAATTATAATTATCACGAGGAATAAAAATATTTGCAAATATTATATATGACTTGCCTTTACATGATTTTAATGTTAAACTTAATATGACATTCTGTCCAGTGTCTATGATATTCAGTTTACGTTAGCACATTAACCTGGTTTAAATTTTAGTCCCTTCAATTAGAGCTAAAGTTAACCCTCAAATACAACTGTTTACACATAAGCAGGCTATGTACATATCACACTCCACAATTTTCATTATTATAATTATTAATAGTTATAATATTAATTAGTTTCATATTATAATATTAATTAATGTAGGGTGTTCCTTGTGGCTTAGCTTGGAGTAACTGTATACACTGTAAAATAAACCAGGGCTAATTTTTAGCCCAGTATTTGACCTAGGAAAATATATGAGTTAAATTTAACTCGGGATAAACATTTAATTTACACTACTAATTAACTTAACTCGGAAACTAACCCAAGCAAGTTATAACTTGGGTTAATTGGTCTAGGGTAAACGCAGTTTTAGTCATTAGAGTACGGGGTAACTCTACTCTACTTCATTTTTCTCCATTCGAAAGTGGGCGGCGAGGTCACCTACATTAAATTACTGTGGTAACTGTCATGGAAAGCAGATTTTGGTGGAGAGATAGTTCGGCCTTTCGTGGGGCAAGGGACTACGCTGTGTTCACAGGATTGCATTTTATGGCCGAAGATGGGTATTGTACCAATATTTCAATGACTTTACAACCGTCGATGTTTCCAAAGGACTTGTTTGAATATGCTGTAAAAATCCAACCTGGATTCAATACAGTAATTGATGC
This sequence comes from Xestospongia muta, assembly GCA_963693285.1. NCBI lineage: Eukaryota > Metazoa > Porifera > Demospongiae > Haplosclerida > Petrosiidae > Xestospongia > Xestospongia muta. The sequence goes on along the minus strand of OY848929.1, from coordinate 3,717,141 downwards.
AGCCAGCAAGGACCACGATTTCTTATTACAATGCTTTGACAGGTAGTATAACTCAGTCTAATGATTGTCATTATGTCTATGTTGAGTCCATTGTATTTAAACTACCTGCTTGTAAAATTTGTCCAAAGATTTGGTATTAAGACAGACACTCAGTAATTTTACTGTTAAGTATGTTGACATGTAGGGGCACAAAATAAGTTGAAAGTCTAACACCCAAATAGTGTTGCTTTAGTATAATAGAACATTGTACTGTAAGTAACTTGACAAATACTTTGTGTCTTTTAAGGTTTAGTCTTTGTCGTCATGGTGAAAACTAGTTCACATATAGTAACTTCAAATATACACTCTTCAAGACATATTCTTTCAACTCTATGTCAGTTGCCTAGATTTGCCAGGATATGAGCCGTATTTAAACTGTGAAACATTCCCGTTTTTACACAACAGTAGATACATGTAATTAGATAACATAGTAATGACAACTTTAATTAAACTTCCTTATTAGTACATCTTGGTATGTTGTTAGGTTTTATGTGTAAAAAGCAATAACAATAAGGTCAACAACTAATGTTATCAAAATGAAATTTTGACATAAAATTTTAGTTAAAATTTGGTTTTGGTAGATGCAAAACATTTAATTTTAGTATTGTCTTTAATTTAGTATACCAAAACAACACTACACCCAAATTAATTAGTCATGAAATAAATATACAGCTCTCATTTCATAATGATATGTCTTGTTTCATTTATACAAAGGATTATTCCATCAGATCCATTTGTAAAAGGACTTTTTGACATTTACACAGAGACCAAGAAGCAAGGGAATCTACAGGTATGTCATTTGTTAGTGTAATGATTACTGACTTCCTAAGCCAATAAGTGATATTGTCATACTAAAAAATAATGTGTATAATTATTCTAAATTCAGTAATAATTAAGTAATATTGTAGCATCTTATGTACAACATATTCCCAACAAAAATACCTAAATCACCATTTTCTTTACCAAGAACTAGACTTTATTTAGAAGTGTTTAAATACAAATATCAGACATAATATGGAATAAAATAATATTGTACTCTAAAAAATCGTTGACATACATATTTCACCAAAAAGACTTGTTGTTATTATTTCAGACAACGACACTTGGTATACAGCGATCTGATTATATGATTGATATTAAAGGTAACACAATAGGACTGAAACAAGTTGAATTAAACACTATTGCTGCTGGTAATCCTGGCTTAAACAACAGAATAAAGGGCTTTCATCAGTAAGACACTTTCTTAATTTACTGAACTGAAGTGATGTCAGATGGTCAATTGTTGTTTTATATGAGATATCTTTAGAACATTGTCAACAAATTCATGCTGTCATATGACATCTGTGTATACTGTGTAATTTTAATGATTTGATTTATTTGAAAATTTAATGATTCATTTACTTGTACATTTAATGATTCATTTATTTGAAAATTTAATGATTCATTTACTTGTACATTTAATGATTCATTTATTTGAAAATTTAATGATTCATTTATTTGTACATTTAATGATTCGTTTACTTGTACATTTAATGATTCATTTATTTGTACATTTAATGATTCGTTTACTTGTACATTTAATGATTCATTTATTTGTATATAGGTACATACAGTCTCGTTATTTGCCAATTGGATCCAGTCCAGTAAGCTAAGTCATAACTTAACTTTGATATCAATTCTGTCATTATTGTCTATTGTTAGTCTTATGATTACTGTCAGTTGGGACTACCTCGGTATAATAGCAATAGCATTATCCCTACAAAATAGTACACATAGTTTTGTAACAATCCTTATCACCAATCTTCATTAAACATATTTGCAATAGATTTCTGTGTTTGTCATGGAAATTATAGCATACATATAGTAGTAGTTTTCATGCATATAGCTGTAGTTGTCATGGAATGCTACACTTTTAATGTAAAATAAAAATAGGATTAATGTCTATATTTTACATTTAAAAGGTAGCCACACTTTAATTCCTTAACACTAAATTTTGGTTCTTTCATCATTTAAGTATGTCTATATTCTATTAACTTTTCCCTTAAAATACGTTGGATCATTTTTGATAACTTTCAACCAAGTCTTGATTATCATAATTGTTTTCATGCATTTTATATCTTGGCAACTGTTGTTACAGTCTATGTCAATAAATATCAGGGTTCATACAAAGGGGAGTTGTCCTGGAAACTCCTCCCACTGAATTTTAAAGGTTGTAACATCAGTAGTAATATTACAAGTACATATGTGATGATTTAATAATATATACATGAATACAATAGTTAGAGTAAGATACTTTTTCACTGAAGTCTATCAAAGAAAGTTCAGGTCCATAAAGCATGGAAACTCTTAACAGAGAGCTGGATACAGAGTATATCTCAAACTCTTTGGAGCAGTGTGCAGCCTCTCACACTGTTACGTTTATGATCAATTGTTTTCCCTCCTTCCAAAAAATAAATCCTGTATGAACTGTGAATATTCTGAATTACTATAGCCAGCACTACCACACATACAAGTGTTAACTACTGTTAGATTTAATTAGAAAGTAACAAACTTCCATGCAACGTCTTAATTGTTATTGACACCACAGACTAATTTTGGCATGCACCTACACTAGCCAACGCTAATGGTATGGTTTATTACAATTCATTGTAAACAATCATAGGATGATTTAGCAATGATATCAACTTAATTTTAAATTATAAAAATAATTATGAAGGAAGACACCAAAGTTTTGTTCTGTACTATGTTGTTGCCCAATCATATATTATTTTTTCACTGTAGCTTGTTCCTTTTACTAATGTGGTTCTGCCTTCTGTTGTTGATGCTATTGCTTTGTCATGGAAGGAATATCATAATCCTGAGTAAGTTGTATTACTTCAAACTATTAGTTTGGGATTTGTATGGATAGGGCACAGGTACTTTTTGTTATAACCAAAGGTGATCGAAATTTTTATGATCAGCGTGTAGTAGAATTTGAGCTGTTTAATAAGTTAGTTACCGCTATAATATTATATCTTTGAATAATTGTGTTGTAATAATTATAGACATCAAATTAAATCAATGAGAAAGACCTTATCTGAGATTGCTGATGAAGGACAACTGGACAGAGACAGAAAGCTTAAAGTGTATGTGCAACATTGAGTATTAGATGACATATTTGACTTTTTGATTTCTGTAACTTTTAGGGGTACTATTGATATAGCAGTTGTCTATTATCGTGCTGGTTACAGTCCAGATCATTACCCAACTTCAAAGGTATGAAGTTTTTTGCACAGGTGTTTATCTATTTGAGTAGGAGTGGCATGCTCGGAAAATTCTTGAACTATCAAGAGCTTCAAATTGTCCATCTGTTGCTTATCAATTGATTGGATGTAAGAAAGTACAACAAATGCTTTGTCTGCCTAATATGTTAGAAAGGTAATTTGTTTTTGATTCTTATTATTGCTGATTCTGTTCATAAATCTCATTAGATTTTGTTCTGATCCTATTATGGTGGCAGACATAAAAGGTACATTTGCTAAACAATATGCTCTAGACCAAGTAAGTTTTGGTAATCAGTTTAGCCTATGTTATAATAACTTGTTTCTATAGACACCGGAAGGTGATGCAGCAGTTGAGATGGGCTTAAAAAATCCTCATAGTTATGTTATGAAGCCTCAAAGAGAAGGAGGAGGTACTTAGAAATAATCATGACTATTTTGTATGACATGTAAGCTTACATTCAACTTTGAATATAAACATGAAGATTTTTCACAATTTTTACAAATTGTGCTTATTTTGAGAAAATTTAACCACAAAAAAATAATACTATATGTAGAATCAATGGGCAGGGGTATAATCTTGCAATTTTTTAGCCTGGAAATTTTTATTTGGATAGAATCCATACAATATTTTTATTTCAAATATTTGCTCCATGTACCATGTGTCTTTAAACCTCATGAATATTCAATTTTTTGTAGCTTTATATCTCCAAATTTCATGTTATATGTTAACAATGATGTGGTTAACATTAATTTTATAGGTAATAATTTATTTGGTGATGAGCTATATGCTAAGTTGTCTGAGCTAAAGTCTTCTCCTGAAAGAGAGGCCTATATCTTAATGGATCGTATTAATCCACCTGGACTACCCAGTGCCATGATGAAAAGTGACAGTAAACAAGCTGTAGATGTTATTTTAGAAAGTGAAACAGGAATTTTTGGAGTTTTTGTGAGGTATGCACTAAATAGTCTTAATGAAACAAAGTGTTTGTGTTTAGGAAGTCTAAAACTAATGAAGTATTGCTGAATGCTTTTGGAGGCTACATCAATAGAGAGAAACCTTTAGGTCAAGATGAAGGAGGAGTATCTCATGGTGATGGTGCTTGTGGCTCAATATGTCTTGTGTCACAAGATCAGTATATGCAATCAATTGTACTATCAAAACAATAGTTGATTTCTTATAATTTTTAATATTGCAATCAATTGTACTATCAAAACAATAGTTGATTTCTAATAATTTTTAATGTTTTATTGAATTTTTTGCAATACACTAAAACAAATTATTAACAATTTTCATAAAATTAATAACAAAGAATTACTGTACATGTTGTAAGTCATAGTAACAGCATACACTCCAATGTTCAAAAATTGAGATGGTTCACGAAAAAAAATTAAGAGATCTTTCTGTATCCCAATTCTGTCATTTTCCGCTGAGATTTTGCCAAGACAATCATAGCAATTCCATTTGCAAAAAAACTTCTGATTGTCCCAGGAACAATGCCTCGATAAAGAGCAAACAGTCCACCTCTTTCTCTCACAACCACTATCCTTTTCCACACTGGTAGGTCCTTTCCATAACCCCCTTGCACCTGTGATTTCATATATTCTAATGGCCATACAATCCACCATGCCATAGTAGCTGCAACCCCTCCCATTAAGAATGGTCCTAATATAGGTCTAGTCAACAAGTTTGGATAAAATCGTCTTGTTGAGTCATATAGAATGAAAAATGTGCACAGTAGTCCAACACTTCGACACCATGTTACTCCAAAGCCTTTGTATACATGTTGTAGTTTCCATGATTGTAGAGTCTGTCGACATATCTTTGCATACTCCAAAGGAGTCTCAATTAGTGCTCGGACAGTACCTCCTCCTAAACTACCAATTATGACTCGACTTTCTAATCCAAAAGTGCCTGGTATTTGGTACTTACCAATTGATGAATCCATATATGTATAGATTGCTTCATAAGCAGCAAACTGAGAAGATCTGTACATACTTGATCCAAGTAATGGAAATAAAGCACCTCTGTATAAGCCACGAACCCCCTGATCACGCACAGTCTTTATGAATGAATGGATCATATTTCTACTTTCAAAACCTCTCATTGCCTGCATTCTAGTTTTAATTGTATCGAAAGGATGCCCAACTACTACAGATGTCATTCCAAAAAGGGCACCTGGCACAAGGGTGATTAACCCTTCTTTCCACCAAGCTGTTCTCCTCTCATTGTGCATCTTGCCACAGCCAAATTAATTATGTGATTATAAATATAGATTAGATACTGTATTTGAACTTTCTATACACAATAGAACAAGGTAACCACAGATACCAAGAGATGAGAACCACAAACTCTAATTAATATTATTTATAAGAAGTTATTCCTACTATAGATTATGCTCCCACTTCCTGTAAAAACGGAGCCGTGCACTAACAGGCTTTAGTATTGATGTAGCCAAGTTTATGAAGTCTGAAGTCTTATTGCTGAATACTTTGCAATCAATGGGAAAGATCTTTGGGTCCATGTTTGTGGTTTAACGTGTCTTGTATGTGTAAGACTATAAATACTCTCAAATAACAGTTGATTCTAAATTTGAATTTGTTATATTATGGAGTAAGCTCTTTTATTGTATTGTTGTAAACAAGATGTTGTCAATATTTCATATGAATATAGTACTCAATTTTTTAGAAGTTTTATTAGTTTTACATAGTGTTGTGACTTATCAGTAGAAGATTTGCTTATTAATATATATATTGTGTGTGTGTGTGTGTGTATTTATATATTTATACTTGATTGAAAAATATATTAGACATCAGAAAACCAACATACAAGCTATTGTAATAAAAATTACTACATTGGATATTTGTTCAGAATCAAGAATTTTTCTAAGTATGTTCTTAAGTATATATCTACACTATGTTCTAAAGTATATATCTACACTATGTACTAGTTCAACAATTACTGGTTTCCTACCATCAGCCAGAAGGAGTTGTTCAGCTACACGTGCTTGAGAACAGAATTGATAATATCAATCACTTTGGCGACATCATTGATTCCACTCTCAACATCTTGTATAATGCCTTTCTTCTCGGGAGCTAGTTTCTTGAGCTCATCCAATAGACTATTGAGAGCTGGAGTAAGCTCTTTTGACAACCACTCTAAGATCCCCTCAGTGGTTGGTATTGCAGGAAAATCTTTCATTACTTTCTTACCAGCTTCTAGAGTCTCAATAAGTGGCATTCCATTTGCACTTAAAATAGTGTTTTTTCTGTTTCTTTGACCAAAAATATGCTCCACAATTTCAATCAGTTTCTTTAAAAACTCCAATACTTTGCTGCTATGAGCCAAGACATGTTGAGCTTCAGCAAATTTCTCGTGAAGATAATGATGAAGTTTTTGATACTCTTTGCGTAATTTCTCACTCATTTTGTATATGAGATGTATGATAATAAAAGATCTTCAATGGGATTTCTATTTATACTTAAAATATTTAATCATTGTTTGCAGACACTATTATACTTGTTGATTACATTGCCAATCAAAGTCTAGACAATGTGTTCAAATAATAGTTAATTAATTATTAAGTGTAATTAATTGTAATGACACCAAACAGCACTCTAATCAGCAGACAACACATACTCTAACACATAGGGGTAAGAAAGGGGGTGGCAGGGGGCTAATCGCCCTGGTTTGCACTCAAGACTATGTTCATATGAAGTTCATGAAGTTTGATAGCCATGGTTAATGTCATAACCTAATTAGACTGTATCGAACCATACCAATGACTTCTGCTATAGCGGAACACACTTTTTCAACCTTAAGCCAACTAAAAAACTACCTATGAAGTACTATGACACAAGAACGACTAAACCATGTCATGCTGTTACATACACATAAGGACTGTACTGATAACATAAACTTATTAGAAATAGTTTAAAGAGTTTATTTCCTTTAACAACAGACGAATTAATTTTTTGGTCATTTTTGATGTTTAATAATATAATGCAACTAAATATAGGATCAGCCCCCCCAAATTAAACTTCATTCCTACCCCCCTGGTCTAACATATAGAAAATAATGGGATGACCCTATCAGAACATGGTAATGATCCTGTTATAATAACATCTTAATTGTATTAGTACAAGGAACATCCCTTTTTCCAACCAAGTGATTCAATTCTATCGTAAATATTAGAATATCTATGATTCTATAATAGCACTTGAAATCAGTCAAAGTTGGTCTAGAGGCTGCTATAAGCTAGCAGCAAACAACACAATGATATAATGGAGAAATGCATAATTACATTTAGCAATTAAAGCATAAAATGATTTTAGAGAACACAAAATAAAATAGTAAGTCATTCACTAGAGGGATTCATCCTTTTTCTCCTTCTTTTCTTGAAATGAAGGGTAGGATTACTCTGAGTAAAGTAGCCACACTGGACAAGAGCTGCTTGTTGACAGTGAAGAAGTTCAGATAAAGGTATATGTCGATGACCAGAATATTTTGAAACAGGAATCCAGCTATCAGGGATTACTCTAGGATGCCAACATACCAGATAGTCTGGTTCATCATGACCCTTGATAGTCCTTTTACCTATAACCTATAAGAAAGAAAGTGTTGCAACTAAAATGCCTGAACTTGAATTCACAGTATGATTTTCCATGCAAGCATACATTATTGTACTTTCTTTAGTACATAATTTATGATTAACAACCAGATAATTATAAAGACTTACTTTTCCTTTCAAATGTAAAGTCTCTTGAGTAGAAATGCTTTCACCATTTGTTGAATGCTGTACTAATTGAGAAAGAACAGCAGTTCTAACAACAGACATTGTCCTAGAGTCTATTGCATCATCATGAATAAGACCACCTAAAGTAGATGAATAAGATTCCATTATTCCATCAGTTGTCATCCTTTGCTATTATGTATATAATAGTACACTACAGGAATCAACACATTCTATATAATTCCTTGCAGTTCATGATGATAAACAAAACAATGTGAAAATTATGCCACATTCTAATTACACATACCAAACAACATTATAAGTACATTATTGTTACAAATCAAGACTTCGCTATTACTGGGTACCAACAAAACCAACTCATCCATCAATCCATCTATTACCATTAACAGGGATAGGTAGAGGACTGGTACAAGGAGCAGATGAAAATTTGATGCTGGAATGAAGTGGTATACGGACTTTTAAACTCAATGGTCTCTTTTTCTTATTATCTGAGTGATTAGAACTTTCATCATCAGAAACAGTTCCGTTACAAAATTTCTTTAGAGGGGGTGGGGTCAGGCTATTAGTGCCGTTAGTCATAAAAGGGAATGAATGAGAATTTGTCGGTTTGGGTCGTTTTTTACTTTTCTTTAGTTTCTGAGGTGGGGAGGGTTCTAGGTGGAGTTGTAAGTGGTTATTGAGTGTTTCTACATTCCAAAATGACTGATTACAACCATTCATAAGACATTTATAAGGCCTCTCATTAGTGTGACGACGCATGTGCTGAGTTAGCCAACCTTTCTTCTGAACAATCCGATTGTACACTTTACATCCTTCCCATAGGCAATACGCAAAATCTAGTACATTGAATAATTCTACATGTTCTTTTGTCACATGGTCAGCGAGTTCTTGGACAGTTTCATAAGGACCACTGTTTGTACAACCCGACCATTTACAAGAGTTTTTAGCAGTAGAAGTAGTAGTGTTACAAACAGTAGAAGATGGACACGGAGAGGCCATCAACGCCATCAGACATCCTCAAACTAGAACCACCTCAAACAAAAGTGAGACACTCCCAAAGAAATTGAACAATAATTGTTATCATCCGGTAGCTGTTATTAAACTCAATGGTTATTAAAACTCAATTATTACTATTACTATGAATATTACTATGAATATTACTATGAATATTTATATTTCTTTCTGCGTTGTTTTGGAGTTTCCAGTTCTGTATCTATTGATAAATTAGGTTTCTTAGTTGCAGGTGGAAGTAAAGCAACACCATCATCATGTATCTTTTTCTTGTCCTTTTTCCTTTTCTCTTTGGTTTCATAGTCCCCATTAGTAGAAGCTTGAGCTATAGGGACAAGTATAGCTTCATTATGATCATCTTGATCTTGTACTTTTTTGTACTTTGACTTCTTTTTGATTACATCAAGATCATCATCAACAGTATCTAGTTGAGTATCTTCATTATATAACTTTCTTTTATGTTGTTTCTTCTCTTTGGTTTTGTCAGGTTCATAGTCGGTAACATCAAATTGGGTAACTTTGTCAATGATATTTCTTTTATGTTTCTTCTTCTTCTTTTTAATTTCATCAGGGTCACCACCATTAGTATCACCTTTGGTACAAGATGCTTGTGCTTCTTTGATATGGTTCTCCATCTTGTCATCATTATGGCAAGTATCAGTTATTGTCTTAACTGTGTCTTCAGTGGATGGAAGTGCTGTGTCCTGATTAAATATTTCCCATAGTTGACTCATTGTAGTTTTATCACGTACATTAACACTATTTTTGACAAAGTTCTATTTAAAAGGTAAAGAAAAAGGTAGTAACAGATATCCTAATTGAGGTGAGTAATGATATCACAAAGGAGAGGTGGATGGGAAGTAGTCTCGTCACCAGACTACCATGCCCCGAGTGTAAAGGCAATCTGGAGACTAGACTAGCAGGAAGCAAGACGATTGACACATACCCACAGTTAGTGATATAATCTATTTCAATAAATTTAGGTAATTTAAGATACCATTTTTGCTAATTTTTGCTTTTACAAAAAGTTACTTTTCAATTTCCAATCAATATACTCTATTGATGAAGTAAAAATATCAGGTTTCATAACACCATCAATATATGGACTTACAATTAAAAGATATCAATAGTCACTGTTATATTAATGAAATCAATGCTCATAATAGCATTATGTCAGTGATATGTACAATTATTAATGACTGTACCTCAAACTTTGCTTTCTTTCTGGGTATATTGGGATATTCCAATATTATCTCTATCAGTTTCCCAATATGGGAAGGATAAGTACCACTAGTTACAGCTTCTGATATTTTCTATAGAATGTAACACAAATAATAGTATAGCATAGTCTTTACTGGTCCAATGTTATCTATTTATATGTGACTAACATATGACAACTATATTAATGTGGTAGTGATATGTCTACAAGATATTCTAAGATAATGCTGTGATTTACATTAGGGTCATTTAGTGTATAGGGTGCAAGTAATGGAAAACTGTACTGTAGTGGTACATTATAGAAGATTTAACTTGTTTAAAGATACTAGGAACTCCACCCTACATTGACCACACCCCTTTATTCTAAATAATATGCATAAACTTACGCAAGTATAAACTTAATATAAAGTTACATTCAGAGTCTCAGCAGAGAATGCTATACTTTGAAATGAAATAACAATACATCTTTGACCTTATACTTAGAGCATACAAATGCATTAACTTCACACTGGAGTCTTTCTGTTGAGACTGTAGACATTTCATAGTATCAACTCATAACTGGAGGAGTATATAGTGTGAATCATCTGAAAAATACCTGAAGCCATTCTTGCTGTTTTTTCTCTCCTTTTGTCTGTCCACCTTTTTCTCCTTTAAACAGAGGTCCTTGATATTTCTCAGCTTCAGTTACACAACTTGTATGACTCGTGTACTCATCACCATAGAAGTCTCGACCACAATCCATACAAGACAGCACTGTACAATTAGGGCATTCTATTTGCCAGTGTTTGTCAACTTTATTCTTTTTAATAGATTGTCCACATGCATTGCATGTAAAAAACACCATGATCTCTGATTTGAGTATAACAAAGCACGTGTACGGGATGACTTGCTGAATTTGATTGGCCAATTGCTTTAGACACGCCCATTATTAGCGGCAAGCGCGAATCAAGAAGACAACAATCATCACCTTTTAAAATGGCACACAGTTCTAATCATGCTTTTGTTGGTGTACGCACTAGAGGAGGCATTAGTGGACAGAAGTCAGTTTTCAGTCAAACGTTCGGTGTAGATTGGCAGAAACTAGTGGATCTAAGACATAGTTATAGTGAAATGATAAAAGCTGAAATAGAGAATGACTTGGACAAAATGTGTGCTAAAAACCATCTTAGAGTAAAGTAAGCACATTATAATATTGTCTAATTGTTATCTATATTTGTAGTCGTAGCAGTGTTGTGTCTGAACAGCACAGTTTTGTGATTGTACCCTCTCAGAAAACACCATCAATTGACCGACCCAGACAATTAAAGCCACACCCCTCTTCCATGGAGAAAAAAGAGCCCAGCTCTCCTAAACCTAATAATAGAAGCTCACTCGCAATAAAGGGACTAGAAATTCAACTAGAGAGGACCAGTATTGACAAAGTCAAAGATACTGATACAAATAATATGTCATCTGACAATGTTATTGCTAAACAAACTCGTCAGTCTAAAATGAAAGAAAAGAAACCTCAAGCTCTTAAGGATGCAAATAATGAAACAACTCGAGTTTTACGGAAGAGAAGGATTGTGTCATCAATTAGTCTCGAGGATAAAACCAGTACAAAATCTGATCGTGAGAGAACACGAGTAATAAAGAAATTACATACACCTCCACAAGACAATCTTGATAATATTCCGAATATCTCTCTTAATGACAATCAATTTGACAGTTCTCACCACCAACCTGAAGTAGAAACAGTCCAGCCAAGCAATAGTTCTACTGAGTACATGACCTGTTCTTCTGACCACGTATCTCCTCAATCTCAGTCACGACTGTCATCTGATCAACCACTATCTCAACCTTCAAGTCACGAATATTTAACACCACCTGTAGAAATTTCACCTGTAATAAACAAAATTGATCAGCAAGCAAGTCAAATTAAGAATACAACTTTTGAATTTTCTAATACATCTCCACTAAACCAAACTGAAACAGTACTAAACCATAGTACCTCTCCACAGAGCCAAAACATAAATGATGATACTACTTTGATAGGCAAAACTGCAATTGTGTTAACCCACAATACTCCGTGCCTAAACCAGACTACAGACCATGGTACTCCTCCCCTAAACCAGACTACAAACAATGCTACTCTTCCCCTAAACCAGGCTACAGACCATGGTACTCCTCCCCTAAACCCGACTACAGACCTTGTTATTCCTCCCCTAAACCAATGTGTGACTCCATTAAATCAGAACCAGGGTTCACCTCAAACCCCATCAACCCAGGAGTATCAATCACCTTTGATGTCACAGCTAGACCTAGATTTTACATATGTTGTTGCAACTAGTCCTAAGCCAACCCGCGTTGACATACAACAAAACAATGATGAAGATATGGAGACAGAGCTGGAGACAAGAAAAGGTGGGAAAAGGCTACGTACCTCATCTATGGGATCAGGATCTGAATTACAAGCACCTACTCAATCGCCCAAAATAGCATATAGTGATGATGACAGTAGCGATAATAAATCACTTTCTAATGCTGTTACTGATACAAATACCAAGATTAGTATGTGGAAGGACCTAATGAATTTGAGGGTAAATTTCTGTAATATATAATCATTAGGATTAATTGCAGATAGTCAATTTTTTGAAATAGCTGTAATTACGTCCCATTTTTAGATGACCAAAGTTCCAAATATACCAGCCACTAAATCTCTTCTATCAGCTCGAAATTCACCTATAAAAGCAGCTGAAAATATGGAGGTAGGGAGTGTCTGTAATAATGCACTTTGTTGTAAATTATGATTTTAGTTGAGGCAAAAAATTATGAAAGCCAAAATAAATGAAAAATCTGAAAAAGAAGAAGCAAGAAAGAGGGAATTGGAATTAAAGCGAGAAAAAGAAAGACAAGAAAGGATTCGTAGAAGAGAAGAGAAGGCCAGAAAAGTTGCTGAAAACAAAGCTGCTCTCCAGAAAAAAGCAATTGAAAAGAAAAAGAGAATAGAAGCACAAAAAGAGAAACCAGATGAGGTAACACACAATAGGTACTTCAATAATTGAATAGGATAATGTTTCTAGGCTTACACTATAAAGAAAAAGGAGACAGAAGAGAAAGGCCAAAAGTTAAAACAAAGACACTTGGCTGCAGAACAGAGACGGAAAGAAAAAGAAAAGGAAAACAATCAAAAGTTACAAACTATTGAAGGTAATTCTGTTCTATCTGCAATATCCACTTACTATTTATTAAAGAGGAGAGACGATTACAAGAGGAACTTCATCGTAAAAGACTAGAGTTAAAAGATGAAGAAAGACAGCGAAAACAACAAGAGAAAGCTGAGCAAATGAAAATGGTGATTGAGTCACATAATGCTGCTATACAAAAAGACAATCCAGTAATAGCTACAACCACTGGATCAGAGCCTCCTATCAAGCCTACACAACAAGGTAATACATTATAATCATTGTACTTTAAGTATCATTTCATATTGTATAGCTTCCTTTAAACCTGATCCCAAAAATCAAGGTAACAATAATACTTTATAACATTGCTATAAATACTATATAATACATTTAGCGTCGTCATCAGATATCCCTATATCTCAAGGTACTACCAACTTTCATAACATATACATTTATTCATTATTTTAGTACCATCATCAGTTGTTACAGATCTTCCTAAATCTCAAGGTAACTAAATCAACATACAATGGTTATGTTATATAATACACTTTAGTATCAACAACCATTATATCAGAACCTCCTAAACCTCAAGGTCAGTTTATAGGCGTTATCACTTTCAAGTTTTCTTATAATTTATTAATATTGTAATAAACTAATAATGTCTTTAGGACCATCATTGGCAACATCAAGTACCTCTTCAATGTTACCTGCTCCTATACTCAAGTCTAAAACACAAGGTAATTATTATAATTATGATTCACACTAATTTATTTATACACTAGGGTCGTCAATTGATAATCTTCCTGAGAAAGCCACACCCATATCTAAATATGGTAATATTCCTTCATATGAAATTACACCAGTCAACAAGGTATCTTTACATATAGTATATTGGGAAAAATTGTACCAATTTGATGTATGGTGGATTAAAATTTATTATAATATTGATAACATCAATATTAAAGTTTGACGGTTTTTAATTTGCCAGAAAATTAATATTTTACTAAATTTCCTTTTATGGTATATGATAAATTCTATATTTTATAGGATCCATTAGTAGTAGCTGATAACTATGATATTACTGAGTTGGATAGTGGTGACAGCTCTGATGATGAAGACTGTCCTAAAAAGACTGTTCCTATGTGGGCAGCACCCTCTAATTTACATCGAATTATGGCTGAACAAGAATGTTTGACCACGCAAAGAACAGTAGAGAGAATTTTTCCACCAGAAGAACTTTTATTGACACCAGATTTGAGTAAGATTTTTCATCGCACTAAAAAAAGGTTTTTTAAGCGAACAAGTTCCGCCCAATGGACATCTCCTATATTAAAGAAATCTCGACCAGTAAATAACAAGCTGTAACTGGTAATGAGTGACATGTTTGTTTTGTTAATGCATTAATAATCATTACATTACTTTTAGTAACTTATACAACAATGTTTGTAGACCCTTGCATTTGGTAATAATAATAGGATCATAACTAAAAATTTATACAATAATAAATGCAGTCTCTATTAGTTATCTTTTTCACGCAGTTCTAAAACTTCATGCAATAAAGTATCGATATCATTGTTTGTTTCAGTAGTAGATGTCACATGTTCATTGTTATCTACATCAACACTCTCTGATAACATTTCAAGTTGATCCTCTGTCTCCTCTGGTATAGTGTCAATAATTCGTAAATCTATTTGTAATTTTTCAGCAACTTCCTCAACTAGTTTCCTTGTCTCGTCAGTATTGTCTTCACAAGGGTCACTGTCATCAGCCGTCTCATCATACTAGTAGTACATGTTGATGGTAATTTAATTTTTAAACATTATATTATACAAACCTGGATGGCTATTGGTTGAGTAATTTCTTCATTGTTTTCTGTGGGTATGCTTAAATTGCTACTAGCTGAGCGTCTTCTCAATGGTGGAGGTTTAGAAGATGTGTCATCTTTACTACTTTTCTTTGTGTCTTTTTGTTTCTTTTTTTGACTTCTTTTTGGATTAAAAGCTTGTGGAATCTTTGTTTCATTAGTTATTGGATTATAAAGGAACTTGTTACATTTTCTTGACTCAACTTCAATCCATTCCTAATGCAAAGGAACTAAGTATCACTCCTTCATTATATACTTAACTCACAGAGGAAGGGTTAGAGAGACTGTACACTACTTGAAGAATAGTATGACCAATTGGTACAAACTGTTCCAGATTTAGTACTCCATCTATTGACTTTTCTCTAAATAATTGATATATTGCTTCCATTTGTTCTGTATAGATACGTTCATTCATAAATGGAGATCTTAAAAACTATAAGAAAAACAATAAAAGGTCATTGCTATAAGCAAAGCAGATGTAACTACAATTGGTTTATTGGAAGCTTTGCTAGTACATTTCTTACACTATAAAATTCATTGCTATCAATGTAGCCATCACGATTACTATCAGCTGTCACAAACAAGTCAACAATGACATCCTCAAATAAATCATCTTTTAAAAAGGGACGATAGTCATCTGGGCGATCTTTCTGGATTAGTCCTGTTGTTTTTTGCATGTATATGTACCCCATATTTGGAGATGATAACTGTAACCATTCTTCTTCAACATAATATCCATACTGTTGCTGTTGGTAAAGAAATCACAAATCAAAATGCTTAGAATATATATGCTATCACTAACTAGTTGAAACTCCATTCTTTGTGCAAGTCTTTCAATGAGTAACCAAGGTAATATGGATCCAGCCTGTATCACTGGTATCATTCCATTGCCATATAAATCCAATTGACCTGTCCAAAGTTGTTGTAGCAAGTAAATTGTATTAATAAGACATATACTTGTAATATAAAGTAGTTCTTCATGGTCTAGTGGTAAAGCAAGATCATTAGATTCCAACAGTTGGTAGACCTCCTCAAAGGGAATGAAACCTGAGCTTAATCTATCAATCCTAACATTAACAACAACATTACAGACATAAGTGATATATTATAACATACATAACTAATTGCTCAGTAAAAAGACGTGTTAATTCTCCCATACTAGTCTGAGAATCAAGAAGAGTTGACATGTGAACAGGTTGTTGTTCCCTTTCTTCTTCCATTTCATGCATTACATCAGACTGCTGTACTGTAGTCAGAACTTCTACAAGAGATCAGTCATGTGATAATCATGTGACAATACTATAGACCTTGATCTTCTCTTGTTATAGGAGTTTCAATAGGTTCTTCCATTTCTCTGAGTTGGTTGTCCAATTCTTTAGCCTCTTCTTTTTCTTCTTCTTTTTCTTCATCTTCTCCTCTATCTTCTTTTTCCTCTTGTTTGTTCACTTCTTGAAGAGAGGATGTTGAAGCAACTACTTCTCTTTCTCTGGATGCAGGTACAGAGTAAGGAGAAGAGAGAGGAAGAGGTTCAGGTGTTGTGACAGACAAAATAGGTGATGTCTACAGAATAGTGTGGTATATATGACCATATAAACTTCAACAAAAATACCTCTAACTTCCGAGTTTGATTTTTTTTCTTTTTCCACTTTGTTTGTGATAAAGCTATCATTCTGAAAGAAAACAGCATGCATCACAGATTGATATACGCAATCAATATACCTATTGTGAATACGATCTGATTCTCTGTGCCAAATAGCAGTCTAATAAAAATTCAATGAGTATCGTCATTATAAATCTAATCAATAATCTATCAAATACCTTGCCAAATGTTCTTTCATAAGTAATCATTTCAGCTTCTTCCTGTTGTTGTTGAGCAGCATTTCGTCGTGTTTGTTCACTTAGTTTGATCTTGTCAAGTAATTCTTGTAGTTGCTTCTTCCGAGCTTTCTTCTTTTCAAGTTCCTTCATTTTTGAGAGCTATAATAAAGATATATGAAATTGTGAACAATACAAAAGGAGCACCTCTCGGTCTCTTTCTATTTTCTCAATTTTTTTCTTTTGTATCTTTTCCCATGATGTTTTCCTTTCCTCGGCCCTTGTCTCGCTCAATTGATAGTGTTTAGGAAGCCTCACTTTTTGTTGATTCTATTTAAGACATCATCTGATATAATCACAACTCAATAAAACTTACAATTAATTTGCTAATTCTTTGTTTTTCTTTCTCTTCCAATTTCTGTAACAGATTGGTATTAATTATGACAAACATTCATGTTTATTTACTTGGATTAGTTGTTCCTTTCTCTCTAGCAATTCGTGTGATCGTATTTTTTGTCTCTGTTCTTTTGTACTAGCAATGACACGAAGATCATCAGTTAGTAGACCCAAATGAACAAGGTGATCCCGAAGAGCATGATTATTGAGAAAAAGCCTTCGACAATGTGGATCATGAAGGCTGCATTACATTACATAGAGGCTTGCATTAAGACTTTATAGGAACATTAATTACCTGTTGTATCCTAATGATGTTAGTGGACTTGTAATTTTAGGGGTATTCCTGCCAGTGAATAAACTACCCTGCTTATCGAATACATCATCAAACATAGCAGCATCATGATAAATATGACAAGGGACATCTTGTCTTGGTGTACCTCTGTGATAAAGAAGAGTAACATAGTACAGTTAATAAAGTCCTTACATATACGCAGTATAGTTTGGTTCATTGAGGGTAGCAGCACGTCTATGAGAGAGGTTATCTGGTCTGTTTCTATGAAGTTGGATGGCATGGCTACTGGCAGCTCTAGCATGAGATGTTCTACAGCAATATGTGGTAACAAGTTACAAATTTTAATAATTTGTGGCTTTAACTTACGGTAATCTTGGCAAATGTATACCCACTGTACGACTCATTTTTGTTGTCGAGTTACTGACTTTCCAGCCCCACCCTTAGAGTTTCAAGTTCATGAATTTATTAAGGTATAAACAACTTGTTTTTGATTCATTGAAATAACTTACTATGAATATAATTATTATGATTACAAGTATTGTACAATCAATTCCATGACATATTGAAGTGTTTTCTTGTCTGATAAATAACCAAGACCCTCTTGACAAATGTGGATGTCAAGTTTGTTAACAAGAGATCGAAGACCATAATCCTCACTTGTGAAGAATGGATGAGATTTATTTTTAATGAGGACGCAATTCTCAATATTAGATGATGTGGGAACATGGAACCATTGACAACGTAATAAGTGATAAAACATCATATACAATTGGACCAGCTCCTCTGGCATAAATGGTAACCATGGATACCAGCTCAACATGGTCCGAACAACAGTATCAATTAGATTAGAATCAGGAGACAATGTGAGAACTGAGCGAGGGAATTGCAATGCAGTCATTGTCTCTATAAATAGAATTGGATCCACTGCTGTGTGAGGTAGTGGTTGATGGAACAAGTCAAATAGAGGAGGTCGACATTCTTGTACTGGACTGTTATTGATGAGGAATACTAACTTGACATGCTCACACAAACTAATCTGTTGAGCTATTTCATAGGCTAGACACGCACCATAACAAACACCAAATAAAGTATAAGGACCATGTTGTTGAACAGATTGGATTGCTCTAACATAATAACTGGCCATGTTCTGAAATGTATCAGTTGGAGTATGAATTGTACGTTGTATTGCAATACTGTAACAATCAAGTGCTTTAGTCAGTTTTATATAAGGTAATGGCCAACCTATAATGCCACCATGAATAAAGAAGATTGGCAACTCATTGTGCTTTTGTTTGTTGAGGACAACAACAGGCTCTGTTGGTTTATATGTTAATAACATTTTTGTCTTCAAATGAGTTTGCAGGATATGTTGCACAGAGTGCTGTGGATAGTGTGCAAGACATTGGGGTGTTATTAATATACCTGTCTCCTGCTGGAGGAGGGATGAGGCTTGGTCAAAGTTACCCATAGATAGGGCCATTTGAAATTTTTCAGAGAGAGAAGGTAGTGGTACTGCATCGAGAAATGATGGCTTCTTATGACTTTCTGGATTAATGACGCATTGGAGTACTTTGAGTGGAAGAAAGGACTGGATATAATGATCTCTTGGAGTTAGAACATTTGGTAATTTATCAAGAGTGAATTGTATGGATAACTTTGATTGTGTGGAGCTATTCTTAGCACATTCTTGACAGTTATAAATTAATATATTGCCATCTGTAGTCACTGACCCAGTAATATTTATTGCAGAACTACTACACAATGTCTGTTGACAGCTCAAACTAACAGTAGATGGTGAAAGAAGTTGTAATGCATTAACCACAGCACTGCTATTGAATCCACCTGACACTTGAAGAGAGAAAGATGCTGGCAAACACTCTGATATAGTCTTCTGTATTTTAGAAGTGACTTGTGGCTGGTTAGTGCTGGACTCGTTTTCTTTCAACATAGGCTGTAATGAAGGGGCAGTGGCCTGGAGTGAGTTGGCTAGAGCCAGTGGAGAGGAATACTGTAAAATATGACTGACATTGATGTTACAGTTTAGTTTCTGATTAATTAAAGCCATCAATTTAACTACAAGTAAAGAGTGACCTCCAAACTCAAAGAAATCACCGTTAACAGGATATTCCGTTAATTCTAAGACACCAGCAAAAATGTCAGCTAACATCAAAGACAATTTGCTCCCTTTGTTTCCTTGCTCTTCTGTGTTTCTCATTTGAACTTTATTAACATATGATTGTAGTTTCTGACAATCTACTTTACCTACATGATTCATAGGCATTTGAGAAAGAGGTACAATCTGACTCGGTATCATGTATGAAGGAAGCTTCATCTTAACATATTCCATCAACTCTTGAGTGACTATGTCTTTGGGAGTGACAAATGCAACCAACTTTGCTGATGGCTTACCATAGTTAATAACTAAGGCACAAGCCTCTAACACTAACTCATAACTTGTTATAACATTCTCTACTTCATGCAACTCAAATCGTTGACCACGTAGTTTAACTTGGTGATCAGCACGACCACAGAACAGCACAGAACCATTAGGTAAATATCGTGCTATATCTCCAGTATAGTACATAATATCATGACCACCATCAACAACACAACAAGGTAAGAACACTGCATCTGTCTTCTCTTTGTTACCATAGTAACCTAAAGCTACTTGAGTACCAGCAATATGTAGAATTCCAGGAAAACCAGGTGGAACAAGATTACCAAACTGGTTTAACACGTACAATGAAACACAAGGCATAGGTTGTCCAACATTAGCTAAGTTTTCTAAATTGATTTTATCATTACATGTGACAAAAGCAACGCATTCAGTTGGACCATAATTATTGAGAACTTTGTTTACTTTCTTGAGCCTCTGATAGCAGGTACTAGAGAAAGCTTCCCCTCCTGTAGTAACTGCTAATAAACTATCTGGAATATCCACACAGCATGCAGCTGTGGGAGTTATAAAGGTGTAAGTGACACCTTCTCTTATATAGGTTATATTCTCTACAATGGTCAGGCAGCTACCAGTAAGTAATGGAGCTAAGAAGTCAACTATATGTGCATCAAATGATACGTTACTAGCTGTTAATGTAATAGCTAATTCGTCGGCAGTGAAACAATAGAGAATATTCTTGATGGCCTCTAAAATGTTTCTGTTGCTAATAGCTACACCCTTTGGGACACCAGTAGTACCAGAAGTATACAAAAGACAACACAACGAATCAAGAGAGTGGTTAATTGGTAGGTGTGGTTTTGATACATTTGCCAGTTGTAATGAGTCTAAACACAGCACACATCCTGAATATTCTCTCAGGTTAGGTAATAATATTGTGTCTGTTATGAGGAGACTGGTATCAGACTCGTGAAGAATCAGTAGTATCCTCTCAACTGAATTCTGTAAAGCAATTGGTACATATACGCAGCTTGCTTTCATTATGGCTAAAATAGTGAGATACAGCCATATTGAGCGTGTCATATAAACTGAAATATGACTGCCTGGACTAACTCCTTGAGCTATTAGGATAGAACAAATAGCTTCAACTTGTGCAAACATATGCGAATATGTCATAATGACATCATTGTGTAATAATGCAACAGCGTGTGGTGTACTATAATAACATTGCCATTCAAGTTGTGTTATATAACATTGCTTCATATTGGGTATAGCCAAGCTCTCAAAGTCTTCCCCCTGTTCGTTAGAGTAATGAATGTAATTTGGCTCTTGTTCCTGAGACCAGTATGGAATAGCCATAACATTTGTGTCTAAATTACTAGAGGCATTGGAAATATATTTAGCTAAACTAGCTCCCAAAATTTGCAATTGGGAGCTATCAAAAAAGTGGTCTTTTCCACTTAACATAAGCTTCACAGAGACTTTATCAGGTTGTACTTCTTTATCTATTGTTATGCAAAGTGCTACTTTTTCTTTAATAGCTTGGTCAATTTCTATAGTATGATTGAGACATACTAATAATTGTACTAGCTCTTGACATGATGATAAACTATGATATACAATAGAAAAGGATTCCACAGATGTCACCATTTCACTCTGTGACAGTGACTTGCTAACCATTGCAATAATTTCACAAAGATTGCCCTCTAACTGTAGCGTAAGCAAGAAGACTGCAGACTCTAACATGACAGCCATACTAATCTGCTGTTGATCAGTATAAGCACTGAAAACAGCAGCTATTGATGTCACAAGCAAACTATCAATATAAGAGAACATTGGGTCTGGTAATGTTGGTAAAAGTGACTCAAAAAAAGAGTCTGCTAAATCGACAGTTGCATTAGAAAAATGGATGGATGGCTTATTGCTGGTTACAGAGGCTACATTCACAGGCAAATTAATTGGTATTGCAAAGGGGAGAAGTTGAGTCTTCCAATAATAAAGTGCATTTAAACTAGGTAGAGCATTAGCATTCACAACTACATCTCCATTTGAACTGACTTGCGTGATGAATTGATGAAGAGAATCATGAATAACCTCTATTATCTCCTTATTAAGGCAGCTTGTACGGAAAGCATAATGAACAGTTGAAGTAGGGCCTAAGCTACCTCGAGGATGGATCTCAACAAAGACATCAGATTGGAGGTGAGCTTGGAAAGCATGGCTATGTGTAATATTGACCTCTACACCATCAACTGCCAATAGCTTAGGTAACCAGTTAGTGTAGGTAAAAGAAAAAACAGAGAGCAAGACACGTAATGGTGATGGCTCACTATGTTGATGTCTTAAACAAGGTACTACTGTCAAGAGATCACTCAAATGGATACCACCATCTACAATCATAGCACTGTTTCTTAGCACAGATTGAACTAAAGTAGAGAAAAGAGGAGACGAGGAGAAATCAACTCTTAAAGGGAGTGTCTTGGCATAGTAACCAATGACATGATGCTCATCTTCATTTCTGTCCATATTGAGAACACCAAGTAGAAAGTCTTGTTGACCAGCTAATATACCAAATGCTATGCATAATATACTAGTTAAAAGTGTAGTAGGAGGGACAAGTAGTCTTCTACTGATGGACTGTAGCATTTTATGAGCATTATTAGATAAGGCTAAATAAAGATGCTGACACTCTAGTGAATTATATTCATCAGGGATTGAGAATCGTAGATTACCCTGAACTCCATGAAGCATCTTTCTCCATTGTTCTCTCACTCTCTCCTTCTTTTTTAGATCTTCCTGTCGTGGTACACATAAAGATACTACAGACACTGAAGGAAGTAGAGAACCATTAAGAGAGTGCAAAATATCTCCCAAAAGAATGGGCATTGATGCTCCATCATAAATAAGGTGGTGTATATTGAGCCCTAGTACTACTTCCCATTGTTGGAGTTTGTAGAGTGAAAAGGAAAAAAGTTGCTGATCTAGAGGTAGTTCAAGTAATGCAAACTGGTGCAGCTGTTCTTCTAAAGACTTTTCCTTTATGTCACCAGGAATATCAGTAAGATCATGGACACAACATATATCAGCAATTGCTAATGCTGACACTGGAAAAACTTGTTGGACCAGTTTGACTCCATCATGCTTATCTAATACTTGAATTATTCTCACCCTTAATACTTCATGTTTCTCAATGACAGCTTTCAGGGCTTCTATGATCTTATCGATATTAATAACTGATAACTTATCTGCTGATGTCAGACATACTGAACTTGGCACATTGAAGGCCCTACAGTAGAAGATAAAAACTTGAACATTATAGCATATAGTGTAGTTACCTTGATTTGGGTTCTGCCAATTGAAGGAAATACATTAACTCTTGATTAGCTGATAAGGGCAACTCTGTTATGAAGATAAATAAACAATAGTGTATTGTGTAAAGCACTTGCAAGTAAATTATATTATTCACAAAAACATGCTGATACTAAGAAAGGGGCACCACACTATAAGTAATATAAACATGGGCACTTGAATGTGAGTAAAAGGATGGTATTATAATGTGAAGGTTGCTTGACCACCAATAAATTATTAATGCAGCAGTAAGCTATTAACAATAAAGCTCTGTAAAATACAATATTATCACAAAGATAAATAAACAATAATTGTATTGTGTAAAGCCCTTTCAACTAAATCGTATCACTCACAAAAACATGCTGATGCTGAGAAAGGGACACCACACTATAAGTAATATAAACATGGGCACTTCAATGTGAGTAAAAGGATGGTATTATAAATTTATAATGTAAAGGTTGCTTGACCACCAATAAATCATAAATGCAGCAGTAAGTTATTAACATTAAAGCTCTATAAGTTACAATATAAGACCTTCATGTAAATTCCCAACTAAATCAATGCAATCATTCTTAAATTAAGATCAAAATCGCTTATTCTTTATAAAATACATTTATGTGTGTATACTATTTACTATGGTACCTTTGCAGTGGGAAATATGTCCATTGTCATCATAGGATCCACATATTGTTTCTGGCATAGTTTATTTACGACAATGATAGGTCATGCTTATATAAATACATAATAGAACAGGTCATATTCACATTCACTTACCTGTTGAATCTCTGCAAAAAAGGAGCAATCAGAATGGCCATAGCTTTTATAGAAAGAAATTTTGAAAGGGCTGGACCACTCGTTATTACGGTAAGGGGCTTTTTCAGGTAGCGGTAATTGCGTGTTTGGGTGCTTTCCGAAAGGCTATGAATAAACGATGTATTACGGCCGACAGAAGAAGTGAGGGTAAACAGTTGACAAGAACAGCTAGACACAGATCGTTACAGCCAAGACAAAGGTAAGGTTAAGCTAACTAAGTTAATAATTTGCTAGAAAGTGTAAATTGTTATAATAATGAATTCGTTAGACCTCTTTACAATGATAGTAGTTATGTATAAAGCTGTACGTAGTGTGTGTTTGTATAATTTATCTATTTAGGCTTATATTATATATACATACACACATATATATAATTGTATAGATAAGTAGTTGTCATTGTCTTGTTTTGAATAAATCTCTCTCTCTCTTTGTGTGTGTGTTGTTTGTTCCATTCACATAATACCATATAATCTTATGTATGTTATTCAGTTTCCTCTTATGGTTAGTTATGTTTGGCACCCTATTTTCCTTTGAAATAAATTTTCTTGTATATATATATTTATGTCATTAGCATAAACCTAGCCAGTTTGTCTACATTCATTGTATCATAGTGAAAATAGAATACTTAACTAACCATCCTTTTGATGTTATATAGATTATCATGACGACCTATTATCAACAACCTTACTCTTACCCTTCTACCCATGTACCACCATCTCATTTGCCAAACTATATTACACCAGAAGGCTATCCATCATTGTTATCATCAAATCCTGAAGAATCTCTTGTTGTACCTAGGACTTGGTTTCTTAAAGATGTCACTGTTTATCCTAGCAGAGTCCTCGGGAAAGGTTCATTTGGAACAGTTTGTTTAGGGGAGTGGTTAGGATGTCCTGTAGCAGTTAAAAGACTTCATGAAGTCTTTTTTCATTCGTCTGTTTCTGATGATGAGAAGCGAGGAGTTTTGCAAACTTTTGCCCGAGAGGTGAACATTTTATTTCAATTGAAACATCCAAACATAGTGACATTTTATGGTGTCTATAATTTATCTGCTCAAGGAGATTTGTCCCTTATCTCTGATACATGTCTAGTACAGGAATTACTCTGTATGTCTTTAAACACACGAAATCGTCAAAAACCAAACCTAACATATCGCAACACACTAGATTTGTCTATGGGGATCACTGGTGGCTTACGCTACCTTCACGAAAGACGAGACCCCATTGTTCATCGTGACTTAGCTAGTAAAAATATACTATTAAGTGAAGCTGGAATACCCAAACTTGCTGATTTGGGTGTAGCCAAAGTCATCAACTCAACACAGAGATTCAACCAACATAGTCGCCAACCAGGCACTGATCTTTACATGCCACCTGAAGTCAAAGTAGAGGGCATACATTATGACTCCAGAATGGATGTTTATTCACTGGGTGTAATAATTTTAGAAATGTGTATAGGTCGTGATCCAATAGCTACTGAAGCATTTAGAATGAGTGGAGAAGGTTTAGAAATTGTACCTGAAGTTGAACGTCGCCGTAGAGATTTACAAGAACTAGGTGACTCTCCTATGAAACCTCTTGTTCTGTCATGTTTATTGAGGAGGGAAGAGAGACCTGAAGCTAAAGGAGTATATGAAAAGTTAAAGTATCTAAAAACCCAAAGGCAGTATACAACCCAGTCACACACACCAATCATAATTGACGAGAAACTATTTTCTAAGCAAGAGAATTGTCAATGTGAAAAATTAGAAGAAAAGGTTCGACTTTTACTAGCTGAGAGAGAACACCTTCAAAATCCTGGCACTCATCCAGAAGTCAAAGAGTATAGTCTATCAAGTAATCATGCATTAGAACATTCTAGTTATGAGACTGACCAAGACAGACTAAGAAGACTGGAAGCTCTGCTACGTAGTCAAGATGCTGAACTAGCAGCTATCAGGAGTCAAAACATTTCTCTTGAGCAAGAGCTTGGGCACTTTAGAACTTCACCTGTAGGAACTTATGCTAATAGCCACTCAGTATATGACAAACAGTCAACTCCCCCAGCTGGACTGACACCAAGAAATGTTCCCATCCCTAATGGTACCAGTCTTCCTTCTTCTAAATCACTACCATCTCAAGAAACAGAGCTTACTTCAGAGCTCAAGCAAGTCAAGCGTCAACTAGAGAAATACAAGGACTTAACTATAGAACTTGACTCTAAACTTAAAGATGCCAGAGTAGAACTATCCAAACATAATACAAGACAGACTAGTGCTCATATTCAATCGCGATATGAATTAGAAGCTATGAGAGCAGAGAACCACATGCTAAGATCAGATCTTGAGAGAGCACGACGTGAAGCACATCGGTATCAACAATCATCTATTGCCATGAGAGGATATGGTTCTCATTACTAAGTATTGTTTTATATGTTCTAGTATCCTATCTAATGTTGATGGTACTGTTAGCACTCCATTTGGACATGTGAACTTGTTATTTGTATGTTGCTGGCTTGTCAGACAATTTATATCTTGTTTGTCAACTATATGTTAATGTGACCATTCTGTATATGTATAGAACTTTGTAACTGTCAACTTAAATTACTATTAATGGTACATAGAAAATACAAAGTAGTACATTAGCTTTAAAAACATGATATCATTCTATAAATTGCTGAGCAGTAATGACTTCATAGGTGACAATAAGACACATGACTTGTTATCTATAGCTATTGCATTATGAAACAAACATCCCCTCTTGGTGGAAGAAACTGATGTGCATGAAACAACAAACAATATTCCTCATATACATTAATAGTACATTCTTGTCATTATTATATCACTCAAAACACACATTGGGAAATTCCATAAGCAGTACATTATTGAAAGTTTCAGTGAATTGCTATAGAATCCATCCAACATTGGAACCAACTGAATGTTATTATATAAAGCATTTATTGGCTACTATATAATTTGTAAATATCCTACTCTCTGTTAATTGTGTGTTATGCTGAGTTAACTATATGTGGTCTGATAGAGGGCAGATAAACATATGTTGAAAGTTGTGGTATATAAAGTAATAACCCTCTGTATCATTATTATATTGTTTGCTTTACTTTCTGTTATCATTTTCTTCTTCTTAAGTTTATCTTTCTGTATGAATACTAATAAAATATGAATCCTTAATACAAACTATATTTAGGATGTCCTATAATGGTATATTGTATGTGCAATTAAATGTCTCATTCAATCAAAAATATCAAGATTTATGTAACTTACAATATTAAACTCAATACAGTAAAGCCAATTGTAGAGATACTGACATAATTTTAATATCCTAGAACTTTTAACAACAGGAAGCTTAATATTGATAGAATCCCCATATATCAAAGATTATATCAGGGCTAAATTGACATCATTGAATAGTATTGCCTGGCACAGTGCCAATACAGTTGTTAGTGTGAACATTCTGCCATATTAGAAGTTTTCCTCATTTCAAATTGAAAATTTTATTAATATAGCTAGCAAGAATCCAATGTTTCAAAAAGTTGAATTTGGAAAATAATGTTTACAAATGGAGACCTCTCTAAATCTAAAAGGTGTAAGGTAAAATTTGTTATCATTGAAGGATGACTTCAAACATTTTGAAAATGACAAAGATTATAAAGTTTCTATCACGTGTACACTACTAATACAAAATCATTCACATAACAATGAAATAATCTAGGACAACTAGGTGCTCTGAAAATAAGAGAAAATGTTAGAAGGTAGCCTTCTACCACGTGGCCCAGGTGGTTTAGCATAAGTATGTAGTGATGGAGCTTGTGTTGGCTATAAAAATTAATTGAATTGTAATTGTACAAAAACTGTTAACAAACCTGATCAAAAGATATAGGTGGTTCTGCCTGAATTGTCTCACCACTTGTAAAACGTCTAACTTTGGGCTTGGGTGCCACTGGTGGTGGAGGTTTCTTTGAAGATGTAGTAGATGGTTCTTCTAGAGATGAAGTCTGTTGTTGAGATAACCACTCAAATTTAGACCGCAAATTCATGTGAGCTGAAGGACGAAGACTGTTTTCATGATCATCATCTTCTTCACTAGATGACCAATCACTGGAATCACTTTTAGTATCACGTTCTGGTATTGGTTGAGTTAGAGAAGTTGGTGAAACACTTGGCAGTAAAGGAAGAAGTGGAATGCTACTAGATGTGTCTTGTTTCTCTTCTTTCTCTTGTTTGGTCTCGTCATGAATCCACTTATCCTGACTGTTCTCATTTTGTAAAAATGCAGCAAATGATGTTTCATTTTCAGATACAGCAACAGGTTCTGGATTGCTCAGTGTACTACTTCCCATATATGAAGGAACAAAGGTACTACTAGATCTAGGAATATCTCCAAGTGCCATAGCACTGCTGTAAGAAGGTTTGCCATATGTACTACTCCCAATGTCATGAATATCTTGACCATAGGTACTATAACCAGAACCATAAGTACTAATTGATGTAGTAGTTGGGGTATATGAGAAGGGAGTGTGGCTTGAGAACAGAGAAGAGGAAGAGAAAGGATCAAATGAGGAATATGATGGATAGGATGATGGTAAGGATGATCTATTGGATCCTGTTTTCAGTTGAAGGATCTGGAAGAAAATAATATAATAATAGTTATATTATCAGGAGCTAGTGCAAAGAGACTGCATCAGTAATGATATGTAAACAATAGACAGAAATAATTGTAAGGAACCCAATACCTCTTGTTCTAGTTCTTTTATTTTCCTCTCAGCTCGTTCAGCTCTTTCATCAGATAACTGTAACAACTGATTATGTACTCGTCCAGACACCATCTCTTGTCGCTCACGAGAAAACCCACCCATCCTGTCTAGCAAGTGTTTGACTTCAGCTTGAGATTGTAACAGCTCAGCCTGTAAAACTAGTTGTACTAATTATAAAATTATCTTAATTCCAACAATCTTACCTTCTAACTTTTGTTCTGCCTCTTGTGCTCTTCCATCAGCTATTTTTGCTTGAAGGAGATAATCCACACCCCTTTATCAAGAGTATTATATTAAAGTGCTAATGCAATAAGTACCTACCCTTTATTGACAATAGCAGAACTTTGCTCCTCTAATTTACGTACCTAATGAATTTTAATAAAGTACTTTAATACAAAGGAGTACACCATACCAACAGCATGGTCCCATTTAGACTCTCTTCAAGTTCTGTGACTCTCTGCTCCTTTTCTTTTATAACATCTTGACAATGTGTTAATTCAGCCTACATAAAAACAAAAATGGTTTGACTGTATCCTATTCATATATACCTCAAGATCAGCTATCTCGCTCTCAAGTCTAAGTCTGGTGGTAGCCTCAGCAACATTTCTCTGTTGTAGATCAGTCACATCAGATTGTAATATTTTTACTAAGTGTTCATTAACCATACGCTCTGATTTCTCTTTATTGAGTTCACCAAGTACTTGTTGGTAACGTTCCTCTTTGGCTACTGACTTTTGGGTCTCGTTAACATGTTCCCAAAATTCATATGCTTTTAAATCTGTGTTGACACCAATATCAGATAGTGGGATACTTGCTTGGATACCAATGTCTACAGTGGGTGGAGCATTCAGTTTTTCAAATACAATTTCATGTGCATGTGTTTCAAATGGAGACTCATATTCATGTTGGGACAACACAATTGGAGAGGGTATGTCATCATGGGGGTGTGACATAATAGGAGGAGATGTAGATATGGATTCATCATATGACATAAGAAGAGGAGATACCTGTGTGTCATTGTATAGGTGCGGTTCAATGGGATGAGATATGATAGGAAGGGATACTAGTGTATCCTCATATAAATGTGGTCCAATAGGAGGAAATGATGTGTCATTTGGGTGTGGCATAGTAAGAGGAGTTACCAATACTGGTATACCCTGTGGTTCATTGGGAGGAGTTGGTACATCATCATGAAGGCGTGGCTCAATAGAACTACCTTCCTGTGGGTGCGAAGACCGGAATTGTGGATCAGAGGGATAAGTATTATCTTTTAGGTATTCTGGTGGGAATACATGAATAGAAGATACATTTTCTTGTAGGGGTGGATCAACAATAGATTTATCTTCCAATAGATCAAGAGGATACATAGTTTCTTGTAGGTGTGGTTCACTAGGTACTACATTTAAGGAAGATGTAACATCTTCTTGTCCTTGTGGGTGTGGCTCAATATGGACTTCATCTTGTTCTTGTGGATACAGCTGAACAGGTTGATTTTGTGGGTGTGGTTCAATATGGACTTCATATTTTTCTTGTGGGTATAGCTGAATAGGTAATACATCTTGAGTTTGTGGATGTGGCTCAATAAGGACTTCATCTTTTCCTTGTGACTCAATGTTTGTATCCTTTTGAGAACCAATAGACGATATGTCTCCAGGATGAGAGATAATATTCTGTGAGTGTGGTTCAATTATATCCTCCTTTGAATCTTGTTGTACGTTTCCCTCGGATTCATCCAAAAAAGTATCAATTTTATCCCACAAGAGGTTGGATTTATTATCTGGTACAACATGATGAAAAGTGGGTGGAGGAGCAGTTGGCATTGGTATGATGTCACTTAGTATGACATCACGAATGGGTGTTGCCTCATTATCACTACCTCCTAATGAGCTATCACCAAGAGCTTTCATGAGAGAAGGAATATCAGGAATGACAATATCCCCTGATTTTTCATCTTCAGCCAAATTTTCCTCTTCTCTTTGCTTATTTTGATGTACTTCGAAATCATATTGTTCTTCTCCTTCAAGAAAAGCCAAAGTTTCTTTGTCATCTGATAAACTTTCAGGAGGAGTTTCAAATTGTGAGTTATCACTATCTTCTTCTAAGTCATCAATGAAGTCAATCAATTTATCATTGTTGTAAGGACTTGTGCTCTTGTGAGGGTGTGTCCTAACTGACTGTTCATCTACTATACGACTAGCCCCAACAGTTACCTCAGACTCAAATGATCTCTCACATGAAATGGCCCCTTTCTCGGTTGCCATAGCAATTGGAACATCAGTCATTAAAGACAATTGTGGCAACACACTTGCACAACTGCAAAACTAAGTAGCCACACCTATCTTTCCAGAATTGACACACCTCTAGTTTTATTGACCACACCCTTGAGTTATGAAGAATATGGTTACACGTGGTTGACATGGCCAAATCTAAGTTTGAGTATGTTAGACGTTTTGAGCAAGAAGACACTTGTTTATTGAACACCTGGATAGTAGTGAGATTAGACGGGCGTTCCTTTCATAAGTGAGAATACATAAACATCAAAGCAAGAGAATACACTTGTCATATCATAGTCTAGTCTATGATATGATATAGTGGTTATCTTTTATACTGTCCAATTTAGGTTTGCTGATGTTCATAAGTTTGCTAAACCAAATGACGTACGTGCTCTTAGCCTAATGAACAAATGTGCAGAGTCTGTCATGAAAGAATTTCAAGATATTTTAATTGCTTATGGACAGAGTGATGAATATAGGTATATTATTGCATTATAGATATCTATGCACACACATACACACACACACACGTATGTACATCTGCTGGCAATAATTAGGAATACAGCTTTCCTTTAACAGACTCATTGACATGGTCAGTATGATGTAACAAGTCAAATTTGAGATTGATTACACTCATGTTTGTTTTCAATGTGGTGTATATTTCATTTAGTTTTGGCTCATAAGATTCTATTACCATTTTAGAAACAACACACATGTAATCAATCCCTATTACATGATATAGTAACTATATATTGTGATCTCATAGTTTTGTCATCAAAAGGACTTCAACTTTGTTTAGTAGAAGAGCAAGGTAACTTACACAAAAGTTCACTAACCTTTGACCCATAAACTTTAATCTATGATTCTAACGTAGCTCATAACTCCAACACAAATAATAAGATTAGACCAGATGTTTGTGGTTATAGCATACCAGAGTATTATGGTTGTTGGTAAGCATATTAGCACATGTAGTAAAGATACTGATTAAAACAATGCCATCCATGTTCCCATACCTGAACATTGAGCCTCTCAATATTGGATCCTTTTAAACTGTGTATTAATTATCCTTGAAATATCTTTATTCATCTTCGCACTCATATTGTTTTTTTTGTTTTTAATCATTTTTAATTGTATCACCTTTTTAGCTTGGAAACTCAAGTTAATGAGATATTTTCACGTTTTCTTTCTTACAGCAAGATCATGACTACATTGGTATCATTTTTCAGTTCATGCTATGTATATTATTGGGCAGACTTCTTTAATATAATTACTCTTCAATATCCCCCAACATTTGACTGTCGTATAGTGTTATATCCCACAGAGAAAAATATGCGTGACTATTTAAGCTGGAGACAAGCAGACTGTGAGTACTTTGTTAGAGTGTATATTTCCCACATTTATCATAACATATTATATGTTCTAGACTTCTAGTCACACATTTCCACATCATAATATGTAATTCTGTTATAGGCCATATCAATAATTTGTATAACACCTGTTTTTGGGCTCTGGTACATTCTGGACAAAATACTTCTGATGCAGAGAAAGTACTGTCTGTAAGTGTTCTAAAATAAACTGTTATGAATTTTTGAACTCTGTAATGATGTTCAACTATGCCTTTGATGTTATTAAAATTGTAAGGATATTTGGGCCAGTTTATAGTAAAGGTCATATATAGTAACAGTCATAGTCAAGTTAGGTACATGTACCGTTATGATGGAATATTTACTGAAAATATTTCTAGTAGGCACAGCTAGTGTCATCCTTATGGCTCTGACAATTAGTTTTTGTTATTGCACTGAACAAACACCTGCTGACTATTGAATTGTTTTTATCAACTTGATGATGTGGATTGTCACATTTTGACCAAATAAGTATTGTACTATATGTACATGTGTATGTATGTATGTGTGCAAACTCAGTCTTGTTGATTTGGTTTGTAGTGTTGTCTGTGGTTTGTGTAATATCATTAACTTGGAGATCTAGCTTTTTTCTCTTGATGATATCTGGTTGTGTGGGAGGAGGTAACTAGTTTAGATTGTGGCCATTAATGTGGGCTTGCTTCCTTCTTTAGAAATACAAAATCCATTTGTCAATTTAATTGGATTTCTAGAAAAAACTACAATTTGTTTTATTTATTAAAAAGAAAATTATGACAGTGTAATATTGACATCATTTTAAAATTGTATTTGATCTTTTGTAGCCTAAACTGATTTCACTTCATGTCATTGTGACTCGTCAATTTAACAGAAACCAACTTAATATTGAAATAGCTTTTTAATTAACTTTACATTTGTTCACGACAGCCAGGTGTTGTGGTAAAACACAACATATGTCATATCAATTACCTAGCTTCCTTATTAACTGTCAATGCCGTGTTTATATTTTATACTTAATATCCTTCATGAAGTTTATCTATATCTGCTGTATAAATATTATGACAAGTAGGGTCTATACCTAATACGATATTAATTTTACATTTTGCCTATGTACATGCATGATCATGATAGAGGAAGCTCCCAAAAATGATATCACCCTTCTCACCTGTCAGACAACACTGTTTATGTCCTGAGGGGAGGGAAACATCATAGGATGGAACATCTGGACCAAAACCAACCTAAGACTTGTAGTATATTCAGCATTCAATTAGTCAATTAGTAAAAATAACAATGTATCTTTAGTCTCATTTATCCATTGACCAACAACATCTCTAATTAGCTTTGATGCCTTGATATTTTTACCACATTTATTATGTAATATTACATGTGGTCAGTTTTATAATTTTAGAGTATGTTGTGCAGGTGGCGTTGTTTGATATACCTTGACATGTTAAACCTCTCTTGGGTAAACTAACTATTCAGCTTGTTAGTGATAAAGGTGGGAAAAGAAGGGAGGACTAAACACTTGAGGGACTTTCAGAAGACGACATATAATATATCTCTTATTAGAATTACTATCATTAATGAATCAAGTTCTAAATTTATTCATGATATGGCTGAATAGACTTCCTAAAGTGTCACATTACTTCTCTTGTTCTGTTTTACATAGGGCACGGTGTCATCAGATAAAAATGAGCTTCTCTTTTCTAAGTTTGGTATAAATTATAATAATGAACCAGAACAATACAAGAAAGGTAGTGTATTGATTTGGGAGAACGTTCTAGAACCTGTAAGTCAATTGACAAGCACATGACATATTTCAATTAAGTATAAATTAAGTTTAATTGAGAGTTAATTCAGTTTTATAAATGTGAAAATTATTATTCTGAAACAATTCACAGAACATTTCAGCCAAAGGCCTTCATCAGCAATAAATAGACTTTTTCAGAGTAATAATTATCAATTTCATAATGCACAATTAAGTCTAAACTTGACTAACTTGGTAAAATACTTCCTATTTTAAAGTTAAGATGTCTATATTGTTAATAATTGTTCAAATTATTGATATGCCATCAGACAAAATTATTTCATAAATAGTCAAACATGAGCCTATACATGCAAAGTGGGTAATTTATCTCTCTTATCTCTCTTGTTTATTGATTTTCCTGTTGCTGAGTCAGGTGTTTATAAGAGTATTCATTATATTGCATCACTAACTTTGTCACAAGGCTTGTTAGCACAGCTGGTTACATCCTGTCTAAGATAATTTCACTGTCTTATAATTCAATTTTGTCACAATGTTCATTAGACTGTTTTGTCAATGCATACCTGGACAGAATTGTTCCCATACTTTGGGCTGTTAGGTTTTTACCCAATACTACAAGTCTGTCACTTTGAGATGTTTTGCCGTCTAATTAGTGTTGTTACTTAAGGTGGCATATGTCATTAATGATTATTAAATTAAGAATTGATTATTAACTATTATTTATACAAGAAGTGGTTTATGGTTTTATGATCTATTCCTTGTCCAGGTACATGGTTCAGAGCTCACCGTTACATTGTCATTATCTGCTACTACATCAGCTAGTTCCTTTGGCAATAATCAAATTCCACCTACATCCTTTACGCAAGGATCAACTCTAAACACAATGAATATTGAAAAGAATTGTAGCCAAAACACAGACATCTCTATTGCTAGCTTATTAGATGGGAAAACCCATAATGTTGTGCCTGCAGTAACCAATAGTCCACAGCATGAATCTGTGAAGTATCGAAAGAGGAAAAGTATATCTTGTTATCATATTGACATTATTGGAGACAAATTTTGGGAGGAACATCAAGACTTACTGTCATTTTAAACTAAATTTACTTTCAGTATACTCTGAGTAGTTATCTCAAGTAGTCACTTAATATTTTAATTCAAAATTAACATACTTTATTTTTAATACTACAGGTGGTTCTTACGTTCCTAGAATTTATTGTACCAAGTATTACCATAGCTATATTGGAGTTCTAACTTTGATCTTCTTTACTATGCTAACAAATGTTGTGTATATTATACTTTGACTATTTGATTTCTACTTTAATATATGATTTTTATATGGCAATAGACATTTTTAAGATGGTTACATCAAATCCTTTGATTGGGTTTATATGTTCCATAAAGTAGTTTTTTGTTGAGCAAGTTCATCTGTCATATATGAATGCATATCAATATGTTTCGATTAGTGATACACTTGTCTTTGATAGTTAACACTAGACTACTACAATCAGTTTATTAAGAAACTAGCTGTGAAGGATTGTGTAATGTTTACTACTACAGACCCAAGGCTCCATGCAAAAATATCTTCTTTTGGTCAATACCCATACATATCAGAGTAATGATTATAGATACCAAAAAGGAAACAGGGCTGGTCAACCAGCCACACATCCACCTGTCCACTATGTCATAGTTATTTCCTGAACATGTATGGCTTTAGGATAGAATGTAAAATCCTAAACTTTGTCCTGGACCTGTGAACTTAATGAACCTAACAATGTAGTGAAAAAAGAGTGATAGAAAAAAGGATTTGTGCTGTTTAATAGTTACTGAAGCTCTACAAAGTAATCTTTGGATTATCCAGTGTTTCTTGTAGAAAAACACAACAACTAGTTGTGTGCATGACAGATATATATATCAATTTAGTACCTATGGAAACTACAATTAATTTATTTGATATTCTTTCAACTATAATATTGATTCAATAAAGTTGTTTGTTTCAATATAACCATTACTATTATAATATTATAAAGAAAAAGATTACAGAGCATAAGAACAGAAAATTTTATAAAAATATTGCATAATAGAAATATAGATATATAATAATATGTATGTGAGTAAAGGATCATATCATGATATTAATTTTCTCTTGTATGCAAATAGTCCTCCGGCTAATGCTAGTGCAGCCATACTCATTCCTATAATGAATTTAGGAGCATAGGCACTTAGATCTATCTCCTGATCATCAAAATGTTTCACAAATCCATCCCATCCTCCATTTGAGATAATCCATTTCATTAGACGTTCTTGTAGGAATGTATCTGTCCACTGCATTATGTTTGTAACTTGATCTGAGAGTCCATGTTCTGCACAATACACTGCCAAAGCTCCAGAGAAAGCGATGAATGTCACTAGTCGTCCCCATTTGATACTGTCATGGAACATCTCATTTGAAATGGCATCAAAGGTATCTCGTAGGGTCTCTTTTGAAATCTGTAGTTCAAAGCATATATCTTCGAGTTGCTCTTTCTTCTCTTCTGCTAACTGGTTTGATATTTTCTGCACTATCTTATGGGCAACATCTGATGGTGGTTGGATATTGACAGCAACCTTTGAAGCTAGCTGGCTGTATCCATACTTTTTTAATTGCTCGATAATGTAAGACTTTGAGAAATTGATAAGCGTACAGTCTGCATCATGAAGTGCAGAAGAAGGATGATGAAAGATGACACTATTGGAAGACATCTTATATATTGATTCTATTCTTTTCTTAACGGAGATTTGGATAATTTGTCATACAACTGCCTCTTCTTATATACCATTCTGAAACTGCTACGTCACCGGAAGCTATGACGTAATACACCTAAATGGTAATATAAATAGAAAACGGATGTATTATTACGTATAATACTAGTTAATACTATTTTAGTCTATTTACCACATAGTCGCAGACACACCTCTGCGCTTCTTACTGAAAAAAAGACTCACAGTGTAAAAACCAAGGAGTCGTTATGGCTACTGGTGGCCAATTGGAGGCTCCTAGACGTAAGTTAGTTACAGCGGACTCATTAGACGAATTATCTGACGAAGAAAAAGAAGAAACTAAAAAAGCTTTGTACGAGTACGTATTTTGGCGTGCTGAAGGAGATCAACTGT
Source organism: Xestospongia muta (assembly GCA_963693285.1). Classification (NCBI taxonomy): domain Eukaryota; kingdom Metazoa; phylum Porifera; class Demospongiae; order Haplosclerida; family Petrosiidae; genus Xestospongia; species Xestospongia muta. The sequence continues at coordinate 3,679,456 of OY848929.1, read as the reverse complement.
TGTCACGAGATGAAACAGAGTCGTTTCGTGAAGCTCATCAAAAGTCAAACGATGGATGTGAGTATTACTATAATAATTTGTCATTGTTGTAGGTGGTGCCAGACCTTACCCCCTAAATGACATAATCATGGCACATTTAATTTAACAGATATTGTTATTACTCTGCACTGCAAGCACAATGTGGTAAAGGAAATCTTTGGCTGGCTGGCTGCCTGTCAGCAAAAATATTGAATTCCCTTTCAAAAGGATGATTTGATTTCTTTAGCAAGTTATAAAAAACTATTATATTAATGTCTATATACCTGATATAGGCCAAAATCTTCTCTTTCTTTTCTTTTCCATTTATCTCTTTTGGTCATATATATTCGTACAATATTGATGATAAGTAATTGCTAACTCTTCTATTCATTAATACCAACATGGTACAAGTGTCCTATACTCTTGCTTTGCTGCTATGTCTATTTCAGTATTTAACACTATTCATGATGCAGTTAGTGAGAATTACAGATTATTGTTATATTCATAAATCAGTTTCCTAGTATTGATAAGCATTTTTAGCATAGCTATAGCAAAGATCAAGTACTACCACCTGTAATTAACAATATTCATGAGATATTGGCACAGTTACTTCTTTATAATGGCACCACTGTTATCTAGAATGTCCTGAGTCAACATTGTCATTGTGGTTAAACTATAGTTAATATGATAGTCAACAAGTATCTTTTACCTCAAGATGCATGAAAAGCTTGTGTCCTATTGTTGATACTACAATGCTTGAAATTCCAAAAATTAGCTGACCTTTATGAGTTTTATGAACAATTTGATTGATGATACTGAACAATATGTGTCTCAATTGAAATGTCTTAGTCCACTTTTTACTCTTAGAATCTACACACACAATTGCTTATTTGACTATGATGAGCTTGAAACAGCTTACCAGATTAGAATGAGCTTGAGAAGAGCTACTGACAGCTCTTCATCATTCTTCTAACTATGTCACATGTACTATAAAACATGAATGAACTTGTCACACATCAGATATTGGCACTGTTGATGAATTAGCCCTTGAGCCTCCTGGCCCTCAAGCTAATGTCATCAACAATTCCAGTATCTGTGATATAGCACTCATGTTTATTGTGATGATTTGATAATATTAAACTATTTCAGATGAAGAAGGACATGAAACTTCAAATGCCCAAGTAGTTGGAAGAAGACTAGCAGAACTTGGAGACCAGATTGATGCAATGTATACTGATGAGTTTGAAGATATCGTTAAATATTATGATGACCCTCAACAAGCTTTTACATCTTTCTCATCAGTGGTTAGGACTGTCTTTGAATGGGATGATAACGGACTACGTAAGTCACTAATTAATAAGCTACATTATGATCTCATTCTTTCAGCTAAGATCAATATTGGACGTGTAGCAGTTGTACTTGGTTATTGCTATCACTTATGCAAGAATTATATCAATCAATATTTAAATTCTTATGGTTTATTGGGTTTCTTGGGAATGATATCTGGATTCTTGATAAAGTTCTTCATAAAAGCAAAATTTTATGAATGGTTAAACAAACAAGGAGGATGGGTAAGCTAAATATCCTTAACTTAGTAATCTTACTATTGATAATGATCGGTTTGGTTAAAATGGCCAATCTCATTTTAAAGTGTAGGTGGTATATTGTATTTAAGTTAGGGCTGATGAGGAGAATGTTTATATATAATAGGAAGGAAGTGGCCTATTGCCATCAAGTGACATCATACATTATAATAACAACCTCAAAATGTGGTGATTATAACACACCTAACCTTTCCTGTAGTGGTCTAATGATGATGACTATTGTGATATTTGTACTTCATGGTTTGCTAAAATATGTATTCCTTTTACAGTGACATAAATCATGTGTCATAAAGTTGTTACAGAGTTAACTGTTTCCTTATGTAAAAATAAAGTTTATTGCAAAACACATGCTCACAAAAACACTGACATAATTTTGTATATGTTTTAGCAACATTGTATAACAACAATGACAACAACCACAAATTAGAAGTGACTGTTAATTATCATTATACAAACATGTTACAAACACTAATTGATAAAATGTTGACCATCAACTTTGCTGGTCTTGTTCTAGATTAGTTTGAGGTGGTAACCAATTTGTTATGAATTAACATGTACAGAATATGTACTGTTCTCTCCAAATGACTAAGCAATGATTGACTGTAACCTTTGCTGTAACCTACCTCTTTACCACATAACTCTTTGTCATAAATTGAAGTCCTAAGAGAGTTAATTGTTTTCTTTATACTGGTTTATGACATAACTTACTGAGAACGTGGTAATGGGTATTGCCTGAATAGATAGGGTATTTAAATTTTAGTAATGGGAATGGATTTACCATTTATCTCCATAGTTTACCATATCCTGTTGACACTACCGCATTGTAATACTGTGCTTAGACACAATTCATCTTTCTATTGACCTTCAGGTAGTTAAAGGTCAAACATCAATCTGTCGTCTAGATAAACCCATTTACAAAAACTGGGCATATAAAGATATAGATAGTTACCATGTGGCTGGAAACAATTATTGGATTGCCTGACATACACAGTGCATATGCCTTTAAGAAATTGTTGTTGTATTTAATAATTCTATCTACTTTTCACCATATCATATTGTAAAGCACTGGTTAGTGTGTATTCATAGTTGTATTTGTAACCATTTAATCCTGCAGGTGTCCTTCCTTTATTTATAAAATCTTTATCATAAATTATGGCCTTTAAATTTGGTTATATAATCATACTATTTTCTTGATATCCTTGAAATTTAAGTACATGTACAGTACAATATAGCCTCTTTGAGGAAAGGAAAGTTAGTGAAGCAATCAATAAAGTATTTCTCAGCTAGTACCAGCTAGCTGTTACTTTTGATGTGACCCTTGAAGATTGCCTTCTTAAGATTTAAGATTCTTACTGTGAACTTGGAAGATCTTTTAAGAATATGGAACAAAGATCTTATAAGTTCATAGATAAACTTTGATTGTATAATTTTGAGTGAATATTAGGTTTCTCCCCAAGATCCAAGCTTTTGATCTTTAAAGTCATGTCATGATGTCAAGAGTTCACATGATCTCAGATGATCATACTATTATTGTAAGGTCATACAAGGTCATGCTTCACCACAGATACCTGACATTTGATATGGATCACATACTTTTAAACATATCATATCACACAAGGTCATACAAAATCTTGTGATCTTGTCCATGATAAAATTAACTAAGACATAACAATTTTGGTACATCTTGTTAATCATTGACAGGGTTACAAAGTCTTACACGATCATGCTAGGATTTTTCACTGGGGATTGACCAACCCATTACTTTGTCATGGGCAATGTCTGAACAATATTATAGCATGACACACCCAAGAGATTGCTTCCTTTTGCTAAATATCTTGGTACAAGATTTACTTTTGCATTGCTTTCATACCTATTTCTTAATTGTTTATATAATCTTTTCTCACAGGGTCAAATACTTCAAATATCAGCTGGTGGTTGGCTTAACAAAATAGGTTGGACTCCCAATGTATTCCTCATCATTGGACTTGCTTCACTTGCTGTTTATGTAATTCAATATATAAGAGGAAGATAGTACTCTGACATTTTAATAGTAAATTTTTATTTTAAAGTTATGTTGTAGCAGTATAATAAAAGTACACAACCAAGGGCGTGACTCGGGTGCTGAATTGGCAAAAAATTGTTAGTTATGGCGTCCTCACAGTTAGTCCAACATGTCGGTCCACAGTCTTATTATGAAGTAGAGGAAGATGAATTCATTTCAAGGAGTATTCGTAAACAAACAGAAAGCGTTTTTTATGAATTTGTGGACGAAAGCTCTGAAAAGGACTCTGAATTGACGTTCCACCAAAAGACTGTATTACATAACTCAGCATCGACCTGTATCAGAGAGTCAGGAGAAGTCCAAGGACAGGTAATCAAAACTAGACATAGATCCAATCCCTATATGGTAGAATGGCTGTTGTTCTATCATATGGATTCGATCTGGCTCACAGGACTAGGAGATAGACAAGTTTGATATTTCAGCTCTTGTTGTAAACATTTTGATATATATTGTAATACTACAAATTGTCAAATAATTATTTGGGTATGGTCATTTATATAGATAGTCTGCCATTACTGATCCACAATGCAAAGTGGGTGGCAACATCAGACTATATACTTATCCAAATTTGTTGATTTTAATTAGAAAGAGCTTGGGTTAGTATTACTCTCAAAGAGAATTTTGTTTGAGTATATGTACATAGCCTATTGTAAGTGTATTTTGTGTTAAACTAGATGACTGACGTCACATTTTTGATATCCTTTACCATAAAGATAAAATAACTAGTATATCATAATAGTTTTAAATGGTAATCCTACTCATGTATTTGCTGAAAATTTTCTCATTAAACTAGTTTATGTGGGTGGAGACAACATGTAAGCACTACATAGGCTCTTTCTTTGGTAAAGTTAAACAAGTAGTTTTCAATGAGTTTGGGATGTCAGAAAATGGGTTAAGATTTTTGTTACCAATGTCCAAAGTTGATTCATTCCTAATTAATTTGCTTGTAAACATGTGTTTGGTGATGTCCTTCAGAAAGAGGGCTCTGATAAATTAAGACCATTCTCTCTCTCTCTCTCTCTCTCTCTCTCTCTCTCTCTCTCTCTCTCTCTCTCTCTCTCTCTCTCTCTCTCTCTCTCTCTCTCTCTCTCTCTCTCTCTCTCTCTCTCTCTCTCTCTCTCTCTCTCTCTCTCTCTCTCTCTCTCTCTCTCTCTCTCTCTCTCTCTCTCTCTCTCTCTCTCTCTCTCTCTCTCTCTCCAGGGTGATATAGCTGTAAAAGTTGCACATATTTTAAGAAATTATGGAGATGAATTTCAGGCCAGATTTGAACAAGATGACGTCCTTAAAGTTGCTCTGAGTCAAGCATTTCTTGATACAGATACTGGCGAACCTAATGTTGAAACTGCTCTCTCCCATATGAAGACAGTAGTAGAGAGATTGTTTGATGTTGATATTAATGGAGTAGGTCAGTAACTTAAATTATTATAACAAGCATATAGTACTTTGCTCTCCTTTGTAGCTCAAAGTATTAATATTGGTAGAATAGCAGCCATCTTTTATTACTGTTACACTTTATGCAAGTCTTTCATCAGGAGAACATTTGCTAATCACAACGTTATTGAGTTTTTATTTTCTTTGGGTGGCTATCTGGTCGCTTCATTTGTGAGAGTTCAATTTTACCAATGGCTTTCTGATCAGGGTGGATGGGTAAGAGATTGATTATTGACCAAAATTATATTCGTAATTTCTTATCATAGAGCCAGGTGATGGTTTCTCTTTTGCCTTCAAATTACCCTCCTTGGACAAAGAAACTTCTTTTAGTGAGCGGAGTTATTCTAATTGGATTATGGGGCTACAGATGGTATAAAGGATTCAACTAGACACTTCATTGTACTTTTACTGTCAATACATTATACATGTACATCATGTCCATTAGTTCTATAAATAAATGATATTGTATCTTTTTATTATTGTTATAATAATTACTGCATGTAAAGGAGGACAGTAATACAATGGAATTGTTGATCTTGTATTAAATAATAATATTTCATGTAATGTTTACCAATCTAGCTCTAACTGGGACTTTATTATTTTACGCTGTTACAGCATTTTTTAATTGTTTACGCTGCCTTCATGCACTCCCCATGCAGCTGACACAGCAAATACTCCACCCCACTACATTATAGTTGCTGAAGATGTGTTCGTTATAAAGGAAGACAACAATTTGAGTCGAGTTCAGTTCTCAGACAAAAGATGGCAGTACGTATTGAAATAACTAAGCAAGCATTTCGACTTGATATTGATTTGGGAGAAAAGAGAGAAGAAGTTGATGAAGAGAACATCAATGCAGTTACTAATAGTACTTTGTCCTTTATGGAATCAAGAGCATGTCATGATGAAGATATTCCTGATGGTGTTGAGGTAGCTGGCCAACTACACAATGCAGCTGAAAAGCTGGAAAGAAATGATGTAGGATGGAGGGTTGGAAAAGATTATGCACGTTGGGGAGATGAACTGTTTAAAGATCCTGCTAAAAGGGAAGAGCTACTCTCCATTCTTCATCCTTTTATAAATGGAGTAGTTACGCATGGTGGTCAACTTCTCAAAGAAGCTCTGAAAGCAATTCTTTGCGATCGTTTTGGAATTGGTGAGAACTTAGGAATGAAACAATTCTATTTAGTACAGATAGTATCATTAAATTGACGTTAAGTTTGACTTGTATAAAAGTTAACAGCATATCCGGCTTCAGAACAAATGAGCTCTTTGTAATTAACATTATCAATTACAGATGTCTGTAATGCTCCTGTGGCACCACTTTGACTGGTCCTACAAACATCAATAACAAGATTACTTTCAGTTCTGTATCTTGTGGTCAATGATCCTTATTTTCTATTGTGTATTTATTAGTCTAGCAAGTTAGCAACAGTTTATTCTCTCAAATCCTGTTCCTACTTTTAGTATGACAGAATAGTTATACTATATCTCAACTGGACTTTCCCTCTAATTCTCTAATTTCTTTCTAGGAATTGTTTTCAATATCAACACAGCAGCCTAATCATTGTATTGTTAGTTAGCTTTATTGTTTTTGATTTCCTCAGAATAAAATTGTTTAGCAAATACATACTATATATTATAACAAAGTCATGACTAGTTTGATAACACAATGTACATACTTCATACTGTAGACTATGAGAACAACTGTATTTTTATAAAGAAATATAATGTTTCTTTTCTATAGTTAGTGAAATCAAAATAGAACGTGTGGCATCAGTCTTCATGCTTTGCTGGAACCTGTTCAAGATGGCAGTCATCAATTATACCATAACAAAAGCATTTGAAGTGCTAGGGAGAATATTAAAGTGTGTCATCCTTTTTCTACAAGAGAGCCAGTTTTTCAAGAAACTCAGAGAGAAAGGAGGATGGGTAAGAAGAATTTGCATTGTACCTAGATAGTAGAGGAATACTCTACTATCTATGATTACACTTTTACTATCTATGATTACACATTATCATTGTGACTTATATTTTTTGAGACCTTGGAAAGTGTCCTCAATAAAGAGGTTCCTCAATACAGAGCTTGAATATTATACCAGTATTGGCATGGGTCACTCAAGGTCATTTTTAGACTGCCTTTATTCCTGTTACCCATTTACTGATTAGACTAGCTAAGATTGTTGTTACAAGACAATAGCTACTGTTTTCTCTCTCTCTCTCTCTCTCTCTCTCTCTCTCTCTCTCTCTCTCTTTCTCTCTCAAGAAACACATCCATCAATTGGTGGCAACATATCACCCTAGTCTTAATGCTTCCATTAAGTATACACTTGTAGCTGGGACAGCTGCTGTTGTTGGAGGCTTGGCTGTCTATTTCTACTTAAAATGGAAAAGTTGATTTATTTTAGTCAATAGTGAAGGAATACAATTGTTTTTGTTGTATGTAATAATATTTGTATCTTAAGTCTCTGTAATGATACTAACCAACCATTATGGTTAATTAAGTCTTTCTAATGAGTCACAATCATTATTTTCATTGAAAAAAGGTCTATTTATTTTTATCTATTAAAAGTTTAGTAAATTATTATATTCATTGAGAACGTGCACAATAGCAACTGGTTGTTCTAAGATTATGCAATTACAAGACAATATCATTGGATAAAGATGGTAATATTCCAAAATGGAAGCCTGAGGTATGGAGATAATTCGAGTTCTTTATACTATCAGATTTTGGACACCTGTTAGAGTAGTAAATATAGTTTACTGGTCTAGGTATCAAACATGATACTATAATAATTGGGTTAATTGTAACCTTGGCAATGATTTCATAATCATTATTTCAATCTTTTCAAATTTTGGTTATTTCTACAAGACTAGTATTCATATCTAAAAAATAAAAAAAGGAATATTATTTATTACATAATAATAGTCAGGGGTTCCATGGTTTAATTGGTACCCCAGGACAATACTGAAGTTGGGATTTACGTAAGTGTTGAAATACACAGTAGGGACAGGCAGAAGAAAAACAAGAAGCATGTTTGTAATAGTGTAGCAATAATGATGTAGTCTGAACCAATGGGCGTGGCAAATCCTGTAACCGATCATGTAGTTCAAAGAGCACTTTATTATGAAATTGGCCTTCTAGAAATGTGTGTCCACATGAAAAGACTAGAAGAGTTTTGGATATTTTTTCTTGTTTTGCAATGGCTTTCTGTTGTGCCATTTCCAACTGGTGCAAACTATTACTGGAAATTATCAAATTTTCACACTTCGCTAAATTTTTAGAAAGATTATGTAAAACTTCTGTCCAAAGCCGAGAGTCCCTAGGTGAAGTCTCAATAGGCAGTTTTTCTAAGTGACTATCAGAGCTGGTATCTGTTCGTGAGTTTGTAGACAAATTATCTTTCATATTGGGATGCTGTTGAAGTATTTCTTCTATAGGTGGTACTCCTGCAGTTATTTTTCGAACAACTTCAACTGTAATTTCTAGACTAAACTGGAATGATAATCTTGGAATATCGTCACTACATAATAACAATAATAATATTATCCTTCATTTAGTAGTATACCACAAATGAACACAATAATACTCTCCATTAACTATATTATTTGTATTATGAATACAATAAATTATCTTACTAAGTAGTCATTTACCTTGTCAACAAAAGACTTAAAGAATAAGCCAATGGTGACAGGAAGTTAGTGAACTGGTGCTCCAAAGAGCTAATATCTAAACTTTGATCTTGCCAAAACTTTAATACCTAACAAATACAGTAGTGGTTATTAATATTGGATGTCTATGACATACCTGTTTAAGGAGACTTGTAGTAGTAAGGATAAATTGTCTTGAATGACATGATGTTGTTTCAGAAATGAGATTAGTGAAGCATTCTTCTATAATAGGTAATACTCTAAGTACTTGAGCTTTATTATATGAGGCTAAGTTATGAAGACTCCAAAGTAATACCTAGTAAGTGAAAGAACTAAAAGGACAGTTTGTCATTGATATTACTTGTGACCATTGTTTTTCAATAGTGAAGATTTCAATCATGCTTTGCCAATCTTCCCATTGATTACAGTGTTCTAGAACATGACCGCTCCGATAGTAGCCATGAAGGACATGGAGTGCTCTAGTTAAAGCATCATGTCCATAAATACCTTGAGATGGTCCTAAATCGAGAGGCACATCAAATTGTCTCTATAAACAGACTTACCAATCAAAGCAAAGTCTGGAAGATTCCAATCCAAATCTAACTCTAAAAAGTTGTCATCTCTTGTCTGAGGTGACTAGAAATGTTATATAATATCAAGTCACCAAAACAACATAGAACTCACTGATGGTTCTGCTGATATAGTACAAGGTACTCGTGGGATTTGAGGATTTGGATTAGGTGCAAAAATACAGACTTTACGTCCTTCTCTGACACCATGTGTAAACTCCATTCCTAATTGACCTAAATCATCACGACCCCACACCCAAGCTATTCCAGCATCATCCAAAGCAACAGAGAACTCATCACCAGCAGATAATGTTAAGATTTTGTGATTCTCTAGTTTAGTAATGCTTTTGGGTTGAGACTAATGAAGTAGAGAAGTAAACAATATAAAATCACAAGTAATCATTATACCAATTCTGGTATATGGGTGTGGCCAATCTGTCCATGAACATTGCTACCCCAAGACAAAACACTCCCTGATGCAGACAGCAGTAAACAATGAGAGTTACCACATCCAATCTAATATTAAGTTATATAAATTATTTTAACTTGTTTGACTTCTATACCTGAATTATGACATCATCCAGGTCTAGACCTTGCATTAATATTGGTTGGAGTGCATTAGCAACGGCTGGTGATATTGATCCTTCACGTCGAGAACGAGTGTACTGTCGCAGACCTTGGGGACTGTTAGCTGGATGCTACATGAGGATAAAGATACAAATAATGGATTGTGTACATACCGGTTTGTGTAGATTTTTACCCCAATAGTATACTGATTGATCTGTGCAGACAGCTACCTAGAGAGAGCCATGTACTGTAACATTAGGAAGATGATGACATACAGTATGAGAGGTGCCACACTCGACTAAATAGACAATTTTATCAGCTAATACTTGTACAAGACAAGGATAAGATTGCTTTTCTTGGTGTCCATGTCCAAGTTGGCCATACATACCTGACAAGAAATTATATCAATCGTGTTAACATCAAATATTTACCATTTCCAAACGTAAACAGCTTTCCCTAACAAGGTTGAAATGAAAGAGGGAAAGAGCTCTTACTATTACACTAACCTCTTTACTAATGACAGCAGAATGGTTGAATCCAGCAGCTATAAAAGACACCACTAAGTCATCCATTTCTGTAGCATGTGTCGGAGTTAATACATCATCACAGAAACCTAGACCTAACTGGCCATGAACACCCCAACCCCAGCTCCAAACCCTACAATAAAATAATTAATTAAATCCAAAGTTTTCTATCCATACCAATGATTTTCATCAAGAGCTAAGCAATGGTATTGTCCACAAACAATGGTTACAATGGTTATGCTGGCTAACAAAGCAATTTGTACTGGCCTTGAGCGTTTCAGTGTATCACCAAGACCCAGCTGGAGAGTTAAGATAAAAGGAAGCCTTTATCAAGAGTACATCTTACCTGACCGTGGGTAGATGAGCCCCAAGAGTAAACCTGAGAAGAAAGACAAAGTTATTAAAATTATTTTAACCTTTTTGTCAACCTAGCTTTCTTTATTATGTCATACAACAAAAAAATCATTTATTAGTGACTTACACCTTCTTGACACAAGGCTACAGTGTGCTCTGCTCCACAAGACACAGCAAGTACATGTATACTATAATACTTATTAGTGTATCATAACACATTATTACTACTTACCTTAGCATTGAAAATGTTTCCACTCTTAATGGTGCTGCAAGAGGTTGCTGCTCAATATCACCATGTCCTAATCTAAAGACCAATACTGCATTGTCTGAAAATAGCATTCCTTACTTGCCATTTCTAGTACTACCCCAAGTATATAGGTTTCCATTAACTACTAATGCAGCATGATTATAACCACAAGACACGACATGATTTCGAACTATCTTTGAGCCATCAGCAAAGGTAGTTAATGGCTATACCAAGATATTTATTATACATGCATATGTACCCACTCACTCTCATGGTCTGTTCCTCTGGGGTGTAGTTAAGTCTATCTACTAAAGGAGATAGAGCAAACAAACCAGCTGAAGGTAGAGGTTGTCTCTCTCTCTTGTAGTTTAGTATTATCAAAGATAAAATGAATGCTTCAATATAGGAGTGAAGACTGGCCCCAGGCCCTGAATCAGTAAGATTTGTTCCCGTTTCAGTACTTTCATTATCAGAACTTATGACTGACATAATACTGCCTGTAGAACTACTCCTTGTGTGAGTGTGTGTATGTGTATGTGTAAAAGAGAAAGAGAGTGCATGGGTATGTGTCATTAACCAACATCTACCAGCAAATAGTATACCTCTTCATACTGCTATATGCTTGTTGTAGAAGTGGTTGGATAGTGGAGTGGGAGGGGTCTAGTAAGGAAATCACACGTACCAACATCATGAGATCAAGATCACAAAGACAAGTGAGAAGATGAGGTAAGTGGTATTCCAAAATGGAAGGCTGATAACACAAGAAACAATAATAGTAGACAATGATCCTACTTACCTGAGCTATAACACATTTAGCAAAATTCATTGGGCTCAATTGATACAGCACTAACCCTGACAAGATAACACTTGAATGTCACATGGAAGTCACATGAGTTATCCCCTTACCCTTTTCTACTGTAGCAAGATGCTCAGCAAATTGTTTATTAGTCAGTGTGGATTCCAGTGCTGGTTGAACACTACTGGATCCTTGAGTAACGAGGAGCTTTAATGCTTCAGGTACTTTGTGATGAGTCTAAGACAGTATATCATAAGTATACAATTTAGAATACACCAAATAATTTACATTATAGACATTAATTTTGTATTTTGACTTACTTTAGCTAGTTCTATTAGTTGCTCCTTCATACCACATTGAATTAATGTTTCCATGGCAACCGTATGATCATAGAGAAATTTATCATTAATAAATTGAGTCAAATTGACTTTTAATGTGGCAATTTGTGCTGGATCAGTAGATTCAAGATACTGGACCAAAAAGAACATAGAAAATTACAAGTTAAGGTATCTTTCATATTCAAGTACTTAGCTACATCAATAGATAAAGTGCAAGTTTCAAAAATTCATTTCAAGGAAGGCATTAATAAGTTATCATAGCTATACCAAAGTAACATATAACATGAACTACAAATGAAGGCCCCCAACAGAAATTTTCACTCATGGAAATAAAGGTTTATAGACTACTATAGAGATAGTTTTTAGGGTTTAAGATTTAAGGCCATTATAATCACATTGATTAACTCATAGACTGTGTATAGATCAATTCCTACCTGATGAACAAAACATTTGAAAAGGACATCTTGTAAGTACTGTGGTTTAGTTGATGGAGTCAAACTAGATTCATCATATACAGCTTCTTGTAAGAATGAGAGTAATTCTGGTATCCTCTCTTTTGTGACAAAACATTCAATCACTTCTGAAGCAGAACACTAAAGTAAATAAACAAATAAAAATTAACACAGGCCATTCATTACCTTGGCTTGCTCAAATAACTTGAGAGCTGCATGATACTGTTTACAAGCTAGCTTATGCTCTGCAGCTGCCTAGAGAACACATACAAGCTAAATACAGTATAGCAGCACTAACCCTGTACAATCCACAGATATCTAGTCGATATTTAATAGCAATTTCATCAGTTAAATGGTGATTTTTATTAGATAATGCTAATTCTAGAAACACTGACTCAGGAGAACATCTGAAATAAGAAATATTAGCATCACTACGTTATCTATTTAAAATTGTTATTGTGTAAGTATTAGTACATTGTTATCTTACATTTGTCTACATTGGTATACAGCAGTAGATGTCACAATAATACAGCCACCAAGATTAGTAGGTTGAGTCATATCACGTGATTCACTAGCCAGGTCACATGACTCCAGTATTGTTGTGAAAAAACCGACAATAGCAGAATTAGATGGTATGTTAAATTGTTGAATAGCAGCATTAGACTAGATACAATAGTCATGTGATGTTATAAAAATAGACAATGTAGACTCACTGGGAGTTCATAGGCATTTCTTTGAGCTAATTCACTAGAAATAATTGATAGAGTAAACTAGAAGGAAGAGATCATATACTTTATAATGGCAAGTCCAACTTACAGAACAGTCATTTGATTCATCATTATGACTAATAGCAAATAATAATCTCTCTGTTGCTAGAACAGAGGTAGTCCCTTCAAAGAGTTTAAAGGAACGTATTGGACCACTGCATAATTCAAAACAATACGAATAAAGCTATGTGTGTGTGTGTGTGTGTGTGTGTGTGTGTGTGTGAGAGAGAGAGAGAGAGAGAGAGAGAGAGAGAGAGAGAGAGAGAGAGAGAGAGAGAGAGAGAGAGAGAGAGAGAGATAACAATATTCAATAGTATAGTTGACATACTTCAAAATGTGGATCTCTCAAATTAACAGCACCTAACATGTGAAGGTCTTTCCATTCTTGTGTTGATAATTTTGTAACTTCAGAGAAGTCCTATATATCATGTGATAGTCATGTGACATCTAACAGAACACTTGCCTGAAAGATTTTCGGCTCAAAACTTGGCAACTCGGGCCTAACAAGAAAGCTACGAAGAACAGCATCATCATAAACAACTTCAAAGCCACTGGCCTATTGTGTGAAGATAGTTTTAGAATATAACATATGTATGCACATTACTTGAACATCAGAGTAAGAGGTGCCAGCTGCTTCATGGTAACGTTCTTCTAGTAACATCCACCACCATTCCCCACCTCGTAAATTAATCTAATAACCAAATCAGTTTATTTATAAGTGGGTGGAGTTTACTAGTAAATGTGCCGTATGATCAGATTGTTGAGCTAATAGAAGTTGATCAATACAACCTCTCATTGTTACAGATTGTATTTCCTTAAGCTCATGAAGATTGAAAAAAGTGATCTCTCCTAACTATAACAGAATCAACAGATCTCTCTCATTATAATAATACCTCAGAGCCAGTTATGCAAATTTGACTACCATCAATAGCTTCCCACCAAACTATACTGGTGGGTGGAGACACTTTGCGTATCGGTTCTGCTTTAACAATATCCTCCAATGGACCATACACATGACTAGGAGTGCAATCCTAATAAAATCACAAATTCATGATTAGTGATATTATGTACATACTGGCATCATTAAGGTTAGTATGGGGACAAGATAGACACATCCATCAAGACATGCACAAGCTAGCCACTCCCCAAATGGGTCAATAGTTACACCAAGAATATGCTGATTTCGACCCTATAAAGGACTTGTTATAACTTAAGTGATATTAATGTTAAAGACTTACTTCAAACCACTTGAGTTGCTTGAGAATTGGAGGGCGGAAAAATGGCTCAATGCGTAATACAATATAACCTGTTGATATAATAGAACTGGATCTATATACATACAGTTTCTTTACCATTGTTACAAACCAGTGCTAATATACTGTAATTGCTTGTTTCCTTATAACAGCAATGCTCAATAGCTATTGATGTTGAAGCTGAAGTAGGAGGTACATCTAATTACACAGCATAGCCACTACAATCTATAATGTTATTACCGAAAGAATGAAAAGGAGTTTCTCCTCCTACAACTGGCGAGCTTTCCTCCACTTGGAATAGTCTGTAACATTGGTATAAATCTTTGCTTGCCTTGAATTGGCTAGAAGCAGCCATTACTGTGCAAACTGTGGGCATTAATAAGAAATAAGATGAGACTTTAAAAAGAATTATGGGTGTTATTTAGAATAACACTGCAGACAATCACTCATGGCCATCTACCATCTCTATTTTAATTCTACTATCTGTATTTTAGTTAGTTAAACTGATACTTCTTGAAGGTATGTTTATGATATTTCTACACTTAAAATGATTTTGTCTGTTTTTTTTTTCATAGATTGTTGATTCTATTTGTAATGTTTCTGTGCAGATCATGTAAAACTTTGAGTGGTTTTGCAGCCACACTCGTTGTTATTATTATAATAATATTCATGTATTGGTCACCATGGAAATCAGATTCCTTTCGCCAGTTAAAGGCAGAAAGAAAAGCGTTGCATTTGGTCAAATTCAAGCCAAGTCTCAATGATTCCTACTGGAAGGAAAACTGTTATTTTCACACTTGCTTTGAAATCAATGAGTGCCAATACGAGCTTCATGAACGTATTAAAATCTACGTCTATCCAGAATATGCTTATTCTCCTCCTGTTCACTTAGAGATCACCACTGAATATCAAGAAATTATTGATACTATCAAGAACAGTCACTACTATGAGCCACTCCCATTTAAAGCATGTCTCTTTGTCCCATCAGTAGATACCTTGAACCAACGTAACCTTGATCTGTCTTTAACATCTAGTATATTACACAGTTTACCTTGGTAAGCCCATTGAGAATAGAGTATCAAAGTTTAGGCATACTTGGTTAATATTGTGTATGACAAGACTACTAATAAGTATTTAATAGTATAAAAATAGTAACACTTGATAATGCTATTGTAATCCCTTTATTGGAACAGAATACAATAGTCAATGAGATACTACATACATATCCAGTGTTACTATTTTTACAGTATCATTTTCTTATTTCACAGCTATCTTGTTTAATTACAGGTGGACTGATGGAGAAAATCACATTATATTCTCAATGTTACCAGGACAGTTCCCTTTTTATAACACTACACCAGATTTTAGTTATGGCCGGGCTGTGTTAGCTGGTGGATCATTCACTGCTGTTAGCTATCGTATAGGATTCGATATTGCCTTGCCTGTATATAACTCACTAACCAGAAAGGACATATACATATCTGGGCACCATGACAACAAGTGAGTCTGTAATGGCCTGAAGTTGAATGATATATTATAACATATTTAGTGTACGTAAACACACACTCACTGTGTTAGTCCAGTTAGGATCTGATCCATTAACTGTATATACTCTAAAGAGTGTTCATCAATCTACTAATGATGGGGTCATTCTCTTGGGATCTTGTGAACACTGTCATGATTGTACAGTAGAGAGAAGATGTGATTTAGTTGAAGAAGGAGTCCATTGGTCTTATCCTGATGTATTAAGGGTTAGTCAGTATATAATGGCCTAATGATTTCTCTGAATGATCCATTCATACACTTTGTTGAATATAGTTATACATAATACATAAGTAGAATTGATAATTGAAATCTCAGTCTGTATTTACCAGGTCCAAAATGGACTATAAGTACCCTGGGATTTCATAAGTACTAACCTGCTTACCAGTAATTTGTCCATGGATACTGAATTAGAATCACTTGTTTACTTCAGTATTGTATTTTACTGTTTTATCAAGCTTCACATTTTACAGCTTGGTTCAGTGGTAAGAACCTTTATGTTAATAATATTAAAGTTGTTACAATAGTTATTAATCTGAACTCAAGCAATTAGATTGGTCAGTTGACTACAAAGTTACATAAGTTATAGTTGACCTATTGATAGCAGATTGACAAATAGATCTAGCATGCTAAATTTGTTTGTGCCACATGAAATGATGATGATGATAATGATTTGTACATGTATCATCTGAGTTGTATTAAGAAAGTGTTAAGTTCTAAAACTACTTGTGTGGGCTTTGATCCATTTTTCTTATGTGCATTGAGTTGAACAAATTCCTGTATTAGCTACACTTGTTAAATTACAAACAATTTATAGTACACTGGTAGCAGTATGTCTGTCTAGATTTCTATATCACAATTACATACATATCAAGTGGCTTTGATCTTATTATATCAAAGGTATATGAAAGAGACAATATCGTTCTATAGTATCTCTTTGTCTTAAAGGACAGATGCCATCCTATAAGGTTCATTTACTCTAGTTACTACACATTGTTGATGTTAGTTGAACTTAGTTCATTAGTTTCTGTTTTTGTCCTGGAACCTCATATCACAATTACTATTTCACTTCTTTGTTATTTTGAGTGATTACTAATGTGTTGAAATAATGGACACGTGTAAATATGTTGTGACTCTGCCCTGCACACATTATCTAAGTAAAGCCATCTTTTATAAACCCATAGTAACCAGGGAAGGTTCTCTGGTTATGGAGTCATAGCCAGGATGTATAACATCAACCTGCAGTTAAGAGGACATAGTCCCCAAGGGCTAAAGACCTAAATGTACCACAAATGTTTACCTGGACTATAATATCATGTGTTGAATTTCATGATTTTTTTCTATTTTTCAGGAGTCAGTTTTCTGTCTAATTCTACCTGGTTATCGATTGGGAACTCCAGATCTATTGGATGTTCTAATGACTGTGAGTCAAGCGATTTATTAACTTGTGTTAATAATTTTTTGTTAGGGCTGTATTCCAGTTATATTACAAAATCCTCAATATATTTTACCATTCTCAGAAGTTTTAGATTGGACGCGAGCTAGTATAAAAATCTGGACAGAAGAACTGCCAGATATATTGACTATTCTTCAAAAATTAGGAGTACAAGTTGTACAAGAAAAACAAGCCCAAGTCTGTACTATTATAACTAACACACTCCTTACTGCCCTCTGTGTAGGTTCAATATCTTTATAGAAGATATTTTTTCTCTATTCCAACAATTACAATGACAACATTGCATATTTTAAATGGACGTGTGTTTCCAATGAGTGCACCTACTTATGAAGTAAGTTATAGTGAGTTATGAAATTGTATCAGCTTTTTGGCCTGGGTACACTTCACATGGCAGGCTGTTGGAAAACTTTCTGACCACATGTTATATATCTGGCTATGTTTGTTCCATCTTTTATACTATTGTTGCATGTAAATATTGCTAACAACAAATATAGAATTACTTCACACACACTAACTGTTGATGTTTGTGGTAATCTATTATTACTGACTGGCACCCATTAAAATAAGTGTTTGTAACCTTTGTCTATATTTTGAGTATGACTGATCAAAGCAGTTTGTAGGTTAAGAAAGCTTAGCAGGACCACTGGTTTTTGAGTATGACTGATCAAAGCAGTTTGTAGGTTAAGAAAGCTTAGCAGGACCACTGGTTTTTGAGTATGACTGATCAAAGCAGTTTGTAGGTTAAGAAAGCTTAGCAGGACCACTGGTTTTTGAGTATGACTGATCAAAGCAGTTTGTAGGTTAAGAAAGCTTAGCAGGACCACTGGTTTTTGAGTATGACTGATCAAAGCAGTTTGTAGGTTAAGAAAGCTTAGCAGGACCACTGGTTTTTGAGTATGACTGATCAAAGCAGTTTGTAGGTTAAGAAAGCTTAGCAGGACCACTGGTTGGTTATCTATTCTTTAATAATTAAGACTTTAATTGCAACAGAAGACAATATTTTAATTACTCTCTTGTTTTAATGAGAGTAGCAATACAATGAAAGTAAAACTACTATAGCTTAAAAATCATCACTAAAATTTGTTTTAGGAAATATTTGTAGTAAGCATTTCCTTTTTGAGACACACTAACAAAGTACATTGTACAACATACTATCTTGTTCACATAACTACTGTTACTGTAGTGCATTCATGCTATTAGATTTTAATGACAACTTTAGTACATTATATCTAGTCATAATAGTATTGGTTGATTTAAGTGTACTAAATAGACTTGTGTCACTAAATTTTAAGGTACATAAAGGGTAAAGAAAATTGTATAGAATAGAAAATTCACATTGTTATAGTCAACATTAGTAGTTCATCTCATAACAATCTGCAATAACATGATATAGATAAACTTTTACCAAATCTCATTTATCTTTCTATTTTTAGTGGTGGAATAATCCTGATTTTAATCCTCAACAAACAAACTATTTTCAGGTATGATGATGTCATAATGACTCGTACCTTAACAACCAAACATCGATAATGCTAACTAGGATTCTGTGTCATTGTAAATCATTATGATAAACAAGTAAATTGACTGCTTTATGCCTGCATAGTCAGGTAGTCACATACTTGGTTTAACTATGAATTTTAATATGGCTATGAATACTGGATCATGCAATACTGAAATGTCGTCCCATCACTTCACATAGGATGTTTTCTTTACATGATGATTGAGCCTGCTTTGGTAACTGCTGTTATTACATTGTTCTCACATTTTTTTGTAAAGTTTGCAAATAATAGTAAGGTAACAGTTCCCAGAATTAAGACATTCCCAGAAGTATAAAATGACATGATAGCTAACTCTATTGATTTATTTACCAATAACTCTCATAATACACAGTCTTTCTTGACTTGCAGACTCAATCTTAACTTGATTCTTTGTATTAGTATTTATTTATTATGAAGTACTAACATAGCTCAATATTGTCGTGTTTTGTTTGTTTTATCTTTAGCACAGTTATTCTCATGGATTAACACTGCCATCAAGTCCATCTTCAGAAGGCTTTACAGCTGTCATATTAACTTATGATAGGTAATAACAGATAACACAGGTGTTAGACTAACTTTGTCTTTTCCTTAAAGAATTGATATGTTATTTGAAACTATTCGAAGTGTTGCTCAAGCTCCTAGTCTAGCTAAAGTACTGCTATATATTACTGTGTGTAACTTTAATCACTTTAATTTGCAGGTTCTTGTGATTTGGAATAATATCTATAAACCTCCACCATCAGGTATAATAGTGACATGACCATATTATGTCATCCTTTGTTAATAGTTAAAGAGTGGCCTAATATTAAGAAACCAATACAAGTTATCAGAAGCAAACAGAACAAATTAAGCAATAGGTATTAAGTAGTTAGACAGTACATAATGAGTACAGTACAACTGGATTCTTTGATCATTATATACATACTATATCAGTAAACATCCACTATATGAATTATATTTTTATATGTTCATGTAGGTTTTATCCTTTCTCAGAGATAGAGACAGCTGCTGTACTATCATTGGATGATGATATTACAATGCTGTCAGGAGATGAAATTGAATTTGGTTATAAGGTATAAATGAACTACACGTTATGTTCACACGTTTAAAGCATCAAAAGGCCAACAGTAGGGGCTCTCCCATTGCTGTAACCAGTCCAAAGACTTTGTCTATTTGACTTTGAATGGATGCTTTAAGTTAAACTATGCTGTATTGTAGAAGCTTGACTTTAACTTGACCTTAGGTCACCAGTTTTGACCAAATTTGGTGATACTATTGTCCTATATCAAGTGATGTATCAGTAACAAACATGCCTTGTCATTCAATAGATAAGTATCTCTGTCCTTTGTGAATCTCATGGTGGGCAAGCCTAAACCAGCATCACAATATAGTAAAGCTAATACTAAATGATGTTACAGTTTACTTTCTATGAAACAGTATATATAATATTAGTACAATGTATGTGATTATTATCTATTCTCAATTTAGGCATGGTTAGAGTATCCTAATTGTTTAGTTGGCTATCCTGGTCGTGTCCATTGGTATGATTCTAAAACTCACAACTGGAAATATGACAGCGAATGGACTAACAATATTTCTGTTGTCCTAACTGGAGCAGCATTCTATCATAAAGTAAGTTTAGTCCATGAGAACTGTTATGTTTTTTCAGTTGTTTTGTAGACATCACACAACCACTTATTGAATAGTTTTCATTAGCTTTGCATAATGTTGTTATAATGAGCTTAGACCAGAAATGTATTAGTAATACTCTCTACACTTGTTATAATGTCAACTTAACTTTATATATTGTCATCACTTTCAGTATTATCATTACCTGTATACATATCAGTTGCCCAAGTCAGTTCGTGAGTGGGTAGATGATCATTTTAACTGTGAAGACATTGTCTTCAATTTTATGGTTGCTAATGCTACTGGACTTGCACCCATTAAAGTGAGTGTTTACAACCTTATCATGTGTGTTAGTACTGTTATGACTTGTAATGAATTCAGTTAGCATTTTAAAGTGTTTACCCCTCTTTGCTTACATATTTTTCTATCTATTTAACTTGATAAGTTTTGGGTGGTCTGTTACTACACCCACTATTATTTTTGATATATCAGAATGTGGAATTCTACTGGTTGGAGTTTAGTTATCTTTGATTAGATTCATTGAACTTAACTGAATTCATTAGTTATTTATTTATGGATAAACAGCATATGTGCCACGTGGAATAGCTTTGCTGTGCTGTAGTCAATGAAATAGATGTTAGAGTGTTTTACTATTTCATTGAGTATTGTAGTGTTGATTTTGTGAGATATATTCAAGTGTATTGGACCATTTGTTAGCTTATTACAAAGTTATTTATAGTATTAAACTGTTTACACATTATGTTTAATTACATCAGAAGTTGCAACTGACTCTATCCTCTTTTAATGTCAGAGTAAACATAATCAATATGTTTATAGCAAGAGCAATTCCTTGAAACCATATTTAGTGGTTGTTTGCTGTGTCAGCAAGCTAAAGACTTTGATGAGGGCACAGTCTGATGTCTGGTTACTATCACTAAATTCATTAGAAACACCCTCAATGTTGTATGGCTGTACGTAGCAGTATATAACTACTAGCCACTCTCTTTGCAAAGTAACTCCTGCTCAATGTTCATGTTGGAATGTGCAGAGGTTGCAAATAAATGTTTAGGCCATCTGTTCAGTTAACCCTCTAACTATAAAATTATCTATTATGAAGTATTGTAAATGATAAAGGAGAAAGCAACAGACTACAGTTTACTGTTGACATGTCGTGTTCAATGATGACTTATGTTTTTATTGTACATAGCAAATTTCTTTGAGTGGAAGGTTATTGAGACATCAAAGGGAGTCCAATAATGTTAGAACATCAAAACAGCATATTATACATGTTGTATATTCACTACATCATTATGACAGTATGTTTACCATTACAAGTGAAGTACATTACTGCATGTTTTATATATGGCCTGTAGTCAATTTCAAACAGCCTAGCTCAGCAGTGAGCGCATGCTATCACATGTTTTTCATTAGCTAATCAAGTTAGTGCTGATAGTCATCCTATACACTGGAGACAAACAGTCTATAGTCTTTATTAGTGACAAGTTAATGTGCTAACAGCCAGTCAATACATTATTTGTTTCTTATGATCGTGTGATTACTGGTAGAACTAGTTTTTAACACTTGTTTGTCTTAAATATCACTGTGTTGTTTCTTGTCTTGTGAAATGTTGCTAACTCACTTAAAGTGCGTGTAAATACATGTATTTGATGTAACGATACATGTATTTGATGTGTAATTGATAATAAACATTAGGGAGTTTGTTACCTAGCAACCAACTATCCCATAACTGCTGTGAATGTTTGGGTATATGTGGTTTACTATCTTTATTGGAGTAAGACTATTTAGAGCAGATGTGATGAGGTATTTATTACACAATAGTTTGTTTGGCAACCTAGTATTATTTTACTTCAGATACACAGTGTAGCTAACTAAGTTATAACATCATTGTTAGTATTCAAGATTGTGCAATAATGAATATTGTATTGCGCAATACATGATTTATGTGATAGTATATCTTGATATAATATGACCAAAATAGTATTGTGTTTCTTCGTTTGTCCATGTCTGATTACATGTATGTCATTATAATGCATATTATGTGAATCACCAGAACTAAATAGGTAACCATAACACTAATAATTAATGAAACCTAAACAAATTGACACCGTTTCTGAAATAGGAGATGACGTGTCACTTTTGTGCATTAATTGAGTGCTTGTTCCTTTAATGTTACTATTTTTACTGGCAACAGCTATTTATAAAATAGAAAGTAAAGATCTCTTTGAGAATGACTCAGTAGATATGATGATACAATGATGTATTTGTGCCCTCAGAAGTAAACCACTAGAGAGTTTGTTCTCACAATTTTGTCTGTTATGTCTTATATTTCTTTTTGGCTTCTAAGGTTATAATATTCATTTGCTCTTAGTGCTAAATCATACTTCCTTTAGAGTGTCTTTCCATGAAAATTAATGTACTTAAAGAAAGACAGACAATAGATAGTCACAACTTCCCATTATGAATATACTCAAATATTCATAAGTGCCTTGGGACATTGATAATTAGTTTATTGTGAGAAATAAAAACAATTATATGAGTACTTGCAGACTATCCTTTCCCCAATGCTTGCCAAATTGTTCCTTACTACTAGACCATATCTAAAGGTGACCTATCTCGTAGTAAAATTGATTTTCTATTATTGGTAGCAGCTGTTCTCTTATCAACAACTTCAATTGACACTATTGAATAACAAGATCATATCAAATCATGTTGTTAACATGCAATAGACTTTTTAAACTCCTGCCTTTGTATGGAAGAGTGAACAAAAGATGAAAGATTGCACACATTGAAAAGTAGTTATATACAATACATATGGTCCCGACTTTTGGACATTTAGTTTTATTCAATATTATTATATTATTTATACATGTTTACTGTTCCCTTTTTTGCATGACATGTATTTGCTTAGTTGTTATAAAGACCATGACATCCATACATGGTCATGACAGTGCATATTGTGCATATTGCTTGCCTGTTAATGGAAAAATCTAGATATCATTCACATATGTCAACCAAGTGGCTTCAATAGTAAACAAACCACTTTCCCACCTGACATCTAACTTAACCGGAAATCTATAATTGAATTATTTTATCTAATAGTCAGACTGTATGTACAGTTCACATCTTTATGATCTGTCTCTATTACATTAGGTGACACCACGGAAACGATTCAAATGTGCTGATTGTACTCAAGATGGGCTGTTTGCTGATCCATCTCATTTTCTTGAACGAGATCAGTGTATCAATTTATTTGCTAAAGTTTTTCAGGGGGTTCCATTAAAAGCTAGCAAATTTCGATTAGATCCAGTTTTATACAAAATTAACTCTGTTCCAGAGAAAGAAAAAGCCTTTCCTAAAATAGGAGAACTTTGACTATTATTATTAATGTATTAATTTTTATCATCAAAATCATTCAGAATTTCTGTTCAAAATAGTTTTTATTGTATATAATTTTAAACAAAGTTTCAGAACTTTCGTTCGTTTTTACGTAACTCCTCCCATAAGAGTTGATCCTAAGAAACAACAGACAGTTATTATGGGGATATGTCATGTCTCATAACAAGTACATGTATTTTATCAATTGTTTACTACACTCAATGCGATTTTCTCATAGTAGGAGACAATAACATTGCTGTAATGAACTTTAAACATCCTATAATTCACCCTTACATGGTTGACTACCAGAGGATAGATGTTAGATACAGAGAAACCATATTTCCAATGTTATGTACACACTTGTTATGGTAATGTCAATTATGTTATTGAATATTGATATGTTAATAAGAATGTGACTATCACTGATAGGTCATCTTACCACTGATGAGTCTTGTCTATTAGCAAAGAGTTTATCCAATAGCTCTGTAAAAACACCATTGAAGAAACGGATGAATCTATTTCGGAGAGCTGGAATATCACTTAACTGAAGATCCAATATATTTCGATAGCTCCGCAAATGTAGAGTGATAAGATCAAGTGTTGATAAGGAACCCTCTGCTACCTGTGCAACGCCTTGATCAATATCGTACAGATTTGAAATTTGATCAGCATGGATATCAGCTGCATTGGTACGTAGTGGGTCCGGTAAATGATCTGGGACAATGTCGGCGACCATTGGTTGAGGCTGATTAGGATGGTGATCCATAAGTCTTTTCATTAGTTGTTTTTTTTCGTTTTTTGAAGTTTTATCTTTAGTCTCTTCTTTGTCATTACTTCCCCCTCCTCTCTCTTGAGTTTCAATAGAATAGTCTTCATCTTGGTTGGATAGAGACAGATATGTGGTGAGTAGTTGGAGACAAAGGTCCTGAAAATGAACATATTCTGACTCCATAGGAACGGTAGCCATAACTCAGGTTTAGAGACTTAAAGACTGTCGGGAAGAATCAACAACGAAATTTTGCTTGTTGTGCAATTGCAAGATACTGAGCCCCGCCCAATGAGTCAATAACAGGCAGGCCTAGAGCACGCTCAGCAATCGATGCCTATTTAAACGCAGCCGCCGCCAAATTGTCGCCAAATCTTCGAAAATCTTTGCAGCAAAGTAAAGAGTATGTCCTCGAGCTGTACAGCTTCACAACAGATAACATTAGCCGCTTTTCGGCAGTATATTCTACCACAAAGTGACCAAGATCGATTAGAAAGAAGAGTAGAGTCGCAACCACTACATACCGGTGACTGTTCAATGTCTCTTGAAGAAGCACCATCGCCTCCTCTTTCTCCAACATCTGTAACACCGACCATAGAAAGCATAAGTTGGGACCAAACTCCCCAAAGACAGAGGAGTCACTCTGCGCCTCTATCACAGCAACAGGTTAGTTTCGCGGTCGCGGCACTTGATCGTAAACAAATGATGCAATCCCTGTTGCTTTTGTTGTCGAAGTGCATGTTTTTATGTATTATTTATGTAAAGTACTTGATAATAATGCTTGAGGGACTTTGCATTCATTGACAAAATAATTAATTTTATTATTTATATACTAATAATTATTATTCCCCTAGATGTTGGAAATGATGAATCAACTCGGTGCTAACAAAGAGCCACTGTCTGATGAGCAAAAGAAAGTGGCAAATGAAGTAGCTGACCGGCTTAAGTATTTGGGGGATGAAATTAATGTAAAGCTCACTCATTATAGCATTTGGGATACGTTAATGCAGGGTTTCAGAAATCCAGATGATTCTGTTTTAAAGCACTTTGTGGATTGCATCTATAGTGTAAAGAAAGAGCTATCACTCCATATGGTTGTCAAAATTTTCTATCTTGGTTTTTGGTTGCTACAAAGTTTGGTACCAAAGACTTTTTGTGAGGAGCAGCAATGGCGTTTACTGCAGATATTTGTTGAATTTCTGACTAATGAACTAACAACATGGATAGACAGTCAAGGTGGTTGGGTAAGTGGATCTATAAAAGTAATTATTAGAATATCAGGTTGTGACAAAGTTGGCTGTAGTAGTGCATGTTTTGATCACATGGTTGACATGCAATAGTGTATCAGCAGCCCACTCATGATTTTGTTCACCTATAGGAGACCTTGTTACATAATGAAGATAATCGTAGTTTACGAAGTCAGAGTACCCCAGTTTTAACTGTGCATTTATTGCCAGAGATAGAAAGACAGCAAAGTGATGAAACTGTAACAGGCTCGTCACCCACTACTCCCCCGGTTGAAGATGAGAATGTTGCATCTGGAGAGCATCCACTTACAGTTAGTTGTCCTCCAGCAGTGACTACAACACTGACAGGACAAAGTCTCAGTCTGTCAACACCCAGAAGTCTTAGTCTGTCAAGACCAGTACTAATACCTCGAGCAAGACCTAGCTCTTTGAGAATAAGACATACCAGTAGTTTCCCTATGATTGAGGAATCAGAAGCCAGCTCAAGTCGTCGGAGCTCTGTTGGTAGTGTGATAACGTTTGGTCTTGGTGTGTCTTTTGGGTTTGCCCTATGCTCATTCTTCTTCAGACATTCGTAGAAACGTCATGTTTATTATCAATGCTCCATATATCACTCTAAATTATAATCTGTCTCAATTAACAGATTCTAAGACTCACCAGATATGACATTTAACATTCTCACAAGTACTACTGTTAGTTACAACTACCCATTCACTTCAGCAACTATCAGCTTTCTTTATAAGTATTGACTCTTGTGTATTATTGTAATATTTTATGTCCATCATGTCACATGTATTGTAATATAACAGGTAAACTTATTATTATTGTGACAATAATACCAGAATTTCAATTTGTATAATTATAACAAACATTAATTTTATCATAATACTAATTAAGGTTGGTTTGGGTTCTCGTGATACTTCTGGAAAATGTTTGGGAAGTGAAACTCTTGATTTTTCTAATGTAAAACAGTCTTCATTCAAAACATAGGATTAAGATCCTTATTATAGTGTGATTAGGTGAATAACACAGACCAATGGTTATATTTTACTGGTATATATGTAATATAAGAAGTACCAGAATGTCAAAACTACTACTGTAATATACAATAAAACAAGTATTATAGTACAGTTAGTCTGTGTATAACATACATATAGTGTAATATTTAATATGCATATTTTATTGGTACATAATGCAAATAACTTACTAATGTAATATAGGCCACTTTATAGTCAGGCTTCTTAAATCGTTTGTTACCAATACGTGATCTTTTCTCTTTTCCTAACAACCAATAATAGTTAACCATTTATTACACCAACTTTTTACCTAGCTGAATTCTTGTATTCACCTTAATGACGTCAAGTCCATAAATACGTTCAAAGTAATTTCTGATATCAAACTTTGTCATTCTATAGAAAGTATCAATATAGCACTCTATTACAAATATACATACTTCATTGGAACATGACACTGCACTTGGTTATGAGGGATGTCTTTTCCTGGTCTTACCAGTTTAACAAACCAATTACACAACAATAATTTAGGAGGTGACATTTTAGCAAATTTTCTAGCAGCGAGAAATCTTCGACTGGTGTTTGTAACAGTAGCCATTTATTAAAATTAATACAGATCATCCGCTGTCATAAGGTCTGTAAAGCTTAGGGGCGTTACCCTGCGCTACTGATTGGGAGTTTGCAATCAAACATGGATAACACATTAAACTTGCTTTCTACTCATGCTCCTTTCTTGGTTGGGAATTGGACCTATATTTTGGCAGGAACCTCTTTACTCCTTTGTGGGTTTTTGCTTTGGAAATTGAAGGGACACGAAAAGGGTCAAGAACTCAACAGAGGTCAGTCCCGTTCCAAGATGATTGACAAAGGTGATCATCCATTAACTGAATTTGAAGATGTGTTTGATGCAACAGTGGGCCCAGCAATCCATCCTCCTGATACACCACATATTGTTTATCCATTCAAACAACTTACTGAAAGTGAGATGAAAGAAAAGTCTCATCTATTTTATCAGAATATGAATCAACGACGCTCAATTCGTGATTTTAGTTCAGACCCAATCCCAATAGAAATTATAAACAATATTATAAAAACTGCTGGAACAAGTCCATCAGGAGCTCACAGTGAGCCTTGGACATTTGTAGTGGTTAAAGATCCCAAGGTTAAATCAAAAATTCGAGCAATAATTGAACAAGAAGAGTACCTCAATTATGATCATCGTATGGGAGAAAAGTGGGTTCATGACTTAAAATTTGTGGGTACTACTCATGAGAAACCTTACTTAGAAACTGCACCTTATATCATTGTCGTCTTTAAACAACAGTATCATATTGATAGTCAAGGAACAAGATTTCCTCATTATTACTATGAGATATCAACAGCTATGGCCTGTGGAATTCTTGTTGCTGCTATTCATAATGCTGGATTAGTTACTGTTACCACTACACCACTTAATGCTGGAGGTCAGCTTCGTGAGGTTTTAGGACGACCTCAAAACGAGAAGGTGATGTTGTTGTTACCAGTTGGTTATCCAGCTGAAGGAGCAAAAGTTCCAGATGTTCAGAGAAAGGAACTAGAAGATATCATGGCGTTGATTTAACAAATTTATTTTAATATTTTGTAATGATTTTTAAAATTATCCAGGTGGCCAATCCATTTGCCTTCCTCCAATAACATGAACATGTAAATGATATACGGACTGACTACCATGTTCACCATTATTGATAACAACTCGATAACCACGAGTCAGTCCCTCTTGTTTTGCTAACTGACGAGATACTTGCAATAAGTGACCTAACAGCTGAAACAAATATTACATACAAATGTAAATTCTTGATTATTATATTAAACCTTGGTATCAGTCTCTTGAGCTTTGGACAGCATGGGAATTGGTCTTTTGGGGATGACAAGAAAATGCTTGGGTGCAACAGGATTGACATCATGAAATGCCATACTCTACATAAAATAAAATAAGTCCTAGATTACCATTATAAACGTACCATATCATCTTCATAAAGTATATCAGCAGGGATCTCTTTGTTAATTATTTTAGAAAAAATTGTCCCAGTAGGTCTTTCATTATCATTTGAAGCAGCGACTTTAGCTTTAGTCACTTCATCAATGTCATCTGTTGAAAAAAGACGAGCAAGGAACGGACGGGCTCTAGTTATGGAAAGACAAGCCAAGGAATGAAACCTAAACCTATTGAGCCGAGCCTTAAACATTACTACCGCATCCTGAGTAGTTCATAAAGGGTTAAAGATACCAGATGGAATGCTCTGTAGTTCTTTCCTCGAAAGAAGGCGGTTTTACTACTTTGTTGAACATCATCGTGATATTTAAGGTTAAAAGTGATATGTTTATATGAATGGAAATTATAATCTATAAAACAGGACTCAACTGCTATTTTAAAACACATTGAATCACGTCCTTGTACAAGCAAGTCTGAAAACCAATTGGAGTATTTAGTGACAGTTATCTGTAGCAAATTGAACTTCATAGAGATACTACAAAGATTAGAAGAGTCGAAACTGTCCATTTTATTTGCTTGTAAGATAATACAATAAATAGAACAGCCTGTTTCAATCTGCCATATCTCAATAGGAAATATTAATCCCTTAAATAATATATAATTTCCCATCAAATTATACCACCACCAGCTCTCTATCCACTACCATAAGTTGACTGTACTGTAACTGCTTTCTTGTTGTTTAGCTCCAGAGAAGGTTCCGTGGTTTCCTCGGTGTTTTAATGATTTAAAAAGATGTACGAAAAATCTATATAAATATGGTAGCGAGCTGTCTCCTGACCATCCTGTGAGATAAATAGTTAATTAGGCCATAATGATATCTAATTATCTAGGGGTATGGGGACAATAAATATAAAGAAAGAAGAGAGTACTTTGCTGAAATTGCTATGAACTATAAACTGTAAGTTAGTCTAAGTTAAATTAGTGTAATTTTAATGTCTTAAAAAAGTGGGGACCCTATACCAACAGCTTATTACACTGAAGAAGAAAATCAAACTTGGTAATTTACTAGTATGAGTAATCTATTGTCTATTGTTAAGTCTTGATTTGTTATACAAATTCTGTTACTTGACTTCACTTACATTGTGGTAGACAGTCAATTAACTTTTTATAGGAGTATTCTCTATACACATCAGACACAATTTTATCCAACTCATGCCTGCAAGGAACAAAATGACGGGATTAAGTTATTAGAAGATAACTGTGGTTACTGGTTAGGAAGAGTATTCACAAATTACCTTTTATTTGAAAATTATTTTCAGTGCTCAAAATATTCCACAATTAGAAGTTGTGTCAGCATTTTTAAAAAGTAAGGCCAATGTTCTGTTGTTATTAATTTTGTGATGTCTTTCTAGACCATACTGGTTTTCGACTATGTCCAGTAGTGGGATGGATTCACTCCAGAGACTTCCTGGCTTTACTTGCCTTTCGTGTGTTTCCTTGTACTCAGTATATTCGTCATCACTCAAAGCCACGGTACACACCAGAACCGTAAGTTTATTATTAACACAAGGCAAACTCGTTGCCATTAGTGATATTTGTCATGAGTTATTAGGTCATATTCCTTTGTTCTGTAATCCTGACTTTGCTGACTTTTCACAAGTTAGTGAAGATGATAAATATGTGTAATGTCTGAATAGTCTCTTGGATTAGCCTCTTTAGGAGCAAGTGATGATTGGATTACAAAACTTTCCAATGTAGGTTATTAGCTAGAATATATGATTGATGTTACAATTGTGTGTATATTTTAGTTGTACTGGTTTACAGTGGAGTTTGGAATGGTATATGAAAATGGTCAACCTAAAGCTTATGGTGCTGGCCTTCTCTCATCTTGTGAAGAAATTGAGGTTTATCGTAATGTTATAATATAATCAATTGCTGACATTTTTTACGTAGTACTGTGTCACAGAAACTCCAGAGAAAAAACCTTTCATTTGTTCAGAAGCTGTTGCCACAAAGTATCCAGAAACAGGACTTCAGCCATTATATTACATTGCAGACAGTCTACATGATGTGAAAGCAAAGATGATGTAAGATAATATTAGCTTGATGTTGTTATAATCTTTCATTTTATACACAGAGAGTTCTCAAAAAATATTAGCAAACCTTTTGTTGCATCTTTTAATAAAGAAAATCAGTCAATCATCATTAGTAACTGAAGATCAAATACAGGAAGATCAAATACAGGAATATACAACAACAATAATCATTATACAGGACAAAATTTTAATACATCATTTCTGCATTATTCACAATTTCCCGTACATTTCCGTATTTTTAAAGTAAATAAAAATGGCGGCTTTAACAGAAGCAAAGGCTTCAAATGGGCCAACTAATCCATTAGAAAACAGCTCATCATCAGATGTAAAGATCATTTGTTTAGGAGATAGTGCTGTTGGAAAGTCAAAGTAAGTGTTATTATTTGATTATTTCTAACGTTGACCTTTCACAGATTAGTGGAGCGGTATTTATTGGACCAATAGTATCCTAACTATCTATAATAGGCCTTTTAATTTTTGTTAAATCACTTGACAAGTATATATAGTAAACCACAGCAACATTCAACATATGCAGTGACATTGTTTCAGCATCAAGTTGACATTGACGGACGCACAATATCAGTTGGTTAGTTACTAAAATGTAATAAAGCCTTTATTTAGTCTCTTCCTATATTAGATTTATGGGATACTGCAGGTCAAGAGAGATTTCAGTCTATGCATCCCTCATACTATCATGGTGCTCATGGTTGTGTGCTGGTTAGTTACTGTTATCTAGTTCCATTACTGTATTTCCTTGAGTAAAGCCATCTTCATGTTATTGTCTCCCCTCATTATTCCTTAATGCAGCTCTCAATTATCCCATATTAATTATAATTATAAATAAATGGTATACTATTTTCTCTCTGATTGTAAAGACATGAAAGCCATTTTTATCTCAACATAAGTATTTATTGTCAAAGCTCAATTGTAATATAATAAAATGTATTACCAATTTGGAATATTGCATTGTATCAAGAAGTTCAGAATTAAGTACATCATTTCTTATTCCAATGACTATTCATCATTGTAATTGCTGATTAGATATTGAATTGTTTGTAGCCTCTCTTTTGATGGCAAAATAGATATTGTGCTTTTATTCAAGGAAGTCTTATATGATTAGGCAAACGACATCAACTAAACTAGATGCCTTATATTTAAAAGCACAGAATAATATTGTTTTGTTTGTATTAGGTATTTGATGTGTCTAGGAAAGTGACTTATAAGAACTTAAGTCATTGGTATGCTGAACTTCGTGAAGGTCGACCACATATACCATGTATCTTGTTAGCCAATAAAATAGATGGTAAGTTAATCTGTTTGTTTTATATTTATTATAACAAATCTTTCTCTGACAGTTGACACAAATGTTACTGGTAAAAATTTTAACTTTGCAAAGAAGCACAAGTTACCACTGTATTTTGTATCTGCTTGTGATGGCACTAATGTTGTTAAGGTAACCTGTTTGTTGAGAGTATTAGTTAGGGCCAAAATGGTTGTTGTTGCTATGATATAAAGGAGAACTAATGATATGTAGGCATTTCGAGATCTCACACGAGCTGCATTAGCTTATAAGGAAACATCACAAGACATTGTTGATCAGATTTTAGAGGAATTAAGGGTGAGATCAATTGCTATAATAATTATTTTGATAGTATGTATCTATGTTATTGATAGGCAATGGATGATGACAAAACCACTGATGATACTCAACCAGTAAATGACTCAACAGCAGACTGATATTATGTTTTATTTTGTCAGTAATGTACTTGACATTAATCTCTGGCACTATCACTTTTATTATTGTCATCTTGTTTTTATTGTCAAAATTAACAAAGAAAAATGTTATTTATTAGAATTACAATTCTGTTATCATGAAAAATCGTAATTTATTAGAATTACAAGTCTATTACTGTGTTGTACTCTTCATTGGGTGATGTTGTCTCAGATAAGTTGGTAGAATACGTCTACGAGCATTAATGAACCAGTTGTTGAGCTGATGTAGTGTTAACCCAGTGTGCATACACAACATGTCTTTTTGGTCTTCATTTGGATAAGGACATTTGTAGTGAGAGAAAAGCCAGTCTTTCAGGATCTTTTGACTAGCTGGAGAAGTCTTTTCTCGTTTACAGCCTGTCCTCTTTGTACTTGGTTTGTAACTTGTTTTCATTCTCTTTGAAGTTGTTTTTAGAGGTTTAGGTAGATGGTTAGGTTGAACTTGACCTTGTGTATACTGAGTAGTTTCTGCTAGAAGGAGAGTAGCTTCAGCATCCAAAGCTGAGTGTAATTTTCTGAGAGATAGATCATGTGATGAAAGTTGTAATGTTTCTATTAAACAATGTGCACCAGTTTCATTGCAAAACAATAGCCTCAGGTTTTCAGATTCATTTAGCATTCCAACAGCTGTTTCAACTAAACGGAAATAAGGATATTTTTGTAGTAGTAGATGGTGTAAGTAAGTTGCATTATTATTGCAATCTCCAGTGTCTCCGCCAGTATTGTTCTCATCTGTGTTGATAATATTTTCTATCATTGTTATATCATCTGCGTCCAGATAATGTGGTTTCCTGAGTAATTTTGCTGATGGAAATGAAGGAGGACAAAACTTTTGACTTTGCAAATTTATAGGGAAGTTTAGTTGACCAGTAGATGAAAGCAGTTGGTCCAGTGATTGTGTGGAGAATATTTCTTGATCAATAAACGAGAACGTCGGTTGTACGTCACAGGCTGTTTCACTCGATCTCGACATTAGAAAGGATTGCTGTTGTTGCAATAGCATCGATGTATCCATGACTGAATTTGACAAAGCTTTTTATAAAAAAATTAATGCGTTCTTTTCTACCCTCAGGGTATACACGCGTACCTGATATGATGCCCGTTTAAAATTGATTATTAATTTTAACCCTTTTAGTTGGAAATGGTTGTAAAATGTGGGCTGGGCATTTGTCGATGAGACAACAGTCAACAGTGTTGTAGAGGTCCTGTGCTTGAAATGAGACACAGATGACATTGCAACAGGTGTTATCAAATTGTGAGAACACTAGCATAAACCAAAGAAAGGCGTTGCTTTGTTCTTGCAATGCAGTGGGTGTGGTATAGTTCTGCGCTTACAACAATGCCTGGCTAACACGTGGTAAAACACGCGTAAGCACGCGATACACACGCCTGGACACTATATGCTCATACTTAGCGTCACTTCGACTCACTCGTCAATCACATAGCAAAATGTTGCAAGCAGCTCTACGTTCCATGATACGCAGTCGCTACTTTAGTAGCCAGTCCAACCAAATGACTTCAACACAAGTAAGGGACAAACACCATGCAAATATACTTATAATTCATGCATTAATTTTTCATTCCAGATACCAGGCTCATTGACTTTGCTTATTACTTTTGTGACATTCTTTGGTCCACCCTACGTCATTATGATGACACTACCCAAACCAACTAAATCAGAGGAATAATAATCATTATGTGTAGTTATTATTTATGCTATTAGTTTTATATGTAGCAAAGATTGTTATAAAAGTAATGAGTCAGAACAAAATGAACTAGGGATTTTACACTAAGTCAAGAACATCAAAAAAGTCAATATATATTAATGTGTGAAAACTCATTTACTTCCCTGCCTATTGTAACAAGATATCCATTATGACAACAATTTTATAATATTTAACTCACAGAAAGAAGCTTAGCAATCCGTCCTCCATAATCTGGATCAGCAGCACTGAAGTTATCCACCTAAGAAAAGGTCATTGGACACACAAACTTAATAGTTGACTTACTGCACGCTTCTGAATAAATTCTTTAGCATTTTTCAGGTGACCAGCAATGTTTTCAGTCAAACGAACTCTTTCTTCTTCACTGAGAACTTCTCGATAAAAAGTGCCTACCTATAGAGTGATATAGAAGTGTAGAATACAATTAATTATTATATTTTACTTGAGTGAAATTATCTTCATCAGCTGAGTTGTAACGTGCCACATCTGATGCAGGCTACAAGATACATGATTCTATTAAGTATACTAAATATTACCACACTTACACATTTCATGATGGGGATATCACATTTACCCTCATCAACTGGTCCATTAAAACTGTTAGGATAATAATTGGGAGCTCCATCTATTAATGAAATAATTAAACCAATTTGAGTAGATAGTAGAGCTACCTTGATTTCCATCAACACACATGAATCCATCACGTAAATAGCTACGATGTTTAGTAGCATATGGACAATTGACAGGTATTTGATGGTAGTTAGTTCCAAGACGATGTCGATGTGTGTCAGAATATGAAAAGAGACGACCCTACAAAGTGAATGATTGATTACATCAAATTATTATTAATAAAGGTACCTGTAACATTTTATCAGGAGAGGCCTCAATACCAGGAGGCATATGAGCAGGACAGAATGCAGCTTGTTCCACATCAGCAAAATAATTAGCTGGATTACGGTCAAGAACTATTTTCCCAACTGGAATCAGAGGGAATTCCTTTTGAGGCCACACCTACACACAAAAACATTTATTATCGATTCCAAATTACACAATTATATGAC
The DNA here is from genome assembly GCA_963693285.1 of Xestospongia muta. NCBI lineage: Eukaryota > Metazoa > Porifera > Demospongiae > Haplosclerida > Petrosiidae > Xestospongia > Xestospongia muta. Next base: position 3,643,610 of record OY848929.1, on the reverse strand, counting down.
CTTTGTCAAATCAAATGGATTAAATCTGTGTGTTTCAGCTTCTTCAAAAGTCATTACTTGAATGGACATAGTATAAGAGGGCTAAAGAGAAAAGATAATAGGTACCATAGAAGCTACTGTCTGATCTTACAAAGTTTTCAGTGGCAATGGCTTCATAGAGATCTTGGATTGAATAATCTGGATTACTACCAGCAAGACGTCCGGCTTCATCCACAGAAATATTCTTAATACCTTGATCAGTCTGCATAAAATGTGACACATTTGTTAAATAATTGTCACAAACTATCAAGCACGTTCTGGTAACAAAGAAAGCTATTAGAACAATAGTAGCAGCAGCTTGTACATTTTAAACAGACAAAAATATACTTACACATAACTCATTTTTAGTACACAATGTAGTACTAGAAGGGACATGCACTTTAATACTAAATCCTTGTTTTTTTGAATTAAACATTATTAACAGAATACCAAACAGCCATTCTAGATACTTGTAAAGAACTATACCTGACTTATATTACCTTGTAATGGAATTTACAATACAATGCTTCGCCATCTTTGTTAACAAGCTTGAAAGTGTGTGAACCATATCCATTCATGTGGCGATATCCATCAGGAATACCACGATCTGAGAACAGGAATGAGACTTGATGAGTTGTTTCAGGTCTCAGGCTGATGAAATCCCAAAACATGTCAGGATCCTAATACAATAGTAAGACATTCAGCATAATTACCGTAGTTCTCCGAGTAAGTGCCCATGGGTGCTTACAGTTCATTTGGAATTTGAAAGGAGTGGGGGCTTACACAGGATTTTTCAAAACAGCTTTTAGTAAGCACCCACTTATGAATAATTAATTAATTAATACCGTGAATATTCCGTATGTGTGATATAGAAGTTAAAGCTGTCGAGGCTCTGAGAACTCACCCGGAGTGCAATGTATCTCCTATAGCAAAGAAGTATGGTGTAGACAGAAAGCATATTAGAGAATGGGATAAGGAGCTTGACAAGCTTCTCAACTCATAATAACGATATGCTGTACAGTCAAAACAAAAGGAGAAGATCCTCCATTGAGCAAGGTGGTTTAGAAGTGCCTTGTGAGCTGACCTTTTGAATTCCAAACGGAACAAAAGACAACGAAACTATAATGTCTAAACTTAGCACAAATCTAAGAGGGTGGGATGGGGGTGGGCACTTGCACAGGGAATTGACATTTTCCTTTAAGGACAAAATAAGGAGGTGGGTGCTTACATAGAGGTGGGCGCTTGCTCGGGAAACTATGGTACTATATGATTCGCAATCAGTCACAACAAACATGTATGAGCAAGTATGTTCAACTGACTGATCATGATGCTACTACATAAAAGTTAGGTAATCAGTCCATTTCATAGTATAAGACTAACTAATAAATGTCATTTTGTTTATAATATTGTGCAGTATTACATAATGTTTTATACAATGCCTCATGACTATTTGACACAAAATTATATTTGTCACATACATTTTTTTCAGGAAACAGAGCATACCTTAAGATGAGTGGTTGGGTTACGTTTTTGAGTATGGATGAAACTTGGAAACTAAACAAAGATGAAACACGTGACTTAAATAAAAAGCAGAGAACAACACACTAACCAGGAATGGATCACGAATAAAGAAAATGGGTGTGTTGTTTCCCACTAGGTCCCAGTTTCCATCCTCAGTATAGAATTTTACAGCAAACCCACGTGGATCACGAACAGTATCAGCACTTCCAGACTCACCACCTATACATAAAACACACATTAATTTTTATATTAATTTTTACTTAACATACCCACAGTTGAGAATCGTACAACCAGTGGTGTTTTCTTGCCAATCTCACTGAAAATTTTTGCACAGCAGTACTTGGTTATATCATGAGTGACCTCAAAATAACCAAATGCTCCTATCAAGGAAAGTTATGAATACTATTATTATAAAGGTTACTATGAAGATGACATTTCACATAGACCACAATAAATGGCATCATACAATAACAATATAAATAAAACAATATTACTAACATAAATACCTGCTCCCTTAGCATGCACAACACGTTCTGGGATTCTCTCTCTGTCAAAATGAGCCATTTCATCCATATAAACAAAGTCTTGCATTAACATAGGTCCTCTTGGTCCAAATGTTTGCACACCTGTCTTGAAGTCCACGGGGTGACCATGACTTGTAGTGAGAGGTTCTTGCTAAGAAACAGGAGAAGAAATGTTAGAGCTTAAAACCATTGATATAACATCTAGTTAAAAGAATTCACCTTCTTCTGACCAGATGCATAATCTTCCAATTGAGAAAAGGCTTTTTGACGTTGTGCCATCACGTTAAATCTTTTGCTATCACTTGTTGAAAGATATCGAGCAAGGAAGGGACGGGCTCCGGTTCCAGAGAGCCGAATCAAGGAACAAACTTTAAGCATCGTTCAATGAGTCTAGATGTAACTTCAAAAAGGGTTAAAAATAAAAGTTGCCCTAAACAGTACTAAACCTGACTCTCCATGGTTTGATAGGTGTAGTTGTATTTCGTTAATAATACTTGCAGTTATATGCTCACTTCTAATTGGATTTGTACTATTCATTACGTTCTTTTCATCCAATAACACTACTAGTCCACACTTTAAATATATTCATGCTGCAGTTATCATATAGTTTCATATTTAAAAAAATATTTATTTCAGCAATTAAGACAATAAACATTAAATAAATTTGGCCTATTGCATAAACACAGCCTATTATATAAACTCAACAAGACATCAACAGTTTTATTTATCAGTTAGTCTGTCGAGAAAAGACCTATTCACTTTCCTCCCTAATAAAATATCATACAGTGACATCTTTTAAAGGTTTAACTCACAGTTTTGTATTGCTCAAGAAGCTTAGCAATACGTTCTCCATAATCTGGATCAGCTTTACTGAAATTTTCAACCTAAGTTACAAAATCAACATGACATAATTATAACACTACCTGCTAACTTACTGCACGCTTCTGAATAAATTCTTTAGCATTTTTCAGGTGACCAGCAATGTTTTCAGTCAAACGAACTCTTTCTTCTTCACTGAGAACTTCTCGATAAAAAGTGCCTACCTATAGAGTGATATAGAAGTGTAGAATACAATTAATTATTATATTTTACTTGAGTGAAATTATCTTCATCAGCTGAGTTGTAACGTGCCACATCTGATGCAGGCTACAAGATACATGATTCTATTAAGTATACTAAATATTACCACACTTACACATTTCATGATGGGGATATCACATTTGCCCTCATCAACTGGTCCATTAAAACTGTTAGGATAATAATTGGGAGCTCCATCTATTAATGAAATAATTAAACCAATTTGAGTAGATAGTAGAGCTACCTTGATTTCCATCAATACACATGAATCCATCACGTAAATAGCTACGATGTTTAGTACCATATGGACAATTGACAGGTATTTGATGGTAGTTAGTTCCAAGACGATGTCGATGTGTGTCAGAATATGAAAAGAGACGACCCTACAAAGTGAATGATTGATTACATCAAATTATTATTAATAAAAGGTACCTGTAACATTTTATCAGGAGAGGCCTCAATACCAGGAGGCATATGAGCAGGACAGAATGCAGCTTGTTCCACATCAGCAAAATAATTAGCTGGATTACGGTCAAGAACTATTTTCCCAACTGGAATCAGAGGGAATTCTTTATGAGACCACACCTACAAAGACAATGATCAATTTTTACAGAAATACACTTATTAAAAGACCTTTGTCAAATCAAATGGATTGAACCTGTACTTTTCAGCTTGTTCAAAAGTCATTACTTGAATGTACATAGTATAAGAGGGCTAAAATGTCATTAAAAGACATTAATAAAGAAGATAGTATGTGATCTTACAAAGTTTCCAGTGGCAATGGCTTCATAGAGATCTTGGATTGAATAATCTGGATTACTACCAGCAAGACGTCCAGCTTCATCCACAGGAATATTCTTAATACCTTGATCAGTCTGCATAAAATGTGACACATTTGTTAAATAATTGTCACTGACTATCAAGCATGTTGTAGTAACAAAGAAAGCTATTAGAACAATAGTAGCAGTAATGTATATAACAACTTCAGACTTTATATGATTAACCAACAAATTTAGCAGCTTGTACATTTTAAACAGACAAAAATATACTTACACATAACTCATTTTTAATACACAATGTAGTACTAGAAGGGACATGCACTTAATACTAAATCCTTGTTTTTTTTAATTAAATATTATTAACAAATACTAAACAGCCATTCTAGATACTTGTAAAGAACTATACCTGACTTATATTACCTTGTAATGGAATTTACAATACACTGCTTCGCCATCTTTGTTAACAAGCTTGAAAGTGTGTGAACCATATCCATTCATGTGGCGATATCCATCAGGAATACCACGATCTGAGAACAGGAATGAGACTTGATGAGTTGTTTCAGGTCTCAGGCTGATGAAATCCCAAAACATGTCAGGATCCTAATACAATATTAAGACATTCAGCATACATAATTATATTATAACTATGCTAATTTACATTCAGTCATGACAAACATGTATCAGCAAGTATTATTAACTGACTGATCATGAGGCTACTACAAAAATGTTAGGTAATCAATCCATTTTATAGTATAAGACTAACTAATAAATGTTATTTTGTTTATGATATTGTGCAGTATTACATAACATTCTATACAATGCCTCATGACTATTTGACACAAAATTATATTTGTCATATACATTTTTTTCAGGAAACAGAGCATACCTTAAGATGAGTGGTTGGGTTACGTTTTTGAGTATGGATGAAACTTGGAAACTAAACAAAGATGAAACACATGACTTAAATAAATAGCAGAGAACAACACACTAACCAGGAATGGATCACGAATAAAGAAAATGGGTGTGTCGTTTCCCACTAGGTCCCAGTTTCCATCCTCAGTATAAAATTTTACAGCAAATCCACGTGGATCACGAACAGTATCAGCACTTCCAGACTCACCACCTATTCATAAAACACACATTAATTTTTATATTAATTTTTACTTAACATACCCACAGTTGAGAATCGTACAACCAGTGGTGTTTTCTTGCCAATCTCACTGAAAATTTTTGCACAGCAATACTTGGTTATATCATGAGTGACCTCAAAATAACCAAATGCTCCTATAAAGGAAAGTCATGAATACTATTATAAAGGTTAATATGAAGATAACTAGATCAACCAGTATAAACAGATACAATATTATTATAGTATTATTATAAACTTTAAATAAAATATACATACTATTAGTACCTACCTGCTCCCTTAGCATGCACAACACGTTCCGGGATTCTCTCTCTGTCAAAATGAGCCATTTCATCCATATAAACAAAGTCTTGCATTAACATAGGTCCTCTTGGCCCAAATGTTTGCACGCCTGTCTTGAAGTCCACGGGGTGACCATGGCTTGTAGTGAGAGGTTCTTGCTAAGAAATAGGAGAAGAAATGCAATATCACGTTAGAACCATAAAGCATTCACTTACCCTTTTTTGACTAGATGCAAACTCTTCCAATTGAGAAAAGGCCTTCGGACGTTTTGCCATCACGTTGACTAAGAGATGAACTGATACAAAAGGGCAGAATGTCTAATTCACTTGTACGCATGCGCAATAAGGTGATTTTAACCCATTATTAACTGTTTATTGTATTCTTAAAAAAAAACACATGCACGTAAATATAACTGTTATACCATAAACATATTTGCAGCCAGACTAATATATTTGTATAAAGTTGTCTTTAAAATTTAGCAATGGCTTCTGCCAGAACAGACATATCATACTTAATACCACTAGTCAACTTTTTGAGAGAGCTTGCAGAATCTAAGACATCTACACTCTGCGTGTACGGGTCATAATGAAGAGTAAATGGCTTAGGAATACATTTGGCCCACTCACTGCAAGAGAATTTATCAACAATCATAGCAGCAATAAAATAATACAACATACATTAACTTCTCTTTGGCATCATTAAAACTTTCAGCAAGAAAATACACTTGTTGCATATCAGTGATGATATACTTTTGAACAGACGTTTTAGAGGGATCAAATGGACGTACCTCTGGTACTTCAGAAAGACAATGCTAAAATAAAATATAAATGCTAATAGCTGGTTAAGCTAAAATCAGCAATTGTTAGTATCAAAGCTTTATTAAAACTAGCATGTTTTATTATTACCTGGAGTTCTCCAAATGATGACAATAGTCCTGCTCCATAAGCTCTCACTTCACCATTTTGCCTACACAGTCCAAACTCGATAGTAAACCAGTACAGCTATGGGTCATGAAAAAACTGCTAAGTATTTATACTTTCAAACTACATTCATACAGTGGCTAGCTTCTCCACATAATCATCTGGTGCTCCAAGAGATGCCAAGCCTATTTCTTGAGAGAATTGAGCAAAAATTGGATCACAAAAAAGTGGAGCATGACCCAGAAGTTCATGACAGACATCTCTATGACAAGCAATGAAAACAGTCATCATAAAAATAGTAAACTCTTACGGCTCAGGAGTATACATTGGCTTGGAACTATGGCGAATGTACTGAGTTGAATGAAAAACTCGAAAGGCAAGTCCAGCCAAGAAATCACGTGAAGACAACAAACCAGCCACAGGACGAAGAGTAAAACCAGTACATTCTAATGAAATGGTAAATCAATTTTCATTCATTTTCAACATATTGGAACCTTTCAAATAGTCAGAAACATCCTGCAATTGAGGTATGTTGTCTTCTCTGTATCCACAATTTTCTATGAGCAATGGAAACACATGATTGTGTTCTTGACAAGCATGAGTCGGATAGAGTTTGGTCAGTTCACGATAAACAGTTTTCCTAAAGATGAATATAAAGTACTTAATCTTTTATGTGAGAAAACACACTAATCAACTTGGCAGTGTAAAAACTAACCATGTATTAACTTCAGCTTCTGTATACTCCACTCGAGGTATTGGCTGTCCACTGTTTAAAGATATCAATAGTATGACAACATAAGTACAATGCATTTACTGTTTGTAATTGAAAGCAATGTCGGCAAAATACTTGCGCCTAGCTCTGTAGACACTATCAGTAAACCCCTACACAAAATAATTACCATTATATACTTGAAGATGTTGCTATGAATGCTTACTGGATGATCAGAATCAAGTTCTGCTCCATAACTTAAAATCTGATTAGCAAATCGATCCAGGTCACGCACACGTCGAGGGAACCAAGGATCTGTGATTAAGAATCAAAGAAAAATACAATATAGACAACTTACATTCCTCTTTTCCAGGAGATCTAGCATGTACTGAAACTCCATCAGTTGTAGTCTTAAGCCGTTGGAATAGGTTTTCCATTATATCTTTAGGTACTTCACAATCAATGTAGAAATCATATTCAAGACCAGGGTTCTTTTTTGAAGGTCGAGACTCAATGTGTGTCATATTAATACCCATTTCCTAATATGTGGGTGAATTATATTCTTTATCACATAATACTTTATAGTCTTACCTCGAATGGTTTGAGTGCTCGAACTAAAGCTCCTTTCTCTTCTTTTAAAGAAAACATAATGGAAACATGAGGACCACCATTATCGGGAATATATGCGCCAATATTATCTCCTTCCATTTCTCTAGCTCTTTTCGTTCGAGGAGGATCAGTATCCATGTCCGAAACTTGTTTGTCCATCCTTTTTAGCTTTTACAAATAACACAGGTCACACCCTCATTACGCCTCCACAGGTCGTACATTTCGGTAAACGCCAACATTCCGTAAACCTTTAGTTTATTAAATAAATTAATTTTAATTAATTTTATTAGTTAATAATTTATTGTGAATTGAAAACCCATAGTCTCACAAAGGAAACTATGAACTGAAAATATAAGACAAACTGACATACTAAATAACAAATTATGTGTGAACTGGTAGAAGAAATATAAATGAAGAAACAAAACAAAAGGATATAAGGACATAAAGTCTTAAGGTTTTAAAAGAATAAGTCACTTCTGTGAAGTCATTTGGTATTTCCATTGTTCCTAAAATAGAAACAGTACTATTTCTCTGGATAGCAACAGAGTCTCTACAGGAAATGATTTAGTAATCTTCTGCTATTCGCCATTTTAAAGGTGGAATTTGCCATAGTGCAGATCGTCGGCTGTAAAGTATCTTTTTACTCTGGAGAATCTGAACAATGCCCGTGTACGTGCAGTACAGTGATGATAGAAACGAATACAAGACATAGTTATTTCCTGATGATTACTGGGATGGATTTTTTAGTTTCGTGCGACCGAGACGCTCTCTTCTTGACATTTTTTAGGTTGAGGAGAAAACTAATATCGATAATATTAATTTCCAGGTAAAATCCAGTTTTTCAGTACAGTCTGTTTTAATAATAGAGATATTTCAAACATCACCTTCTTTCTACTGAATGGTCGCGTTCTCCAAAATGGCGGATAGCAACCGGCGGATAACAACGGAATAAACAGGAAACACCCACTGCTCAGTTTATACTCAATATGGCCAAATCTAAAGGTATTCATTGTTACAGAGATTCTATACTCGTTGTTATTCATTGTAGATCAAGTGGAAATAGAGTCAGACTTTTTGGATTATGATTCAGTTGAGCTACTGGATAAGGATTTCAATGATATTGTGGTAATAAATAGATTGAGTGACTCAGCTGCAGATAAGATTTTCTTTACTATCTTCATGGCTAATGTTGCACTTACATCCTTTCTGATAGGATATATACCAAACTATTTCTACTTGTGGCATACATCTGTAAGGGTTAATGTCATATTACTATGTATTATTAATGTCTATACACAATTTCTTGTTAAGAAAGAGAATACAAGTGTAGAGCTTACTCCAATGTGACATTTTACAAATTTTATGTAATCTAATGTTATTATCTTGTAAAATGACACAAGTTGTTCATGTTGCTTAGGGTCCAAAGTCAGTGCAAAAATACTATAGTTTCTCTGTTATTTTCCAGCCGCAGAAGAAGGTCACACTACATACATGCTTTTTGTTAATGACTTTCCTCTTTCTGGAGGCTTATTATTACTCAGCTCAACTTAATATATAATGACATATACTTGTATCCAAATTTATATAATATTTATGAGTTAATGTCTGTCTTTTGTAGAAATCAATAATACTGATTTCTTATCGATGGTATACTTATAAGAAAAAACGGTGGCACTATTTCTTATTTGACTTTTGTTACTTTACAAACCTACTTGTTTTAATTTATCTTTGGTTTCCATGGACACCAAGTGGAATGTTTCCTGTTATTTTTGTGTTTGCAAACGGTCCTTTGTTATGGTCAGTCTTGCTGTGGCGAAACTCACTAGTTCCACACTCTGTGGATAAGATGACATCATTGTTTATTCATTTATCACCAGCATTTACTACATGGGGATTGAGATGGTAATACATACTATTGATATCAATTCTTTCACTTAATTGTAGGTTTTCGACTCCTGAACAAAATTTTGTGCTATGTTCTGATCAAACTGAGCTTGGACCAGGAGGATGTGATCATGTGTCTTGGAAAGAATTAATCTTATGGCCAGGAATCTGTTATTTGATCTGGCTCATTTCTTATGTCCTCATTGTGAGCAAATTATGATAAACGAAATGATTTGTGCTTTTTGCATGCAGGTCGTAATTTGGCGTGAGAAAAGAGTTATTGAACGAGACTATGCTACCAGTTTAAGATGGATAACTGAACAAGTCAAGAAAGGCTTTATGTACAAACATTTAAGCATGTTTAAGGCCAAATATCATAGAGTGCTCTATTTTGCTTTTCAAAGTGTGTTCACTTTTCTCTCTATTGTCAATTCCTATTTCAACTATCACTGGTAAGTTCTATTATGTTGCAGTCATATGAGTTGTATTTGTCCATTATTAGGAAAAAATACAATATGATACTGTGTTTTATAATGTTTGTAATCGCCTGCTACAATGGTGCTTGCTTTTACATAGATGTTATCGGACACAAATATTACATTGAAAAAACTAAAACTAAATCATAGCAAGTTGAGTTTCTCTTTGTGCTGTTTATCTTTATACTTAATACTTCAAATAAAACTAAAGTAGAAATAGCAGACTAATCTGAACAGTGCAGCAAAATCTATATGTAGTTCAGTCACACTTAGGAATGCGATAATTGCTTTACTGGAACCCAGAACTACAGGTATGCAAACCACGTGATCAGTTATGTTCACAGATAAAATGTTTACTTGATATTTTAGTGATAAACTTGAAGAAAGGAAAAACAGACATATTTAAAACAACTAAAAAATGTGTATAAGATGTCTAGAACAGTGTGAATGTGAATAAGATCAAAAATTACGCCATAAATGCTAAAGTTTATTTTATACTTAAGAAAGAGATTGAGAGATCACATTTGTCATTAAATCTAGCCTATCACTGCACGAGACAAACCCTGCATATCTATGTATTCCTAGTAAAATTTATAGCCACTGCATACTCATTGTTAGAATACAGTTAAATGATAAACTTAGCAGAGTAGGGTGGGAGAACATTATCAAAAAGTCCAAAGATGCTTGTAATGCTAATGATTACTAATAATATAGATTATACTAATATATATGAACATTATCTTATTGGAAGCATCAATGAAAAACTATAATACAGACAGCATGAAATACTAATTTCCTTTTGTCAGATCAGGAAGAGAATACTTGTTACTAGTTCACAAGACTTTACTCACAAGGATATACATCAGTGTCAACAAGGTATCAAAAGTATAATCATTTTAAACAAACAATTCCACGATCAAGCTTCCTAAACAGGTTGATCGACATTTACTGTTGGGTGTAGTCAATCATGGTCACTGTCATTGGACATTACTAGTAGGACTATACTATAACTATGTATTTATGCATCAATACTACAGGCTATTGACTGAATACTTTGATTACTATATGGGTTCAGTTGAAAACTATTGGACAACACTACAGTACATGATATACCTGTAAATTTGTTAAAATAACTTAAGCATATGTACAACAGCTTATTCCTGGAGCAACAAAGCAGAGAACAAAAGCAAGAGACATTTCATTGAAGTCAATGGAAGTTTATAAAAAGAACAGTATGTACTACTGCTCACATAATGAGTAGTCTAAGTAATACTCTAGGACCAACTGGTTCAAACTAATGACTTTGATTGTGGAGCATTTGTCACACAATTTGTTTTATGTCAAGTTTTTGATAAACAATGGGATTTTCAACAGGTTTGATGATTGCTATTATTTATCAATTTTAACATGTTAACTAGGGGCAAATTGGTATTATTAGTAAAATGATATTAGAAATTTTATGTGGACAACTCATGTGAATTGCCTCACTGAAGTACATTCATTACTATCAAAACATGTGTAGACAATCAAACATAAGAGCAATGCTATTCCAATTACCAATTTCTAGTGCGTTCAATTATCAGCCTGTATTCTTAAAACCTAATACAATCCATTATCCTCCATCTCCCATTAATCAACAAACATATGACCCTAAAATTACCATCAACATCATACAATCAACACCCTAAGACTACCATTCAGAAGGCACTGTCATTTCACAAAAATATTCAAAACAAATGATAGTTCAAGTAATGGCATGAAAAAACCTATGACCAAATAATTAAACTTCATAATTTGCATTACTCTGTACAACAGTCATACCTTCATCAAAAAAACAAAGTGGCTTTCACTAGAAATCAAATCCAATAAACATATATGCACAATATATGTGGAAAGAGTTATTCGTATTGGAATGGTTTATCAAAGCATCTTAAAAATGAGCGCAACAATATTGACAATGGGGCTATTAGTTGTAGTATATGTGATAACAAGTAAGATACTGTTCATTATAGAGATAATTACCTGGTTAAATTTCTTAATAATAGGGTCACTACTCTTCAAAATTTCTACTGCACCTGAGGTCTTATTGTCAACTCTCTGTAGAAGAGAAAGAGATAAATGTTGAGTCCTTGCATGCTTTTATTGAATGGAAAGAAGACATGGAGACAGCAACATACTCATTATTTGTATTAAAGTGTACACTGTATACATCATCTACTGGAGTACAGGTATATTGCTATTAATTCAACTGGACTTTCATAATATTGAGAATTAATATAGCATTGAAGGCATTGGCAGACATAGGAACAATCTTATCAGTGTCACTGCATGGTTCACTTGAAATGGCATCAATTCCCTATATATCTTTTTCAAATGACAAGGGAAAACCCAAGATGACAACTTGGACAATTTACCAGATGACCACTTTGTTCTATGCATACAAACAAAATTTCAACAGAAATTTGGACATGACACAATATACAATGATTCTACACACAGCACTAACATGTATGACTTCAATCTAATTACTATCATTGTTATTGATAAGTATAGGGAAGGCATTCCTGTTGCATGGAACAAAGTGGTAGTAGAGAAGATACAATGGTAATGAATTCCTTTTTACTACATTTAAAGAGAGTTGTGGTGTAATTTCATCAAAATGTGTGACAATGCTGATGACTATTTAAATGCATGGAGGAATGTTTTTACAGAGAATAAAACTCAAAAACTTGTATGTGCATGGCATTTACACAGGACATGAAGAAAGTAGATTACAGCTTTATAAAAGAATATGAAACTGTTATATAATGAGCAAGATGTCCACATCAAATTCAAACCTGGAAAAGATATTATACTCACAATCAGTCCTGCTATTGTATAGAGACTTCTTGTTATGTCTACATAATCAGTAGTGTAGTATATGTATTATATGGCATAGAATTATACAGGCATTTATACGGTTTTTGTATTACTTTCTAAGTTTCTGTCTTTAGGATTTTGCCTTGCCTTCATTAACTGAACACAAAATTGAACGAACATGTGAAGGACAAACAAGAACAAATTACACTTTATCATCATCTTAGCATTTTATCAAATGAATGTAACAAAACTACATTCCAATTATAGCACATGTTTGGAGCAATGGGCATCTTGTTACAGAACAAATGCAACTCCTAACACAAATATGGTTTGGAACCATTTCACAAAGTCTTGAAGACAATATATTTGTATCGAAAACAAAACATAAAGTAGCCAGAGACAAGGTAGTTAAGCATTTCTGAAAATTTTGAAATGGAAAAGAATACAACTGCTATAACTCAAAAACATGAAGACAATTCAGAACCATCTGATAACTATCCCTATTTTACCAATATATTCTTGTGACAAGATGCTAGTGGCACTATAATGTCAGAAAAACATCCTTTATCAGAAAAATTCATGAACTAGAACTATTAGGTAAACATTATAAAGACCTTGATGCTAATTCTATTGCTAATAAACACCCTCAAGTGGCAATCAGAGTCACAAAATCTATCACACAATATCCATCAAAAAAGTCTTCACCAATTAAATGGAAAGTATCACCAAATGAAAATTGTGAGCAACAACAAAAGCTTTTTTTTCCAACTAAGAACAACAACTACAGCAACTATGTCAAAACTTCATTATAGCTGAGAAAATACTTGTAAAAAAGATGTAAAATTTTGTGGAAGCTATATATAAAGGACAGTTCTGAAACTGTTAAATGTTTATTATTGATGTACCTTACATCATAACATGTACTATTCGAAAACTAATTGATAACTACGTTTACCAATTCTGTAATACTGAGGATGACACTATATAGTATAGTTGATTATTTGTGTCAAAACAATTGTTCTATTGTGTAGATTTTATATTGCTAACATAAAATATCATTATGTCTCTTTTTTAATGTTACAAAAATAAATATTCTTACATAAACACTCTTTTTCCTTATCGTTTGTTCCTTCTATCCAACTTTATAACAGCTCCTTTAACTCCTCAAGTGCCCCAGACAAGTATAATGGAACAATAAATTCACAATGTGGTGTGTCACGTGCAACTTCCGCTCACTTGAAAGAATGTAAAATTGAAAAAAGGTTTAAATATTTGCTTAACTTTCTCTACTCAATATGGCCAAATCTAAAGGTATTCATTGTTACAGAGATTCTGTACTCTTTGTTATTTATTGTAGATCAAGTGGAGATAGAGTCAGACTTTTTGGATTATGATTCAGTTGAGCTACTGGATGAGGATTTTAACGATATCGTGGTAATAAATAGATTGAGTGACTCGGCTGCAGATAAAATTATCTTTACTGTCTTCATGGTTAATGTTGGACTTACATCCTTTCTGATAGGATATACACCAAACTATTTCTACTTGTGGCATACATTTGTAAGGGTTAATGTCACATTACTATGTATTATTATATAATATACTGTCTATACACAATATGTTGTTAAGATAGTGAAGAATATAAGTGTAGAACAGTGTATATGAATAAATTAACTGACAACTTAATATATAATGACATATACTTGTATCCTAATTTATATAATATTTATGACTTAATGTCTGTCTTTTGTAGAAATCAATAATACTGATTTCTTATCGATGGTATACTTATAAGAAAAACCGGTGGCACTATTTTTTATTTGACTTTTGTTACTTTACAAACCTACTTGTTTTGATTTATCTTTGGTTTCCATGGACACCAAGTGGAATGTTTCCTGTTATTTTTGTGTTTGCAAACGGTCCTTTGTTATGGGCAGTCTTGCTGTGGCGAAACTCACTAGTTCCACACTCTGTGGATAAGATGACATCATTATTTATTCATTTATCACCAGCATTTGCTACATGGGGATTGAGATGGTAATACATACTATTGATATCAATTATTTCACTTAATTGTAGGTTCTCGGCTCCTGAACAAAATTTTGTGCTATGTTCTGATCAAACTGAGCTTGGACCAGGAGGATGTGATCATGTGTCTTGGAAAGAATTAATCTTATGGCCAGGAGTTTGTTATTTGATCTGGCTCATTTTATATCTCCTCATTGTGAGCAAATTATTATAAAGGAAATGATTTGTGCTTTTTGTATGCAGGTTGTAATTTGGCGTGAGAAAAGAGTTATTGAACGAGACTATGCTACCAGTTTAAGATGGATGACTGAACGAGCCAAGAAAGGCTTTATGTACAAACTTTTAAGTGTATTTGGTGCCAAATATCGTAGAGTCCTCTATTTTACTTGGCAAAGTCTGTTCGCTTTTCTCTCTATTGTCAATTCCTATTTCAACTATCACTGGTAGGTTCTATTATGTTGCAGTCATATGACTTGTGTTTGTCCATTATTAGGAAAGAATATAACATGGCACTGTGTGTTATAGTAGTTGTAATCGCCTGCTACAATGGTGCTTGCTTTTACATAGATGTTATTGGACACAAATATTACATTGAGAAAACTAAAAGTAAAACATAGCAAATTGAGTTTTCTATTTATGCTACAATAGTGCACCATTGTAGCATAAATAGAAACTCTAAGCACGTGCTTGCCTTTACATAGATGTTATTAGACACGGGTGTTACATTGAAAAAACTAACATAGTAAGTTTCTATTTGTGCTGTTTATTTTGATGCTTAATAAAACTAAGAGTGTGCATATAAAAACACATGTTATAATATTATTTTATACACAACTGATCACAGTGAATATACTATGTTATAGTCTTCATAAAGAATCATTAGGTATTGGATCATATGATGCTGTTTTTCTTGTACAACAATATAGTGACTATACATCCAAACAATGTTATGATGAGGACTGTACCCAAAACTGCTAGCCAGGCTAATAATTGCTATGGAGTGTAGATCATATTAAAATAGAATAGTTTATTCTTTTACTTATTTTGTCATGAGATAATGCTGTTGCAAAGCTGTTTCGATTGATCTTCAGTTATTCTATAAGGTTGCATTATACTACAAAGACATGACATATTCATTATGAAGTATTAGAACATAATACTTTTGTATCTCTTGTAATGTACACAAAGCATCAGAGGATCCAGGATGATGTAGCTCATAGAACTCTTTACCATAAGTTTCATTGTGGTAGAGAAATTTCACATAATTACTAAGATAGCAGATATTATAATATTGACAGTCACAATATACCCATTGTTAGAATACAATTCAATGACAAAGGCAGCAGAGTAGGGTGGCTGAATATTATCAAATAGTCCAAACACACTTAACATGGCTGCTACTGTAGTATCATGCTATAGTACATAGTAAGGATTACACATCAGACATAATAAATAGAAGACTTACAACAGACTATAAGACAAGTTTGAGATCTTGAATACTTTCATCATCATTGACTTTCATTTCTATATCGGTTAATACTTTATCAGCCCATAAACCTATATTAATCAAAATAAAATATCAAGCTGTTAGAAGAATACAATTGGGTTTTGAATTGAATATCAATTTTAGAAAACCTCTCTAAAAGTAGATAGTGAAATGTATAAGCTCATAGGTTTGGTGATATATCGAGCACAAGGATGTCATACTTCAGTTATTCGGTCTAGAGAAGGCAACATTCAATGATTTCCATATAAATGACACTTTGATACAATATAATGACTGGGATATGATAGCATATACAGCTTTATTAAAAACAGGTTACCTCTGTTAGTGCTGTCATTATACAATTCAACAAGACCCATTTATGCTCTTTTATATAAGAGACAAAGGTATAAACACAAAGTTAAAATTGTACGTATTAATATGCAACATAGGAAACAAACTATATACCTAGGCCTTGGGAGACTTACCACATCAGCTTATTTATTGGATAAGGTAATAAATATACACCTTGTCACAAATGATTACTAATATTATAGATTATATTGACATATAGGAACATATATCATCAGAAGTATCAATAGTAAACTGATACAGAGAGCATGCAATACTAATTTTCTTTTGTCATATCAGGAAGATAGCACTTATCAGTTTTTCATGATCACAAGACAAACTATTTCACATTCAAACTTCCTAAACAGGTTGATCTTACAGCACAACATTTACTGTTGGGTGTAGTCAATCATGGTCACTGTCATTGGACAATACTAGTAGGACTATACTATAACTGTGTATTTATGCATCAATACTACAGGCTATTGACTGAATACTTTGATTACTATATGGGTTCAGTTGAAAGCTATTGGACAACACTACAGTACATGATATACCCGTAAATTTGTTAAAATAACTTAAACATATGTACAATAGCTTATTCCTGGAGCAACAAAGCAGAGAGAGAAAGAGAATACAAGTGTAGAGCTAACTCCAACGTGACATTTTACAAATTTGTAAGATATGTCATTAACAGTTTTGTGGATTAATACCTTATGGAACTCAAAATACCTGCTTTAGCACACATGATGGAATCTAATGTTGTTATCTTGAGTTTCTATTTATGCTGTTTATATTGATACTTAATACTTAATAAACTGAGAACATGCACTAAGAACACATATATTTTATACACAACTGATCACACTGAATATACTATGTTATAGTCTTCATAAAGAATCATTAGGTAAAGGATCATATGATGCTGTTTTTCTTTTACGACAATAAATGACTATACATCCAAACAATGTTATGATGATGAGGACTGTACTCAAAACTGCTAGACAGACAGCCAGACTAATAATTCCTATGGAGTGTGGATCATAATTATTATAATAGAATAGTTTATTCTTTTACTTATTTTGTCATGAGATGATGCTGTTGGAGTAGTTACTTTGCAAAGCACCTTCCATTGATCTTCAGTTATTCTATAAGGATGCATTATACTACAAAGACATGACAAATTCATTATGAAGTATTAGAACATAATACTTTTGTATCTCTTGTAATGTACACAAAGTGTCAGAGCATCCAGGATGATGTAGCTCATAGAAATCTTTACCACAAGGTTTATTGTAGTAGAAAAATTTCACATAATAATTACTAAGATAGCAGATATTATAATACTGACAGTCACAACATACCCATTGTTAGAATACAATTCAATGACAAAGGCAGCAGAGTAGTTTGGCTGAATATTATCAAATAGTCCAAACACACTTAACATGGCTGCTACTGTAGTATCATGCTATAGTAATAAGGACTACACATCAGACATAACAAATAGAAGACTTACAGCAGAGTACAAGACAAGTTTGAGATCTTGAATACTTTCATCATCATTGACTTTCATTTCTATATCAGTTAATACTTTATCAGCCCATAAACCTATATTAATCAAAATAAAATAATCAAGCTAACAAAAGAAACTGACCTCCAGTCATTTGTTTCTTGATTAAACTGTCAAAATATAAACTCAATACAATATTTGAAATGTTTTCAAGAGTCATTAAAAGATTCAAGGAAAACCAATAAGGCATGGTCAGATTATGAGTATGCTATTGATATAATATTACCTCAAATATTCATGTATTATGTACCTCTACAAACAACGTATCTTCAATGTCCCATATATTGGACAAATTGACAACTTGTCCTGTATAATTTCCGAGTTTTTGAAATAAACCCTAAACAATATATGTTATATACCTCAACCCTACTGTAATTGTAGATACTAATTTTGTCACTTTTAGTGATGACAACCATAAATGCTAAAATTAGTATACGTATTAAATAATTTATTGTAATTCATGAATATTAAATAGTAATAATAATAATTTAATTAAAATAATTGATAATATCTATTTAAGTTAATTAATTTGCAAATTTTTTCCCATGTCTGTGTCAACTCTTCTGTGTCTGATCTGATCCTCTCTAAAATAGTTGCTGTTGCATCTTCAAATTCTCCTTGTACTGGCTCTTTATAATATTCATTTATCAATGCTTCATACTTTTTAATGGCTTGCTTCTTTTCATCACTATACTCTATACACCAAAGCCATGCCAAATAGGAAAGTACACACTTGAAAATGGACATGAGAGAACAAGACACCATTTTTTACTAGAATCCCAAACCTGAAAGAAAGCACCATAAGAAATTTTAAGAAGGCTTACAATGAGAGATTGACTCATTAGCGAAAGCAATTTGTGTCCTCAGCCAGTAACAGAAATCCTGTCACAACCCAGGGGATGACCACCAATAAATACTCTTTGAACTAGATACAAAATTAATAGCATTTTTCAAAGCTGTTTGAAGCAGAGGTGATCTTATCAATGTTCATGTTGTTTTAGCTGCAACAAAAGCACTTATTAAAACAAATCTCCCAACACAACAGAAACTCAGAAAGTTTTGACATGCCTTGTTTTTGGGTCTATTCTATTTATAGATGCATGGGACTTAACAGAAGAATGAGCACTACCTCTTGGCCTCCTGTACCACAAGGGTTTTATGAGGAATGTAAAAACCAATACTTTTTGATGTTTAAGAGAAGAAAAAGATGTATGATATCCCATCTGAACTTACACTGAATGTTGACCAAACTCTATCATGTTATATTTTAGTAGGGAAGGGAACAATGGCTTTTGTGTTAAAAATGTTAAATTTTAATACACGCTAAACCTGACATATCCCAAAGACGCTAACATTAATACACACAATTAATAATAAGGTTAAAGTATATGCACAATGTCAGTGATAACATAAATTTGTTTGTTCAAGAATTGTACCACTCTCCTTGGTTGGCAAGAGCTAATCATAAACTTCATTTTTGTCTGGACAACCATACTAAAAAAATCATCAAATAAACCAAGCAATGTATACAATACAGCAATCAATAAAATATCACCTAAGGAGTCCATAGCAACGGCCAATCAAATAGCAAGAACAGAGTACTTGACAAACCATAAATTGTCGTCATAATCGCCATCATTACAATCACCTTAAACGGTAAATTCAAAGCATTAATAGTAGCCGTTAATCCCTAATTTCCAAGAGTGAAAATGACCTACTAACAACATGTCTTCATTTTACACAAGATTACTTCTTATTACAAGATAGCTTCAATTATACTTGAGATTATTTAGTAAAGTGATGTTAATAATGAAATGTTATGACTTGTGACAAAAATGACATCATCCTAATCAGCATCATTATAGCCACCATAAACTCTAAATCCAAAGCACTAATAAAAAAGAATAAATACAGTCTATAATGTCCTTTCACATCTATTACCTAAAACTTTTCAACAACTATTTAAGAAAGCTACATAGAAATACATATATGCGTAGGCATGGTTACCTCTGTCTATCATCAACATCCTGCCATGGTCATATTAAACAGTGCAATGCTCTATCTCACTAGCTTATTGGAGGGTGAACATAACAATCTGTTATGTTTCCTGATGAGATCTCCAGTTAGAAGATCGACACAACCTTTCTCACTCCTGTCAGTCAAGGACTTTGTTCCTGCTACTTCATTGGCTGTTTCTATGGACTTCTTAGATGATATTAGATTGGTGTTTGTACTGTATTATTACTTAGGTCATTTGATTATTTTTAGTATCGGTTGTCCAGACAAAATAAAGTTTGTCATGCCCTTATACAAGTATACTTTCTGTACAACATGGCAAAAATTGTAATGAATTTACCAAAGGGAGTTGGGAAAATATCACACACATATACATGTATGTCCAAAATGAATCAATATTGTTACCAATACTCTGTGGTTCAAGAGAATTTTCTCTGAAGGGGGAGTCGGACCAATAGATTTACATATACAACCTACTATGACAGTGTATTTAAGACTAACTAGTTATTAACTAATTGACACTATCTCAGTGCATAAAATGCTTGACCAAGTGAGCAACAATTCACTAAAATGAGTGAGCACATGGTTTTAGTAGCACCAAATAAAGCTAATAAGAACAAGGCTCAGAAAAAAAAATAAATGACACTAATTTAACCAGGCATATTAGAATAGTTATTGAAGGACCAAAACTTCACTGTTGACTTTTATGAAATTTTAGGTGTTTTCAGGGAAAAGAACCATTGAATTAAATTGTAAATTATGTTCATTGATTAATTTATGATAAATAACTGAAACTATAGCCAAACATCAAGCCTTAACTAACATATTTTTTGGGAGGGGGAGGAAATCCCAATGCCCCCCCCCCCCCTCTGTGAAACACTAATATCAATCATAATAAATTCACTAACTTTGTGCTGATGTTCTAAATCTTCATACTTACTGCCACTTGATCGGAGAAGTTTGTGTTCTGGACACGAAGAAGGTATCAACAACTACACATAAAAACAATTTTAAGAGCCTAATGATTTGGTCACATTTCTTACACCATCATTTTCTTCGGGTACAGTATGTACAGGAATAGGTTGCCAGTCTAAATCAGATCTAAATTTCTATAATAGATGGTAATTATTAACTCTTAATAGTTATAGACTGGACCTACTTGGCTATCATTTGGTGGATATAATCCAGCCAATAAACTCTCTGCACTCATTAATGTTCTATCATAGTCTGTACTACGAACATATATCTATAAAATAACTGACATAAAATCACAATGATAGATCTTTACCTGAGTTCTGGTATAGTTTGGAAACATGTACCCAGACTCAATGTATCGATCTTTCAATAATTGTCCAAGATGATATTCTTGTTCCATTCCAAGCTATATCAAACAGTATAAATGAATAGTGTAGCAACAAGACTTACTGTAGTTAACTGTCCAAATCCTTGAGGCCATGTGTCTTCCTTATAAGGGTCTGTAGGATAATCTACAACAGGAGTCCGATCACCATGACGAAATACCTATAAACAATTGTGTATGGAGTCAAAGAATAGGTCAACTATTGAAAAAATTAATCATAACTTACAATAGACACTAGCTCCAACACTTCTTCACAGGTTGTTCTAGCAGGAACTGTGATTAGTAGTAGGAGAGCGATGAATGTCCCAGACATACTGAGTGGGAGAGGCTATTAATCGTCATTAATTAGTATTAATTACTAGTTATCTGCTTGCCAACATGTCCGCGACGAGACTATGGACAACTATAATACCGGTAGCCGGAGAAGGTTATCCAAATTTTTAACCCTTCTTTTAATTTTTACTGCATTCTCTCACGTGAGCAGAAGTTACACGTTGTGAATTGATAGTGTTTAAGTAAGGATTTTCTATTTATTGTAACATAAAAAGAGACGATGATATTATACATACATTAAGGTCTGTTCGCATTCACCTTCCCGGCAGAAAAATTATCATAACTTTCTAATAACTCGACCAAATCCAAAATTTCAAAGTCAGGTGGTCTCCTGACGACCATCCGGTTCTTTTGATGTCATTTTATATGAATACGACCCACAAGAACAAGATTTGCTGTACTTTCCATAAGCAAAGTATAGGAGATGCCATTGACCACGAGGAACGTGATCTCGTGAATTTCGTTAATCAATAAAGTGGCTGCCACTAGTTATCCAAATTTTTAACCCCTTTATGAAAAGTATTTCAAATTTTTAACCCCTTGATGAAATGTATATAATTTTTTCTGCAGATTTAGATGCTACAGGTGGTCCACAACAAACCAGATGTATGAATTTTACTTGAATGTATTACGAGCTCACATCAATCCTATCACATCCTCAATACCTCCTCCAGATGGATCATTAACTCCTTTGTTTACTGGTTTAAGTACACAAGATTTCCCATCTGAAGAAAGCACTCATCAGAATCAAATGACTGTTGTAGAAGTAAACGAATATAGTGAGATACAACTAGTTCAAAGTTTGCCTTAGTAAGTTTTCTATTATGTTACGTTATGTTATGTTACTGTTATGTTACTTACTCTATATTGGTATAGACTGTTCATATGTTTATTAGAACTACTGCAATAATTGGACATGGACTACTGGCAGGTAGGTATTATCTTGTTCATACATCTATCTAATGTCCCATATAGTTATCTTAATATCTATCCATCCACTATCTATCTTTATTCATCAATTTGTCTATCAAGTATAACTTTTATCATCTGTCTCTATTTATCATTACTCTATGAGATAATTGACATACATTATTGTTTGATCCTTTTATCTTAAGGTATTTCTCTCTGGGATACTGCAGTGGCTTATTCAATCAGTTAACAAACCAGTGAAGATGTGACATTATTAGAACATTATCATCCTTTCCTATTAAGATTACATTCGGTCTACTGTTGTTATTAATTGTACTTGTCACTATGTTAGACAGGTAAATAACACAAGTTAATAATACATGTTAATAACACAAGTTAATAATACAAGTTAATAACCTGAGTTAGTAGCATAAGCTAGACAGAATATAAATAATACTGGTTTATGTTCTTGATTTTTGCAGATTTATGTTACTTAAGACTCCCCCTTGTGTTTGGAAGATTTTGTCACCAAGAGCCCCCTGAGTTTTGAAGATTTTTTGTTATCAAGGGTCCCCTCTTGGGTTTGGAAAATTTTTTGTTATGAATGGCCTCCCCTTGAGTTTGGAAGATTTTTTGTCATGAAGGGTCCCCCTTAGGTTTAGATATTTTTTCATCACTAAACGTCCTTCTTTGTGTTTATAAGGTTTTGTCATCTAGGGTCCTCCTTTAGGTTTGGAAGTTTTATTGTCATCAATGGCCTCCCTTGGGTTTGGAAGTTTTTTGTCACCAAAGGTTTCCCCTTGGGTTTGGAAGTTTTTTCATCACCAAGGGTACCCCCTTGGTTTTGTCACTCAAGGCTCCCCCTTGTGTTTGGAATTTTTTTTACCAAGGCTCCCCCTGGGTTTTAAAGATTTTTGTTATCAATGGTCCCCCCTTGAGTTTAGAAGATTTTTGTCACCAAGGTTTAGATATTTTTTCATCACTAAAGGTCCTTCCTTGGGTTTGTAAGTTTTTTTATCATCTAGGGTCCCCCCTTGGTTTCGGAAGATTTGTGGTCACCAAGAGTCCTTCCTTTTGTTTAGACAATTTTTCTGAATTGCCTGAATTATCTAACTCATCAAAAATCAAGTCATAAAAGTGAATTTTCTTGTTACCCTGTTCAACATAATATTGAGAATCACTCTTCATATCATGTAACAAATGGATTTACAGCAACAGTAAGACACAGGCTAGTAGTAATGTGCTTGTATTGAAGATACATGTTTGTAAGTGTTAGTCCCATTTCGTCTAATCCCAATTTGTCTAAAATACTGAAATTAGTGCCAAGTTGCCAACTCATCTAAACCATATATAGGTGTTTTTTCTCACTATTTGTTTATTTTAACTTTGTGACACCTAAAATGTTATAAATTGCGGTCCATACTTCATTGATTCATTCACCAGCCAGCCTACAACTACTGAAGATGGAATTTGTAACAACACAAAGAGGTGCTCGCTCTCCACCTACAGAGGCTTCCAGTATACACTTAACAGAAGATGTAATGATGGCCAAATATACTGGTGATGCAAGAACAGAAGCTTCAGTGATAGGATCATCACCCAGAATGATCAGCTAGTTTCACGCAGTGACAACCACAGCCATCCATCAAACCAAACAGAAATTGAGGCAGAGAAGCTTGTGTCTTCCCTGAAGAAAAAGGTCTCGGAAATGACCCACCCTGTAAATGTGATGTACCAAAATGAGATCCTTCAGCTATCAACCAGACCAGACATAGAAGAAATAGCAGCAAAATTGCCAACATTACCATCCATCAAGTCCTCACTCTACCGTCAAAGAAGAAAACGACTCCCTCCCATGCCCCAGATGCAAGTAGAAGTGACTTTTGAGGGTGAATGGCCAACCATTCCTCCTGGTGGAAGATGGAGAACAGGACAAAATTTTTATCTTTTTGACCATTGAAAACCTCCACACTCTCGCTGCAGCAACAGACATCTACATTGATGGAACATTTCATACATGCCTTCAACTGTTCTACCAGATCTTCACAATTCACGCAATGAAGTTCAGTTGACATTTTCCACTTGCATATTGCCTTCTACCAAACAAGACCCAAGAAACATATGAATGAACTTTCAACCTCCTGATGCAGAAGTGTGCAGAATTGCATATAGAATTCAATCCAACCACCTTTATATCCGACTTTGAGTTTGCAATCATCCAAGCAGTGCAGCTCACATTCCCACTAACTATTCTAAAGGGCTGTTACTTTCATTTTTGCCAGTGCCTGACAAGAAAAGTACAGACACTTAGACTGCAGGTACGGTACATCAACGATCCAGATTTAAGAATCTTCATTAGGAAGACTGCAGCACTGGCATTCGTCCCAGTGAGGTATGTGAGTCTTGCTTGGCAAGCAGTGAAAGCAGAAACCCCAGAAGAGCCTGGAATAGCTGACTTTGTCGCATACTTTGAACAGACATGGCTTGAGGGACACTATCCACCTTCACTTTGGAATGTTTTTGATGCAGAAACAGTGAGGATCAACAATCACCTGGAGGGATGGCATACCAAGCTGAAGAAAGTCATGGGAAAAGCTCACCCAAACGTTTTTGAAATACTGGAGGTATTCAAGAAAGAGCAGGCGATGTCTGAAGTTAGCATGCAGCAATTGGTTACTGGTGCCACTCCACCAAGAAGAGCAAGGAAAACAGTGGCCAAGAACAAAAGGATAGAAGAACTTAAGTCAAGATTCATAACAAATACAATTAGTCTAGAGGAATATGTTAGAGGACTAGCAGGACATAACGATGTGAACATGTAGTTGTATGCACTTATTCTTACCTTATTTCTACCTTTTTATGGTACTCTGTAAAACTGTTTGAATGTACGAAAAAGAGTAAAAGGATATAAAAACTTACTTTTTTATGGTATTATGGACACGTTAACACTAATCTTTAGTATTTTAGACGAATTAAACAAGTTGGCACTAGTTTCAGTATTTTAGACAAATTGGGATTAGACGAGTTGTGATTAGATGAAAAGGGACCAAACCATTTAGATGATTCTTTATCACCAAGAGTCTCCCCTTGGGTTTATACAATTCATCACCAAGGTTCAACCTTGGGTTTGGAAGATTTTTCGTCACCTAGGGTCCCTCCTTGGGTTTGGAAAATTTTTCGTTACCAAGGTTCCCCCCTTGGGTTTCCAGGCTTTTATCACCAAAAGTCCTCCCTTGAATTTGGAAAATTTTGTCACCAAGGGTCCCCTCTTCAGTTTGTAAGTTTTTTTTTTGTCACCAAAGGGTCCCCCCTTTGTTTTGAAAGTGGTTTATGCAATTCACCACCAAGGTTCCACCTTGGGTTTGGATGATTTTTTGTCACCAAGGGTCTCCCCTTGGGTTTAGACAATTCTTCATCACCAAGGGTCCCCCCTGGATTTGGCTATAATTTTATTCCCATGAATACACGTGTATAGTTTGCACACAAGTGGACCAGACTATGGTGGCCATATGTGGGGGTTGTCTACCCCTAGCAGTAGAGAGGGGGCATTTTCATATACTTAAGTTACCTCTAAAGGATAGAATATGTACCCTTTGTAACACAAATTCAGCAGAATAAGTACCTCATTTTGTCCTGTTCTGTCCTAAGTACAATAACACACTACTCAAACTTATTGACACAATCACTTCCAAAGGACCATCCTTTTACTCACTTCCCCATACAAACAAACTCACTATCATTTTATCAAATGAATTCAGCCATATGTCGTCAATGCTTCTTAATGAAATGTTCGTTTTAAAATCAAATTCAGTTTTGTAATCATTTTTTCTCTCATGTTTTGTGTAGTCACTGTAAGTTTATTATTTAATCCAAATTTATATTTAAATCACACTCCTTTATCTTATTTTGTAATTAATTAGTCACTGGTAAGCCATTGATGGCTGGGCAGTTTTTTGTGTATGACATTAATAATTATTGATAATAATAATAATAACTATTAATAAATATCAGTTAATGAATAATGATAAATCAATGTCATGATTCTGTTGGGAGTAATTTATAGACAGTATGTCTTCTTCGATGATACTTCATTATAACAATCAAACCACAAATTATCATGATAATAAAAGCAGCACCAATTATACCAAGACAAATAGCAAGACTTAATACTAGAGAGGAAGTGAAATCAAATAAAGTAATTATATAAAATAAAGTAACTATATTTTATATAAAATATTATACCTAGTAATTTCTTTGATGACGTTGGATTGGTAGTAGTAGTTGGATTGGTAGTAGTATTATTACAAAGATCAAACCATCGATCTTCAGTTATTCTATAAGGATGCATTATACTACAAAGACATGACAAATTCATTATGAAGTATTAGAACATAATACTTTTGTATCTCTTGTAATGTACACAAAGTGTCAGAGCATCCAGGATGATGTAGCTCATAGAAATCTTTACCATAAGTTTCATTGTGGTAGAGAAATTTCACATAATAATTACTAAGATAGCAGATATTATAATACTGACAGTCACAACATACCCATTGTTAGAATACAATTCAATGACAAAGGCAGCAGAGTAGGGTGGCTGAATATTATCAAATAGTCCAAACACACTTAACATGGCTGCTACTGTAGTATCATGCTATAGTAATAAGGACTACACATCAGACATAATAAATAGAAGACTTACAGCAGAGTACAAGACAAGTTTGAGATCTTGAATACTTTCATCATCATTGACTTTCATTTCTATATCAGTTAATACTTTATCAGCCCATAAACCTATATTAATCAAAATAAAACAATCAAGCTAACAAAAGAAACTGACCTCCAGTCAATTTCTTCTTTAAAAAATTGTCATATTGCAAATTCAATAAAAAATCATTCAGATATTGAAGTGTCATTAGCAAATCAAAAGAGAACCATGAAGGCATAGTTAGATTATGAGTGTACTGTAAACAAAATATACTTCACAACTAAGTATTCTTTAGTAAATTTACCTCAACAAATAATGTGTCTTTTAGACCTCCAATATTCTCTAAACTAATTTCTTCACCAGTATAGTTTTGGAGCATAGTAAATAAATGCTATAAGCAAAATGAATTATTACAGGTATCTACTAACTTGATATTGACGTTCCATATTTTGATATTTCTCTGTCATTTTATCTTTATCCATGAGTTGATCATATTCATCACATATGGAAAGTCCTAAAAGCTAACATCACAATAAAAACATTAAATGCATTGACTGTCTTCCATACACTATCTTCCTCAATTGGTACAGTATGTACAGGGATAGGTTGCCAGTCTAAATCAGATCTAAATTTCTATAATAGATGGTAATTATTAACTCTTAATAGTTATAGACTGGACCTACTTGGCTATCATTTGGTGGATATAATCCAGCCAATAAACTCTCTGCACTCATTAATGTTCTATCATAGTCTGTACTACGAACATATATCTATAAAATAACTGACATAAAATCACAATGATAGATCTTTACCTGAGTTCTGGTATAGTTTGGAAACATGTACCCAGACTCAATGTATCGATGTTTCAATAATTGTCCAAGATGATATTCTTGTTCCATTCCAAGCTATATCAAACAGTATAAATGAATAGTGTAGCAACAAGACTTACTGTAGTTAACTGTCCAAATCCTTGAGGCCATGTGTCTTCCTTATAAGGGTCTGTAGGATAATCTCCAACAGGAGTCCGATCACCATGACGAAATACCTATAGTAAATATGTAATTATGTATATACATTATAACGATGTGTTGTCTCATCAGCTTACAATAGATACCAATTCCAGGACATTGTCTCCATATGCTACAACTGTTCTTTCAGAGGTTAAAAACGCTAAGAGAACGAAGTTAAAATAACAGGTACAAATGGAGAGCTCCATCTTCACGATTTTAATCTCAGAGAAAAAGTCGTGACTCAGGAATTTAAAGTTAATAACAATTAAAGTTTGAACACGTGACTAGCAATGGCCACTTCAAAGACACTGTTTGTGCGCAACCTACCTTATTCAATATCAGATTCTCAGCTAGAAGAAGTCTTTACTTGTTATGGTCCTTTAAAAAAGTGCTTTACTGTTAAGGATCAAGGTATGAGCTGTTTTGTTTCATAACCATGTAGATATGATAGCACCTTTGAGGTGGGAGGCTGCCTGCCTTGTATATTTATTATTTAAATACCTATAACATTTTGTGTCCTATTAAGTATGACAAAAGTATTTGACCTTTAAAGGTACATAATTTATGTTTGATCAACCATTCTGTAGGTATGACAAATCAATGCCGAGGATTTGGTTATGTAACTTATGCTCTAAGGTGAGAAGAACATGTATGTCACATATTTGCATGACTCTAAATTTTTAAAGCTTTTACAATTTAATTTAATTTGTTTTTTTTCCAGTTATTTGTATTAGTTTCTTTAAAATACCAGTGTATCGTGTAACATGAACTAGGTATTTAATGGCAGTAGACTGCTATCAAAACAATGTTTAAATCACTCTCTTCTATATCATAAACAAAATTTCTTAAATTGTTAATTTTGGAAAAGATGATGGCTTTTATATATACCTTCTGTGTAATGATTCTTTTCCTGTTAAATGTAGAGAGGATGCACTAAGAGCAAAATCTTGTGTCAAAGTTATACAAAAAAGACCTGTACAGATTTTGTTTGCTGATAAAAAAAGTTCTGTGAAGACATCCAGTAAAAATGACAGCAGTGTAGCACAAGGTATAAAAGTGACATTTTAATGGCTACACAGTTAATGTATCTTTGAGCAGATTCTGATCAAACTCACAGATCTGCTCCTCAATATGATATTGGGAGGATAGTAGTTGTGACAGGATTTAATGACAAGGTAACAAGAAAACATATTGAAAATAAATTTAGGAAAATTGGTGATGTTGACGACATTGAATATCCTGTGCCAGGTAGGTGTTTGGTAGCTCAAATTGTAATGACAAGGTTCTTTGTAGGAAGAGATAGTCTGACTGCATTTATCACATACAAAACTCATAAAGAAGCTCGACTGGCTTTGAAATTATTAAATAATCAAGTGCTGAAAGGTATAATTTTATTAGGCTGAGTAGGTCCATTATGTCACCTCTCAAGGTTCTACGTTGAATCTCACTTTGTTATCAAGGGAAGTGAAAGGAATAAAGACAGCGACACTAAAGAAATCAAGAATTATAGTTAGGAATATTAGTTTTCAGGTATGAACGAAAATATTATAATATGATCAATTGCTCAGCAATTTTAGTCCACTGAAGAAGATATTATAGACCTCTTTTCAACCTATGGAACAGTATTGAGTGTTCAGATCCCAAGAAAACCAAGTATATATGTAGTATAATAATATATTTGAATAACAAACAACCTTTGACTTGTTTAGACAATTACAGTCTAGGATATGCATTTGTGCAGTTTTCATCGTATTTTGAAGCTTTAGAAGCAGTTAAAAGTGTAAATGAAACAATGTTTAAAGGTAATTGTTTTTATGAAATACTCGAGTTAGTTGTTGAAACACAGGCCGACATATTGCTGTTGATTGGGTGGTACCTAGAGAACTATATAAGTCTAAAATCAGTCACTTTAATGAGCTAGATGAGAGAAAACCAGAAGTCATGGAAGATTATGAAAAAAAAGGCATGGAAAATGAGGCAGAAGGACAGGACATGGAAAATGAGTTAGATGATGAAAACATGGAAAATGATGGAGAAGAACAGCTTGAGGAAGACTTGGAAAATGAGAAGGAAGAGGGTGAAGCATCATTAAAAGATGAAGAAGAATTAGATGAAGATAAGCCAGCTCCAGTTAGTGATGTTCAAGAAGGCAAGACAGTTTTTGTAAGGTGAGAGAGGGGGGGAGGGAGAGGACCATTGTCAGTATGAATTATCTCTATTAGAAATGTGCCCTTTGATGTGGACCAACAAGAACTCTCTCAATTGTTTGAACAGTATGGAAGAGTACACTATTGTAAACCAGTGATGGAACAAACAACAAACACATGCAAAGGTACATAAAGTATTTGATCAAATAATTTTAAATTGATTTTACATATAGGATCTGCTTTTGTTAAATATCGCACAAAAGACTCGACTCAGTTATGTCTTGAGTCAGCAACCACAGATGAGGTAAGATGAGTTGGATGACATAACATCAAATGTGTTGTTATCAATTTAGGGGATACGATATAGAGACGAGAAACTACATGTAGTTCTAGCTTTAAGTAGAGAAGATTTAGCTCAAAGAAAGAAACAATCCAAAGAACAACAATTTACAAAAAAAGACAAAAGGAATTTATATTTACTTGAAGAAGGATGTAAGTCACAACAAACATTAGTTTTTAACATAAAATTTCCTTTAAGTCATTGACCCATTATCAGAAGTAGCACAGGAATTATCAAAGTCTGACTTAACAAAACGTACTAAGGTATTAAATGTTGATAGGACATAAGACAACTTGTTATTCTTAGTCTATGCAAGAACGAAAAAGAAAACTTAAGAACCCATACTTCTTTGTATCAAGAACTAGGTAATATAATTATGTTGTTCCATTTATACTTAAATACTTTTATTAAGGTTATCTGTTCGAAATTTACCTCCTTCTGTGGATGAGAAATCACTTAAAAGTCTATTTTTAAAACATAGCGGGGAAAAATCTGCCATCAAACAAGTATGATCATCTGTATGATGTGCAGATTATGTCAAAATTAATATTGCAATAATGGGAGTGGCTTTCACATGGTAATTAACTGTTTGTATACCTTTATACTGTTACTAGGTCCCATCTAAATCTTAAATGCTTGAGCATATAATACACAGCTAGTAGTGAGCCATTCCCATTATTGCAATAATTAATTTTGACACAAACAGCATGGCATGCATCTATATGGTGCATTGCCTGTGTCAAATTAAAATGGGAGTGGCTCACTATTGGCTGTGCTTTGTGTGTTTAGGGTTTAGGTTTTGGGATGAGGTCTAGTAACAGTTTAATAATATAGTATAGTATAATGATGACAATGCCACGCCACACTCAAGCATTTAAGGTAGGGTCTACAAAAGGAGTACAGTTAAGCTAACAATACCACTCCTACAATTATCAGAATATTTTAACACAATAAGCCAAGTATTTTAGTGTCGTCGTTTTCATTAGGTTAAGTTAATTAGAAGCAAAAGCCAGTATATGCAAAATGGGTTGGGTCGTTCTGTGGGCTATGGTTTTGTGGAACTCAAAGATCATCAATCAGCTTTGACTGCTCTTAGAAATATTAATAATAACCCGACGGTATTTGGACCAGATAAGGTAATTAATCCTCAACTTTTAAATGTAATATTTCTCAAATATTTTCTCGATATTAGCGGCCTATTGTTGAATTTGCTCTAGAAGATAGTCGGGCACTGAAACTTATGCAACAACGTAGAGAGAGACAAGTATGAGATGTAATGTTTTAATGTTAAGTTCAATCTATTTTATAGCAACAAAGTAAACCCAGGTCTGATAGCAACAAAAGAGTCAAATGGCAATTAAAATGGAAGGCCAGACGACTGAAACAAAAGGAGCAGGGAAAAATAAAACAAAGAAATGCTGATTCAGACAGGAAGAAAACTAATAGGCACAAAGCACACGACAAAAGAAGGGTACTATTATATTTATTGCTTTCAAAATTATTGCCAGATTCTTGTTAGATAAAAGTTAAAGTGACTCCTGTTTTGAGGCAACCCAATGGTTTCTATGATATGGTAACAAACTACAAGAAAAAGTTGTTTTCTATAACTAACATTTAAAATATCAGAATTGCTAATCATATGGCAAGATAAATCTAAAAATGAATACTAATTGTTATTAAACAAGCTACTATCAAGTTTATGTAATTACAAGTTAACACAAGTGACTAATTACTTCTCCTCAAGCTGCTAATATTATCCAGAAAGTTCCCAGATACGAATACAGACATCATAACCACATGAAGCAACAGTAGTGTCATTAATCCAGGTCACGGCAGAGACAACATCCATTGGGTGTGCACCTAAAGTAATAACAATATATATAATCAGCTATAATAATTGATTATGCCATACCTTTAATCTCATAAATAGCCTTAGTTTCAATATTGTATATGCACACATTAGAGTCAACACCTCCTGAAGCAATACGTTTACCATTAGGTGACCAAGCAACTGAATTGACACGGGCGGTTTGTTTGATAAAATTTGTAATAATCTACAAGAAAGAATGTGACAAATCATTTGATAAAATATACAAGTAACATACTCCATATGATTCCGTTTCAAGCAGTTCAACATATCGTGAAGATCCTGACAAAGCCAACCTTTCTCCAGATGGATCATAAGCTACACTATTGACTTCCCCTCTAACAGTGATCTCGTGTTTCTGAGTTAGTTTGTCACCTTCCACA
Source organism: Xestospongia muta (assembly GCA_963693285.1). NCBI lineage: Eukaryota > Metazoa > Porifera > Demospongiae > Haplosclerida > Petrosiidae > Xestospongia > Xestospongia muta. The sequence goes on along the minus strand of OY848929.1, from coordinate 3,610,300 downwards.
TTGTAAATATATACTTTGGAGTCCTACAAAATGATACAAACAGACTTTTATACTGTGAAGAATTCCTTATCCTCTATAGAGACATTACACCAAAGCAGGAAATTATTAATTATTTATTGTGACATGCTCACATTGGACATCTTAGAAGGCAACCTAACAAGACACCTAAACAGAGAGCATGTTAATAGCTTTCTCTTGACAATGGCTGGTTTTTATAATGTAAGTTGTAGTGCGTTCCAAGTTTCCTTTAACATAAATACCTGTTAGTTTTAATACAATTATGATAATTACAAAATTTATGAAAAGTAGCTTCCTAATACTGTTTCATAGATCCTTGATATCTAAGATGGCCATTGTGCACTGATAATGCACAAAAGTCCACAATTTGATGTTGGTAATGACATCACATGGAAGGCCTCTATAACAAAGTAGTGATTGTACATTAAGTTATTTTACAGTTCATGTTCTATAAAATTTGGTTTAGCTGACCTTCCCACCAACAGCTACTTCAGGTTTTGTTGGATGAAAGTCAGCAGTGAGAGGTTCATTAGAGACAGAGAGAGAGCCAACTTTCTTTCCGTCTCTAAGAAGAATCAATTCTGTTAGAGTACTAATGAGGAAGAGACCATCCTTGGAACGGGCAAGTGACTTTGGATCTCGATCAGAAACAGTGTATGATTCAGGTCTATTGGAAAATAACATCTAAGTTACAGCATTAGCTGAGTGTCCATACTTACAGGAACTCATTTGTAGCAGTTGATATTGCTTTCCAGTTCTTATCCAGACCCAATGAATAAATGGCTTCAGGAGTGGCCACAAGACTACAAACAAGATTTGTATGACCAGCACCGCTTACAAGTGATACTTCACCTGACTCCATTACCCAATAACATGCGATAAGTTAAGGAGAATTCAATGCTCTAGTGACTACAACTGTATCAGTATTACACTATACATCATAATGATATATTAGACAAGAGGATATTTATTTTGCCATCCATGCTACCACAGTACAGTGTAGAGCCATCACAAGAAGCTGCAATACTTGATAGATTCTTATTTTGACCCTACAATGAAAGACACTGTTGTTAACTAGTAATATATTGGAGTGATCATCTGACAATTGACATATATTAGTAGCATAATCATGTGCTAATTTACTGAAAGAATTCGAAGAGGTTTGTCTGGGTTGTTCCGGTCTAAGTAGTTAATGTTTCCTGAGACAGAGACAGAAAGAAGCCAATCATTTTGCCACAGACAACCAACTTGTTGGTCTTCAATATTAGATCCCATTTTAAACTCACTGTAGACAAAACAGACAATTATTACATTATGAAATGTAACATCTGTTATAAATTTCCATCTTTGTTGATTGCCTACCTAACAACTTGTTGAGTGGTAACATCCCAGAGTTTACATGATTTATCTCCAGAGGCAGTCAGAATATTCTGATTATCAGGACTCCAGGCAAGCTAGAGACATGTGTAATTACTAAAAACATACTTTGATGATGAAGACTTACAGCATAAATCCCACCAGCATGAGCTTTGTCTCCTCCCAAACTTCCTACTTTCTCAGCAGTCTTTCCATCATAAAGACAAGCCAGTCCATCTGAGCCTCCACTACAAAGAAGATTACCATCTGGTGAGTATCGGATACAATTGACAAAGCGAGTGTGATCCTATCATATAACAACAAATTAGAATTTGATGACAAGACATAATACCCACTTTCATTGTAGTCTTAAATTTAAAAGGCGGTCCCTCAAAAAATGCACAGGTGAAATCTTCACTTGCAGTAGCCACTCGGAAGGGACGAGTTGGTTTATATGTGACAGAATTAACAGTCTTGCTTTGTGCTGATATGTCACCAACTGAAGAGCCAGAATCCCAAAGAAAACATGCACCAAATCTATAGAGAGTGCATAAGATATCTAAGTATATTGAAAGCACTAACATGTCAATGATTACATTAACTATACTATAATAACTTCCTTCACAGACTTATATATTTCACATACTTTTCTCGTCCCTGTCCAACCACAGCAATACGTTTATTGTCAGGTGACCAACACATATCTTTGACAGGCCCAGCAAAAGGTTGATACTCATATTTTAAAATATGTTCTTTGTTAACAGTGTCCCATATACGAATTTTACCAGATATGTCTGAAAACAAAAAAATATTTCTCTCTCTCTATATATATATACACTAAGAGACTATGATCAAACCCAAGCAATTTGAAATGGGTAAACAGATTAGATGTCCAGTTATGATATTTCAAAACAATGCATTACATAATTATAATTTTAATCATCAAGATTTATCATACCTGCTGATGCAATATAAAATCCAGACGGTGCATATTGAGCTACAGTAGCTTGATGAGAATGTTGCGTATATGTATCTGCAATGCCAGGGTTCTGTGAGATAATATATATCACTTACTATTTTTAATGTATAATAACAATACATTATATCGTGTTAGCAATAATGACCATATATGGTAATTTTGTAGTTGCCTACTAAATAATATTCATTCTTACAGCAATGTCCCTAATGATGACAGTCTTGCCATTACAATAAAGGAAGTTTTTCCCTTTTGGATCACCATTAATGACAAGAGCAGTTCCTCTTTGAGTAGTTGGTAAACTTGCAAAGACAGACTCTATTAAAAAGATCATTAGTAGACAAGTAATAATAATTACATAAATAACAAATTGTCTCTTAATAAAATATGTCAATCTATTGCCTCAATAGCAAAGGAACAATTAAAATTACAACCAGGGTATTCATGAGCTCAAACAACACTGAAAGTTTTGCCAATAGGAAAGTAAGGGGATGGTTTATATAGCATGACTAATTGTACTCCTCATTCTAGGGCTGGAAACAATTATTTAAGCAATAAAATATTACTCTTGGTGTCATTTGATGGGCCAATATATAAAAATTATGTTCTTTCAAAGCATAAACCTATATACGTTAAAAGCAAATACAATTAGATATCACGATGATGTCTGGGTAGGATATCAAAATGACCCTAACAAGTAATAACATTACGGCACAGAGATAAATACAAGTGACTCACTTAATTGCCAAGCCATGACGTAGGACGTAGATTACAAGGTATTAGAGCGAGAAGCAATGTTCTGAGATACCTAGAAACTCAGTGCTTTTATTAACCAATCAGGTAAATTAGCCCCCGCGGGGTTATCTGTGCCACTCCCTTTAATACCCATAGATGACTGAAAATGCTTAGACAGAGATTTCAAGGTATTCAAAATATTGCAAATTATCGCTAGTGTTTAATATCTACTTTGCAGGAGCTTTGGTTGGAGCTCTAATTGGTGATTGTCTTGGTTGCTACTGGGAGATGATGTCATGGAAGGGTACACACCCACTAGAGAAGGTTTGTAATTGCAGGCACATGTCTACTGGTATGAAGGACATCCCTTTTGTAATATTTAAATTAACGTCTCAACTGCCTGAATTTCTTGATTCTAGTTAGTTTCAACTCAATCAAACCAAGAAAGGGTCTGAGTCTAGCTTGTGAGACTAGATTGTAATATGGTGCAAAGAGTGAAGTATGATACAAACAATTTACTTATGATGGTAGCCATAACTAGATAATAATTGATATGTCTACTAAAATTGTCAGATCATGTTGTTCTGGGTCCTGTGAATATACGAGAAACAAAAGGATAACATACATTCCCTTAAAAGGAATAGAATATGAAGATTCTTAACTGTTACTATTTTTAAGCCAGATATATTACATCAACTGCTTTTAGAAATTAAAATTTAAATTAAAGAGTGACCTGGCAATGACAAAATTCAATACAAGAATCTTTGACCATATATGGTCATCAAGCTACAGACAGATAATTGTTATTTCATATTCACATCCTGTTTATAGATAGATGGTTAATTTGGATTCTTTACTAGGTAAAAGCAAAAATTACTGAACAAGTACAACAAACCCAGTTAGGTAAAGCTCCTATCATTAGTTATACAGATGACACTGCTATGACACTTGTAATGGCCCAGTCATTGATTGAATGTAAAGGGTTTAATCCCAAGGATATGGGAAAAAAGTGAGTCCCTTCTATACTATGGTCATCTGAATACATGTCTATTGGGTGAGGAAATTTGAGGACATCTTATAATGTTAACATAGTACTGAAATGAATGGCTATCCAATTACCTTTATATTATATTCTAAGATAAAAATACAATTGTAACAATACAGCTGATTAATGTTCTGACATTATACCACAAGTTGATCAAAAATGTCAATATATGTCTTTCTATATATGAAGTCCTATTGTGCTTTAATATAGATTCACTGATGAGTTCTTTGCTCACCCTGAGCGTGGGTATGGGGCATCAGTTTCAACTGTATTTTGTAAACTGAGGAATAACCAATTAATGGATCTTTATGGACCTGCTCAGCAACAATTTAAAGGTAGATCATTTTGTAATATAAAGTGGCTAACAATGATTGTTCAAAGGTCAAGGATCATGTGGAAATGGTGGTGCTATGAGAATTGCTCCAGCTGCATTATATGGCTTGAACGATGATAATACTTTATTTAAGGTATAATGAAGGATGACAGTATATCTTATTGACTTTGCCCAAATGAAGGTTGCTAGAGATAGTACCAAATTAACTCATGCTCATCCTAGTGGAATTAATGGTGCTATTCTACAGGCTATGGCAGTCAAATTAGCTCTTCAGACACCTGAGGGTACATTAGACCCTCTTAAGTTTGTTAAAGTATTGATGGAAAAAATATTACCATTTGAAGAAGGATTAGATGAAGTGGCAGAAGTAGATGAAGAGCAAGAGGTCACATGTGAATCAAAGTATTAATATTTTTCATTTTGTCACATGTGTCATATTGCTTTGTAAACCCAGAACAACTGAGCAAGCCCCTGTTCCACAGGTTTCTGACCCTTCAAAGATCAAAATCGAGTTTCTGAAAGGCCAACCTAAGTATATGTCACGACTTCAACAAATAGAAGCACTTCTTTTACTAGGAGATTCTGTTTCTATTGATGAAGTGGAACAACTTTTAGGCCATGGTGTCTTAGCAGGTAAGGTACACATTAATAGATAGTTCTCTTATCTCTTACTCAAGGCGAGGCTGTTCCTTGTGCATTGTATGCTTTCCTACACTGTTGTAAGGGGTCATTTGAAGAGTTAATTCCTTTTGCTATTAGTCTTGGAGGTGATACTGACACTATTGCTAGTATGGCAGGTAAATTTAAGTTGATACCAAAATGATGTGGGTTACTATTTGGAAATATAATTATTAAAATCTATCAATATTTTATAAAGTTGCAAACAATTACAAATTTAAACCAACTCCAAATTTTCTTGCTATGTGGTAATTGTTTGGTTGTTCACTGATATAGGTGCTATGGGTGGTGCTTATTGGGGCATAAACGGTATTCCTCCGAATTGGATAGGAACATGTGAAAAGGCAGAGACTGCAAGACATTTGGCTGACCAACTCTATGACCTAATAACAAGTGAACCACCATAGTCACCATACATGAAATATCCAGGAATACCATTAAATATTATGAACATAGTTCATTGTTGTCTTTGTACAGGCCAAATTATTTTTTATAATAGATTATTGTTAATCTGGGAAGCATTCACTGGATCATTTCTAAACTATGTCATTTTCATATGACTCTTCAAGTCTTCATCTATCTCTTGTTACATAATTTGTTATATTTGAACAGTGAACTATGGATGATAGACTGCAATTAATATTATATTTATCATTTTGTTTTTTAGTTCTTTATTATTTTGATTCTAAGACCTGAATTATTAACTTAAGAAGGACTTTACTTGTTATGTGATGACACTACATATATATATCACAAGTTTGTAGACTAATGTTTACTGGAACAATTTGTAATATGCCTCCTTGTTAATGGTGCTATGAACAATTTCCAAACCAGTCACTCTCTGTTTGAACTCACACTTTTGATTCATACATCATTGATCTACCCAACCAAGATATGTGCTTGAAATGAGGCTAAGGTCAGTTGACTATCACCAGAAACGAAAAGCTTAGAATCTATGTATTTTATTTTAATGCTCTTTTTAAGTTACTAATCTTGTTTAGGAAGTTAGCAGTCAGAGCTTGTGGTCAATGGTAATTACTGTATATCAATAATAAGATTATCATCTATATATTAACGTGAATTATGAATGTGTAATTTCACTACAAAGTTCCTACAATGTCCAATTCATATTGAAGATCTCTTACTTCATTCAATATTTCGTGAGCCTTCTGCAGTGCACTGACCATCTCTTCTATCTCATGCCTTCGAGCAATTGTGTCAACAGACTCTTCCATCAGCTCATCATAAGCCTCCCGTTTATAGAGCTCACTGACTAATTCACTCTGTAATTTATCACGCACAAAGTTAACAAGACAGTGCATAACAGCTTTTGGAACACTATCCTGAATGCTCTTACGAACAATTAAGAAATAGGACGTAATCAATTTTTCTATCAACTCACAATCAAAAGATTGTCGACTATGAATATCATTAGGATTAGCTGACCACTTTGGATGTTCAGGATAGGGATCAGCACTGGATTCAAGCGGACGTGATAGAACATTAAGACCACTATCTTGTTTGGATGGAGCTGATTTTGATCCTGTAACAGTGTCTTCCGTAGCTGAACGTCCACTCCAAAACCGCCATACTCCACCTCCTCCTGGTTTGTTAGATATTGATTCCTTTGGTTCAATCTTTTCATCATCATGTCCACTTTGAGATGTGATGGCCTCATTGCGTAACATGGCGAAGGGGTTTGACTGAGTCATCATCATATATGACTCATATGCAGCACGTGTTCCTCCAACAAAGTCTGGATGATTGGTATTGATGTAGGCTAATTCAATGGAAATTAAATTTTCCACCATAACATTGGTGATGGGTTGTCGTTGACGTAACAAATCCATGACAACATGATTTACACGATCACGAAGTACAGGGAATCGTTGAAAATCTCGAATATGACTCAAAGCATATTGTATTATACGTTGTAATTCTTCATAAACTAACTCAACACACTGCAAACTAGGTGGTAATAGAAGACGAATCTGCTTCTTAACTAAAAGTTCAAATGCTATCTCGGATACAAACAATGCTGGTCTTGGTCCCATGGCATTACTAATTGCATGCAATATATCTGAACGGCTAAGATCTTCCAAAGGTTCGATTGCCCTTAAGGCTTCTGTGAAAGTATGATGAAATATGTAACATATACGGGCTCCACCTGAAAGCTGGTGAGTCTCAATGTCTCGTGATGTACCATCAATCTTTTGGCAATAAGAAGTAGAAAACTTTGTTAAAGCTTGTAGCAATGCAGGGCCTTTTTTCTCAATAGGATCTCCGAGAGCAATTAACTGAGACTCATACATAGTTAACTTATTACTTATATCATGACGTAAAATGGGTAGACAGTCTCGAATATGCTGCATTAATAGCTTGTTCAATGTTTTTGTCAAAAAGGAGGTGCCATTTCTAGCAGCTAAGTCAGGATACCAACGACGTAAGAAGGCCTGCTCATCCTTCAAAGCATCTTCGATGGATTTGCTATCTAGAATATCTTGTTGACTACGATTTACAACACCCACAATACCTAATTTGACAGGAATAACTTTGCCTGTTAGTAAATCTCGAGCATCTGTCCCAGAATCCATTAAGTCCAGCTTTGTACACACTGCTACAGTGCGATCACCATTTGGATCTACTTCTCGAGCTAATTTGAGAGATTCTGATGTGGCTAAATCAGTGTTTGCAGCATGGACAGCCAGAATAATACTATTGGGATTAGTGATATACAATAAAACCATTTCTCGTATTCTCTCTTCAATGTCATGGGGTTGATCACCAACAGGAACCCGTGTGATACCAGGTAGGTCAATAAGGGTTAAATTTAAAACATGAGGAGAAAATATCCTCAATCGAATTGGTTCAGAACTAATGCCCTTATTACTACCAGCAACTTCCTCAGTAACACGTTCTATCTCTTTACGGACAGCTCCAAAATCTTCAAATTGTTCATCATCAATGTGTAAAAATTTAGCCCAACCCCAAGAGCCTTTTGCTTCTGTCTCAGACACATGAACTAACTGTAATACTAATGGTCTGCGTGTCACTATACCAGATCCTCTCGGGAGAAAATCTCTCCCAACAATACCCTCAAGAACAGAACTTTTGCCAGTACTTTGAGTCCCAATAACAGCAATTTGAGGCAATTGAATTGCTTCTCTACCCACTGTGTTAAAAACGTCTTGTAATTTATTGATGACAGGAATTAGCTTCTCCATTCTTCAAACAATCTGAACTATCTATAGAAAAAGGTGCATCATTAAAGCTATAACTTATAGTCAATGGCACTTACTTCCCCTTGATGTAAAACATAGCTTATATATCACGTGATAGGATGACTAGAGCTATTAATTAGAAACATGCGTGAACTAAGTTAGTGTAAGAACAGAAAAATGTCGAGAGAGTTTTGGAATGGATCCAAAGATTGGTCAGATTATCACAGTGATGAACGGAGTCGATACATATTTACTGAAAGATTCTCTCCTCGTCCTTCTTCTAGATCAAGTTATTATGATTCAAATGTTCAGTCTTATGGCGACCACAGGCTAAATTCTTCACCGAAAAGCTATCATGGAAATCGATATTTCTCACCCTCTCGTAATAATACATGGTCACATAATGAAGAATGGCACCACCGTGAGAATTTATCTTACCGAGGTCAAGAGCCATCGTGTTATTCATCCGATAATGTATGGGAGAGACCAACTGAAGAAAGTCATAACCCTGAAAATTGGTCTATTAGTTCACGAAATTACTATAGTCAATTGGAACCTCCTGCTTTTGAGCCTGAACCTTGGAGATCTCAATATCAAGAACATTCACGCAAAGAGTTTCCACGTTTAAGACAACTGGAATCAAGATTGACTCCATCACCCATAGAGCAACCATATACTACTCAGTCTAGACCACATCCATTCAACAATTCTCAACCAAGATCCAGAAATAATAGATCTAGAAGGTTGTCGGATAGGGATTCATCAGTAAAGGACCCAATTAGGGAACGTCGACATTCATCTAGGGACCTGTCACAAAGAGAGTCTTCTTTCCATCGAGAAAGGTCTTCTAAAAGACCCCAAGAACGAGAACTGGCACGACAAAAGCCTATGCTACATGTACCACGTCAGGACTGGCATTCACATAAAGCTTCATCTAGACAGTCACATAGGAACTTACCTTTGCATTGGAAATCTTCCAGAGAACCAACACATAGAGACCCACCTTCATATAGAGAGTATCGAGAACCTTCATATAGAGAGTTACCACAAGAGGAACAATCACTTCACAGAGAGACTTCATTTAGAGATCCTACTCCCAGAGACACCAGAGATCAAAGCCAGAGGGATGCATATTTATATAGGGAACCACAACAGGTCGATCCTCCTCTTCATACAGACCCTTTATTTAGAGACCCATTACGTATGGATCCACCTCTACATAGAGAACATTTATTTAGAGAGTCACCACATTTAGAGTCACCTCTACATAGGGAACCTTTATTTAGAGAATTGCCATATATGGACCCACCTCTACAAAGAGAGCCTTCGTCTAATGACTTATCATATGACCCTTCCTTCATTGAAAGTTTTTCTGTATCAACAAGAGATTATTCAGATATGAGTAAAGAACAACAACAGGAAGACAGTGAACATGAAGGTGTCACTACTGACCATTACAATGATGATTTTCAAACAATAAATTCTCATAATATGTCTTGGAGAGGTCGTGATTCCAGTGAAGATTTTTTTGATGAAAAGAATCCTAATTTGCTACCTTATACTCAATGCTATAGAAATGATCTAACAGAGCCTGTTGAACCATCTGTGTTTACTCGTCTTGATCACCACTCTCCTGTTATAATGGAGAGAGCATCTGTCTTAACAAGACTAGGGTGCCCTCACCAGTCATCACCACCCAGAAATTATTCTGGATCTCCATCTTTGCCTGATTTACGTGATGAATTAGTTGCTTGGCAATCTGTTTCTTCTGGAGGTAGTCACAACATGCAGGCTGACTCAGTGTCCAATGTGTCTTCGCATCGTGTGTCATTGATACATAAGGACTCACTTACAAGCAAAGACTTAGATCATGATGCTGTTATCATTTCTCCAGAACTAACAACAGCATATTCCATAGATGATACTTTATCATCAGGTCATACAAGTCATCATTTACCATTTAGATCACTTTCCCCTTTAGAGAATATTCCACAAGAGTGTTACATCAAGGAAGAAGAGAATGGTGAGTAAATCTCTCTTCATTATTGTAGTTAGTCTCTTGTTTGTCTGTTATGCTGACTGAGCATTAGAAATAGCTACAGGTAGTAAATTGATTGCATTCATTCAATACATTAATTTGTAAGTATGTTGAGTAGCTTTAAAGATTTCGTGAATTTAGTGTTAAAACAAGCTATTAGTTGCAGGATACAAGTAAACTAACAATTTGTTGTTTAAAAATATAACACTTTACTCATTGTAGTCTCTTTACAATGTACATTCTATAGGTATTTTGCCTGTTCAACCTTTGTTCACTCCACCTATTAGTTCAGTCACTCCACCTCACTACTCTCCAAGTTCTCTTCCTCCACCCATTGACTCTCCAGTAACTCCATCTCTTATTATTGATACTTCATTAACTTCACCTCCTCTTATGGGTATTCCAATTTCTAGCTTAAGTTCTTTTGCCATAGACAGTTCAACTGAAGTACCTTTTCCCATCACAAATAGTCTATCTTCTGTTGTTAGCACTCCTGTTACTACACCTGCTTCAACAGAGACATCAACCACCTTAACTCCCCTTGTTTCTTCTCATCTGAACACTTTGGATGCTACACCTGTTATCATGACTCCTACTACTATACCACCGACTGTCATTGCTGCTACATCTCCTCTCATGGAGATTGTACCACCTCCTATGTTAGATACTCCAGTTGATCCACCTTCCCTTGTGAAAGATGCAATCATTGTCTCGTTTCATGGAAATAGCACATCTTCTCTTCCAGAGACTGAAGCTGCTATTGTACCACCTCGTCTTATTGACAGTCCATCTGACGCTGTGATTGATATATCATCTCTTACAAGTTCTCCAGCTGTTATCCCTAATTCCATGGACACTCCAACTTCTCTTTTAGAGATTTCAAGTGCTGTCACTCCTGCCATCCTCCCTCTTGTGGACACTACGACTACTGTCCCTTTCCTACTAGATACTTCAACTAATATATCTTCAGTTGTGGATACTTCAACTGCTGTATCTCCACTTGTGGACACTTCAGCTACTACTCCCCCTCAAATGCCAATTATTTCTAGTGGCACTCCTACATTTAATCATCTATCTACTATGAATAAAAATGCAAAGTTACTTATCAATGACAATGCCTTAGTTGCAAAAGAGGTATCAAACAGTAATAACATTGATCAGTCATGTACTGAATCCTCACCGATCTCAACTATTTCTGGGCTTAATTTACCATGTAACATCAATGCTGGTACCAACATAATGAATAGTGGGATTGACCTGACAGTGATGACCTTTACCACTGGTGGCAATTCTACACAGATATCAACAAATACTACTGGAGCTAATTCAACTGTAGTATATACATCATCGACCTGTACTAACGAAACAAGTTCAGTTGATAATGCTAAATTATGTCCTATAGTTGATGTGGTCTTTAATGAAAAAGATCAAGCATCCTGTAGTAAAGATTTATCTGATAGTCAATCTCTACCAACACCTATGACCCTTTCTGACAGTGTCTTTCAAGTCAGTACTTCATGTAGTAACATACCTTCAAATACTAATGTGGAGAAATCAACTGAGCAATTGGAGCAAATTACCAATGGTAATGAAGTCCTAGAACCTGGGGAAATAATAAGTGATGAAGAGGAAGGAGAATTGACACCAACACCACCTCCTTCTCCCTCAAATTCACCAATACGTGTTTCTCAATCCACTATGTGTCACTCTTATCAAAATTATGAGAATACACCACCCTCATTTAGTACTACTAGAAAGCAATCTTTTTATCGACCTACCCATTTTTCTCGAAATAACAGAACAACTAAAAATTGGTTTCATCACCCAAGGCGATCACATCACTATCGGAAGTTTCCAGCTTTACAAAATAAAAGAAAGAGAAGAGAACGACATAGAAATGTTTCTGATACTGAGGAGGAAGAATTAGAATTATTAGAGCTAAGAAGAAAGGCTTTATTAACAATGGTTGATCGTCGCACTAACAATCAACAAGAAAAAGAAAAACAAGAACAAGAAGTAATTGTATCTGAAGATACTTATAATACAATTGCATCAGAAGTGGAAGAAATACAAAACAAGTCACCTGGCAAGCATGTGTCTACAGAGAACCTGCCAATTGATGTCAGAAGCAGTGATAGTAGTGCATCAGCTGTTAAAGTTGCAGAGGATGAAAAGATCTCTGAGCCAAAAAAGTCACTCAAGGTATCCTCAATAAATGGTAAATTGGGGTCTGGTCAACACTCTTCAGTAAAGGTGAAAGCTTTGTTTAGAAAACTTATTATTATTTGTCTTACAGGTTGTGACTAGTTTAAACAATACCTGGAATGTTAAGGTAACTTATATAAATGAATGGTATTATTTTGTATAAGACTATTATTGAAATATACAAATTTGTGATTTATTCATCGAGGAACTCTTGTGACTTATGATTTTATGGTAAGATCCATACATCACAACACATTGTGTAGCACTGACCTTCAGAATGATCATTTACTATGTTTTATGTAAGGTTTTCTTACAAACTGTCACTCATTTTCTTTTACAAAAAGCAACTTCAAAGCAATAGCACACAGCAGTTAGTACTTGTATATGATAACCAACTTTTTCCTTTGGTATGTTATTGACTAACTGTTCTGCCAAGTTCAAAGCTTTATTTTGTTTGGAAGGTTCTAAGTTTATGACTTTTGTGTGATACAATTTCATAAAAGTACTAATCATGAATTTTTTACACCTTGCAATTTGTGCTATACACTCCTATTATTATTAACTTTAGGACTTTCGAATTGTAACCAGTGATTTAGAAAGTGATGATGGAGAGAAAGATGACGTCGTATTACCAACTAATGTTGATCAGATGATTGATGTGTGTCGTAAAGCTGCTGAGGTAATGATTATTGCAATTGTTTATCTAGTAATTTGTTATTACAGTCAAAAGCTACTGTTAAGAAAAGCCAATCTAGAAAATCATCGATGAAGCTATACGAATCAAAATTGTCTTTGTTAACAATGGAATTGACAGAATGTGAGAATGAAAATAAGACTCTGAATACCTTGATACTGTCATTGTCTGAACAACTTAAGGTTAGTGTCTTTTAATATGAAATGTAATGTGTTAAAATATATTAGAGTGCCAAATACAAGTTACAGCTTTGTGAAGATAGAAAATCACTTAAAGAACAAGAGGTATACAGTATATATGTCAATACTATAATTACAAGTTTTTTTTGAACAGATATCCAAAGTCAAGGCACAATTGGCTTTAGAACAGAATAAACAAAGTTGTGTTAATCCAGTTGACAATGTCAGTGATATTCAGCCTATGATTGTAGTTGAACCAGTTTCTGATGTTGATGAACGAAAGGGAACAATGTCAGGGACTGAAAATTTACACTTTGAGGATGTGTCTCAGCCATCTTCAGTAAAAGACTCTCCTGTTCTTAGTCCAGTTGAAATTGAGCTTGTGTCTGACTATGATCATGGAAATGAGTCTGGTCTTGACCAAGTGATGGTTTCTAAGCCTTCATCACCTTTTTCCTCCAGCACATCTTCTAAAGTAGGCCACAAGTCAACAAATGAAAAACAGCAACTTCTTCAGATTGTAACTGCTAAAACACAGCAGCTAGCTCAGGTTAAGCAAACCTATCTCGCTATTCTCAAAAAGAAGGCAACATTGCGGAAGAAACATGTGTCTACCAACAAAAGATCATTTGTCAATGTTAAAGCTAAGAATAAAAGTAGCCCTAAATCACTTCATTTGAAACCAAGAACCTCCAAAACTCAGTCTAAAACTAAGACAGCTAATCCTCTAGTAGATCCTCTTCTATCCCAATCTGTCAATAGTTCCAAACCTTTAGGAGGTACATCATGCAATGACCAACCATCTTCCAAAGCTAATACAAATCTTGTTGAGTGTACTGATAACAGTGAACAGCTTCATCTGGATATTGTTCAGGTTCTAGATAGTTTAGGAGCAGCCTCGTTAGATAAGGAACTTGTAATTGATAATATCAAGGTAAAATTTTTACATGATGTTATGTTATTCCTCTTTTTTGACTAGAAGTGGCAACCAACAAGAGAATGTCAGAGCTCAGTATTACCGGCACTTATCATTTCACCACTCAATATAATTACAGAGAAATGTTTTCAGTCATTTGATCCACCATTATTTCCCCCAAAACTTTCTCAAGAACATCTACATACATGGTTGAATGTAGACGTTGTTCATATAACTGACAACAATCTGTCTAAATGTCATTTTACAGAGTACCAGTCACCATTGTTGGTATTCAAGTCATATCGATTGAACCCTCTTTACAGGACACTGTTGAAACGCCCACTTGCTTCATTGACACATTCCCATTCTGTTGATCCTCATAACCCTCTCTGTCACTTTGAAATTCAAGGCAAATGCCATAATCCCTCTTGCACTGGTCAACATTGGGACAATATTTGTCTCTCAACAGAAGACATTGTTAAAGAGCTTTTGTCTTATTCAGATCAAGCTCAAAACCTTGAAAGTCATCTTCGTAGTAAAATGAGTAATAATGAATGGTTGGTATATACTGCTCATGATGTCTACCAGAACCTTGGCCACAAACGTAGTCTTGTTTCTGCTAGTGAATGTTGGCTAGATTCAACTAAAAACAAAGTTTTACAGCAAAAAAGTGAACCTGCTAATGGACAAGATCTCATTCCTATGCCTTTAGTCTCTGCATTTCAGTTCCAACCCAGTCCAAAACGGGAGCAGATCAAATTGTTAGTATGTGAATTTTGGTTTCACTCTACATAACTTTAATTTTATAGTGATGCTCGTTATTTCAAAACCACTGACAAAGAGGTAGAGACTTGTACCCCAGATAGTATAATGAAACAAGTGACCGAACAAGGTCATCAAGGAGATCAAGAGAGAGTTGTAAATCTGTTGAAGAAAGGAGTTGATCTATTTCCTGACAATGAGGTAATTCTTAGAAATTTGAATTTTATCCTTTTGTATAGATTTTATGGGTAGAGTATCTTCGTCACAATGGGTCTATTTCTAATGAAGACCGGAAGCTCTTGTTTAGTAAAGCAATTGCCTGTCTGCCTTCTTATGCTGTGTTCTATGAAGTAATATTTACTATAATAATAATAAATAAATAAATAAAAACTTAATCTAGATCATTTCACTAAGTAAAACTGTTGAAGAGAAGAAACAATGGATAATGTCAACTTATCAGTATGAAAGTCTTTGTGAGCAGCCAATGGTTAGTGGTAAAAATGTTAGATATTCATACCAATTATTGTCTATTGTTAGACTAAACACACATCTCATCATTTATTGGAACTTGTCCTCAGTTATGTACAACTAGAATATCTTCAAGGACATAGTCCTACTATGCTATCAGTGAGTAACATCATTAAAATGTTGCTGTCTTTGTGTTATTACATAATTTTGTGGAAGTGCAAAGCTATATACCATTTTTTCACCTGGCTCACGGAGCTTGCCAGACAGCCCTAAAATCATTTTGGATCATGTATTGTATGTCCATTCACTTCATTTTATTACATTGTTGTATGCCAACAATTGAAAGAGACAAATGAAAGTAAACAGCATCCTTTAACTACTGATCCATATAGCAGCCAATAAATTTTATTATTGCTAACTGCAAATGCTGTGGTGATAGATATGACTGATCATGTTCAAAGCTTCTTGCTAGCTTGTTTCTCTGCTGATATTACTAGTATTTTATAGCTGTTAGACTTTCACTGACACTGTTGCTGTTTATCCAATCTTGTACCTCTAGTTAATGTTTCGTTGTAACATCAGTATCCTCCAAAACAATTATAGGTTGATTTTTTTAATTACCATCTTGTTTGGAAAAGCTTGCAGTATGCTAATTCAAATTCATTGGTCAGTATGCAGAGCAGTCCAACACAACTAAGATTTACACATTCCTTGAGTATGTACACAAGGAATAAATTTTAGAAATTGTAATTTTGCACAGCCCAGGAACTTTAGAAATATGTGAAAATTTGCATCATTTGAAAATTTCCTGCTATACTGCTTTGAGTCTCATACCTATCACTTAAAACAATCAATTATTATATTCCTTTATGAAGTAAAGAACAATTTGACAACAGATAAATAAACTATATCTTTTGTTGACTAGATAATATTCTCTGAGCAACAAAAAGACTCCATATTTAAAGGTAATCTGCATCTCTTGAATACACTTGCTATAATGACATGTGTTGCCTTATGTCCTTGGGTTAGGATTTTATATTCCTTCTTGACACAATACACAATAATTATTTTGGTATCATAATAACATTTCAAAGCCAGGTGTGCATTAAATGGAATGTGCATTAAATAGAACAATCATTATGTATTGTATTATTATGTAAACAATAATTATGCATGCAGACTCTCTATTACCATTGAGTTTTTTAGCTATACTCTTTTAAAATATGAATTTGTAGCAATACAATTTATGACATTGCATTATTGGTCTAACATACTCTTATAGGTATACTTGCATTGTTATCAATTGAAGATTGTGTATTTCTTGGACTCTGCCATCTGTACTTGCTAGTGACTCATTCACTACCTTTTCAAGTGATTGGTTGCCATAGAAACGATGTGCCTGTCAGATTGGGAAATAAGGTTAGGATAGGCATAAACCATTGTCATGCCTTAACTCCATATATGATAGGAATCTTTCTTTATTCCTTGGAGAAAAGATAGAATGAGTGAATGTGAAGTTGATGTCATTATGAATGTTTTTAAAAGTGAGTATAGTAAGTAGCTATGAAAGTTAACTTAGCTCTCTCATCTTTAGCAATTTTGAAATCCTGTACACTAAAAGATAATTCAATAGAGGACAACGTAAGAGTTTGTTTGCCTCTTTACTTGAATCTATTTCTTTTTGAGGTTTGCATTCATAAGTACTTTGGTTGTACGTGTTATTGCCTTTTGGTTAGGTATCACAAGGTCGTGAAACTGTTGCTTCTCAGTCTCTTAATAGATTAGTTGAAGTAGCACCTAGTATCCTAGAACTCAAGTTATTTCAATTAACTCTTGCTGCTAGGGGTTGTTGTAGAAGAGGAGAGGTATATTTTGTAATTAAATCTTAAAGCCTACTGTTTGTAGGTGTTTCTAGTAGAAAATTGGATGACACAGTCAAATCAAGAACCACTTTTGTATTATGCTGCTGCTCGTATTGAGCTGAGACAGGTAGTTTCTTCAACAATGAGAGTACTAACAGAAATGTATATTACTATAGGCAAGTGAAGATGCTGGTGGCAGAGCTATAAGATGGCTTGTTCAGTGTGTACATAACTACTATACTATTAATGAGGATACCCCAGTTGATCCTGGTGTTTTGTATAGGTAATAAGCTTTGTAGTTGTGGCTACAGTTATTTAATATCTGGTAGGAAACTTTTGGGTCAATATGTTCCTTATAACTTGACTATTCCTCCCTTTGCTGATGGTATCCATTCTAGTTTGGAAAATCAGTTGGTTCCTCTTTGGCTTTGTTATTGGTAAAGTGAAGTGTGCCAAATTATACTCTCTCTATACTTTTTATATAGTCTTTTAACAGAATTGACCACCCCACCACATCTAGAAACAGTTGAAGATCTGTTTGAAGTAGCTATTCATTCAATTCATCCTGAAAGAAAGGGCTATGGTCAGCTATGGTTAGATTACCTTGTGCTTCTTGCTTGTAAAGCCACTTCTGTCAAGTCCATCAAGGTATATCAGTTCAACTCTTTAACTGCAGACTTTGAGAAGATGAATGAAAGGGTCTTTCAATTCAGACCGTTCATAAAATTCTTCTTTCCTATCTTGACCTTATGCAATAATTAAATTTATTTTCTATAGCGTTTTTTTGATGTTGTTCAGAGAAGCTTGTCTGCTATTCCGTCTTCCTGTGTAATTACTTACTCTGGAAAAGACTATGTCTATCAAGACTGGACATATCATGATAATGTATACACAGAAGTTATTATTGCTTTATTCTCAGTGTGTTGTATTAGGTGATCCAGTTGATAGAAAGTTGTATTACACATACAGAAGACATGATGAAAGTGTTCACTTATTTACTGCAACAGGATAGGGTGTGTGATCCAGTTCTAATGCTAAGGTACTCTGCATTATTAAACACCTCATCATTAACTCTGCACAGGTATTTAGAGTGTTGCTTAAAATGTGATGATGTAAGAAATGTTGATGTTCTTGTGACAACTGCATCTTATGCGTCAAGCCATCCTTGTTCACTGCAACATTGGTTACTGTAAGCCAATATCATTTTATTGAACAGGTCTCTTATTTTTTTCTGTCAGGGTAATAGCAAATGAAACTAAGCTCCTACATTACCGTCAGGTAAAGAAACTACTGTCTTATGTTTTATCAGTATACAAAATATAGGCACGTTGGTTTTATCACCAGTTAACTCAGTCTAATCCATTAAATGTACATCTCTGGAATCAAGTAATACATTAATATTTTTGTGTGTTATTTGTTTTTATTCTTTGTTTAGTTTTTAATGTTTGAATTGACAGGTTTAGTTCATGGCTATTCAAATCTTTCTCTAGTCCTTGTTGTTATTAGTCAATGTAAGCAACACAATGCAGACCTAATGATGACTTTACAGGTATTGAGTAATGGGAGTGAGAAAAACAGGTAATGTCCCAACAATCATGAAATACTAATTGGTACATTTTATTAACTTTGAACTTATGTTCTGTTTTTCTTAGCTGTATTTTATCATCTATTATTAATTAATGAAAAAATTTAAAATATAAATTAATAATTGGTAATGTTGCCGGGCAAATTTTCTTGATAGTTATTATTAATGATTAATAAACTACTATAGTTAATAATTAAAAGCGTGAGTGACACAGCATGTCACACAATGTCTACGAATATTGTACCTATTAGTTTTGTGAAAGTATCCCCAACTTTCATTTCCACTGATCTTCTCACACCGACATCGCCACCACGCTGCACATTGCCTTCTATAGGGTAAGTTGTTTGCATTAAAACCTGGCTTTCATCGATGTATATATATACATATAACAGGAGATGTATGCGTTCGGCATTTACACAATGGGGAGTTCTGCCAATTGTTAATGGCTGTGATGTACAAAGTCATAGACATTATGGATCACAATGCATAAATTTTCAGTAAGTTTTACTTGTGGAGGAGCTCAATAACTTGTTGTGTGTCATAATGTAGGTCCTTCTCATTTCACAGAGTGAATGATCAAACGTAAGTCCTCGTACTTTTTTATGCAATTACTTTGACAATATTGCACAGGTTACCAGCACCATTACAATCAAAGGCTATACAGTAGGCTATGGTATTATTACAATGGCAAGTACCATTTTTATTGTGATTATGTAGCCTAAAAAGACTTCACCAACCTTGTCCTCAAAGTCATGTCTATGCTTCTCACCAGTCTAAATTTTCGGTCTTCCCTCAGCAGGTAATGTTACTATTACACTATATTAGATTATTATCACTTTTTATAGCTGCCATTAACAGAGAGAGCAAAGGTGGCTCTTCACCAGTTGCACACCTCTTATTACTGTACAACAACATATCGAGAACAGTATAAACATTATACCGCAGAAAAGTATACTTGCAAAAACGTACAACATTCTACTAGCAATGTTAGCACTAGTTTGAAGACAAATGAACCTTGTGATGTGCCACAACTGAAACAAGTTGATAAGGGGACACAAACTGAAATGTCATTCAACGAATTGAGTCAAAAAGTTTGGGAAGAACGATTTCATCCTCTAAGAAAAGAAAAAAAGCTAATTCCAAATGAACTGAGCACTCTGATATTGGATAGCGAAGATAAAGATAATTCAGATACTATGAAACATTGTGTAGCAACACAAACACCACCTTTTTTACCAATACAATTGCAAAGACCAGTTTGTACACATCTTTATTTGCCTGATGTAATTGATGTTTTATCTAACCAAAAACCTTGTGGAAAAGACTTTAGTAAGAGGCCTATAATTAAGTTCCCTCCGCTACCAGTGAAGCATCTTGATTGGCTAACTTTTAAACTACAGGCACACCAAAGGTATTTATCAATGGACTTGTTATGACTATTAGTTTTTATTTCCAGATATAATCAAGCCTATCCTGAAAGAATCCCTGATTTAAATATTATAAAGAGACATGGCAAAAGAACTACATTTTTTGGTGTGCACACTTCTGTTTTTCGTGGATGATTTCATGTATCTTTAGACTGTACATGTAGTGACTATTATTTTTATACAAGTTGCCAATAACATTATAATAGTAGTTTAATCATGACCAATCAGTTATGGCTCTACTCCCCAAAACAGAACTTTATTATTAGCAGCAACTGCAGCAATTGGTAATTTTGGATGCCACGAAATGTCATTTGCAACTGGTAATTGACAGGCCACAGGCACCTATTTAAATTGTATTTTAAAAAAAGTAATGACAAAGACAAGTGGCTTTACTTTCTGATGATCATAATGATGTATTTGAACTTGACCCTTTATTCCCAGAGTAGCAAATATGACATCACTTGTACAACACCACTTAAATCTCGTTGCTACACCTCCACTACAAAATGTCTTTGTATCGTAAGGTAAACTTGATTTACTAATGTCCCAAAGATACCAATTAGCTCCACCAACTGCACCCACCTTCATGCTATTTGTCATAGACCAATCAGCTTGTACAATTGAAACACCTGGAGTTTCCAGACTAAGAATAGGTAATTCACTCTCCAAATTATATAATCGTATGCAACCACTTTGTTCAGCAACTAATAACTAAAGAGTTATAATCTATAGTCTCATAATCAGAACTGGTTTAGCTAGCTCTAACCTGAAGAGGTTCATGAGGATGAAAACAAACAGAAACACCAGGAGAACTAAGCTGAAATGCTGAAATTACCTGACCAGTTTCTATATTCCAGACTTTACACAGTAAATCATCTGTTAAAATTGGTTACAAACCATGAACAATCATTTCTACTATCTCACCTCCAACACTAGCTAAAATGTGATCTTGCAATGGGTTAAATGCAATATCATTGACATAGTCATGGTGACATCCAATTTCCTACCAAGGTTAATTGTTATTACATATGATTTTAGTGATGCATTGAATACAAGTGCTTACTGTAATATTGGTATCAACAGCATCAGAAGAAAACAGTTGCAGCTTGTCATCTGTACCTGTAGTTGCAAGTCTGTTTCACAACATAATATATAGTTGGATAGCCCCATAATTATATTTACCTAATGAAAGGCTGTTCTGTAACAACTGATTTTGCAGACCAAGTTATTGATTTTATCCTACCACCATTATATGGTACATCAAGTATTGTTTCATCAGAATGAAGAGCTTCTGCTAAATTGTGTACTCTTTCCAATTCTCTTTCCTTTCGAACAACAACAAATTTGACTTAAACTACTGACTTGGATACAATCCATGGAAAATTTCAGAATTAATTTGGATTGAGTAACATATGTTACCTTAAGAACACATCTCTTTATAGTTAATCTATTGAATCCTCCTATTGCTAATAAAGATGAAGAGTGTTGAGTTGGTCCGAATTCTAAACAAGAAGCAACACCAGTGACTGCACTAGAAGAAGGAGCGGCCATTCTTGAAGTAGGCGTGGTAACCACGCCTGTTATATTAAACTTCTTGTGGGAGGAAGCTCTTATTTCAGAGAAATTGCTCACCGTCATATTTTTCTGGTCCAGTTGTCTAGTGAAACTTGTTGTAACAAAGAAAACTAAGGAAAGATCGCGTGTGTGTAGAAGCTTGTTTCATCGGCTATGTAAGTGTAATGTGTAGCAACACATTATAATGTGTTTATTATTATATTAATAGTAAAGAGTAGTGTTTTTGTGTATAGATGGGTAGCACAGGTTACTGCGTTTACACACTAATAAAGTCAGTAATAAAATCAATATACTAAATATTCTAGTTTTATGAATGATATTTTCACTGAGTCAACCTGAATGACCTTAATGACCTTAATGGCTTATGTTACAGCTACATACTTTAGCAAGTTTGTCTTGATATGTGATTTATGTTGATATTAACTAACATAAAATGACATATGGTAATAGTGCAATTATGATCTAAATCATACATTTCCTGGCCACCCACTAGTTTGTTGATGGCTTCAGATTGGCACTTGTTGTTTTACTGGACCTAGGATATATTTAGTGGCTAACTATAACCTTTAGGAATGTGACTAGATTACTATATACCATGTTTGGCATATGTACTAAAATACACTGTACATGGATTATATAGGGATCTTGTAATACATTAATCATGGTTGGACAAATCACTATAATAATAGAGTAGTTGTTATGACTATCTATAGTTGCCCTGCCAACATGCTATTGATGTTGTAGGCAATGATTTTCACATTCAATATGCCAGCTTCTGCACCTACTTAGCTTTATTTAATCATATTGCTGAAGATTAACTCATTTACACTAGTGTTACTTCCACTTATTAGCAGTTGATCTTGAATTTACTAGTAAAGATGACACCTGAATTGAAGTTTGACTACTTGAATATTATATAAAAGGACTACAGTGTAGAGCTCCCACCATATTAGCTTTAAAATTTGTGTTTATTTCAGTAAGACAGATTATCTCAGTAGCTAGGAGATAAGTGTATACAACCGGTAAGTATTTTGTTGCTGTTCTTATACGTAATAGGTTTTGGTATTATTAAAGACTAACAAACAACCTGTTTTTTTCTGTTATAAGTATTGATAAGAGAAGCTGGTCAAAATCAATGAAATTATCATAATTCACACATGAAAACTGAATGAAAATTCATTAGTTTAATCTGATTTCTCAATACTAATGACTTAACATAATAACCAATAAAGCTTCTTCCATGAGCACTACAAAGATGAGTATGATCATGCTTTCACTAATTAGAACCTTCTTGATCTCTACTTTCTACAGCTTCAGGATGTACAAAAGGGTATTTGTTATGGTTATGACTTGTTATTGTTTTCCAGATTTTTCAAGCTTTGATCCATTTATCTACTGCAGTAGAAGCAACATAACCTAGACATAGCAACACTTACACTAATATATATGCAAATTAAAATTGTCATTGTATTTTTCAGTGATAATAGTTTTCTAACTGTTTTAATCTTCTTAATGTCAGTCATTTTGCCCCCTATATGGTGAAGCTATAAAGTGAACAAACAACATTACTAAGGTATGGCCTCATTACTTTGCCTGTTACTTGAGAAAGTATAGTAGACACTATTCAAGTGATGTTAAATTATTTTAAATTTCTACTCTTTCTGACACATCAAATAACAGTACACTACACTACATATAATGATATTACATACGGACATGTATAGCTAGCTATCTATTGGCTGCCTCCTGATTTTCTGTCTTGTAGGATACATCTGTCAATCTTGTCTGTTGCACTTCTATGCATTACATAATAAGTGGGAATTGGTTACATCACACTTTATTGGTATTAGTGCAAGAATTATGTAATTGAGGCCATAGGTCATAAATGATATACAATTACATTAAAGTGACTAGCTTTCCTGCTAGTATATTGATGTCTGACCTAAGATATGTGGGGAAAACTGACTAAGATGACAACAATGCATTAACAGTTAAAGTTCAGTCATATGACTACATTCAAGGTATCGTGATCACATTAGGGTTATGAGAAAGCTAGTTTAATTATAAAAGTTACATAATACTAAATTATTTCAAATAAAAATTATTACCTTAGGGAATATCTGAAAAAGGTGGTATATCTCAACCACTGCTGACCAATGTAGGCAGAATCCTAGCATAGTTCACCTCACTCTTGTCAGATTAATGTCCTGTAAATGTGATGTATTAATCCAAGCAATAGCTATTCAGATCCTTGCCAAGTTGTTGTAAGGTAATTGGCATGTGCATTGATTATCTTAAGGTGACAATTGCATAATAATTTCTAAATTCTTAATGGTTATTAACAGTAATTTTTACCTTTTTGGTTGTAACATGTGTATTATATAATGCCTAAAGCATACTGTTTAATTTGAAGGAACTAATAGTCTTTCTGTTAGAAGTTCATCCACAACTCAAGCTCTCCTAAGAGAATAAAGCTTAGTATCAAGCCTTTTAAGGGCTGATCTGAACCTGGATGGGTTGGCTAATGGCTAGCCACCCCCTGTGCAATTGGATACATTATCATTGATTTAAGAGAACATCTACAACTAGCCTACTCTAATTAACTTAAGGTATTAATTTACAAATAAAATCAACTACCCTAGTGATCTACCAATTATGAGTTAAGGCTTTCAATCTGGTCTATATCTACCATCTAGTACTCAAAGAAGTTACCTATTAACTAGATCTACCCAATGGCTCACCTACAGAGTACGAACTATGTTTAGCTAAAATTCAAACCACCAACTAGCATAAATTTTAAGGCTCCACCCACTAGCTTGCCTCTTTCCAAATAATCAGTACATTAGCATTTGCAGCATTTGTCTGATTAGGCTTATCAGCATTCATCAATCAATATGACAAGGGGTGTGGTCATAGAAATATATAATTATATTACATTCCAGTTTTAAGCAGTTAATACATGTCAGTTGTCAAAGATTTCTTATTTGTTTATAGAATGTAATAATTGTAAGCTGTTGATAATTTTGAATGGAAATGCTTGATCAGATAGCTAATTTAGCTACAAAATGACATTTCACTATAATTTTAGTTTATGAAATTGGATAAATTAAGTACATACAAACAAATATCACTTTAGGGGGTATAAAGGTACAGAGTTAGAGTATTTTTAAAGGTATCTGATTGGGTGCAAGTTGTATGTAGTCTTTTAATAACAACTACATAATAATTATTATGATTATAAACTTCACTCATCTTGGGAACTACAACTAATGAGCTATTTGACAGAAACACTGGTAGCATATATGTTCATGTGTTAAATCTAGCTAAAGTAGTGTCGTTTATAATAAGGTTGACTATATATACTCAATAATATTTGTGAATTCTCCAAACCTTTCCTTTATAGTAGTAATTCATATAACATGTTGTAAGCCACTTAAAATGACTTTATCAACATCAATACCAAACTAATAATATTTGATTCATTAAAGTTTATGCACTTGTCGGTCTTATAGGATAAAATCTTGTTTGAATCTTTTAGTTAAACAAATTAATATTTAGGGTACTACATAAAATTATTGCCATCAGCTTCTTGACATTGTTTATCCCTTTTAGTGACGTTATGGGAAACTGTTGTTGCAGTCCAGATACTTATCCCTCTTTTAAAGTAACCAACATTAATGACGAGCATCGACTGGTTCATAAAGGACGAATGGTTGTAACGGAAACAAATCTAATGTACGTTGATAATAAGACCAGAGAAAAATGGGAGTGGCCTTTGAAATTTCTTCGGAGGTATGGTTGTGAAGGCAATGTTTTTTCATTTGAAGCTGGAAGAAGGTGTGCTACTGGTGAAGGTTTATATGCTTTTACTTGCGTGCAAGCTAAGGATTTATTTGATTTAGTGACTCGCAATATAGACCAAGGTAATGTTCAACTTGACACGGACCCTGTGACTATACCTGAGTTTCCTTTAACTAGAGACCTTGGTGCTCCTGCTCAAACTCCTATTATTCACCAAAGCTCTCCTTCTCCACCTCTTCCATCTCCTCGCCAGCCAAAGAATTCTGAAAATTATGCTAAACTTTTATTGGATCAGAAAGCCAGTGATATAGCTATCTCTAAGATACAGACAGAAGATCGCGTTCCTTACTCTGAAGTATCATTTCAGAAAACAGAGGAATTAAGTCGTCAAAGAAAACGAGTGAAATCATTGCCTGATATAAAGTCTAGATCCCATCACAGAAAAGGAGCACGAGGTTCATCAAGTGCTCGTGTGAAAAGTCGATCACCATCTTGTAGTAGTACAACCAGCTCAACACTTGACACACCAACAAAAATACCATCATTTTCAGAAATCATTCCTGAAAATAGTACTAGACGAATCAGTACATCATCCTTGCAAAATGGACAGACTCCCACACAACCATCCTACCACAACCTTAAATTAGGTGGAGAAGTTGCATCACCCAATTTTAGTCCAGAATCAGTCCCTGAATCCGATATGCCAAATTATTCCAATATTGAGGTTGGAACAGGCAACATTGTTTCAATTGTTTCTCCCCAGCCTGATTATCATAACATTACTCTTGGTCAGTCAGTATCTCCTTCAGCTGTTCTAGATCCAGTATCTGCAGATCAACCTAACTATCAAAATTATGTACCTGGACAAGGTGTGGTCACATCTACACCTGTGACTACACCTACTCAGAAAAAACAGCCAGATTATTTCAATTTTACTCCAGGTGTAGATGTACCTCCTACTACATCTCATCAACCAGATTATCTGAACATTAAACCAGGTCCAGATGTTGCCCAAAGTATTGAACCCACTTTGTCTTCACCACAGCAGCCTGATTATAGCAACATAACACCTGGACCTGATGTTGTGGCATCAATATCTAAGGACACCTCCAATCATCAGCCAAATTATTTAAATATTACCCCTGGTCCTAATGTGGCATCATCTTTATCACCAGAGTCTGTTGGGCCACAACAACGTAGTCACACATTTACTCACATGGATCCACAGTCTACTCCTGGTAATCGTAATCATACTTCATTACCACACATTAAAGGTGGTGGTGGTGATACTATGCAGACTTACATCGAGTTGGATATACCATCCTCTGCATACATTCATTTAGATATTGTGCCACCTAATACATCTACTGTATCAGATGAGAATGGTGCTTCTGCTATTACAGATAGAGATTCTTTTACTGTTCCAGAAAGAGATTACGTTAAACTTAATTTTGAGGCTATGGCTGGTCTAAAAAAATCCTTAGAGGAAAGGGAAAGAGACATACATAAAAAGGAGAAGGAGAAAGAAGCCAAACAGCAT
This sequence comes from Xestospongia muta, assembly GCA_963693285.1. Classification (NCBI taxonomy): domain Eukaryota; kingdom Metazoa; phylum Porifera; class Demospongiae; order Haplosclerida; family Petrosiidae; genus Xestospongia; species Xestospongia muta. The sequence goes on along the minus strand of OY848929.1, from coordinate 3,582,885 downwards.
GATAAAGAAACTAAAAACCAGAAAAAATCTCATTCCAAGAAATAAAATTTACAAAGACATTATTTTTTTGTTTACACACATTTGTATTGTTTTGTTTTAATAGTCACAGTGCTTTACAAATCATTTCTTGAATCAAATACATTTTATGTTGTTGCGTTGTTAATAGTTATAAATCTTTATTTCCAAGTTGGAAGTCTTTTAGAATCTTTGGTGATCCGTATTCTAGCATGGCTCCGCCCTTCTTTTACTCGAAATTGTGATTCTTTCTCATATGAATCAACTAACGCTAGTTCCTCATCATACCTTAAGTTATAAAATATGTCTTTTTGACTGCCATAATAAGACAATGATTAAATACTATTTATTGTTCTATGGCAGCAATTAATAGCTCAGTAAAGTTGGATCAACTGTATTAACTTACAATGTGTCATATTTCCCTAAGCATTCAATGGTTGGTGTTTTGGGCCAACGAACACTAAGTATGGCAACAGTTAACTTAAACATCACTTTAAATACTTACTCTGGCATTCCAGTACTTGGCAATACAACATTCAATGTGTCATGAATAAGAGTTGCTTTCATTACACGATCATTTGGAGTGGTATAAGCCAGTGAGGGTGAAGCATTAACCTGTATCAATATAAAACCCATACCTGTAATGATAATTTTACCTCAATTAACCATGGTTTTAAGTTGGAATCAATGATAATATCATAACTAGAATAAAGAATAAAACAAAATAAATATGATTAATCTGTCATTACCCATAAAGTTCAAAACAGTGTCGATCACTAGACATAACATTCTGAAACAAATACACACTATCACATTTATCACATGTATTGATCCACTGACTTGTACTGCTTTTAATGAGTGTACAATCAACCAATGAATATTATCAAATAGTTTCTCAGTTACCTGTGACATACCATACACACTACACTGACATTCAACAACCTAACCTCTTTACCATGAGTACATTCCAAATAAAGTTTGAGATTAGATAGAGGCCACTTTCCTCCATGTGTGTCATTATATTCATCCTTAAACAAGAAACTAGATACTATGATTTATTACTACTTGGCACAAACCCCATGTTTCTGAATGGAAACATTTGTTAAATGTACAAACATGTTGTCCAATTCATTGATACTAGCGTTGTACTTAACTGTACAAAATCGACAAAATCCTAATTGATACCTAAACAAGTGGAATCATAACAATAACAGTAATAATATTATCTTACATATATACTTTAAGAGGTCTATAAGAAGTCACTAAAACATACAACCGAAGGTCAAACTTCTTCCCTCCAATAAGTAATGGATTATCAATATATCGTGATATAACATAAACCTCTTTGGTATGGGGAACACTACAAATAACTCAAATATAACAATACAAAAATAGCCCATAGCATGTACTTTGTTGGTTTACTACCATCACGAGACCACTTCTTTAGCTGGGATAGTTTATTGATGAGAAATATACCAATACCTTGAGCTGACACTTGTTCACTTGGGGCTATTGTAATACCTAGTAAACTTACCTTTCCCAGGCGGTTTCATAATCCATGTAGAATTAGGGTGTCGGCGAAACTCTTCAACAAACAAGTTATAATCCGCAGGTAACAAGAATGTGACTGGTATAAAATCTATACAGCAGACTAAATATATAATGCTGTTATTGACAAAACTAACCTAAGTGAATATATCTGCCCACTGTATCCCTTTCTGCTGCTAAACTGCCATCTTTCTCTAGATCTTTGCGATACCTTTTAATATTTTTCACCATACAATCCTTTCTAGTCAATTCATAATGAGTTGGAAAATGATTGATAATCCTGTAAGTTGGGAGATTTTACATACACCTTCTAGCTTATTGACTCAATATCTATTTAAAAGTATACAATCTGACACTGAACAGCTAATAAAGGGCGTGCCTTAGACACACTACAGTTATTTAAAGCTAAGGCCCAGATGACATAAGACTACCAAACAACTGGTGGGTCATAAGGACTTTTCACTTGATTTTAGCACCTGTAAAAGCTGTCAAGCCCATGTAGAGCCCATGAAATCACGTCAAGAGTCTCCAGACCTTTCCCTCCACCCTATCCTAATGAAAAAGCCATATGGAATGGTCTGGTTGTCAGACTCTACTTGTATGAATCCTCAAATATACACAGATAATGGTTTTGTAAAATTATATATACGTGATAACTATAATAATTATGACCCAATTATGCTACATTTCTTACTGATCATCTGCCAGTCTCATTCCACTGTCAATGCTAAATAGCATTCTTGCTGTATAAACTGAACACCTAAAGAAGGCACAGTACACCTACAGTACATTAATAGAATAATGCATACCAGTAAAAGTTCCAATCACCATCTGTGTATCATAATAAAGTGGTAAGTATCAAGAGTAAGTCTTGTACCTTCACTCGATCCTTTTGTCCATCCTCTTCTCTCGAAGTTTGAAACAAGTACAAATTTGTCTAAATCACTAAGCCACTTCACACGAATTGAATTGGGAGAAACTGCCATGTTGTTGGGTGGAGCTAATTAATTCATTACTGCACTATGTTCAGATCAGCAATCCGTATGTAATAATGTTGTCAATCATTTAGTGCTTTCATTAAATACTATTGCATATACATAAGATAGTGAACATCACAAACTAGCATATCACCAAATACACTGCCCAAGAGCAAAGTGTTATTATAAAAAAGACTTGTACTAATAGCAGCAACAGAATCTGATTGAAAGACTTGTTCCACTTTAGTCCCAGTGAAAGGCTTTAGAGAATCTTCATTTATTACAAAATGCAAAGTTTGACTAGGCACTGGGTGACTATAAAGGTAAGCAATTAATGATTTAAGAATTCCATAATATCTACCTAATATTTGTAAAATGATGCTCCAGTTCTATTGATTTAGATAATACTGCTACCCATAAATGACCAGTTTTTTTGTCTATACTAATATTATCTACAGAAAAAGGTACAGACAGAGTCTATACAAAATACTAATACATGACTGAGTCAAAAATGAATACCTCGACTTGTAAAAGAGAGTTATCTTTATTTCTAGTATATGCAATTATCTCCCCACCAAGTGTATTTGCAACATAAATATACCTGCAAAATATAATTACTAAATTATTACTTAAGATGAATGGATAACTCACTTGTTGTTATTAGATTTATTGATCCCATTAGGAGAACGTAGCCCTTTAGCAGCTTGCAACACTGCCTCTATCTTTCCATTGTAATAGAAAACTGACATAAGTGGAAGTCGTAAAAATATTTCCAATTGCTGTAATGCATGATTAGTAAAATAGTGCCATTGGGTCACATAAAACTCATCTTTTCCAATGACAATCAAATTATTCATGTTTATTAAAATGTCATGACGAATACTTTTCTCGTATTTTACTGACATAGTTTGTTTGTTCATGCGAAAGACTTCAACACTATCACCATTTCTCCAATGACATATTACATACAACAGAATAACATCATCCTCATCTTCCCAATAGCTAATGCCATGGGGATTAAAGTCGGGATTATTTTTCAGATAATCATTCTCAAATTCCAGTGGTATTGGGCTATTTAATGAATTTGACATGTCCAAGTAGTATAACATTCCTTGTGGTGGACCAGATTGAGTTTCATAGATATAAAATCGTAGACCCTAAGTCAAAAAATGATAATGAATTGAAACAACATATTAATACCAGATCTTACACTGCTGATGATGGCATCGTTGTTTGGTAGTAAAATAATATCTTCTGACCCATTCACTGCCAAAGGTAGAAACATAATAAATTAGTGATATATTGGAACAATTCCTTACTTTTGTGAACATGACATTGTCCAGGATATTGCTTGTACACTTGACCAAAATAATTTAGCTGAATTCTGATATCAGTACTTAAATTATATTAATAGATATTATTATAAAAATTGAAGTATATCTTTCAGTACTGAATGTTGCTATCATAATTATAATATGGCAGACATTACTTAAATACTATATGTTTGAATGTTTTGATTTTAAAGGGTTTCTAAGTAAAAGCAATAGGAAAAATGTAGGATAAGAGAAAACTATAATGTCTACAGCATAGCTGTAATACCATGAAATGTTAAGAATGTGCAATAATAATTAGCTCGAGCTGAGTGTTTATATTGTTAATATGTAATATGTAATAAAATTTGAGAGAAAAAGGAACAACTTTGATACAAAAAAATTATTATAATTTGGTATTAAGAAATAAATTTGAATAAAACCTTTCTGAATACGTAGTAGCTAACATGGCAGTAATGTCCCATACTTCAAGTCAAATAGTGGGAGGGAAACGTTTGGGTCTATGATGACACCTTCTGAGTGGGTGCAGTCACTTAACCCTAATTCGTGGTGTCATTAGAAGGAGTAAGGTGTTACATCTCAACCAAGCTTTCAAAAGTGCACTAACTAAGAGTTATTTAATTTTAACTCACAAGAAATCCATCATATAAGCTACAAACCCCACACCAACCACAAGAAAGCCCTTCGTTATGAACCCCATTTTTTGCAAAGGTATTACAAAAGCAGTCGCCACAATTTGACACAACCACGCCCATCTTGCGAATATTCGGTGAAGACGAGCATGTCAGTTCCATCTGAGCAACGACAGACCCCTACTGTCCATAGTGTTTTGAATAACCAAAGTTTCTCCTTTCTAGACATACCTTCTTTTCAAATTGACAATCGTAGTAGTTCTGCTCTGTCGTCCACCTCTCAAATAAGTGCAGTGAGCACAGACAAAGGTCAGGCACCGAACGAGGCCTACTTCGCGCTAGTTAGTAGGGCGATTCAAGTGTGTTTGGCTGGGATGATTGTCTTGGCGTTGACGGTGCAAGTCATTGGACATGGACCTATCCTGAGAATCGCCGAGATACTTGGGTTTATGTTAATATTCTTGGGATCCTTTTTGATCTCTCTCATAGTATATTTGTGGTGGAGCTCCTGGACTAGAGTTGTGATTGGGTTGGATTCATATCGTACTCTAAAAGTATATTGTATTTGTTGTTTAAGTGAATTTGTGGCAACATTGTCTAATTATGTTGTTGATTTGGGTCCTTTGGAACACTCACCAATTGATGTTGCTTTTTATGGAGTCCTAACACTTTTGTTGTTTTCTCTCTTTTCCAGTGTAATTCACGAAAGAGGTGTGGCTGCTATGTTTAATCACGAGACAATGTTCTTTGTCAGCCTTACTGTCACACTTCACTTCATTATGACTTGTCTCTTTGAAAATATTCTACCTTCATTTATATACAGCCAAATAGTATATAGCAGCTGTTTTTTGGCTTTGTCTATATGTTTACTTCTAGCTAAATATCACTCATATTTTTCTATGGCTACCATTGGACAATTTGTTCATACTAGTATACATGGACAGAAAAATTTGCTCCCGCCAACTTACTCAGGTCGACGTTTCTCTAATGTGTCTGTATTAAGTAACATGTCATCAGTTCATCCTTGTAACTCACTTACTTCTCAATCAAGTTTTTCTTACAGTATACCTTCTGGACATGTGAGTACCTTTTAAGTACAATAAGTAATTAGTATGACACATAAATGCTATATATATTTTGTATCAAATAATGTTGAATTGTTGTCATTTTGCTAGAATTTTGATCTTGATACACTTAATGAAGCTCATGGACTTCTTGGAGATATTTTATTTCAAGAATCTCACTTATCCCAGAAAGGAAAAGAATCATTAAAACACATTCAAGAAATGCTAGCCCCTCGAGTTACTCGTACTGCACCTTATGCTACTCGATCTAGAATTGGTTCTAATGTCAGTGAAGATGAGAGTGATGCTAGTAGTTCTATAGGGGTCAATCCACACTTGTATGGATATAGAACATCTAAGGTATGTTGATTTCTATTCTGATATGGTAGTTACTTATTAATTACTATGAATATTATTACTTGAGGCATTGAAGCCTTATTGATTTTGTGAATGGTATTTCCTGTGTTTTTATTTATTGCTACTCCCACATGAAATTCCAGATCCATCGTAAAAGTCATCGTATTTCAAGTAGTCAGTTTACAACCACTACTACAGCTACTGGTCTACCTAATGTCGATCAAGATCCTGCTGAAAGAAAAAGATCCTTAGCTCCTAGGGATGTTCGAACTCGTCTTTCTGTTGCTGAAGGCCGTCCCTCAGTTCACCAAATGCACCATGCAAGACGTGAGAGATTAGGATCACATCCCTCACCATTAGCTCGCCAATATAAGAATTCAACTCCAGTTTCACCAACTAGTGATATTAGTGATATTGATGAAACACGTGGAAGAAGTTCAACTTTTAGTTCTGGTCAGCACAGTGACAATGAAGGTCGCCAACCTGTTCTTGCGTTAAAACGGGTAGAATCAGAGCCTACTGGTTCTTTAAAACCAGTTACAGAAAATGGAGAAGTAAAACGAAGAGCAGACAGTTTACCTCAGAACCAATTTGGTATGTCTAACATGACAGTAGAACTAGAGGCTGATGATGTTACTACAATTCCTGAAGAAATCTTAACTGAAGCTGCAAGTTCAGAAACAGAATTGGAAGTGTCAACTCCACATGCTCTTCAACCTCCTAAAAACAGTTTATCCCACTCTCTGCACCGACTCAATGTATCCTTGCTCAACCACTATGTAGTTCCAAGTAACAATTACTCAATTGAAGAATACCAGCAAACCAAAATAAGTCTTTTTGACCAGGTAGTTGAATGGGACTTCCCTATTTTTGAGCTTGAGAAAGTTGCTGGTGATCATATACTCAGTCAGGTCAGTCAATATCTAGATTGAAATCAACTTTACATTACTGTTCTTTACAAAGATGGCTTACTGTCTGTTTCTTGAGGCTGGTCTAATAGAAACATTTGGGATACCTCAGCGAGAGTTTATCAACTATTTTCGAGCCATGGAAGCTAACTATGGGACCAATGCGTGTAAAAAAAACACACTGTTTGACTCACAATATTATTTTCTATCCTCTAGACCATAACAAAACTCATGCAGCTGATGTCCTTCATGCAACCTCTTTTCTTCTATTTGAGCAAATACCAGAATTTTCTTTTGAATTGTCCCGAAGTGCTGAACGTGTTTGGATAGGTCATCAGCGTGGACCTTCTGGAGGAAATATTGCATCTGCATTATCTATACTTGAAGTGTTTGCCTGTTATATGGCAGCTGCAATGCACGACTTTGATCACCCTGGACGAACTAATGCCTTCCTTGTGGCAACCAAGAACCCACTTGTGAGATCCTAATAAGTACATCTATTAAATAGTAAATATTCCACTTTCTTTGCAGGCTATTCTTTACAATGACAAATCTGTCTTAGAGAATCACCATGCAGCAGCTAGCTGGGATCTGTTGGTATCTATTCCTGAAAATAATTTTCTATTGGGTTTAGATGATGCTGAACTTAAGAGATTCCGATTTTTGTTAGTAGAATGTATTTTAGCAACTGACTTAAAATTGCACTTCAACATTGTTCGAGAATTCAAGGAAAAGGTAACAGACATTTTATATTATTATAATTATTATCATATTTTTAGATAGAAGATGGTCAAGCAATAGATTGGAGTGATGATGTGGATCGACTTCAAGTCATGAAGATGATTATTAAAATGGCTGATATCAACACCCCTACCAAAAGCTATCAGTTGCATCGATCTTGGACAGTACGTATTACAGAAGAATTTTTTCAGCAGGTAGGTAATGTTGTGTTTTCACCATATTGCCTTTTATTAATTTTTCTGATAGCATGATGATGAAATAAGATTGGGATTACCTCAAACAATATTTATGAATCGCAATGAAAAGGAAAAACTTCCAGCAATACAGGTCTCTTTTATCCAGAATTTGGTGTCTCCATTGTTTCATGCAAGTGCTGCTGCCGGTGTTATTCCTGGTATAATTGAGTCAGAATCACCTGGTTTAGATAAGAAAAATGAGGAATCTATTGATTTATCAGATACAGAGTTTGGATCAGATCATGCTCTTGATGAAGATGATGTGAGCATTCCTGATGAAGCCCCTCTCCCTAAGATACGCAAAGTTGTTAGTATCATTTTAACAAATCTTGAAATGAATTTTCAAGCTTGGCATGATGAGTTACCTCACGAAGAAGACTCTCTTCAAGACAGCGAAGAAACTAAAGAATTTGAAGAGTCTGATGAAATAATATCACAACAAAGCACTAAAGACCCAGCTTGACATCTGATATTGTCTAGTATTAAAGTTGTGAATGTGGGTGGTAATTAAACCACTCTTTTACATAACCACTATAAAAATAATTTTATATGTAATAACAAGCAGTACGTCACGTGGTGTTATATATCACCCCAGGGGTGGGGTTCAAAATGGCTGAACTTCGAGTGTTAACATTTAATGTTTGGTGAGTCTGTTGGAATAATTGAAATTATCGAAATATTTTTCATAGGGGCCTGCATGGTGATGCAAAACTTATTCGTGAAAGGCTGAGATACATTGCTGATGAACTTCCTAGTTTTGATATTGTCTGCTTACAGGAAGTATGTCTTGTAATGACTCTAGATAAATGTTTATAATAGTGTTGTACATGGTTACTAATTGTAGTATAGTACTAGTACTATTTCTTGGTCAAAATTCGATTATAGTATTGTCCTAGTTCTGCAACATTACATTAGACTAATTAATTTTAGCATAGTATTAGTTATAGTATTTCACTAGAACTAAAATAACAGTGAAGTACTAAAATCACTTTTAGTTCTGTACCAAAATATTAAAACAACACTAGTGTATAACACATAGAAACAATCTCCACTGTTGTACAGCACACTATTACTCACCTATCAATTGTATTAGGTATGGTCCCAAAAAGATTACCAATATCTTGTTAAACAACTACTGACTACATTACCATATTCTCATTACTTTTCAAGGTATATATAGCTGTCTTATTATTGTTAATTTAAACATGAAAATGTAGTGGCATAATTGGGAGTGGCCTGTGTACTTTTAGCCGTTACTCAATCTTGGCTGTCTATAGTCATGAGTTTAATATTACTGGAAGTATAAAAGATTTTGCTGATGGTGAAGTGTTTGCTGGTAAGGGTGTATTAGCATGTTTAATAAGAACACCTAATGGTCATGTGACTGTCTTCAATACTCATGTGAGTGAAGAAGATCACTGCATATCATTGACTTGTAACAACATTTTAGGTTAATCCTCGTTGTCGTGACAACCAATTGTTTGAGTTAGCACAGTTTATAAATCAAACAAGAAAAGACTCTCCTATTATTGTCTGTGGTGATTTCAACACTAAGCCTACCCATCTTTCATACAAGTTAGATCAAATTAATTCAATAAACTTTAAAACTCATAGAATTGATTACAGCCTTATGACTAAAGTTTTAGGACTTGAAGATGTGTATGCTGATGATCCAGTTGACACCTGTGATTTAAAGAGCAATAGTTTCACAAAACACCACATGGTTCCTAAACGCATTGATTATATATTTTATTCTATAGACAAATTACATCATACCTCAGACCAACCACTTTGCCTAAAGAGCAGAAATTTAGTTTTGACTGGAAAGGTACCTGGAAAAGATTTTCCATATTCTGATCATGAAGGAGTAGAAGCAGTTTTTCTTTTAAAGGTGGTGGAAACCATGAAATTAACCTATTCAGATTTAGATGGTGAGATAATTTCTTTGGTCATCATGTTGGTTGATTTAGTCATATAGATGATGGTGTACAAGTATTACTTGAGATGTCTGAACAAATTAATAAGTTATTTTTACCTCTTTCACGTCGATATGCATCATATCATAACGTTGTGGCACACTGGATATGTTTAGGTATCCTTGTACTGTTACTTGGTGTTTTCATGACAGTTCCAGCAGTTTATAACTTTTTAATGGCTTATCACATGCAGTGGTTATCTGCAATAATACCATCTCTTGCCAGTGTAGCTATAATCATTTATATCTTTATTGGATTTAATGAAATCCATTTAATGAGAAGTATGCACTCAAATTTGAATCAAATTAGAACTACTCTAGATTATCATCAAACACATTAAACATCAACATGGTAGTTGTTGTTGTGAACTTTAGTGTATTATTTGATTATCTGTCTTGATAATATCATTTTTCAATAATTTTCACTTTTATTTGCATTACATCATATATAATAAACAATACATAAACTAAATTATTATCTAAATCACAAACTGCATGCGCACTCTTAACTACAAATGTCATTATTAATCAATGAAACGCCGTGAAGGATTGTCACCAAACAATGTTGTGCGAATCTCTGGCATCATCTAGAATAGTGTCATCAATATTAAAATAGTATTGTTTTACTTACCTGACTACTAAGTAGCTCTAGCCGACTCTCTAAAGTATTAGTCAATTTTATTTTACCTTGATGAGTGTACAAATCAACACCACCACACCTAAAAATGGAAATTTATATGAGTATCTAACTAGTATAGTCTTGATTAGTCAAAGTAATTTTGGATGCCTAGCTGTTTATGTATAACAAAACCACTTGATTATCATTTTAATACAGACTGTAACAAGTGAACACTTGCCACAGATTAAGAAGATTGCTACTGTACAACTATTATCAATTCAGTTATAAAATGATGTCAGCAAACATGTAGAAAAGAAAGTTAAGTAACTATAGGCATTTTGGTTATCAATATGAGTAAATTCTGTAGTGACAATATTCCTTTATTTGTCATCCAATAGTGTAAAACAACACTATAACACTATATAGCACTAATTTCCTGGTAAGCAACTTTGCCTGAGTGTGGGTGTGGTCATGTTCTTCTCATAGAATTAGACTATGCTGACATCTTAGCTATTGTATGAGAGTTGAATGCTTCTTTTGAGCTAAAGATTACTTGTTCTGTCAACATCCAATTGTCTTGTATACATAACAACTCTAAATCTTTAATTAAGATCACTTACGAATCTGATGGTAAAAATTCTTTGTCATCCAATGTGACTTCACAATCAATACCAGTGCCATCTTTGAAACTTGCAACAGCAGATTCATAAACATTCTAAATATCACATAAATCACTTTATTAAATATCATTCGTGCTCACTAACTTTAACAAGATTGTGGTCGCTTTCTCTACATCGTATGACTACCTGCTTTTCCAACAGTTGATAGAGACCCTGTAATAATAACAAAAGGTAAAGGTTTTGTTATAATTACAAATACTTGTGTAATGAGTTTTTCCAGAATTTCCGGATACTGTTTTGTATCTTTTGCTACTTCGCCAATTTTCAATTTAGCCTCTTCTAGAATGCGCTACACATTATGATAAGTAATAAACAACAATAGGTTCATTGTTACCTTGATTTGGTCATCTTTGGCTTTTAATACTTCTAATCTTGCTTGGTTCAAGAGAGTAGAGTGCTGACTGAAATGGAAATTTGACACAATAATCACTATTTAATTCTTATTCTCACATTTTTCTTTGTAGTTCAACCTGTTTTTCCTTACGATCATAATAATTATCAATTTTAAGCTTTTCAGTTTGTAACAAACGGCCCTTTTCAATGTTGAATTCTTCTTCTGCCTAAAAAGATCATTGCAAGCATAATAACATGTTGTTATTAAGCTAAATATTAACTATCCAATATCCCATATTTGTATGTATACGTAAAAAGTCATGAATTGCACAGTAACAAAAGAATAGGAATTTAAACACAGTTATAGGTCTTTCACATCCAATGTTGCCAACAAGGACACAAAATACATGGAACTCAATAGAACACAAACTGTTTACATTGTCTAGTCTTGACATTCTTGATCAGACTTAGCCATGGCTCCCAGATTCCCTGACATATGGACATCAAAATGTCAGGGAGTCTGGGGATGAGACTAGATCAGTCTTAGCAATGTGTTTATGTTACTATTGCTACTTTTGATGATCTTCGAGGGAATGCTATTATTCAAGGGGCACTTGAATAATCAAACTTTTTAATAATAATATAGGTCAGCTCATTAAAGTTTCAGCAGCCATTGCAGCATTAATTCGAGCACAGTATCAATTTTAATTGCACAACAACAAAGGAAGGGGACATTTAAGGGAGGACACTGTTTCAAGCCAATCTTATTGGAACAAACCTGATGCAAACATTGACTTAATCAATGTGAAATTAAAAATAGTATATTGTGCATTAGTCTTAACAATTATAAGGAAGACATCAGGTAGGTGAACACTTACATGTAACTTGAATACTCACTTTAACATGTATTTCTTCAGCTTTCTCGTTTGCTTCTTGTTCAATGAATCTTTTCATTTGGTTAATCTAAACAAAATGTTACCATATAACAGTAAATTAGAAATTACTAACTTGTTTCTCTACTTCTTCGTCGGACAACGCCATAGCTCGGAGTGAATCTGTACACACACACACAGAAATGAAGACTCATGTGACTAACTTGACCACACCTACTTAATTATTCGCAATGGCAACCGGTCTAGAGCCCGATTCTATTCCTCTAGTGAAGACTCTACTTGATGAATGGGAAGAAGTCACAGATGAAAGCTTAGAAAGTAAAGTCATCAATGTGAGAGTTGTATCTGATGAAGTAGACGGCTTGGTAGTTGTCGATTCACTTAGTGAAAATGAGGGGGACTTGTATGATGACGCGGACGAAAAAGAAGAAGGTATTAAAGGTGTAGCTGACGTTGATTATCTACCCGAAAATGATAATGAAATATCAATGATTAAAGGTGAGTGATGTTAAACTTAAGTTTGGAAGTGTTTAGGTTTGAAAATCTAATTATTTTAGGAATCCTTTTAACTTAAACCTTTAATAAACCTTTTTTCTGACACTCTACATTACTTAACTTACTTATTTTATCACTAGTCACAAAAGCTTGCTTTAATATTTTAGACAATCAGTCAAGAAATGTATTGTTCTAATCAATGACCTTGTGTTAGCTTTTGTATTATTAGACTTATTCCATTGTGTATAATAGTAAGTATTCTTGCCTTTTTCTGTCTACCAGGAGATATAGTGTTAATACAGGAACAAACAATTGATCAGCAATTTTTCTCAGTTATTAATTTAAGGACATCAGATCGTGGTGAAGTACCAGTGAAATATATTACTCTAGGTATGTGTTAATATATTACCACTTCTGTTGCCATGAGTTTATCATGGGTTTCTAATTTAGTTAATAAAGACCATTCTGATCCTGTTCCTTCAGAATCAAAGTTGCAACGCAGTAATGTAGTTCTTCGAAGACGTCCAGCCTCAAGAAGTCCCAACAGAAGAACTGGTTCATACTTCGATGATAATCTAACAGCCACTTTTCCTTTACCTAGTAGTATGAATGATACAGCATCTACCTCTAAATATGAACCTAAGGATACCAAAGATCCAGAAGACAGTGCACTGTGGTAATATTATGGATATAGTTTCAATTATTTCATAGTTATACATTTCAGTGCCAAGTTTGTTCGTTCAGAATCTTACACACAATCTTTACCAGTACAGTATAAAAGATTAGAAAAGTTTCAAATTCTGTCTGTCTCAGGTAGACCTTTTACAACCTATAGACCTTTTACAGCCTCAATAATTCTAAAAACATCTTTATAGGCACTGACAAACTGGGTCGTCCTGTCATTATATTTTCTGCATGTCGGCTCCCACCTTCATATCAAATTAATCATGACACTTTATTCGAGTAAGGATTGTACCCTATCTTGAAATTTGAAGTCTTTTGTTGTAGATACGTAAAGTACACATTGGATCAGTATGTTGAGAATGACTATACTGTGGTGTATTTTCATCACGGACTCAGTAGCCTAAATAAACCCACATTTGGATGGCTTCATCAAATTTATAAAGAATTGGACAGAAAGTGAGCCATTATTATTAATTTTTAATAGTTATGTATTTTGTAATTCAGGTATAAGAAGAACCTAAAGAAATTTTTCATTGTTCATCCAACTACTTTTGTAAAGATTATTTTGGCATTATTCAGACCAATCATTAGGTAAGAGTCAGTGAATTTTATAATAAAGAATAAACGTGTTTTATAGCTATAAATTTGGCAAGAAGTTAGTGTATATCAACAGATTGGCAGAATTAGATTCTGTTCTCTATATGGATCAATTGGATATTCCAAAAGAAGTTATTGAGTTAGTCTATGATGAAAATAATCTATACATGAACATGCCAAGCTCTGTGAATGAAAACACTACAGTGCAAACCCTTGCTGCAGTAGTAGACTCTGAATTAATCTTCTGCCTACTGAGAGCTTGATGAATACATTGGAATAAAATAAACAACAGAGATTGTTACAAACTATTGTATAATTGTAGCTATATCCACTGAATATGTCACTAAAGGCGGTGATACCTGTGTTAGCCTTGTTCTAAACTACAAACATCACCACAGTTTAACCATAATGGCATGGTATCAAATTATCAATAATCATGCAAGTGGCTGTTCTTTAAGGGTCTGTTCTTTTGTTAAGTTATGTACTTTGCAGACTTAGATATGCCTCGCAACTATAACAACAATTGCTACAACTATTGGGAAGAATACAATCAAGATGAGTAAAAATGTTAGAATGAAATATTTCTGCAAAAATTCCAACATCAATTTTTTTAGCTAATTGTATTTTATACACATAAGAGTTTATTGGAACAAACAGCTCTTCCATTTGCCTGTGCTTTTTGAAAGGATCCTTTTCAAGCTTCAACTTTCTTTGATAGTCCTTTAGCCAGAATAGATTCATAGTGCTAAACGTTTACCATCTCACTGCCTAGATTTAATAGCTGTAGATGCTATAGCTGCTGAGTTAGAACAGTTCAAAAGTCCACTGTCTTGTAACAGACAGATGGACAAACTACACACACAGAGAGAGCAAATGCTATACCTCTTACCCATGTGCCAGATAGCAAGGGTTAATAAGATGTAACAGAGTAACAATAGTGATAAGTCAGTCTATTATAATTATATTCTCTAGCTATGACCGTACATTGAATGCACCTATTCGCTCTCACGTAATGGCTGAAAGTAGATCTTCTTTTTATGTAAGTGTTGACAATACAATTGTTCAAGACAACTCAGCCACCTTACAGTTTGGAGTTCCAGTTAGCATGTACGTTATAAATCAATACAACAATAATACTTACAATTTAAGAACATTGTGTATACTAGCTTTATTGCCATTTAGTCTTAAGGAACGAAGTGGAGAAGATATTCCTCTTGTTGTGAGACAAAGCATTGATTATATTACTCAAAACGCACTTCGTGTTGTTGGTATCTTTAGACGTACTCCTTCACAGTACAATGTTCAAGAAGTTAAAAGGACATTTAATGAAGGTTGTTGTTACTTATTTTACCTTAGTTTAATTATTTTAATAGGCAAAGAAGTTGATTTCTCAGTGTATAATGACCCTCATTTGGTTGCTACTATTCTAAAAATGTTCTTACGAGAACTACCTGAACCATTATTAACTTTTTCTCTTCATTCAAGAATATCTGAAATTAAACGTAAGATTAAGTATAACTAGTTTTATTAACATCTCTTTAATATGATTACATGATATTCTTTAGGGCTTCCTGAGGAAACAAGGTTAATTAAATGCCGTGAACTAATTCATTCTTTGCCTGAGCTTAATTATGTTATAACGAACTATATTTTTCACTTTATTACACAAGTAAGCTTTGGTAAATTATTATTATTTGTGACTTTGATTGCAGGTAGTTGCTTATGAAGAGGAAAACAAAATGACTTCAACAAACTTGTCTATTGTATTTGGCCCTAACCTGCTATGGTCAAAAAATGAGGTTGCTACACTCAACTCAATGAGTGAGATCAACAGATTTACTTTGGTGTTAATTGACCACTATTCAGATATTTTTACCAAATGAAAGTGTTTTTGTCATATTATTTACTAAATTATTATAATCTATAAACAATACATTTTTAAATAAACCATTGCATTGTTAAGGAGACATGTCATCGTGATTTATTTAAGGAAATGTGCCTGGACTTATTGACCAAAAAATAGGTATATTTGGCTATTCTTCTGAGGACTGATCCAAATTCGAATAGGAGGCTTATAATATTATGATGCGACAGTAGGCGTGGCAAGTGATGACACGTGCCAATCGTATTAAATTAAATGGCTGGTCCTCAGAGAGATAATTTGACACTTTTGCAAACTCTTCATCTCTCTAGCCATTCAGAATTTGAGGGAGAATCAGATGGTGAAATAGAATTTACTGTTGAAGTGAGTAAGCCTACCAGCAGACAGAAGGAAAATGGTGAAAATATTCCACTAATTAATTTTAGAAGAAGTGGTACTAGTGGAGAGGAAGAGAAAAAGTGGGTTCTTTGTTGTGAACCAGTGACAATTATTTGACTGTGTTGCTAGGTATAATGTATTTGAAGATCCAGAATATTCTGCTGTAGTCAGAGCAGGAGAAGAGGCCATTGATCAAGGAGTATTACCTGTCAGGATTTATCAGGGATCTAGTGGAAGTTATTTTGTTCGTAATGTGAATGAGGTAGAATTTAAGATGTAGTTTAAGAAGACTTATTGAGAAGGTGTATATGATTTATACATATTGACTGTAAAGACAAGCATGTTATATAGTAGTATACTTAATGCTAATTAAGTAATCATCATACAGGTTAGCATGAAATATGTAATGTAACTATACATATCATATCTAGACATGGGTAGAGACTTTAAGTACTAAAGTATCTAGTAAGAAAATCATATAAATTCAGTGCATAAAAGATTGTGGGCTTACACTGGCCCATGGCACTACTTACAGTGAAAGTAACAATAAACTGTGAAGTTAGCTCCTATCCTCTGTAAGCTGTTTCTGAGTATTTGCGGTTACAGAAATGCTCTACGTGTTATATTTTCTATTGTCTTGAGAAATGTACGAAAGAAGACATTATTGTTGTAGTACTAACAAAAATCTAGACATGGAAGATACAGTTTAGAGGTAGCTAAACTCATCATGTAGATCTATTTTTTGAGAGTGTGTATGTATGTGGGAGGAGGATGGGGTGGAGTTCCTATATCTACTTAATCTCTCTATCAGTCAGCAATTATGGAATCATGTTATAAATGTAGATTAAAGATTTAGAGGGTTTGTTAATTCCTACATTTTTATAATAGGAAAACATAGGTGTGTTTAAACCAAAGGATGAGGAACCATATGGACATTTAAATCCTAAATGGACAAAATGGCTGCACAAAACATGTTGTCCTTGCTGTTTTGGGAGAAGCTGTCTAGTTCCTAATCAAGGTTATCTTTCAGAGGTGGGGGCAAGTATCGTTGATGAGAAATTGGGTCTTAATGTTGTTCCCAAGACTAAAGTAAGAAATGTACCAAAATCATAAGTAATGAAAAGAACCTATTTTTTTGAAATAACAAGCATCTGGTTATGGCAAGGTAGAAAGATGATAGACTAATATTTCTTAACATGATTATTCTTAGCACTATAATTAACTAGCATTTTTTGTTAATAAGCCCCTGTATTGATTAAAACTAAATTGAGTGTCCATCTCCTATGATTGCATGATTTACTTGCATACTGCCATTGTGTTCAACATATTGTAGAAAAGCTTATTTTGCAAAGAAAACGATTGCATTTTTAATTTTTATATGGGCATAAATAAATCCAAGCAGTATATAACAGAATTATGGTAGTAGTTTATTGTTAATAACATGTTTCCTTTGGTTGTTTGTGCTTCACATAATTTATTACATATAGTGCTACTATATTTTGTTTTCTCTCTAGATGGTATACATTTCCTCTGACACCTTTCATTACCATTTCAGTGACAGATGTACCATGAGAATCAAGAGATATGTGGCTAACCTATGGCCTGATAGCATTGGGAGAAGAGTTAACACAGACTGGCCTAGAAAAGTTAGTGATTTTTCACTACATACATATACTCATGTTAAGCTGTAAAGTGATTATGATGATCCTATATTATATGAATATGTTTTGTTCTTTATTTGCCGATATCCTATGTTTACTGATGTTAAAGACAGTCTAGAGATTGGTCACTGTTTTCATCATTAGTCTCTCATTTTAGTTGGGATCAATGCAATTATTTGTCCAAGGTTACAAGGATGCAGCAATAGTATTGGAAGAAATGAGACAAGAAGCTCCACCTCCTCATTTACAACGAGAACTACAACTGCAATTTGAACGTCTTATTGTACTAGATTATATCATCAGAAACACAGGTTGATATCCCTATTCATTATAATAATTAATGAATGACTTGTGATTGTAAAGATCGAGGTAATGATAATTGGCTAGTGAAATATGAAAACCCAGGCAGAGATGACAGTGAAAATTTGGAGGTACTGGT
Source organism: Xestospongia muta (assembly GCA_963693285.1). Classification (NCBI taxonomy): domain Eukaryota; kingdom Metazoa; phylum Porifera; class Demospongiae; order Haplosclerida; family Petrosiidae; genus Xestospongia; species Xestospongia muta. The sequence goes on along the minus strand of OY848929.1, from coordinate 3,564,440 downwards.
TTTTCACATTTACAAGTAGAAATCATCTGATTATAGGTAGAGTCATCCAATCAAGTTAATAGTGGATGTGTTAAAATTGCAGCTATTGATAATGGATTAGCATTTCCTTTCAAACATCCTGATGAATGGAGAGCTTGTAAGTTTCATGTTTTCAATGATAACTTACATTGTTTAGATCCTTTTTATTGGGCGTGGCTCCCACTGTCAAGAGAACCTTTTTCTGAGAATATTTGTCAACTAGTCTTAGACAAGTTGAAAAGTTCCCAGTTTGTCCAAACATTAATTGATGAATTAAGATCTGTATTCTCTGTAAGTTTTCTACCCTTTTCTCTGGTCTTTAAGTATGTCTTTATGCCTCTCATAACTGCTATTCATTATTCACATAAAATTTTATTTAATGTTAGTACATTTTACTCCTAGGACTATGGTAAATTGAAGTTAGAAAACTATAGAAAGCTAGATATGACTTTGCACATAGGCTCAGTTGTATATGTGTACTAGTGATAAATAAATTGCAGTGTGCATCAACAGTGACTGATTACCATTTATTTTATTAGTTGTTATTGTTATCATTACAACAATATAATTGAAATAGCCATGCATACATGTGTGTACATACACACACGAACCAAAACAATCTTAGGACCCTCCAAGACAGAAAACAATAATCTAAAATTTATAATAATATATATATGTACTTGTATATGATAGCGATATTGATGACAACTGTATGATATAAATCTAAGGCTATTTTGAAGAAACCCTCCTACTAACTTACCTTCTAATCTACTTTTTTATTAGACTGACAAAGGATTTGATAGAGATATCTTTGAAAAGCAAATGTCAGTTATGAGGGGACAAGTAAGTTTGTTGTTGTGATGTCTGAACTGTTACTTTATTTGCTTTAGATCCTTAATCTTACAAGTGCCCTAGAGCAACGGAAATCACCCTGGGAACTTGTACACATGCCTCCTGTAACAATAGAGCGTGTTAGAATTGGACGTGCAAGACGATTTATTCAACATGTTAGAAGCAACCCACCTTTCTTTCAGTGGTGCTAAAATTATTTGTTGTGAGATGTGTATTTTTTATCAAGTTTATAATCATTTTTACCATGCTTTATTGAAGTTTATCACTAAGAACTAATCTGAAAAGGTTTGATTTTCTAGTTTCAACCCTATTTTTGCTTCATGGAGAAATGTGTCACGACTTATTTTGTTCATTTCTCCTCCAACTGGTGAGATGTTGTAGTTTGTAATTCCTAAACTCAGCATCGCTTCATTATACTGAGACTTGGTAATATAGCCAGAATTTCGAATGTCTAGCATACTAAAAATAGAAATCAAGTTTGAATCATTGAATAAAGATGGTTGTGTATCTTCTGATTTATCTCGACTCTCTTTTAGGCACCTCAAATGATCCTTAATAAATGCTTTTGGGTCACTAGGTCGATGATAGACAATCCTGGCTGTGAAATGCTCAAAGAGTTGAGGAATCTTGTGCTCTGTAAGATATGCCAAGGCATCTGTGAAGAAATAGTAACAATAGTAGTAACAACTAACTATAAGTTTCGGTACCTTGATCAGCCATCTTACGATTTCTTTATTATCGGTTACCATGGCAATGGTATGGGCGTGACCATAAATTTTTTTAGATAATAATAATAGAGTACGTCATAGAAATATAGTATAGTCGATACATCTAATACTATGACTATGACGTGCTAAACCAGGTTGTGGCACGTGTGGGCGATGGCCATAACTTTGAGCTGGGAAATACTGATATATGCATACGAACCAAGAACCCATCACTGAATAGAGCCTGGTATTTTCATTGTCACCCCTTACCATAAGTTGAAATTTATAGTGCTTGTATTTGTCATACCAATAAAGCAAGGAAGGTTAATTCAGGGAGTTGATGTTGTGACAGCACTCAAGCATAGCACATTCATATCGTGTATGGTACAAACTATATCAATTAATTCCATGATGTAGTATTTACATTGAGAATACTTCAAGTAGATGCTTAAACAAACCAAATAAGCACACAAAGAGCTAATGTAGTAACTAAATGCACACATGTAAACAAAATTATTCAATTTCAAAGTACCAGCTTGAATATTACCCTGCCTTACCTTTAACACTGACTAGGTAGTAATTTTTGTAATACATTCACAACACTACTTACTTTGTGTAAAAATTATATAAAAATTATATCAAAACAGTGGACTATAATATCTATTTGAGATGTTAATGAGCTTTGATATGTTTAAATAATACTGCATAGGAACAAACGTGTTTATGGTTTGTCCAATCAGTAGAACTTACAAGATTCCATCTAATGATCATTGTTGCTGTTGAATGGAAACAATGATTGCAAACAACTAGAGGAAATGAAAAGCTAAACTCTATAAACCACTATCTGAGCCATCACTTACTTCACTTCTAGTGATGTTCATTCAGGCTTTGTATTCCTGATCAGGTCACCCACTTCATTAGTCTAATTCTAACTAGCACATCCACTGGTGTAGTTGGTATCTCTTCAAAAATAGCTCAAACCCACTGTTGATGTTCACTACCCCTGTATCAGGCTCTTTCCTATCTAATTGGAAAATCTTACACATAATAACCATTCACAGAACCTCTCCTTCTTTTCCACCCAATATCTCTGTTGCCCCTCATAAGTAAACTCCTAGAAAAACGCTATCTATGGTTATACAATTTTTGCTCTCAACACCATGTTTCTTCAGACTGCCAGTTTTTGACTAGCATTCAGTACTGATCATGAATCAGCTCTCATTTCTAACATTTCTCTTTAAATACTGTCTATTTTGATTGTACCAAGGCATTCAATTTAATCCGTCATACATGGATCCCTTAGTGACAGTCTCTATTCACTTCACTTACCACCTTGTTCCAGTCTTTATTGTTCTCAGTATGTGTTAATTGATGAGGTCTCTTCAGGTGGATCCAAAGTTCTGTCTATAGTGTACCTCAGAGCTCCATCCTTTGTTCTTTATTGCTATGATGCACAAATAACATTAGAAAGTCTTGTAAACTGACGATATCTTACTGTCTTGCTCTTTCTATTCAACCTCTGACCTTGATGACATCCAGTTTCTATAAACTCTATTAATTAATTATAATGACTTATATATAGGGAGATTCCTATTACTGATGGTGATAGAACAATAGATTCTTATTTCTAAGTCCTCATGTTTTTCATACATTCTCTATCTACTCTCTTTGTGAATAACAATCCAATTGAGCATGTTTTCTCTATGAATACCTACACATTTAGTCCTGGACCTCCCACATTGAGTCCATCTGTTTTGACTAAGGTTTGTTACTTCTATAAGTACTCATCTTCATCTATACTGCTCATACTCTACAAATTCCCTAGTGCTTCTCAAGTTAACCTATTGCTGGTACACCTATAAATTTGACCTTAAAGATTTGCACTCTCATTCCTATTTCTTGCTCTCTTTGGAATGCTTCCAAACCATATCAAAGAGGGCTATCATTAATTTTTAATAGTCTACTTCTCTCATTCTTAATTCTTCAAAATTGTGCACTATTTATGTTGCATTCTGTATCTTAGCAAAGTTGCTATTGGATGCTTGTTAATATACAAGAGACCATTGGTAAGTAGTGGAATTCCTTTCAAGAGTTAACTACATTATTTAGCTACCATATGCTGTCAGTTAAATGATATAGTGTTCATAACAGAAACAAATATGGCACTCATTTGATGGTTTGTACAATTATACTAATCCTGTAACTTAAAAAATGGGAACATTCCATGTTGGTCAGTGAGATCATTCTACAATTTTATAATTAGTCAAAATCAATAAACTCCATTTATGTTAGATGTAGCATAGACTATATCATAAAAATCTAAACAATTTTTTTAGTGTCAATCACTATACCACTTCATGCATTTTTGAAGCTACTTTTTCTTCCATTATGAAATCAACCAGACCTCTTCATGGCTGTCCCATTTATCTAATAATATTGATAATTATGCACTGCTGTCAACAACATCATCAACATCAACAGGGCTGACTTGTGAATGTTACACTTGTCCATCTCACATGACAACTGTCAGCACAACCAGTTGTGTTGCTATGGGAACAGTAGCATATATGGCACCCACAGAGGGCTTTTCATCACTGATACAATTATATAATTTAGAACAAGGACGAAGATACTAATTATATAGTGTTTTGTTATGCCTTTATAGATGTGATAGATTTGTACATATTTAATAAAATTAATAGGTTTATCTTTTGTCATTTTTTGGTAAAATCTTTTTTTTGTTTTTTGGTTTCTTGACCTTTTTCTGTTTGTCTCTTGATCCTTTTTTATTTCTAGATGCCTTTGACATTTTACTTTGTGCTTTGACATTGTTTTTTTCTTTTATCTGAATCTTATGTTGATTCTTGTCTCTTCTTTTTCTGTCAAGGTTGTCATCAATCTTCATTTCATCATGTAAAATTGGTTTGTCATTGTTCTGCCCTTGATGTCTTGATCTACAGAAGTTAACAGTCATTACATGCATGTTACTGTCATCATTATGATAACATATAAAATTATGGACAAATGGCCAGAGTACACAATGATTGAAATTTGTACTCACAAATGATATTTTCTTGCTAACAATATAGATGTAACCACCACTACTATTGTTAGCACTGTTGCACAAACCATACCAATGATTATAATTTTCAAATAGTGAGATCTGACCCAATTGAAAACTGATTGTCTAGACTCATTGTCTGTGTTTAAGTCTTCATTAGGAGTGAAGTGAATACCAGTTGTTGGCTCTGCTGTGTTTTCATCATTGTTATAAGAGTCAAATGTATAATTGATATATGGACTATCTGCATGGCAGTAATAAATTACTATTTAGCTAAGAATTTGTACCACTACTAACCATGTGGTAAAACCAGTAACTCCACTTTTTCACTTTTGGTAGATTGGGAATGATCACTCCAAGCTGAACAAATGTATATACCCGAATCATTAAAATGAACTGATGAGAAAATCAACCGGAGGTTATGAGCGTTCTTGTCTAGTGTAGGAACACTTTGTACCATCTTTGATGTTAAAATAATTTATCAGAAGGTAAAAGTGGTTCTACAACTCACTTGATTAGATCCTAAGTTGTTTTGACCCTCTTTAGTCCATTTCACTTGAACCAGACCTGTTACAATACAATCAAATATAGCACTTTGATTTTCTCCAACATTTTTCTGTCTAGGAGTAACTTCAATGCTGGTAGGTACTAATAGAATATTATTAACATAATACAACCTTGGATGTACACTCACATTTAACTGGTATAACCTTCAGTTTAAAATGTTTCCATGCAATTTGGCCTTTACTCGTCTTCACTGTAATATTATATATTCCTGTCATGTTTATTTCAAGATGTTTCAATATGAGTTCATAATATATTTTTATAAAGGTCTTCTCGATAATATTCACAGAAATATCTCTTGGACTGAATCCACTTTGTTTTGTCATAGTTATATTCACAATTGGAACAGTTGAAATGATACTAAATTTTATTTTGCCTGACACACTCCCAACATCAAAAGTAAATTTCTTTGCAATGATAATTGAAGGATCTATAAGTATTATACCATTCATATATATAACCTACTATACAAGCATTTTTAATACCTTTTACTATGATCAACTCCAAGGTTTTCTTTCTATTTTCATACATCACCCTATTACCAGATGTATAGTTTGCAGTACAGGTAAGATGATAAACTCCTTTAATCTTGCTCTCCACTTTTAAATCAATGTAGAACTCTCTTACAGCTTTGTCAAGCTGTATTGATTCCTTAATGTTCATACTAGTGTTTTTATGATGTAACTGACAGTGCAGTTTTCCTTGATAGATTGCTACACCAAATAATCGAAGTTTGTAGTCTTTTTCTTGATATTGTGGTATTATGACTTTGCTGAAATTTTTCAAAATCATTTTTTCATAGTGCTTGTATTCCATGAACCAAGTATAAAAAGAAATCTGAAGTACAGCTAGTCCATCTTCTAGTTTGATAACAGCTCGGTATCAATTTATTGACCTATGTATATATTGTATTATAACTTACCTACTTTTGTTTTTAGGGGAAAAGCAAGTGTAACTGACTTCTGATCACAATTTCGACCCCTCACCTTCTCAAAAGGTAAAAATTTTCGAAATCCTTTTACTGTCTTACAGGCTGCCAACATTCCAGTAAACTCAGGTCTTACTCTGTTAATATTGACATCATATTCTATGGTTACAAGTTCAGGATTATCATAATTTTGCTCTGCAATTAATGATAGTTCACAATCTGAGCGGGGTAAGCTGTTACAATTCGGACCAAGCAATCTAATTATATGGTAATGGAAATAGTGATAATTCAGTGCACATCTACTGGCTCAGACCATATCAGTGCAGGAACCATATAATATATATATATATATAATAGTTATTGTGCATTATATGTATCTATGATTCAGAAAATTTCAGACTCACCTTTTATATTCAATCGGTACGATAAAGATATTGACTTCTTCCATTCTAGGGTCTATTGTTAGTTCTCCTGTCATTGAAATACCTTTAATTTCATTGCCTATAACATGAATGAACGCCCATGCAAAAAATAAGAGAGATAGATTCGACATAACCGCTGTATAGCAACCAATATAGCAACATTTTTTAACTCCTTGATGACCAACATAATTATTAACTTTTTATTAACTTTAATACACTATCGTTCAGTTATGTTGTTCTTCTCGTCTTCACTCCCTGAGTCTTGCAATATACTCTTCTGTTTGTTGATATTGATTCTATTTATATTATATTCATACATAAAATATGATAATCTATCTTACATGCTATGTTGCAATATACATATAACTGCACAGACTATTGAAGAAAGAAATACACCAAGTATTAGTATGATTGCTATAACAACCACAAAATGTCGTCTGACCCAAGAGAGTTTGCCATTATTTCTTTCTTTTTCTTTTAATTCACCTATTAGTCTGTCATTAGTTATATGAAGGGTAGTGTTGTCATTAAAAATGAAGGTATTGTTTTTCACTTTATATTTAGGACTAACATGCTGACTACCTACAAAATAAGAGAACATAATAATAAAAGCTGTTAGCCAAATAGTAGCTGATTATGCTGTACATATCCAACATCTTGAAATTTCATCTTCTTTGAATGTTTTAAACTCTACTCACTCACAAGTAACTATGCATGCACTATAATACTATCCCTTTATTAATAATACATCTATTCTTATAGTTACAAATTACAATCACAATTGTTTTTGCTTAGATAAAAAATTCTATGGAATCATTACAAAGCCGTAGGTAAGCTACATCCTCTAAGCATGCTCACAGTCATGGAAATTCAACAAAGACAAACATAGCTTTACATATACCTGGATGAAATACAAGGAGCTCTACTTCATAATTTTTTGTATGTCCAGGATAAGCAGTCCAAACAAAACACTCATATATACCAGAGTCTGTATAAATTGGGGATGAGAAAATTAAGCGAAGATTTAGCACTGTCTTGATATCAGTAGGAAAAATCTCAGCCATCTACAATAAATAAGACCAAAGTTATATTATAAAGATATCATTTACTATAGTTGTTTGATCATTTCTTTGCTTTCTCCATTGCATTCCTTTTAGATTTATCCCTCTTGCTACACAATCAAATGAAGTGTTTTGCCCTGTCCCAATCAGCTTGGAGTTAGGATTAACTTCTAATTTTGGCACTACAAACAAAATTAAGATATTAACTTTCTATTTTTAAATGATTAACTTTGAGACATCACTATGTCAAATGTTTTCCATATTTTAACACTATTAGTGATAACTGTGATGTTGTAAGTACCAGATGACTTTGTATCAAGTCCAGGAAACACAACCCAATAATGCCATAAAATGGATGTTCTCGGTAGTGGTTTTATAATAATGTTCAAAGCTACAGCTTTCTCTTTAAGTTTGTCTATAGAAACAAAAGAAATTACATCTGTGCTTATAACACGAAGTTTGAGTCTCTGAGATTTGGCATCCACAGCTAATGTTGATTTAGAAGGGAATAAAATACTAGGATCTAAAGGAAGTTACACTTAATAACATGAATGTTGTAATATCACTTACTTGTTTTAATATCAATGAATAATGACTTACTCTTCTTTACATTTACAATAGTTTGATCAATATGGGAAACATACTCAGATGTACAATTAAAGGTCAAAATTACTGCCTTTTCAGTCTTTACCCATATTTTGGCTTCATAATTCTTGTTATCAACAGAATCATGCACAAGTTTAGTTTTATATGGCTTTCCATCATAGAAATAACGACATCTGGTTTGCCCCTTGTGATGAACAGAACCATAGACAGGAAGTCGATAGTGTCTGTTTTTGAAGAGTGGAACAGTAAGTGATGTGTTATCTTCCCTCTCTAGTTGAATGTAGTTTTGTTCCTCCATGAACCAGGTATAAATTCCAATTTGAAGACCATCCTCTATGACATCAATCATAATAACATTAATGATTGAAGAGTACTTGATTTTTACCATTAAAATGAGGATAAAATAGAACTTCACTTTCTGAAATGCAGTCACTCTCTCTTATTATTGTCATTGATATATGAGCTGCAAAATCACGGACAGTCTTACATGCAATAAGGGAGCAACAAAATTGTGGTCTAATCTGGTAGAGTTTAATCTGAAAGTGATTGTCAGTAAGAGTCTCATTTTTTATATTGGGATGTGTATTTGTAATAAAGGTGCAATCACCATTGAGACAGTTACTTTTGTTGAATAATCTAAAGGAAAGAGAAAAGCGACTGATATAAAATTGATTCGATTCTACATTTCTTACAATCCATATATGTCACCTTATGACAAAAAGTATATAGCTGAACCTGCAGCTAAATGTCATTCTATTTCTGCTTTTTTAACTAAATTGTTTTATCAACGTATTTGTGAATCATTTCAGACCAATTTAATAACTTTCATCTACATCATTTTGTTTGATTTTAAGAAAGCTGGTATACTGCCTGAAATGGTTCTTATTATTTTTTGTCTCACATAATAACTACCTATCTGTTTAATGCTAGCCTGGCGCATTTTAATACCACACATATGGAAAAATTACTACTGTATTTTTTATCTACTCAATCACCAAAGACAAAACTTGAGCATACAAGGACAACAAGTATAAAAAATTGCACCTCAACTTTGGCTGTTCTAAACCTTGTACAAACCTTTAACAGTTTTGTAAACTTTATTCTTTCTATTAGTGAACATAATATTAAGACTCAAGCAAGCTACTCAGGAAAATAGGACATGACCACAGTTGGTCATATAATAAAAGCATTTTTTGACTGGTTAACCCTAAATCTTGGTAGAACCCAACTTTGAATGCAAGTTTGCCAGATGTTCCCTCCCCTTATTACAGAATGTCTGGCTTCATGACAAAGCATAATAAAATGCTGTGAGTGATCTATAGTGGGCTTGGTCTGATTGAAGTGCTCAAAAAGCTACAGAGAAGTCAATATGTTGCTGTTTTAACTGTTAATGATCATTGTAAATGCCAGAAAAACATTTCAGTCATATAAATGACTATGAATATGGTCTCTTGTAGCTCATACAGCACTGTGCTGTATGGTACTGTATGAGGCACAAGATGTGCTGGTATAGGATATAATACACTGTCACTGCTAGTCCCTTTGATATGCTCACTAGGTTGGCACATTTAAAATGCTGGCCAACTCGTTTCAAAGCCATCAACCCATTTTAAAACAAGCAAATGCAAACATTTTGAAGTATGTTTGCTACCAATACTTTTTTCAAGTTGGACCCAACCTGACCCTTTGGGTTTGTCTCATGAGACTATAGCCTCAGGGTATTGAACTACTTACTTTCTTTTCTTCAGTGGCTTCAAAAATATATTCATTTCTTCATTTTGCTGAACCGTCACAACTCCTTTCATTGTAACAACCCTTTCATTTGCCTGTAACGACATCCCTATATAAAGCAATCCACACAGCAAAAGGAGAAACATCACAGCTGCGTGTTGCATATCCTCTTTCATGTCATTGCGAGCGTACACGACAGCAAGACCACACCTACTTTAATCATCCATCTGTATACAATGTTCCTTTGGTTAATGAGTTGGGTTGCTCTGGCTGGTGAGATCATACTCGGTGTCTTCTCATTGGGTAAGTTTTAGTCGATATTATATTGTGTAATTTTATGTGGAGACTGTAACTAGTATGGGGAAGTAGGGGGAGGAGCATAGGGGAGGTACAAATCATAGATAATATAAGGAAGATATTGAAAAGAAGTGATTATATTTATGCACTGTAAGAGCTTAAAGAATTTCCCAATAAAATGTCTGTTGTGTGCCATGTCAAAAGCAAATACATATGTATTGATATAAAAAAGTAATAAGAATACTATTTACTAGAATTGTATACTGCTTTTGTAAATGTATTTGCCCAAATCTTTTTTACTGTACCCATAAGTCCAACATTCCTTACTATGCACACAATTTGGTAATATCAAGGAACAGCATTTTGAATGTACTACAAGTCATACTGTGTTTTTTGAACTTTTTTTCATATTTATTACATAATAAATGAATTAGCTAATGTAAAATCTGAGTATCTCTGTTACTACATTTGTTAGTACTAGAAGAAAAGAAAATGTCTATCATTTTTACCAAATATCGCTTCTCTTTGTCTTTTCCTTCATTTTGTTTGGCTCTCCACCTTCTGTTCTAGCTCAGCCATTATGAAACTTAAAGTCAAGTTTTTGATATGATTGCAATACCAACCAGCTTCCTTTTCTGTGAATGCTTGTTTCCCATCCATTTCCTTTACTCTATTATCAATGACGAAACTTAAATAGTTAAATGTTGAGGTCTGTTGTACTAGTAAGGAATGTTGTACTTCAGTGAAAATTAATAACTTACCATATTTTAGTAATGTTGCCCTTTTGTTACAAGAAGTATACCCTTGACTCTAAACTGGAAAAATTAGTTTTGGAATGAAGTATGTACTTCACTATGTAACACTAAGCCTTAGATCTCAAACTGAGGGCTTTGAATAAATTAATTTTGTATTATGATATTTATTACTGGTACACAGACCTATAAAATCTACAAGACCAAGAGGCTTTAAAACTACTTTAGGATCTGTTTACGTAGTAATTTACGTAGTACTAGGACATATCTAGAGTGATCACTGTGTGTGAGGTTAAGAAGCTAATATGTCATTGTAACTTTAACCCTTTCTAGGCATGTAATTTTCAATGAAATTTGTAAGGGCGGGGCAAATGTATCCCTTCTTTATCATATTGTGTCTTTAACTGTTCATAATGTAAGACTAACTGTTACTACACATGGTACCAAAATTAGCTTTCTTATGAGTACAGAAAACCAGGAAGCCAAGTGTTTTGAAACAGCTCAATGGGTCATGACCATGCTTTTGTATCATCTAATAGTTTTACAATAATTATTCACGTATTGACTTGAGATTGGCTTACCATATATCCATTACTTTTCTTCTTATTATTCAGAGCTATCCAACTATTTACTGTTAAAAGTTTGTTTGAATTTGAATATGAATTTTTAAGTTCCAAGTCTTGCAACTGCAAATGAAAGACATGCTTACCGTCAACACATAGATGCGTTTTCACATACAAAAGGCTAATTTAATGCTGACTACAAATTCATGAATGATAGGCAAAATTGATTCATGAGGCCTACGGTATTTAACAAACCTACACAAAATTTGTGTGTCTTATACAAAACATTTACTCTTATGATTTATTTACAGACTTTGAACAATTTATTAATATTATTGGTAACATTTATCTAATAATGTATTTTTATTGAGTATACTGATGTCTTGGTTTCTTACACAGCTGCTGGACTATATTACTTGGCTGAGCTAATTGAAGAATATTCAGTTTTTGCCAAAAAAGCCATTTCAGTGATAGTAGTGGTAAGTGAATTTTCATAAACTCTTTTTGTATTGGCATAAGCAATGTTTGCCAGGTTTTTATGCATGCATATCATACTGTTAGCTACCTGCCTGTCAGTCCTATAATTGTTTAGGCCCCATATTTTGTATATAAATGTATATATGGGTATAATAGTTCCATTGTTTCGTGATAAACTAAAGCCACAGCTAAAATTTAGCAGCATACTTCAATTGCTAGCATACAATTTCATTTACCATGTATGATGATGTGTGGGGCTGGTTGACCTTTGAAGCTTCTAGGGTAGCTAGGTTGTTTCTTTACCTTCTGACTTTGTAATCTCTACTAGCTAAAAAGGCTTCCTATTCTTAAAGGACTAATGTTTCACCATGAAATTTTTATCTTCTAAATTATTGTAGGATTGTTATAATATTATTATTGACCTATCCATGTTTCAGTTTGTCCTTATATGTCACATCAGTTTACTGTTTGATGGCTTTCCTTGGAGTCTTATTCTAGTTGGTGTCCTGACCCATATTTGTTATGGTTCATTAATGACAACATTTCCTGTAATACCTCTTTGTTCAGTTGGTTTCCTTGGTGGATCAGGTAACAAGAACAAATTATTATAGATAGTTCCAAATTTGAATTTAGCATTTCATTTATTTAGATAATTGTTAGGATTATGAAGATATGTAATGTTCTGTGTTTCTTCCTATAGTTTTTCTAATTATAAGTCATATTCTGGCATTTCAATATTTTGCTGACGAATGGTACTCCTTTCAAGAGGTATCACACTGATTGTAAGATATATTAAAAAAATATTCTTTTTTAGGTAATTGGGTTCTTCTTTTTATGTGAATGGTTGGTCCCATTCTCTCTTTTCATTTCATTATCTGCTAATGACCTAGTACTACCAACTATGCATCCTAGCCAAACAGGTATTCACACAAATTACTATTATTGTTTTTCTGTAAACATCTATAGACACTGATGGATTAAGTCATCGTCGTCCTCATCGAAGTGGATTTTTATCTTTATTTGATCTCTTGTCACAAAAGCTAATTGACTTTGCACCAAGTAGAACATCAAAATGGCTTTGAGGGTGGAACCACTATTAAATCAATACAAATTACCTATGATAAAATTGCATCAATGTACAAAAAGACAATACATTAAAAATTTAAATACTAATATGTTACCCCAAAAAGTAGCAGATTTTTTAGATATTCTTAAAGAACAACAGTTCAGCAAAGATAAGTGAAAGATAGGAATCCAATATTATAGTAGAAGACAGATGAAGAGATATAAGTATTACATAATGAAGAAGCCCCTAAGAATATAGCTAATAACAGTTTACACAAATTACAACACTAATAAGCATCACTAAGGTTGCTGTTCATGGAACAAGTATAAGTTATTTGTCGCAGCAATTGCTAAAATATTGTCTCTGGGATGCCAGACAGGGTGGAGTATCTTTCTAGCAAAATCCAGATTATCTATTGACACCTCATCTCGACGTTTCTTGGGCCCTGATATAATTCTTTTGTTTCTGAGAATTTGTCCTAGAGTATTCATATCACGAGATGCTTCGTAAGTGTAGTTCTGAGAAGATTGGCGATCAAAAATTCGGAAAAAGTTATTGTAAGTGCCAGTGATTATTTTACTACAGAAGGGAAAAGATCAACATAATAGTTTATTTTAACAAAGATTTTATGACATGTGCTTTAGGCAAACAGAAGTGTGTTGAGTGTATAACCTAGTGTAGTCTCACAAGACATTTTAAAAATGAAAAAAATCATGCAATCTCTCAACCACAAACATTCCTAAATTATAACAATATGACAATGTACAAGTAGATAAGTTAAGGGATTCCCAGAAGACACTTTTAACTCTCCCCTCTACATGAGGAAGGGTTACAATACAAGCCTGTACCTTATCCTGGCAAGGCATTCAAAATAAAAACTTCCTCCTTCAATTTGCAAGCACATTAATGCCAAAAAGAGGTAAATATAAAATCACAAAGCTTTAGTGTTCAAAAAGTCCAAGAAAACATGATAAACAAATTTTCAGTACACTTTCTCCAAAACAAAGAGACAGAAAGCAAATAAGGTATTTGTTATTGTTTAGACAGTGAAACATTAGCAGCTAAAAACAACAACAGCCCAACTTTCATGTAAAAGTGGACAAATGCTTCACTTTTTAGCAACATACATCAGTAACACAAGTCAGGATGCTATAACTTGTCACCACGTCTATTATCACACTTAATAGGACAAAGCCACAAAATTCATTAATTGTATGGGTCAACTCAGTCAATTTTTGCTTACAACTACAGTTAACCAGCAACGTTTTAGTCCATTTAAAGTAACAAACACATACCTGTCATCTCCATTGAATCCACATTCGAATTTGTCAAAAATACAGTCATTTTCATAGAGGGAGCACAATCTACTTCTTAAATAATCGTGAACTGGATAGACTTCTACTGGTCGACTTTCCATTGTTACATCCCATAATTTAACTGTTAGATAGTCACGAGATAGAATGTATCGGCCATTTCGACTGAAACGTACATCAGATATAGAAGCAATAATTTCAGAGAAGAAAGATCTACTGCTTACATCTTCTGGCTCCTCAAATACTAAAGAAACAAATGTATTAAATGTGTCATGAGCAACATGAAAATGTATATTAATCATTTTGATATTTTTAATGGTGGCCATTTTGTACCACATGGTGAACCATACATAATGCTGCAGATCCATTAATTAAAGGTGAAGTCATAACTTTGTGACAGACTTCTGTATATTGGGTACACTGTTTTATGTCATAATTTAAGCCAGAAGATGCTCTTCAGTTTATTATTACATGAAACATATAGAATTATATAGTATAATACTTTCAGTGTGTGTACTCCTGTGCTCTAGAAGGTTTAGGGGTGGAGTTTCATTTATAGTATAAAATTGTGTATAAAGGTTACAAAGCACATATTCCATTTATTGATGTCTTTCCAAAAGAATGTTTGACCAAGTTTGGTAAAACCACACTTATTAAAGGGACACTTTCAGAACAGACACTTGCATATGTGCAGTTTATATGCAATGAATACAACAGTATATACCAAATTTAATATCCTAGTAGCCTAATGATTGGTTTTACTGGATACCAAATTTGGTAAGCATCTTTTACAAAATCGACATTTGCTCTATTTTTTTCCCACAATAAGTGTGATATTCCCAAATTGGGCCACATTGGGTGAATATTGGGCATTTGTGGGTTTTTTTTACTACTTCCTGGTTTTACTCCTGCAAGTTGTCATCATTTTTATTTGGGATGAAAACCAATTCAAAATATACGAAAATGTAGTACTGACCAAAAGCCAGTAAACAAGGTAAGAATTTGGGGATTTGTTGTCACACATGACAAGAACTAATTAAGCAGCAATGCTTCAAACTTTACTCTCAATGCAATTTTAAGTGTAGTATCATAAGTGAATGTTTAATAATCTCTTGGCACAACCATATTTACATAGGGATTGTCTTGTGTTATACCTTCATTCCATGGTTAAGGATTGTCATCTCTACGTGTTCCTTTATTTTTTTAATATAAAACACTTTTCTTTATAAATGAATAACTTACAATAGATCTACTAATAAATAACAGTAATGATCCAGTGATAATTTAATTCTATTTATGCAAAACAAGAAGAGCTACAAGCGGACTGTATGATTGATTCCCTGTAATGCAAACACTAATTTCACTACCCAGCCTGCTAACTCCAATCGTCTACCATGTTCTTTCTGAGTTACTGAACCAACAGCCCAGAAATGTGCCTATAAATGCTTGTAACATTCTTAAAAGCTAGATATATGTGCATCATCTATAACATATACCATTTTCCCAAGGCAATCCATACATCTTACGCTATTGGATATAATGCTATATGTGAATTTGTAATAATAGCTAAAACTTGAAATATATCACACTTGGCATGCTTTACGTGCAAGATAGTAAAAAAAGTATTTGTCTATTTGTACAAAGATATGCCTGGTTGTCAATCTAGTGTTTTGAAAGAGAAATCAAATATTAAGATTGTATACAGTAACAGTACGTAACATGTCATAAGACAAAATATCCAACTTACATTTAGCATGTTGATCACAAAGTGCCTTCTCTCTCATGTCACATAGCCTAACAGTTCCTTTACTGCTAGAATAAATAAATTCATGACAGCTAGAAGGGTGAAACTGAGTAGCAGTGATGACTTCTGTCAGCTCTTCCATATTAGCAGGTTTAATATCAACAATATCTTAGTAGTAAAGAGTTAAGACCACAATAGTCAAATTAGCTAATAATTATTAACACATATATTAGGATACTAAAACTCTGCTCTGTTGTTTCAATGTGCCATACATTTATTCTCAAATCATCTGCTGATAGGAATGTACAATCATCGCTGTTGACTGATATAGAATTTATGTGATACGTGTGAGCATTGGAGAAAATTCTACGAGGCATAGCCTCAATCGATAGGCCTTCTTCGATTTTTCTTGGTAGTCTTAGCTTAGTAACATCTTGTCGATCACGAAGTAAGCCATCATCAGTGACAGTATTGAAGTCGGAGAAACGTCTGCATCTTTCAGAAATTTTCCATAACTTGATGGTTTTATCTGACAAAAAGAAAAGTTTACTAGTAAACATACATGTATTACACTGATATACAAATTAGTTATAGTAATTATTTTGCATGCATTTAAAAACAAAATGACTGTCAATGCATAATTATTACAGAAACAATTAATTAACACACACAGCTCCATAGAGAGTAGTCTTCTCAGTTCAAGTACCTTAAGCCTACTTGAAAATTACAATAGCTTTAGTGATTTAAAACACTCAGATTCAACATAAACTAAATTTTAGCAAATTTTTTAGTCACACCCAATTCCACTTAATTTCAATCTGAAATTTTTAGTGTACACAAACTTTAGTGATTATTACAGTATTTACTAAAATTATTATAGCTAGTACAACAATTAAAAGTAGAGTAGAGGTAATATCTTCAACTACATCGTCTATTTTAGGATGTAGGGATGTTAAAAGGAGTTGTGTTATGCTAACTTGTTTCTTAGTTTTCTCACAAGTGTGCCAGACATGTTATGTATATGAATATGTCCATGTATATTAAAACTGGATTTGTAAACTGGCATCCAAATAATGACAACATGGCCTGGTAGCTACCACAACTGTTAGTATCAGATTGATATCAAAGTATTCAAGTTGACAGAGAATATTCATATAGTCAAAACATACAATTTTAAATAACATCGATAATATTACAGACCAACTGTTAATGTGGCTTCACAATGATGGACAAGATGATCACAATTAACAAAAAGTGATGACGTGCTGAAAAATGTACATTGAATGTAATGTGCTTTAGCGCTAAAAATGTGCAAATTCTAGTAAGCACTTACATTTCAGCTATACTGCCTGAAAAAGCTAGAAGACTATTTTACTTACCAAATTTTTATTCTCCATTTTAGCAAAGTAACAAGACACAAAGCCATCAGATATAAAACTAGAATGACACCAATCACACACATGCACACACAAAAGTGGAGTTTTGTATTGCCATATGCATGATGAGGTTTACTCATGGAAGTTAATGACATATCTATTATGGGTAAACTCAATCAACTGTTGTCATTCCCATAATTTATATACCACAAGCTGTGTAAAATAGTGACTGATAATCAATAACACTGTATAGTGACTATATAGTAGTATTGATTATTGATCTCATTTGCCTATTAGTGCTGTGAGGGTTCTATACTGCAGCATTTTTGACTGTTATGGTCACAGAATACTGAAGACTTTCTTTCATTAACAATAATAATTTTATTGTCAGATCATTACTTAGTGCAACAATTTAGTATTATAAGATTGTATTATGATAGTATTAGTATTATTTTTGAGGCATTGTTGAACAAAGACCAAACTCACCATTTGTCGTTAACAAGAAGAGAGAGCCACCAGTTTGTTTTACCCAGCAAATTTGATTTATCTTCTCTTCAATTTCAAGACTTTTAAGATAATCAAACTCTGGCTCATGGCTTTGAAAAGTACTATAAACATTATAGTCACAACGAAAAATGGGAGGAGATGATACACTAGGTTTGTTTGCACCCTGTTAAATAAAAAAGAAACCATTAATATTTTATCAGGAGTTGCTTATCAGTAGTTATTGAGGCATAATCAAGTCATGTTTGTTTAAAGTAACAGCTAATAGAATAATAATGTACATTATGCCTAAGGAATGTCATAGTATCCTTAATGATCACAATGATGCACTAATAAAATAGTAACCGGACTATTCATTACACACCAATACACAGGTATTCACATACATATCTCATATTGAACAATGTTATATACAAAACATGTCATACTGAGTCTTAAACATACCCTTGTGCCATCCCTTTGAAAAACAACCACTCGACCTCCTTTATCACCTGTAGCTAAAAATTCACCATCCTGATTAAATTCGACAGTAGAGATTATATCAGCTGTGAGAAAAGAATAAAACAGTAATTGACTGGTATTTCCTTGCATATGACATACTGCTGAAATGTTAGGAACACCAAATGAACATACCACAACATATACTACAATAGGCTATAATCCACTCCATTACTAGACTAAGTGTTCATGAGCAAGACGCAAACATGATTTTCATAACCAGTTAAATCCATGATATATAAATCTTCACTATAATATTATTCAGCAAGCTCATTTGACAATACTACTACCGTCCATCAGAGTTACATAACTTTTAATACTGACAGAGTATAGTCACTGTTAACATTAAACATGCATAGCATAGTTCTAGAAGGGTGTGAGAACTCAGCAGTAACCTCAAGAACTGTACGTATTGTAAAATACTTGTGTGGCAAACTAGTAGTTGCTTTTCCAAGACTATAACCACTCGTAGAACACTAAGGTAACCACACTTACACAGCTCTACTGAACTGAAGGCATATTTCAATAATAACACATCTAATGTTTAGTATGAACACACAAAGTAACTTACCATCAGCCACTTCATCTTCAATAGTTCCTTTTACCTGTGAAAAACACCATGGAATCTCCCCCTCCAACCCCATCCCTCCTACCAAAAGAACAAATAGTCAAAAGTGCTTTTGACTTATATGAGTGTTTAAAAATTCACATCTTTTTGTCTGTTATGTGTGGCATTCTCAAACAAGGTAAATGCCACTATCAGACAAACTAACAACCTTCATACAATTCCTAGTTTAACCTCCACATACAATTACTCCCACTCACCCGTTGCCATGTCTTTCGCGTTCCACTCCAGCTGTAAATATGACTTATGAGTGTTCAGTCTTGCAAAAGACAGGTTAGATGGTCTATCAAAGAGATGGATGTGAAAGGATTATACACAATACACTCTCTTATTCACGGAAGCCTCTCTTCTACACGATCAAGTGGTAGCCATCTTGTTTCCGGTTATTTTTGAGATCGTTAGCTCACGTGATAGTGTCTAGGTGTGGCAAATATTAGACTAGAGATCTTAATTATTTGCAAAGCCAGGTAGACTTGGCTATATTAATAATTCCTATGAAACACAGTTGTTTAATTACTCTGAATAAAGTTCTTCATAACTGAGGCATTGAGTATGTCAAGATGGGTGATCACAAAATGGTGTCTTATTATAGTCACAGTTAAGTTGAATGTTAGCCAGTCTTAATAGAGCATTGTCAATGGTTATATTAATAATAGACTCTAACTGGTATTTCAGAGTACTCAATCCTGTTTCCTTGTCCCTTTGTCTTGACATCTATATAATAGACACAAAGAAATAATTTTAAAACAGTTGTCCTTTATAAATAACACTGGAATGCAATCATACACATAATTTATCTAAATGCACCCACACCAAAGACAGAGTAAGTTCAAACTTATACAAGTTGTTTAGTCTCTGATTTTTGTGATAGCAAAGTACTATTGTTGACAAGCAACAAATTAAAAATAGCTTGTGAGAAACATAATTATATGAATGGTTGATTAGGGAAACGGTTAACTTCAATGTATGCTGTTCAGTTACTGTTATCATTACATCAAGTCAAAACATAATACCAGGTTAAAGGATTTTCATTAACTTCTATTAACATGTCCCATTCCACAGTCAACTATAATCAATTTTACACTGCCTTCTTATAAACCACTTACATGCTTGTAATAATAATTTCATGGTTACTTAGGAAGTACAACTAAACAGTACACATGATGATCACATTGGAGGTCACATTCCACAACATTAACACTGTGGCTTAAAAAATGTCAAGGAAGCATTGGCACAAAAATAACCTTCAATGAACTGGATGAATTAAGTTAATCCAGTCATGCTCCACAAGTTTATTAATAATTTCAAAAACACTAGTCCACCAAATTAAATAAGATATACTATAATATAGTTCCTTTAAATGTAATATATATTTTACCCTCCATTGGTTGTTATAACTTTTCATGTCTCGAGGTCGGAGGTGCTTGTTGTGATTATGCTTGAACGTCTTATAACCAGTTGTTATTCCAATAGGTCTATGAATCTGAAATAGATAAAGTTGCAATATTACCTTGTACACAGGTTAATAAACCACACATAATTACTTCAAGAAACGTTCATTTAAAAAACACTCCCAATACCTCTGAGAGATTGACAAAAGGCTCATGGTAATGTTGACAATTCCATCCTCTTACTTTTAGTTTGGAAGCCTTCAAAAAGGTTGTACACTTGCAACATACACATGTAGGTGGACTATGTGAGTGTGATGTAGCTAAGTATCTACGCACACACTGTACACTACACAACCTGAATTGGAGACAATGAAACTACAACATATTTAAAGGTTCATTCTAGCGAACTACATGTAAATGCCTTTTAGACATTGCGACAGCCTTATATACAATATCACAATACCTTCAATTTAGCTTCTTTTATTCTTAAATAAAGCTCATCGTCTTCTCTACCCCAGCCCCAAAATATGTTTGTCAAACCATTTACCTAATTGAAACAAATACAATAAGTAGTCAAGAATGTATAGTCATTGCTGTCACTAAATCTGATAATAAAAACATATCATGTCATACAAAGAAGAAATCGTTGTAAAAGTACTAAGGAGCTATAGCAAAGGAATAAGAAACCAAAGACAATTAGAATCCTTGATAGTTGTTTAGATATCCAACCAAGCCATTTCGTACAATAACAGTGACATTTCTCTATCTAATACAAATTTACAAATGTATATTAACATTGAGGCATCTTGCTGACAGTATTCTATTTAGGGTTCAGATAGCTACTGTGAAGTTAGCCATTTTCATAGCAGTAGTGTCATAACTGCACAACCCAGTTTGGGCATCATACCTTTATGAAGATTTCTAACACTGACAGATTTGCAAGACAATCTTTAAGAAAGGAATCAATTTAAACTAATTTGATTCTTAAAATCACAGTTGCCTGCACACAAGCCTGTTTATAACTACACAGTATCACCACATACATGCTGCAAATACTTATTCCTGTACTGATGATTGAACTATTTGACACATTAAACATATCAATTAGCATTTAATGTATATCTCTACCTTTTGAAAATGCTCCCTAGTCATCATCAGAATTCCCCCGATATACTTTTCATAATGATAAAGTGGATGAAGTTGTGGTGAAGAAATATGAAGCGGTCCTTCTACAGGATAGCTGTACTTAAGATCATTGTTTAATGGTAAGAGATCGACATCATGCATTACCATATAGTCACAGTGATTGCGAGTAAGAACAAATCCAACATTCAATAACATTGCGCGATTAAACCTGTATATGAACAGATTAAACAAATGATTACGTCAGTATGCATGGGGAAATCAAAACTGTTCTAATACATGTGTGCTAAACAAAGTTTAAAAGTACAGAGAATGACATTGTTTATTACTTTGTTTCCTCAAGATAACTCAGTAACGCATATTAGTGTAGTAGTTAACTAATGAGATTTTGTTTTATAAAGTAATATTATAGTATTATATCATATCAAACATTATCAAATTGACTTTGTATCACTTACAAAAACTAACCTGTGCTTATCCACTTGATTAATTGCCCAAATTTCATGGTTCACTTTTTGTCGATTCAAAAAGTGATGCATGTAAGGGACAAAGTCAATCAATTCATCCCAACGATCACGAAATGGGACAAGAACAGCTAAAGTATGATTGTTCAACTGATGAATGCTTTCTGAAGGAAGGTGTTTCACTAATGTGTCATTGTTCTGAGCTAGTTTAGAGTTTGAATTATTGATCACAGAAATATGTGACAATTTATTATGGGGAACAGTCTTAGAGCAGTCACAATCACATTCCATTTTTGTCGTTTGAAAGAAGACTAAGAAGAAGTTAATGAAGACATATGAAACAAAAACTATAGCTAACACAATTTTAATCCGAGACATACCCAACGGATTGTCGAAGGACAGGTATAGGTGAAATAAACCACGCCTCATCAACACACCCAATTCTAACTCAAGAAAATGGCTGAACCGTAAGTTGAAACGTTAAGTGTTGTACGATTTCATAAATCAAGTCTTTAATAAGAACTGATATAAATATGTTTTATAAGTTTCCGTTACCTTTAGTAATCATGTCAATCTGGGTCAACTTAGTGGTCAGTAGCTATCTCTGCTAGCAGAGAAGATACTGCAGATATCCTAGTGGCCTGTGACCACAGTTAGATTTGCCCAGCTTTAGCTTCATTCTGTAATGTTACATCAACTAATTATAGAAATTAATACTGTAGTGAAATACAAGAAATGATTCTGACTATAAGTGCCAACAAGAAGTCCCTACTAACCATTTATGGGTAATTAATGTTTTAGGTTTTAAGAAGTAACTAGGAGTGAAATCTTGTCATCAATGGATTTAGACCTTAAGCCTGCCTAAGCCATAATTGTAAACACACAAATACTAACAACTATGCATTTTTTAGTAAATGTGTGCTTACATCCAGCCTGTAATAGTATGATACACAACTAAGTATGGACTTCCTGCTGGTACCCAGAGACCACCTTAACACCAATTACTATGCCACCATCGTTTTGTAGTACTAGTGATGAGAAATGTTTAACTCCACAAGTCTGCATTGTGCTGATATTTGGGATACCTGCATCTGGAAAGACTTACATAGCAAGAGAACTTATAGCCAAGGAAATGCAACTCTTTGGAGAAACATGTTGTGTTGTACACATTTGTATGGATGACTTTTATCCCAAAGACACAAGAGATGAAGCTACATTTGTGTATGGAGTTGGCATACTTATAGTGAAAGAAAATGTTTTTGTAACCTTTAAATTTATTGTAGTTTTGTTCCCACCTAAATTACATGTAGGTGCATGTAGCACAGTAATATATACTGATCACTCTGTTGTTTAGTTTAAACATTTCGACCTAGTGCATATGTGTACTTTGATACACATTGATTGTTTTATTCTATGTATCCAAAAATTGAAGGTGATGAATATATTGACATGAATATATTACCTTTAATATTGTCACCAGCCATGTCCAATTGTTACAACCTTAGAAACTTTCTCTTATGATATGGGTAATGTTTTATGTTGGGAGCAAATGTACTTTATGTTTCACTGTAGAGATGGTCACTGTTCATCTAGTGAAGACTTTAACTGGAAAGAAACAAGAAGATTTGTCAAATCTTGTGTTGAGGAATTTTTAAGTGGAAAGGACAGTAGTAAATATAATGATACCACTGCAAGTTTATTTGGTTCTGTTCTGCCTGTTCATCAATCAACAGTGGTGATTGTTGATGATAACCTTCCATTAAGAAGCATGAGACATGAATATTATCAAGTAGCTAGAAAATGTAATAGCAACAAATACATAACAGTCTATTAATTATGGTATTATAGATTCATGTGGGTTCCTTTCGGTATGTGTTCAATGCAAACTTGAAACTGCTCAAAAGCGCAACTCCCAGAGATCAAATCCGATTCCCTATCATACTTTGGTTGCTATGGCAGCACAACTTGAAATACCTGATCCCCAAAAGCATCGCTGGGAAAACAACAGTATGACAGTAGACAGTAGCTACTCTAAAGAGGACCCCAGATGGTTACATGACACATGGTATAATTATATCAATACTATCTGAAGTTAATACCAACATGGTTTATATTTAACAGTAGGGATATAGTTGAGCACTGTGCTAGACTTTTACTAAACCCTGAAATAACTGAAATTAAAGAGAGAAGCAAAGTCAGTTTAACATTCATATTACAATTCAGTAACATACAATGATGCTTCTCTTTGTAGATAGATGGACAAAGAGCAACATCTGAAAGTGTGCTTTATCAATGTGATCAGATTCTACGACAGTTAGTGTCTAAGGAGATAAGCAAACAAAAAGGTCAGAGCAAATACCTCTGAAGAGTTTCAATATAGTACAATTAATGTACGAGACAAGGCCTGAGCATATGTTACAAGCTAACATAAATAAGTAAAATAACTAAATTTTCCCATAGTATTGCTATTCATGTTAAGTGGTGTAACTATTGCTACCTTCACATGAATCTTGTACACACAACATAAATAAAAGCCTATTACAAGTGATTCCTGATATTGTATTGGAGTTAGGAAGTAGATTCTTATTAGTAGTACTAGTTTTCAGGCAGTAAATGAAGTAATCCCTTGCAGCAAGCTATTTATAGTATACTTAGCTAACAGATATTACATCCTAAATCATAACATGGGTTGTCTAACAAATATTTTATAGGAACATGCGATATACAGAATTTACAAGAGTTAGCTAAGAGAGCAAATCAGAGCAGAAGAGGTGTTCTAAATGAGCTGCGATCTGGTCATCTGCTAAGTGCAGATAGTCATAGGTCATCTAGTGACAAGGAAACTATTACTTTCCAAAACTTGGAAGAGATGTTAATATTAAGATTTAATCAACTTTTAAAAAAACTGTAATAAATCATGTTGTAATATCCATTATTATGATAACTTGGTAGTCATTTTCTTGACCTTCCTTCTCGTTCCAAACAGTAGTCCTTTAACAGGTAAGCTGGTTGATACTGCACGCAAGTTTGACTGTTGACACCAGTATTTGATAAGATGCCCAGCGAGATGGATGAGTACTGTAATGCAGGATTTGGCCTAGTATCATGACTGTCACCAAGGGAGGTGTATCTAAGAATGGGAAGTTTTCATTAAGCATAGCAATACTTAATATTTAAGGTGGCCAGAAAGGAGTTAGTACCATCATCAAATTTCCTATAATCTCATTTGACCATTTGAGTCAAAATATTTCCTAACTTTAACTATTGACTATAACATGTTTTATGCATGTAAGTAAATTTTTAACAGACTAAAAATAGCCTTTTCTACAGTTATAGATCACATCATATATACCAATCAAAGTAACTTCAATGAGGCAGTATTGTGGAGGACACTCAATGTAGTATATAATAAACCAATGTCTAACAATTATTATCAAAATGAGTAAACCTTTCACAACTAGACATCTTTGTGATTGTGACATCAAGATATTTATATGAACAAGTTGAATTTTGTTCATAATTTATACTAATAAGAGAGCTATTAGCTAAAAGTGACTTTGGTTAGCCTGGGCTTACCATTCATTACCAAGTAGTTTACCTATTTATTAGATATACACTACAAACTAATAGTAGCCATCTAAGTTATTTCGTGACATGAAGCCTTTAAGACACACTTAGTTTCATATTACTACTACAAAAGACTGTATTACATGCTCAAACAAGTTAACAAATCATAGTAGGAATAGTCATCCAAAATGCCTATAAACATAACAGCCACAAAATTGAAGGGTAAATATTAATATAGTGACAGAGCTATCAAGCAGCTAATGAGTCAATATAGCAACTTTCTCAACATTTCATGATTTTTGAGATCTTTAAGCTACCTGTCGGGCCAGGTTAGAGTTGTTTTAGTGAACCAAAATTAAAAATAAAATATATTTTAATACAGGAGATAACCTTCAAGTATATACTAACTACAACTAAATGTAAATTGAGTACTTTAATATTGCTAAAACTAACAGTAAAGCTAAAACTAAAACTAAAATGTTTTGTTACCCAAACCAAACTATAACTAATAATTTTTATTTTTATAATATTTCATTAATTATAATAGCTGAAGTTATTTTTCATTCGTCTTCCCCAGAAAACCTAACTACATATCAAGATCTGCTTATGAGGAAACTTTATTTATAGCTGCTACTAGCTGTAACTAAATATAACTACATGCATTGCCATCATAAAATCTGGATTGTTTTCACTGTTTAAATATAGCTCATATCCTGGAAAAATCAAAGACACTCCTTTAAGAAATGTTGTACAGTATGACCTAATGTTTTCATTAATCTTGTTTAATAATGCTCTAAATGCCACTTCACTTGAACTAAAGTATGATAAAAATAGTTGCTCTGAACTAAAACTGAAACTAAAGAAATTTGAATGAGCTACTAAAGTAAAACTAAACTGAATGTACTTTACATATGTTTACTAAAACATTTTATCAACTAAAACAACACTATTGTTGGCATTGATTTCTTTTGAAACAACTTATTATCAAGGAATGAAATGTTTCTTCAGATATTTAACCAGTATATGCTAGATGAAGTACACAAAAGATCTTTCTATTTCTAAATTCCTTGACTATAGGAACAAAATAGATAAGTCTTTCAGGAGAAATGAAATTCAACCACTTGAAACAGGCTCCATGGTTAATGCCGATGTACTGACTTCCATTTTCACTATTTCTGAATTACATTTAAAATAAAATCTCATGAAGAGTCTACTTCCAAGCAGCCTCTATTAAAATTACAGTTTTCTGTTTTAAAGAGCTCAAATATGCCTGATGGAAATTAACAAAAGCACATAGCTAAATGATGTAGAATACAAGAAAGAAGAGCATTGTGCCATTCCCACAGAGGCAGCAACACTGCTGGTATGATCATGAATGAACACAATGAAAAAAGTGCATATTTTTTTTAATTGATCAAACTTATAATTACATCTATGGCATTATAACAATATTAATAACTTTATTGACACAACCAAATTGTATCAAATAATAATATCACTTTACAAATTGATTAGATGATTTAACCAATGTTATGGTTACATAGAAGTTGTATATATGTTAAAATACATTGGTTGTTTTAATCTGTATTGAAAATAATATACTGTTTAGATTTAGAATTGTACAGTTTATGTAGCTCAACATGTTAAAAATAATTGCTCTATCAAAATTTAAATAATGACTGTCTTCACACAAAGGTTTAGCATCCATTTGTTTAACTATATAAAATTTTAAACAGAATCTTCATTGTTCTGACAATTAACCGCATAGCTGTATGTTACTTTAGAAATAAAACAGTGTGATGTTTATGGTTCAGCATTTCATGCTCTTTACACAATCTAATCAACCATGTTTGAATTAGTTGTTCATATCTACAATGATATTGAAAATTCTTACCCCATGTCATACAACCTGCAATAAGGCACTCTAAATATCCGCAAAAATATCCAAATATCAGAATAAGACCATTTCTATAATAGTTATAAGAGTTGTGACATTTAGGAATTCCATATACTCACTAAAATAACGTGAATTCTCATGTAATTAGGCCATTCTGAGTCAGTAGGAGAAAATTCCGATAATGAATCTGTGATAAAGTTGAGAATAATACTTTTTATAAATCACTTTACCTGAATGAGGGTCAGTAGAACGAGTACCCATTAGAATAGCTTTGATCTCAGGATATTTTACTTTCAGGTTCGATAACGCTGTCTGTATGGAACCGTATTCCTTAATGATTTCAAGATGATACCTAATATAAAGAAATGCAACCTTATGTGTTCATGCATGCAACAAACTCATATCAAACTTTAGCTAGAGAAAACGCCCTTAAATCAAAATGTAAATAAAGAGGAAATGCAGGTTATTAACAACCATTACTGCTGGATAGATCTAAAGTGAGTTATTGAAATTAGCACACATTCTAATTTTATCAGGACACCATATTAAAGGCTATAAAAGAAACATACATAGAGCTTTGCTGCAACCTGTTTATGTGTGCTTCATTAAGTTAAAACCTTAAACAAATTTGTTGTCTGACCACTCCAGCTAAGAGACAGCCAATAAATTGGTTTAGACTTTACCATGAGTGCTACAATGATGAATGTCATGCTTCAAAAGTTCTAGTTGTTCTGTTTTCTAATATTCTGTAAGTCACTCCAAAGTTTTTAACCTTTAAAACTGCATTGTATTTATAACAATAATAAAACAAATTTTTAAAATAAAAATTGTTCACAAAGAATGCTTGATTTGACTTTCGTGAGTATGGGAAAAACTTTCTTTGCATGGGTTCAACACATTCTGCTTGAGATGTTAATAGAAAGCAGGTGTCAAAATGGCTAGTGGGAATTCTTATATTATCATCACCCACACGAAACTCTTTGTATTGTAGAATCACTAACAGAAAGTGTTGCATCAAATCCATATTACTTGGATATAGGTTGTAATCTAATTGGATATTTCAAGCTTACTATTCAACTAAGAAAGAGATGAATTGTGTTTAGAGACAAACAAAAGATTATAATCATAAAAATCATCCTAAGATTTCCTTGAATAAATATTCCTAACGTTATTTTGAGGGTGCTATTGTTGCTGCAATACAGGACTGGAGGTTTGCTATCTCTAAAGACTAATAATTTGGCAAGGACTATTGTGCTGCTCACATAAAGACATTTTCTGTATATCTCAATCAGTAACAATCAAAAATTGAAAGTACTTGCTATAAAATAATGAAATTAATTGTGAAAGACATTGGCCATTACTTTTTGTAGGTTAATTTCATTTTCTGCAATCTTAAAAGTCACATATAACAATAGAATAAAAATCAACAAACCTATAGATACCACATTGCAAAAAAGATAACTTATTTTATAGTTATGGTCATGATAAAAGAAACAGATGAAGTTATAGCAGGAATAGGAAATGGACTGTTGAAACCATAGATCTCTCTACATGGATTCACACTGGGATTCTTATTAACAAAATACAGTATCATTGAGCATGGTGCTCAACATGCAGAAATGGCACCGGAAAAAAGGCCACCGCATTCAATACATTGTGATCCTTTCAAAACAACTTGACAATAGAATTGTTACGCTTATTTGAGCACCTACTTGCTGTTGTCAAGTCTTTTTCCAACTATCAATATGTCTAACTTTGTTATAAAGTGTTTCTAAAATAGAAAACCGGGAAGTAGCTGAACAGTCATTGTTCCATCATCTCCATCATCTTATTGTTTTCCAGGCCATCACAAATTCAGGCTACACCATCTTTCATTTGATTTTTCAAAATGTTTTTAATTACTTGTAGAATTATTTAAGGGTCAATTACACTCACACATACTCTAGTGTATAAAAGTTGTCATTTATACCAAATTTCTCAAAGACATAAATTGACCAAAGTTGAGGTACACTTTAATACTTGTGACCATTGTATAATATACACAAAGTTTGTCCTTAGAGACCAAGCATAGACTGAAATTAATAGGAACTTATAGAATTAGCTTTATAGTATGCAAATACAGTTTAAAGTAAAGCCAACATTAAAACAGGATGGCAGTTTTAAAACAGTCCTTAACACAACATACATATATATAAAAACAAACATATTTATACATGCACACATCCACACATCCATGCATGTATGTATGTATACACATACATACATGCATGCATGCATGCATGCATGCATACATACATACATACATACATACATACATACATACATACATACATAAATACATACAATTGTCATGACTTAATATGACAAAAAGGTTTATAATTACATAGTGAGTAAATCGATCAAAGGAAGAACATATGAGTACCACTGTAGTGCTGTAATGCCACACCTTCATTTAACATTTATAGTTTGGGACTGTATTTGAGAAGAAGGACTTGTCTTGCAAAAAATCAAACAAATGTTTACATATAAACAGTTACTACAAGACCATCTTGAGCAGGAACGTAACATTTGTATGGCCAAAGTAGCAACCATTTATGCATGAACATTCATACAAAAACCTTTTGTGAACAAGTATTTCTTTCTCAGGTATAAGATTTAGTTACATTATTATTATGTTTCCCACCATTGTTAGCCTGCTAATTAAAGTAAAGGAAAATTCAGAAACAACAGCATAATGTAGACCAAAAAAGTATATAGCAGGATTGAATAATGTAAGTAAATGCATTAATGGACTATGGATAGCCTACCTTGTGATGCAAGAGTCAATAAATTCATCAACTTCTGGAAATGAATGAGTAGGAACAACACACAATGCCTTAATATTGTGTCTTTCTTTTTTTTTAGTAATCAAAGCAACATATAGAGCTAACAAAACAGTGCAGTCTTTGCCTCCAGTAAATGCTACACACAAGTCCTCTGGTCTAAAGAAATAACCATCAATAGTAATCACATATAATACCAAAGATTCTTAAAGCAATTATTCTCCAGACATAATATTAGTCATTTTCAAAGACTTTAAATAATACTACTATTTCACTGACTCTATATACTGAATCATGTCCACATACATTTATATTGACAGAGGTCAAACTACTATACTTAATACTTGATATTGTATTCATAATAGCCACATTACTGTCAACGAAATATAAAATTAGATGGTGGCAATGCTCAACATCACAAGCACAAGTTCTTTATAATAGCAACAATCTGAAAATGTGAATAAAAAAGAGATAAGTGATTAGTGGAGCAAAATGGCTAGTTATGTTTATCATGGCAATTTACTGGAGCTCATGAAATTCATTTAATGAATACGTTTATGTTCCTTTCCTGCATGTACAGAGTATCAGTAACTATTATTAAACACTTATTTCAACTATTTAAATAATTATTTTAAAACATTTTATGTTGCCTTATAACTTGCTAATATAATATAGGACTGGCTTAGTCTATAACTTTTCACAAATCATTTGTTTAAATGCAACACTGCTACATACACATCTGCAGTTTACATATATTTATCAACGTCATAAATGGTCCCTACAATTCATTAGCTAAATACCTGTAAATTTCTAGTGCTTGTTCCATTATCCTCACAGATTCTTCAATTTTTACAAGCAAAGAGCTTGGGGCCAAGAGAAGCCTTTTGCCCATGAAATATTCGTCTAACCAACTAAGAGACTCTCTAATAAGAAACAAAACATTGCCACTAACACTTAAATCAACAAGTAGCAATTCAGGAACATGTAACTGTTCCTATGTGAGAAAGGTCTAGATTTTTTATTAAGTTGTACCACCAATAAATAAAATCTTATACAAAGCTAAAAGTATACATTTTGTAATGTTCCTTCCTGTAATAATGTGTGACTGATATCTCCTTTGAAGATTTTGGCTAACATTGCAAGTATCAATGAAGTACTTGGTGTATTACTACCAAGTTTCTTCTAGTCTTGTTTGCACTACCACTCTTTCCACTCAAAATTGCTTACAGACTGTTTCAATGATACTGTTAGAAAAGACAACTTCCCTAATATGAACTGAAGACTAGTGAACAGAGAAAGCCACAATAAATTTGCTACTTTAAGTTAAATGATTAACTCATATGCTCAACATTGAAGTAATCATCGTTTTGAACTTAGCATCTACAGACTAGTGCCTTTACTAAAACTTGTAACATGATACCTGTAAAAAAGAAATCAATTTGACTCGGGCATAGAGACCCTTAGCCTGTCTAAGATATTACATACATACAATTTAATATGTATTATTGTTACCATAGCCCTGACATTATAAAATGCTACTTTATTATGGGGTGCCATTTGTGTCAAAATTGATTTACTTTTAATGCTCATTATTCACTAAATAAATCGTGATTTACTAAATAATGCATGATCTATTAAATAAATAAAGAGTTATTTAATAAATAATGACTTATAACCAATTGTGTCAAAATTGGACAATTATCATGATTTATTAAATAATGTATGATTTACTAAATAATGCATGATGTATGACATATCATGATAATTTTCCAGTTTTGACAGAAACAGCGCCCCATAGTTTATCAGTAATTTCTATAAAAACAAAGTGTTTATGTTCCTCTGAGAGAAAAGTAAAATCTAATGCAAAATTTCGTGACATTTTTGGTGCCAGGGTGGGAGTTCTATCTGAATTCTGGTAGGATTCAAGGCTTACTACACCAGAGAGAGGAGTACAGGGATTTAGTTATGAGGAGTTGAAAGTCAGGAATACCTGAAGTCTCACAACAGGGAGAGCATTAGCAAAACACAGCTCTTAGAGTCGATTATGAAGATGTATGAGGCAAACTGAAATGCAGAGGAAGTCTCAGTAGTGGAGATACAAAAAGAATGGATGATATAACAAGAAGACTGAAGACAATTGAAGGACTTGAGTGAAGCCACCAAGAACTACATTGCAAAAGCTGTCAAAGCAACAACAATATTGAAAGTTATCTCAATATGTTCAAGAGAATAGCTGTACAACAAGAATGGGTCAAGAAGAATAAGGATGAAGAATGGTCGGGAGAGACAGAAGAGGAACTCCTGTATGCAACTATTTTTTACAAACAAAGAACGTATTAAGGAGATGAGAGTGATCTAGTCAGTGAGAAAACCCTTCAGGCTTAGCAGAAGCAGAAACATAAAAGACACTGATAAAAATTCAACATACTTGCACTGGAGAGGAAGTCCATCTACAAGTTCCCATGCAAAAGGAACAAGCTAGAGTTTGAATGGAAACGGGCTTACAAGTCACAAGATTAGTCCAGTTGGATATGAAGTGAATATCCAAGAAAATGGAGTCCCTCCAGAGATACTGTATCTCTTCTAGCTACCATTATACAGTCGACAAATGCAGAGGAAGACTACTCACTAGAGTCTGTCATGAATGGATTAGAGAAAACATGACATCTTCATTACATTACAGCAGAGAGATATAGATGGAATACTGGAAGAGTATCCAGAAATAACAAGAGTCCTTGGTTGAACAAGTGTTAAATTCAATGCCTACCTGATGGCTTACGTTGAGGATATTCTTGAACCCGTTACTCTGGACCTTGCCACAGGTTACTGGTAGATTTCCCTCTCTGAAGAAGCTCAAGAGAAATCAACTTTGACAAGTCCATTTAGCCTTTTTGAATTTGCCATCAACGTTGAAGGACATTGAATTGAATATCCTGATGAAGTGCCGTGGAATTCCAAGTGTGAAAAGCATACTTCAGTCCACAGTCCCAAAAATACACAAACTGGATGCTCCATTAAGACCTATAGTCTCCTTCTATTCTTCTCCCACTTACCATCTATCAAAACATCTCTCTCTTATCCTATCTCCCCTGGTTGGAAACAGCATCTCGCGTGTAAGAAATTCCTGTGACTTTGTTACATCACACCAATTGAAAGATGAGATCATGGTATCTTTCGATGTTGTTTCTCTTTTCACCAAAGTTCCAACTAAGTTAGCAATCCAGGTGGCCAGGCAAAGATTGGAAGAAGATGCTAATCTAACAGACAGGACAACTCTTTCCATCGACAACATCATTTGCTTATTGGAATTCTGCTTAGATGCCACCTATTTCTCATTCAGAGGCAAGTACTATAAGCAAATTTTCGGTACAGCGATGGGCTCTCCTGTTTCTGTAACTGTAGCAAATATGGTGATGGAAAATGTTGAACAGAGAGCCTTATCCTCCTTTGATTACAAGCTTATATTTTGGAAACGATATGTTGATGACACCTTCGCAGCATTACCAGCGAGCATTGTTCACCGTTTTCACAAACACCTTAACTCTATAGAACCCTCCATACAATTCACTGTTGAAATAGAAGAAAACGGCCGCCTCCCATTTTTAGATGTTTTGATCACTAGAGATGATGATGGAACCCTATGTTCCTCTGTCTATCGGAAGAAGACTCACACTGATCAATACCTACAGTATTCTTCCCACCACCCCTCCTCCCATAAGCAGTCTGTTGCTCGCACATTATTCACTAGAGCCTCTACACACTCCTCTAGCCTTGTACAAAGAGCTGAGGAGGAGACCCACATTATAGAGGCTCTACACAATAATGGTTACCCCAACACATTCATCATGGATTGTCACAAGAAAGTACGACAGAAGAGACCCACACCATCACTGTTGTCTAATTCCACCATCTCTGACACTCCCCCTCCAATTAGGGTAACCATTCCCTATGTGCAAGGACAGTCTGAAGCCATCAGGAGGATTCTAAGATCTCTGGATATACAAGTAATCTTTAGACCTCTTACTACTCTAAGAAGAATAATATCTAGGCCTAAAGATCCTTTACCTGTTTCTTCACAAACAGGAGTGGTATATTATATATCTTGCCAAGATTGCAGTTCTTCTTACGTCGGCCAGACAGGTCGAAGTCTACAACAACACATCAAAGAACACCAAAGAGCAGTACAACAACAGAATACATCCACCAATGCTCTAGCAGAGCATGCCTGGCATAAGGGCCACAAAATCAACTGGGATAATCCCACCATCCTAGCTCACCACCCATACCTTATGCAAAGATGCATCCTGGAATCTTGGCACATTCACCATCATAAAGGTACCATTAATAGAGAGCAGGGCCCCATCCCTCAAATCTACCTCACGCTTCAAAAGAAAGTGCACGAGCCACACCCCACCCACGTGCATCCTTTCCTGGTACGCCGGTATGAACAACATCATCTCATGGGATGCCTACCAACTATGAAAAAGACGCTAACCTTTGAACCTACTGTAGAGTATAAATAGGACTGTTTTTCATGCATGCATTTATTATTATATAGCCACTGATGATGACAGTTGAACTAACTGTCAAAACATTTGGCAAAGAAAATTATTTTGTTTGGTGAAAGATCAAAAAAATGAACATTACTATGCTACATGATTATTTGTGTTCTTTGTATCTGAACTATCTCTATATGGTAATCATAAGCAATAGTTGACTACAGGTATATAATAATTTAATATACTTGGGTGCATTGTACCGTATATCAGGAAACTTTCATGTCGGGATATTTTTGCGAATTGGTGAAATTGTGGCTTTTCACGAATATAAATTTTGCGAATTTACAACATGTTTCCACCCACTTGCAATTATTACCGTTTGACCACACCCTAAACACGTTTTCTCAGGCTTGCACTCGACAATGGAGACGTTGGAAATAGACTCCTGATACCATGTTTATAAAGAGGTGTGGACGTCCAATGGAGAAGACGGAACTTTAGTTGATAGTTGTCCCAAAGGACCAGGTAGAGGAAAACATTCTTCCTTCTTGAAATATTTAAAGAGAGTCATGTGGTTACTATTAGTTTTACTAACTATTTGCCATACCCATAATCGAATTTTCTGCGCAACCATTTACCACGCCCATAATTGTAAGAAATTGGCGAGGGATATTTTTACGATATAGTTTAATTCGTGAAATTCGCAAAAATTTAGCAACGCAAATGTTTCCCAATATACAGTATATCAGTAGCACTATACCTTGCTCTATACATATTAATTTAATAATTTAAATATTTGAGTGCACAATATCAGTATCAACATACATACCTTGCTTTACATTCATTTTGCAAAGAATAGTTACTTTGCGTAGTCAAAATATAGTCAGGAGATAATTTTAATAGTAAAGAAGAATAGGCTTTTTCAATAAGAGCAGTGTCTTGGCCTTCAAGGGTTACCTTTACACGGTATGCAACACTGGAAGGAAGATATATTACTGCATGCAAATTAAAACTAACATATATCACCTTTCTGAATCATCAGGGTATGACCCAATTTGTACAGTATGATACTCTTCCTGAAGATGTTTAAGTGGAGCAGCAAGTTTGTCCTCATCAATTTCAAAAAACACATTTTTCAAAAAGAACTGACAATGGTTTTCAATAACGAAAAAATGCTATAATACACATAAAATACACAGAATTATCTACCTACAAAACCTAGTATATTAGTATCTGAGTATGCACATCTTTATGTGGACATAATTGGAATTGCCATGCGTGCTTATAATAGTTGCATCCTCACTAAGTGCAACACAAAGAACACAAACAAAGAAACTCCTTTTGTCCTATAACATGTCATTCCATCATCATGTACATTAAAAGAGTACTAAGTTGTTTTCATAATCTATAAGCTGTGTATTATGAATATTAACCAGGTTGAAACAGTCAAACTGTGATAATCATAATGAATTGCAATGAAGACAAAGGTTTATCTATTTTCTGTACTAATTAATTAGGCACTGGCAAAAGGTTCTATTAACAATAGCATGTAAAATAGCACTCATGAAAGGGGTGGTTAAATTAAAGGGCATTAATAACAAAAGTTAAATTTTACTATCTAGCGATAGATCAGGAAAAAAGGGTTACCCTGTTGCACATGTAGGATCAAATCTCTCTTTTAATAAACAAAATTTATAAATAGCTACCTTTAACTTTTTATTGATTTAGAGTCATTGAAGAGAGGCTTCCAATTAAGCTAAAAGTATCATTAAAGTAATTATATATCATTCATAATATACTAGAATTGTGAATAATAAAAAATTGGCTGATAACACTCTTTAATCGTCATCAATGTGGCCCATTTAGGCTGCTTTCAATGAAATTCTTGATAATCTACTTAATACAATATACATATCTTAAGCATACTTACTTTAAACATCTCGAAAGTGTCTTGTAAAGCAGAAGGTAAACCAGGAAATGCATACACATTGTTGACAACAACAAGAGGGAAAATGATTCGTTTATCATTGGTATACACTCTAGCAGACTTTGCTACCTAAACAATAATAACACTATAATACAATCAATATGTAATACAAACAATAGTTTAGAAAGCAATTAATAATTTCTTGTACTGCAGTGCTTAAAATGTAGAGATAACTAATAAAGTGATCTTATTTTTAATGGACTTAATGGGTTATAAAACTCATTTATAAAACCTTAGAGGGTTTACAAACATTTGCATTTCAATTTCCAGTGTATTCAGGTTTTGGCTTGGTCAGAAACCATTACTTACAAAGAAAAAGGGCAAATAGCCTTAAAGCTTTGCCTTTTGTCATATTGCTAAACCAAACTAGATCACAAACAGTAAGATATTTTCAACACAAAACTGTCATTTAAAGGGGAGTGCAGTGGTGTATTGTAAAATGGACTTGAACATGATATGAATAAACCAGCAGCCACAGTTGCAGTCTGATTAATAATTATTAGTAGTTATTACAAATTGTTCAATAACAATAACAATTAGCAAGAGTCAAAGTTATCTCTAATACAAGAGTTTGTCTCAAAATAGTGGAAAAAAGCATACATCAATTGCTTATATTCCATTTGAATGTGGCACCAGTAATACAAACACATGAGATCAATGACCATACAAAATACCCCAAAGAAGTCCACATATCAAAAAATGCCCACATTAGTAGTCAGCAAACATTATGGCAGTTTCATGAGCCTAAACAATAGTATGGCACAAAGAGAAACTTATTATACAAGGTATAATGTATAATATTTGCAGCATAACAATTTCATACATCTAAGGTGCTGTTTATGACATCAGTTTTATACCAAAAACTGGAGTTAATGAGACATACAATTTTTCAAGACATAGCATGAGAAATAATGTTAAGTACAAAAGTCAACAATAAACATTAAAAACTATACATGTATGTATAAAAAGACTCAGCATAGTTTAGGACTACATTTTACTTTAGCATGAACACTATCCCTACCAAATGAAATGCCCTTTTGTACAGTAGGTCTTCATCATATACATGTTTAACAATTTGCTTTTTTTGCTCAGCAAAAAAAGAGATCTTTAGAAGTACTTTATGTCAATTTAGGTAGCTAATCTATCAAAGCAACAGGCAAAAAGAATAACTCAATATCAAAACACTAAACAGTCAAAAGTGAAGTGATTGACGTCATCACATTTAGAAGCTACATTTGCTTCTGCAAAACCAACAAAATTATACCCAATAGTACATTCATGGTTGGTTTCTCACAATATAAAACAGTTAAGTCATCAATAACAAAGTTACTAAAATCTTACTTAGTTATAAATGGATTTGCCTTCAGTCTCTGCCCAAAATGCATCCTAATTAAAAATACAGAAACTAAAGCCGAGAACTGTCCAGAAGATTACAAGTAAATAGATGTGAAGATTAATCTAATAACTAGCAGAACATGAAGTACATACTTTATAATATGTCAGTGCCTAAGTCCAAGTACATAAAACCTACAAATACAACACCTCTTGTCTATCAATTTACATCTACACAAACAAAATAGAATCAATAACAAATGTATCATTCCTATATAATAGCACACAAAAGGAATCAAAATGGTATTTCTTTAGTTGGTATCTATATAAGATTTTGCATATATATTTCTCTACA
Organism: Xestospongia muta; assembly: GCA_963693285.1. Lineage (NCBI taxonomy): Eukaryota > Metazoa > Porifera > Demospongiae > Haplosclerida > Petrosiidae > Xestospongia > Xestospongia muta. The sequence goes on along the minus strand of OY848929.1, from coordinate 3,525,818 downwards.
AACAGATGTGATGTATGAATTCTTGTGTCAAAATTTTTCGACAACACAAATTTAGTACTAATAGCATAAACTTCATATACATTTGCATAAGAGCATGCAACAAGTTATAATCTTGTCATCAATGAAAAACTACATGACTAGCAACTAGTTTGCAAAATATCAAAGTGCCAACAGGTCATAATAGGTAATATATCTTGAGCAAGCATAAATATATCACTAGCATCATGAATTGCTGATCATGATAAATTTGATAGAGAAGTTTATGTCCTTTTCTTCTATAAAATATATAATATGTATAATAAAGTCTTGTTGTATATCAGGAATATTAGACCTTCACCCTAGATATCAGCTGAAGGATAGCCAGGGGCTAATATCCCAGGGTTGAGGTCTGACATACCGCTATACACCTCAAAGCAACAGTCTATATATTATAAACGTATGACAAGATTCATAGCCATACATATTGTATTGGAGTGTCAGTTCTATATAATGCATAGAGATCTCTTGGCATGTTAACATTTGAAAATTTTATACCTGAAAGCTTCATAGCTAGTTCTTTCATCATAAATATCAAAGCAACAGATTTACACAGAACTGAAGACAAGCTTTATCAGTTCTGTCATTGTTGGTGGGTCTATAAATGTTATAAACTTGCCAACCTGAGAATTTAAAAGACTGTTGCTGGGCAGCCACATACTATATTCTTACATCAGAATACCTATAGGATGTCCTATACTGTCCATAATTCCACAGTCCTATATATCGACATTAAGATGGAACTGTGGGCTTCCTAAGGAATTCTGATAACAAATCTGGACAATGACTGTATTATGGAGTATAGCAGTGAGTTACAATGACAAGTTATATCAGATATATCCCACTTCATCGATCTATGTGTTCTATAAAGTATAAACCTGCCAACTAAGGATTTTGTATATATGTGTGTACGTGTGGTTCAGAGGTCTGTGCAAACCTGGCAACAAAAGAATTTATAAGATATTACCCAAGGATCTTTACAAAATCCCAAGTTGTCAGGTTCATATAACACCTTTAGACTGATGAACCAAGATACACATGATATAACTTATCAACAGACTCATACTAACATGCCATTATCACTCCATAAATAGCACATGGCAATCAAGCAATATTCTTTTAAAATCACAAGTTGGCAGATTTATGTAATGTTCATGGACTCATCAACAATGACAGAAAGGGCAGTGTTCATAGTACTTGCCACTGTGATGTTTTGAAGAACAAACTTTCAAATCTTCAAATATAGACCTGCACACATTATGCATGTGTGTGTGTGTGTGTGCATCTGTTATATATATCACAGTACAGTGGTCTATTATAAACCTGGCAATCAGGGAATTTCAAAAGATACCACCAAGGACTATAATAGCACATGGCCATCAACCAATAGCCTTTTAATCCTAAATTTAGCAGATTTTTTCTTCTCAAGACAGCTGGTTTATAATGCATATGGACCTGTCAACAATAACTGAACTGATAACACTTGTAATCAGATCCATATAAACCTGTGACTATGACTATTATGATATCAAAATAGCTATTCAAGTTTTCATGTTCTATACTTTAAAATATAAACCTGCAAGGAGTTCTATATAGCATTATATAGAACCAGCACTCCAATTTGAAACGTATCGGCTACAAGTCACAATATCATGATCTCTCTATAAATCACTGGAAACAAAGTCATACTTTAGACCTGCCCAGATACATTCACTTCTTCTTATACCAACCAAGCAACATCCGAACCTTGAGCTATGGCTAGAGTAGCCGAGTCATACAAGATACCTAAATATCTCATGCTGAGCCATTCTCATTATTTTTCCAAATCACTACATAGACATCAAGAAGTTTTGGCCCTGAAGCCTCTGCATTTCTTTACGAACTTGGTTGAAGTTTTAAAAATACAATAGATGATGAACATTTATGAAGCCATTTATTCCAAAGGTTATCCATAGTCATCCAAACAGGCAACGCCTCCGGTGTCCTTAGATCTGCCAGAGTAGTTGCTACAGATGCTGGGGACCCATCGTTTAGACATTTTGACTAAAATTTTTCAATTGATGTGATTACTTTATTTATTATTATTTTTTATTTTTTGCCTTTATGCCTACCCTTTTTATATACCTACTCTGACTGTACATTGATTGTTTATATCGATAGATAGGTAGATAAATAAATAGATTGATAGATGTACCATGTATTACAATAACATGCTTCACCATGCATTTTGAAAAGAAATGTTCTACGTAAGGTATACACTGTAAAATCAAAATTAGCTACGCCACTGACTGACATATTTATGTCATACTAATATTTTACTTAGTATTAAAGACTACCCATGATGGGAATTTTTTGCACTGACTTTTGAGTTTTCAGAATTATCATCACTATATCTTTTTTATTGTGCTTCTTTTATACTTGTGGAAGGTTCAAATGTCATTTGTAGAAATAGACAAATATTCTACAGTACTAAATTCAACACCAGTTCCTTCACAATTATGACTACAGAAATAACTTAACACTTGAAAAGTATCTAAGAAGCATATACATGTATTCATAGACAAATACATAAAAGGTCAAGACTGGTACTCAACCAAAATAAAATAAAATAAAATAAAATTAACCATATGTATAAACAAGATTACACTCACCATTGTCATCTTTAACAAAGAATGATCATCAGGTGGAGGTTTATCTTCATTGAAAAGCAATTGCAAAAGACTAGGATGAGAACACACATCTTCTTTGAATGCTTTTGCTATTCCTGAAAGGACAAGTGGAAAGCTTATACTACCATTTCTACTGTAGTCTTGGAAAATATACTTGTACAGCCATCCCCACATTTCATGACCTTTATGGAAATCATTATGTACTTGTTATTATTTAATTCTCAGAAAAGAAGGGTTAGTCTACCCATCAAGTGTACTTAATTAATGCAATGAATAAACATGAATATGCTTAAAGTCAACATGTGCACCCAAGCGTATTATTAAATGGACATTAGGGCAGTATACTGCAATTCCAAATGCTACTGTGGGTATTTCTATGTGTAGCTATAGTGGCGAAGAGCTGGTAATATTTGCTATTATTTAATCTTTAACTTCAGTGTCAGTTTCTGAAGAATCCACAAATTCGCAGCCCATATTCCTTTAAAAACGTAGAGTTTGCCACAATTTTTTTAGTTTTTAGAAAAGATCTTTAATCTTAAAGCAATGCTACTCTATGCACAGTTTTCAAAATGGGCTTAAAATGTTGTCAGAATTTTGTTTATCTCAAGAATAGTGTACTTAAGGTTAAATTTATCTGGAGAACATAACAATTAAGAATGGTGCAATCATATCCAATGAGCTTGCTACTTCTTCTCGTAAATGGCGTGTAAATGTGGCTGTTAAAGCCATGTTCACGTTAGACATTAAACATCTTTACCAATTCTTGAATAGGCTTGTCTGAAAGTTAGTCCCATTAAATCACACAATGTGCTTCATCTATAATAAAGTCAACTAGACATCTTTTATAAATTACACATCTAAATGAAGTTCTCCATTTGCAATAACTAACTCTGGTTTATAAAACTATGCTATAAAGTCCTTTGTTAACAGCATTTTGACATCAGCTTCTGACTCCATATCAACATATCCTAAACAAACACCACATCTGTTTAAAATATTAACTTAGTCCCCAATAAGGGCAGTTAGAGAACCAACTACCACAATTATGGAGCTCTCTTCAGTCAGCTTATTGTGAAGATCAAAGCAGCTGCAATGCAAGCAAAACAGGCCATCTTTCCATAGCAAGTTGATGGAACATTGAACATTTCCCCTTAAGTATTTTGTAATACATTATGCCTGTTCTTCTTTAATGCTAATATTAATATTAAAGCCTTTCTTCTGCTTATGAAATGGCTGCATTTATACCTTTGACTAGCACACATGTTAGTTATACAAGATTGGAAGTTGTAGGTATCTAAAGTAGTTTTCACATTGTAATACTGGTTAAAAATAATATGTGAAAGGTGAATTAAGACAGATAGTTCTAAAAGTGACTGTTATCAATTTTTTCTTAGCTGTCACGCAGACACAGAGTAATCCAGCATACCTTAATTAAAAAATGAATAGCAGAAGTGATTGCCATTGACTGTCTATGCCATACATAGAAAGTACGTATTTGATATGTAGACTGTCAAATAACCATTAATAGAACAGGAACAATAAGAAGACTATAGAAGCATCATGTCATCAATTTGAAACTATTAATGACATATGGATACTTGTACGTACATGGACCAAATGATTGTTTTCCTTTTTGACCTCATATTTCATTAAAAATCTTTTAAAACATGTCAAAAGTGAAACTAATAAAACAAATGATGGTTAATGACAAATTGATCTTGTCAATATGTCGACCATCACTTCTAATACACTAATGCAGCTTGTCTAAACCTCTGTAGACATTAATATATATATCAGTGGTTGCACTGACTATGCAAATAGAGATTTTTCCAAGCATTTTCATCCACCATTGATTGTGAACAGTTACCAGAATGATAACATGCAGTAATCACAATCAAATAATACACAATGAAGGAACAATGATTATTAAATCATTCATCTGATGAAATTTATGCTGATATTATATTTATACTTTCCACACCATAACTCACATTTAAGCTCTCAGCATGTCAATGAACTATTGACATGAATGAGGGTGTCCATTTCTAGCTCTATAATAAATTAATTTTGTTATATAAGGCTTAACTAACAACAGGGATGGCAACAGGGATGGCAACAAAGATGGTGTTAAAGCTTTTTATTACTCCAGAGAAGAAACAAATGCAGCAAAAGTTTTAACCAAATTGATACTTAACAAATAACATGAGCACTATGATTACATTTTATTTTCAAAATTTGGAATTAACTTCTTAACTGTTTATTGATGAAATTTGCTTTCATAATCTCACAGAGCTGAATCACAGGACTTATGGAACTCATTTTGCAATCTCTGCAGTCTGGACAATCACTACCTGGAAGAGTGGTTTCTTTTATTAATGATCATTTTTAATTGAAAGTAAAATATTGAAGTCTTTGTCAATATTTTTTTCCAACTACAATTAACACAGCTGATGCCCCCTTAACTGATAAGGTTCAAGAAATTTTTTATTTGCTTAAAATAATAGGTACTCTGATAAAATTTTTCATTTGCTTAAAATAAAAGGTACTTGAATCAGGGTTATGTTTTTGAAAGCAACTAACTGGTCATGAAGAACAAAGTTGTTACCAAAACAAAGTATTATTATCATCATCTATACCCTAGCTCTATAAAGAACTCAAAAAGCAAACAGAAAACAAACTTATGAAATCCTATTTATATATATCATACAATAACTGATGCGAAAACTAGAAACAATGAAAACGACAGAATTTTAAAATCAAATGTAGGGATATAATCAAACCAGCGTATAAGAATGCTATCTATACATAGTAACCACAAATAATAGATTATATATATCACTTTATTTGCATCGACAATTTAAGTATACTGCTCTTTAGGTATTGTAAAAACCATGTGCTTGAGCAATTAGGAGTTTAATAAACACCTAATTCATTTGCTGTAAATTGGGACAAACTATAGTGTGATAGAATAAATTTAACAGCCATTACTCTTAGCAACTTCCTACATAGTGTGCAAAGTAACTAACAGACCTTGAATTTTCTTAGTTATACTAACCTTCCATTGTTACATCATCATGCGTTGGACCTACTCCACCACAGGTAAGAACAAAATCAAACTGACTAGAAAATTCGTTAACTTCTTTAGCGATTCCATTAAGACAATCTCCTACAACTGATATCTAGTATATGTGTAATGAAGTGTTATGCATTCATATATAGATACCTTGACTACTCTTATCCCTAAAGACCACAGTTCCTTGCACAAATAATTAGAGTTAATATCTTGAACATGACCTTTAAGTATTTCATCACCTATAACTGTTTTAAAGATATGTAATATTTTCATGGTGACTTCAAATAGCTATCTTTAACACTTGTGTTAATCTTCTCAAATAAAGAATGCACATAAGCTTCACAAGCTTGTGTTTTTCTCTTGATAGTATTCCTAATAATTAATATAATGGTGTTACCACTCAAATTTGATATTGATATATACTTCATTATATATAATTAAATACACAGTGCTTTGCTCATCTGCATGAACATGGAGCAAGTTTGGTTTGAAAGGTGGCACTTTTTATCTAATAACACAAAGCTCTTTCATACGTCCTTTAAATTCTCTTTTATTGTGCATGTATGCAGGATGATGTTCTTCCTACAAACCCAGAAGTTGCAATAAAATTGTAAGTCATAACAGAGTTCTTCATATTACAAGTCACTAGAATCATTGGAATAGCATTATAGTACTCATAATAGTCTGAATATCATTACTATTCATTTAAAACATAATAAAGTTTTCTAAAGTGTATGTGTGCACATGTCAAGATACTTCACAAATTGTGTACCTTTGCACCTAGTCCACTCCATATGTCAGGTTGTTCTAAGTTTGTTTTGGAAAGTGTGTACATGTATATTTATATATGCCTAATTTCACAGTATTAATATAATAATGATCATATGCAACTTTGAGAGCAACAGATGAAATTAATCCGCAAAAAGTAACTGCTAAAAATCAACCCGCAAAAATGAAATTAACCCGCAAAAAGTAACTGCTAAACATCAAAATGAATATTAATCTTATTACTACGAGTGCTTTGAATTGGGCATGACTGATCAAAGTTTTTATAACTGTAACTCAAAGAAACATCTTTGAACCATTCCATAGGTTTTGGCAACCTTCCAATCCTAAACTATAGCAATATTCAAGTCACTTACAGCACAATAATACCATCAAAATAATATTGTGATGATTTTTATAATTGTAATCTTGTTTAAAATGAATTCTCTGTTCTTACATCATCACACCAGAATAAGCAGTTTGGTAAACCTGTAAGCTAACATACATTAAGTTACCATAGTAGGTAAGTTTCTCATAAATATTTTCCTTAAACTACTTAAGAAGAGATGTACAATACTCTTGTTTTGTTAGAATTGACATTCTGAACCTTACAAACAGCTATGGTTAGAAACGTTAGTCATATCCAGTTATATGTAGCATGGTACTGTTGGACTTTGAGTCCACCAGATATTGATTATCAGCTTTCGTGTAATATACCTACTGAATATATAGAAAACACTGTCAAATGTCATTAATCAATGCTCTAACAAGAAAATTACTACAAAAAGTTAAAGAAACAGAAAGATCTCCTTCTTCAAATAAGAAAGTCAGGATATATATCAAAAAAGTTGAGTCATCACCAGATATTTTACACAAACTGGTAGAGCAGTCTTTAAGATGCCATGCACTTTTCTATAACTTCATATACACTCTTTTTAATCCTTTCTATGCTCTATCAGATAAAACGTAGCCTTTTAACAAGCAAAAGGACAGCAAAAAAGCTATTTTAAAATCTCCACAGCTCCATTTCAAATTGAGGATCACTCATTTCATGACTGTATTCAGACAGTCCCAGGGAACGAAATTAGTCAACTCATTTATGTTTACAAACTTTGGCTTGTCTCATAAATAGTTACTAATAGAATAGTTTTTCATCATATACAAATTGAATACTGATTTGAAAAAAATTCAAAGTGATATATGACGTTCGTATTGCAAAGTAACAGCTTATGAATATTTAATTACTATGGTAGATACCAAAAAGGAAGGAATAACCCAGCTGACTATAATTATTAAAAAAAGGTCCATGTAGCTAAAATACTTACTTTCCATTTTAATAACATGAATGACATTAAAGTCGACTTACACTAAGGTAAACAGAGGTAGGTAGAAAGGGATATCTAAAGACATGACACCTCTCAGTGCAAGTATTAAACTCACCGATAATTCCAGCTGTAGGTGGTAGGAGTAACGCCATCAGGGTCACTAACTGCTCTAAAATACGTCAATCTTTACCAATAACACGTCGTGATTAAGACAGAAACAGGATTGTACTGTTACTGTTAGTCCTAATGCTTAAAATTCATAAATTTATTGGTTGATCACGTGAATCCTGTAATCGATGTTGTAAGGCTGCCAGGCTTAGTGTAGCTAGCTTGCGCACAATGACGTTATACATCTTATCTAACTCTCAATTTAACTAATGCCACATTTTGTCTAAAATTTAAAGTGATTCAAATTCAAACTAAGATTAAATTAATACTATGTATTGTAGCAGTAATTTAAATTGAAACCTAACAGTCAAAATGTCACTCCTGCAGGCTGCTTCTTGGTGTAACTTGACTGATGATGTAGAACTTGTCCTCTGATGACATCACTATGTGTCATAGAGTTAATAATGTTAGGTTTGGTTTTTGGTTTAGGTGATGTCATCAATATGTTGACATCACTCTGTGTCATTTCATAATGATGTCGTCATAGTCAAGTTACACCAAGAACCACCCCTCCTGCAAGAAATTAATTATAAACTGGATAAACGTCAATTCTGGTGGTGGTAGTGCCTATATATATATATTGGTTTTTGTATTACTGTTGAGTTAACTCAGTACAATACTAAAATACAGGCCTCATTTTAATACCACAACACAGTCCTCATTGATTAGTATTGCAACAAAGTTGAATTTGAAGGCAGCATGTTGTAGGTTAAAAAAGTTAATTATTAATGGATGGGCAAGTGTTGCATGGTGCTGTTTGCCTATACAAGACAGCTTTATTCGATAATAATAATAATAATAATAACAACAATGACAATTGACCACCCATAGCGGAAAGAACTCTGAAATAATAATACTATCAACAATAATGATAATAATAACTTATCTTAAAAGATCTATACGTATATTTTCTGTTATTGTATAATAATGATGATGATGATGATGATGATGATGATGATAATTATTATTATTATTATTATTATTATTATTATTATTGGTTGCCTCAGACTGAGGCGTTGTTTGATATAAGAGTTATAGATACTGACGTCCAGTCTTATAGTGATCATTCACCAAAAGAAGTGTTGAGACCAGCTGAGGGAGAAAAAAAGAAAAATATATGGCTGCGTGTGAGGCACGTCTTGCGCTGTTTACACCAATTTGCTGCTCGGTTGATGGTATGTTTGGTAATGAAGCTGATGTCTTTTGAAAAGAGATAATGAGAGTCTCTGTTATCTAAATGGGGGAAATCTTATAGCGAAATAATGGGATGGGTGAGAACTAGAATGTTATTTGCCATCTTGAGATCATCCATACTTTGTTTAAGAGGGTCTCGTACAAAGTGGAGGTTCCTTGGACTTGAAGATGGAGCATCAATTGGCTTATCAATGAACTAAGTGTTTTTTGTTGTTGCTGTTGTTGTTGTTGTTGTTTTTTTGCTTTTTCTCAATCCTTATTAATTCTTGTTTTCTTGATTCTTCTGTTGTCATTTATTGTTGTTGTTGCTATAGTTATAATAATAATAATAATAATAATAATAACAAAGATCATACCCTTGTGAATGTCAGGGCCTAGCTTGTTGGAAAGGGCAGCTGCATTATCCGTGTTATACTTCCTCTTTTCTCCTTGAATAGAGGGTTTGATTATTCCCAGCTACAGTCCACCAGGTTTGAAGATGTTGATTGGTTGTTAATAAGTATGATGAGGGGGCCACAGATCGAATTTGAGAAAGAAAATTGTGCTGATGCAAAAGTAGCTAGTTTCTGTAATCCCAGACCATCCAGGTGATTTGGTAAGGCCAAAGGCCCTGTTCAAATTTTCCATATGGGCAGTTAGGGAGGGAATAAATTTCATTCGTAGTGTCTCTTCCAAAGGTTGGAGGGTTTCTAACAGAAAGGGTGCCAAGATATCTGTAATCCGAAAGATGTCCAATGTGACATTACTTCGTGAATGAAGGTTGTATAAGCAGGATGAGGATAGGACTTAGCAATGGAGCTCAGGAAGTTAAGCTCTCCACACCAAAGACTGATCTTATTTTCGGCAACTTGTCTTATGAAATTATGGGATGCAGTAGCAACTACAAGACATTGAAACCCATCTGAACTGATCTGTATCCCAGAACCAGCAAAGATCCTCTTTGCCTCAGAGAAGAAGCCAGGTTTTACAAGTAAGTGAGTCTTCCAATAGTAGGAAAGTAACCATATTACAATGTTAGATGGGTGTGGCTTACGTAGACGAACACACAGCATTGATTGTACGTCCGGATTGGCGACGCCCATGCATTGCCGGAACACTCCTTTTCCTACAATGACAACCTGTTGTATACCTTGTAATAATGAGAAAATAGAGCAGTTGCACGGAAGTAGGCGGAGCATCCGGTCGCCCGTATTGGCATAGATAGTATAGACTACGTAACCGGGATTGGAAACGCCCACGCACTTCCGGTACACTCCTTGTCATCTTTATCTGACAAGCACAAACGGTATAATATATGTAAACTATGGCCTGTTTCTTCTGAAACTAGCGTGTAGTATTTTTGGAATCTTTTCTTTAATTAAGTGTTAGTTTATAATAAATATTTATTAGTGTTAGATAGTGCAGACCTCCTGTTAAATGGTGTTCTAGGTCTGAAAACAGGGAGATTGTATCAACTTTTGCAATCAGCCTAATACATGACCTGTCATCCACTCTTGAACAAGATAATTGTAAGAATATGACAACAAGAAGGGAGAGAATATGGGGAAGATACCCCGACATCAGGACGTCAGAGCACTTTAGGTCTACATGGTGTAGTTTCATTCAAGCATTGATTAGTTGTTCAAACAATCCTGTCGTGTATCAGTACATTACTGATCAAATATTTAGTGGCATAATTATCCTAGTCACTAGTACTAATTCCTATAAAAGATCTATTATATTAGCCTGTGCTTTCTATAGTACAGTCTGAATTTTGTTTTACCATTTGAAAGGAAAATATTTATTAATAATTATTTTAGTGTACTATACTTAATTTTTGTACTGAATATGTACGAGTATTTTGTATCTTACATAACTGTGACAGGAGATTGCTAAAGCAAATTATAACAAGCTAAACCAACACAGCAATCCTTCATCTTCAGATAAAAGGTTGTAATTTATGTCTACATAGTTTAAAACAATGGCTATAGTCCCAAAAGTGCACCTCTATCTTATGTTGTTTTAGTGTTTTCCATAAGAATAGCGCGACTTTACTTAGAAAGAACAGTCTAAACCAACGTGTTCTTATTTGTTCTAAATATTTCGTCCTAAATCTTTTAGTAATAACAATGCTGTAAGATGAAAGAGCTACAAAAGTATTTTTAGTGCTATTTTCATCGTAAAATAAGTAATTTAAAAGTGAATGCCTGTGTTATTAACTTCTTTTAATAATAGAACATAAAGAAAATTATATAGTCAATGTTTTGATAAATAAAAATCACATTAATGTCTTCATAGAGTAATATAATACTGGTAAGAGTATGTCCAGTTTACAATGTCAGGTAATAAAAATTAATTGATTTCTTTGGACACGGAGTGCGTTTTCGAATGTTCATTCAGTTCTATGGGATCACGTGATCCGTTTCCAATCCCGGTTACGTAGTCTATACTATCTATGGTATTGGTTGGCAAACACGATTGCAATAGAATAATCGTAGTGTCTATTCGTCCGGCAGGAAATGTATACTTTGTTGTATAAAGGTTTAGGGAGTGGGGATCAGTTTATTACACAACAAAGTATACATTTCCTGCCGGACGAATAGACACTGCCTAGAATAGTTATGGTTGCGTCTTGTTGTGTGTGAATTGCACTAATAGAGCAGTGAATGGAACAAGCAAAGGATCTTACAGAAACTCAAAGATAATTCTACATCAGGGAGAAAATGAAAGGATGCTTTCTGAAAAGAGGCGTAATGCCTCGGTGGCAAAAATTAACAGAAAGGGCTAGGTTCCTTCTGAAAGTAGTAGAGTTTGCTCAGATCACTTTGTCTCAGGTTAGATACTGATTTAATATTAGGTATTAAAGGAATTAAAACATCGACATTCAACTGTGTTTTTAAAATATGGCTGCTGATACTCTGAATTTCTCTGAGTTGAAAAACTTGAAACTACCCGCTATTAAACAGAAAATGCTTGATCTTGGCCTTGACACTAAGGATTCTAAAGCTGATCTACTTGTCAAACTAGAAAAACTCTTAAAGTTCGAAAAGCAGATTCAGGCAGTGTGTCACCACGTGTTCCAGGGTTTGCTGCTCGCTCTGCCTCGGCAAAGTCGCCTGTAACTGGTACGAAATCTCCCACTTCCATGACTAATTCTAAAGTAACCACTACTTCTCTCAAGACCAATCTCTGTATTTGTCCTATCTGTGATGACCCGATTGAAGAACAATCTGAAACAACTCCTGGACATGATGCTATTCATTGTGATGGCATTTGTGACTCCTGGCTACATCGTAGATGTGCTGGCTTATCAAAGTCAGATTCTAAATTTCTCTGCCCCCACTGCCATCTCCATGATTTAATCTCTGAAGTCACATCTCTGAAATCTATAGTCTCCAATCTGACAGCTGAACTATCCTCTATCAAATCACAACTTGTATCCTCTGATCATCAAATAGGCACTCCTGGTCTCATACCTAGTGCCACTTCCTTGTCAACCACCACATCTTCACCATCTTCCAGCAATAAACCTTATGCATCTTCCAGCAATAAACCTTATGAATTAGACAAGAAGTTTAATGTCGTTGTCTATGGAATTAAGGAACATCCCATGGGCACTTCCAAGTCCAAGAGACAACAAGAAGACCTCCAACAGGTCATTAATGTATTCTTCAAAATCGACAAATCAGTTCTGCCCTAATTTATTAGAGACCATCACCGTTTAGGCAAATTCAAACAAGCTCTCCCTCGACCAAGACCTATCCTAGTCAAGCTTAACAGGACTACTGACGTATTCTCCCTTCTCTCAAAACGTGGCTCTGTTACTCCTCCTCTGTTAATCAAACCAGACATGACACGCCAGCAGAGGTCTTCTGAATCTTTGTTGCTTTCTGAGAAGTCGTCATTAATACAATCAGGTGTTGATTCCAGTTCAATCAAAATACGAAACAACAAGTACATCCTTGTTAATCACAAGTTACATGCTGAAATCATTGACAATAAACTGACTCGGTCCTCTATTGCTTCTACCTCTAATCTATTATTATCTTCAAAGAGGACTGCCTCCAACATATTTTCACCTGATCCTAATTCTGACTTGTCACTTAATTCGTCTACATCCAGGCTGCCCTCCTGCCCACCTCACCTGTCTACCTCTCCCTCCTGTACCCCTTCTACAGCCTCAGTCGGATCCTGCCCACAGGGTGGAGACTGACTTGGCAACAACTACACTCATGTTTGTTTCTTCAATTCTAGGAGTCTAGTCAACAAGCTAAAAAAATTTCAGTCTTTTGTCTACTCCTCCCACCATAAGATCATTGGAGTCACTGAAACCTGGCTGTCTGATTCAATATATAACTGTGAAATCCTGCCCACAAACTTTGTGATCTATCGCAGGGATCGTGGTTCTCATGGTGGTGGTGTTTTAGTAGCAGTTGAAGATTCTCTATCTTCTAACCTAGTGTCCTCGCCGGTACCTCCTCCTAGTATTGAAGTTTTGTCTGTGAACATTACATCTCCTCCTATTACCTTATGTACTGTCTATATACCCCCAAATGCCAATTCTAATTATCATCTGTTACTTACTAGCTACCTATGTTCCCTGGTATCTGTCTCCAAGTTTATAATCATCCTAGGCGACTTCAATATGATTGACATCAACTGGGATACATTAGCTGGCTTCTCTCCCACCTCCAGCTGATTTTGTGACCTTATTTACGACTGTAATTTATATCAGTTAATTAACTCCCCAACTCACAAACAAGGTAATATTCTGGACCTGCTCTTCACTAATGTACCAGAAAGAATTACAAATATTGCTATCTATAATTCCTGTATCCTTCATTCAGACAATTCAATAATCTCTTTTTCTGTGGTCTCTACATCTCACGTCACCCATGCTTGGTCCTCCACCCATATCCGCAACTACAACAAAGCTGATCTCTCCAGCATCTGCTCATTTCTCCTTGACTACGACTTCAACCCATGCTTCTTATCAGACAATGTTGACTTTGTCTGGCTATATATCAAACAAGCTATTTCACAAGCTGTTGATCTCTTTGTACCAACTGTATAACTCCGCCCCAACCTCCACCCCACGTGGTTCTCCTCTACCATCAGGCACAACATCAACTGTCTCAAATCCTTGAGATGCTCTCACTTCAATCACCCAACACCTTCTAAACAAATCAAGATCTTTAACCTGGAAACATCTCTCGATTATGATATCCAGCAAGCCAAATCTAACTACGAAGCCCCTCTCATCTTTAACTATTCATCAAACTGCAGATCTAAAATTTTCCAACATATCAGAAACCTCACCAAACACAATTCAATTCCTCCAACTGTTTACCTAGACTCTCTCAGCGCTCAGTCTGACCTGGAGAAGGCCACCTTGTTCAACCAGTACTTCCATTCAGTCTTCACCTCAAGTTCTGTTGAGCTATCATCTATGGATGATCTCTCTTCAGTTTCACCCTCCCTTTCTAGTATTGAAATAACTGAACTTGATGTCTACATGGCCCTTATCTCCTTAGACCCAAACAAAGCTATGGGTATAGACAACATTAGCCCCTTAGTTCTTAAATCTAATGCTATTGCTTTACATCAACCTATCAACCATCTATTGCTTTACATCAACCCATCAACCATCTATTCAACCTCTCACTTCATCATCACTACCTTCCATCAGACTGGACCACTCACTCTGTAACCCTCATTTTCAAATCTGGTGATTGTTTCTCAGTGAAGAACTACAGACCAATATCCCTACTATGTATCATATCCAAAGTACTTGAGCGCATTATCTTCGATAAAATAATTGACTTCATCATTCCTTCCATACCTCAGTCACAATTTGGTTTCCTTGTGGTCAATTGTCACTACAACAGCTTCTCATTTTCATTCACAACATCTTATTATCATTCCATAACAAATGCCAGTTGGATTCCGTCTACCTGGACTTTTGTAAAGCATTTGACACTGTCCCCCATAATAACCTACTCATTAAGCTCTGGTCTTGTGGGATAAATGGTAACCTCTGGCTGTTGTTTAAAGCCTATCTTACATCTAGAAAACAATGTGTTTCTATCAACCATCATTCCTCCAATATCCTACCAGTACTATCTGGGGTCCCCCAGGGGTAGTATCTTGGGCCCTTTACTTTTCCTGATCTATATCAGTGATCTCCCTTCTGATGTATCATTCTCTGATCTACTCACATTCACAGATGACACCAAATGTTTCAAATGTATCCAGAATCCTGATGACTGTACTAACTTTCAACTCAATCTCTCATCTCTCCAGAACTGGAGCAACAACAACCACCTTCTCTTCAATGTTCTCAAATTTGTACAAATCTCCTTTCACAGTCATCCTCCTCACACAACACATAGCTACCATGTAGATAATAACACCATTTCTTTGCACAGTCATCACAAAGACCTTGGAATCATCATCTCTAGCGACCTCTCCTGGAACAACCACTACAACTATTTATCCTCTCAAGCCTACAAACTACTAGGTCTACTTAGGAGATCATTTTCCTCTATAAATTCACAATCTGGCAAGAAACTACTTTACATTAGTCTCATTAGATCCCAACTTAGCTATTGTTCGCAAATTTGGCAACCTCACCTCCTCAAAGACATCCAATCATTAGAACGAATACAGAGACAAGCTACAAAATTTATATTAAATGACTATGATTCCGACTACAAGTCTCGCCTCCAAATACTTCATCTCCTTCCACTAATGTATCATTTTGAACTCAATGACGTCTTATTCTTCATTAACAGCATTAAAAATCCATCCAGAAACTTCAACATCCTCCATTATCTCCACTTCACTAAAGGAAACACTAGAAGCTTGTCCCATTCAAAATTGGTCCACTCATCTATTCCTACTAACACTGGCAGTCACTTCTACTTTATTAGATTCCCACGTCTTTGGAACTCTCTCCCTCCTCTGGACCTCACCCTATCAGCTAACACTCTCAAAAACACTATTATTAACTTCTTCTGGTCTAACTTCTCAGACAATTTTGACTCCTCTAATCTGTGTTCTTACCACTACCTTTGTCCCTGTTCCAAATGTTCCAGTACTCCTTCTCCTCCTAATTTCCATAATTAGTAATATACCAGGCTTAGACTTACACTGACATTATCCACGGCTGTTTGTACCTGATACAACAGACCCTCAGTGCATCTCAACCATCGTATCACTTAACTCATTTTATTTATTCTATCTTTTATTTTATTTTTTTTGCACTGTAAAGCTATGAATAATAATAATAATAATAATAATAATAATAATAATAATAAACCCATGGCAGGAAAGCCAGCAGAACTACATGATGAGATTAGCCCAGACTGGACACCATCACTGAAGATGGGCTATGGTATGGCTATAAAAGAAATAGATCTCACAAGTTGCTATAATTGATCTCAGGCCAGGAAAAGAGGAAGGTGGTTGAGGATGTGGAAGACACATTGGAAGAGGACATTGAAAGTGACAGAGAAGCAGGTGACTTTGGTGGAGAAGATGAATCTGAAGATGTTGCCAATAAAAGTGTTTGCAGTAAGAATAAGTTGAACTTTACTATGAGGTATTATAACATGTTTTTAATATTTGCTACTCAAACAGATATAACCAAGGATAGAGTAACTATGACGATGGAGCTTGTTGATAAATTGATGTTAAGTGAAAGTGTGCTGAAAAATGATCCAAATGTACTGAAACTGTACACTGACATGTAATTATTGTTAGTAAAAGACAATATTGCAGGTTTATTTATGTTTTTTAGGAATACCAAGTTGGCATGCTTTTAAAGCACTATTTGATTTGGTTGAGCATGATTTGTCATCTGGAAACAAGCTTTCGAAGCTCAATGTACTCATGATATTTTTCATGAAGATATGCCTCAATTTGTGTGTGGATGATATTGTTCATCGCTTCAATGTTAGTAAAAGCACTGCATTCAGACATTTTTACCATGTGTTGGATGTCATGTATGTGAAAACAAAAGCTTCATTCACTGGCCTGATTGTGAGGTTCTACGAATGACTAGGCCTACATCCTTTAGAAAGTTTTTAAAGAAATGTGTAGTCGTATTTGTTGAAAGACCTACCAATTTGCTAGCTAGAGCCCAAGTGTGGTCAAACTATAAGCATCACTCAACAGTAAAAGTGTTGATCAGAATCACTCCTCGGGGCCGGGAACCATATCATATGTATCAAAAAGTGCTGGAGGCAGAATATCAGATAAAGAAATTGTTGAAAAATCAACACTTGTTGATCAGCTTTTACCAGGTAACTCACAACATTTAAGCTCAACTTGTTTTATCAAGTATATATATTTTTTATAGGTGATGTGATCCTTACTGATAGGGGGTTTACACACCAAGATCATGTTGGTATGTATATGGCAGAGATCAAGATGCCACCATTCACAAGGGGTAAAAAACAACCTGAGAAATTAGACATGGACTGGAACAGAGAATTATCTGTTGTGAGAATACATGTGGAACCTGTGATAGGCATACTCAAGCAGAAGTACACCATTCTTCAAGGAGTTTTACCCATTAATTAATCGAATCTACCAAAATGAGAGAGTCTAGATTTATGACCTGCTACAGAGTCTTTGGCAACATCTGTTAGTGAAATACAATCAAGTTTTTCTTTCTGGACATAAAGTACCATAATGTGGTTTAGTCATGTATCCATAATTATGACTTACACTCCTGAGGGAACTAAAGATCTCTCTTACATCTACAACATGTGAACTTACAAACTGTTATCAGAAAATATGTTGCAGACACGAAATACCAACATCACTATAGAGATAGTTGATACTAATACAAAATTTGACCCAAGGAGAAGAAATAGGCTTGTAAAAAAAGATACTTGACTGATTTTATTCATACTTGCTGTATTGTACCAAATATAATGCTTACTAAATTCCATATACTACACTGAAAAGGACTAAATCAGGTATTGTGTTTATAAATGATGTTATGACAGGCTTAGTTCAAGACCACCAATGCACTAAGATTAAAGGGCTAAAAGTGAATAAAAGCTCACTGAGTACAAAAGCTACGTGGGACAAGCTAAATACCGACACACATGGATACTGCTACTCTGACCGTATTTGTTACTACTGTCTTCCATTTTTGTTGTAGCCAGGAACAGCTTTGTCTCAGTATTTCCTGCATAGAAGACTATCTGAATGACTCGACTACATGGACTCCAGTTCCCTCTTTTTGTTTTGCTAAACAGCCCTGCAGAAGTAACATCTGACAGACTGGTTGCTAAAATGAAGTAATGGCGTCTAAGTTTATTATTTTCTAGTACAAAATTGGCGCCACTAGAGTGGTTAGTCGAACTGAGCATGCCCAATTGATCATCAAGATCGTGCCATGATAGTAACAACAATTGTAACTCCCTGTATATTATCTAACACACAATGAACGTTGCCTGTCTGAATGTAAGTTTATTTAACACACATATTATGGAGCCCTGCTATTGTAATGAAGCATGTTATCATCTTGTTACAACGAGGGGAGTTACTGCCTAGCATTAGGAGCTATTGAGCAGGTATCCCAAGTATCATTCCCAACGAACAATAGTTCAAACATTTAATGCATGATGTTAGTTGAAACAGTATAAATATAAAATCACATCAATATAACAAAGATACTAATTATAATTGACACAAATAATCACAAAAGTTATTAATCAGTATCATTGATGTACACGCCTCTGATGTCTATATTTTACAGTTATGTTTGTAGAATGTGGTGTAATCAATGACAAAGATCACTACATATTAAGTCTATGAAGTTGACTTTCTTTAAATTATACCATCTAGAAGTATAATAAGAGGATGACCACTTAATAATAATTGCTAAGTAGTCCCAATAAAGTCACAGGATCAGGGAAAAGAATGTGAGACATTGCATACCTCCATTATAAGCTGATACTGCTACTATAGACAATGCTGTGTTTTAATCTGTAAATTAAGAAAAGATATATCAAGAATAATGTTTATTAAAAAAATGTGAGATTTGAATATTATTATGTCATGTCCGCTTGGTATACTACGAATCTGGAAGTCGAAGAATTAAATACCACTTGCGAGCACATAGTTAGTTATTCTCATTTACATTTCATGTGAGAAATCAAGGAGATATGAGAGTGATCTCTCTTGGTAGCTATTTTTATTGTGGGTGTGCTAAAAGAAGCATTAGCTCCACCTTCCTTATATCACATGACCTGCAGCTCCAAAAACAAAGAACTGTTGCTGCTTAGAGATGACTTAGCTGGCTCAGAGTCAACCTTTTAGTAAGTATATAGCCAAAATGTACAATGAAATAGCTATTTGACTAGTATGTACAGTAATTAATGATATATATTTTAGGCTCCCCGTCTCAGAGATACAAAAAAAGGTGATACATGGTTTTGTAATTTTTTTGATATGGTCAGAGATTATTTATTAATGATTTGCAATTATTAATTTTATGATGAAACCATTAAATGGTTACATCTGTCAAATCATATAGGAGATGACAGTCATTATCTAACTAGTGGGTGGTAAGAATTTAATAGCATACTTAGTATTGAATACCTTGTTGAAAAACATTAGCACCTGGTGAGAGTCCCTCTGTGTCTGACCAATTGCTTGTCATGTATTCTGATGGACAACGCCCTGTTCTGGGGAGTAAGTATTGAAAATGTCATACAACAATAACAAACCTGCATTTAGTTGGTGGTGAAATGAGGTTATGTATCTCAAGTATTATTCATATCAGAATTTAAAAAAATGGCTTAAAATGTTGTGTGATAGTACATGTTTGTGTACCACGACTGATGTATACCGCATACAGCTTTATTCATACGAATGTAAATTTGATTATTGTAAATATTATTTTATGCGGTTATTCTTTTGTGCGGTTTTACATAACGAACATGTAAGTGAAAACATAGATCTCTGATGACAATTAACGCATGTTGGTGCTAGCATACCTGCCTATTTCAGCTCTTGTCTTCTCACAGTAAGCCTGCCGCTCCGTCTTTCTCCGCTTAGGCCTAGCTTCTGTTAGCGTACGTACCTCATCATTTGCGAGCGTAATAGAGCGTTCACTGATTGATGACGATCAATCTGTTGGATCTGAAAGAAACTCTCCAACATCCTGTGGAGCATTTCTCTTGAGATAGTTCAGTATGCTTGATATTTTCTGGCCAAATACACCACGTGCTTTGTTGCAATGAAAATGGGTGTGCAAATTAATGCGGATGTTAAAATGTGCGATTGCCCTAAAAACGCACGTTTATATAGCACGATTAAAATCATCACACAAATAAGCCGATATACGGTAGAAGCCCGAATATCACCATTTGATGTTGGATGGATAGTATGATGAGTGATGCAGTGCAATAAAACAATAAAGATTGTGTTTTCACGTGTAGATTCTGCTATACAATGCACATTGTATATATTACAAATAATTAGTACATTTTAGGTATATTGTAACATCCATGCTATGGGAATGGAGTGATAACATAATAATTACCTAAATTCACTTTTTATGCATTAGATGGGAAGAATGTTATGGCTGTATAGTTGTAAAAGGACTCAAAATCACAAGTAAATGTTAATTGTTTCCTATTCACTCAACAAGATGTATTCAAGCTTGCTCATATCAATTCCACTCAACCTGATGTATCATTCGTTTTCCATCTACTTCCCTTGGATATTCATCCTTGTCCACAAGTGGATAGTCTGTTAACACTTTGAAACAAGGTACTGCAATCTTCCCCTCAATTCCAGAAAGTTGGAATGTTCCATTAGAACAACAAAATGTTGTCATGATTTATTACATTTATGTCATCTTTAGGCAGAGGGAAAATGTGGGTGGGTGTATATAATTTCATCTCACTGACACAACATCACTCACTGTGGGAAAACGTCCTAACTCTTGTTTGAGTACCTATCTCTACAATATATAGGTTATCTGTATCTCTGTACTTGATAAAGAACAATCAATCCTTAGGACAGGATAAAAAGAGAATATTGAAACAAATAGTCCCATATGACAATGTTACTTGATCTTTATGCATGAATATATGTAGAACCATCACATCAGGTAGTTGAGGCTCAACATCCCATGTTTAAGTTACAAAACTTAAAATACCAAGGACAATGTACTGTTCATCCTTATGAAAGCTCAATCAATGCACTACTATGTCAAGCTACTTTAATGTCAACATAAGTTTCTAATGAAACCAAACACCATCATACCAGGTAAAAAGAATGAACAACTTTGATTTAACTCTATATGCAAAAGGCAGGATGTAATCAAAAAACCTTTCGAGATAACCTATCTCTTCCATTTTGTTTTCATCCTACTCTATGTACATTCCAGAAATGCCAAAAATGAAGGGAGACAATAGGGAAAGGCTTGGTGGATTCAAAGATGTACACATTGTATCACAGTTTTACATGCTCTAGAAATAGAACCACTATACAACCACTATACAACCACAACACTGACTCCCCCCACCCTCACTCTTGATCAATGACCTTAATTAATGCATTAAATGACTGCACGAACCATATGTCATAATATTTATATTCTAAACACTTAACACTTAACCCAATATTTATTCAAACTCTAACCACTCTGAACTCCTCGACCTGTACAAACATTAACGTACTGCAGGTGAAATCAACTTTGGATTTGTTTTTACTAACTATTTATTAATATTAACATTGTCATCATGTGAACTTTCAATTCAATTCAAATGACCAGTGATTCAAAATCTAAATGAATTACGAAAAAGTTTATATCGGATCATATCAATGGCAATAGTCTGGATTAAGTGTTTGTTTGTTATTAAATGCTCCTGTATATAAATTGGCAAGTTAAGATTTATGATATAATTAATTTCTAACTGCCTTTAATCTACGTAGAGACAGCTCTCTCATTTAAGGATACTTGATTTGTCACAGAACAAACTGACTGAAATTTCTGTGAGTTGATGAATTGTAATGGCTGTGTACATATACATTAACGTGAATTGAATGCTAGCCCAACCCATAAACCATCAATTGACAATATAGCTTAATATTTGACTTACAAATTGTTAATGCTTCATTATCTGACTAGTCATAGCTAATTATTTACTTTATTTGTTAATATAGTTTTTATAAGTTCAATTCTGTACAGTTGCTACAATGGAAATGAATACAGTGAGTTTATTCTACATGAGTTTTAAGCATAACAACATATTATAATCACTGTGCTATTATATGTTCTCTGTAATAGTCACATTAAATACTAATGTTACACAACTCTAGTACAAAAAAGCTAAAATAATAATACATTGGTATAGTCTATTATCATAGCATTATATTGTGGTTTATAAGTCAGTAATTATTAAAGAAATGCATTTCTTTTTAATTGTGCCTTTCTTTGTAAACACAGTCTGAGTACTTGTATCACCATCATTCATCCTTTCTCTGTCTGTGTCTCTCTCTGCTAATAGTAATGTGATAACATCACTGGTTCAAGGATGTACATGTAATGGCTAGCATTTGACATCTTGAAAAGGAGTGGGAACTATAAGAAAAGGAAGAGTTTGTTACACTAACATCAATGACTCTCAAATTATTAACATTACTGTATTATTATCTAGCTGGTTCTAATGTGATGCAACAATACTATGTTATCAGTGTTAAGTATTTGTTTGTAATGGCAGGTCTAGTAAAATGGTATTAGTTACTGTGACATTAATCTCAGCCACTGTGATGGTTGCTCGACATGTATATTGTCCAGCATCAGAGGTATTTAGTGAAGAAAAGAACAGTGACAGAGAGTACATAGTATCTGAGATATTACTAAGTACTGATGGTACACTGACAGTATTTAGGTCATCAGATACTAACGATGTATTAAGACTATCTTTGATCCATACAATAGTTGTTGTCACTATAAGTCTATCAATAATTTCAACAGTACAAGTAATGTTATATTCTTCACCAGGTCTGGCTATACCAGTTGTCATAATGTTCATTATTGGAGATGGGATTGCTAAAAGATATGGAAATATTAATCATATGACTAAGTCCACTTTTTGACTCCAACAAAAATATTATACAGTGTAAATGGAATTAAATACAATGTACCTTGTACAGTAATAGTAGTGCTAGAATTAGCTGAAGTGTTCTTTACATACATATAGTCAGTGATATTAGATAGTATATTAAAATAACAGGAATACTGTCCACTATCATCTCTATTATCTAATGGATTGAAGTGCAGTGTAACTTTATACTGAAGAGAGCTAATTTTTGTAAGACTATCTATAATAGTAATGTCATTTGAAAGACCACTAGGAACAGATGTGCCATTTCTTGTCCACTGGCTTCTCACAATAACAGGTATTGTCACAAGATCATTCAATGTAATCACACATCTGAGAAAGAAAGATGTACCAGCATAGAGTACTCTATGATGAATTTGAGAAATGCTTAGTATCACTGGAGGAACTACAAAATAAAAACAATTACTTAATATAATAGTGGAACTTGTTTAACTCACAATGAACAATCAGTTCATAGTAAACTGAGCATCATAAGTAGCAGTTGCTGAATCGTTACTTCCATTAATACCAGTCACATTAAAATCAGCTTTACATATATATACTCCTCTGTCTTAACATGTCCTACCAATGTAACTTTGGTGTTCGTGTAGTAATATGTGTTAGCCTATGCTTCGAATGGTGATGATAATTATACAACAAATAATTTTTAAATCCACCGAAGTACTAGTTAGTTCAAGTATAAAACTAAACAATAGAAATCATTTTTAATGCAATTTAAGATTGTGTTAGTTGCATATAATGAAGATAATTTTATATATAAAATCATTCATCTCTAAGCCTACACCTTTAAAAGATAATAAAAGGTGGTCAACAAGAGCAGATGAAGCTGGCACAAAAATAACAAGACCAAGGAAAATTAATAAACTGTATGTCAGTACTTAACACAGTTACTTAGGATGCTTACCATAGTATGCTATAAGCTAGTCAACGTCAGTACTTAGCCCAAGACTGAAAAAAAATTATAAATCCTTTTCACTAGGTATTGTGACTCTTAAAAATGAAGTAGGCATATCAGACTCAGGTCTATTGGGGTATACTATCACAGATATGTAGGAAGGCTACATGATGGATGACTTTCACTTTCAGTCTAGTACAATACATAGTACGTATCTGATTCTTACACACAACAATGTTTCAGTCACATTTCCATACACAGTAGTTGATTATGTGCAATGATTCATTTTATTTCCCAGGTGTCAGCAACAGTCTGAGACAACAGACACCCTTTTATCCTTGATCAAGCTATGTCACATTGTTGACAGAGTTAATAATTGAGATAAAGGAATTGAAATAAGAAAAGACAATTCCTAGAAGAATGAACAGACAAACAGACTTGTTGGTCAATAATGTATAGACAGAAAAATTGACAAAAAAAACTCTCTTAAAAGTTTGATATACTGATGCTACTTGTCTCACATTTCCCTTCTAATCATGCATTAGTCAAGTCATTGTGTCAAAACAGAAACATAAATTTAAAGTAGCGGCCTAAGATTGGCTAACAACACCTACAATATTGTATTAAGTACCACCAGATAATGTAGTCAACATTACAACCTGTTCAATAATGACCTGAGAAAGTTATAAACTGTACCCCAGTACTTGTCACAATGCTTATCATTAGTATGCTCTCAGCTACTCTTCCAAAGAGCTAGAAAGGAGCATTTAATTTATCGAAAAAATTACATACATCAAGATATAAACTCAATGACTGTCTATGCATGACTTGAAGATAAATGTTTGCCATTAGGTTTATTCGATCTACAAAACAAGGTACAAATCTCTAATGACTTCAGTGATAAAAAATGTTTCCATGCATGTGAAGTTGCTGCTTAATACAGGCAAATGTGACTTCCCTGAAAGTAGCAAACTTACAAGTAGTCTGTGCTCTGTATAAGTACCCAAAAGTGGATCTGTACCAAAACAGAAATACATGGCCACAGAAAAACATTAACAACATTTGTACCACATAACATTAAAGAAGCCTCACTTCTATTCATACAGTAATGAAATGGTTTCTACATAACATATTTACCTGGACTGACCTCCAGTATTAAAACAAGTTGGACAAATTAGTTCAGAAGAATCAAAATCATCACTAGCATCAGCACAGTATGCTTTCCACAGTAACATGTCTAATGGATGGATAAAAATAGGTTGTAAGAATGAATGAATAGATAGATGGTTGATAATATACTGGAGAGAAAGACATATACATGGACGAATTGTCTTACCTTCTTACGTTTGTAACAGACATAGTAAGCACATTTCCAAATGGCATACTCAAATAGTTTCTGATAGAACAAGATGAGAGAAAATGATAGAGTGACATTTTGATTGCTTCAAACGTAACTGACACTTCCTCTTCACATCATCATAAACCTTAAACAGGGGTGTGACCACATCTGAGAGATGAGGATAAGCTATGGATTTGTCCTTATAGTGAAAAATAGAATACAGAATCAACTACCACAGATGATACAATGGATAGATGACAGATTAACAGAACAATGCATACAGTTAAATGGACCCTCTTACCTCACAAATGGAGCATAACATAAACCTGAAGTGACTCCTTATCACTTCTTACTGAGAGCATTATGAAAACACTGATATAATGAGAAAATGTGATCACACTCTAACTGGATAGCTGGAGTACATGACAATCTCTCAGTATCAAATATCAGACACGTATCGTCAGCATCTTGTTTTAATCGATAGTGTGTGGATTCATCTTGATTGCCATGCCCATGAAGACATGCTATATACACACTCCATCGCTTCTTTTAGGCTACAACATAGTTGACCAAGAAACAGCAGCTTATCACAGACAGACGTAGATCTCACTTGACACTCAAGATCACCATAAACATTACCAATAGATTACAGACCAGTATTATTGGTAGTACTACAGAACCTATAGGCACCTTTACCTCCACCTGTAATATAGATAGTCAGTGTTGTCATGGATACTGTTGCTGTGATAATGAAAGGCACTAAAGTGCCGAACCTCGCTGCAGTTTCTAAGTTATTTATAAATCCTATGCCAGCTTAGGCCCAGCTTATGATGTTGTTTTTGCAAGAAAATTTATTAACATTCCAGAAGGTGTGGTTATAAAATGGTAAGCTTTGTCATTCTGTATATGCTCATTAACATTCCAGAAGGTGTGGTTATAAAATGGTAAGCTTTGTCATTCTGTATATGCTCATTAATTGTTGCTTGATTTCTAGCTTTGCCATGTCCGTGAAGCAGTAACTGAGTAAGTGATAGTATCATTCAATTGCCAAGCAAGATTAAGTGCTAATTTCGTGATGAAAACTTTCTCTGAGTCTTTACATGACCCTTTAAAATGTATCAAAATTTCATATACAAAATTTATTGTAACTTGAAGATGAAACGTTCTTTGGAAACGTCCCGTAGTACAAATATAAATCGATATATTATCTATTAGTAGCAGTCTTTTCAGTGCTTGGAGGCGTTTCCTGAATGCGTTACTTCGCTCCAAGTCCAAAAAACATTTTTCAGAACTTTTCTAACGATTACTTCGACCAACGGCCTTCTATCTTGCTGATCCGTATTCCTCTGAGACTGTTTACAACATAGTAAAAAATCTCCACGTTAAGTTTTTAACTTTTCGAGAAACGGCACTTGACCTCTGTAGCCTGAAAATTCTTTTGCGAGTTTTAAGCTTCTGTTTTTCTTGACGATGTTCTTGACACTACTGTTGTAAAGTCCACATGCTTTTCTATTCGTTGCTAAACGTTGGTAGCTGCTAACGCTTCGGTTCCCAAGTTATAGTAGTTCAAAGGTAACAGGCAGTGCAGACACACACACACACAAACAGACTAGAGTACCCTCGCTTTGCGCCCACGCACAGCGAGGTTAATTATCAATCAATTAACATCAATAGATCATTAACACAACTTATTAAATATTCATATTATACTATATACAATTAGAAATAAAGTGGTAAAGATCACTATGAATAAGTGATAGATGGCACAGAGGCTCTTCAAAAAAGCAATAGTTTTAAAGGACCACGTGGTATTTGGCCCTCATTAACCAGTACAAACAATGTACATTGAACACGAGGATCACCTACAACAGGTTTGGGATCTGTGGGAGTTTCTAGTCTCAATGAAGCCACAGCAGTATCACCAGTGACTTTCTATTGTTATGATACAATAACATATAATTATTATAATATATCACTAATATGTGTAACGTTTATATTACGTACATGTACAAACAATAAATTAGTGACTAAGTATGGTGGACCTTTATTCATCGAAGTACTGTTGGGAAAGTCAACTGATGGCACTATTGCATATATACATGTAAAAGTGGTGGCTCCAACATGTCAATGGACACATTCTCCTGTAATATGTATGAGCCCTGCACTTTCACTTTTACTTGTACAGACTCCACTTTACCAATAACAGTCTAGGAAGCCAAGTTGATTGATAGTAGCAGCTGAATTAACTCCCTCAGCTATATGCAGCACTCTAACCAAGAGGTGTCACATTAGTCATTGTAGCAATGTCTCTTGGTTTAATATATGGAAAAATAATACATGAGTCAGTGATATGGTGACAGACTGCTTTTAGTAGACTGCAGACATGACTGTTGAAGAGTATATTAGCCATCGAAGAGGGTTCTTCTGTTTGTTCAAAGTTAGAGTCTGTCTTTTCATCTTCTCCTTTTTTTTAATTGAGTGGTAGACACCATGAGACTACCAAGTTAGTACCTGAATGGATAGATGGATAGATAAATAATAGGATCATGAGGTTTTTCAACTTGTCTAGCTTGCATACAACTTTATACTGTTCGTCATTATTAGGTACTATGAGAATCTTCCAACCCTTATGACTAGTAGCCAACTTACACAATAAAGGGAAGCTAAAAGAATATTCACAGTAGATATATATATATATATATATATATATATATATATATATATATATATATATATATATATATACATATACATCACATTAATAATATCAAAAAAATGAGGTATTTTAATGCAAACATTAGTTTTGTACTTCTTTCCTTATCAACTTCTTTCAGGACATTTTTGTCAGGTCAATCAGAGAGATATAACTGTTCAATATATTGCTAGATAATAGTACATAGAAATACTAACTACTTATCTATACCTTTCCTTTCTCTCTGTACAATCGTCTATAAATCTATTACTCTGTTTAAAATAGAAATCCATCCCTTTATAACTCTATAAGAGACAGCAGCCTATCACAGACAGACGTAGCTCTCACTTGACACTCAAGATCACCACAAACATTACTAATAGATAAAAGACCAGTATTACTGATAGTACTACAGAACCTATAGGCACGTTTACCTCCACCTGTAATATAGTTAGTCAGTGTTGTCATGGATACTGTTGCTATGGTAATTATCAATCAATTAATATCAATTAGTTGCTATAATAAAGTGGGCTCCTTAGGATGTGCATATATTTTGCCATGGCAATTGTCAGTGAATATTTAAATTCTATTTACTTACCTCCTACAGTGTAATTGAATTCGACCAATCCATTCAAAGTACAAGATTCACCTAAGAATGATATAGCCAAGTAGGGTTTGATATGACCATACCTTCATGAAGATCAAATTTAACAGATTATTCTTTGAACATCTGAATAGAAGTGGAGGTCATTGTCACTCACATTAGTTATCAGTACGTTTGTGATAATGCAGTACATGATCGCATTCTCCACACAAGTTACCACAATGATTACATGATATAGGAGCTTTAGTTTCACCATCATCATGATTGTCACATAGAGGCTAAAAGGACAAGAATAACATTGTCATAAATAATTCTCTTCCTCATGCATTCCTCAACTGAGTTTTGCTATATTCTCGTAGCCATTATCCTGAGAAGATAGCAACAATATCTTCTTCATCAATGACACACAGAGAAGCTAAACATAGCCAGACTGTATATGTGTGTGCATGTGTGTGTGAGAGAGAGAGAGAGAGAGAGAGAGAAAGATGTTACTTGTATGCATCATATCAGCTATTACTATGGGAATACATTCCAGGATCTGCATTACTAGCTTCTTCATTGATCTTTGTTAAAAGTAATACAACTTGTCCAATAGCTGAGTTAGCATAATCCTTCAATTGATCTTTAAGTACAGACTAGAGATAGGACATAATATAATATAATATAATTCATAGATTATTATTAGCACAACTTATTAAATATTCATATTATACTATACACAATAATTACAAATAAAGTGGTAAAGATCACTATTAATAAGAGAATAGATACCACAGAGGCTCTTCAAAAAAGCAATAGTCTTTAAAGGACCACATGGTATTTGACCCTCATTAACCAGTACAAAAAATGTACATTGAACACGAGGATCACCTACAACAGGTTTGGGATCTATGGAAGCTTCTAGTGTCAAAGAAGTCACAGCAGTATCACCAGTGACTTTCTATTGTAATGATACAATAACATATAATTATGATATATCACTAATATGTGTAATGTTTATATTATGTACATGTACATGTACAAACAATAAATTAGTGACTAGGCTGTAATGCACTACACCAAAAAAGTTGACAAGAAGAGGACTTTTCTGACCATTGTAAATCATGCATAAATGTTTAAACTTTTGTCCGTTTGGAAGGATACTTAAACAATATGGTTTCCTGGGATATGTGGCTCAGTTGGTCCAAATGCTAGTCAATATAGACTCAATAACTCCACCCATTGTAACAAGATGATGGCATGCTTCTGTACAATGGCAGGGCTTCATATATGTGTGCTTAATAAACTTACATTCAGACAGACAATCTTCATTGTGTACTAGATTACATATAGGGAGTTATATTGTTGTTACTATCATGGCACGATCTTGATGATCAACTGGGCATGCTCAGTTCGACTAGCCATTCTAGTGGTGCCAATTTTGTAGTAGAAAATAATGCTATTGATTCATTTTAGCAACTGGTCCATTAGGATTTTAACTGTTTAGCAAGACCAAAAGAAGGAACTGAAGTCTATGCAGTCAAGTCATTCTGATAGGGCAGCAAATACTGAGGCAAAGCTCTTCCTGGCTACTACAAAACTGGAAGACAGGAGTAACAAATACGGTCAGAGTAACAGTATCCATGTGTGTCAGTATATTTAGCTTGTCCCACTTAGCGTTTGTACTCAGTGAGTTTTGATTCACTTTTAGCCCTTGGATTGACAGACTTGAAAACTAAGCCTGTCATCAAATCATTTATAAACACAATACCCGATTAGTACTTTTCTGTGTAATATATGGAATTTGGTAACCAGTATATTTGGTAGAATACAGCAAGTGAGAATAAAATCAGTCAAGTATCTTTATTTAGTACCAACCTATTTATTTTCTTCTCCTAGGCTCTAATTTGTATTTGTATCATAAAAGCTCTTCTTGTGAACCTTTTTTATATAGTGCATTACTGAATATATGCATATATATAACCTATTATCCTCTCATTTTTGTTGTAAGATTGACATGTTGTACATCCAGCTAATGATCACTTCTCTTCTCTTTATAATTACTATATTATAATATTATTGGTGATCTGTTAACTACATATATACATACCACCACTATACAGCTGTGAGTTGTATATAAAATGTCACCGAAATTAATGTCATTATTTTACACATATATGCATATATATAAAGAGAGAGAGAGAGAGAGAGAGAGTGTGCGCGCGCGTGTGTGTGTGATATATATGTATATGTGTGTGTGTGTGTGTGCATATATATATATATATATATATATATATATATATATATAGTACTGGTAAGTTATACCTGATAACATATATTAGTATATTTGAGTATATGTTCTTTCGATGGTGAGTAAGGACTACCGTATAAGAATAATAAATTTTCTTTATTTTCTGTAGTTGCTGCTCTATATAACAGACTATCTACCTCCCTGGACTCTTTTGGTATCATCGACATCTTGTAAGTTATATCTAACATTTAATGATAATGGATGTTATTACAAATTGATGTTATTACAAACTTATTATGATAATAGTTCTCTGATAATTGTTGTGCAATAATATCTTCTAAACTATTTCTATAGTGATGTTGCTATTTTGTTACTGCAACAAAAATGATGATCCAGACTGTGACAATATTTCTGATAACAGTTTGTAAGTTCATATATTGTAGATGTAAGAGAGATCTTTAGTTCTCTCAGGAGTGTGAAGTCATATTTACGAATAATATTTTGACACAGGTACGACTAAACCACATCATGGTACTTTGTCCTCAAAGAAAAACTTGATTGTATTTCACTAACAGACGTTGCCAAAGACTTCGCATATAGCAGGTCATTCGATTAATTAACAAAATTTTATTTTTAATAAGTTAACGCCCATCATGAAACTTAATTACCGAACGAAATCTTTCATGTCTACATTCCTGTGTTGTGCAGTAACATCTTTTTAACTATTTCTATAGTGATGTTGGTATTCCGTTTCTGCAAAAGATGATAATCTGGAAAGTGACTATTTTCTGATAACAGTTTGTAAGATCAGATGTTGTAGATTAATTATTATTAATTTGTTCCTTCTATAATTATATATATAGTATCTATTACTGAAGATCTGATAGGACATTTTGTACCACAAAGATGCCAGCAGAAACAAAGCTGTACTGCCTACGAAAATGATGGTCACAAATTTGGTCAGAGTAACTGTAATCACAAATATGTAGATGGATGCATTAACTGCCAAGCCTTTTTCTTAGCTTTTAATTTTACTTAAGTTTGTGCATACATAGATACTATATGGAATGAGACTTGAAGTACAAACATAATATGTTTATGACTTAGCATTCTTGTTAATAGTAGGTCTGGTGCATATACAGTATAGAATTTGCCTTTAGAGTGGTTAACTGTTGAAAACTACTCTATAACATAATAGCATTTACTATATAAAAAGTACTAGAGTACCTAGCCAATATTTTGTTAATTTATAAATCATTAGCTTAGAGCCACCAGTCTGCTGATTATAGTACAAGCATATCCTCCTTCTCTAGGAATCTTATAGTTAGTTTTTCAACAAGTTCATCCCATCTTGTAATTGCCTACATTTAGTACTGTGTATCATTAGTAGTTCATATCTTGTATTATGACAAGAATAATGATACAAGTACATGTACTGTTATATCGACTATACCCTGATGTAGCTGTCATTCTTTATTTGTTTATATTTATCTGTTATGTTTTTAAGTTCACTGTATCTGAAGAACTGTTCTATCCTCTGTCCTTTACTCTAGATATCATTTTATCCCTACAAGTTACCTGTGTCCTTACCTATTATGTTGCTACATCCACTGTGTTCACTTTGTCCAAATTAGCCTTCAAACCTTTGAACTACTATATTATAATAATATATTTTCTTTCTTTTCTATAGTTGCTGCTCTGTATCACAGACTATCTATATCTCCCTGGACTCCTTTAGTATCATCGACGTCATGTAAGTTACATCTAACATTTAATGATAGTGGATGTTATTTCAAATTTACTTATGATATAGCTTTTTGATAAAACTTGTGTGGAATAATGTCTTCAGTGATGTTGGTATTCTGTTTCTCCAACAAGATGATGGATGATCCCGGCAGTGAAAATATTTCTGATATTTTGCACTACAAAGATCCCAGCAAAACCTGTACTGCCTACAAAAAGGACAATCACAAATTTGGTCAGAGTAACTGTAATCACAAATATATGTACATGCATGCATTAAGACCCAAGCCTTATTCTTAGCTTTTATAGAGCTTTTAATTTTACTTGAGTTGGTGTGCATACATATACTATATGGAATGTGCCTTGAAGTACACATTACAACTTAGCATTCTTGTTAATAGCATATAGTATAGGTCTGGTGCATGTATGGTACAGAACTTGCCTTTACAGCTCACTCAGTGGGCAAGGGTGAATTGTTGATAAGTACTCTATAACCTAATAGCATGCTCTATGTAAAATGTACTAGACTGCCTTCCTGATATTTTGTTATAAATTATTAGCTTAGAGTCAGTCTGCTGCATATAGAACAAGTATACCCTCCCTTTTTAGGAGTCTTAGTGTTATGTTTTGCAACAACCTCGTCCCATCTTGTAATTGCCTACATTTAGTAGTGTAGTTTTGTATCATTAGTAGTAAATTATTTTCCCTCCAGCCTTTTATATGTATGTGACACATCTATGAAGTAGTATATTCCCTTACTGCCTATGTCTTATCTAAAACCAATAGTGTTTTATGAACAACTAACGTATTTTTGTAGAATATGTAAGACTGTGTTATAATTACTGTTGTGTTTTCTCTCTATGTATCACAGATCTCTACTAACTTTGTACAATTAGTTAGCCAAAACTTCACACCTTCTATGTCAGTAGGAACAGACTACTGTCACTGGTCTGTGGAATATTTGTAAGAGTCAGGTCTGTAAAATGTTGTGCAATGTTTTATCAATATTACAGGCTGTAATCTTCTGTAGACTACAGATAATAGGTCAGTCAACTTTAGTCTTACTCTTTGATTTATTTGTGTGTATTTATCACATTACTCATAAACACTTCATTCTATTCAATGATATCTGACATTACTATATCTACAGGTATTAAATATTACACATATACATTTTATATCTTTTATGTATCACTGTCAACATAGGCAGATAATTAAGAAAGTAAACATTTTCTCACATAATTTTGTTGTGTTCTCTAATATTATTAGTATATTGTATATGTTCTTTCGATGGTGAGTAGGGACTACCATATAAAAATAATGCACTTTCTTTATTTTTTGTAGTTGCTGCTCTATATAACAGACTATCTACCTCCCTGGACTCTTTTGGTATCATCGACATCTTGTAAGTTATATCTAACATTTAATGATAATGGATGTTATTACAAATTTACTTATGATATGGTTCTCTGATGTTATTACAAACTTATTATGATAATAGTTCTCTGATAATTGTTGTGCAATAATATCTTGTAAACTATTTCTATAGTGATGTTGCTATTTTGTTTCTGCAACAACGATGATGATCCAGGCTGTGACAATATTTCTGATAACAGTTTGTAAGTTCATATATTGTAGATGTAAGAGAGATCTTTAGTTCTCTCAGGAGTGTGAAGTCATATTTACGAATAATATTTTGACACAGGTACGACTAAACCACATTATGGTACATTGTCCACAAAGAAAAACTTGATTGTATTTCACTAACAGACGTTGCCAAAGACTTCGTATATAGCAGGTCATTCGATTAATTAACAAAATTTTATTTTTAAAAAGTTAACGCCCATCATGAAACTTAATTACCGAACGAAATCTTTCATATCTACGTTCCTGTGTTGTGCAGTAACATCTTTTTAACTATTTCTATAGTGATGTTGGTATTCCGTTTCTGCAAAAGATGATAATCTGGAAAGTGACTATTTTCTGATAACAGTTTGTAAGATCAGATGTTGTAGATTAATTATTATTAATTTGTTCACCCTATAATATATATAGTATCTATTACTGAAGATCTGATAGGACATTTTGTACCAAAAGATGCCAGCAGAAACAAAGCTGTACTGCCTACAAAAATACGGACACAAATTTGGTCAGAGTAACTGTAATCACAAATATATGTACATGGATGCATTAACTGCCAAGCCGTTTTCTTAGCTTTTAATTTTACTTAAGTTCGTGCATACATAGATACTATATGGAATGAGACTTGAAGTACAAACATAATATGTTTATGACTTAGCATTCTTGTTAATAGCATATAGTGTAGGTCTGGTGCATACAGTATAGAACTGGCATTTAGAGTGGTTGAAAACTACTGTATAACATAATAGCATTCACTATATAAAATGTACTAGAGTACCTAGCCAATATTTTGTTAATTTATAAATCATTAGCTTAGAGCCACCAGTCTGCTGATTATAGTACAAGCATATCCTCCTTCTCTAGGAGTCTTAGAGTTAAGTTTTTCAACAAGTTCATCCCATCTTGTAGTTGCCTACATTTAGTACTGTGTATCATTAGTAGTTCATATCTTGTATTATGACAAGAATAATTATACAAGTACATGTCCTGTTATATCGACTATACCCTAATGTAGCCGTCATTATATATTTGTTTATTATTATCTGTTATGTTTTTAAGTTCACTGTATCTGAAGAACCGTTCTACCCTCTGTCCCTTACTCTAGATATCATTTTATCCCTACAAGTTACCTGTGTCCTTACCTATTATGTTGCTACATCCACTGTGTTCACTTTGTCCAAATTAGCCTTCAAACCTTTGAACTACTATATTATAATAATATATTTTCTTTCCTTTCTATAGTTGCTGCTCTGTATCACAGACTATCTATATCTCCCTGGACTCCTTTAGTATCATCGACGTCATGTAAGTTATATCTAACATTTAATGATAGTGGATGTTATTTCAAATTTACTTATGATATAGCTTTTTGATAAAACATGTGTGGAATAATGTCTTTACTGATGTTGGTATTCTGTTTCTCCAACAAGATGATGGATGATCCCTGCAGTGAAAATATTTCTGATATTTTGCACTACAAAGATCCCAGCAAAACCTGTACTGCCTACAAAAAGGACAGTCACAAATTTGGTCAGAGTAACTGTAATCACAAATATATGTACATGCATGCATTAAGACCCAAGCCTTATTCTTAGCTTTTATAGAGCTTTTAATTTTACTTGAGTTGGTGTGCATACATATACTATATGGAATGTGCCTTGAAGTACACATTACAACTTAGCATTCTTGTTAATAGCATATAGTATAGGTCTGGTGCATGTATGGTACAGAACTTGCCTTTACAGCTCACTCAGTGGGCAAGGGTGAATTGTTGAAAAGTACTTTATAACCTAATAGCATGCTCTATGCAAAATGTACTAGACTGCCTACCTCAGATTTTGTTATAAATTATTAGCTTAGAGTCAGTCCGCTGCATATAGAACAAGTATACCCTCCCTTTTATAGAGTCTTAGTGTTATGTTTTGCAACAACCTCATCCCATCTTGTAATTGCCTACATTTAGTAGTGTATTTTTGTTACTGCCTATGTCTTATCTAAAACCAATAGTGTTTTATGAATAACTTAACGTATGTTTGTAGAATATATAAATATATAAGACTGTGTTATAATTACTGTTGTGTTTTCTCTCTATGTATCACAGATCTCTACTAACTTTGTACAATTAGTTAGCCAAAACTACACACCTTCTATGTCAGTAGGAACAGACTGGAGTTTGTATACTGTAACTAGTCTGTGGAATGTTTGTAAGAGTCTGGTCTGTAAAATGTTGTGCAATGTTTTATCAATATTACAGGCTGTAATCTTCTGTAGACTACAGATAATGGAACAGTCAACTTTAATTTTGCTCTTTGATTTATTTGTGTCTATTTATCACACTACTCCTAAATACTTCATTCTATTCAATGATATATGACACTACTATATCTACAGGTATTAAATATTACACATATACATTTTATATCTTTATGTATCACTGTCAACATAGGCAGATAATTAAGAAAGTAAACATTTTCTCACATAATTTTGTTGTGTTCTCTTTCTTGTTATATTCAGCTTTATATAATATACTAGATAATGTCCAGTTTTGACAAAGCATTTGTCTTGTAGATTATCATATGACATGGTAACATAATCTATTACATAGTGATGGACTCAATTACAATCACAGATAATG
This sequence comes from Xestospongia muta, assembly GCA_963693285.1. Lineage (NCBI taxonomy): Eukaryota > Metazoa > Porifera > Demospongiae > Haplosclerida > Petrosiidae > Xestospongia > Xestospongia muta. The sequence continues at coordinate 3,488,671 of OY848929.1, read as the reverse complement.
ATTCTTGTTCTTCCAGATATACCGCTTGGATATCAGTGTAATGGTAAATATATTTAATATCATAATGTACGACTAAACAGTATTACATTATCTTTTATGTCACTCATACACACACTCGGATACAAGCAGATGAAGCACTCAATTGGTAAGCATATCAATAATATATAAATGCTAACTGCTACTTTGACAACATAAATTAATACTACAAAATATAATACTGCCAAATGTAATACTGCCAAATGTAATGTCGTCAATACAATATTGTAACATCAGTGTATAATACATTATTAGTCTTTATTTCTGTTTTTTTATAGCATCGTTGGACATCAGGATGAAGGCTCAAAACACTCATCTATCTAAAAGAGTCCAGGGATGTAAGTTAACAGCATGCACTACTACTTTAAATTAATTGATAAGACATCATTATTCTTAATTTCTGTTTTAATTTTATAGCATCGTTGGACATCAGGTTCAAGGCTCAAGACACTCATCTATCTAAAAGAGTCCAGAGATGTAAGTTAACAGCATAGACTACTACTTTAAATTAATTGATAATGCATCATTATTCTTAATTTCTGTTTTAATTTTATAGCATCGTTGGACATCAGGATCAAGGCTCAAGACACTCATCTATCTAAAAGAGTCCAGGGATGTAAGTTAACAGCATACACTACTACTTTAAATTAATTGATAAGACATCATTATTCTTCATTTCTGTTTTAATTTTATAGCATCGTTGGACATCTGGATGAAGGCTCAAGACACTCATCTATCTAAAAGAGTCCAGGGATGTAAGTTAACAGCATACACTACTACTTTAAATTAATTGATAAGACATCATTATTCTTCATTTCTGTTTTAATTTTATAGCATCGTTGGACATCTGGATGAAGGCTCAAGACACTCATCTATCTAAAAGAGTCCAGAGATGTAAGTTAACAGCATAGACTACTACTTTAAATTAATTGATAATGCATCATTATTCTTAATTTCTGTTTTAATTTTATAGCATCGTTGGACATCAGGATCAAGGCTCAAGACACTCATCTATCTAAAAGAGTCCAGGGATGTAAGTTAACAACATACACTACTACTTTAAATTAATTGATAAGAGATCACTATTCTTAATTTTTGTTTTAATTCTATAGCATCGTTGGACATCTGGATGAAGGCTCAAGACACTCATCTATCTTAAAGAGTCCAGGGATGTAAGTTAACAGCATAAACTACTACTTGAATTAATTGAAAATACATTATTATTCTTAATTTCTGCTTTAATTCTATAGCATCGCTGGACATCAGGATCAAGGCTCAAGACACTCATCTATCTAAAAGAGTCCAGGGATGTAAGTTAACCGCATACACTACTACTTTAAATTAATCGATAAATACATCATTTATTTAATTTCTGTTTTAATTCTATAGCATCGTTGGACATCAGGATCAAGGCTCAAGACACTCATCTATCTAAAAGAGTCCAGGGATGTAAGTTAACAACATACACTACTACTTTAAATTAATTGATAAGAGATCACTATTCTTAATTTTTGTTTTAATTCTATAGCATCGTTGGACATCTGGATGAAGGCTCAAGACACTCATCTATCTAAAAGAGTCCAGGGATGTAAGTTAAGAGCATACACTACTACTTTAAATTAATTGATAATGCATCATTATTCTTTATTTCGTTTTAATTCTTTAGCATCGTTGTACATCAGGATCAAGGCTCAAGACACTCATCTGTCTAAAAGATTCCAGGGATGTAAGTTAACAGCATACACTACTGGTTTAAATTAATTGATATACATCATTATTCTTAATTTCTGTTTTAATTCTATAGCATCGTTGGACATCAGGATCAAGGCTCAAGATACTCATCTATCTAAAAGAGTCTGGGGATGTAAGTTAACAGGATACACTACATCTGACGTGTAATGTAATGACTGGCAGTATTACATTTGGCAGTGTTATGTTTGGTAGTATTACATGTGGTAGTATTACATAGTTACCGTAAAAAGTTGGGTATCTGTATGTTATATATCATGCACAATTATATAATCTCTAACAATAGGTAAAGGTAAGTAAGTATTAGATGATTATGCTTTTAAAAGCAAAGGACAAAGGAGAGTATATCATCCAGAGCAAAAAAGCTGACGAAGTCACAAGCAACTAATTAACAGTTTGTTGCCAGCCTTATACATACATACGTACCAAGGCTTTTTTGGGTGGAAAATGAGACTACTTAAGCATTCGTTAAAAAATAAGGTGTGGTCAAAATAAGCCACACCCAAAATAGTTAGTAGGTGTGGCTATGAAAGCTTAATGAGTGGGTGTGGTGCTTCTAGTTCGATACAGGTTTGTGTGTGTAGTTTCTATTAGGGTGTGATGGTATATACCTCACCCATTTCCTACTATCCTCAGGTTTTTTACCTGAAGACTTAACACGTTACCACCTAGCTTGTATCTAGTGCTTTTGGTTGCATCTGATAATAATGGCCCTTCTTTTTCTAGTACATCTGCTTGTAAATTAATGAATCTCTTTACACACTAGAGCAAAGGTGATTCATCACCTGAAGAGAAGACTTATTTTGTGAAGTAAACTATGTCCATCGTCCTCTAATGTAACAATCATCATATTCCTATAGGTAACTAGTGTCCTTACCTTTTATGTTGCTAACTCCACTATGATCACCATGTCCAAAGAAGATTCTATCCACTGTCCCTTAATGTAACCCTCATTGTGTCCAATTGTCAATATTACCATTTAAGTAACCCTATATCTTTACCTATTATTGTTCTTAAGTCCACTATGTTCACTGTATCCATTCCCATTCATTGTGTGCTAGTATGTATATGTGTCCTCCTGTGTACACTCCTCTAAAGAACACTCATTTCAGTATATCCTAAAGTAACGTGTCTTAGTGTATAATTCTTTTGTTGAGTTCTTACATCACCCTGTATTTTAATATAAATAACTGTTCTGTACACTTTACTTGCGTTCTATTCTTCGATTCCTGTGGCATAAATTTCCACCCTCCTGGTTTTATTCAGACTTGTTCTGTTGTACTATAAATGTACTAATTAATTGATATGGCTTGAATTATTTATTCATATATATTTTTGATTTGTATGCATGAATATTTAGCCTTTTCTGATAATACTTAATTGAGTTCTAAGGATGATCTTTGCTAACCTCTTCCTTAGAAAATATGTGATTACATTAAGTTACTGTGCTTTCTTTCTTTGATAATATACTTCTAGTCATACTGAACTGATATAGTTCTCTGATAACTGTTGTGCAATAGTATCTTTTTAACTATTTCTATAGTGACGTTGGTATATATTTCTGCAACAAAGATGATGATCTGGGATGTGACAATTATTTTTTGACAACAGTTTGTAAGTTTATATATTGTATATGTACAAGAGATCTTTATTTCCCTCAGGAGTGTGAAGTCATATTTACGAATAAAATAACACAGGTACGACTAAGCGACATTATGGTACTTTATATCCAAAAGAAAAACTTGATTGTATTTCACTAACAGACGTTGCCAAAGACTTCGTATAAAGCAGGTCATTTGATTAATTAACAAAATTTTATTTTTAAAAAGTTAACACCCATCATGAATAATTAATTGCCAGACCCGATCATTCATGTCCACGTTCCTGTGTTGTGCAGTAATATCTTTTTAACTATCTCTATAGTGATGTTTGTATTCCGTTTCTGATCTGGAAAGTGACAATATTTTCTGATAACAGTTTGTAAGGTCAGATGTTGTACTCATAATTATGACTGTAGTGTATAAAAGCCAATCCTTGGTATGGATTGCTTCTTCACATTTTATTCTTTAGACGAATATGTCTCTTAGGTAATAGGATGACATTTAAAGGATAAATAGATTTGTATTTTTCACATGTGTGACTAGCTCTTCTTTCTGTATACTCCTAAATTTATAGTATCGTTTTAATTATGTCATTCCTGATCACCTATATTCAATTGTTCAATACCTTGTAGACATTCCTAGGGTGCCATTACTAGAGAATATTGGACATCACAGCCTGTAGTCCCCTTTCATCTATATCTATACCTTTAACGTTTAAAAGACCTAATTTAGCCATATCGAAACTATACTGGAAGGGATGGATATTACTACTTGTTCTGGCTGTTTTTAGGTACAATGCCCTTAATGGGTGACTTGTTTATATATGTGTGTGTATTGTATATGTATGCATACATATATATAAACATGCACATGTGCTTATTTATTTACTTGATCTGTTGGATGGACTGATTACCCTACATTGAAAACCATGATGATAATGGTCATGACAAACAATTATTTATTCCCTTAAGATTCAAGATAGCAAACCTGCTGCAGTTTTAGAGTAACAGGTGAGTGGTACTGGATGTTCATCTGCTAAACCTAACTGTTTCTTAAAGTTTAAAGTTAACACAAGATGAAAAAGAAACTGTGGTTAAATATGATAATTACTTTGACCAAGCATCAGAAAGTGAAGCCGTCTCTCATTAAGCTCAAAGCAGCATGTCCAAGAAAAAGGTATGCTTTCAGCAATTATTATTTAAGTTCCCTAAAATATGATAATTATTTTGACCAAGCCTCAGAAAGTGAAGCCGTCTCTCATTAAGCTCAAAGCAGGATGTCCAAGAAAAGGTATGCTTCAGCAATTATTAATTAAGTTCCCTAAAAAGCTAACTTTGTATTAATTGTATTAAACATAGTAGATAGGAAGCAATTATTATGAATTAAATTAAATGCTTGTGTTTGCTAAATAGTTGTATTGCACATACAAGTGATTAGGTTTAAAACAGGTAAAGAGCCTAGTTTCAACACATACCTGAGTAAAGTGGTCACACCTTATTACACAATATTATTTTTAGTGAGTGGTAAGTGGAATTTTGAATAGAAATTGTTGGACTATTAAATTCATATGAATTTGAAGTTGTGCATACTATTTGTTAGGTGCTACTTGTATGTTAGCCATATTGTTGTAGGACAAAAAGACAACGTGTGACCATATATTCCCTCATCAGTAAACATTCATAACTGATATGTGGACAAAACAATAGAACTGTCATTGCCACAATATCCATTTTTTGGTAAAGTGGGTTGAAGAAGACTTTGAACTAGATGTTCTATACACATCTTATACTGTCTATATGTTGAACATTAACCAAATAAATACACTAAGTACACGCTTGTTTATGTACTAAGATAATATGTAGTCTTGGCTGGCTAGAGTGGCTTCTCAGCCAACTGAGTACAACATTTACATCCTGTATCAGCAATGTCCTAAGATGGCTACTTATATTCTGGCAATCTTACTGATTCAAAGAAGTTACACTTGGCCAAGATTTACAGTATAACTTGGAATATATATATATATACTCCTAAATGAACCAATGGGTAACAAAATTAATTGGTACTATTGTTTTTACTATAGAAGTAAATTTAGAAATCTTTGATGAAGATGATGACATTCCTCCTCTTGGTAGCACAGAAAATCTCATTCGTCCTATGACTAAAGATGATCTCCTGGATCAAGCTGTGGATCTGATTGCAATGGGCTCACAGGACTGGGACGATGATGAAGATGACCAATTAAACATTATTGTACTTTGGTATAATATGTAGTTTTTTGTATAAATGTATATAAACATATCTATATTAGTGCTCCTCTGTCTAAAAGGAAAAACGACTTTTAATGTTTCTACTCTAAAATAAAATATTTAGACCTTTTTCAAAGTTAAGAAAGTTTAAAAATTAACTATCAAAACTGCTTAATTAAGCTGATGTAAAGACTTTAGTAACTTTATCAGTCTACAATCTTTGGATGAAGTAGTTTAAATAGGTAAAAACTATAAAATAAACTGTTTAAACTATAAAAGAAACTGTTTAGAGCTTTTTGAAAGTTAAGAAAGTTTAGAAATTAACTGTCATTAAGCTGATTATCAGTCTTAAATGTTATAATAAATTAGTTTAAATAAGTTAAAACTCTAAAATAAACTACTCCGAGCTTTAAAAACTTTAGAAATTAACTATTGAAACTGGTTAATTAAGCTGATCTAAAGAGTTTAGTAACATTATCTCTCTTTAATCTTTGGATGAATTAGTTTAAATATGTTAAAACTCTAAACTAAACTGTTTAGACCTTTTTGAAAGTTAAAAATGTTTAGAAATTAACTGTCAAACACCTTAATTAAGCTGATATAAAGAGTTTCGCAAATCTATCATTTCTTACATTTTTAGATAAATAGTTTAAATAGATCAGCTTAATTGAGCAGTTTTAAGAGTTAAATTTTAAATTTTCTTAAATTTCAAAAGCTCTAAACAGTTTATTTTAGAGTTTTAACCTATTCAAACAACAATATTCAAAGATTTAAGACTGATAAAGTTGCTAAACTTTTTAGATCAGCTTAATTAAGCAGTTTTGACAGTTAATTTCTAAACTTTCTTAACTTTCAATAAGGTCTAAACAGTTTATTTTAGAGATTTAACCTATTTAAACTAATTTATCCAACGATTTAATAAAGCAGTTTTGACAGTTAATTTCTAAACTTTCTAAACTTCAAAAAGGTCTAAACAGTTTATTTTAGAGTTTTAACCTATTTAAACTATTTTATCCAAAGATTTAAGAGAATAAAGTTGCTAAACTCTTTAGATCAGCTTAATAAAGCAGTATTGACAGTTAATTTCTAAACTTTCTTAAGTTTCAAAAAGCTCTAAACAGTTTATTTTAGAGTTTTAACCTATTTAAACTATTTTATCCAAAGATTTAAGACTGATAAAGTTGCTAAACTCTTTATATCATGTTAATAAAGCAGTTTTGACAGTTAATTTCTAAACTTTCTAAACTAGGTCTAAACAGTTTATTTTAGAGTTTTAACCTATTTAAACTATTTTATCCAAAGATTTAAGAGGATAAAGTTGCTAAACTCTTTAGATCAGCTTAATAAAGCAGTATTGACAGTTAAGGGTTTGTAAACTTTCTTAACTTTCAAAAAGGTCTAAAGAGTTTATTTCAGAGTTTTAACGTATTTAAACTACTTTATCCAAAGATTTAAGACCGATAAAGTTGCTAAACTCTTTGTATCAGAAGTAGGAATTTTGTTTATCACGTTATTCATATTTAAATATAGAAATTAGTTGAGCTTTATGAACGTGATAGAATTCTGAAAAAAGATAACAGAACGTTTCGGCCAAAGGCCTTCATCAGCTGTTTATGAAACAATGGAAAAAAATAGTCACTTATATAGCAAATGCATGATGTTTACAATTATTATGTAGGCCAGACGTTGTCCTAGGGAGATAGAGAAGGATGCTAATTTGTACCATGTTGGAGATCAAGAGCATAGAGTTGTACCACGAGGCAGGAAATGAACGCGAACTGGTTAATTAATTGTGGGAGTGGCTATAAGTTATAAAGATCGTTTACTGCAGAATAGAGAAGTCCAGGTAGGATTGATGATTAAGCCTGGATCAGAGTTGATGGTGTTGCTAGTGGTTTTGATGTAGATGGCTTTCTAACCATAAAATCCTGTGTCCTGTGTCAATGTAGTGGCATGCAAGAGCGTTGTTGGTATCTCTGTTCATGACAGCTCTTTTATGTTCAGCTATCCTAGTCTTCAATGTTCGGCCTGTTTTTCCGATGTAGATAGTTCCACATCCACAGGGGATCCTATAGATGACACCAATCTTTTCTTCCTGTGGAGTGGGGATCTTGACCCATGATAAGGACCTTCTGAGTGTGTATTTTGAGGAAAAGGCTGTTGTGATGTTAAGGAAGCGACAGGCTCTCCCAATGTCCTCACTGAGGCCTTTGACATAAGGGAGAACTAGGGTTCTCTTCCTGTCTGTCTTTGTTAAAAGGTCGCAGGGAGGGGTGGAAGCATCTTCATTTCTCTTGAGCCTTGAAGGTTTAAGGCTGTTGTTTACTCGACTTGATGAATATCCATTAGCTCTGAAGACATTGTATAATCTGTTTAACTCAGAGGGGAAGTTTCCTTCTGAGCAGACATTGAGGGCCCTGTTCCTGAGGCATTTGATAATACCTGATTTGATGAGTGGGTGGTGGTTGGATCTGTAATTCAGGTATCTATCAGTATGTGTAGGTTTCCTGTAAACAGTTGTGGTCAGTCTACTATTGTTTTTAGAAACAAGTACATCTAAGAAGGCAATAGAGTTGTTGTTCTCAATCTCCATTGTGAACTTGATTCTATCATGTAGACCATTGATATGAGACAGGAATTCTTGTAAGGAGGAGTTGTTGTGTGGCCAAATGACGAAAGTGTCATCTACATATCTCTTCCAAAATTTAGGTTGTAAGTGGAATGTAGCAATAGCTGTGTTTTCAAAGTCTTCCATGAAGATATTAGCCAATGCAGATGATAGTGGGGATCACATAGCTGTACCATCTGTTCGTTCATATATTGCATCCTCATAGCTGAAGAAAGTTGATTTTAAGTGACTGTTCTTTGCCATTGTTTCATAAAGAGCTGATGAAGGCCTTTGGCCGAATCGTTCTGTTGTCTTTTTTCAGAATTCTATCACGTTCATAAAGCTCAATTCAATTCTATGTTTAAATGTCTTTAGATCAGCTTAATAAAGCAGTTTTGACACTTAATTTCTAAACTTTCTTAATATCAAAAAGGTCTAAACAGTTTATTTTAGAGTTTTGACCTATTTAAACTGATTTCTGATGATTTAAGACTGATAAAGTTGGTAACCTCTTTAGATCACCTTAATAAAGCAGTTTGACAGTTAATTTCTAAACTTTCTTAACTTTAAAAAAGGTCTAAACAGTTTATTTTAGAGTTTTAACCTATTTATAGTAATTTATCCAAACAAATAAGACTGATAAAGTTGCTAAACTCTTTAGATCAGGCTAATAAAGCAGTATTGACAGTTAATTTGTAAATGTTCTTAACTTTCAAAAAGGTCTAAACAGTTTATTTTAGAGTTTTAACCTATTTAAAAAAAATATCCAAAGATTTAAGACTGATAAAGTTGCTAAACTCTTTAGATCAGCTTAATAAAGCAGTTTTGACACTTAATTTCTAAACTTTCTTAACTTTGAAAAAGGTCTAAACAGTTTATTTTAGAGTTTTAACCTATTTAAACTACTTTATCCAAAGATTTAAGTCTGACAAAGTTGCTAAACTCTTTAGATCAGCTTAATAAAGCAGTTTTGACACTTAATTTCTACACTTTCTCAATTTTCAAAAAGCTCTTAATAGTTTATTTTAGAGTTTTAACAAATTTAAACTAAACTATCCAACGATTTAAGACTGATAAAGTTGCTAAACTCTTTAGATCTGATTGATAAAGCAGTTTTGACATTTAATTTCTAAATGTTCTTAAATTTCAAAAAGGTCTAAACAGTTTATTTTAGAGTTTTAACCTATTTAAACTACTTTATCCAAAGATTTAAGTCTGACAAAGTTCCTAAACTCTTTAGATCAGCTTAATAAAGCAGTTTTGACATTTAATATCTAATCTTTAATAACTTTCAAAAAGTTCTAAACAGTTTATTTTAGAGTTTTAACCTATTTAACTAATTTATCCAAAGATTTAAGACTGATAAAGTTGCTAAACTCTTTAGATCAACTTAATAAAGCAGTTTACACTCTTAATTTCTAAACTTTCTAAAGTAATTGAAATAAATTTAAAGCTCTAAAATAAACTGTTCTGAGCTTTTGAAAGTTTAGAAATTAACTGTCAAAACTGTTTAATTAAGCCTACCTACACAGTATAGTAAAAATATCAGACTAAGATTTTTAGATAAACTATTTTAAAAAGGTTAAAAGTCTAAAATATACTGTTTATACGTCTATGAAAGTTAAAAAAGTTTAGAAATTAAGTGTCAAAACTGCTTTATTAAGCTGATATAAAAGGTTTAGCAAATTTATCAGTCTTAAATCTTTGGATAAAGTAGTTTAAATAGGTTAAAACTCTAAAATAAACTGTTTAGACCTTTTTGAAAGTTAAGAAAGTTTAGAAATTAACTGTCAAAACTGCTTTATTAAGCTGATCTAATGAGTTTAGCACTTTGTCAGTCTTAAATCTTTGGATAAAGTAATTAAATAGGTTAAAACTCTAAAATAAACTGTTTAGACCTTTTTTGAAAGTTAAGAAAGTTTAGAAATTAACTGTCAAAACTGCTTTATTAAGCTGATCTAAAGAGTATACCAACTTTATCAAACTTAAATCTTTGGATAAAGTAGATTAAATAAATAATAATACTCTAAAATAAACTGTTTAGACCTTTTTGAAAGTTAAGAAAGTTTAGAAATTAACTGTCAAATCTACTTTAATAAGCTGATCTAAAGAGATTATCAACCTTATCAAACGTAAATCATGCGAAAATTTAGTTTAAATAGGTTAAATCTCGAAAATAAACTGTTGAGAGCTTTTTGAAAGTTAAGAAAGTTTAGAAATGAACTGTCAAAATTGCTTTATTAAGCTGATCTAAAGAGTTTAGCAACTTTATCAGTCTTAAATCTTTGGATTAAGCAGTTTAAATAGGTGAAACCTCTCAAAAATAAACTGTTTAGACGTTTTTCAAAGTTAAGAAAATTTAGAAATTAACTGTAAAAACTACTTTATTTAGCTGATCTAAAGAGTTTAGCAAATATATAAGTATTGAATCTTTGGATAAAGTAGTTTAAATAGGTTAAAACTCTAAAATAAACAATCTCGACCATATTTATAGTTAAGAAAGTTTAAAAATTAACTGTTAAAACTGCTTTATTAAGCTGATTGAAAATGTTTTGCACTTTTATTAGTCATCTTTGGATAAAGTAGTTTAAATAGGTTAAAACTCTAAAATAAACTGTTTAGACCTTTTTTAAGTTAAAAAAGTTTAGAAATTAACTGTCGAAACATCTTTAATAACATGATCTAAAGAGTTTAGCAACTTTATCAGTCTTAAATCATTGTAGAAATTAGTTTAAATAGCTTAAAAATCTAAAATAAACTGTTGAGAGCTTTTTCAAACTTAAGAAAGTTTAGAAATTAACTGTCAAAACTGCTATACTAAGCTGATCTAGTGAGTTTAGGAACTTTATCATTCTCAAATCTTTGGATAATGTAGTTTAAATAGGTTAAAACTCTCAAATAAACTGTTTAGACCTTTTTGAAAGTTAAGAAAGCTTAGAAATTAACTATCAAAACTTCTTTATTAAGCTAATCTAAAGAGTTTAGCAACTTTATCAGTCTTAAATCTTTGGATAAAGTAGTTTAAATAGGTTAAAACTCTAAAATAAACTGTTTAGACCTTTTTGAAAGTTAAGAACGTTTAGAAATTAAGTGTCAAAACTGCTATACTAAGCTGATCTAATGAGTTTAGGAACTTTATCATTCTCAAATCTTTGGATAATGTAGTTTAAATAGGTTAAAACTCTAAAATAAACTGTTTAGACCTTTTTTGAAAGTTAAGAAAACTGCTTGTTAAGCTGATCTAAAGATTTTATCAACATTATCAGTCTTGAATCTTTGGATAAAGTAGTTTAAATAGGTTAAAGTTCCTAAACTCTTTAGATCAGCTTAATAAAGCAGGTTTGACACTTAATTTCTAAACTTTCTTAACTTTCAAAAAGTTCTAAACAGTTTATTTTAGAGTTTTAACCTATTTAAACTACTTTATCCAAAGATTTAAGTATATAAAGTTGATAAACTCTTTAGATCAGCTTGATAAAGCTGTTTTGACACTTAATTTCTAAACTTTCTTAACTTTGAAAAAGGTCTAAACAGTTTATTTTAGAGTTTTAACCTATTTAAACTACTTTATCCAAAGATTCAAGACTGATAAAGTTGCTAAACTCTTTAGATCAGCTAAATAAAGCAGTTTTGACACTTAATTTCTAAACTTTCTCAACTTTCAAAAAGGTCTAAACAGTTTATTTTACAGTTTTAACCTATTTAAACTACTTTATCCAAAGATTTAATACTGATAAAGTTGCTAAACTCTTTAGATCAGCTTAATAAAGCAGTTTTGACAGTTAATTTATAAACTTTCTCAACTTTGAAAAAGGTCTAAACAGTTTATTTTAGAGTTTTAACTTGTTTAAACTACTTTATCCAAAGATTTAAGACTGATAAAGTTGCTAAACTCTTTAGATCAGCTTAATAAAGCAATTTTGACACTTAATTTCTAAACTTTGTTAACTTTCAAAAAGGTCTAAACAGTTTATTTTAGACTTTTAACCTATTTAAACTACTTTATCCAAAGATTTAAGTCAGATAAAGTTGATGAACTCTTTAGATCAGCTTAATGAAGCAGTTTTGACAGTTAATTTCTAAACTTTCTTAACTTTGAAAATGGTCTAAACAGTTTATTTCAGAGTTTTAACCTATTTAAACTACTTTATCCATAGATTTAAGACTGATAAATTTGCTAAACTCTTTAGATTAGCTAAATAAAGCAGTTTTAACAATTAATTTTTAGACCTTCTTAACTTAGAAAATGGTCTAAACAGTTTAGTTTATAGTTTTAACCTATTTAAACTACTTTATGCAAAGATTTAAGACTGATAAAATTGCTAAAATCTTGAAAACAGTTTAATAAAGCAGTTTTGACACTTAATTTCTAAACTTTCTTAACTTTCAAAAAGGTCTAAACAGTTTATTTTAGAGTTTTAACCTATTTAAACTACTTTATCCAAAGTTTTAAGACTGATAAAGTTGCTAAACTCTTTAGATCAGCTAAATAAAGCAGTTTTGACACTTAATTTCTAAACTTTCTTAACTTTCAAAAAGGTCTAAACAGTTTATTTTAGAGTTTTAACCTATTTAAACTATTTTATCCAAAGATTTAAGACTGATAAAGTTGCTAAACTCTTTAGATCAGCTTAATAAAGCAATTTTGACACTTAATTTCTAAACTTTCTAAACTTTGAAAATCGTCTAAACAGTTTATTTCAGAGTTTTAACCTATTTAAACTACTTAATCCATAGATTTAAGAATGATAAATTGGCTAAACTCTTTAGATCAGCTAAATAAAGCAGTTTTGACAGTTCATTTCTAAACTTTCTTAACTTTGAAAATGGTCTAAACAGTTTATTTTAGAGTTTTAACCTATTAAAACTACTTTATCCAAAGATTTAAGACTGATAAAATTGCTAAAATCTTTAAAAAAGTTTAATAAAGCAGTTTTGACAGTTAATTTCTAAACTTTCTTAACTTTCAAAAAGGCCTAAACAGTTTATTTCAGAGTTTTAACCTATTTAAACTACTTTATCCAAAGATTTAAACTGATAAAGTTGCTAAACTCTTTAGATCAGCCAAATAAAGCAGTTCTGACAGTTAATTCTAAACTTTCTTAACTTTCAAAAAGGTCTAAACAGTTTATTTTAGAGTTTTAACCTATTTAAACTACTTTATCCAAAGATTTAAGACTGATAAAGTTGCTAAACTCTTTAGATCAGCTTAATAAAGCAGTTTTGACAGTTAATTTCTAAACTTTCTTAACTTTCAAAAAGGTCTAAACAGTTTATTTTAGAGTTTTAACCTATTTAAACTACTTTATCCAAAGATTTAAGACTGATAAAGTTGCTAAACTCTTTAGATCAGCTTAATAAAGCAGTTTTGACAGTTAATTTCTAAACTTTCTTAACTTTCAAAAAGGTCTAAACAGTTTATTTTAGAGTTTTAACCTATTTAAACTACATTATCCAAAGTTTTAAAACTGATAAAGTTGCTAAACTCTATAGATCAGCTAAATAAAGCAGTTTTGACAGTTAATTTCTAAACTTTCTTAACTTTCAAAAAGGTCTAAACAGTTTATTTTAGAGTTTTAACCTATTTAAACTACTTTATCCAAAGATTTAAGACTGATAAAGTTGCTAAACTCTTTAGATCAGCTAAATAAAGCAGTTTTGACACTTAATTTCTAAACTTTCTTAACTTTCAAAAAGGTCTAAACAGTTTATTTTAGAGTTTTAACCTATTTAAACTACTTTATCCAAAGATTTAAGACTGATAAAGTTGCTAAACTCTTTAGATCAGCTAAATAAAGCAGTTTTGACAGTTAATTTCTAAACTTTCTTAACTTTCAAAAAGGTCTAAACAGTTTATTTTAGAGTTTTAACCTATTTAAACTATTTTATCCAAAGATTTAAGACTGATAAAGTTGCTAAACTCTTTAAATCAGCTTAATAAAGCAATTTTGACACTTAATTTCTAAACTTTCTTAACTTTCAAAAAGATCTAAACAGTTTATTTTAGAGTTTTAACCTATTTAAACTAATTTATCCAAAAGATTTAAGACTGATAAAGTTGCTAAACTCTTTAGATCAGCTTGATAAAGCAGTTTTGACTTTTAATTTCTAAACTTTCTTAACTTTCAAAAAGGTCTAAACAGTTTATTTTAGAGTTTTAACCTATTTAAACTACTTTATCCAAAGATTTAAGACTGATAAAGTTGCTAAACTCTTTAGATCAGCTAAATAAAGCAGTTTTGACACTTAATTTCTAAACTTTCTTAACTTTCAAAAAGGTCTAAACAGTTTATTTTAGAGTTTTAACCTATTTAAACTACTTTATCCAAAGATTTAAGACTGATAAAGTTGCTAAACTCTTTAGATCAGCTAAATAAAGCAGTTTTGACAGTTAATTTCTAAACTTTCTTAACTTTCAAAAAGGTCTAAACAGTTTATTTTAGAGTTTTAACCTATTTAAACTATTTTATCCAAAGATTTAAGACTGATAAAGTTGCTAAACTCTTTAAATCAGCTTAATAAAGCAATTTTGACACTTAATTTCTAAACTTTCTTAACTTTCAAAAAGATCTAAACAGTTTATTTTAGAGTTTTAACCTATTTAAACTAATTTATCCAAAAGATTTAAGACTGATAAAGTTGCTAAACTCTTTAGATCAGCTTAATAAAGCAGATTTCACATTTAATTTCTAAACTTTCTTAACTCTCAAAACTTCTAAACAGTTTATTTTAGAGTTTTAACCTATTTAAACTACTTTATCCAATGATTTAAGACTGATAAAGTTGCTAAACTCTTTAGATCAGCTTAATAAAGCAGTTTCAAAAAGGTCTAAACAGTTTATTTTAGAGTTTTAACCTATTTAAACTACTTTATCCAAAGATTTAAGACTGATAAAGTTGCTAAACTCTTTAGATCAGCTTAAT
Source organism: Xestospongia muta (assembly GCA_963693285.1). Lineage (NCBI taxonomy): Eukaryota > Metazoa > Porifera > Demospongiae > Haplosclerida > Petrosiidae > Xestospongia > Xestospongia muta. Next base: position 3,473,507 of record OY848929.1, on the reverse strand, counting down.
AAAGCAGTTTTGACAGTTAATATCTAAACTTTCTTAACTTTCAAAAAGGTCTAAACAGTTTATTTTAGAGTTTTAACCTATTTAAACTACTTTATCCAAAGTTTTAATACTGATAAAGTTGCTAAACTCTTTAGATCAGCTAAATAAAGCAGTTTTGACACTTAATTTCTAAACATTCTTAACTTTCAAAAAGGTCTAAATAGTTTATTTTAGAGTTTTAACCTATTTAAACTACTTTATCCAAAGATTTAAGACTGATAAAGTTGCTAAACTCTTTAGATCAGCTTAATAAAGCAGTTTTGACACTTAATTTCTAAACTTTCTTAACTTTCAAAAAGGTCTAAACAGTTTATTTTAGAGTTTTAACCTATTAAAACTACTTCATCCAAAGATTTAAGACTGATAAAATTGCTAAAATCTTTAAAAACGTTTAAAAAAGCAGTTTTGACAGTTAATTTCTAAACTTTCTTAACTTTCAAAAAGGTCTAAACAGTTTATTTTAGAGTTTTAACCTATTTAAACTACTTTATCCAAAGATTTAAGACTGATAAAGTTGCTAAACTCTTTAGATCAGCTTAATAAAGCAGTTTTGACTTTTAATTTCTAAACTTTCTTAACTTTCAAAAAGGTCTAAACAGTTTATTTTAGAGTTTTAACCTATTTAAACTACTTTATCCAAAGATTTAAGACTGATAAAGTTGCTAAACTCTTTAGATCAGCTTAATAAAGCAGTTTTGACAGTTAATTTCTAAACTTTCTTAACTTTCAAAAAGGTCTAAACAGTTTATTTCAGAGTTTTAACCTATTTAAACTACTTTATCCAAAGATTTAAGACTGATAAAGTTGCTAAACTCTTTAGATCAGCTAAATAAAACAGTTTTGACACTTAATTTCTAAACTTTCTTAACTTTCAAAAAGATCTAAACAGTTTATTTTAGAGTTTTAACCTATTTAAACTAATTTATCCAAAAGATTTAAGACTGATAAAGTTGCTAAACTCTTTAGATCAGCTTAATAAAGCAGTTTTCACATTTAATTTCTAAACTTTCTTAACTCTCAAAACTTCTAAACAGTTTATTTTAGAGTTTTAACCTATTTAAACTACTTTATCCAAAGATTTAAGACTGATAAAGTTGCTAAACTCTTTAGATCAGCTTAATAAAGCAGTTTTGACTTTTAATTTCTAAACTTTCTTAACTTTCAAAAAGGTCTAAACAGTTTATTTTAGAGTTTTAACCTATTTAAACTACTTTATCCAAAGATTTAAGACTGATAAAGTTGCTAAACTCTTTAGATCAGCTTAATAAAGCAGTTTTGACAGTTAATTTCTAAACTTTCTTAACTTTCAAAAAGGTCTAAACAGTTTATTTCAGAGTTTTAACCTATTTAAACTACTTTATCCAAAGATTTAAGACTGATAAAGTTGCTAAACTCTTTAGATCAGCTAAATAAAACAGTTTTGACACTTAATTTCTAAACTTTCTTAACTTTCAAAAAGATCTAAACAGTTTATTTTAGAGTTTTAACCTATTTAAACTAATTTATCCAAAAGATTTAAGACTGATAAAGTTGCTAAACTCTTTAGATCAGCTTGATAAAGCAGTTTTGACTTTTAATTTCTAAACTTTCTTAACTTTCAAAAAGGTCTAAACAGTTTATTTTAGAGTTTTAACCTATTTAAACTACTTTATCCAAAGTTTTAAGACTGATAAAGTTGCTAAACTCTTTAGATCAGCTTAATAAAGCAGTTTTGACAGTTAATTTCTAAACTTTCTTAACTTTCAAAAAGGTCTAAACAGTTTATTTCAGAGTTTTAACCTATTTAAACTACTTTATCCAAAGATTTAAGACTGATAAAGTTGCTAAACTCTTTAGATCAGCTAAATAAAGCAGTTTTGACACTTAATTTCTAAACATTCTTAACTTTCAAAAAGGTCTAAATAGTTTATTTTAGAGTTTTAACCTATTTAAACTACTTTATCCAAAGATTTAAGAGTGATAAAGTTGCTAAACTCTTTAGATCAGCTTAATAAAGCAGTTTTCACATTTAATTTCTAAACTTTATTAACTTTCAAAAAGGTCTAAACAGTTTATTTTAGAGTTTTAACCTATTTAAACTACTTTATCCAAAGATTTAAGACTGATAAAGTTGCTAAACTCTTTAGATCAGCTTAATAAAGCAGTTTTGACAGTTAATTTCTAAACTTTCTTAACTTTCAAAAAGGTCTAAACAGTTTATTTTAGAGTTTTAACCTATTTAAACTACATTATCCAAAGTTTTAAAACTGATAAAGTTGCTAAACTCTATAGATCAGCTAAATAAAGCAGTTTTGACAGTTAATTTCTAAACTTTCTTAACTTTCAAAAAGGTCTAAACAGTTTATTTTAGAGTTTTAACCTATTTAAACTACTTTATCCAAAGATTTAAGACTGATAAAGTTGCTAAACTCTTTAGATCAGCTAAATAAAGCAGTTTTGACACTTAATTTCTAAACTTTCTTAACTTTCAAAAAGGTCTAAACAGTTTATTTTAGAGTTTTAACCTATTTAAACTACTTTATCCAAAGATTTAAGACTGATAAAGTTGCTAAACTCTTTAGATCAGCTTAATAAAGCAGTTTTGACAGTTAATTTCTAAACTTTCTTAACTTTCAGAAAGGTCTAAACAGTTTATTTTAGAGTTTTAACCTATTTAAACTATTTTATCCAAAGATTTAAGACTGATAAAGTTGCTAAACTCTTTAAATCAGCTTAATAAAGCAATTTTGACACTTAATTTCTAAACTTTCTTAACTTTGAAAATCGTCTAAACAGTTTATTTCAGAGTTTTAACCTATTTAAACTACTTTATCCATACATTTAAGAATGATAAATTGGCTAAACTCATTAGATCAGCTAAATAAAGCAGTTTTGACAGTTCATTTCTAAACTTTCTTAACTTTGAAAATGGTCTAAACAGTTTATTTTAGAGTTTTAACCTATTAAAACTACTTCATCCAAAGATTTAAGACTGATAAAATTGCTAAAACCTTTAAAAACGTTTAAAAAAGCAGTTTTGACAGTTAATTTCTAAACTTTCTTAACTTTGAAAAAGGTCTAAACAGTTTATTTTAGAGTTTTAACCTATTTAAACTACTTTATCCAAAGATTTAAGACTGATAAAGTTGCTAAACTCTTTAGATCAGCTTAATAAAGCAGTTTTGACTTTTAATTTCTAAACTTTCTTAACTTTCAAAAAGGTCTAAACAGTTTATTTTAGAGTTTTAACCTATTTAAACTACTTTATCCAAAGATTTAAGACTGATAAAGTTGCTAAACTCTTTAGATCAGCTTAATAAAGCAGTTTTGACAGTTAATTTCTAAACTTTCTTAACTTTCAAAAAGGTCTAAACAGTTTATTTCAGAGTTTTAACCTATTTAAACTACTTTATCCAAAGATTTAAGACTGATAAAGTTGCTAAACTCTTTAGATCAGCTAAATAAAACAGTTTTGACACTAAATTTCTAAACTTTCTTAACTTTCAAAAAGATCTAAACAGTTTATTTTAGAGTTTTAACCTATTTAAACTAATTTATCCAAAAGATTTAAGACTGATAAAGTTGCTAAACTCTTTAGATCAGCTTAATAAAGCAGTTTTCACATTTAATTTCTAAACTTTCTTAACTCTCAAAACTTCTAAACAGTTTATTTTAGAGTTTTAACCTATTTAAACTACTTTATCCAATGATTTAAGACTGATAAAGTTGCTAAACTCTTTATATCAGCTTAATAAAGCAGTTTCAAAAAGGTCTAAACAGTTTATTTTAGAGTTTTAACCTATTTAAACTACTTTATCCAAAGATTTAAGACTGATAAAGTTGCTAAACTCTTTAGATCAGCTTAATAAAGCAGTTTTGACAGTTAATATCTAAACTTTCTTAACTTTCAAAAAGGTCTAAACAGTTTATTTTAGAGTTTTAACCTATTTAAACTACTTTATCCAAAGTTTTAATACTGATAAAGTTGCTAAACTCTTTAGATCAGCTAAATAAAGCAGTTTTGACACTTAATTTCTAAACATTCTTAACTTTCAAAAAGGTCTAAATAGTTTATTTTAGAGTTTTAACCTATTTAAACTACTTTATCCAAAGATTTAAGACTGATAAAGTTGCTAAACTCTTTAGATCAGCTTAATAAAGCAGTTTTGACACTTAATTTCTAAACTTTCTTAACTTTCAAAAAGGTCTAAACAGTTTATTTTAGAGTTTTAACCTATTAAAACTACTTCATCCAAAGATTTAAGACTGATAAAATTGCTAAAATCTTTAAAAACGTTTAAAAAAGCAGTTTTGACAGTTAATTTCTAAACTTTCTTAACTTTCAAAAAGGTCTAAACAGTTTATTTTAGAGTTTTAACCTATTTAAACTACTTTATCCAAAGATTTAAGACTGATAAAGTTGCTAAACTCTTTAGATCAGCTTAATAAAGCAGTTTTGACTTTTAATTTCTAAACTTTCTTAACTTTCAAAAAGGTCTAAACAGTTTATTTTAGAGTTTTAACCTATTTAAACTACTTTATCCAAAGATTTAAGACTGATAAAGTTGCTAAACTCTTTAGATCAGCTTAATAAAGCAGTTTTGACAGTTAATTTCTAAACTTTCTTCACTTTCAAAAAGGTCTAAACAGTTTATTTCAGAGTTTTAACCTATTTAAACTACTTTATCAAAAGATTTAAGACTGATAAAGTTGCTAAACTCTTTAGATCAGCTAAATAAAACAGTTTTGACACTTAATTTCTAAACTTTCTTAACTTTCAAAAAGATCTAAACAGTTTATTTTAGAGTTTTAACCTATTTAAACTAATTTATCCAAAAGATTTAAGACTGATAAAGTTGCTAAACTCTTTAGATCAGCTTAATAAAGCAGTTTTCACATTTAATTTCTAAACTTTCTTAACTCTCAAAACTTCTAAACAGTTTATTTTAGAGTTTTAACCTATTTAAACTACTTTATCCAATGATTTAAGACTGATAAAGTTGCTAAACTCTTTAGATCAGCTTAATAAAGCAGTTTCAAAAAGGTCTAAACAGTTTATTTTAGAGTTTTAACCTATTTAAACTACTTTATCCGAAGATTTAAGACTGATAAAGTTGCTAAACTCTTTAGATCAGCTTAATAAAGCAGTTTTGACAGTTAATATCTAAACTTTCTTAACTTTCAAAAAGGTCTAAACAGTTTATTTTAGAGTTTTAACCTATTTAAACTACTTTATCCAAAGTTTTAATACTGATAAAGTTGCTAAACTCTTTAGATCAGCTAAATAAAGCAGTTTTGACACTTAATTTCTAAACATTCTTAACTTTCAAAAAGGTCTAAATAGTTTATTTTAGAGTTTTAACCTATTTAAACTACTTTATCCAAAGATTTAAGAGTGATAAAGTTGCTAAACTCTTTAGATCAGCCAAATAAAGCAGTTTTGACACTTAATTTCTAAACTTTCTTAACTTTCAAAAAGGTCTAAACAGTTTACTTTAGAGTTTTAACCTATTTCAACTACTTTATCCAAAGATTTAAGACTGATAAAGTTGCTAAACTCTTTAGATCAGCTTAATAAAGCAGTTTTGACACTTAATTTCTAAACTTTCTTAACTTTCAAAAAGGTCTAAACAGTTTATTTTAGAGTTTTAACCTATTTAAACTACTTTATCCAAAGATTTAAGACTGATAAAGTTGCTAAACTCTTTAGATCAGCTAAATAAAGCAGTTTTGACAGTTAATTTCTAAACTTTCTTAACTTTCAAAAAGGTCTAAACAGTTTATTTTAGAGTTTTAACCTATTTAAACTACTTTATCCAAAGATTTCAGACTGATAAAGTTGCTAAACTCTTTAGATCAGCTAAATAAAGCAATTTTGACACTTAATTTCTAAACTTTCTTAACTTTCAAAAAGTCTAAACAGTTTATTTTAGAGTTTTAACCTATTTAAACTACTTTATCGAAAGATTTAAGACTGATAAAGTTGCTAAACTCTTTAGATCAGCTTAATAAAGCAGTTTTGACACTTAATTTCTAAACTTTCTTAACTTTCAAAAAGGTCTAAACAGTTTATTTCAGAGTTTTTACCTATTTAAACTACTTTATCCAAAGATTTAAGACTGATAAAGTTGCTAAACTCTTTAGATCAGCTTAATAAACAATTTTGACACTTAATTTCTAAACTTTTTTAACTTTCAAAAACGTCTAAACAGTTTATTTAAGAGTTTTAACCTATTTAAACTACTTTATCCAAAGATTTAAGACTGATAAAGTTGCTAAACTCTTTAGATCAGCTTAATAAAGCAGTTTTGACACTTAATTTCAAAACTTTCTTAACTTTCAAAAAGGTCTAAACAGTTTATTTTAGAGTTTTAACCTATTTAAACTACTTTATCCAAAGATTTAAGACTGATAAAGTTGCTAAACTCTTTAGATCAGCTTAATAAAGCAGTTTTGACACTTAATTTCTAAACTTTCTTAACTTTCAAAAAGGTCTAAACAGTTTATTTCAGAGTTTAACCTATTTAAACTACTTTATCCAAAGATTTTAGACTGATAAATTTGCTAAACTCTTTAGATGAGCTTAATGAAGCAGTTTTGACAGGTAATTTCAAAACTTTCTTAACTTTAAAAGTTCTAAACAGTTTATTTTAGAGTTTTAACCTATTTAAACTACTTATCCAGAGATTTAAGACTGATAAAGTTGCTAAACTCTTAGATCAGCCAAATAAAGCAGTTTTGACAGTTAATTTCTAAACTTTCTTAACTTTCAAAAAGGTCTAAACAGTTTATTTTAGAGTTTTAACCTATTTAAACTATTTTATCCAAAGATTTAAGACTGATAAAGTTGCTAAACTCTTTAGATCAGCTAAATAAAGCAGTTTTGACAGTTAATTTCTAAACTTTCTTAACTTTCAAAAAGGTCTAAACAGTTTATTTTAGAGTTTTAACCTATTTAAACTACTTTATCCAAAGATTTAAGACTGATAAAGTTGCTAAACTCTTTAGATCGGCTTACCTTTTTGAAAGTTAAGAAAGTTTAGAAATTAACTGTCAAAACTGCTTTGTTTGGCTGATCTAAAGAGTTTAGCAACTTTATCAGTCTTAAATCTTTGGATAAAGTAGTTTAAATAGGTTAAAACTCTAAAATAAACTGTTTAGACCTTTTTGAAAGTTAAGAAAGTTTAGAAATTAACTGTCAAAACTGCTTTATTAAGCTGATCTAAAGAGTTTAGCGACTTTATCAGTCTTAAATCTTTGGATAAAGTAGTTTAAATAGGTTAAAACTCTAAAATAAACTGTTTAGACCTTTTTGAAAGTTAAGAAAGTTTAGAAATTAACTGTCAAAACTGCTTTATTAAGCTGATCTAAAGAGTTTAGCAACTTTATCAGTCTTAAATCTTTGGATAAAGTAGTTTAAATATGTTAAAACTCTAAAATAAACTGTTTAGACCTTTTTGAAAGTTAAGAAAGTTTAGAAATTAAGTGTCAAAACTGCTTTATTTAGCTGATCTAAAGAGTTTAGCAACATTATCAGTCTTAAATCTTTGGATAAAGTAGTTTAAATAGGTTAAAACTCTAAAATAAACTGTTTAGACCTTTTTGAAAGTTAAGAAAGTTTAGAAATTAAGTGTCAAAACTGCTTTATTTAGCTGATCTAAAGAGTTTAGCAACTTTATCAGTCTTAAATCTTTGGATAAAGTAGTTTAAATAGGTTAAAACTCTAAAATAAACTGTTTAGACCTTTTTGAAAGTTAAGAAAGTTTAGAAATTAACTGTCAAAACTGCTTTATTTAGCTCATCGAAAGAGTTTAGCAACTTTATCAGTCTTAAATCTTTAGATAAAGTAGTTTAAATAGGTTAAAACTCTAAAATAAACTGTTTAGACTTTTTTGAAAGTTAAGAAAGTTTAGAAATTAACTGTCAAAACTGCTTTATTAAGGTTATCTAAAGAGTTTAGCAATTTTATCAGTCTTAAATCTTTGGATAAAGTAGTTTAAATAGGTTAAAACTCTAAAATAAACTGTTTAGACCTTTTTGAAAGTTAAGAAAGTTTAGAAATTAAGTGTCAAAACTGCTTTATTAAGCTGATCTAAAGAGTTTAGCAACTTTATCAGTCTTAAATCTTTGGATAAAGTAGTTTAAATAGGTTAAAACTCTAAAATAAACTGTTTAGACCTTTTTGAAAGTTAAGAAAGTTTAGAAATTAAGTGTCAAAACTGCTTTATTTAGCTGATCTAAAGAGTTTAGCAACTTTATCAGTCTTAAATCTTTGGATAAAGTAGTTTAAATAGGTTAAAACTCTGAAATAAACTGTTTAGACCTTTTTGAAAGTTAAGAAAGTTTAGAAATTAAGTGTCAAAACTGCTTTATTTAGCTGATCTAAAGAGTTTAGCAACTTTATCAGTCTTAAATCTTCGGATAAAGTAGTTTAAATAGGTTAAAACTCTAAAATAAACTGTTTAGACCTTTTTGAAAGTTAAGAAAGTTTAGAAATTAAGTGTCAAAATTGCTTTATTTAGCTGATCTAAAGAGTTTAGCAACTTTATCAGTCTTAAATCTTTGGATAAAGTAGTTTAAATAGGTTAAAACTCTGAAATAAACTGTTTAGACCTTTTTGAAAGTTAAGAAAGTTTAGAAATTAAGTGTCAAAATTGCTTTATTTAGCTGATCTAAAGAGTTTAGCAACTTTATCAGTCTTAAATCTTTGGATAAAGTAGTTTAAATAGGTTAAAACTCTGAAATAAACTGTTTAGACCTTTTTGAAAGTTAAGAAAGTTTAGAAATTAACTGTCAAAACTGCTTTATTAAGCTTATCTAAAGAGTTTAGCAACTTTATCAGTCTTAAATCTTTGGATAAAGTAGTTTAAATAGGTTAAAACTCTAAAATAAACTGTTTAGACCTTTTTGAAAGTTAAGAAAGTTTAGAAATTAAGTGCCAAAACTGCTTTATTTAGCTGATCGAAAGAGTTTAGCAACTTTATCAGTCTTAAATCTTTGGATAAAGTAGTTTAAATAGGTTAAAACTCTAAAATAAACTGTTTAGACTTTTTTGAAAGTTAAGAAAGTTTAGAAATTAAGTGTCAAAACTGCTTTATTAAGCTTATCTAAAGAGTTTAGCAACTTTATCAGTCTTAAATCTTTGGATAAAGTAGTTTAAATAGGTTAAAACTCTAAAATAAACTGTTTAGACCTTTTTGAAAGTTAAGAAAGTTTAGAAATTAACTGTCAAAACTGCTTTATTAAGCTGATCTAAAGAGTTTAGCAACTTTATCAGTCTTAAATCTTTGGATAAAGTAGTTTAAATAGGTTAAAACTCTAAAATAAACTCTTTAGGCCTTTTTGAAAGTTAAGAAAGTTTAGAAATTAACTGTCAAAACTGCTTTATTTGGCTGATCTAAAGAGTTTAGCAACTTTATCAGTCTTAAATCTTTCGATAAAGTAGTTTAAATAGGTTAAAACTCTAAAATAAACTGTTTAGACCTTTTTGAAAGTTAAGAAAGTTTAGAAATTAAGTGTCAAAACTGCTTTATTTAGCTTATCGAAAGAGTATAGCAACTTTATCAGTCTTAAATCTTTGGATAAAGTAGTTTAAATAGGTTAAAACTCTGAAATAAACTGTTTAGACCTTTTTGAAAGTTAAGAAAGTTTAGAAATTAACTGTCAAAATTGCTTTATTAAGCTGATCTAAAGAGTTTAGCAACTTTATCAGTCTTAAGTCTTTGGATAAAGTAGTTTAAATAGGTTAAAACTCTAAAATAAACTGTTTAGACCTTTTTGAAAGTTAAGAAAGTTTAGAAATTAAGTGTCAAAACTGCTTTATTAAGCTGATCTAAAGAGTTTAGCAACTTTATCAGTCTTAAATCTTTGGATATAGTAGTTTAAATAGGTTAAAACTCTAAAATAAACTGTTTAGACCTTTTTGAAAGTTAAGAAAGTTTAGAAATTAACTGTCAAAACTGCTTTATTAAGCCGATCTAAAGAGTTTAGCAACTTTATCAGTCTTAAATCTTTGGATAAACTAGTTTAAATAGGTTAAAACTCTGAAATAAACTGTTTAGACCTTTTTGAAAGTTAAGAAAGTTTAGAAATTAACTGTCAAAACTGCTTTATTAAGCTGATCTAAAGAGTTTAGCAACTTTATCAGTCTTAAATCTTTGGATAAAGTAGTTTAAATAGGTTAAAACTCTAAAATAAACTGTTTAGACCTTTTTGAAAGTTAAGAAAGTTTAGAAATTAAGTGTCAAAACTGCTTTATTAAGCTGATCTAAAGAGTTTAGCAACTTTATCAGTCTTAAATCTTTGGATAAAGTAGTTTAAATAGGTTAAAACTCTAAAATAAACTGTTTAGACCTTTTTGAAAGTTAAGAAAGTTTAGAAATTAAGTGTCAAAATTGCTTTATTTAGCTGATCTAAAGAGTTTAGCAACTTTATCAGTCTTAAATCTTTGGATAAAGTAGTTTAAATAGGTTAAAACTCTAAAATAAACTGTTTAGACCTTTTTGAAAGTTAAGAAAGTTTAGAAATTAAGTGTCAAAATTGCTTTATTTAGCTGATCTAAAGAGTTTAGCAACTTTATCAGTCTTAAATCTTTGGATAAAGTAGTTTAAATAGGTTAAAACTCTGAAATAAACTGTTTAGACCTTTTTGAAAGTTAAGAAAGTTTAGAAATTAAGTGTCAAAATTGCTTTATTTAGCTTAACGAAAGAGTTTAGCAACTTTATCAGTCTTAAATCTTTGGATAAAGTAGTTTAAATAGGTTAAAACTCTAAAATAAACTGTTTAGACCTTTTTGAAAGTTAAGAAAGTTTAGAAATTAACTGTCAAAACTGCTTTATTTGGCTGATCTAAAGAGTTTAGCAACTTCATCAGTCTTAAATCTTTGGATAAAGTAGTTTAAATAGGTTAAAACTCTAAAATAAACTGTTTAGGCCTTTATGAAAGTTAAGAAAGTTTAGAAATTAACTGTCAAAATTGCTTTATAAGCTGATCTAAAGAGTTTAGCAACTTTATCAGTCTTAAATCTTTGGATAAAGTAGTTTAAATAGGTTAAAACTCTAAAATAAACTGTTTAGACCTTTTTGAAAGTTAAGAAAGTTTAAAAATTAACTGTCAAAATTGCTTTATTAAGCTGATCTAAAGAGTTTAGCAACTTTATCAGTCTTAAATCTTTGGATAAAGTAGTTTAAATAGGTTAAAACTCTAAAATAAACTGTTTAGACCTTTTTGAAAGTTAAGAAAGTTTAGAAATTAAGTGTCAAAACTGCTTTATTAAGCTGATCTAAAGAGTTTAGCAACTTTATCAGTCTTAAATCTTTGGATATAGTAGTTTAAATAGGTTAAAACTCTAAAATAAACTGTTTAGACCTTTTTGAAAGTTAAGAAAGTTTAGAAATTAAGTGTCAAAACTGCTTTATTAAGCCGATCTAAAGAGTTTAGCAACTTTATCAGTCTTAAATCTTTGGATAAACTAGTTTAAATAGGTTAAAACTCTGAAATAAACTGTTTAGACCTTTTTGAAAGTTAAGAAAGTTTAGAAATTAACTGTCAAAACTGCTTTATTAAGCTGATCTAAAGAGTTTAGCAACTTTATCAGTCTTAAATCTTTGGATAAAGTAGTTTAAATAGGTTAAAACTCTAAAATAAACTGTTTAGACCTTTTTGAAAGTTAAGAAAGTTTAGAAATTAAGTGTCAAAACTGCTTTATTAAGCTGATCTAAAGAGTTTAGCAACTTTATCAGTCTTAAATCTTTGGATAAAGTAGTTTAAATAGGTTAAAACTCTAAAATAAACTGTTTAGACCTTTTTGAAAGTTAAGAAAGTTTAGAAATTAAGTGTCAAAACTGCTTTATTAAGCTGATCTAAAGAGTTTAGCAACTTTATCAGTCTTAAATCTTTGGATAAAGTAGTTTAAATAGGTTAAAACTCTAAAATAAACTGTTTAGACCTTTTTGAAAGTTAAGAAAGTTTAGAAATTACTGTCAAAACTGCTTTATTTAGCTGATCTAAAGAGTTTAGCAACTTTATCAGTCTTAAATCTTTAGATAAAGTAGTTTAAATAGGTTAAAACTCTAAAATAAACTGTTTAGACCTTTTTGAAAGTTAAGAAAGTTTAGAAATTAAGTGTCAAAACTGCTTTATTAAGCTGATCTAAAGAGTTTAGCAACTTTATCAGTCTTAAATCTTTGGATAAAGTAGTTTAAATAGGTTAAAACTCTGAAATAAACTGTTTAGACCTTTTTGAAAGTTAAGAAAGTTTAGAAATTACTGTCAAAACTGCTTTATTTAGCTGATCTAAAGAGTTTAGCAACTTTATCAGTCTTAAATCTTTAGATAAAGTAGTTTAAATAGGTTAAAACTCTAAAATAAACTGTTTAGACCTTTTTGAAAGTTAAGAAAGTTTAGAAATTAAGTGTCAAAACTGCTTTATTAAGCTGATCTAAAGAGTTTAGCAACTTTATCAGTCTTAAATCTTTGGATAAAGTAGTTTAAATAGGTTAAAACTCTAAAATAAACTGTTTAGACCTTTTTGAAAGTTAAGAAAGTTTAGAAATTACTGTCAAACTGCTTTATTTAGCTGATCTAAAGAGTTTAGCAACTTTATCAGTCTTAAATCTTTAGATAAAGTAGTTTAAATAGGTTAAAACTCTGAAATAAACTGTTTAGACTTTTTTGAAAGTTAAGAAAGTTTAGAAATTAACTGTCAAAACTGCTTTATTAAGCTGATCTAAAGAGTTTAGCAACTTTATCAGTCTTAAATCTTTGGATAAAGTAGTTTAAATAGGTTAAAACTCTAAAATAAACTGTTTAGACCTTTTTCAAAGTTAAGAAAGTTTAGAAATTAAGTGTCAAAACTGCTTTATTAAGCTGATCTAAAGAGTTTAGCAACTTTATCAGTCTTAAATCTTTGGATAAAGTAGTTTAAATAGGTTAAAACTCTAAAATAAACTGTTTAGACTTTTTTCAAATTTAAGAAAGTTTAGAAATTAAGTGTCAAAACTGCTTTATTAAGCTTATCTAAAGAATTTAGCAACTTTATCAGTCTTAAATCTTTGGATAAAGTAGTTTAAATAGGTTAAAACTCTAAAATAAACTGTTTAGACCTTTTTGAAAGTTAAGAAAGTTTAGAAATTAAGTGTCAAAACTGCTTTATTAAGCTGATCTAAAGAGTTTAGCAACTTTATCAGTCTTAAATCTTTGGATAAAGTAGTTTAAATAGGTTAAAACTCTAAAATAAACTGTTTAGACCTTTTTGAAAGTTAAGAAAGTTTAGAAATTAAGTGTCAAAACTGCTTTATTTAGCTGATCTAAAGAGTTTAGCCACTTTATCAGTCTTAAAACTTTGGATATAGTAGTTTAAATAGGTTAAAACTCTAAAATAAACTGTTTAGACCTTTTTGAAAGTTAAGAAAGTTTAGAAATTAAGTGTCAAAACTGCATTATTAATCCGATCTAAAGAGTTTAGCAACTTTATCAGTCTTAAATCTTTGGATAAAGTAGTTTAAATAGGTTAAAACTCTAAAATAAACTGTTTAGACCTTTTTGAAAGTTAAGAAAGTTTAGAATTAACTGTCAATACTGCTTTATTTGGCTGATCTAAAGAGTTTAGCAACTTTATCAGTCTTAAATCTTTGGATAAAGTAGTTTAAATAGGTTAAAACTCTGAAATAAACTGTTTAGGCCTTTTTGAAAGTTAAGAAAGTTTAGAAATTAACTGTCAAAACTGCTTTATTTAGCTGATCTAAGAGTTTAGCAACTTTATCAGTCTTAAATCTTTGGATAAAGTAGTTTAAATAGGTTAAAACTCTAAAATAAACTGTTTAGACCTTTTTGAAAGTTAAGAAAGTTTAGAAATTAACTGTCAAAACTGCTTTATTTAGCTGATCTAAAGAGTTTAGCAACTTTATCAGTCTTAAATCTTTGGATAAAGTAGTTTAAATAGGTTAAAACTCTAAAATAAACTGTTTAGACCTTTTTGAAAGTTAAGAAAGTTTAGAAATTAAGTGTCAATATTCCTTTATTTAACTGATCTAAAGAGTTTAAAACTTTATCAGTCTTAAATCTTTGGATAAAGTAGTTTAAATAGGTTAAAACTCTAAAATAAACTGTTTAGACCTTTTTGAAAGTTAAGAAAGTTTAGAAATTAAGTGTCAAAACTGCTTTATTAAGCTGATCTAAAGAGTTTAGCAACTTTATCAGTCTTAAATCTTTGGATAAAGTAGTTTAAATAGGTTAAAACTCTGAAATAAACTGTTTAGACCTTTTTGAAAGTTAAGAAAGTTTAGAAATTAAGTGTCAAAACTGCTTTATTAAGCTGATCTAAAGAGTTTAGCAACTTTATCAGTGTTAAATCTTTGGATAAAGTAGTTTAAATAGGTTAAAACTCTGAAATAAACTGTTTAGACCTTTTTGAAAGTTAAGAAAGTTTAGAAATTAAGTGTCAAAATTGCTTTATTTAGCTGATCTAAAGAGTTTAGCAACTTTATCAGTCTTAAATCTTTGGATAAAGTAGTTTAAATAGGTTAAAACTCTGAAATAAACTGTTTAGACCTTTTTGAAAGTTAAGAAAGTTTAGAAATTAACTGTCAAAACTGCTTTATTAAGCCGATCTAAAGAGTTTAGCAACTTTATCAGTCTTAAATCTTTGGATAAAGTAGTTTAAATAGGTTAAAACTCTGAAATAAACTGTTTAGACCTTTTTGAAAGTTAATAAAGTTTAGAAATTAAGTGTCAAAACTGCTTTATTAAGCTGATGTAAAGAGTTTAGCAACTTTATCAGTCTTAAATCTTTGGATAAAGTAGTTTAAATAGGTTAAGACTCTAAAATAAACTGTTTAGACCTTTTTGAAAGTTAAGAAAGTTTAGAAATTAAGTGTAAAAACTGCTTTATTAAGCTGATCTAAAGAGTTTAGCAACTTTATCAGTCTTAAATCTTTGGAATAAGTAGTTTAAATAGGTTAAACGCTAAAAGAAACTGTTTAGACCTTTTTGAAAGTTAAGAAAGTTTAGAAATTAAGTGTCAAAACTGCTTTATTAAGCTGATCTAAAGAGTTTAGCAACTTTATCAGTCTTAAATCTTTGGATAAAGTAGTTTAAATAGGTTAAAACTCTGAAATAAACTGTTTAGACCTTTTTGAAAGTTAAGAAAGTTTAGAAATTACTGTCAAAACTGCTTTATTTAGCTGATCTAAAGAGTTTAGCAACTTTATCAGTCTTAAATCTTTGCATAAAGTAGTTTAAATAGGTTAAAACTCTAAAATAAACTGTTTAGACTTTTTTCAAAGTTAAGAAAGTTTAGAAATTAACTGTCAAAACTGCTTTATTAAGCTGATCTAAAGAGTTTAGCAACTTTATCAGTCTTAAATCTTTAGATAAAGTAGTTTAAATAGGTTAAAACTCTAAAATAAACTGTTTAGACCTTTTTGAAAGTTAAGAAAGTTTAGAAATTAAGTGTCAAAACTGCTTTATTAAGCTGATCTAAAGAGTTTAGCAACTTTATCAGTCTTAAATCTTTGGATAAAGTAGTTTAAATAGGTTAAAACTCTAAAATAAACTGTTTAGACCTTTTTGAAAGTTAAGAAAGTTTAGAAATTACTGTCAAACTGCTTTATTTAGCTGATCTAAAGAGTTTAGCAACTTTATCAGTCTTAAATCTTTAGATAAAGTAGTTTAAATAGGTTAAAACTCTGAAATAAACTGTTTAGACTTTTTTGAAAGTTAAGAAAGTTTAGAAATTAACTGTCAAAACTGCTTTATTAAGCTGATCTAAAGAGTTTAGCAACTTTATCAGTCTTAAATCTTTGGATAAAGTAGTTTAAATAGGTTAAAACTCTAAAATAAACTGTTTAGACCTTTTTCAAAGTTAAGAAAGTTTAGAAATTAAGTGTCAAAACTGCTTTATTAAGCTGATCTAAAGAGTTTAGCAACTTTATCAGTCTTAAATCTTTGGATAAAGTAGTTTAAATAGGTTAAAACTCTAAAATAAACTGTTTAGACTTTTTTCAAATTTAAGAAAGTTTAGAAATTAAGTGTCAAAACTGCTTTATTAAGCTTATCTAAAGAATTTAGCAACTTTATCAGTCTTAAATCTTTGGATAAAGTAGTTTAAATAGGTTAAAACTCTAAAATAAACTGTTTAGACCTTTTTGAAAGTTAAGAAAGTTTAGAAATTAAGTGTCAAAACTGCTTTATTAAGCTGATCTAAAGAGTTTAGCAACTTTATCAGTCTTAAATCTTTGGATAAAGTAGTTTAAATAGGTTAAAACTCTAAAATAAACTGTTTAGACCTTTTTGATAGTTAAGAAAGTTTAGAATTAACTGTCAAAACTGCTTTATTTAGCTGATCTAAAGAGTTTAGCAACTTTATCAGTCTTAAATCTTTGGATAAAGTAGTTTAAATAGGTTAAAACTCTAAAATAAACTGTTTAGACCTTTTTGAAAGTTAAGAAAGTTTAGAAATTAAGTGTCAAAACTGCTTTATTTAGCTGATCTAAAGAGTTTAGCCACTTTATCAGTCTTAAAACTTTGGATATAGTAGTTTAAATAGGTTAAAACTCTAAAATAAACTGTTTAGACCTTTTTGAAAGTTAAGAAAGTTTAGAAATTAAGTGTCAAAACTGCATTATTAATCCGATCTAAAGAGTTTAGCAACTTTATCAGTCTTAAATCTTTGGATAAAGTAGTTTAAATAGGTTAAAACTCTGAAATAAACTGTTTAGACCTTTTTGAAAGTTAAGAAAGTTTAGAAATTAACTGTCAAAACTGCTTTATTAAGCCGATCTAAAGAGTTTAGCAACTTTATCAGTCTTAAATCTTTGGATAAAGTAGTTTAAATAGGTTAAAACTCTGAAATAAACTGTTTAGACCTTTTTGAAAGTTAATAAAGTTTAGAAATTAAGTGTCAAAACTGCTTTATTAAGCTGATGTAAAGAGTTTAGCAACTTTATCAGTCTTAAATCTTTGGATAAAGTAGTTTAAATAGGTTAAGACTCTAAAATAAACTGTTTAGACCTTTTTGAAAGTTAAGAAAGTTTAGAAATTAAGTGTAAAAACTGCTTTATTAAGCTGATCTAAAGAGTTTAGCAACTTTATCAGTCTTAAATCTTTGGAATAAGTAGTTTAAATAGGTTAAACGCTAAAAGAAACTGTTTAGACCTTTTTGAAAGTTAAGAAAGTTTAGAAATTAAGTGTCAAAACTGCTTTATTAAGCTGATCTAAAGAGTTTAGCAACTTTATCAGTCTTAAATCTTTGGATAAAGTAGTTTAAATAGGTTAAAACTCTGAAATAAACTGTTTAGACCTTTTTGAAAGTTAAGAAAGTTTAGAAATTACTGTCAAAACTGCTTTATTTAGCTGATCTAAAGAGTTTAGCAACTTTATCAGTCTTAAATCTTTGCATAAAGTAGTTTAAATAGGTTAAAACTCTAAAATAAACTGTTTAGACTTTTTTCAAAGTTAAGAAAGTTTAGAAATTAACTGTCAAAACTGCTTTATTAAGCTGATCTAAAGAGTTTAGCAACTTTATCAGTCTTAAATCTTTAGATAAAGTAGTTTAAATAGGTTAAAACTCTAAAATAAACTGTTTAGACCTTTTTGAAAGTTAAGAAAGTTTAGAAATTAAGTGTCAAAACTGCTTTATTAAGCTGATCTAAAGAGTTTAGCAACTTTATCAGTCTTAAATCTTTGGATAAAGTAGTTTAAATAGGTTAAAACTCTAAAATAAACTGTTTAGACCTTTTTGAAAGTTAAGAAAGTTTAGAAATTACTGTCAAACTGCTTTATTTAGCTGATCTAAAGAGTTTAGCAACTTTATCAGTCTTAAATCTTTAGATAAAGTAGTTTAAATAGGTTAAAACTCTGAAATAAACTGTTTAGACTTTTTTGAAAGTTAAGAAAGTTTAGAAATTAACTGTCAAAACTGCTTTATTAAGCTGATCTAAAGAGTTTAGCAACTTTATCAGTCTTAAATCTTTGGATAAAGTAGTTTAAATAGGTTAAAACTCTAAAATAAACTGTTTAGACCTTTTTCAAAGTTAAGAAAGTTTAGAAATTAAGTGTCAAAACTGCTTTATTAAGCTGATCTAAAGAGTTTAGCAACTTTATCAGTCTTAAATCTTTGGATAAAGTAGTTTAAATAGGTTAAAACTCTAAAATAAACTGTTTAGACTTTTTTCAAATTTAAGAAAGTTTAGAAATTAAGTGTCAAAACTGCTTTATTAAGCTTATCTAAAGAATTTAGCAACTTTATCAGTCTTAAATCTTTGGATAAAGTAGTTTAAATAGGTTAAAACTCTAAAATAAACTGTTTAGACCTTTTTGAAAGTTAAGAAAGTTTAGAAATTAAGTGTCAAAACTGCTTTATTAAGCTGATCTAAAGAGTTTAGCAACTTTATCAGTCTTAAATCTTTGGATAAAGTAGTTTAAATAGGTTAAAACTCTAAAATAAACTGTTTAGACCTTTTTGATAGTTAAGAAAGTTTAGAATTAACTGTCAAAACTGCTTTATTTAGCTGATCTAAAGAGTTTAGCAACTTTATCAGTCTTAAATCTTTGGATAAAGTAGTTTAAATAGGTTAAAACTCTAAAATAAACTGTTTAGACCTTTTTGAAAGTTAAGAAAGTTTAGAAATTAAGTGTCAAAACTGCTTTATTTAGCTGATCTAAAGAGTTTAGCCACTTTATCAGTCTTAAAACTTTGGATATAGTAGTTTAAATAGGTTAAAACTCTAAAATAAACTGTTTAGACCTTTTTGAAAGTTAAGAAAGTTTAGAAATTAAGTGTCAAAACTGCATTATTAATCCGATCTAAAGAGTTTAGCAACTTTATCAGTCTTAAATCTTTGGATAAAGTAGTTTAAATAGGTTAAAACTCTAAAATAAACTGTTTAGACCTTTTTGAAAGTTAAGAAAGTTTAGAATTAACTGTCAATACTGCTTTATTTGGCTGATCTAAAGAGTTTAGCAACTTTATCAGTCTTAAATCTTTGGATAAAGTAGTTTAAATAGGTTAAAACTCTGAAATAAACTGTTTAGGCCTTTTTGAAAGTTAAGAAAGTTTAGAAATTAACTGTCAAAACTGCTTTATTTAGCTGATCTAAGAGTTTAGCAACTTTATCAGTCTTAAATCTTTGGATAAAGTAGTTTAAATAGGTTAAAACTCTAAAATAAACTGTTTAGACCTTTTTGAAAGTTAAGAAAGTTTAGAAATTAACTGTCAAAACTGCTTTATTTAGCTGATCTAAAGAGTTTAGCAACTTTATCAGTCTTAAATCTTTGGATAAAGTAGTTTAAATAGGTTAAAACTCTAAAATAAACTGTTTAGACCTTTTTGAAAGTTAAGAAAGTTTAGAAATTAAGTGTCAATATTCCTTTATTTAACTGATCTAAAGAGTTTAAAACTTTATCAGTCTTAAATCTTTGGATAAAGTAGTTTAAATAGGTTAAAACTCTAAAATAAACTGTTTAGACCTTTTTGAAAGTTAAGAAAGTTTAGAAATTAAGTGTCAAAACTGCTTTATTAAGCTGATCTAAAGAGTTTAGCAACTTTATCAGTCTTAAATCTTTGGATAAAGTAGTTTAAATAGGTTAAAACTCTGAAATAAACTGTTTAGACCTTTTTGAAAGTTAAGAAAGTTTAGAAATTAAGTGTCAAAACTGCTTTATTAAGCTGATCTAAAGAGTTTAGCAACTTTATCAGTGTTAAATCTTTGGATAAAGTAGTTTAAATAGGTTAAAACTCTGAAATAAACTGTTTAGACCTTTTTGAAAGTTAAGAAAGTTTAGAAATTAAGTGTCAAAATTGCTTTATTTAGCTGATCTAAAGAGTTTAGCAACTTTATCAGTCTTAAATCTTTGGATAAAGTAGTTTAAATAGGTTAAAACTCTGAAATAAACTGTTTAGACCTTTTTGAAAGTTAAGAAAGTTTAGAAATTAACTGTCAAAACTGCTTTATTAAGCCGATCTAAAGAGTTTAGCAACTTTATCAGTCTTAAATCTTTGGATAAAGAAGTTTAAATAGGTTAAAACTCTGAAATAAACTGTTTAGACCTTTTTGAAAGTTAATAAAGTTTAGAAATTAAGTGTCAAAACTGCTTTATTAAGCTGATCTAAAGAGTTTAGCAACTTTATCAGTCTTAAATCTTTGGATAAAGTAGTTTAAATAGGTTAAGACTCTAAAATAAACTGTTTAGACCTTTTTGAAAGTTAAGAAAGTTTAGAAATTAAGTGTAAAAACTGCTTTATTAAGCTGATCTAAAGAGTTTAGCAACTTTATCAGTCTTAAATCTTTGGAATAAGTAGTTTAAATAGGTTAAACGCTAAAAGAAACTGTTTAGACCTTTTTGAAAGTTAAGAAAGTTTAGAAATTAAGTGTCAAAACTGCTTTATTAAGCTGATCTAAAGAGTTTAGCAACTTTATCAGTCTTAAATCTTTGGATAAAGTAGTTTAAATAGGTTAAAACTCTGAAATAAACTGTTTAGACCTTTTTGAAAGTTAAGAAAGTTTAGAAATTACTGTCAAAACTGCTTTATTTAGCTGATCTAAAGAGTTTAGCAACTTTATCAGTCTTAAATCTTTGCATAAAGTAGTTTAAATAGGTTAAAACTCTAAAATAAACTGTTTAGACTTTTTTCAAAGTTAAGAAAGTTTAGAAATTAACTGTCAAAACTGCTTTATTAAGCTTATCTAAAGAGTTTAGCAACTTTATCAGTCTTAAATCTTTGGATAAAGTAGTTTAAATAGGTTAAAACTCTAAAATAAACTGTTTAGACCTTTTTGAAAGTTAAGAAAGTTTAGAAATTAAGTGTCAAAACTGCTTTATTAAGCTGATCTAAAGAGTTTAGCAACTTTATCAGTCTTAAATCTTTGGATAAAGTAGTTTAAATAGGTTAAAACTTTAAAATAAACTGTTTAGACCTTTTTGAAAGTTAAGAAAGTTTAGAATTAACTGTCAAAACTGCTTTATTTGGCTGATCTAAAGAGTTTAGCAACTTTATCAGTCTTAAATCTTTGGATAAAGTAGTTTAAATAGGTTAAAACTCTAAAATAAACTGTTTAGGCCTTTTTGAAAGTTAAGAAAGTTTAGAAATTAAGTGTCAAAACTGCTTTATTTAGCTGATCTAAAGAGTTTAGCAACTTTATCAGTCTTAAATCTTCGGATAAAGTAGTTTAAATAGGTTAAAACTCTAAAATAAACTGTTTAGACCTTTTTGAAAGTTAAGAAAGTTTAGAAATTAAGTGTCAAAACTGCTTTATTTAGCTGATCTAAAGAGTTTAGCAACTTTATCAGTCTTAAATCTTTGGATAAAGTAGTTTAAATAGGTTAAAACTCTAAAATAAACTGTTTAGACCTTTTTGAAAGTTAAGAAAGTTTAGAAATTAAGTGTCAAAACTGCTTTATTAAGCTGATCTAAAGAGTTTAGCAACTTTATCAGTCTTAAATCTTTGGATAAAGTAGTTTAAATAGGTTAAGACTCTAAAATAAACTGTTTAGACCTTTTTGAAAGTTAAGAAAGTTTAGAAATTAAGTGTAAAAACTGCTTTATTAAGCTGATCTAAAGAGTTTAGCAACTTTATCAGTCTTAAATCTTTGGATTAAGTAGTTTAAATAGGTTAAACGCTAAAAGAAACTGTTTAGACCTTTTTGAAAGTTAAGAAAGTTTAGAAATTAAGTGTCAAAACTGCTTTATTAAGCTGATCTAAAGAGTTTAGCAACTTTATCAGTCTTAAATCTTTGGATAAAGTAGTTTAAATAGGTTAAAACTCTAAAATAAACTGTTTAGACCTTTTTGAAAGTTAAGAAAGTTTAGAAATTAACTGTCAAAACTGCTTTATTAAGCTGATCTAAAGAGTTTAGCAACTTTATCAGTCTTAAATCTTTGGATAAAGTAGTTTAAATAGGTTAAAACTCTAAAATAAACTGTTTAGACCTTTTTGAAAGTTAAGAAAGTTTAGAATTAACTGTCAAAACTGCTTTATTTAGCTGATCTAAAGAGTTTAGCAACTTTATCAGTCTTAAATCTTTGGATAAAGTAGTTTAAATAGGTTAAAACTCTAAAATAAACTGTTTAGACCTTTTTGAAAGTTAAGAAAGTTTAGAAATTAAGTGTCAAAACTGCTTTATTTAGCTGATCTAAAGAGTTTAGCCACTTTATCAGTCTTAAAACTTTGGATATAGTAGTTTAAATAGGTTAAAACTCTAAAATAAACTGTTTAGACCTTTTTGAAAGTTAAGAAAGTTTAGAAATTAAGTGTCAAAACTGCATTATTAATCCGATCTAAAGAGTTTAGCAACTTTATCAGTCTTAAATCTTTGGATAAAGTAGTTTAAATAGGTTAAAACTCTAAAATAAACTGTTTAGACCTTTTTGAAAGTTAAGAAAGTTTAGAATTAACTGTCAAAACTGCTTTATTTGGCTGATCTAAAGAGTTTAGCAACTTTATCAGTCTTAGATCTTTGGATAAAGTAGTTTAAATAGGTTAAAACTCTGAAATAAACTGTTTAGGCCTTTTTGAAAGTTAAGAAAGTTTAGAAATTAACTGTCAAAACTGCTTTATTTAGCTGATCTAAAGAGTTTAGCAACTTTATCAGTCTTAAATCTTTGGATAAAGTAGTTTAAATAGGTTAAAACTCTAAAATAAACTGTTTAGACCTTTTTGAAAGTTAAGAAAGTTTAGAAATTAACTGTCAAAACTGCTTTATTTAGCTGATCTAAAGAGTTTAGCAACTTTATCAGTCTTAAATCTTTGGATAAAGTAGTTTAAATAGGTTAAAACTCTAAAATAAACTGTTTAGACCTTTTTGAAAGTTAAGAAAGTTTAGAAATTAAGTGTCAATATTCCTTTATTTAACTGATCTAAAGAGTTTAAAACTTTATCAGTCTTAAATCTTTGGATAAAGTAGTTTAAATAGGTTAAAACTCTAAAATAAACTGTTTAGACCTTTTTGAAAGTTAAGAAAGTTTAGAAATTAACTGTCAAAACTGCTTTATTTAGCTGATCTAAAGAGTTTAGCAACTTTATCAGTCTAAAATCTTTGGATAAAGTAGTTTAAATAGGTTAAAACTCTAAAATAAACTGTTTAGACCTTTTTGAAAGTTAAGAAAGTTTAGAAATTAAGTGTCAATATTCCTTTATTTAACTGATCTAAAGAGTTTAAAACTTTATCAGTCTTAAATCTTTGGATAAAGTAGTTTAAATAGGTTAAAACTCTAAAATAAACTGTTTAGACCTTTTTGAAAGTTAAGAAAGTTTAGAAATTAAGTGTCAAAACTGCTTTATTAAGCTGATCTAAAGAGTTTAGCAACTTTATCAGTCTTAAATCTTTGGATAAAGTAGTTTAAATAGGTTAAAACTCTGAAATAAACTGTTTAGACCTTTTTGAAAGTTAAGAAAGTTTAGAAATTAAGTGTCAAAACTGCTTTATTAAGCTGATCTAAAGAGTTTAGCAACTTTATCAGTCTTAAATCTTTGGATAAAGTAGTTTAAATAGGTTAAAACTCTGAAATAAACTGTTTAGACCTTTTTGAAAGTTAAGAAAGTTTAGAAATTAAGTGTCAAAATTGCTTTATTTAGCTGATCTAAAGAGTTTAGCAACTTTATCAGTCTTAAATCTTTGGATAAAGTAGTTTAAATAGGTTAAAACTCTGAAATAAACTGTTTAGACCTTTTTGAAAGTTAAGAAAGTTTAGAAATTAAGTGTCAAAATTGCTTTATTTAGCTGATCTAAAGAGTTTAGCAACTTTATCAGTCTTAAATCTTTGGATAAAGTAGTTTAAATAGGTTAAAACTCTGAAATAAACTGTTTAGACCTTTTTGAAAGTTAAGAAAGTTTAGAAATTAAGTGTCAAAACTGCTTTATTAAGCTGATCTAAAGAGTTTAGCAACTTTATCAGTCTTAAATCTTTGGATAAAGTAGTTTAAATAGGTTAAGACTCTAAAATAAACTGTTTAGACCTTTTTGAAAGTTAAGAAAGTTTAGAAATTAAGTGTAAAAACTGCTTTATTAAGCTGATCTAAAGAGTTTAGCAACTTTATCAGTCTTAAATCTTTGGATAAAGTAGTTTAAATAGGTTAAAACTCTGAAATAAACTGTTTAGACCTTTTTGAAAGTTAAGAAAGTTTAGAAATTACTGTCAAAACTGCTTTATTTAGCTGATCTAAAGAGTTTAGCAACTTTATCAGTCTTAAATCTTTGCATAAAGTAGTTTAAATAGGTTAAAACTCTAAAATAAACTGTTTAGACTTTTTTCAAAGTTAAGAAAGTTTAGAAATTAACTGTCAAAACTGCTTTATTAAGCTTATCTAAAGAGTTTAGCAACTTTATCAGTCTTAAATCTTTGGATATAGTAGTTTAAATAGGTTAAAACTCTAAAATAAACTGTTTAGACCTTTTTGAAAGTTTAGAAAGTTTAGAAATTAAGTGTCAAAACTGCTTTATTAAGCCGATCTAAAGAGTTTAGCAACTTTATCAGTCTTAAATCTTTGGATAAAGTAGTTTAAATAGGTTAAAACTCTGAAATAAACTGTTTAGACCTTTTTGAAAGTTAAGAAAGTTTAGAAATTAAGTGTCAAAACTGCTTTATTAAGCTGATCTAAAGAGTTTAGCAACTTTATCAGTCTTAAATCTTTGGAATAAGTAGTTTAAATAGGTTAAACGCTAAAAGAAACTGTTTAGACCTTTTTGAAAGTTAAGAAAGTTTAGAAATTAAGTGTCAAAACTGCTTTATTAAGCTGATCTAAAGAGTTTAGCAACTTTATCAGTCTTAAATCTTTGCATAAAGTAGTTTAAATAGGTTAAAACTCTAAAATAAACTGTTTAGACTTTTTTCAAAGTTAAGAAAGTTTAGAAATTAACTGTCAAAACTGCTTTATTAAGCTTATCTAAAGAGTTTAGCAACTTTATCAGTCTTAAATCTTTGGATAAAGTAGTTTAAATAGGTTAAAACTCTAAAATAAACTGTTTAGACCTTTTTGAAAGTTAAGAAAGTTTAGAAATTAAGTGTCAAAACTGCTTTATTAAGCTGATCTAAAGAGTTTAGCAACTTTATCAGTCTTAAATCTTTGGATAAAGTAGTTTAAATAGGTTAAAACTTTAAAATAAACTGTTAGACCTTTTTGAAAGTTAAGAAAGTTTAGAATTAACTGTCAAAACTGCTTTATTTGGCTGATCTAAAGAGTTTAGCAACTTTATCAGTCTTAAATCTTTGGATAAAGTAGTTTAAATAGGTTAAAACTCTAAAATAAACTGTTTAGGCCTTTTTGAAAGTTAAGAAAGTTTAGAAATTAAGTGTCAAAATTGCTTTATTTAGCTGATCTAAAGAGTTTAGCAACTTTATCAGTCTTAAATCTTTGGATAAAGTAGTTTAAATAGGTTAAAACTCTGAAATAAACTGTTTAGACCTTTTTGAAAGTTAAGAAAGTTTAGAAATTAAGTGTCAAAACTGCTTTATTAAGCTGATCTAAAGAGTTTAGCAACTTTATCAGTCTTAAATCTTTGGATAAAGTAGTTTAAATAGGTTAAGACTCTAAAATAAACTGTTTAGACCTTTTTGAAAGTTAAGAAAGTTTAGAAATTAAGTGTAAAAACTGCTTTATTAAGCTGATCTAAAGAGTTTAGCAACTTTATCAGTCTTAAATCTTTGGATAAAGTAGTTTAAATAGGTTAAAACTCTGAAATAAACTGTTTAGACCTTTTTGAAAGTTAAGAAAGTTTAGAAATTACTGTCAAAACTGCTTTATTTAGCTGATCTAAAGAGTTTAGCAACTTTATCAGTCTTAAATCTTTGCATAAAGTAGTTTAAATAGGTTAAAACTCTAAAATAAACTGTTTAGACTTTTTTCAAAGTTAAGAAAGTTTAGAAATTAACTGTCAAAACTGCTTTATTAAGCTTATCTAAAGAGTTTAGCAACTTTATCAGTCTTAAATCTTTGGATATAGTAGTTTAAATAGGTTAAAACTCTAAAATAAACTGTTTAGACCTTTTTGAAAGTTTAGAAAGTTTAGAAATTAAGTGTCAAAACTGCTTTATTAAGCCGATCTAAAGAGTTTAGCAACTTTATCAGTCTTAAATCTTTGGATAAAGTAGTTTAAATAGGTTAAAACTCTGAAATAAACTGTTTAGACCTTTTTGAAAGTTAAGAAAGTTTAGAAATTAAGTGTCAAAACTGCTTTATTAAGCTGATCTAAAGAGTTTAGCAACTTTATCAGTCTTAAATCTTTGGAATAAGTAGTTTAAATAGGTTAAACGCTAAAAGAAACTGTTTAGACCTTTTTGAAAGTTAAGAAAGTTTAGAAATTAAGTGTCAAAACTGCTTTATTAAGCTGATCTAAAGAGTTTAGCAACTTTATCAGTCTTAAATCTTTGCATAAAGTAGTTTAAATAGGTTAAAACTCTAAAATAAACTGTTTAGACTTTTTTCAAAGTTAAGAAAGTTTAGAAATTAACTGTCAAAACTGCTTTATTAAGCTTATCTAAAGAGTTTAGCAACTTTATCAGTCTTAAATCTTTGGATAAAGTAGTTTAAATAGGTTAAAACTCTAAAATAAACTGTTTAGACCTTTTTGAAAGTTAAGAAAGTTTAGAAATTAAGTGTCAAAACTGCTTTATTAAGCTGATCTAAAGAGTT
Organism: Xestospongia muta; assembly: GCA_963693285.1. Taxonomy (NCBI): domain Eukaryota; kingdom Metazoa; phylum Porifera; class Demospongiae; order Haplosclerida; family Petrosiidae; genus Xestospongia; species Xestospongia muta. Next base: position 3,446,862 of record OY848929.1, on the reverse strand, counting down.
TAGCAACTTTATCAGTCTTAAATCTTTGGATAAAGTAGTTTAAATAGGTTAAAACTTTAAAATAAACTGTTAGACCTTTTTGAAAGTTAAGAAAGTTTAGAATTAACTGTCAAAACTGCTTTATTTGGCTGATCTAAAGAGTTTAGCAACTTTATCAGTCTTAAATCTTTGGATAAAGTAGTTTAAATAGGTTAAAACTCTAAAATAAACTGTTTAGGCCTTTTTGAAAGTTAAGAAAGTTTAGAAATTAAGTGTCAAAACTGCTTTATTTAGCTGATCTAAAGAGTTTAGCAACTTTATCAGTCTTAAATCTTCGGATAAAGTAGTTTAAATAGGTTAAAACTCTAAAATAAACTGTTTAGACCTTTTTGAAAGTTAAGAAAGTTTAGAAATTAAGTGTCAAAACTGCTTTATTTAGCTGATCTAAAGAGTTTAGCAACTTTATCAGTCTTAAATCTTTGGATAAAGTAGTTTAAATAGGTTAAAACTCTAAAATAAACTGTTTAGACCTTTTTCAAAGTAAAGAAAGCTTAGAAATTAAGTGTCAAAACTGCTTTATTAAGCTGATCTAAAGAGTTTAGCAACTTTATCAGTCTTAAATCTTTGGATAAAGTAGTTTAAATAGGTTAAAACTCTAAAATAAACTGTTTAGACCTTTTTGAAAGTTAAGAAAGTTTAGAAATTACTGTCAAAACTGCTTTATTTAGCTGATCTAAAGAGTTTAGCAACTTTATCAGTCTTAAATCTTTGCATAAAGTAGTTTAAATAGGTTAAAACTCTAAAATAAACTGTTTAGACTTTTTTCAAAGTTAAGAAAGTTTAGAAATTAACTGTCAAAACTGCTTTATTAAGCTTATCTAAAGAGTTTAGCAACTTTATCAGTCTTAAATCTTTGGATAAAGTAGTTTAAATAGGTTAAAACTCTAAAATAAACTGTTTAGACCTTTTTCAAAGTTAAGAAAGTTTAGAAATTAGGTGTCAAAACTGCTTTATTAAGCTGATCTAAAGAGTTTAGCAACTTTATCAGTCTTAAATCTTTGGATAAAGTAGTTTAAATAGGTTAAAACTTTAAAATAAACTGTTTAGACCTTTTTGAAAGTTAAGAAAGTTTAGAATTAACTGTCAAAACTGCTTTATTTGGCTGATCTAAAGAGTTTAGCAACTTTATCAGTCTTAAATCTTTCGATAAAGTAGTTTAAATAGGTTAAAACTCTAAAATAAACTGTTTAGGCCTTTTTGAAAGTTAAGAAAGTTTAGAAATTAAGTGTCAAAACTGCTTTATTTAGCTGATCTAAAGAGTTTAGCAACTTTATCAGTCTTAAATCTTCGGATAAAGTAGTTTAAATAGGTTAAAACTCTAAAATAAACTGTTTAGACCTTTTTGAAAGTTAAGAAAGTTTAGAAATTAAGTGTCAAAATTGCTTTATTTAGCTGATCTAAAGAGTTTAGCAACTTTATCAGTCTTAAATCTTTGGATAAAGTAGTTTAAATAGGTTAAAACTCTAAAATAAACTGTTTAGACCTTTTTGAAAGTTAAGAAAGTTTAGAAATTAAGTGTCAAAACTGCTTTATTTAGCTGATCTAAAGAGTTTAGCAACTTTATCAGTCTTAAATCTTCGGATAAAGTAGTTTAAATAGGTTAAAACTCTAAAATAAACTGTTTAGACCTTTTTGAAAGTTAAGAAAGTTTAGAAATTAAGTGTCAAAACTGCTTTATTTAGCTGATCTAAAGAGTTTAGCAACTTTATCAGTCTTAAATCTTTGGATAAAGTAGTTTAAATAGGTTAAAACTCTAAAATAAACTGTTTAGACCTTTTTGAAAGTTAAGAAAGTTTAGAAATTAACTGTCAAAACTGCTTTATTTAGCTGATCTAAAGAGTTTAGCAACTTTATCAGTCTTAAATCTTCGGATAAAGTAGTTTAAATAGGTTAAAACTCTAAAATAAACTGTTTAGACCTTTTTGAAAGTTAAGAAAGTTTAGAAATTAAGTGTGAAAATGGCTTTATTTAGCTGATCTAAAGAGTTTAGTAACTTTATCAGTCTTAAATCTTTGGATAAAGTAGTTTAAATAGGTTAAAACTCTAAAATAAACTATTTAGACCTTTTTGAAAGTTAAGAAATTTTAGAAATTAAGTGTCAAAACTGCTTTATTTAGCTGATCTAAAGAGTTTAGTAACTTTATCAGTCTTAAATCTTTGGATAAAGTAGTTTAAATAGGTTAAAACTCTAAAATAAACTGTTTAGACCTTTTTGAAAATTAAGAAAGTTTAGAAATTAACTGTCAAAACTGCTTTATTAAGCTGATCTATAGAGTTTAGCAACTTTATCAGTCTTAAATCTTCGGATAAAGTAGTTTAAATAGGTTAAAACTCTAAAATAAACTGTTTAGACCTTTTTGAAAGTTAAGAAAGTTTAGAAATTAAGTGTCAAAACTGCTTTATTAAGCTGATCTAAAGAGTTTAGCAACTTTATCAGTCTTAAATCTTTGGATAAAGTAGTTTAAATAGGTTAAAACTCTAAAATAAACTGTTTAGACCTTTTTGAAAGTTAAGAAAGTTTAGAAATTAAGTGTCAAAATTGCTTTATTTAGCTGATCTAAAGAGTTTAGCAACTTTATCAGTCTTAAATCTTTGGATAAAGTAGTTTAAATAGGTTAAAACTCTAAAATAAACTGTTTAGACCTTTTTGAAAGTTAAGAAAGTTTAGAAATTAACTGTCAAAATTGCTTTATTTAGCTGATCTAAAGAGTTTAGCAACTTTATCAGTCTTAAATCTTTGGATAAAGTAGTTTAAATAGGTTAAAACTCTAAAATAAACTGTTTAGACCTTTTTGAAAGTTAAGAAAGTTTAGAAATTAAGTGTCAAAATTGCTTTATTTAGCTGATCTAAAGAGTTTAGCAACTTTATCAGTCTTAAATCTTTGGATAAAGTAGTTTAAATAGGTTAAAACTCTAAAATAAACTGTTTAGACCTTTTTGAAAGTTAAGAAAGTTTAGAAATTAACTGTCAAAATTGCTTTATTTAGCTGATCTAAAGAGTTTAGCAACTTTATCAGTCTTAAATCTTCGGATAAAGTAGTTTAAATAGGTTAAAACTCTAAAATAAACTGTTTAGACCTTTTTGAAAGTTAAGAAAGTTTAGAAATTAAGTGTCAAAATTGCTTTATTTAGCTGATCTAAAGAGTTTAGCAACTTTATCAGTCTTAAATCTTTGGATAAAGTAGTTTAAATAGGTTAAAACTCTAAAATAAACTGTTTAGACCTTTTTGAAAGTTAAGAAAGTTTAGAAATTAACTGTCAAAACTGCTTTATTTAGCTGATCTAAAGAGTTTAGCAACTTTATCAGTCTTAAATCTTCGGATAAAGTAGTTTAAATAGGTTAAAACTCTAAAATAAACTATTTAGACCTTTTTGAAAGTTAAGAAAGTTTAGAAATTAACTGTCAAAACTGCTTTATTTAGCTGATCTAAAGAGTTTAGCAACTTTATCAGTCTTAAATCTTTGGATAAAGTAGTTTAAATAGGTTAAAACTCTAAAATAAACTGTTTAGACCTTTTTGAAAGTTAAGAAATTTTAGAAATTAAGTGTCAAAATGGCTTTATTTAGCTGATCTAAAGAGTTTAGTAACTTTATCAGTCTTAAATCTTTGGATAAAGTAGTTTAAATAGGTTAAAACTCTAAAATAAACTGTTTAGACCTTTTTGAAAGTTAAGAAAGTTTAGAAATTAAGTGTCAAAATTGCTTTATTAAGCTGATCTAAAGAGTTTAGCAACTTTATCAGTCTTAAATCTTTGGATAAAGTAGTTTAAATAGGTTAAAACTCTAAAATAAACTGTTTAGACCTTTTTGAAAGTTAAGAAAGTTTAGAAATTAAGTGTCAAAATTGCTTTATTTAGCTGATCTAAAGAGTTTAGCAACTTTATCAGTCTTAAATCTTTGGATAAAGTAGTTTAAATAGGTTAAAACTCTAAAATAAACTGTTTAGACCTTTTTGAAAGTTAAGAAAGTTTAGAAATTAACTGTCAAAATTGCTTTATTTAGCTGATCTAAAGAGTTTAGCAACTTTATCAGTCTTAAATCTTTGGATAAAGTAGTTTAAATAGGTTAAAACTCTAAAATAAACTGTTTAGACCTTTTTGAAAGTTAAGAAAGTTTAGAAATTAAGTGTCAAAATTGCTTTATTTAGCTGATCTAAAGAGTTTAGCAACTTTATCAGTCTTAAATCTTTGGATAAAGTAGTTTAAATAGGTTAAAACTCTAAAATAAACTGTTTAGACCTTTTTGAAAGTTAAGAAAGTTTAGAAATTAACTGTCAAAATTGCTTTATTTAGCTGATCTAAAGAGTTTAGTAACTTTATCAGTCTTAAATCTTTGGATAAAGTAGTTTAAATAGGTTAAAACTCTAAAATAAACTGTTTAGACCTTTTTGAAAATTAAGAAAGTTTAGAAATTAACTGTCAAAACTGCTTTATTTAGCTAATCTAAAGAGTTTAGCAACTTTATCAGTCTTAAATCTTCGGATAAAGTAGTTTAAATAGGTTAAAACTCTAAAATAAACTGTTTAGACCTTTTTGAAAGTTAAGAAAGTTTAGAAATTAAGTGTCAAAATTGCTTTATTTAGCTGATCTAAAGAGTTTAGCAACTTTATCAGTCTTAAATCTTTGGATAAAGTAGTTTAAATAGGTTAAAACTCTAAAATAAACTGTTTAGACCTTTTTGAAAGTTAAGAAAGTTTAGAAATTAAGTGTCAAAATTGCTTTATTTAGCTGATCTAAAGAGTTTAGCAACTTTATCAGTCTTAAATCTTTGGATAAAGTAGTTTAAATAGGTTAAAACTCTAAAATAAACTGTTTAGACCTTTTTGAAAGTTAAGAAAGTTTAGAAATTAACTGTCAAAATTGCTTTATTTAGCTGATCTAAAGAGTTTAGCAACTTTATCAGTCTTAAATCTTTGGATAAAGTAGTTTAAATAGGTTAAAACTCTAAAATAAACTGTTTAGACCTTTTTGAAAGTTAAGAAAGTTTAGAAATTAAGTGTCAAAATTGCTTTATTTAGCTGATCTAAAGAGTTTAGCAACTTTATCAGTCTTAAATCTTTGGATAAAGTAGTTTAAATAGGTTAAAACTCTAAAATAAACTGTTTAGACCTTTTTGAAAGTTAAGAAAGTTTAGAAATTAACTGTCAAAATTGCTTTATTTAGCTGATCTAAAGAGTTTAGCAACTTTATCAGTCTTAAATCTTCGGATAAAGTAGTTTAAATAGGTTAAAACTCTAAAATAAACTGTTTAGACCTTTTTGAAAGTTAAGAAAGTTTAGAAATTAAGTGTCAAAATTGCTTTATTTAGCTGATCTAAAGAGTTTAGCAACTTTATCAGTCTTAAATCTTTGGATAAAGTAGTTTAAATAGGTTAAAACTCTAAAATAAACTGTTTAAACCTTTTTGAAAGTTAAGAAAGTTTAGAAATTAACTGTCAAAACTGCTTTATTGAGCTGATCTAAAGAGTTTAGCAACTTTATCAGTCTTAAATCTTCGGATAAAGTAGTTTAAATAGGTTAAAACTCTAAAATAAACTGTTTAGACCTTTTTGAAAGTTAAGAAAGTTTAGAAATTAAGTGTCAAAACTGCTTTATTTAGCTGATCTAAAGAGTTTAGCAACTTTATCAGTCTTAAATCTTTGGATAAAGTAGTTTAAATAGGTTAAAACTCTAAAATAAACTGTTTAGACCTTTTTGAAAGTTAAGAAAGTTTAGAAATTAACTGTCAAAACTGCTTTATTTAGCTGATCTAAAGAGTTTAGCAACTTTATCAATCTTAAATCTTCGGATAAAGTAGTTTAAATAGGTTAAAACTCTAAAATAAACTATTTAGACCTTTTTGAAAGTTAAGAAAGTTTAGAAATTAAGTGTCAAAATGGCTTTATTTAGCTGATCTAAAGAGTTTAGTAACTTTATCAGTCTAAATCTTTGGATAAAGTAGTTTAAATAGGTTAAAACTCTAAAATAAACTATTTAGACCTTTTTGAAAGTTAAGAAAGTTTAGAAATTAAGTGTCAAAATGGCTTTATTTAGCTGATCTAAAGAGTTTAGTAACTTTATCAGTCTTAAATCTTTGGATAAAGTAGTTTAAATAGGTTAAAACTCTAAAATAAACTGTTTAGACCTTTTTGAAAATTAAGAAAGTTTAGAAATTAACTGTCAAAACTGCTTTATTTAGCTAATCTAAAGAGTTTAGCAACTTTATCAGTCTTAAATCTTCGGATAAAGTAGTTTAAATAGGTTAAAACTCTAAAATAAACTGTTTAGACCTTTTTGAAAGTTAAGAAAGTTTAGAAATTAAGTGTCAAAATTGCTTTATTTAGCTGATCTAAAGAGTTTAGCAACTTTATCAGTCTTAAATCTTTGGATAAAGTAGTTTAAATAGGTTAAAACTCTAAAATAAACTGTTTAGACCTTTTTGAAAGTTAAGAAAGTTTAGAAATTAACTGTCAAAATTGCTTTATTTAGCTGATCTAAAGAGTTTAGCAACTTTATCAGTCTTAAATCTTTGGATAAAGTAGTTTAAATAGGTTAAAACTCTAAAATAAACTGTTTAGACCTTTTTGAAAGTTAAGAAAGTTTAGAAATTAAGTGTCAAAATTGCTTTATTTAGCTGATCTAAAGAGTTTAGCAACTTTATCAGTCTTAAATCTTTGGATAAAGTAGTTTAAATAGGTTAAAACTCTAAAATAAACTGTTTAGACCTTTTTGAAAGTTAAGAAAGTTTAGAAATTAAGTGTCAAAATTGCTTTATTTAGCTGATCTAAAGAGTTTAGCAACTTTATCAGTCTTAAATCTTTGGATAAAGTAGTTTAAATAGGTTAAAACTCTAAAATAAACTGTTTAGACCTTTTTGAAAGTTAAGAAAGTTTAGAAATTAACTGTCAAAATTGCTTTATTTAGCTGATCTAAAGAGTTTAGCAACTTTATCAGTCTTAAATCTTCGGATAAAGTAGTTTAAATAGGTTAAAACTCTAAAATAAACTGTTTAAACCTTTTTGAAAGTTAAGAAAGTTTAGAAATTAACTGTCAAAACTGCTTTATTTAGCTGATCTAAAGAGTTTAGCAACTTTATCAGTCTTAAATCTTCGGATAAAGTAGTTTAAATAGGTTAAAACTCTAAAATAAACTGTTTAGACCTTTTTGAAAGTTAAGAAAGTTTAGAAATTAAGTGTCAAAACTCCTTTATTTAGCTGATCTAAAGAGTTTAGCAACTTTATCAGTCTTAAATCTTTGGATAAAGTAGTTTAAATAGGTTAAAACTCTAAAATAAACTGTTTAGACCTTTTTGAAAGTTAAGAAAGTTTAGAAATTAAGTGTCAAAACTGTTTTATTTAGCTGATCTAAAGAGTTTAGCAACTTTATCAGTCTTAAATCTTCGGATAAAGTAGTTTAAATAGGTTAAAACTCTAAAATAAACTGTTTAGACCTTTTTGAAAGTTAAGAAAGTTTAGAAATTAAGTGTCAAAATTGCTTATTTAGCTGATCTAAAGAGTTTAGCAACTTTATCAGTCTTAAATCTTTGGATAAAGTAGTTTAAATAGGTTAAAACTCTAAAATAAACTGTTTAGACCTTTTTGAAAGTTAAGAAAGTTTAGAAATTAAGTGTCAAAACTGCTTTATTTAGCTGATCTAAAGAGTTTAGCAACTTTATCAGTCTTAAATCTTCGGATAAAGTAGTTTAAATAGGTTAAAACTCTAAAATAAACTGTTTAGACCTTTTTGAAAGTTAAGAAAGTTTAGAAATTAACTGTCAAAATGGCTTTATTTAGCTGATCTAAAGAGTTTAGTAACTTTATCAGTCTTAAATCTTTGGATAAAGTAGTTTAAATAGGTTAAAACTCTAAAATAAACTGTTTAGACCTTTTTGAAAGTTAAGAAAGTTTAGAAATTAACTGTCAAAACTGCTTTATTTAGCTGATTTAAAGAGTTTAGCAACTTTATCAGTCTTAAATCTTTGGATAAAGTAGTTTAAATAGGTTAAAACTCTAAAATAAACTGTTTAGACCTTTTTGAAAGTTAAGAAAGTTTAGAAATTAAGTGTCAAAATTGCTTTATTTCGCTGATCTAAAGAGTTTAGCAACTTTATCAGTCTTAAATCTTTGGATAAAGTAGTTTAAATAGGTTAAAACTCTAAAATAAACTGTTTAGACCTTTTTGAAAGTTAAGAAAGTTTAGAAATTAAGTGTCAAAATTGCTTTATTTAGCTGATCTAAAGAGTTTAGCAACTTTATCAGTCTTAAATCTTTGGATAAAGTAGTTTAAATAGGTTAAAACTCTAAAATAAACTGTTTAGACCTTTTTGAAAGTTAAGAAAGTTTAGAAATTAAGTGTCAAAATTGCTTTATTTAGCTGATCTAAAGAGTTTAGCAACTTTATCAGTCTTAAATCTTTGGATAAAGTAGTTTAAATAGGTTAAAACTCTGAAATAAACTGTTTAGACCTTTTTGAAAGTTAAGAAAGTTTAGAAATTAAGTGTCAAAACTGCTTTATTTAGCTTATCGAAAGAGTTTAGCAACTTTATCAGTCTTAAATCTTTGGATAAAGTAGTTTAAATAGGTTAAAACTCTAAAATAAACTGTTTAGACCTTTTTGAAAGTTAAGAAAGTTTAGAAATTAACTGTCAAAACTGCTTTATTTGGCTGATCTAAAGAGTTTAGCAACTTTATCAGTCTTAAATCTTTGGATAAAGTAGTTTAAATAGGTTAAAACTCTAAAATAAACTGTTTAGGCCTTTATGAAAGTTAAGAAAGTTTAGAAATTAACTGTCAAAATTGCTTTATTAAGCTGATCTAAAGAGTTTAGCAACTTTATCAGTCTTAAATCTTTGGATAAAGTAGTTTAAATAGGTTAAAACTCTAAAATAAACTGTTTAGACCTTTTTGAAAGTTAAGAAAGTTTAGAAATTAACTGTCAAAACTGCTTTATTAAGCTGATCTAAAGAGTTTAGCAACTTTATCAGTCTTAAATCTTTGGATATAGTAGTTTAAATAGGTTAAAACTCTAAAATAAACTGTTTAGACCTTTTTGAAAGTTAAGAAAGTTTAGAAATTAAGTGTCAAAACTGCTTTATTAAGCCGATCTAAAGAGTTTAGCAACTTTATCAGTCTTGAATCTTTGGATAAAGTAGTTTAAATAGGTTAAAACTCTAAAATAAACTGTTTAGACCTTTTTCAAAGTTAAGAAAGCTTAGAAATTAAGTGTCAAAACTGCTTTATTAAGCTGATCTAAAGAGTTTAGCAACTTTATCAGTCTTAATTCTTTGGATAAAGTAGTTTAAATAGGTTAAAACTCTAAAATAAACTGTTTAGACCTTTTTGAAAGTTAAGAAAGTTTAGAAATTAAGTGTCAAAATTGATTTATTTAGCTGATCTAAAGAGTTTAGCAACTTTATCAGTCTTAAATCTTTGGATAAAGTAGTTTAAATAGGTTAAAACTCTAAAATAAACTGTTTAGACCTTTTTGAAAGTTAAGAAAGTTTAGAAATTAAGTGTCAAAATTGCTTTATTTAGCTGATCTAAAGAGTTTAGCAACTTTATCAGTCTTAAATCTTTGGATAAAGTAGTTTAAATAGGTTAAAACTCTGAAATAAACTGTTTAGACATTTTTGAAAGTTAAGAAAGTTTAGAAATTAACTGTCAAAACTGCTTTATTTAGCTTATCGAAAGAGTTTAGCAACTTTATCAGTCTTAAATCTTTGGATAAAGTAGTTTAAATAGGTTAAAACTCTAAAATAAACTGTTTAGACCTTTTTGAAAGTTAAGAAAGTTTAGAAATTAACTGTCAAAACTGCTTTATTTGGCTGATCTAAAGAGTTTAGCAACTTTATCAGTCTTAAATCTTTGGATAAAGTAGTTTAAATAGGTTAAAACTCTAAAATAAACTGTTTAGGCCTTTATGAAAGTTAAGAAAGTTTAGAAATTAACTGTCAAAATTGCTTTATTAAGCTGATCTAAAGAGTTTAGCAACTTTATCAGTCTTAAATCTTTGGATAAAGTAGTTTAAATAGGTTAAAACTCTAAAATAAACTGTTTAGACCTTTTTGAAAGTTAAGAAAGTTTAGAAATTAAGTGTCAAAACTGCTTTATTAAGCTGATCTAAAGAGTTTAGCACCTTTATCAGTCTTAAATCTTTGGATGTAGTAGTTTAAATAGGTTAAAACTCTAAAATAAACTGTTTAGACCTTTTTGAAAGTTAAGAAAGTTTAGAAATTAAGTGTCAAAACTGCTTTATTAAGCCGATCTAAAGAGTTTAGCAACTTTATCAGTCTTAAATCTTTGGATAAACTAGTTTAAATAGGTTAAAACTCTGAAATAAACTGTTTAGACCTTTTTGAAAGTTAAGAACGTTTAGAAATTAAGTGTCAAAACTGCTTTATTAAGCTGATCTAAAGAGTTTAGCAACTTTATCAGTCTTAAATCTTTGGATAAAGTAGTTTAAATAGGTTAAAACTCTAAAATAAACTGTTTAGACCTTTTTGAAAGTTAAGAAAGTTTAGAAATTAAGTGTCAAAACTGCTTTATTAAGCTGATCTAAAGAGTTTAGCAACTTTATCAGTCTTAAATCTTTGGATAAAGTAGTTTAAATAGGTTAAAACTCTAAAATAAACTATTTAGACCTTTTTCAAAGTTAAGAAAGTTTAGAAATTAACTGTCAAAACTGCTTTATTAAGCTGATCTAAAGAGTTTAGCAACTTTATCAGTCTTAAATCTTTGGATATAGTAGTTTAAATAGGTTAAAACTCTAAAATAAACTGTTTAGACCTTTTTGAAAGTTAAGAAAGTTTAGAAATTAAGTGTCAAAACTGCTTTATTAAGCTGATCTAAAGAGTTTAGCAACTTTATCAGTCTTAAATCTTTGGATAAAGTAGTTTAAATAGGTTAAAACTCTAAAATAAACTGTTTAGACCTTTTTGAAAGTTAAGAAAGTTTAGAAATTAACTGTCAAAACTGCTTTATTAAGCTGATCTAAAGAGTTTAGCAACTTTATCAGTCTTAAATCTTTGGATATAGTAGTTTAAATAGGTTAAAACTCTAAAATAAACTGTTTAGACCTTTTTGAAAGTTAAGAAAGTTTAGAAATTAAGTGTCAAAACTGCTTTATTAAGCCGATCTAAAGAGTTTAGCAACTTTATCAGTCTTGAATCTTTGGATAAAGTAGTTTAAATAGGTTAAAACTCTAAAATAAACTGTTTAGACCTTTTTCAAAGTTAAGAAAGCTTAGAAATTAAGTGTCAAAACTGCTTTATTAAGCTGATCTAAAGAGTTTAGCAACTTTATCAGTCTTAATTCTTTGGATAAAGTAGTTTAAATAGGTTAAAACTCTAAAATAAACTGTTTAGACCTTTTTGAAAGTTAAGAAAGTTTAGAAATTAAGTGTCAAAATTGATTTATTTAGCTGATCTAAAGAGTTTAGCAACTTTATCAGTCTTAAATCTTTGGATAAAGTAGTTTAAATAGGTTAAAACTCTAAAATAAACTGTTTAGACCTTTTTGAAAGTTAAGAAAGTTTAGAAATTAAGTGTCAAAATTGCTTTATTTAGCTGATCTAAAGAGTTTAGCAACTTTATCAGTCTTAAATCTTTGGATAAAGTAGTTTAAATAGGTTAAAACTCTGAAATAAACTGTTTAGACATTTTTTAAGTTAAGAAAGTTTAGAAATTAACTGTCAAAACTGCTTTATTTAGCTTATCGAAAGAGTTTAGCAACTTTATCAGTCTTAAATCTTTGGATAAAGTAGTTTAAATAGGTTAAAACTCTAAAATAAACTGTTTAGACCTTTTTGAAAGTTAAGAAAGTTTAGAAATTAACTGTCAAAACTGCTTTATTTGGCTGATCTAAAGAGTTTAGCAACTTTATCAGTCTTAAATCTTTGGATAAACTAGTTTAAATAGGTTAAAACTCTAAAATAAACTGTTTAGGCCTTTATGAAAGTTAAGAAAGTTTAGAAATTAACTGTCAAAATTGCTTTATTAAGCTGATCTAAAGAGTTTAGCAACTTTATCAGTCTTAAATCTTTGGATAAAGTAGTTTAAATAGGTTAAAACTCTAAAATAAACTGTTTAGACCTTTTTGAAAGTTAAGAAAGTTTAGAAATTAAGTGTCAAAACTGCTTTATTAAGCTGATCTAAAGAGTTTAGCACCTTTATCAGTCTTAAATCTTTGGATGTAGTAGTTTAAATAGGTTAAAACTCTAAAATAAACTGTTTAGACCTTTTTGAAAGTTAAGAAAGTTTAGAAATTAAGTGTCAAAACTGCTTTATTAAGCCGATCTAAAGAGTTTAGCAACTTTATCAGTCTTAAATCTTTGGATAAACTAGTTTAAATAGGTTAAAACTCTGAAATAAACTGTTTAGACCTTTTTGAAAGTTAAGAACGTTTAGAAATTAAGTGTCAAAACTGCTTTATTAAGCTGATCTAAAGAGTTTAGCAACTTTATCAGTCTTAAATCTTTGGATAAAGTAGTTTAAATAGGTTAAAACTCTAAAATAAACTGTTTAGACCTTTTTGAAAGTTAAGAAAGTTTAGAAATTAAGTGTCAAAACTGCTTTATTAAGCTGATCTAAAGAGTTTAGCAACTTTATCAGTCTTAAATCTTTGGATAAAGTAGTTTAAATAGGTTAAAACTCTGAAATAAACTATTTAGACCTTTTTCAAAGTTAAGAAAGTTTAGAAATTAAGTGTCAAAACTGCTTTATTAAGCTGATCTAAAGAGTTTAGCAACTTTATCAGTCTTAAATCTTTGGATAAAGTAGTTTAAATAGGTTAAAACTCTAAAATAAACTGTTTAGACCTTTTTGAAAGTTACGAAAGTTTAGAAATTACTGTCAAAACTGCTTTATTTAGCTGATCTAAAGAGTTTAGCAACTTTATCAGTCTTAAATCTTTAGATAAAGTAGTTTAAATAGGTTAAAACTCTGAAATAAACTGTTTAGACTTTTTTGAAAGTTAAGAAAGTTTAGAAATTAACTGTCAAAACTGCTTTATTAAGCTGATCTAAAGAGTTTAGCAACTTTATCAGTCTTAAATCTTTGGATAAAGTAGTTTAAATAGGTTAAAACTCTAAAATAAACTGTTTAGACCTTTTTGAAAGTTAAGAAAGTTTAGAAATTAAGTGTCAAAACTGCTTTATTAAGCTGATCTAAAGAGTTTAGCAACTTTATCAGTCTTAAATCTTTGGATAAAGTAGTTTAAATAGGTTAAAACTCTAAAATAAACTGTTTAGACTTTTTTCAAATTTAAGAAAGTTTAGAAATTAACTGTCAAAACTGCTTTATTAAGCTTATCTAAAGAATTTAGCAACTTTATCAGTCTTAAATCTTTGGATAAAGTAGTTTAAATAGGTTAAAACTCTAAAATAAACTGTTTAGACCTTTTTGAAAGTTAAGAAAGTTTAGAAATTAAGTGTCAAAACTGCTTTATTAAGCTGATCTAAAGAGTTTAGCAACTTTATCAGTCTTAAATCTTTGGATAAACTAGTTTAAATAGGTTAAAACTCTGAAATAAACTGTTTAGACCTTTTTGAAAGTTAAGAACGTTTAGAAATTAAGTGTCAAAACTGCTTTATTAAGCTGATCTAAAGAGTTTAGCAACTTTATCAGTCTTAAATCTTTGGATAAAGTAGTTTAAATAGGTTAAAACTCTGAAATAAACTGTTTAGACCTTTTTGAAAGTTAAGAAAGTTTAGAAATTAACTGTCAAAACTGCTTTATTTAGCTTATCGAAAGAGTTTAGCAACTTTATCAGTCTTAAATCTTTGGATAAAGTAGTTTAAATAGGTTGAAACTCTAAAATAAACTGTTTAGACCTTTTTGAAAGTTAAGAAAGTTTAGAAATTAACTGTCAAAACTGCTTTATTTGGCTGATCTAAAGAGTTTAGCAACTTTATCAGTCTTAAATCTTTGGATAAAGTAGTTTAAATAGGTTAAAACTCTAAAATAAACTGTTTAGACCTTTTTGAAAGTTAAGAAAGTTTAGAAATTAAGTGTCAAAATTGCTTTATTTAGCTGATCTAAAGAGTTTAGCAACTTTATCAGTCTTAAATCTTTGGATAAAGTAGTTTAAATAGGTTAAAACTCTGAAATAAACTGTTTAGACCTTTTTGAAAGTTAAGAAAGTTTAGAAATTAACTGTCAAAACTGCTTTATTTAGCTTATCGAAAGAGTTTAGCAACTTTATCAGTCTTAAATCTTTGGATAAAGTAGTTTAAATAGGTTAAAACTCTAAAATAAACTGTTTAGACCTTTTTGAAAGTTAAGAAAGTTTAGAAATTAACTGTCAAAACTGCTTTATTTGGCTGATCTAAAGAGTTTAGCAACTTTATCAGTCTTAAATCTTTGGATAAAGTAGTTTAAATAGGTTAAAACTCTAAAATAAACTGTTTAGGCCTTTATGAAAGTTAAGAAAGTTTAGAAATTAACTGTCAAAATTGCTTTATTAAGCTGATCTAAAGAGTTTAGCAACTTTATCAGTCTTAAATCTTTGGATAAAGTAGTTTAAATAGGTTAAAACTCTAAAATAAACTGTTTAGACCTTTTTGAAAGTTAAGAAAGTTTAGAAATTAAGTGTCAAAACTGCTTTATTAAGCTGATCTAAAGAGTTTAGCACCTTTATCAGTGTTAAATCTTTGGATGTAGTAGTTTAAATAGGTTAAAACTCTAAAATAAACTGTTTAGACCTTTTTGAAAGTTAAGAAAGTTTAGAAATTAAGTGTCAAAACTGCTTTATTAAGCCGATCTAAAGAGTTTAGCAACTTTATCAGTCTTAAATCTTTGGATAAACTAGTTTAAATAGGTTAAAACTCTGAAATAAACTGTTTAGACCTTTTTGAAAGTTAAGAACGTTTAGAAATTAAGTGTCAAAACTGCTTTATTAAGCTGATCTAAAGAGTTTAGCAACTTTATCAGTCTTAAATCTTTGGATAAAGTAGTTTAAATAGGTTAAAACTCTAAAATAAACTGTTTAGACCTTTTTGAAAGTTAAGAAAGTTTAGAAATTAAGTGTCAAAACTGCTTTATTAAGCTGATCTAAAGAGTTTAGCAACTTTATCAGTCTTAAATCTTTGGATAAAGTAGTTTAAATAGGTTAAAACTCTGAAATAAACTGTTTAGACCTTTTTCAAAGTTAAGAAAGTTTAGAAATTAAGTGTCAAAACTGCTTTATTAAGCTGATCTAAAGAGTTTAGCAACTTTATCAGTCTTAAATCTTTGGATAAAGTAGTTTAAATAGGTTAAAACTCTAAAATAAACTGTTTAGACCTTTTTGAAAGTTACGAAAGTTTAGAAATTACTGTCAAAACTGCTTTATTTAGCTGATCTAAAGAGTTTAGCAACTTTATCAGTCTTAAATCTTTAGATAAAGTAGTTTAAATAGGTTAAAACTCTGAAATAAACTGTTTAGACTTTTTTGAAAGTTAAGAAAGTTTAGAAATTAAGTGTCAAAACTGCTTTATTAAGCTGATCTAAAGAGTTTAGCAACTTTATCAGTCTTAAATCTTTGGATAAAGTAGTTTAAATAGGTTAAAACTCTAAAATAAACTGTTTAGACCTTTTTGAAAGTTAAGAAAGTTTAGAAATTAAGTGTCAAAACTGCTTTATTAAGCTGATCTAAAGAGTTTAGCAACTTTATCAGTCTTAAATCTTTGGATAAAGTAGTTTAAATAGGTTAAAACTCTAAAATAAACTGTTTAGACTTTTTTCAAATTTAAGAAAGTTTAGAAATTAACTGTCAAAACTGCTTTATTAAGCTTATCTAAAGAATTTAGCAACTTTATCAGTCTTAAATCTTTGGATAAAGTAGTTTAAATAGGTTAAAACTCTAAAATAAACTGTTTAGACCTTTTTGAAAGTTAAGAAAGTTTAGAAATTAAGTGTCAAAACTGCTTTATTAAGCTGATCTAAAGAGTTTAGCAACTTTATCAGTCTTAAATCTTTGGATAAAGTAGTTTAAATAGGTTAAAACTCTGAAATAAACTGTTTAGACCTTTTTGAAAGTTAAGAACGTTTAGAAATTAAGTGTCAAAACTGCTTTATTAAGCTGATCTAAAGAGTTTAGCAACTTTATCAGTCTTAAATCTTTGGATAAAGTAGTTTAAATAGGTTAAAACTCTGAAATAAACTGTTTAGACCTTTTTGAAAGTTAAGAAAGTTTAGAAATTAACTGTCAAAACTGCTTTATTTAGCTTATCGAAAGAGTTTAGCAACTTTATCAGTCTTAAATCTTTGGATAAAGTAGTTTAAATAGGTTAAAACTCTAAAATAAACTGTTTAGACCTTTTTGAAAGTTAAGAAAGTTTAGAAATTAACTGTCAAAACTGCTTTATTTGGCTGATCTAAAGAGTTTAGCAACTTTATCAGTCTTAAATCTTTGGATAAAGTAGTTTAAATAGGTTAAAACTCTAAAATAAACTGTTTAGGCCTTTATGAAAGTTAAGAAAGTTTAGAAATTAACTGTCAAAATTGCTTTATTAAGCTGATCTAAAGAGTTTAGCAACTTTATCAGTCTTAAATCTTTGGATAAAGTAGTTTAAATAGGTTAAAACTCTAAAATAAACTGTTTAGACCTTTTTGAAAGTTAAGAAAGTTTAGAAATTACGTGTCAAAACTGCTTTATTAAGCTGATCTAAAGAGTTTAGCACCTTTATCAGTCTTAAATCTTTGGATGTAGTAGTTTAAATAGGTTAAAACTCTAAAATAAACTGTTTAGACCTTTTTGAAAGTTAAGAAAGTTTAGAAATTAAGTGTCAAAACTGCTTTATTAAGCCGATCTAAAGAGTTTAGCAACTTTATCAGTCTTAAATCTTTGGATAAACTAGTTTAAATAGGTTAAAACTCTGAAATAAACTGTTTAGACCTTTTTGAAAGTTAAGAACGTTTAGAAATTAAGTGTCAAAACTGCTTTATTAAGCTGATCTAAAGAGTTTAGCAACTTTATCAGTCTTAAATCTTTGGATAAAGTAGTTTAAATAGGTTAAAACTCTAAAATAAACTGTTTAGACCTTTTTGAAAGTTAAGAAAGTTTAGAAATTAAGTGTCAAAACTGCTTTATTAAGCTGATCTAAAGAGTTTAGCAACTTTATCAGTCTTAAATCTTTGGATAAAGTAGTTTAAATAGGTTAAAACTCTGAAATAAACTGTTTAGACCTTTTTCAAAGTTAAGAAAGTTTAGAAATTAAGTGTCAAAACTGCTTTATTAAGCTGATCTAAAGAGTTTAGCAACTTTATCAGTCTTAAATCTTTGGATAAAGTAGTTTAAATAGGTTAAAACTCTAAAATAAACTGTTTAGACCTTTTTGAAAGTTACGAAAGTTTAGAAATTACTGTCAAAACTGCTTTATTTAGCTGATCTAAAGAGTTTAGCAACTTTATCAGTCTTAAATCTTTAGATAAAGTAGTTTAAATAGGTTAAAACTCTGAAATAAACTGTTTAGACTTTTTTGAAAGTTAAGAAAGTTTAGAAATTAAGTGTCAAAACTGCTTTATTAAGCTGATCTAAAGAGTTTAGCAACTTTATCAGTCTTAAATCTTTGGATAAAGTAGTTTAAATAGGTTAAAACTCTAAAATAAACTGTTTAGACCTTTTTGAAAGTTAAGAAAGTTTAGAAATTAAGTGTCAAAACTGCTTTATTAAGCTGATCTCAAGAGTTTAGCAACTTTATCAGTCTTAAATCTTTGGATAAAGTAGTTTAAATAGGTTAAAACTCTAAAATAAACTGTTTAGACTTTTTTCAAATTTAAGAAAGTTTAGAAATTAACTGTCAAAACTGCTTTATTAAGCTTATCTAAAGAATTTAGCAACTTTATCAGTCTTAAATCTTTGGATAAAGTAGTTTAAATAGGTTAAAACTCTAAAATAAACTGTTTAGACCTTTTTGAAAGTTAAGAAAGTTTAGAAATTAAGTGTCAAAACTGCTTTATTAAGCTGATCTAAAGAGTTTAGCAACTTTATCAGTCTTAAATCTTTGGATAAACTAGTTTAAATAGGTTAAAACTCTGAAATAAACTGTTTAGACCTTTTTGAAAGTTAAGAACGTTTAGAAATTAAGTGTCAAAACTGCTTTATTAAGCTGATCTAAAGAGTTTAGCAACTTTATCAGTCTTAAATCTTTGGATAAAGTAGTTTAAATAGGTTAAAACTCTGAAATAAACTGTTTAGACCTTTTTGAAAGTTAAGAAAGTTTAGAAATTAACTGTCAAAACTGCTTTATTTAGCTTATCGAAAGAGTTTAGCAACTTTATCAGTCTTAAATCTTTGGATAAAGTAGTTTAAATAGGTTAAAACTCTAAAATAAACTGTTTAGACCTTTTTGAAAGTTAAGAAAGTTTAGAAATTAACTGTCAAAACTGCTTTATTTGGCTGATCTAAAGAGTTTAGCAACTTTATCAGTCTTAAATCTTTGGATAAAGTAGTTTAAATAGGTTAAAACTCTAAAATAAACTGTTTAGGCCTTTATGAAAGTTAAGAAAGTTTAGAAATTAACTGTCAAAATTGCTTTATTAAGCTGATCTAAAGAGTTTAGCAACTTTATCAGTCTTAAATCTTTGGATAAAGTAGTTTAAATAGGTTAAAACTCTAAAATAAACTGTTTAGACCTTTTTGAAAGTTAAGAAAGTTTAGAAATTACGTGTCAAAACTGCTTTATTAAGCTGATCTAAAGAGTTTAGCACCTTTATCAGTCTTAAATCTTTGGATGTAGTAGTTTAAATAGGTTAAAACTCTAAAATAAACTGTTTAGACCTTTTTGAAAGTTAAGAAAGTTTAGAAATTAAGTGTCAAAACTGCTTTATTAAGCCGATCTAAAGAGTTTAGCAACTTTATCAGTCTTAAATCTTTGGATAAACTAGTTTAAATAGGTTAAAACTCTGAAATAAACTGTTTAGACCTTTTTGAAAGTTAAGAACGTTTAGAAATTAAGTGTCAAAACTGCTTTATTAAGCTGATCTAAAGAGTTTAGCAACTTTATCAGTCTTAAATCTTTGGATAAAGTAGTTTAAATAGGTTAAAACTCTAAAATAAACTGTTTAGACCTTTTTGAAAGTTAAGAAAGTTTAGAAATTAAGTGTCAAAACTGCTTTATTAAGCTGATCTAAAGAGTTTAGCAACTTTATCAGTCTTAAATCTTTGGATAAAGTAGTTTAAATAGGTTAAAACTCTGAAATAAACTGTTTAGACCTTTTTCAAAGTTAAGAAAGTTTAGAAATTAAGTGTCAAAACTGCTTTATTAAGCTGATCTAAAGAGTTTAGCAACTTTATCAGTCTTAAATCTTTGGATAAAGTAGTTTAAATAGGTTAAAACTCTAAAATAAACTGTTTAGACCTTTTTGAAAGTCACGAAAGTTTAGAAATTACTGTCAAAACTGCTTTATTTAGCTGATCTAAAGAGTTTAGCAACTTTATCAGTCTTAAATCTTTGGATAAAGTAGTTTAAATAGGTTAAAACTCTAAAATAAACTGTTTAGACCTTTTTGAAAGTTAAGAAAGTTTAGAAATTAAGTGTCAAAACTGCTTTATTAAGCTGATCTAAAGAGTTTAGCAACTTTATCAGTCTTAAATCTTTGGATAAAGTAGTTTAAATAGGTTAAAACTCTAAAATAAACTGTTTAGACTTTTTTCAAATTTAAGAAAGTTTAGAAATTAACTGTCAAAACTGCTTTATTAAGCTTATCTAAAGAATTTAGCAACTTTATCAGTCTTAAATCTTTGGATAAAGTAGTTTAAATAGGTTAAAACTCTAAAATAAACTGTTTAGACCTTTTTGAAAGTTAAGAAAGTTTAGAAATTAAGTGTCAAAACTGCTTTATTAAGCTGATCTAAAGAGTTTAGCAACTTTATCAGTCTTAAATCTTTGGATAAACTAGTTTAAATAGGTTAAAACTCTGAAATAAACTGTTTAGACCTTTTTGAAAGTTAAGAACGTTTAGAAATTAACTGTCAAAACTGCTTTATTAAGCTGATCTAAAGAGTTTAGCAACTTTATCAGTCTTAAATCTTTGGATAAAGTAGTTTAAATAGGTTAAAACTCTAAAATAAACTGTTTAGACCTTTTTGAAAGTTAAGAAAGTTTAGAAATTAAGTGTCAAAACTGCTTTATTAAGCTGATCTAAAGAGTTTAGCAACTTTATCAGTCTTAAATCTTTGGATAAAGTAGTTTAAATAGGTTAAAACTCTGAAATAAACTGTTTAGACCTTTTTCAAAGTTAAGAAAGTTTAGAAATTAAGTGTCAAAACTGCTTTATTAAGCTGATCTAAAGAGTTTAGCAACTTTATCAGTCTTAAATCTTTGGATAAAGTAGTTTAAATAGGTTAAAACTCTAAAATAAACTGTTTAGACCTTTTTGAAAGTTACGAAAGTTTAGAAATTACTGTCAAAACTGCTTTATTTAGCTGATCTAAAGAGTTTAGCAACTTTATCAGTCTTAAATCTTTAGATAAAGTAGTTTAAATAGGTTAAAACTCTGAAATAAACTGTTTAGACTTTTTTGAAAGTTAAGAAAGTTTAGAAATTAACTGTCAAAACTGCTTTATTAAGCTGATCTAAAGAGTTTAGCAACTTTATCAGTCTTAAATCTTTGGATAAAGTAGTTTAAATAGGTTAAAACTCTAAAATAAACTGTTTAGACCTTTTTGAAAGTTAAGAAAGTTTAGAAATTAAGTGTCAAAACTGCTTTATTAAGCTGATCTAAAGAGTTTAGCAACTTTATCAGTCTTAAATCTTTGGATAAAGTAGTTTAAATAGGTTAAAACTCTAAAATAAACTGTTTAGACTTTTTTCAAATTTAAGAAAGTTTAGAAATTAACTGTCAAAACTGCTTTATTAAGCTTATCTAAAGAATTTAGCAACTTTATCAGTCTTAAATCTTTGGATAAAGTAGTTTAAATAGGTTAAAACTCTAAAATAAACTGTTTAGACCTTTTTGAAAGTTAAGAAAGTTTAGAAATTAAGTGTCAAAACTGCTTTATTAAGCTGATCTAAAGAGTTTAGCAACTTTATCAGTCTTAAATCTTTGGATAAAGTAGTTTAAATAGGTTAAAACTCTAAAATAAACTGTTTAGACCTTTTTGAAAGTTAAGAAAGTTTAGAATTAACTGTCAAAACTGCTTTATTTGGCTGATCTAAAGAGTTTAGCAACTTTATCAGTCTTAAATCTTTGGA
This sequence comes from Xestospongia muta, assembly GCA_963693285.1. Classification (NCBI taxonomy): domain Eukaryota; kingdom Metazoa; phylum Porifera; class Demospongiae; order Haplosclerida; family Petrosiidae; genus Xestospongia; species Xestospongia muta. The sequence goes on along the minus strand of OY848929.1, from coordinate 3,425,675 downwards.
TAAAGTAGTTTAAATAGGTTAAAACTCTGAAATAAACTGTTTAGGCCTTTTTGAAAGTTAAGAAAGTTTAGAAATTAAGTGTCAAAACTGTTTTATTTAGCTGATCTAAAGAGTTTAGCAACTTTATCAGTCTTAAATCTTTGGATAAAGTAGTTTAAATAGGTTAAAACTCTAAAATAAAATGTTTAGACCTTTTTGAAAGTTAAGAAAGTTTAGAAATTAAGTGTCAAAACTGCTTTATTTAGCTGATCTAAAGAGTTTAGCAACTTTATCAGTGTTAAAACTTTGGATATAGTAGTTTAAATAGGTTAAAACTCTAAAATAAACTGTTTAGACCTTTTTGAAAGTTAAGAAAGTTTAGAAATTAAGTGTCAAAACTGCTTTATTAAGCTGATCTAAAGAGTTTAGCAACTTTATCAGTCTTAAATCTTTGGATAAAGTAGTTTAAATAGGTTAAAACTCTAAAATAAACTGTTTAGACCTTTTTGAAAGTTAAGAAAGTTTGGAATTAACTGTCAAAACTGCTTTATTTGGCTGATTAAAGAGTTTAGCAACTTTATCAGTCTTAAATCTTTGGATAAAGTAGTTTAAATAGGTTAAAAATCTAAAATAAACTGTTTAGACCTTTTTGAAAGTTAAGAAAGTTTAGAATTAACTGTCAAAACTGCTTTATTTCGCTGATCTAAAGAGTTTAGCAACTTTATCAGTCTTAAATCTTTGGATAAAGTAGTTTAAATAGGTTAAAACTCTGAAATAAACTGTTTAGGCCTTTTTGAAAGTTAAGAAAGTTTAGAAATTAACTGTCAAAACTGCTTTATTTAGCTGATCTAAAGAGTTTAGCAACTTTATCAGTCTTAAATCTTTGGATAAAGTAGTTTAAATAGGTTAAAACTCTAAAATAAACTGTTTAGACCTTTTTGAAAGTTAAGAAAGTTTAGAAATTAAGTGTCAATATTCCTTTATTTAACTGATCTAAAGAGTTTAAAACTTTATCAGTCTTAAATCTTTGGATAAAGTAGTTTAAATAGGTTAAAACTCTAAAATAAACTGTTTAGACCTTTTTGAAAGTTAAGAAAGTTTAGAAATTAAGTGTCAAAACTGCTTTATTAAGCTGATCTAAAGAGTTTAGCAACTTTATCAGTCTTAAATCTTTGGATAAAGTAGTTTAAATAGGTTAAAACTCTGAAATAAACTTTTTAGACCTTTTTGAAAGTTAAGAAAGTTTAGAAATTAAGTGTCAAAACTGCTTTATTAAGCTGATCTAAAGAGTTTAGCAACTTTATCAGTCTTAAATCTTTGGATAAAGTAGTTTAAATAGGTTAAAACTCTAAAATAAACTGTTTAGACCTTTTTGAAAGTTAAGAAAGTTTAGAAATTAAGTGTCAAAACTGCTTTATTTAGCTGATCTAAAGAGTTTAGCAACTTTATCAGTCTTAAATCTTTGGATATAGTAGTTTAAATAGATTAAAACTCTAAAATAAACTGTTTAGACCTTTTTGAAAGTTAAGAAAGTTTAGAAATTAACTGTCAAAACTGCTTTATTAAGCTGATCTAAAGAGTTTAGCAACTTTATCAGTCTTAAATCTTTGGATAAAGTAGTTTAAATAGGTTAAAACTCTGAAATAAACTGTTTAGACCTTTTTGAAAGTTAAGAAAGTTTAGAAATTAAGTGTCAAAACTGCTTTATTAAGCTGATCTAAAGAATTTAGCAACTTTATCAGTCTTAAATCTTTGGATAAAGTAGTTTAAATAGGTTAAGACTCTAAAATAAACTGTTTAGACCTTTTTGAAAGTTAAGAAAGTTTAGAAATTAAGTGTAAAAACTGCTTTATTAAGCTGATCTAAAGAGTTTAGCAACTTTATCAGTCTTAAATCTTTGGATTAAGTAGTTTAAATTGGTTAAACGTTAAAAGAAACTGTTTAGACCTTTTTGAAAGTTAAGAAAGTTTAGAAATTAAGTGTCAAAACTGCTTTATTAAGCTGATCTAAAGAGTTTAGCAACTTTATCAGTCTTAAATCTTTGGATAAAGTAGTTTAAATAGGTTAAAACTCTAAAATAAACTGTTTAGACCTTTTTGAAAGTTATGAAAGTTTAGAAATTAAGTGTCAATATTCCTTTATTTAACTGATCTAAAGAGTTTAAAACTTTATCAGTCTTAAATCTTTGGATAAAGTAGTTTAAATAGGTTAAAACTCTAAAATAAACTGTTTAGACCTTTTTGAAAGTTAAGAAAGTTTAGAAATTAAGTGTCAAAACTGCTTTATTTAACTGATCTAAAGAGTTTAAAACTTTATCAGTCTTAAATCTTTGGATAAAGTAGTTTAAATAGGTTAAAACTCTAAAATAAACTGTTTAGACTTTTTTGAAAGTTAAGAAAGTTTAGAAATTAAGTGTCAAAACTGCTATATTTAGCTGATCTAAAGAGTTTAGCAACTTTATCAGTCTTAAATCTTTGGATAAAGTAGTTTAAATAGGTTAAAACTCTAAAATAAACTGTTTAGACCTTTTTGAAAGTTAAGAAAGTTTAGAAATTAAGTGTCAAAACTGCTTTATTTAGCTGATCTAAAGAGTTTAGCAACTTTATCAGTCTTAAATCTTTGGATAAAGTAGTTTAAATAGGTTAAAACTCTAAAATAAACTGTTTAGGCCTTAAAGTTAAGAAGTTTAGAAATTAACTGTCAAAATGCTTTATTTGGCTGATCTAAAGAGTTTAGCAACTTTATCAGTCTTAAATCTTTAGATAAAGAAGTTTAAATAGGTTAAAACTCTAAAATAAACTGTTTAGACCTTTTTGAAAGTTAAGAAAGTTTAGAAATTAACTGTCAAAACTGCTTTATTTAGCTGATCTAAAGAGTTTAGCAACTTTATCAGTCTTAAATCTTCGGATAAAGTAGTTTAAATAGGTTAAAACTCTAAAATAAACTGTTTAGACCTTTTTGAAAATTAAGAAAGTTTAGAAATGAACTGTCAAAACTGCTTTATTAAGCTGATCTAAAGAGTTTAGCAACTTTATCAGTCTTAAATCTTTGGATAAAGTAGTTTAAATAGGTTAAAACTCTAAAATAAACTGTTTAGACCTTTTTGAAAGTTAAGAAAGTTTAGAAATTAAGTGTCAAAACTGCTTTATTTAGCTGATCTAAAGAGTTTAGCAACTTTATCAGTCTTAAATCTTTGGATAAAGTAGTTTAAATAGGTTAAAACTCTAAAATAAACTGTTTAGGCCTTAAAGTTAAGAAGTTTAGAAATTAACTGTCAAAATGCTTTATTTGGCTGATCTAAAGAGTTTAGCAACTTTATCAGTCTTAAATCTTTAGATAAAGAAGTTTAAATAGGTTAAAACTCTAAAATAAACTGTTTAAACCTTTTTGAAAGTTAAGAAAGTTTAGAAATTAACTGTCAAAACTGCTTTATTTAGCTGATCTAAAGAGTTTAGCAACTTTATCAGTCTTAAATCTTTGGATAAAGTAGTTTAAATAGGTTAAAACTCTAAAATAAACTGTTTAGACCTTTTTGAAAGTTAAGAAAGTTTGGAATTAACTGTCAAAACTGCTTTATTTGGCTGATTAAAGAGTTTAGCAACTTTATCAGTCTTAAATCTTTGGATAAAGTAGTTTAAATAGGTTAAAAATCTAAAATAAACTGTTTAGACCTTTTTGAAAGTTAAGAAAGTTTAGAATTAACTGTCAAAACTGCTTTATTTCGCTGATCTAAAGAGTTTAGCAACTTTATCAGTCTTAAATCTTTGGATAAAGTAGTTTAAATAGGTTAAAACTCTGAAATAAACTGTTTAGGCCTTTTTGAAAGTTAAGAAAGTTTAGAAATTAACTGTCAAAACTGCTTTATTTAGCTGATCTAAAGAGTTTAGCAACTTTATCAGTCTTAAATCTTTGGATAAAGTAGTTTAAATAGGTTAAAACTCTAAAATAAACTGTTTAGACCTTTTTGAAAGTTAAGAAAGTTTAGAAATTAAGTGTCAATATTCCTTTATTTAACTGATCTAAAGAGTTTAAAACTTTATCAGTCTTAAATCTTTGGATAAAGTAGTTTAAATAGGTTAAAACTCTAAAATAAACTGTTTAGACCTTTTTGAAAGTTAAGAAAGTTTAGAAATTAAGTGTCAAAACTGCTTTATTAAGCTGATCTAAAGAGTTTAGCAACTTTATCAGTCTTAAATCTTTGGATAAAGTAGTTTAAATAGGTTAAAACTCTGAAATAAACTTTTTAGACCTTTTTGAAAGTTAAGAAAGTTTAGAAATTAAGTGTCAAAACTGCTTTATTAAGCTGATCTAAAGAGTTTAGCAACTTTATCAGTCTTAAATCTTTGGATAAAGTAGTTTAAATAGGTTAAAACTCTAAAATAAACTGTTTAGACCTTTTTGAAAGTTAAGAAAGTTTAGAAATTAAGTGTCAAAACTGCTTTATTTAGCTGATCTAAAGAGTTTAGCAACTTTATCAGTCTTAAATCTTTGGATATAGTAGTTTAAATAGATTAAAACTCTAAAATAAACTGTTTAGACCTTTTTGAAAGTTAAGAAAGTTTAGAAATTAACTGTCAAAACTGCTTTATTAAGCTGATCTAAAGAGTTTAGCAACTTTATCAGTCTTAAATCTTTGGATAAAGTAGTTTAAATAGGTTAAAACTCTGAAATAAACTGTTTAGACCTTTTTGAAAGTTAAGAAAGTTTAGAAATTAAGTGTCAAAACTGCTTTATTAAGCTGATCTAAAGAATTTAGCAACTTTATCAGTCTTAAATCTTTGGATAAAGTAGTTTAAATAGGTTAAGACTCTAAAATAAACTGTTTAGACCTTTTTGAAAGTTAAGAAAGTTTAGAAATTAAGTGTAAAAACTGCTTTATTAAGCTGATCTAAAGAGTTTAGCAACTTTATCAGTCTTAAATCTTTGGATTAAGTAGTTTAAATTGGTTAAACGTTAAAAGAAACTGTTTAGACCTTTTTGAAAGTTAAGAAAGTTTAGAAATTAAGTGTCAAAACTGCTTTATTAAGCTGATCTAAAGAGTTTAGCAACTTTATCAGTCTTAAATCTTTGGATAAAGTAGTTTAAATAGGTTAAAACTCTAAAATAAACTGTTTAGACCTTTTTGAAAGTTATGAAAGTTTAGAAATTAAGTGTCAATATTCCTTTATTTAACTGATCTAAAGAGTTTAAAACTTTATCAGTCTTAAATCTTTGGATAAAGTAGTTTAAATAGGTTAAAACTCTAAAATAAACTGTTTAGACCTTTTTGAAAGTTAAGAAAGTTTAGAAATTAAGTGTCAAAACTGCTTTATTTAACTGATCTAAAGAGTTTAAAACTTTATCAGTCTTAAATCTTTGGATAAAGTAGTTTAAATAGGTTAAAACTCTAAAATAAACTGTTTAGACTTTTTTGAAAGTTAAGAAAGTTTAGAAATTAAGTGTCAAAACTGCTATATTTAGCTGATCTAAAGAGTTTAGCAACTTTATCAGTCTTAAATCTTTGGATAAAGTAGTTTAAATAGGTTAAAACTCTAAAATAAACTGTTTAGACCTTTTTGAAAGTTAAGAAAGTTTAGAAATTAAGTGTCAAAACTGCTTTATTTAGCTGATCTAAAGAGTTTAGCAACTTTATCAGTCTTAAATCTTTGGATAAAGTAGTTTAAATAGGTTAAAACTCTAAAATAAACTGTTTAGGCCTTAAAGTTAAGAAGTTTAGAAATTAACTGTCAAAATGCTTTATTTGGCTGATCTAAAGAGTTTAGCAACTTTATCAGTCTTAAATCTTTAGATAAAGAAGTTTAAATAGGTTAAAACTCTAAAATAAACTGTTTAGACCTTTTTGAAAGTTAAGAAAGTTTAGAAATTAACTGTCAAAACTGCTTTATTTAGCTGATCTAAAGAGTTTAGCAACTTTATCAGTCTTAAATCTTCGGATAAAGTAGTTTAAATAGGTTAAAACTCTAAAATAAACTGTTTAGACCTTTTTGAAAATTAAGAAAGTTTAGAAATGAACTGTCAAAACTGCTTTATTAAGCTGATCTAAAGAGTTTAGCAACTTTATCAGTCTTAAATCTTTGGATAAAGTAGTTTAAATAGGTTAAAACTCTAAAATAAACTGTTTAGACCTTTTTGAAAGTTAAGAAAGTTTAGAAATTAAGTGTCAAAACTGCTTTATTTAGCTGATCTAAAGAGTTTAGCAACTTTATCAGTCTTAAATCTTTGGATAAAGTAGTTTAAATAGGTTAAAACTCTAAAATAAACTGTTTAGGCCTTAAAGTTAAGAAGTTTAGAAATTAACTGTCAAAATGCTTTATTTGGCTGATCTAAAGAGTTTAGCAACTTTATCAGTCTTAAATCTTTAGATAAAGAAGTTTAAATAGGTTAAAACTCTAAAATAAACTGTTTAAACCTTTTTGAAAGTTAAGAAAGTTTAGAAATTAACTGTCAAAACTGCTTTATTTAGCTGATCTAAAGAGTTTAGCAACTTTATCAGTCTTAAATCTTCGGATAAAGTAGTTTAAATAGGTTAAAACTCTAAAATAAACTGTTTAGACCTTTTTGAAAATTAAGAAAGTTTAGAAATGAACTGTCAAAACTGCTTTATTAAGCTGATCTAAAGAGTTTAGCAACTTTATCAGTCTTAAATCTTTGGATAAAGTAGTTTAAATAGGTTAAAACTCTAAAATAAACTGTTTAGACCTTTTTGAAAGTTAAGAAAGTTTAGAATTAACTGTCAAAACTGCTTTATTTGGCTGATCTAAAGAGTTTAGCAACTTTATCAGTCTTAAATCTTTGGATAAAGTAGTTTAAATAGGTTAAAACTCTGAAATAAACTGTTTAGGCCTTTTTGAAAGTTAAGAAAGTTTAGAAATTAAGTGTCAAAACTGTTTTATTTAGCTGATCTAAAGAGTTTAGCAACTTTATCAGTCTTAAATCTTTGGATAAAGTAGTTTAAATAGGTTAAAACTCTAAAATAAAATGTTTAGACCTTTTTGAAAGTTAAGAAAGTTTAGAAATTAAGTGTCAAAACTGCTTTATTTAGCTGATCTAAAGAGTTTAGCAACTTTATCAGTGTTAAAACTTTGGATATAGTAGTTTAAATAGGTTAAAACTCTAAAATAAACTGTTTAGACCTTTTTGAAAGTTAAGAAAGTTTAGAAATTAAGTGTCAAAACTGCTTTATTAAGCTGATCTAAAGAGTTTAGCAACTTTATCAGTCTTAAATCTTTGGATAAAGTAGTTTAAATAGGTTAAAACTCTAAAATAAACTGTTTAGACCTTTTTGAAAGTTAAGAAAGTTTGGAATTAACTGTCAAAACTGCTTTATTTGGCTGATTAAAGAGTTTAGCAACTTTATCAGTCTTAAATCTTTGGATAAAGTAGTTTAAATAGGTTAAAACTCTAAAATAAACTGTTTAGACCTTTTTGAAAGTTAAGAAAGTTTAGAATTAACTGTCAAAACTGCTTTATTTCGCTGATCTAAAGAGTTTAGCAACTTTATCAGTCTTAAATCTTTGGATAAAGTAGTTTAAATAGGTTAAAACTCTGAAATAAACTGTTTAGGCCTTTTTGAAAGTTAAGAAAGTTTAGAAATTAACTGTCAAAACTGCTTTATTTAGCTGATCTAAAGAGTTTAGCAACTTTATCAGTCTTAAATCTTTGGATAAAGTAGTTTAAATAGGTTAAAACTCTAAAATAAACTGTTTAGACCTTTTTGAAAGTTAAGAAAGTTTAGAAATTAAGTGTCAATATTCCTTTATTTAACTGATCTAAAGAGTTTAAAACTTTATCAGTCTTAAATCTTTGGATAAAGTAGTTTAAATAGGTTAAAACTCTAAAATAAACTGTTTAGACCTTTTTGAAAGTTAAGAAAGTTTAGAAATTAAGTGTCAAAACTGCTTTATTAAGCTGATCTAAAGAGTTTAGCAACTTTATCAGTCTTAAATCTTTGGATAAAGTAGTTTAAATAGGTTAAAACTCTGAAATAAACTGTTTAGACCTTTTTGAAAGTTAAGAAAGTTTAGAAATTAAGTGTCAAAACTGCTTTATTAAGCTGATCTAAAGAGTTTAGCAACTTTATCAGTCTTAAATCTTTGGATAAAGTAGTTTAAATAGGTTAAAACTCTAAAATAAACTGTTTAGACCTTTTTGAAAGTTAAGAAAGTTTAGAAATTAAGTGTCAAAACTGCTTTATTTAGCTGATCTAAAGAGTTTAGCCACTTTATCAGTCTTAAATCTTTGGATATAGTAGTTTAAATAGATTAAAACTCTAAAATAAACTGTTTAGACCTTTTTGAAAGTTAAGAAAGTTTAGAAATTAACTGTCAAAACTGCTTTATTAAGCTGATCTAAAGAGTTTAGCAACTTTATCAGTCTTAAATCTTTGGATAAAGTAGTTTAAATAGGTTAAAACTCTGAAATAAACTGTTTAGACCTTTTTGAAAGTTAAGAAAGTTTAGAAATTAAGTGTCAAAACTGCTTTATTAAGCTGATCTAAAGAATTTAGCAACTTTATCAGTCTTAAATCTTTGGATAAAGTAGTTTAAATAGGTTAAGACTCTAAAATAAACTGTTTAGACCTTTTTGAAAGTTAAGAAAGTTTAGAAATTAAGTGTAAAAACTGCTTTATTAAGCTGATCTAAAGAGTTTAGCAACTTTATCAGTCTTAAATCTTTGGATTAAGTAGTTTAAATTGGTTAAACGCTAAAAGAAACTGTTTAGACCTTTTTGAAAGTTAAGAAAGTTTAGAAATTAAGTGTCAAAACTGCTTTATTAAGCTGATCTAAAGAGTTTAGCAACTTTATCAGTCTTAAATCTTTGGATAAAGTAGTTTAAATAGGTTAAAACTCTAAAATAAACTGTTTAGACCTTTTTGAAAGTTAAGAAAGTTTAGAAATTAAGTGTCAATATTCCTTTATTTAACTGATCTAAAGAGTTTAAAACTTTATCAGTCTTAAATCTTTGGATAAAGTAGTTTAAATAGGTTAAAACTCTAAAATAAACTGTTTAGACCTTTTTGAAAGTTAAGAAAGTTTAGAAATTAAGTGTCAAAACTGCTTTATTTAACTGATCTAAAGAGTTTAAAACTTTATCAGTCTTAAATCTTTGGATAAAGTAGTTTAAATAGGTTAAAACTCTAAAATAAACTGTTTAGACTTTTTTGAAAGTTAAGAAAGTTTAGAAATTAAGTGTCAAAACTGCTATATTTAGCTGATCTAAAGAGTTTAGCAACTTTATCAGTCTTAAATCTTTGGATAAAGTAGTTTAAATAGGTTAAAACTCTAAAATAAACTGTTTAGACCTTTTTGAAAGTTAAGAAAGTTTAGAAATTAAGTGTCAAAACTGCTTTATTTAGCTGATCTAAAGAGTTTAGCAACTTTATCAGTCTTAAATCTTTGGATAAAGTAGTTTAAATAGGTTAAAACTCTAAAATAAACTGTTTAGGCCTTAAAGTTAAGAAGTTTAGAAATTAACTGTCAAAATGCTTTATTTGGCTGATCTAAAGAGTTTAGCAACTTTATCAGTCTTAAATCTTTAGATAAAGAAGTTTAAATAGGTTAAAACTCTAAAATAAACTGTTTAGACCTTTTTGAAAGTTAAGAAAGTTTAGAAATTAACTGTCAATATTCCTTTATTTAACTGATCTAAAGAGTTTAAAACTTTATCAGTCTTAAATCTTTGGATAAAGTAGTTTAAATAGGTTAAAACTCTAAAATAAACTGTTTAGACCTTTTTGAAAGTTAAGAAAGTTTAGAAATTAAGTGTCAAAACTGCTTTATTAAGCTGATCTAAAGAGTTTAGCAACTTTATCAGTCTTAAATCTTTGGATAAAGTAGTTTAAATAGGTTAAAACTCTGAAATAAACTGTTTAGACCTTTTTGAAAGTTAAGAAAGTTTAGAAATTAAGTGTCAAAACTGCTTTATTAAGCTGATCTAAAGAGTTTAGCAACTTTATCAGTCTTAAATCTTTGGATAAAGTAGTTTAAATAGGTTAAAACTCTAAAATAAACTGTTTAGACCTTTTTGAAAGTTAAGAAAGTTTAGAAATTAAGTGTCAAAACTGCTTTATTTAGCTGATCTAAAGAGTTTAGCCACTTTATCAGTCTTAAATCTTTGGATATAGTAGTTTAAATAGATTAAAACTCTAAAATAAACTGTTTAGACCTTTTTGAAAGTTAAGAAAGTTTAGAAATTAACTGTCAAAACTGCTTTATTAAGCTGATCTAAAGAGTTTAGCAACTTTATCAGTCTTAAATCTTTGGATAAAGTAGTTTAAATAGGTTAAAACTCTGAAATAAACTGTTTAGACCTTTTTGAAAGTTAAGAAAGTTTAGAAATTAAGTGTCAAAACTGCTTTATTAAGCTGATCTAAAGAATTTAGCAACTTTATCAGTCTTAAATCTTTGGATAAAGTAGTTTAAATAGGTTAAGACTCTAAAATAAACTGTTTAGACCTTTTTGAAAGTTAAGAAAGTTTAGAAATTAAGTGTAAAAACTGCTTTATTAAGCTGATCTAAAGAGTTTAGCAACTTTATCAGTCTTAAATCTTTGGATTAAGTAGTTTAAATTGGTTAAACGCTAAAAGAAACTGTTTAGACCTTTTTGAAAGTTAAGAAAGTTTAGAAATTATGTGTCAAAACTGCTTTATTAAGCTGATCTAAAGAGTTTAGCAACTTTATCAGTCTTAAATCTTTGGATAAAGTAGTTTAAATAGGTTAAAACTCTAAAATAAACTGTTTAGACCTTTTTGAAAGTTAAGAAAGTTTAGAAATTAAGTGTCAATATTCCTTTATTTAACTGATCTAAAGAGTTTAAAACTTTATCAGTCTTAAATCTTTGGATAAAGTAGTTTAAATAGGTTAAAACTCTAAAATAAACTGTTTAGACCTTTTTGAAAGTTAAGAAAGTTTAGAAATTAAGTGTCAAAACTGCTTTATTTAACTGATCTAAAGAGTTTAAAACTTTATCAGTCTTAAATCTTTGGATAAAGTAGTTTAAATAGGTTAAAACTCTAAAATAAACTGTTTAGACTTTTTTGAAAGTTAAGAAAGTTTAGAAATTAAGTGTCAAAACTGCTATATTTAGCTGATCTAAAGAGTTTAGCAACTTTATCAGTCTTAAATCTTTGGATAAAGTAGTTTAAATAGGTTAAAACTCTAAAATAAACTGTTTAGACCTTTTTGAAAGTTAAGAAAGTTTAGAAATTAAGTGTCAAAACTGCTTTATTTAGCTGATCTAAAGAGTTTAGCAACTTTATCAGTCTTAAATCTTTGGATAAAGTAGTTTAAATAGGTTAAAACTCTAAAATAAACTGTTTAGGCCTTAAAGTTAAGAAGTTTAGAAATTAACTGTCAAAATGCTTTATTTGGCTGATCTAAAGAGTTTAGCAACTTTATCAGTCTTAAATCTTTAGATAAAGAAGTTTAAATAGGTTAAAACTCTAAAATAAACTGTTTAGACCTTTTTGAAAGTTAAGAAAGTTTAGAAATTAACTGTCAAAACTGCTTTATTTAGCTGATCTAAAGAGTTTAGCAACTTTATCAGTCTTAAATCTTCGGATAAAGTAGTTTAAATACGTTAAAACTCTAAAATAAACTGTTTAGACCTTTTTGAAAATTAAGAAAGTTTAGAAATGAACTGTCAAAACTGCTTTATTAAGCTGATCTAAAGAGTTTAGCAACTTTATCAGTCTTAAATCTTTGGATAAAGTAGTTTAAATAGGTTAAAACTCTAAAATAAACTGTTTAGACCTTTTTGAAAGTTAAGAAAGTTTAGAAATTAAGTGTCAAAACTGCTTTATTTAGCTGATCTAAAGAGTTTAGCAACTTTATCAGTCTTAAATCTTTGGATAAAGTAGTTTAAATAGGTTAAAACTCTAAAATAAACTGTTTAGGCCTTAAAGTTAAGAAGTTTAGAAATTAACTGTCAAAATGCTTTATTTGGCTGATCTAAAGAGTTTAGCAACTTTATCAGTCTTAAATCTTTAGATAAAGAAGTTTAAATAGGTTAAAACTCTAAAATAAACTGTTTAAACCTTTTTGAAAGTTAAGAAAGTTTAGAAATTAACTGTCAAAACTGCTTTATTTAGCTGATCTAAAGAGTTTAGCAACTTTATCAGTCTTAAATCTTTGGATAAAGTAGTTTAAATAGGTTAAAACTCTAAAATAAACTGTTTAGACCTTTTTGAAAATTAAGAAAGTTTAGAAATGAACTGTCAAAACTGCTTTATTAAGCTGATCTAAAGAGTTTAGCAACTTTATCAGTCTTAAATCTTTGGATAAAGTAGTTTAAATAGGTTAAAACTCTAAAATAAACTGTTTAGACCTTTTTGAAAGTTAAGAAAGTTTAGAAATGAACTGTCAAAACTGCTTTATTTGGCTGATCTAAAGAGTTTAGCAACTTTATCAGTCTTAAATCTTTGGATAAAGTAGTTTAAATAGGTTAAAACTCTAAAATAAACTGTTTAGACCTTTTTCAAAGTTAAGAAAGTTTAGAAATTAACTATCAAAAATGGTTTATTAAGCTGATCTAAAGAGTTTAGCAACTTTATCAGTCTTAAATCTTTGGATAAAGTAGTTTAAATAGGTTAAAACTCTAAAATAAACTGTTTAGACCTTTTTGAAAGTTAAGAAAGTTTAGAAATTAACTGTCAAAAATGGTTTATTTGGCTGATCTAAAGAGTTTAGCAACTTTAGCCATCATAAATCTTTGGATAAAGTAGTTTAAATAGGTTAAAACTCTAAAATAAACTGTTTAGGCCTTTTTTAAAGTTAAGAAAGTTTAGAAATTAAGTGTACAAACTTCTTTATTTAGCTGATCTAAAGAGTTTAGCAACTTTATCAGTCTTAAATCTTTGGATAAAGTAGTTTAAATAGGTTAAAACTCTAAAATAAACTGTTTAGACCTTTTTGAAAGTTAAGAAAGTTTAGAAATTAACTGTCAAAAATGCTTTATTTGGCTGATCTAAAGAGTTTAGCAACTTTATCAGTCTTAAATCTTTGGATAAAGTAGTTTAAATAGGTTAAAACTCTAAAATAAACTGTTTAGACGGTTTTGAAAGTTAAGAAAGTTTAGAAATTAACTGTTAAAACTGCTTTATTAAGCTGATCTAAAGAGTTTAGCAACTTTATCAGTCTTAAATCTTTGAATAAAGTAGTTTAAATAGGTTAAAACTCTAAAATAAACTGTTTAGACCTTTTTGAAAGTTAAGAAAGTTTAGAAATTAAGTGTCAAAACTGCTTTATTTAGCTGATCTAAAGAGTTTAGCAACTTTATCAGTCTTAAATCTTTGGATAAAGTAGTTTAAATAGGTTAAAACTCTAAAATAAACTCTTTAGGCCTTTTTGAAAGTTAAGAAAGTTTAGAAATTAACTGTCAAAACTGCTTTATTTAGCTGATCTAAAGAGTTTAGCAACTTTATCAGTCTTAAATCTTTGGATAAAGTAGTTTAAATAGGTTAAAACTCTAAAATAAACTGTTTAGACCTTTTTGAAAGTTAAGAAAGTTTATAAATTAAGTGTCAAAACTGCTTTATTTAGCTGATCTAAAGAGTTTAGCAACTTTATCAGTCTTAAATCTTTGGATAAAGTAGTTTAAATAGGTTAAGACTCTAAAATAAACTGTTTAGACCTTTTTGAAAGTTAAGAAAGTTTAGAAATTAACTGTAAAAACTGCTTTATTAAGCTGATCTAAAGAGTGTAGCAACTTTATTAGTCTTAAATCTTTGGATAAAGTAGTTTAAATAGGTTAAAACTCTAAAATAAACTGTTTAGACCTTTTTGAAAGTTAAGAAAGTTTAGAAATTAACTGTCAAAACTGCTTTATTTGGCTGATCTAAAGAGTTTAGCAACTTTATCAGTCTTAAATCTTTGGATAAAGTAGTTTAAATAGGTTAAAACTCTAAAATAAACTGTTTAGGCCTTAAAGTTAAGAAAGTTTAGAAATTAACTGTCAAAATGCTTTATTTGGCTGATCTAAAGAGTTTAGCAACTTTATCAGTCTTAAATCTTTGGATAAAGTAGTTTAAATAGGTTAAAACTCTAAAATAAACTGTTTAGACCTTTTTGAAAGTTAAGAAAGTTTATAAATTAAGTGTCAAAACTGCTTTATTTAGCTGATCTAAAGAGTTTAGCAACTTTATCAGTCTTAAATCTTTGGATAAAGTAGTTTAAATAGGTTAAGACTCTAAAATAAACTGTTTAGACCTTTTTGAAAGTTAAGAAAGTTTAGAAATTAACTGTAAAAACTGCTTTATTAAGCTGATCTAAAGAGTTTAGCAACTTTATCAGTCTTAAATCTTTGGATAAAGTAGTTTAAATAGGTTAAGACTCTAAAATAAACTGTTTAGACCTTTTTGAAAGTTAAGAAAGTTTAGAAATTAACTGTAAAAACTGCTTTATTAAGCTGATCTAAAGAGTGTAGCAACTTTATTAGTCTTAAATCTTTGGATAAAGTAGTTTAAATAGGTTAAAACTCTAAAATAAACTGTTTAGACCTTTTTGAAAGTTAAGAAAGTTTAGAAATTAACTGTCAAAACTGCTTTATTTGGCTGATCTAAAGAGTTTAGCAACTTTATCAGTCTTAAATCTTTGGATAAAGTAGTTTAAATAGGTTAAAACTCTAAAATAAACTGTTTAGGCCTTAAAGTTAAGAAAGTTTAGAAATTAACTGTCAAAATGCTTTATTTGGCTGATCTAAAGAGTTTAGCAACTTTATCAGTCTTAAATCTTTAGATAAAGAAGTTTAAATAGGTTAAAACTCTAAAATAAACTGTTTAGACCTTTTTGAAAGTTAAGAAAGTTTAGAAATTAACTGTCAAAGTTGCTTTATTTGGCTGATCTAAAGAGTTTAGCGACTTTATCAGTCTTAAATCTTTCGATAAAGTAGTTTAAATAGGTTAAAACTGTAAAATAAACTGTTTAGACCTTTTTGAAAGTTAAGAAAGTTTAGAAATTAAGTGTCAAAACTGCTTTATTAAGCTGATCTAAAGAGTTTAGCAACTTTATCAGTCTTAAATCTTTGGATAAAGTAGTTTAAATAGGTTAAAACTCTAAAATAAACTGTTTAGACTTTTTTGAAAGTTAAGAAAGTTTAGAAATTAACTGTTAAAACTGCTTTATTAAGCTGATCTAAAGAGTTTAGCAACTTTATCAGTCTTAAATCTTTGGATAAAGTAGTTTAAATAGGTTAAAACTCTAAAATAAACTGTTTAGACCTTTTTGAAAGTTAAGAAAGTTTAGAAATTAAGTGTCAAAACTGCTTTATTTAGCTGATCTAAAGAGTTTAGCAACTTTATCAGTCTTAAATCTTTGGATAAAGTAGTTTAAATAGGTTAAAACTCTAAAATAAACTTTTTAGACCTTTTTGAAAGTTAACAAAGTTTAGAAATTAACTGTCAAAAATGCTTTATTAAGCTGATCTAAAGAGTTTAGCAACTTTATCAGTCTTAAGTCTTTGGATAAAGTAGTTTAAATAAGTTAAAACTCTGAAATAAACTGTTCAGACTTTTTTCAAAGTTAAGAAAGTTTAGAAATTAACTGTCAAAAATGCTTTCTTTGGCTGATCTAAAGAGTTTATCAACTTTATCAGTCTTAAATCTTTAGATAAAGAAGTTTAAATAGGTTAAAACTCTAAAATAAACTGTTTAGACCTTTTTGAAAGTTAAGAAAGTTTAGAAATTAACTGTCAAAGTTGCTTTATTTGGCTGATCTAAAGAGTTTAGCGACTTTATCAGTCTTAAATCTTTGGATAAAGTAGTTTAAATAGGTTAAAACTGTAAAATAAACTGTTTAGACCTTTTTGAAAGTTAAGAAAGTTTAGAAATTAAGTGTCAAAACTGCTTTATTAAGCTGATCTAAAGAGTTTAGCAACTTTATCAGTCTTAAATCTTTGGATAAAGTAGTTTAAATAGGTTAAAACTCTAAAATAAACTGTTTAGACTTTTTTGAAAGTTAAGAAAGTTTAGAAATTAACTGTTAAAACTGCTTTATTAAGCTGATCTAAAGAGTTTAGCAACTTTATCAGTCTTAAATCTTTGGATAAAGTAGTTTAAATAGGTTAAAACTCTAAAATAAACTGTTTAGACCTTTTTGAAAGTTAAGAAAGTTTAGAAATTAAGTGTCAAAACTGCTTTATTTAGCTGATCTAAAGAGTTTAGCAACTTTATCAGTCTTAAATCTTTGGATAAAGTAGTTTAAATAGGTTAAAACTCTAAAATAAACTTTTTAGACCTTTTTGAAAGTTAACAAAGTTTAGAAATTAACTGTCAAAAATGCTTTATTAAGCTGATCTAAAGAGTTTAGCAACTTTATCAGTCTTAAGTCTTTGGATAAAGTAGTTTAAATAAGTTAAAACTCTGAAATAAACTGTTTAGACTTTTTTCAAAGTTAAGAAAGTTTAGAAATTAACTGTCAAAAATGCTTTCTTTGGCTGATCTAAAGAGTTTATCAACTTTATCAGTCTTAAATCTTTGGATAAAGTAGTTTAAATAGGTTAAGACTCTAAAATAAACTGTTTAGACCTTTTGAAAGTTAAGAAAGTTTAGAAATTAACTGTCAAACCTGCTTCTTTGGCTGATCTAAAGAGTTTAGCAACTTTATCAGTCTTAAATCTTTGGATAAAGTAGTTTAAATAGGTTAAGACTCTGAAATAAACTGATTAGACCTTTTTGAAAGTTAAGAAAGTTTAGAAATTAACTGTCAAAACTGCTTTATTAAGCTGATCTAAAGAGTTTAGCAACTTTATTAGTCTTAAATCTTTGGATAAAGTAGTTTAAATACGTTAAAACTCTAAAATAAACTGTTTAGACCTTTATGAAAGTTAAGAAAGTTTAGAAATTAACTGTCAAAAATGCTTTCTTTGACTGATCTAAAGAGTTTAGCAACTTTATCAGTCTTAAATCTTTGGATAAAGTAGTTTAAATAGGTTAAGACTCTAAAATAAACTGTTTAGACCTTTTTGAAAGTTAAGAAAGTTTAGAAATTAACTGTCAAAAATGCTTTATTAAGCTGATCTAAAGAGTTTAGCAACTTTTCAGTCTTAAATCTTTGGATAAAGTAGTTTAAATAGGTTAAAACTCTAAAATAAACTGTTTAGACCTTTTTGAAAGTTAAGAAAGTTTAGAAATTAAGTGTCAAAACTGCTTTATTTAGCTGATCTAAAGAGTTTAGCAACTTTATCAGTCTTAAATCTTTGGATAAAGTAGTTTAAATAGGTTAAAACTCTAAAATAAACTGTTTAGGCCTTAAAGTTAAGAAGTTTAGAAATTAACTGTCAAAATGCTTTATTTGGCTGATCTAAAGAGTTTAGCAACTTTATCAGTCTTAAATCTTTAGATAAAGAAGTTTAAATAGGTTAAAACTCTAAAATAAACTGTTTAGACCTTTTTGAAAGTTAAGAAAGTTTAGAAATTAACTGTCAAAACTGCTTTATTTAGCTGATCTAAAGAGTTTAGCAACTTTATCAGTCTTAAATCTTCGGATAAAGTAGTTTAAATAGGTTAAAACTCTAAAATAAACTGTTTAGACCTTTTTGAAAATTAAGAAAGTTTAGAAATGAACTGTCAAAACTGCTTTATTAAGCTGATCTAAAGAGTTTAGCAACTTTATCAGTCTTAAATCTTTGGATAAAGTAGTTTAAATAGGTTAAAACTCTAAAATAAACTGTTTAGACCTTTTTGAAAGTTAAGAAAGTTTAGAAATTAAGTGTCAAAACTGCTTTATTTAGCTGATCTAAAGAGTTTAGCAACTTTATCAGTCTTAAATCTTTGGATAAAGTAGTTTAAATAGGTTAAAACTCTAAAATAAACTGTTTAGGCCTTAAAGTTAAGAAGTTTAGAAATTAACTGTCAAAATGCTTTATTTGGCTGATCTAAAGAGTTTAGCAACTTTATCAGTCTTAAATCTTTAGATAAAGAAGTTTAAATAGGTTAAAACTCTAAAATAAACTGTTTAAACCTTTTTGAAAGTTAAGAAAGTTTAGAAATTAACTGTCAAAACTGCTTTATTTAGCTGATCTAAAGAGTTTAGCAACTTTATCAGTCTTAAATCTTCGGATAAAGTAGTTTAAATAGGTTAAAACTCTAAAATAAACTGTTTAGACCTTTTTGAAAATTAAGAAAGTTTAGAAATGAACTGTCAAAACTGCTTTATTAAGCTGATCTAAAGAGTTTAGCAACTTTATCAGTCTTAAATCTTTGGATAAAGTAGTTTAAATAGGTTAAAACTCTAAAATAAACTGTTTAGACCTTTTTGAAAGTTAAGAAAGTTTAGAAATGAACTGTCAAAACTGCTTTATTTGGCTGATCTAAAGAGTTTAGCAACTTTATCAGTCTTAAATCTTTGGATAAAGTAGTTTAAATAGGTTAAAACTCTAAAATAAACTGTTTAGACCTTTTTCAAAGTTAAGAAAGTTTAGAAATTAACTATCAAAAATGGTTTATTAAGCTGATCTAAAGAGTTTAGCAACTTTATCAGTCTTAAATCTTTGGATAAAGTAGTTTAAATAGGTTAAAACTCTAAAATAAACTGTTTAGACCTTTTTGAAAGTTAAGAAAGTTTAGAAATTAACTGTCAAAAATGGTTTATTTGGCTGATCTAAAGAGTTTAGCAACTTTAGCCATCATAAATCTTTGGATAAAGTAGTTTAAATAGGTTAAAACTCTAAAATAAACTGTTTAGGCCTTTTTTAAAGTTAAGAAAGTTTAGAAATTAAGTGTACAAACTTCTTTATTTAGCTGATCTAAAGAGTTTAGCAACTTTATCAGTCTTAAATCTTTGGATAAAGTAGTTTAAATAGGTTAAAACTCTAAAATAAACTGTTTAGACCTTTTTGAAAGTTAAGAAAGTTTAGAAATTAACTGTCAAAAATGCTTTATTTGGCTGATCTAAAGAGTTTAGCAACTTTATCAGTCTTAAATCTTTGGATAAAGTAGTTTAAATAGGTTAAAACTCTAAAATAAACTGTTTAGACGGTTTTGAAAGTTAAGAAAGTTTAGAAATTAACTGTTAAAACTGCTTTATTAAGCTGATCTAAAGAGTTTAGCAACTTTATCAGTCTTAAATCTTTGAATAAAGTAGTTTAAATAGGTTAAAACTCTAAAATAAACTGTTTAGACCTTTTTGAAAGTTAAGAAAGTTTAGAAATTAAGTGTCAAAACTGCTTTATTTAGCTGATCTAAAGAGTTTAGCAACTTTATCAGTCTTAAATCTTTGGATAAAGTAGTTTAAATAGGTTAAAACTCTAAAATAAACTCTTTAGGCCTTTTTGAAAGTTAAGAAAGTTTAGAAATTAACTGTCAAAACTGCTTTATTTAGCTGATCTAAAGAGTTTAGCAACTTTATCAGTCTTAAATCTTTGGATAAAGTAGTTTAAATAGGTTAAAACTCTAAAATAAACTGTTTAGACCTTTTTGAAAGTTAAGAAAGTTTATAAATTAAGTGTCAAAACTGCTTTATTTAGCTGATCTAAAGAGTTTAGCAACTTTATCAGTCTTAAATCTTTGGATAAAGTAGTTTAAATAGGTTAAGACTCTAAAATAAACTGTTTAGACCTTTTTGAAAGTTAAGAAAGTTTAGAAATTAACTGTAAAAACTGCTTTATTAAGCTGATCTAAAGAGTGTAGCAACTTTATTAGTCTTAAATCTTTGGATAAAGTAGTTTAAATAGGTTAAAACTCTAAAATAAACTGTTTAGACCTTTTTGAAAGTTAAGAAAGTTTAGAAATTAACTGTCAAAACTGCTTTATTTGGCTGATCTAAAGAGTTTAGCAACTTTATCAGTCTTAAATCTTTGGATAAAGTAGTTTAAATAGGTTAAAACTCTAAAATAAACTGTTTAGGCCTTAAAGTTAAGAAAGTTTAGAAATTAACTGTCAAAATGCTTTATTTGGCTGATCTAAAGAGTTTAGCAACTTTATCAGTCTTAAATCTTTAGATAAAGAAGTTTAAATAGGTTAAAACTCTAAAATAAACTGTTTAGACCTTTTTGAAAGTTAAGAAAGTTTAGAAATTAACTGTCAAAGTTGCTTTATTTGGCTGATCTAAAGAGTTTAGCGACTTTATCAGTCTTAAATCTTTGGATAAAGTAGTTTAAATAGGTTAAAACTGTAAAATAAACTGTTTAGACCTTTTTGAAAGTTAAGAAAGTTTAGAAATTAAGTGTCAAAACTGCTTTATTAAGCTGATCTAAAGAGTTTAGCAACTTTATCAGTCTTAAATCTTTGGATAAAGTAGTTTAAATAGGTTAAAACTCTAAAATAAACTGTTTAGACTTTTTTGAAAGTTAAGAAAGTTTAGAAATTAACTGTTAAAACTGCTTTATTAAGCTGATCTAAAGAGTTTAGCAACTTTATCAGTCTTAAATCTTTGGATAAAGTAGTTTAAATAGGTTAAAACTCTAAAATAAACTGTTTAGACCTTTTTGAAAGTTAAGAAAGTTTAGAAATTAAGTGTCAAAACTGCTTTATTTAGCTGATCTAAAGAGTTTAGCAACTTTATCAGTCTTAAATCTTTGGATAAAGTAGTTTAAATAGGTTAAAACTCTAAAATAAACTTTTTAGACCTTTTTGAAAGTTAACAAAGTTTAGAAATTAACTGTCAAAAATGCTTTATTAAGCTGATCTAAAGAGTTTAGCAACTTTATCAGTCTTAAGTCTTTGGATAAAGTAGTTTAAATAAGTTAAAACTCTGAAATAAACTGTTCAGACTTTTTTCAAAGTTAAGAAAGTTTAGAAATTAACTGTCAAAAATGCTTTCTTTGGCTGATCTAAAGAGTTTATCAACTTTATCAGTCTTAAATCTTTAGATAAAGAAGTTTAAATAGGTTAAAACTCTAAAATAAACTGTTTAGACCTTTTTGAAAGTTAAGAAAGTTTAGAAATTAAGTGTCAAAACTGCTTTATTAAGCTGATCTAAAGAGTTTAGCAACTTTATCAGTCTTAAATCTTTGGATAAAGTAGTTTAAATAGGTTAAAACTCTAAAATAAACTGTTTAGACTTTTTTGAAAGTTAAGAAAGTTTAGAAATTAACTGTTAAAACTGCTTTATTAAGCTGATCTAAAGAGTTTAGCAACTTTATCAGTCTTAAATCTTTGGATAAAGTAGTTTAAATAGGTTAAAACTCTAAAATAAACTGTTTAGACCTTTTTGAAAGTTAAGAAAGTTTAGAAATTAAGTGTCAAAACTGCTTTATTTAGCTGATCTAAAGAGTTTAGCAACTTTATCAGTCTTAAATCTTTGGATAAAGTAGTTTAAATAGGTTAAAACTCTAAAATAAACTTTTTAGACCTTTTTGAAAGTTAACAAAGTTTAGAAATTAACTGTCAAAAATGCTTTATTAAGCTGATCTAAAGAGTTTAGCAACTTTATCAGTCTTAAGTCTTTGGATAAAGTAGTTTAAATAAGTTAAAACTCTGAAATAAACTGTTTAGACTTTTTTCAAAGTTAAGAAAGTTTAGAAATTAACTGTCAAAAATGCTTTCTTTGGCTGATCTAAAGAGTTTATCAACTTTATCAGTCTTAAATCTTTGGATAAAGTAGTTTAAATAGGTTAAGACTCTAAAATAAACTGTTTAGACCTTTTGAAAGTTAAGAAAGTTTAGAAATTAACTGTCAAACCTGCTTCTTTGGCTGATCTAAAGAGTTTAGCAACTTTATCAGTCTTAAATCTTTGGATAAAGTAGTTTAAATAGGTTAAGACTCTGAAATAAACTGATTAGACCTTTTTGAAAGTTAAGAAAGTTTAGAAATTAACTGTCAAAACTGCTTTATTAAGCTGATCTAAAGAGTTTAGCAACTTTATTAGTCTTAAATCTTTGGATAAAGTAGTTTAAATACGTTAAAACTCTAAAATAAACTGTTTAGACCTTTATGAAAGTTAAGAAAGTTTAGAAATTAACTGTCAAAAATGCTTTCTTTGACTGATCTAAAGAGTTTAGCAACTTTATCAGTCTTAAATCTTTGGATAAAGTAGTTTAAATAGGTTAAGACTCTAAAATAAACTGTTTAGACCTTTTTGAAAGTTAAGAAAGTTTAGAAATTAACTGTCAAAACTGCTTTATTAAGCTGATCTAAAGAGTTTAGCAACTTTATCAGTCTTAAATCTTTGGATAAAGTAGTTTAAATAGATTAAAACTCTAAAATAAACTGTTTAGACCTTTTTGAAAGTTAAGAACGTTTAGAAATTAACTGTCAAAAATAACGGTTTATTTGGCTGATCTAAAGAGTTTAGCAACTTTATTAGTCTTAAATCTTTGGATAAAGTAGTTTAAATAGGTTAAAACTCTAAAATAAACTGTTTAGACCTTTTTGAAAGTTAAGAAAGTTTAGAAATTAACTGTCAAAAATGGTTTATTTGGCTGATCTAAAGAGTTTAGCAACTTTATTAGTCTTAAATCTTTGGATAAAGTAGTTTAAATAGGTTAAAACTCTAAAATAAACTGTTTAGACGGTTTTGAAAGTTAAGAAAGTTTAAAAATTAAACGTCAAAACTGCTTTATTAAGCTGATCTAAAGAGTTTAGCAACTTTATCAGTCTTAAATCTTTGGATAAAGTAGTTTAAATAGGTTAAAACTCTAAAATAAACTGTTTAGACCTTTTTGAAAGTTAAGAAAGTTTAGAAATTAACTGTCAAAAATGGTTTATTTGGCTGATCTAAAGAGTTTAGCAACTTTATTAGTCTTAAATCTTTGGATAAAGTAGTTTAAATAGGTTAAAAATCTAAAATAAACTGTTTAGACGGTTTTGAAAGTTAAGAAAGTTTAAAAATTAAACGTCAAAACTGCTTTATTAAGCTGATCTAAAGAGTTTAGCAACTTTATTAGTCTTAAATCTTTGGATAAAGTAGTTTAAATAGGTTAAAACTCTAAAATAAACTGTGTAGACGGTTTTGAAAGTTAAGAAAGTTTAAAAATTAAACGTCAAAACTGCTTTATTAAGCTGATCTAAAGAGTTTAGCAACTTTATCAGTCTTAAATCTTTGGATAAAGTAGTTTAAATAGGTTAAAACTCTGAAATAAACTGTTTAGACTTTTTTCAAAGTTAAGAAAGTTTAGAAATTAACTGTCAAAAATGCTTTATTTGGCTGATCTAAAGAGTTTATCAACTTTATCAGTCTTAAATCTTTGGATAAAGTAGTTTAAATAGGTTAAGACTCTAAAATAAACTGTTTAGACCTTTTGAAAGTTAAGAAAGTTTAGAAATTAACTGTCAAAACTGCTTTTTTGGCTGATCTAAAGAGTTTAGCAACTTTATCAGTCTTAAATCTTTGGATAAAGTAGTTTAAATAGGTTAAGACTCTAAAATAAACTGATTAGACCTTTTTGAAAGTTAAGAAAGTTTAGAAATTAACTGTCAAAACTGCGTTATTAAGCTGATCTAAAGAGTTTAGCAACTTTATTAGTCTTAAATCTTTGGATAAAGTTGTTTAAATACGTTAAAACTCTAAAATAAACTGTTTAGACCTTTTTGAAAGTTAAGAAAGTTTAGAAATTAACTGTCAAAAATGCTTTCTTTGGCTGATCTAAAGAGTTTAGCAACTTTATCAGTCTTAAATCTTTGGATAAAGTAGTTTAAATAGGTTAAGACTCTAAAATAAACTGTTTAGACCTTTTTGAAAGTTAAGAAAGTTTAGAAATTAACTGTCAAAAATGGTTTATTTGGCTGATCTAAAGAGTTTAGCAACTTTATTAGTCTTAAATCTTTGGATAAAGTAGTTTAAATAGGTTAAAACTCTAAAATAAACTGTTTAGACGGTTTTGAAAGTTAAGAAAGTTTAAAAATTAAATGTCAAAACTGCTTTATTAAGCTGATCTAAAGAGTTTAGCAACATTATCAGTGTTAAATCTTTGGATAAAGTAGTTTAAATAGGTTAAAACTCTAAAATAAGCTATTTAGGCCTTTTTTAAAGTTAAGAAAGTTTAGAAATTAACTGTCAGAAATGCTTTATTTGGCTGATCTAAAGAGTTTAGCAACTTTATCAGTCTTAAATCTTTGGATAAAGTAGTTTAAATAGGTTAAAACTCTAAAATAAACTGTTTAGACCTTTTTGAAAGTTAAGAAAGTTTAGAAATTAACTGTCAAAACTGCTTTATTAAGCTGATCTAAAGAGTTTAGCAACTTTATTAGTCTTAAATCTTTGGATAAAGTAGTTTAAATAGGTTAAAACTCTAAAATAAACTGTTTAGACCTTTTTGAAAGTTAAGAAAGTTTAGAAATTAACTGTCAAAACTGCTTTATTAAGCTGATCTAAAGAGTTTAGCAACTTTATCAGTCTTAAATCTTTGGATAAAGTAGTTTAAATAGGTTAAGACTCTAAAATAAACTGTTTAGACCTTTTTGAAAGTTAAGAAAGTTTAGAAATTAACTGTCAAAACTGCTTTATTAAGCTGATCTAAAGAGTTTAGCAACTTTATCAGTCTTAAATCTTTGGATAAAGTAGTTTAAATAGGTTAAAAATCTGAAATAAACTGTTTAGACCTTTTTGAAAGTTAAGAAAGTTTAGAAATTAACTGTCAAAAATGCTTTATTTGGCTGATCTAAAGAGTTTAGCAACTTTATCAGTCTTAAATCTTTGGATAAAGTAGTTTAAATAGGTTAAAACTCTAAAATAAACTGTTTAGACCTTTTTGAAAGTTAAGAAAGTTTAGAAATTAACTGTCAAAAATGCTTTCTTTGGCTGATCTAAAGAGTTTAGCAACTTTATCAGTCTTAAATCTTTGGATAAAGTAGTTTAAATAGGTTAAGACTCTAAAATAAACTGTTTAGACCTTTTTGAAAGTTAAGAAAGTTTAGAAATTAACTGTCAAAATTGCTTTATTTGGCTGATCTAAAGAGTTTAGCAACTTTATCAGTCTTAAATCTTTGGATAAAGTAGTTTAAATAGGTTAAGACTCTAAAATAAACTCTTTAGACCTTTTTGAAAGTTAAGAAAGTTTAGAAATTAACTGTCAAAACTGCTTTATTAAGCTGATCTAAAGAGTTTAGCAACTTTATCAGTCTTAAATCTTTGGATAAAGTAGTTTAAATAGATTAAAACTCTAAAATAAACTGTTTAGACCTTTTTGAAAGTTAAGAAAGTTTAGAAATTAACTGTCAAAAATAACGGTTTATTTGGCTGATCTAAAGAGTTTAGCAACTTTATTAGTCTTAAATCTTTGGATAAAGTAGTTTAAATAGGTTAAAACTCTAAAATAAACTGTTTAGACCTTTTTGAAAATTAAGAAAGTTTAGAAATTAACTGTTAAAAATGGTTTATTTGGCTGATCTAAAGAGTTTAGCAACTTTATTAGTCTTAAATCTTTGGATAAAGTAGTTTAAATAGGTAAAACTCTAAAATAAACTGTTTAGACGGTTTTGAAAGTTAAGAAAGTTTAAAAATTAAACGTCAAAACTTCTTTATTAAGCTGATCTAAAGAGTTTAGCAACATTATCAGTGTTAAATCTTTGGATAAAGTAGTTTAAATAGGTTAAAACTATAAAATAAACTATTTAGGCCTTTTTTAAAGTTAAGAAAGTTTAGAAATTAACTGTCAGAAATGCTTTATTTGGCTGATCTAAAGAGTTTAGCAACTTTATCAGTCTTAAATCTTTGGATAAAGTAGTTTAAATAGGTTAAAACTCTAAAATAAACTGTTTAGACTTTTTTGAAAGTTAAGAAAGTTTAGAAATTAACTGTCAAAACTGCTTTATTAAGCTGATCTAAAGAGTTTAGCAACTTTATCAGTCTTAAATCTTTGGATAAAGTATTTTAAATAGGTTAAAACTCTAAAATAAACTGTTTAGACCTTTTTCAAAGTTAAGAAAGTTTAGAAATTAACTGTCAAAACTGCTTTATTTGGCTGATCTAAAGAGTTTAGCAACTTTATCAGTCTTAAATCTTTGGATAAAGTAGTTTAAATAGGTTAAGACTCTAAAATAAACTGTTTAGACCTTTTTGAAAGTTAAGAAAGTTTAGAAATTAACTGTCAAAACTGCTTTATTAAGCTGATCTAAAGAGTTTAGCAACTTTATCAGTCTTAAATATTTGGATAAAGTAGTTTAAATAGGTTAAAACTCTAAAATAAACTGTTTAGACCTTTTTGAAAGTTAAGAAAGTTTAGAAATTAAGTGTCAAAAATGCTTTATTTGGCTGATCTAAAGAGTTTAGCAACTTTATCAGTCTTAAATCTTTGGATAAAGTAGTTTAAATAGGTTAAAACTCTAAAATAAACTGTTTAGACCTTTTTGAAAGTTAAGAAAGTTTAGAAATTAACAGTCAAAACTGCTTTATTAAGCTGATCTAAAGAGTTTAGCAACTTTATCAGTCTTAAATCTTTGGATAAAGTAGTTTAAATAGGTTAGAACTCTAAAATAAACTATTTAGACCTTTTTGAAAGTTAAGAAAGTTTAGAAATTAAGTGTCAAAACTGCTTTATTAAGCTGATCTAAAGAGTTTAGCAACTTTATCAGTCTTAAATCTTTGGATAAAGTAGTTTAAATAGGTTAAAACTCTAAAATAAACTGTTTAGACTTTCTTGAAAGTTAAGAAAGTTTAGAAATTAAGTGTCAAAACTGCTTTATTTAGCTGATCTAAAGAGTTTAGCAACTTTATCAGTCTTAAATCTTTGGATAAAGTAGTTTAAATAGGATAAAAATGTGAAATAAACTGTTTAGACCTTTTTGAAAGTTAAGAAATTTTAGAAATTAAGTGTCAAAACTGCTTTATTTAGCTGATCTAAAGAGTTTAGCAACTTTATTAGTCTTAAATCTTTGGATAAAGTAGTTTAAATAGGTTAGAACTCTGAAATAAACTGTTTAGGCCTTTTTGAAAGTTAAGAAAGTTTAGAAATTAACTGTCAAAAATGGTTTATTTGGCTGATCTAAAGAGTTTAGCAACTTTATTAGTCTTAAATCTTTGGATAAAGTAGTTTAAATAGGTAAAACTCTAAAATAAACTGTTTAGACGGTTTTGAAAGTTAAGAAAGTTTAAAAATTAAACGTCAAAACTTCTTTATTAAGCTGATCTAAAGAGTTTAGCAACATTATCAGTGTTAAATCTTTGGATAAAGTAGTTTAAATAGGTTAAAACTCTAAAATAATCTATTTAGGCCTTTTTTAAAGTTAAGAAAGTTTAGAAATTAACTGTCAGAAATGCTTTATTAAGCTGATCTAAAGAGTTTAGCAACTTTATCAGTCTTAAATCTTTGGATAAAGTAGTTTAAATAGGTTAAAACTCTAAAATAAACTGTTTAGACTTTTTTGAAAGTTAAGAAAGTTTAGAAATTAACTGTCAAAACTGCTTTATTAAGCTGATCTAAAGAGTTTAGCAACTTTATCAGTCTTAAATCTTTGGATAAAGTAGTTTAAATAGGTTAAAACTCTAAAATAAACTGTTTAGACCTTTTTGAAAGTTAAGAAAGTTTAGAAATTAACTGTCAAAACTGCTTTATTTGGCTGATCTAAAGAGTTTAGCAACTTTATCAGTCTTAAATCTTTGGATAAAGTAGTTTAAATAGGTTAAGACTCTAAAATAAACTGTTTAGACCTTTTTGAAAGTTAAGAAAGTTTAGAAATTAACTGTCAAAACTGCTTTATTAAGCTGATCTAAAGAGTTTAGCAACTTTATCAGTCTTAAATCTTTGGATAAAGTAGTTTAAATAGGTTAAAACTCTAAAATAAACTGTTTAGACCTTTTTGAAAGTTAAGAAAGTTTAGAAATTAACTGTCAAAACTGCTTTATTAAGCTGATCTAAAGAGTTTAGCAACTTTATCAGTCTTAAATCTTTGGATAAAGTAGTTTAAATAGGTTAGAACTCTAAAATAAACTATTTAGACCTTTTTGAAAGTTAAGAAAGTTTAGAAATTAAGTGTCAAAACTGCTTTATTAAGCTGATCTAAAGAGTTTAGCAACTTTATCAGTCTTAAATCTTTGGATAAAGTAGTTTAAATAGGTTAAAACTCTAAAATAAACTGTTTAGACTTTCTTGAAAGTTAAGAAAGTTTAGAAATTAAGTGTCAAAACTGCTTTATTTAGCTGATCTAAAGAGTTTAGCAACTTTATCAGTCTTAAATCTTTGGATAAAGTAGTTTAAATAGGATAAAAATGTGAAATAAACTGTTTAGACCTTTTTGAAAGTTAAGAAATTTTAGAAATTAAGTGTCAAAACTGCTTTATTTAGCTGATCTAAAGAGTTTAGCAACTTTATTAGTCTTAAATCTTTGGATAAAGTAGTTTAAATAGGTTAGAACTCTGAAATAAACTGTTTAGGCCTTTTTGAAAGTTAAGAAAGTTTAGAAATTAACTGTCAAAAATGGTTTATTTGGCTGATCTAAAGAGTTTAGCAACTTTATTAGTCTTAAATCTTTGGATAAAGTAGTTTAAATAGGTAAAACTCTAAAATAAACTGTTTAGACGGTTTTGAAAGTTAAGAAAGTTTAAAAATTAAACGTCAAAACTTCTTTATTAAGCTGATCTAAAGAGTTTAGCAACATTATCAGTGTTAAATCTTTGGATAAAGTAGTTTAAATAGGTTAAAACTCTAAAATAATCTATTTAGGCCTTTTTTAAAGTTAAGAAAGTTTAGAAATTAACTGTCAGAAATGCTTTATTTGGCTGATCTAAAGAGTTTAGCAACTTTATCAGTCTTAAATCTTTGGATAAAGTAGTTTAAATAGGTTAAAACTCTAAAATAAACTGTTTAGACTTTTTTGAAAGTTAAGAAAGTTTAGAAATTAACTGTCAAAACTGCTTTATTAAGCTGATCTAAAGAGTTTAGCAACTTTATCAGTCTTAAATCTTTGGATAAAGTAGTTTAAATAGGTTAAAACTCTAAAATAAACTGTTTAGACCTTTTTGAAAGTTAAGAAAGTTTAGAAATTAACTGTCAAAACTGCTTTATTTGGCTGATCTAAAGAGTTTAGCAACTTTATCAGTCTTAAATCTTTGGATAAAGTAGTTTAAATAGGTTAAGACTCTAAAATAAACTGTTTAGACCTTTTTCAAAGTTAAGAAAGTTTAGAAATTAACTGTCAAAACTGCTTTATTAAGCTGATCTAAAGAGTTTAGCAACTTTATCAGTCTTAAATCTTTGGATAAAGTAGTTTAAATAGGTTAAAACTCTAAAATAAACTGTTTAGACCTTTTTGAAAGTTAAGAAAGTTTAGAAATTAACTGTCAAAAATGCTTTATTAAGCTGATCTAAAGAGTTTAGCAACTTTATCAGTCTTAAATCTTTGGATAAAGTAGTTTAAATAGGTTAAAACTCTAAAATAAACTGTTTAGACCTTTTTGAAAGTTAAGAAAGTTTAGAAATTAACTGTCAAAACTGCTTTATTAAGCTGATCTAAAGAGTTTAGCAACTTTATCAGTCTTAAATCTTTGGATAAAGTAGTTTAAATAGGTTAGAACTCTAAAATAAACTGTTTAGACCTTTTTGAAAGTTAAGAAAGTTTAGAAATTAAGTGTCAAAACTGCTTTATTAAGCTGATCTAAAGAGTTTAGCAACTTTATCAGTCTTAAATCTTTGGATAAAGTAGTTTAAATAGGTTAAAACTCTAAAATAAACTGTTTAGACTTTCTTGAAAGTTAAGAAAGTTTAGAAATTAAGTGTCAAAACTGCTTTATTTAGCTGATCTAAAGAGTTTAGCAACTTTATCAGTCTTAAATCTTTGGATAAAGTAGTTTAAATAGGTTAAAAATCTGAAATAAACTGTTTAGACCTTTTTGAAAGTTAAGAAAGTTTAGAAATTAACTGTCAAAACTGCTTTATTTAGCTAATCTAAAGAGTTTAGCTACTTTATTAGTCTTAAATCTTTGGATAAAGTAGTTTAAATAGGTTAAAACTCTGAAATAAACTGTTTAGACCTTTTTGAAAGTTAAGAAAGTTTAGAAATTAACTGTCAAAACTGCTTCATTTGGCTGATCTAAAGAGTTTAGCAACTTTATCAGTCTTAAATCTTTGGATAAAGTAGTATAAATAGGTTAAGACTCTAAAATAAACTGTTTAGATCATTTTGAAAGTTAAGAAAGTTTAGAAATTAACTGTCAAAAATGGTTTATTTGGCTGATCTAAAGAGTTTAGCAACTTTAGCAGTCTTAAATCTTTGGATAAAGTAGTTTAAATAGGTTAAAATTCAAAAATAAACTGTTTAGGCCTTTTTGAAAGTTAACAAAGTTTAGAAATTAAGTGTCAAAACTGCTTTATTTAGCTGATCTAAAGAGTTTAGCAACTTTATCAGTCTTAAATCTTTGGATAAAGTAGTTTAAATAGGTTAAAACTCTAAAATAAACTGTTTAGACCTTTTTGAAAGTTAAGAAAGTTTAGAAATTAACTGTCAAAAATGCTTTATTTAGCTGATCTAAAGAGTTTAGCAACTTTATCAGTCTTAAATCTTTGGATAAAGTAGTATAAATAGGTTAAGACTCTAAAATAAACTGTTTCGACCTTTTTGAAAGTTAAGAAAGTTTAGAAATTAACTGTCAAAACTGCTTTATTAAGCTGATCTAAAGAGTGTAGCAACTTTATCAGTCTTAAATCTTTGGATAAAGTAGTTTAAATAGGTTAAAACTCTAAAATAAACTGTTTAGACTTTTTTGAAAGTTAAGAAAGTTTAGAAATTAAATGTCAAAACTGCTTTATTAAGCTGATCTAAAGAGTTTAGCAACTTTATCAGTCTTAAATCTTTGGATAAAGTAGTTTAAATAGGTTAAAACTCTAAAAGAAACTGTTTAGGCCTTTTTTAAAGTTAAGAAAGTTTAGAAATTAAGTGTCAAAACTGCTTTATTTAGCTGATCTAAAGAGTTTAGCAACTTTATCAGTCTTAAATCTTTGGATAAAGTAGTTTAAATAGGTTAAAACTCTAAAATAAACTGTTTAGACCTTTTTGAAAGTTAAGAAAGTTTAGAAATTAACTGTCAAAAATGCTTTATTAAGCTTATCTAAAGAGTTTAGCAACTTTATCAGTCTTAAATCTTTGGATAAACTAGTTTAAATAGGTTAAAACTCAAAAATAAACTGTTTAGACTTTTTTGAAAGTTAAGAAAGTGTAGAAATTAACTGTCAAAACTGCTTTATTAAGCTGATCTAAAGAGTTTAGCAACTTTATCAGTCTTAAATCTTTGGATAAAGTAGTTTAAATAGGTTAAAACTCTAAAATAAACTGTTTAGACCTTTTTGAAAGTTAAGAAAGTTTAGAAATTAACTGTCAAAACTGCTTTATTTGCCTGATCTAAAGAGTTTAGCAACTTTATCAGTCTTAAATCTTTGGATAAAGTAGTTTAAATAGGTTAAAACTCTAAAATAAACTGTTTAGGCCTTTTTGAAAGTTAAGAAAGTTTAGAAATTAAGTGTCAAAACTGCTTTATTTAGCTGATCTAAAGAGTTTAGCAACTTTATCAGTCTGAAATCTTTGGATAAAGTAGTTTAAATAGGTTAAAACTCTAAAATAAACTGTTTAGACCTTTTTGAAAGTTAAGAAAGTTTAGAATTAGATGTCAAAACTGCTTTATTAAGCTCATCTAAAGAGTTTAGCAACTTTATCAGTCTTAAATTTTTGGATAAAGTAGTTTAAAATAAACTGTTTAGACCTTTTTCAAAGTTAAGAAAGTTTAGAAATTAAGTGTCAAAACTGCTTTATTTCGCTGATCTAAAGAGTTTAGCTACTTTATCAGTTTTAAATCTTTGGATAAAGTAGTTTAAATAGGTTAAAACTCTAAAATAAACTGTTTAGACTGTTTTGAAAGTTAAGAAAGTTTAAAAATTAAACGGCCAAACGTCTTTATTAAGCTGATCTAAAGAGTTTAGCAACTT
The DNA here is from genome assembly GCA_963693285.1 of Xestospongia muta. Taxonomy (NCBI): domain Eukaryota; kingdom Metazoa; phylum Porifera; class Demospongiae; order Haplosclerida; family Petrosiidae; genus Xestospongia; species Xestospongia muta. Next base: position 3,393,913 of record OY848929.1, on the reverse strand, counting down.
TATCAGTCTTAAATCTTTGGATAAAGTAGTTTAAATAGGTTAAAACTCTAAAATAAACTATTTAGGCCTTTTTTAAAGTTAAGAAAGGTTAGAAATTAACTGTCAAAAATGCTTTATTTGGCTGATCTAAAGAGTTTAGCAACTTTATCAGTCTTAAATCTTTGGATAAAGTAGTTTAAATAGGTTAAAACTCTAAAATAAACTGTTTAGACTTTTTTGAAAGTTAAGAAAGTTTAGAAATTAACTGTCAAAACTGCTTTATTTAGCTGATCTAAAGAGTTTAGCAACTTTATCAGTCTTAAATCTTTGGATAAAGTAGTTTAAATAGGTTAAAACTCTAAAATAAACTGTTTAGACCTTTTTGAAAGTTAAGAAAGTTTAGAAATTAACTGTCAAAACTGCTTTATTTGGCTGATCTAAAGAGTTTAGCAACTTTATCAGTCTTAAATCTTTGGATAAAGTAGTTTAAATAGGTTAAAACTCTAAAATAAACTGTTTAGACCTTTTTGAAAGTTAAGAAAGTTTAGAAATTAAGTGTCAAAACTGCTTTATTTAGCTTATCGAAAGAGTTTAGCAACTTTATCAGTCTTAAATCTTTGGATAAAGTAGTTTAAATAGGTTAAAACTCTAAAATAAACTGTTTAGACCTTTTTGAAAGTTAAGAAAGTTTAGAAATTAACTGTCAAAACTGCTTTATTAAGCTGATCTAAAGAGTTTAGCAACTTTATCAGTCTTAAATCTTTGGATAAAGTAGTTTAAATAGGTTAAGACTCTAAAATAAACTGTTTAGACCTTTTTGAAAGTTAAGAAAGTTTAGAAATTAACTGTCAAAACTGCTTTATTAAGCTGATCTAAAGAGTTTAGCAACTTTATCAGTCTTAAATCTTTGGATAAAATAGTTTAAATAGGTTAAAAATCTGAAATAAACTGTTTAGACCTTTTTGAAAGTTAAGAAAGTTTAGAAATTAACTGTCAAAACTGCTTTATTTAGCTGATCTAAAGAGTTTAGCAACTTTATTAGTCTTAAATCTTTGGATAAAGTAGTTTAAATAGGTTAAAACTCTGAAATAAACTGTTTAGGCCTTTTTGAAAGTTAAGAAAGTTTAGAAATTAACTGTCAACAATGGTTTATTTGGCTGATCTAAAGAGTTTAGCAACTTTAGCAGTCTTAAATCTTTGGATAAAGTAGTTTAAATAGGTTAAGACTCTAAAATAAACTGTTTAGACCTTTTTGAAAGTTAAGAAAGTTTAGAAATTAACTGTCAAAACTGCTTTATTTGGCTGATCTAAAGAGTTTAGCAACTTTATCAGTCTTAAATCTTTGGATAAAGTAGTATAAATAGGTTAAGACTCTAAAATAAACTGTTTCGACCTTTTTGAAAGTTAAGAAAGTTTAGAAATTAACTGTCAAAACTGCTTTATTAAGCTGATCTAAAGAGTTTAGCAACTTTATTAGTCTTAAATCTTTGGATAAAGTAGTTTAAATAGGTTAAAACTATAAAATAAACTGTTTAGACCATTTTGAAAGTTAAGAAAGTTTAGAAATTAACTGTGAACAATGGTTTATTTGGCTGATCTAAAGAGTTTAGCAACTTTAGCAGTCTTAAATCTTTGGATAAAGTAGTTTAAATAGGTTAAAATTCTAAAATAAACTGTTTAGGCCTTTTTTAAAGTTAACAAAGTTTAGAAATTAAGTGTCAAAACTGCTATATTTAGCTGATCTAAAGAGTGTAGCAACTTTATCAGTCTTAAATCTTTGGATAAAGTAGTTTAAATAGGTTAAAACTCTAAAATAAACTGTTTAGACTTTTTTGAAAGTTAAGAAAGTTTAGAAATTAAATGTCAAAACTGCTTTATTAAGCTGATCTAAAGAGTTTAGCAACTTTATCAGTCTTAAATCTTTGGATAAAGTAGTTTAAATAGGTTAAAACTCTAAAAGAAACTGTTTAGGCCTTTTTTAAAGTTAAGAAAGTTTAGAAATTAAGTGTCAAAACTGCTTTATTTAGCTGATCTAAAGAGTTTAGCAACTTTATCAGTCTTAAATCTTTGGATAAAGTAGTTTAAATAGGTTAAAACTCTAAAATAAACTGTTTAGACCTTTTTGAAAGTTAAGAAAGTTTAGAAATTAACTGTCAAAAATGCTTTATTAAGCTGATCTAAAGAGTTTAGCAACTTTCTCAGTCTTAAATCTTTGGATAAACTAGTTTAAATAGGTTAAAACTCTAAAATAAACTGTTTAGACTTTTTTGAAAGTTAAGAAAGTTTAGAAATTAACTGTCAAAAATGCTTTATTAAGCTGATCTAAAGAGTTTAGCAACTTTATCAGTCTTAAATCTTTGGATAAAGTAGTTTAAATAGGTTAAAACTCTAAAATAAACTGTTTAGACCTTTTTGAAAGTTAAGAAAGTTTAGAAATTAAGTGTCAAAACTGCTTTATTTGCCTGATCTAAAGAGTTTAGCAACTTTATCAGTCTTAAATCTTTGGATAAAGGAGTTTAAATAGGTTAAAACTCTAAAATAAACTGTTTAGGCCTTTTTGAAAGTTAAGAAAGTTTAGAAATTAAGTGTCAAAACTGCTTTATTTAGCTGATCTAAAGAGTTTAGCAACTTTATCAGTCTGAAATCTTTGGATAAAGTAGTTTAAATAGGTTAAAACTCTAAAATAAACTGTTTAGACCTTTTTGAAAGTTAAGAAAGTTTAGAATTAGATGTCAAAACTGCTTTATTAAGCTCATCTAAAGAGTTTAGCAACTTTATCAGTCTTAAATCTTTGGATAAAGTAGTTTAAAATAAACTGTTTAGACCTTTTTGAAAGTTAAGAAAGTTTAGAAATTCAGTGTCAAAACTGCTTTATTTAGCTGATCTAAAGAGTTTAGCTACTTTATCAGTTTTAAATCTTTGGATAAAGTAGTTTAAATAGGTTAAAACTCTAAAATAAACTGTTTAGACTGTTTTGAAAGTTAAGAAAGTTTAAAAATTAAACGTCAAAACTGCTTTATTAAGCTGATCTAAAGAGTTTAGCAACTTTATCAGTCTTAAATCTTTGGATAAAGTAGTTTAAATAGGTTAAAACTCTAAAATAAACTATTTAGGCCTTTTTTAAAGTTAAGAAAGGTTAGAAATTAACTGTCAAAAATGCTTTATTTGGCTGATCTAAAGAGTTTAGCAACTTTATCAGTCTTAAATCTTTGGATAAAGTAGTTTAAATAGGTTAAAACTCTAAAATAAACTATTTAGGCCTTTTTTAAAGTTAAGAAAGGTTAGAAATTAACTGTCAAAAATGCTTTATTTGGCTGATCTAAAGAGTTTAGCAACTTTATCAGTCTTAAATCTTTGGATAAAGTAGTTTAAATAGGTTAAAACTCTAAAATAAACTGTTTAGACCTTTTTGAAAGTTAAGAAAGTTTAGAAATTAACTGTCAAAACTGCTTTATTTAGCTGATCTAAAGAGTTTAGCAACTTTATCAGTCTTAAATCTTTTAATGAAGTAGTTTAAATAGGTTAAAACTCTAAAATAAACTGTTTAGACCTTTTTGAAAGTTAAGAAAGTTTAGAAATTAACTGTCAAAACTGCTTTATTTGGCTGATCTAAAGAGTTTAGCAACTTTATCAGTCTTAAATCTTTGGATAAAGTAGTTTAAATAGGTTAAAACTCTAAAATAAACTGTTTAGACCTTTTTGAAAGTTAAGAAAGTTTAGAAATTAACTGTCAAAACTGCTTTATTTGGCTGATCTAAAGAGTTTAGCAACTTTATCAGTGTTAAATCTTTGGAGAAAGTAGTTTAAATAGGTTAAAACTCTAAAATAAACTGTTTAGACCTTTTTGAAAGTTAAGAAAGTTTAGAAATTAACTGTCAAAACTGCTTTATTTAGCTGATCTAAAGAGTTTAGCAACTTTATCAGTCTTAAATCTTTTAATGAAGTAGTTTAAATAGGTTAAAACTCTAAAATAAACTGTTTAGACCTTTTTGAAAGTTAAGAAAGTTTAGAAATTAAGTGTCAAAACTGCTTTATTTAGCTGATCTAAAGAGTTTAGCAACTTTATCAGTCTTAAATCTTTGGATAAAGTAGTTTAAATAGGTTAAAACTCTAAAATAAACTCTTTAGACCTTTTTGAAAGTTAAGAAAGTTTAGAAATTAAGTGTCAAAACTGCTTTATTTAGCTGATCTAAAGAGTTTAGCAAGTTTATCAGTCTTAAATCTTTGGATAAAGTAGTTTAAATAGGTTAAAACTCTGAAATAAACTGTTTAGACCTTTTTTAAAGTTAAGAAAGTTTAGAAATTAACTGTCAAAACTGCTTTATTTAGCTGATCTAAAGAGTTTAGCAACTTTATCAGTCTTAAATCTTTGGATAAAGTAGTTTAAATAGGTTAAAACTCTGAAATAAACTGTTTAGGCCTTTTTGAAAGTTAAGAAAGTTTAGAAATTAACTGTCAAAACTGCTTTATTAAGCCGATCTAAAGAGTTTAGCAACTTTATCAGTCTTAAATCTTTGGATAAAGTAGTTTAAATAGGTTAAAACTCTAAAATAAACTGTTTAGACCTTTTTGAAAGTTAAGAAAGTTTAGAAATTAACTGTCAAAACTGCTTTATTTGGCTGATCTAAAGAGTTTAGCAACTTTATCAGTCTTAAATCTTTGGATAAAGTAGTTTAAATAGGTTAAGACTCTAAAATAAACTGTTTAGACCTCTTTGAAAGTTAAGAAAGTTTAGAAATTAAGTGTCAAAACTGCTTTATTAAGCTGATCTAAAGAGTTTAGCAACTTTATCAGTCTTAAATCTTTGGATAAAGTAGTTTAAATAGGTTAAGACTCTAAAATAAACTGTTTAGACCTTTTGAAAGTTAAGAAAGTTTAGAAATTAACTGTCACAAATGCTTTATTTGGCTGATCTAAAGAGTTTAGCAACTTTATCAGTCTTAAATCTTTGGATAAAGTAGTTTAAATAGGTTAAGACTCTAAAAACTATACCGTTTAGACCTTTTTGAAAGTTAAGAAAGTTTAGAAATTAACTGTCAAAACTGCTTTATTTGGCTGATCTAAAGAGTTTAGCAACTTTATCAGTCTTAAATCTTTTAATGAAGTAGTTTAAATAGGTTAAAACTCTAAAATAAACTGTTTAGACCATTTTGAAAGTTAAGAAAGTTTAGAAATTAAGTGTCAAAACTGCTTTATTTAGCTGATCTAAAGAGTTTAGCAACTTTATCAGTCTTAAATCTTTGGATAAAGTAGTTTAAATAGGTTAAAACTCTAAAATAAACTGTTTAGACCTTTTTGAAAGTTAAGAAAGTTTAGAAATTAAGTGTCAAACCTGCTTTATTTAGCTGATCTAAAGAGTTTAGCAACTTTATCAGTCTTAAATCTTTGGATAAAGTAGTTTAAATAGGTTAAAACTCTGAAATAAACTGTTTAGACCTTTTTGAAAGTTAAGAAAGTTTAGAAATTAACTGTCAAAACTGCTTTATTTAGCTGATCTAAAGAGTTTAGCAACTTTATCAGTCTTAAATCTTTGGATAAAGTAGTTTAAATAGGTTAAAACTCTAAAATAAACTGTTTAGACCTTTTTGAAAGTTAAGAAAGTTTAGAAATTAACTGTCAAAACTGCTTTATTAAGCCGATCTAAAGAGTTTAGCAACTTTATCAGTCTTAAATCTTTGGATAAAGTAGTTTAAATAGGTTAAAACTCTAAAATAAACTGTTTAGACCTTTTTGAAAGTTAAGAAAGTTTAGAAATTAACTGTCAAAACTGCTTTATTTGGCTGATCTAAAGAGTTTAGCAACTTTATCAGTCTTAAATCTTTGGATAAAGTAGTTTAAATAGGTTAAGACTCTAAAAACTATACCGTTTAGACCTTTTTGAAAGTTAAGAAAGTTTAGAAATTAACTGTCAAAACTGCTTTATTTGGCTGATCTAAAGAGTTTAGCAACTTTATCAGTCTTAAATCTTTTAATGAAGTAGTTTAAATAGGTTAAAACTCTAAAATAAACTGTTTAGACCATTTTGAAAGTTAAGAAAGTTTAGAAATTAAGTGTCAAAACTGCTTTATTTAGCTGATCTAAAGAGTTTAGCAACTTTATCAGTCTTAAATCTTTGGATAAAGTAGTTTAAATAGGTTAAAACTCTAAAATAAACTCTTTAGACCTTTTTGAAAGTTAAGAAAGTTTAGAAATTAAGTGTCAAACCTGCTTTATTTAGCTGATCTAAAGAGTTTAGCAACTTTATCAGTCTTAAATCTTTGGATAAAGTAGTTTAAATAGGTTAAAACTCTGAAATAAACTGTTTAGACCTTTTTGAAAGTTAAGAAAGTTTAGAAATTAACTGTCAAAACTGCTTTATTTAGCTGATCTAAAGAGTTTAGCAACTTTATCAGTCTTAAATCTTTGGATAAAGTAGTTTAAATAGGTTAAAACACTAAAATAAACTGTTTAGACCTTTTTGAAAGTTAAGAAAGTTTAGAAATTAACTGTCAAAACTGCTTTATTAAGCTGATCTAAAGAGTTTAGCAACTTTATCAGTCTTAAATCTTTGGATAAAGTAGTTTAAATAGGTTAAAACTCTAAAATAAACTGTTTAGACCTTTTTGAAAGTTAAGAAAGTTTAGAAATTAACTGTCAAAACTGCTTTATTTGGCTGATCTAAAGAGTTTAGCAACTTTATCAGTCTTAAATCTTTGGATAAAGTAGTTTAAATAGGTTAAGACTCTAAAATAAACTGTTTAGACCTCTTTGAAAGTTAAGAAAGTTTAGAAATTAAGTGTCAAAACTGCTTTATTAAGCTGATCTAAAGAGTTTAGCAACTTTATCAGTCTTAAATCTTTGGATAAAGTAGTTTAAATAGGTTAAGACTCTAAAATAAACTGTTTAGACCTTTTTGAAAGTTAAGAAAGTTTAGAAATTCACTGTCAAAAATGCTTTATTTGGCTGATCTAAAGAGTTTAGCAACTTTATCAGTCTTAAATCTTTGGATAAAGTAGTTTAAATAGGTTAAGACTCTAAAATAAACTGTTTAGACCTTTTTGAAAGTTAAGAAAGTTTAGAAATTAACTGTCAAAACTGCTTTATTTAGCTGATCTAAAGAGTTTAGCAACTTTGTCAGTCTTAAATCTTTGGATAAAGTAGTTTAAATAGGTTAAAACTCTAAAATAAACTCTTTAGACCTTTTTGAAAGTTAAGAAAGTTTAGAAATTAAGTGTCAAAACTGCTTTATTTAGCTGATCTAAAGAGTTTAGCAACTTTATCAGTCTTAAATCTTTTAATGAAGTAGTTTAAATAGGTTAAAACTCTAAAATAAACTGTTTAGACCATTTTGAAAGTTAAGAAAGTTTAGAAATTACGTGTCAAAACTGCTTTATTTAGCTGATCTAAAGAGTTTAGCAACTTTGTCAGTCTTAAATCTTTGGATAAAGTAGTTTAAATAGGTTAAAACTCTAAAATAAACTCTTTAGACCTTTTTGAAAGTTAAGAAAGTTTAGAAATTAAGTGTCAAAACTGCTTTATTTAGCTGATCTAAAGAGTTTAGCAACTTTATCAGTCTTAAATCTTTGGATAAAGTAGTTTAAACAGGTTAAAACTCTGAAATAAACTGTTTAGACCTTTTTGAAAGTTAAGAAAGTTTAGAAATTAAGTGTCAAAACTGCTTTATTAAGCTGATCTAAAGAGTTTAGCAACTTTATCAGTCTTAAATCTTTGGATAAAGTAGTTTAAATAGGTTAAAACTCTGAACTAAACTGTTCAGGCCTTTTTGAAAGTTAAGAAAGTTTAGAAATTAAGTGTCAAAACTGCTTTATTAAGCCGATCTAAAGAGTTTAGCAACTTTATCAGTCTTAAATCTTTGGATAAAGTAGTTTAAATAGGTTAAAACTCTAAAATAAACTGTTTAGACCTTTTTGAAAGTTAAGAAAGTTTAGAAATTAACTGTCAAAACTGCTTTATTTGGCTGATCTAAAGAGTTTAGCAACTTTATCAGTCTTAAATCTTTGGATAAAGTAGTTTAAATAGGTTAAGACTCTAAAATAAACTGTTTAGACCTCTTTGAAAGTTAAGAAAGTTTAGAAATTAAGTGTCAAAACTGCTTTATTAAGCTGATCTAAAGAGTTTAGCAACTTTATCAGTCTTAAATCTTTGGATAAAGTAGTTTAAATAGGTTAAGACTCTAAAATAAACTGTTTAGACCTTTTTGAAAGTTAAGAAAGTTTAGAAATTAACTGTCAAAACTGCTTTATTTGGCTGATCTAAAGAGTTTAGCAACTTTATCAGTCTTAAATCTTTGGATAAAGTAGTTTAAATAGGTTAAAACTCTAAAATAAACTGTTTAAACCTTTTTGAAAGGTAAGAAAGTTTAGAAATTAACTGTCAAAACTGCTTTATTTAGCTGATCTAAAGAGTTTAGCAACTTTATCAGTCTTAAATCTTTGGATAAAGTAGTTTAAATAGGTTAAAACTCTAAAATAAACTGTTTAGACTTTTTTGAAAGTTAAGAAAGTTTAGAAATTAAGTGTCAAAACTGCTTTATTTAGCTCATCTAAAGAGTTTAGCAACTTTATCAGTCTTAAATCTTTGGATAAAGTAGTTTAAATAGGTTAAAACTCTAAAATAAACTGTTTAGGCCTTTTTGAAAGTTAAGAAAGTTTAGAAATTAACTGTAAAAAAATGCTTTATTGGCGGATCTAAAGAGTTTAGCAACTTTATCAGTCTTAAATCTTTGGATAAAGTAGTTTAAATAGGTTAAGACTAAAACAAACTGTTTAGACTTTTTTGAAAGTTAAGAAAGTTTAGAAATGAAGGGTCAAAACTGCTTTATTAAGCTGATCTAAAGAGTTTAGCAACTTTATAAGTCTTAAATCTTTGGATAAAGTAGTTTAAATAGGTTAAAACTCTAAAATAAACTGTTTAGACCTTTTTGAAAGTTAAGAAAGTTTAGAAATTAACTGTCAAAACTGCTTTATTTGGCTGATCTAAAGAGTTTAGCAACTTTATCAGTCTTAAATCTTTGGATAAAGTAGTTTAAATAGGTTAAAACTCTAAAATAAACTGTTTAGGACTATTTTAAAGTTAATAAAGTTTAGAAATTAAGTGTCAAAACTGCTTTATTTAGTTGATCTAAAGAGTTTAGCAACTTTATCTGTCTTAAATCTTTGGATAAAGTAGTTTAAATAGGTTAAAACTGTGAAATAAACTGTTTAGGCCTTTTTGAAAGTTAAGAAAGTTTAGAAATTAACTGTAAAAAATGCTTTATTTGGCTGATCTATAGAGTTTAGCAACTTTATCAGTCTTAAATCTTTGGATAAAGTAGTTTAAATAGGATAAAACTCTGAAATAAAATGTTTAGGCCTTTTTGAAAGTTAAGAAAGTTTAGAAATTAACTGTCAAAAATGCTTTATTTCGCTGATCTAAAGAGTTTAGCAACTTTATCAGTCTTAAATCTTTGGATAAAGTAGTTTAAATAGGTTAAAACTCAAAAAAAACTGTTTAGAGCTTTTTGAAAGTTAAGAAAGTTTAGAAATTAAATGTCAAAACTGCTTTATTAAGCTGATCTAAAGAGTTTAGCAACTTTATCAGTCTTAAATCTTTAGATAAAGTAGTTTAAATAGGTTAAAACTCTAAAATAAACTGTTTAGACCTTTTTGAAAGTTAAGAAAGTTTAGAAATTAACTGTCAAAACTGCTTTATTAAACTTTTTTAAAGATTTTAGCAATTTTATCAGTCTTAAATCTTTGGATAAAGTAGTTTTAATAGGTTAAAAGTCTAAAATAAACTGTTTAGACCATTTTCAAAGTTAAGAAAGTTTAGAAATGAACTGTCAAAACTGCTTTATTTAGCTGATCTAATGAGTTTAGACAATTTATCATTCTTAAATCTATGGATAAAGTACTTTAAATAGGTTAAAACTCTGAAATAAACTGTTTAGACCTTTTTGAAAGTTAAGAAAGTTTAGAAATTAAGTGTCAAAATTGCTTTATTTAGCTGATCTAAAGAGTTTAGTAACTTTATCAGTCTTAAATCTTTGGATAAAGTAGTTTAAATAGGTTAAAACTCTAAAATAAACTGTTTAGACCTTTTTGAAAGTTAAGAAAGTTTAGAAATTAAGTGTCAAAACTGTTTTATTTATCTGATCTAAAGAGTTTAGCAACTTTATCAGTCTTAAATCTTTGGATAAAGTAGTTTAAATAGGTTAAGACTCTAAAATAAACTGTTTAGACCTTTTTGAAAGTTAAAAAAGTTTAGAAATTAACTGTGAAAACTGCTTTATTAAACTGTTTTAATGATTTTAGCAATTTTATTAGTCTTAAATCTTTGGATAAAGTAGTTTAAATAGGTTAAAACTATAAAATAAACTGTTTAGACCTTTTTGAAACTTGAGAAAGTTTAGAAATTAAGTGTCAAAACTGCTTTATTAAGCTGATCTAAAGAGTTTATCAACTTTATCTACTTAAATCTTTGGATAAAGTAGTTTAAATAGGTTAAAATTCTAAAATAAACTGTTTAGAACTTTTTGAAAGTTAAGAAAGTTTAGAAATTAACTGTCAAAACTGCTTTATTAAGCTGATGTAAAGAGTTTAGCAACTTTATCAGTATTAAATCTTTGGATAAAGTAGTTTAAATAGGTTAAAACTCTAAAATAAACTGTTTAGACCTTTTTGAAAGTTAAGAAAGTTTTGAAATTAAGTGTCAAAACTGCTTCATTTAGCTGATCTAAAGAGTTTAGCAACTTTATCAGTCTTAAATCTTTGGATAAAGTAGTTTAAATAGGTTAAAACTCTAAAATAAACTGTTTAGACCTTTTTGAAAGTTAAGAAAGTTTAGAAATTAACTGTCAAAACTGCTTTATTAAACTGTTTTAATGATTTTAGCAATTTTATTAGTCTTAAATCTTTGGATAAAGTAGTTTAAATAGGTTAAAACTATAAAATAAACTGTTTAGACCTTTTTGAAAGTTAAGAAAGTTTAGAAATTAACTGTCAAAACTGCTTTATTTGGCTGATCTAAAGAGTTTAGCCAATTTATCAGTCTTAAATCTATGGATAAAGTAGTTTAAATAGGTTAAAACTCTGAAATAAACTGTTTAGACCATTTTCAAAGTTAAGAAAGTTTAGAAATTAAAAGTCAAAACTGCTTTATTAAGCTGATCTAAAGAGTTTATCAACTTTATCTGACTTAAATCTTTGAATAAAGTAGTTTAAATAGGTTAAAACTCTAAAATAAACTGTTTAGACCTTTTTGAAAGTTAAGAAAGTTTAGAAATTAAATGTCAAAACTGCTTTATTAATGTGATCTAAAGAGTTTAGCAACTTTATCAGTCTTAAATCTTTGGATAAAGTAGTTTAAATAAGTTAAAACTCTAAAATAAACTGTTTAGACCTTTTTGAAACTTGAGAAAGTTTAGAAATTAAGTGTCAAAACTGCTTTATTAAGCTGATCTAAAGAGTTTATCAACTTTATCTACTTAAATCTTTGGATAAAGTAGTTTAAATAGGTTAAAATTCTAAAATAAACTGTTTAGAACTTTTTGAAAGTTAAGAAAGTTTAGAAATTAACTGTCAAAACTGCTTTATTAAGCTGATGTAAAGAGTTTAGCAACTTTATCAGTCTTAAATCTTTGGATAAAGTAGTTTAAATAGGTTAAAACTCTAAAATAAACTGTTTAGACCTTTTTGAAAGTTAAGAAAGTTTTGAAATTAAGTGTCAAAACTGCTTTATTTAGCTGATCTAAAGAGTTTAGCAACTTTATCAGTCTTAAATCTTTGGATAAAGTAGTTTAAATAGGTTAAAACTCTAAAATAAACTGTTTAGACCTTTTTGAAAGTTAAGAAAGTTTAGAAATTAACTGTCAAAACTGCTTTATTAAACTGTTTTAATGATTTTAGCAATTTTATTAGTCTTAAATCTTTGGATAAAGTAGTTTAAATAGGTTAAAACTATAAAATAAACTGTTTAGACCTTTTTGAAAGTTAAGAAAGTTTAGAAATTAACTGTCAAAACTGCTTTATTTGGCTGATCTAAAGAGTTTAGCAACTTTATCAGTCTTAAATCTTTGGATAAAGTAGTTTAAATAGGTTAAAACTCTAAAATAAACTGTTTAGGCCCTAAAGTTAAGAAAGTTTAGAAATTAACTGTCAAAATGCTTTATTTGGCTGATCTAAAGAGTTTAGCAACTTTATCAGTCTTAAATCTTTAGATAAAGAAGTTTAAATAGGTTAAAACTCTAAAATAAACTGTTTAGACCTTTTTGAAAGTTAAGAAAGTTTAGAAATTAACTGTCAAAACTGCTTTATTAAACTGTTTTAATGATTTTAGCAATTTTATTAGTCTTAAATCTTTGGATAAAGTAGTTTAAATAGGTTAAAACTATAAAATAAACTGTTTAGACCATTTTCTAAGTTAAGAAATTGTAAAAATTAACTGTCAAAACTGCTTTATTTAGCTGATCTAAAGAGTTTACCAATTTATCAGTCTTAAATCTATGGATAAAGTAGTTTAAATAGGTTAAAACTCTGAAATAAACTGCTTAGACCATTTTCAAAGTTAAGAAAGTTTAGAAATTAAATGTCAAAACTGCTTTATTAAGCTGATCTAAAGAGTTTATCAACTTTATCTGACTTAAATCTTTGAATAAAGTAGTTTAAATAGGTTAAAACTCTAAAATAAACTGTTTAGACCTTTTTGAAAGTTAAGAAAGTTTAGAAATTAAATGTCAAAACTGCTTTATTAATGTGATCTAAAGAGTTTAGCAACTTTATCAGTCTTAAATCTTTGGATAAAGTAGTTTAAATAAGTTAAAACTCTAAAATAAACTGTTTAGACCTTTTTGAAACTTGAGAAAGTTTAGAAATTAAGTGTCAAAACTGCTTTTTTAAGCTGATCTAAAGAGTTTATCAACTTTATCTACTTAAATCTTTGGATAAAGTAGTTTAAATAGGTTAAAATTCTAAAATAAACTGTTTAGAACTTTTTGAAAGTTAAGAAAGTTTAGAAATTAACTGTCAAAACTGCTTTATTAAGCTGATGTAAAAAGTTTAGCAACTTTATCAGTCTTAAATCTTTGGATAAAGTAGTTTAAATAGGTTAAGACTCTAAAATGAACTGTTTAGACCTTTTTGAAAGTTAAGAAAGTTTTGAAATTAAGTGTCAAAACTGCTTTATTTAGCTGATCTAAAGAGTTTAGCAACTTTATCAGTCTTAAATCTTTGGATAAAGTAGTTTAAATAGGTTAAAACTCTAAAATAAACTGTTTAGACCTTTTTCAAAGTTGAGAAAGTTTAGAAATTAAGTGTCAAAACAGCTTTATCAAGCTGATCTAAAGAGTTTAGCAACTTTATCAGTCTTAAATCTTTGGATAAAGTAGTTTAAATAGGTTAAAACTCTAAAATAAACTGTTTAGAACTTTTTGAAAGTTAAGAAAGTTTAGAAATTAACTGTCAAAACTGCTTTATTAAGCTGATCTAAAGAGTTTAGCAACTTTAACCTTTTTAAACTACTTTATCCAAAGATTCAAGACTGATAATGTTGATAAAATCTTTAGATCAGCTTAATAAGCAGTTTTCTTAAATTTCAAAAAAGGACTAAACAGTTTATTTTAGAGTTTTAACCTATTTAAACTATATTATCCAAAGATTTGAGGATGATAAAGTTCCTAAACTCATTAGATCAGCTTAGTATAGCAGTTTTGACACTTAATTTCTAAACGTTCTTAACTTTCAGAAAGGTCTAAACAGTTTATTTTAGAGTTTTAACCTATTTAAACTACATTATCCAAAGATTTGAGAATGATAAAGTTCCTAAACTCATTAGATCAGCTTAGTATAGCAGTTGTGACAGTTAATTTCTAAACTTTCTTAACTTTTGAAAAGGTCTAAGCAGTTTATTTTAGAGTTTTAACCTATTTAAACTACTTTATCAAAAATATTAAGACTGATAAAGTTGCTAAACTCTTTAGATCCGCTTTATAACGCAGTTTTGACTGTTAATTTCTAAACTTTCTTAACTTTCAATAAGGTCTAAACAGTTAATTTTAGAGTTTTAACCTATTTAAACTACTTTATCCAAAGATTTAATACTGATAAAGTTCCTAAATATTTTAGATCAGCTTAATAAAGCAGTTTTGACACTTAATTTCTAAAGTTTCTTAACTTTAAAAAAGATCTAAACAGTTTATTTTAGAGTATTAATCTATTTAGACTAGTTTATCCAAAGATTTAAGACACATAAAGTAGCAAAACTCTTTAGATCAGCTTAATAAAACACTTTTAATAGTTAATTTCTAAACTTTCTTAACTTTCAAAAAAGTCTAAACAGTTTATTTTAGAGTTTTAACCTATTTAAACTACTTTATCCAAAGATTCAAGAGTGATAATGTTGATAAAATCCTTAGATCAGCTTAATAAGCAGTTTTCTTAACTTTCAAAAAAGGTCTAAACAGTTTATTTTAGAGTTTTAACCTATTTAAACTACATTATCCAAAGATTTGAGAATGATAAAGTTCCTAAACTCATTAGATCAGCTTAGTATAGCAGTTTTGACACTTAATTTCTAAACGTTCTTAACTTTCAAAAAGGTCTAAACAGTTTATTTTAGAGTTTTAACCTATTTAAACTACTTTATCCAAAGATTTAAGACTGATAAAGTTGCTAAACGCTTTAGATAAGCTTAATAAAGAAGTTTTGATTCTTAATTTCTAAGCTTTCTTAACTTTCAAAAAGGTCTAAACAGTTTATTTGAGAGTTTTAACCTATTTAAACTACATTATCCAAAGATTTGAGAATGATAAAGTTCCTAAACTCACTAGATCAGCTTAGTATAGCAGTTTTGACAGTTAATTTCTAAACTTTCTTAACTTTTGAAAAGGTCTAAGCACAGTTTATTTTAGAGTTTTAACCTATTTAAACTATTTTATCAAAAAATTTAAGACTGATAAAGTTGCTAAACTCTTTAGATCCGCTTTATAACGCAGTTTTGACTGTTAATTTCTAAACTTTCTTAACTTTCAATAAGGTCTAAACAGTTAATTTTGGAGTTTTAACCTATTTAAACTAACTTTTTCTATGATTTAAGACTGATAAATTTGCTAAACTCTTTAGATCAGCTTAAAAAAGCAGTTTTGACACTTAATTTCTAAAATTTCTTAACTTTCAAAAAGGTCTAAACAGTTTATTTTAGAGTTTTAACCTATTTAAACTATTTTATCCAAAGATTTAGTACTGATATAGTTGCTAAACACTTTAGATCAGCTTAACAAAGCAGTTTTGACAGTTAATTTTTAAACTTTCTTAACTTTGAAAAAGGTGTAAGCAGTTTATTTTAGAGTTTTAACCTATTTAAACTACTTTATCAAAAAAATTAAGACTGATAAATTTGCTAAACTCTTTAGATCAGCTTTATAACACAGTTTTGACAGTTAATTTCTAAACTTTCTTAAGTTTCAAAAAGCTCTCAACAGTTTATTTTAGATTTTTAAGCTATTTAAACTAATTTCTACAATGATTTAAGACTGATAAAGTTGCTAAACTCTTTAGATCATGTTATTAAAGATGTTTCGACAGTTAATTTCTAAACTTTTTTAACTTAAAAAAGGTCTAAACAGTTTATTTTAGAGTTTTAACCTATTTAAACTACTTTATCCAAAGATTCAATAATTATATATTTGCTAAACTCTTTAGATCAGCTAAATAAAGTAGTTTTTACAGTTAATTTCTAAATTTTCTTAACTTTGAAAAACGTCTAAACAGTTTATTTTTGAGAGGTTTCACCTATTTAAACTGCTTAATCCAAAGATTTAAGACTGATAAAGTTGCTAAACTCTTTAGATCAGCTTAATAAAGCAATTTTGACAGTTCATTTCTAAACTTTCTTAACTTTCAAAACGCTCTCAACAGTTTATTTTCGAGATTTAACCTATTTAAACTAAATTTTCGCATGATTTACGTTTGATAAGGTTGATAATCTCTTTAGATCAGCTTATTAAAGTAGATTTGAAAGTTAATTTCTAAACTTTCTTAACTTTCAAAAAGGTCTAAACAGTTTATTTTAGAGTATTATTATTTATTTAATCTACTTTATCCAAAGATTTAAGTTTGATAAAGTTGGTATACTCTTTAGATCAGCTTAATAAAGCAGTTTTGACAGTTAATTTCTAAACTTTCTTAACTTTCAAAAAAGGTCTAAACAGTTTATTTTAGAGTTTTAACCTATTTAATTACTTTATCCAAAGATTTAAGACTGACAAAGTGCTAAACTCATTAGATCAGCTTAATAAAGCAGTTTTGACAGTTAATTTCTAAACTTTCTTAACTTTCAAAAAGGTCTAAACAGTTTATTTTAGAGTTTTAACCTATTTAAACTACTTTATCCAAAGATTTAAGACTGATAAATTTGCTAAACCTTTTATATCAGCTTAATAAAGCAGTTTTGACACTTAATTTCTAAACTTTTTTAACTTTCATAGACGTATAAACAGTATATTTTAGACTTTTAACCTTTTTAAAATAGTTTATCTAAAAATCTTAGTCTGATATTTTTACTATACTGTGTAGGTAGGCTTAATTAAACAGTTTTGACAGTTAATTTCTAAACTTTCAAAAGCTCAGAACAGTTTATTTTAGAGCTTTAAATTTATTTCAATTACTTTAGAAAGTTTAGAAATTAAGAGTGTAAACTGCTTTATTAAGTTGATCTAAAGAGTTTAGCAACTTTATCAGTCTTAAATCTTTGGATAAATTAGTTAAATAGGTTAAAACTCTAAAATAAACTGTTTAGAACTTTTTGAAAGTTATTAAAGATTAGATATTAAATGTCAAAACTGCTTTATTAAGCTGATCTAAAGAGTTTAGGAACTTTGTCAGACTTAAATCTTTGGATAAAGTAGTTTAAATAGGTTAAAACTCTAAAATAAACTGTTTAGACCTTTTTGAAATTTAAGAACATTTAGAAATTAAATGTCAAAACTGCTTTATCAATCAGATCTAAAGAGTTTAGCAACTTTATCAGTCTTAAATCGTTGGATAGTTTAGTTTAAATTTGTTAAAACTCTAAAATAAACTATTAAGAGCTTTTTGAAAATTGAGAAAGTGTAGAAATTAAGTGTCAAAACTGCTTTATTAAGCTGATCTAAAGAGTTTAGCAACTTTGTCAGACTTAAATCTTTGGATAAAGTAGTTTAAATAGGTTAAAACTCTAAAATAAACTGTTTAGACCTTTTTCAAAGTTAAGAAAGTTTAGAAATTAAGTGTCAAAACTGCTTTATTAAGCTGATCTAAAGAGTTTAGCAACTTTATCAGTCTTAAATCTTTGGATATTTTTTTTAAATAGGTTAAAACTCTAAAATAAACTGTTTAGACCTTTTTGAAAGTTAAGAACATTTACAAATTAACTGTCAATACTGCTTTATTAGCCTGATCTAAAGAGTTTAGCAACTTTATCAGTCTTATTTGTTTGGATAAATTACTATAAATAGGTTAAAACTCTAAAATAAACTGTTTAGACCTTTTTTAAAGTTAAGAAAGTTTAGAAATTAACTGTCAAACTGCTTTATTAAGGTGATCTAAAGAGGTTACCAACTTTATCAGTCTTAAATCATCAGAAATCAGTTTAAATAGGTCAAAACTCTAAAATAAACTGTTTAGACCTTTTTGATATTAAGAAAGTTTAGAAATTAAGTGTCAAAACTGCTTTATTAAGCTGATCTAAAGACATTTAAACATAGAATTGAATTGAGCTTTATGAACGTGATAGAATTCTGAAAAAAGACAACAGAACGATTCGGCCAAAGGCCTTCATCAGCTCTTTATGAAACAATGGCAAAGAACAGTCACTTAAAATCAACTTTCTTCAGCTATGAGGATGCAATATATGAACGAACAGATGGTACAGCTATGTGATCCCCACTATCATCTGCATTGGCTAATATCTTCATGGAAGACTTTGAAAACACAGCTATTGCTACATTCCACTTACAACCTAAATTTTGGAAGAGATATGTAGATGACACTTTCGTCATTTGGCCACACAACAACTCCTCCTTACAAGAATTCCTGTCTCATATCAATGGTCTACATGATAGAATCAAGTTCACAATGGAGATTGAGAACAACAACTCTATTGCCTTCTTAGATGTACTTGTTTCTAAAAACAATAGTAGACTGACCACAACTGTTTACAGGAAACCTACACATACTGATAGATACCTGAATTACAGATCCAACCACCACCCACTCATCAAATCAGGTATTATCAAATGCCTCAGGAACAGGGCCCTCAATGTCTGCTCAGAAGGAAACTTCCCCTCTGAGTTAAACAGATTATACAATGTCTTCAGAGCTAATGGATATTCATCAAGTCGAGTAAACAACAGCCTTAAACCTTCAAGGCTCAAGAGAAATGAAGATGCTTCCACCCCTCCCTGCGACCTTTTAACAAAGACAGACAGGAAGAGAACCCTAGTTCTCCCTTATGTCAAAGGCCTCAGTGAGGACATTGGGAGAGCCTGTCGCTTCCTTAACATCACAACAGCCTTTTCCTCAAAATACACACTCAGAAGGTCCTTATCATGGGTCAAGATCCCCACTCCACAGGAAGAAAAGATTGGTGTCATCTATAGGATCCCCTGTGGATGTGGAACTATCTACATCGGAAAAACAGGCCGAACATTGAAGACTAGGATAGCTGAACATAAAAGAGCTGTCATGAACAGAGATACCAACAACGCTCTTGCATGCCACTACATTGACACAGGACACAGGATTTTATGGTTAGAAAGCCATCTACATCAAAACCACTAGCAACACCATCAACTCTGATCCAGGCTTAATCATCAATCCTACCTGGACTTCTCTATTCTGCAGTAAACGATCTTTATAACTTATAGCCACTCCCACAATTAATTAACCAGTTCGCGTTCATTTCCTGCCTCGTGGTACAACTCTATGCTCTTGATCTCCAACATGGTACAAATTAGCATCCTTCTCTATCTCCCTAGGACAACGTCTGGCCTACATAATAATTGTAAACATCATGCATTTGCTATATAAGTGACTATTTTTTTCCATTGTTTCATAAACAGCTGATGAAGGCCTTTGGCCGAAACGTTCTGTTATCTTTTTTCAGAATTCTATCACGTTCATAAAGCTCAACTAATTTCTATATTTAAATATGAATAACGTGATAAACAAAATTCCTACTTCTGATACAAAGAGTTTAGCAACTTTATCGGTCTTAAATCTTTGGATAAAGTAGTTTAAATACGTTAAAACTCTGAAATAAACTCTTTAGACCTTTTTGAAAGTTAAGAAAGTTTACAAACCCTTAACTGTCAATACTGCTTTATTAAGCTGATCTAAAGAGTTTAGCAACTTTATCCTCTTAAATCTTTGGATAAAATAGTTTAAATAGGTTAAAACTCTAAAATAAACTGTTTAGACCTAGTTTAGAAAGTTTAGAAATTAACTGTCAAAACTGCTTTATTAACATGATATAAAGAGTTTAGCGACTTTATCAGTCTTAAATCTTTGGATAAAATAGTTTAAATAGGTTAAAACTCTAAAATAAACTGTTTAGAGCTTTTTGAAACTTAAGAAAGTTTAGAAATTAACTGTCAAACACCTTAATTAAGCTGATATAAAGAGTTTCGCAACTCTATCATTTCTTACATTTTTAGATAAATAGTTTAAATAGATCAGCTTAATTGAGCAGTTTTAAGAGTTAAATTTTAAATTTTCTTAAATTTCAAAAGCTCTAAACAGTTTATTTTAGAGTTTTAACCTATTCAAACAACAATATTCAAAGATTTAAGACTGACAAAGTTGCTAAACTTTTTAGATCAGCTTAATTAAGCAGTTTTGACAGTTAATTTCTAAACTTTCTTAACTTTCAATAAGGTCTAAACAGTTTATTTTAGAGATTTAACCTATTTAAACTAATTTATCCAACGATTTAATAAAGCAGTTTTGACAGTTAATTTCTAAACTTTCTAAACTTCAAAAAGGTCTAAACAGTTTATTTTAGAGTTTTAACCTATTTAATCCAAAGATTTAAGAGAATAAAGTTGCTAAACTCTTTAGATCAGCTTAATAAAGCAGTATTGACAGTTAATTTCTAAACATTTTTAACTTTCAAAAAGGTCTAAACAGTTTAGTTTAGAGTTTTAACATATTTAAACTAATTCATCCAAAGATTAAAGAGAGATAATGTTACTAAACTCTTTAGATCAGCTTAATTAACCAGTTTCAATAGTTAATTTCTAAAGTTTTTAAAGCTCGGAGTAGTTTATTTTAGAGTTTTAACTTATTTAAACTAATTTATTATAACATTTAAGACTGATAATCAGCTTAATGACAGTTAATTTCTAAACTTTCTTAACTTTCAAAAAGCTCTAAACAGTTTATTTAGAGTTTTAACCTATTTAAACTACTTTATCCAAAGATTTAAGATAGATTAAGTTATTCTCTTTAGAATAACTTAATCAAAAAGGTCTAAACAGTTTATTTTATAGTTTAAACAGTTTATTTTATAGTTTTTACCTATTTAAACTACTTCATCCAAAGATTGTAGACTGATAAAGTTACTAAAGTCTTTACATCAGCTTAATTAAGCAGTTTTGATAGTTAATTTTTAAACTTTCTTAACTTTGAAAAAGGTCTAAATATTTTATTTTAGAGTAGAAACATTAAAAGTCGTTTTTCCTTTTAGACAGAGGAGCACTAATATAGATATGTTTATATACATTTATACAAAAAACTACATATTATACCAAAGTACAATAATGTTTAATTGGTCATCTTCATCATCGTCCCAGTCCTGTGAGCCCATTGCAATCAGATCCACAGCTTGATCCAGGAGATCATCTTTAGTCATAGGACGAATGAGATTTTCTGTGCTACCAAGAGGAGGAATGTCATCATCTTCATCAAAGATTTCTAAATTTACTTCTATAGTAAAAACAATAGTACCAATTAATTTTGTTACCCATTGGTTCATTTAGGAGTATATATATATATTCCAAGTTATACTGTAAATCTTGGCCAAGTGTAACTTCTTTGAATCAGTAAGATTGCCAGAATATAAATAGCCATCTTAGGACATTGCTGATACAGGATGTAAATGTTGTACTCAGTTGGCTGAGAAGCCACTCTAGCCAGCCAAGACTACATATTATCTTAGTACATAAACAAGCGTGTACTTAGTGTATTTATTTGGTTAATGTTCAACATATAGACAGTATAAGATGTGTATAGAACATCTAGTTCAAAGTCTTCTTCAACCCACTTTACCAAAAAATGGATATTGTAGCAATGACAGTTCTATTGTTTTGTCCACATATCAGTTATGAATGTTTACTGATGAGGGAATATATGGTCACACGTTGTCTTTTTGTCCTACAACAATATGGCTAACATACAAGTAGCACCTAACAAATAGTATGCACAACTTCAAATTCATATGAATTTAATAGTCCAACAATTTCTATTCAAAATTCCACTTACCACTCACTAAAAATAATATTGTGTAATAAGGTGTGACCACTTTACTCAGGTATGTGTTGAAACTAGGCTCTTTACCTGTTTTAAACCTAATCACTTGTATGTGCAATACAACTATTTAGCAAACACAAGCATTTAATTTAATTCATAATAATTGCTTCCTATCTACTATGTTTAATACAATTAATACAAAGTTAGCTTTTTAGGGAACTTAATTAATAATTGCTGAAGCATACCTTTTCTTGGACATCTTGCTTTGAGCTTAATGAGAGACGGCTTCACTTTCTGAGGATTGGTCAAAATAATTATCATATTTTAGGGAACTTAAATAATAATTGCTGAAAGCATACCTTTTTCTTGGACATGCTGCTTTGAGCTTAATGAGAGACGGCTTCACTTTCTGATGCTTGGTCAAAGTAATTATCATATTTAACCACAGTTTCTTTTTCATCTTGTGTTAACTTTAAACTTTAAGAAACAGTTAGGTTTAGCAGATGAACATCCAGTACCACTCACCTGTTACTCTAAAACTGCAGCAGGTTTGCTATCTTGAATCTTAAGGGAATAAATAATTGTTTGTCATGACCATTATCATCATGGTTTTCAATGTAGGGTAATCAGTCCATCCAACAGATCAAGTAAATAAATAAGCACATATGCATGTTTATATATATGTATGCATACATATACAATACACACACATATATAAACAAGTCACCCATTAAGGGCATTGTACCTAAAAACAGCCAGAACAAGTAGTAATATCCATCCCTTCCAGTATAGTTTCGATATGGCTAAATTAGGTCTTTTAAACGTTAAAGGTATAGATATAGATGAAAGGGGACTACAGGCTGTGATGTCCAATATTCTCTAGTAATGGCACCCTAGGAATGTCTACAAGGTATTGAACAATTGAATATAGGTGATCAGGAATGACATAATTAAAACGATACTATAAATTTAGGAGTATACAGAAAGAAGAGCTAGTCACACATGTGAAAAATACAAATCTATTTATCCTTTAAATGTCATCCTATTACCTAAGAGACATATTCGTCTAAAGAATAAAATGTGAAGAAGCAATCCATACCAAGGATTGGCTTTTATACACTACAGTCATAATTATGAGTACAACATCTGACCTTACAAACTGTTATCAGAAAATATTGTCACTTTCCAGATCAGAAACGGAATACAAACATCACTATAGAGATAGTTAAAAAGATATTACTGCACAACACAGGAACGTGGACATGAATGATTGGGTCTGGCAATTAATTATTCATGATGGGTGTTAACTTTTTAAAAATAAAATTTTGTTAATTAATCAAATGACCTGCTTTATACGAAGTCTTTGGCAACGTCTGTTAGTGAAATACAATCAAGTTTTTCTTTTGGATATAAAGTACCATAATGTCGCTTAGTCGTACCTGTGTTATTTTATTCGTAAATATGACTTCACACTCCTGAGGGAAATAAAGATCTCTTGTACATATACAATATATAAACTTACAAACTGTTGTCAAAAAATAATTGTCACATCCCAGATCATCATCTTTGTTGCAGAAATATATACCAACGTCACTATAGAAATAGTTAAAAAGATACTATTGCACAACAGTTATCAGAGAACTATATCAGTTCAGTATGACTAGAAGTATATTATCAAAGAAAGAAAGCACAGTAACTTAATGTAATCACATATTTTCTAAGGAAGAGGTTAGCAAAGATCATCCTTAGAACTCAATTAAGTATTATCAGAAAAGGCTAAATATTCATGCATACAAATCAAAAATATATATGAATAAATAATTCAAGCCATATCAATTAATTAGTACATTTATAGTACAACAGAACAAGTCTGAATAAAACCAGGAGGGTGGAAATTTATGCCACAGGAATCGAAGAATAGAACGCAAGTAAAGTGTACAGAACAGTTATTTATATTAAAATACAGGGTGATGTAAGAACTCAACAAAAGAATTATACACTAAGACACGTTACTTTAGGATATACTGAAATGAGTGTTCTTTAGAGGAGTGTACACAGGAGGACACATATACATACTAGCACACAATGAATGGGAATGGATACAGTGAACATAGTGGACTTAAGAACAATAATAGGTAAAGATATAGGGTTACTTAAATGGTAATATTGACAATTGGACACAATGAGGGTTACATTAAGGGACAGTGGATAGAATCTTCTTTGGACATGGTGATCATAGTGGAGTTAGCAACATAAAAGGTAAGGACACTAGTTACCTATAGGAATATGATGATTGTTACATTAGAGGACGATGGACATAGTTTACTTCACAAAATAAGTCTTCTCTTCAGGTGATGAATCACCTTTGCTCTAGTGTGTAAAGAGATTCATTAATTTACAAGCAGATGTACTAGAAAAAGAAGGGCCATTATTATCAGATGCAACCAAAAGCACTAGATACAAGCTAGGTGGTAACGTGTTAAGTCTTCAGGTAAAAAACCTGAGGATAGTAGGAAATGGGTGAGGTATATACCATCACACCCTAATAGAAACTACACACACAAACCTGTATCGAACTAGAAGCACCACACCCACTCATTAAGCTTTCATAGCCACACCTACTAACTATTTTGGGTGTGGCTTATTTTGACCACACCTTATTTTTTAACGAATGCTTAAGTAGTCTCATTTTCCACCCAAAAAAGCCTTGGTATGTATGTATGTATAAGGCTGGCAACAAACTGTTAATTAGTTGCTTGTGACTTCGTCAGCTTTTTTGCTCTGGATGATATACTCTCCTTTGTCCTTTGCTTTTAAAAGCATAATCATCTAATACTTACTTACCTTTACCTATTGTTAGAGATTATATAATTGTGCATGATATATAACATACAGATACCCAACTTTTTACGGTAACTATGTAATACTACCACATGTAATACTACCAAACATAACACTGCCAAATGTAATACTGCCAGTCATTACATTACACGTCAGATGTAGTGTATCCTGTTAACTTACATCCCCAGACTCTTTTAGATAGATGAGTATCTTGAGCCTTGATCCTGATGTCCAACAATGCTATAGAATTAAAACAGAAATTAAGAATAATGATGCATATCAATTAATTTAAACCAGTAGTGTATGCTGTTAACTTACATCCCTGGACTCTTTTAGACAGATGAGTGTCTTGAGCCTTGATCCTGATGTCCAACGATGCTAAAGAATTAAAACGAAATAAAGAATAATGATGCATTATCAATTAATTTAAAGTAGTAGTGTATGCTCTTAACTTACATCCCTGGACTCTTTTAGATAGATGAGTGTCTTGAGCCTTCATCCAGATGTCCAACGATGCTATAGAATTAAAACAAAAATTAAGAATAGTGATCTCTTATCAATTAATTTAAAGTAGTAGTGTATGTTGTTAACTTACATCTCTGGACTCTTTTAGATAGATGAGTGTCTTGAGCCTTGATCCTGATGTCCAACGATGCTATAGAATTAAAACAGAAATTAAATAAATGATGTATTTATCGATTAATTTAAAGTAGTAGTGTATGCGGTTAACTTACATCCCTGGACTCTTTTAGATAGATGAGTGTCTTGAGCCTTGATCCTGATGTCCAGCGATGCTATAGAATTAAAGCAGAAATTAAGAATAATAATGTATTTTCAATTAATTCAAGTAGTAGTTTATGCTGTTAACTTACATCCCTGGACTCTTTTAGATAGATGAGTGTCTTGAGCCTTCATCCAGATGTCCAACGATGCTATAGAATTAAAACAAAAATTAAGAATAGTGATCTCTTATCAATTAATTTAAAGTAGTAGTGTATGTTGTTAACTTACATCCCTGGACTCTTTTAGATAGATGAGTGTCTTGAGCCTTGATCCTGATGTCCAACGATGCTATAAAATTAAAACAGAAATTAAGAATAATGATGCATTATCAATTAATTTAAAGTAGTAGTCTATGCTGTTAACTTACATCTCTGGACTCTTTTAGATAGATGAGTGTCTTGAGCCTTCATCCAGATGTCCAACGATGCTATAAAATTAAAACAGAAATGAAGAATAATGATGTCTTATCAATTAATTTAAAGTAGTAGTGTATGCTGTTAACTTACATCCTTGGACTCTTTTAGATAGATGAGTGTCTTGAGCCTTCATCCAGATGTCCAACGATGCTATAAAATTAAAACAGAAATGAAGAATAATGATGTCTTATCAATTAATTTAAAGTAGTAGTGTATGCTGTTAACTTACATCCCTGGACTCTTTTAGATAGATGAGTGTCTTGAGCCTTGATCCTGATGTCCAACGATGCTATAAAATTAAAACAGAAATTAAGAATAATGATGCATTATCAATTAATTTAAAGTAGTAGTCTATGCTGTTAACTTACATCTCTGGACTCTTTTAGATAGATGAGTGTCTTGAGCCTTGAACCTGATGTCCAACGATGCTATAAAATTAAAACAGAAATTAAGAATAATGATGTCTTATCAATTAATTTAAAGTAGTAGTGCATGCTGTTAACTTACATCCCTGGACTCTTTTAGATAGATGAGTGTTTTGAGCCTTCATCCTGATGTCCAACGATGCTATAAAAAAAACAGAAATAAAGACTAATAATGTATTATACACTGATGTTACAATATTGTATTGACGACATTACATTTGGCAGTATTACATTTGGCAGTATTACATTTGGCAGTATTACATTTGGCAGTATTATATTTTGTAGTATTAATTTATGTTGTCAAAGTAACAGTTAGCATTTATATATTATTGATATACTTACCAATTGAGTGCTTCATCTGCTTGTATCCGAGTGTGTGTATGAGTGACATAAAAGATAATGTAATACTGTTTAGTCGTACATTATGATATTAAATATATTTACCATTACACTGATATCCAAGCGGTATATCTGGAAGAACAAGAATCATTATCTGTGATTGTAATTGAGTCCATCACTATGTAATAGATTATGTTACCATGTCATATGATAATCTACAAGACAAATGCTTTGTCAAAACTGGACATTATCTAGTATATTATATAAAGCTGAATATAACAAGAAAGAGAACACAACAAAATTATGTGAGAAAATGTTTACTTTCTTAATTATCTGCCTATGTTGACAGTGATACATAAAAGATATAAAATGTATATGTGTAATATTTAATACCTGTAGATATAGTAATGTCAGATATCATTGAATAGAATGAAGTATTTAGGAGTAGTGTGATAAATAGACACAAATAAATCAAAGAGCAAAATTAAAGTTGACTGTTCCATTATCTGTAGTCTACAGAAGATTACAGCCTGTAATATTGATAAAACATTGCACAACATTTTACAGACCAGACTCTTACAAACATTCCACAGACTAGTTACAGTATACAAACTCCAGTCTGTTCCTACTGACATAGAAGGTGTGTAGTTTTGGCTAACTAATTGTACAAAGTTAGTAGAGATCTGTGATACATAGAGAGAAAACACAACAGTAATTATAACACAGTCTTATATATTTATATATTCTACAAACATACGTTAAGTTATTCATAAAACACTATTGGTTTTAGATAAGACATAGGCAGTAACAAAAATACACTACTAAATGTAGGCAATTACAAGATGGGATGAGGTTGTTGCAAAACATAACACTAAGACTCTATAAAAGGGAGGGTATACTTGTTCTATATGCAGCGGACTGACTCTAAGCTAATAATTTATAACAAAATATGAGGTAGGCAGTCTAGTACATTTTGCATAGAGCATGCTATTAGGTTATAAAGTACTTTTCAACAATTCACCCTTGCCCACTGAGTGAGCTGTAAAGGCAAGTTCTGTACCATACATGCACCAGACCTATACTATATGCTATTAACAAGAATGCTAAGTTGTAATGTGTACTTCAAGGCACATTCCATATAGTATATGTATGCACACCAACTCAAGTAAAATTAAAAGCTCTATAAAAGCTAAGAATAAGGCTTGGGTCTTAATGAATGCATGTACATATATTTGTGATTACAGTTACTCTGACCAAATTTGTGACTGTCCTTTTTGTAGGCAGTACAGGTTTTGCTGGGATCTTTGTAGTGCAAAATATCAGAA
Organism: Xestospongia muta; assembly: GCA_963693285.1. Taxonomy (NCBI): domain Eukaryota; kingdom Metazoa; phylum Porifera; class Demospongiae; order Haplosclerida; family Petrosiidae; genus Xestospongia; species Xestospongia muta. Next base: position 3,366,326 of record OY848929.1, on the reverse strand, counting down.
ATATTTTCACTGCAGGGATCATCCATCATCTTGTTGGAGAAACAGAATACCAACATCAGTAAAGACATTATTCCACACATGTTTTATCAAAAAGCTATATCATAAGTAAATTTGAAATAACATCCACTATCATTAAATGTTAGATATAACTTACATGACGTCGATGATACTAAAGGAGTCCAGGGAGATATAGATAGTCTGTGATACAGAGCAGCAACTATAGAAAGGAAAGAAAAAATATTATTATAATATAGTAGTTCAAAGGTTTGAAGGCTAATTTGGACAAAGTGAACACAGTGGATGTAGCAACATAATAGGTAAGGACACAGGTAACTTGTAGGGATAAAATGATATCTAGAGTAAGGGACAGAGGATAGAACGGTTCTTCAGATACAGTGAACTTAAAAACATAACAGATAATAATAAACAATTATATAATGACGGCTACATTAGGGTATAGTCGATATAACAGGACATGTACTTGTATAATTATTCTTGTCATAATACAAGATATGAACTACTAATGATACGCAGTACTAAATGTAGGCAACTACAAGATGGGATGAACTTGTTGAAAAACTTAACTCTAAGACTCCTAGAGAAGGAGGATATGTTTGTACTATAATCAGCAGACTGGTGGCTCTAAGCTAATGATTTATAAATTAACAAAATATTGGCTAGGTACTCTAGTACATTTTATATAGTGAATGCTATTATGTTATACAGTAGTTTTCAACCACTCTAAATGCCAGTTCTATACTGTATGCACCAGACCTACACTATATGCTATTAACAAGAATGCTAAGTCATAAACATATTATGTTTGTACTTCAAGTCTCATTCCATATAGTATCTATGTATGCACGAACTTATTAAAAGCTAAGAAAAAGGCTTGGCAGTTAATGCATCCATGTACATATATTTGTGATTACAGTTACTCTGACCAAATTTGTGTCCGTATTTTTGTAGGCAGTACAGCTTTGTTTCTGCTGGCGTCTTTTGGTACAAAATGTCCTATCAGATCTTCAGTAATAGATACTATATATATTATAGGGTGAACAAATTAATAATAATTAATCTACAACATCTGATCTTACAAACTGTTATCAGAAAATAGTCACTTTCCAGATTATCATCTTTTGCAGAAACGGAATACCAACATCAGTATAGAAATAGTTAAAAAGATGTTACTGCACAACACAGGAACGTAGATATGAAAGATTTCGTTCGGTAATTAAGTTTCATGATGGGCGTTAACTTTTTAAAAATAAAATTTTGTTAATTAATCGAATGACCTGCTATATACGAAGTCTTTGGCAACGTCTGTTAGTGAAATACAATCAAGTTTTTCTTTGTGGACAATGTACCATAATGTGGTTTAGTCGTACCTGTGTCAAAATATTATTCGTAAATATGACTTCACACTCCTGAGAGAACTAAAGATCTCTCTTACATCTACAATATATGAACTTACAAACTGTTATCAGAAATATTGTCACAGCCTGGATCATCATCGTTGTTGCAGAAACAAAATAGCAACATCACTATAGAAATAGTTTACAAGATATTATTGCACAACAATTATCAGAGAACTATTATCATAATAAGTTTGTAATAACATCAGAGAACCATATCATAAGTAAATTTGTAATAACATCCATTATCATTAAATGTTAGATATAACTTACAAGATGTCGATGATACCAAAAGAGTCCAGGGAGGTAGATAGTCTGTTATATAGAGCAGCAACTACAAAAAATAAAGAAAGTGCATTATTTTTATATGGTAGTCCCTACTCACCATCGAAAGAACATATACAATATACTAATAATATAAGAGAACACAACAAAATTATGTGAGAAAATGTTTACTTTCTTAATTATCTGCCTATGTTGACAGTGATACATAAAAGATATAAAATGTATATGTGTAATATTTAATACCTGTAGATATAGTAATGTCAGATATCATTGAATAGAATGAAGTGTTTATGAGTAATGTGATAAATACACACAAATAAATCAAAGAGTAAGACTAAAGTTGACTGACCTATTATCTGTAGTCTACAGAAGATTACAGCCTGTAATATTGATAAAACATTGCACAACATTTTACAGACCTGACTCTTACAAATATTCCACAGACCAGTGACAGTAGTCTGTTCCTACTGACATAGAAGGTGTGAAGTTTTGGCTAACTAATTGTACAAAGTTAGTAGAGATCTGTGATACATAGAGAGAAAACACAACAGTAATTATAACACAGTCTTACATATTCTACAAAAATACGTTAGTTGTTCATAAAACACTATTGGTTTTAGATAAGACATAGGCAGTAAGGGAATATACTACTTCATAGATGTGTCACATACATATAAAAGGCTGGAGGGAAAATAATTTACTACTAATGATACAAAACTACACTACTAAATGTAGGCAATTACAAGATGGGACGAGGTTGTTGCAAAACATAACACTAAGACTCCTAAAAAGGGAGGGTATACTTGTTCTATATGCAGCAGACTGACTCTAAGCTAATAATTTATAACAAAATATCAGGAAGGCAGTCTAGTACATTTTACATAGAGCATGCTATTAGGTTATAGAGTCCTTATCAACAATTCACCCTTGCCCACTGAGTGAGCTGTAAAGGCAAGTTCTGTACCATACATGCACCAGACCTATACTATATGCTATTAACAAGAATGCTAAGTTGTAATGTGTACTTCAAGGCACATTCCATATAGTATATGTATGCACACCAACTCAAGTAAAATTAAAAGCTCTATAAAAGCTAAGAATAAGGCTTGGGTCTTAATGCATGCATGTACATATATTTGTGATTACAGTTACTCTGACCAAATTTGTGATTGTCCTTTTTGTAGGCAGTACAGGTTTTGCTGGGATCTTTGTAGTGCAAAATATCAGAAATATTTTCACTGCCGGGATCATCCATCATCTTGTTGGAGAAACAGAATACCAACATCACTGAAGACATTATTCCACACAAGTTTTATCAAAAAGCTATATCATAAGTAAATTTGAAATAACATCCACTATCATTAAATGTTAGATGTAACTTACATGACGTCGATGATACTAAAGGAGTCCAGGGAGATATAGATAGTCTGTGATACAGAGCAGCAACTATAGAAAAGAAAGAAAATATATTATTATAATATAGTAGTTCAAAGGTTTGAAGGCTAATTTGGACAAAGTGAACACAGTGGATGTAGCAACATAATAGGTAAGGACACAGGTAACTTGTAGGGATAAAATGATATCTAGAGTAAAGGACAGAGGATAGAACAGTTCTTCAGATACAGTGAACTTAAAAACATAACAGATAAATATAAACAAATAAAGAATGACAGCTACATCAGGGTATAGTCGATATAACAGTACATGTACTTGTATAATTATTCTTGTCATAATACAAGATATGAACTACTAATGATACACAGTACTAAATGTAGGCAATTACAAGATGGGATGAACTTGTTGAAAAACTAACTATAAGATTCCTAGAGAAGGAGGATATGCTTGTACTATAATCAGCAGACTGGTGGCTCTAAGCTAATGATTTATAAATTAACAAAATATTGGCTAGGTACTCTAGTACTTTTTATATAGTAAATGCTATTATGTTATAGAGTAGTTTTCAACAGTTAACCACTCTAAAGGCAAATTCTATACTGTATATGCACCAGACCTACTATTAACAAGAATGCTAAGTCATAAACATATTATGTTTGTACTTCAAGTCTCATTCCATATAGTATCTATGTATGCACAAACTTAAGTAAAATTAAAAGCTAAGAAAAAGGCTTGGCAGTTAATGCATCCATCTACATATTTGTGATTACAGTTACTCTGACCAAATTTGTGACCATCATTTTCGTAGGCAGTACAGCTTTGTTTCTGCTGGCATCTTTGTGGTACAAAATGTCCTATCAGATCTTCAGTAATAGATACTATATATATAATTATAGAAGGAACAAATTAATAATAATTAATCTACAACATCTGATCTTACAAACTGTTATCAGAAAATAGTCACTTTCCAGATTATCATCTTTTGCAGAAACGGAATACCAACATCACTATAGAAATAGTTAAAAAGATGTTACTGCACAACACAGGAACGTAGACATGAAAGATTTCGTTCGGTAATTAAGTTTCATGATGGGCGTTAACTTTTTAAAAATAAAATTTTGTTAATTAATCGAATGACCTGCTATATACGAAGTCTTTGGCAACGTCTGTTAGTGAAACACAATCAAGTTTTTCTTTGAGGACAAAGTACCATGATGTGGTTTAGTCGTACCTGTGTCAAAATATTATTCGTAAATATGACTTCACACTCCTGAGAGAACTAAAGATCTCTCTTACATCTACAATATATGAACTTACAAACTGTTATCAGAAATATTGTCACAGTCTGGATCATCATTTTTGTTGCAGTAACAAAATAGCAACATCACTATAGAAATAGTTTACAAGATATTATTGCACAACAATTATCAGAGAACTATTATCATAATAAGTTTGTAATAACATCAATTTGTAATAACATCCATTATCATTAAATGTTAGATATAACTTACAAGATGTCGATGATACCAAAAGAGTCCAGGGAGGTAGATAGTCTGTTATATAGAGCAGCAACTACAGAAAATAAAGAAAATGTATTATTCTTATACGGTAGTCCTTACTCACCATCGAAAGAACATATACTCAAATATACTAATATATGTTATCAGGTATAACTTACCAGTACTATATATATAATATATATATATATATATATATATATGCACACACACACACACACACATACATATATATCACACACACACGCGCGCGCACACACTCTCTCTCTCTCTCTCTCTCTCTCTCTTTATATATATGCATATATGTGTAAAATAATGACATTAATTTCGGTGACATTTTATATACAACTCACAGCTGTATAGTGGTGGTATGTATATATGTAGTTAACAGATCACCAATAATATTATAATATAGTAATTATAAAGAGAAGAGAAGTGATCATTAGCTGGATGTACAACATGTCAATCTTACAACAAAAATGAGAGGATAATAGGTTATATATATGCATATATTCAGTAATGCACTATATAAAAAAGGTTCACAAGAAGAGCTTTTATGATACAAATACAAATTAGAGCCTAGGAGAAGAAAATAAATAGGTTGGTACTAAATAAAGATACTTGACTGATTTTATTCTCACTTGCTGTATTCTACCAAATATACTGGTTACCAAATTCCATATATTACACAGAAAAGTACTAATCGGGTATTGTGTTTATAAATGATTTGATGACAGGCTTAGTTTTCAAGTCTGTCAATCCAAGGGCTAAAAGTGAATCAAAACTCACTGAGTACAAACGCTAAGTGGGACAAGCTAAATATACTGACACACATGGATACTGTTACTCTGACCGTATTTGTTACTCCTGTCTTCCAGTTTTGTAGTAGCCAGGAAGAGCTTTGCCTCAGTATTTGCTGCCCTATCAGAATGACTTGACTGCATAGACTTCAGTTCCTTCTTTTGGTCTTGCTAAACAGTTAAAATCCTAATGGACCAGTTGCTAAAATGAATCAATAGCATTATTTTCTACTACAAAATTGGCACCACTAGAATGGCTAGTCGAACTGAGCATGCCCAGTTGATCATCAAGATCGTGCCATGATAGTAACAACAATATAACTCCCTATATGTAATCTAGTACACAATGAAGATTGTCTGTCTGAATGTAAGTTTATTAAGCACACATATATGAAGCCCTGCCATTGTACAGAAGCATGCCATCATCTTGTTACAATGGGTGGAGTTATTGAGTCTATATTGACTAGCATTTGGACCAACTGAGCCACATATCCCAGGAAACCATATTGTTTAAGTATCCTTCCAAACGGACAAAAGTTTAAACATTTATGCATGATTTACAATGGTCAGAAAAGTCCTCTTCTTGTCAACTTTTTTGGTGTAGTGCATTACAGCCTAGTCACTAATTTATTGTTTGTACATGTACATGTACATAATATAAACATTACACATATTAGTGATATATCATAATTATATGTTATTGTATCATTACAATAGAAAGTCACTGGTGATACTGCTGTGACTTCTTTGACACTAGAAGCTTCCATAGATCCCAAACCTGTTGTAGGTGATCCTCGTGTTCAATGTACATTTTTTGTACTGGTTAATGAGGGTCAAATACCATGTGGTCCTTTAAAGACTATTGCTTTTTTGAAGAGCCTCTGTGGTATCTATTCTCTTATTAATAGTGATCTTTACCACTTTATTTGTAATTATTGTGTATAGTATAATATGAATATTTAATAAGTTGTGCTAATAATAATCTATGAATTATATTATATTATATTATGTCCTATCTCTAGTCTGTACTTAAAGATCAATTGAAGGATTAGGCTAACTCAGCTATTGGACAAGTTGTATTACTTTTAACAAAGATCAATGAAGAAGCTAGTAATGCAGATCCTGGAATGTATTCCCATAGTAATAGCTGATATGATGCATACAAGTAACATCTTTCTCTCTCTCTCTCTCTCTCTCTCTCACACACACATGCACACACATATACAGTCTGGCTATGTTTAGCTTCTCTGTGTGTCATTGATGAAGAAGATATTGTTGCTATCTTCTCAGGATAATGGCTACGAGAATATAGCAAAACTCAGTTGAGGAATGCATGAGGAAGAGAATTATTTATGACAATGTTATTCTTGTCCTTTTAGCCTCTATGTGACAATCATGATGATGGTGAAACTAAAGCTCCTATATCATGTAATCATTGTGGTAACTTGTGTGGAGAATGCGATCATGTACTGCATTATCACAAACGTACTGATAACTAATGTGAGTGACAATGACCTCCACTTCTATTCAGATGTTCAAAGAATAATCTGTTAAATTTGATCTTCATGAAGGTATGGTCATATCAAACCCTACTTGGCTATATCATTCTTAGGTGAATCTTGTACTTTGAATGGATTGGTCAAATTCAATTACACTGTAGGAGGTAAGTAAATAGAATTTAAATATTCACTGACAATTGCCATGGCAAAATATATGCACATCCTAAGGAGCCCACTTTATTATAGCAACTAATTGATATTAATTGATTGATAATTACCATAGCAACAGTATCCATGACAACACTGACTATCTATATTACAGGTGGAGGTAAACGTGCCTATAGGTTCTGTAGTACTATCAGTAATACTGGTCTTTTATCTATTAGTAATGTTTGTGGTGATCTTGAGTGTCAAGTGAGAGCTACGTCTGTCTGTGATAGGCTGCTGTCTCTTATAGAGTTATAAAGGGATGGATTTCTATTTTAAACAAAGTAATAGATTTATAGACGATTGTACAGAGAGAAAGGAAAGGTATAGATAAGTAGTTAGTATTTCTATGTACTATTATCTAGCAATATATTGAACAGTTATATCTCTCTGATTGACCTGACAAAAATGTCCTGAAAGAAGTTGATAAGGAAAGAAGTACAACACTATTGTTTGCATTAAAATACCTCATTTTTTTGATATTATTAATGTGATGTATATGTATATATATATATATATATATATATATATATATATATCTACTGTGAATATTCTTTTAGCTTCCCTTTATTGTGTAAGTTGGCTACTAGTCATAAGGGTTGGAAGATTCTCATAGTACCTAATAATGACGAACAGTATAAAGTTGTATGCAAGCTAGACAAGTTGAAAAACCTTATGATCCTATTATTTATCTATCCATCTATCCATTCAGGTACTAACTTGGTAGTCTCATGGTGTCTACCACTCAATTAAAAAAAAGGAGAAGATGAAAAGACAGACTCTAACTTTGAACAAACAGAAGAACCCTCTTCGATGGCTAATATACTCTTCAACAGTCATGTCTGCAGTCTACTAAAAGCAGTCTGTCACCATATCACTGACTCATGTATTATTTTTCCATATATTAAACCAAGAGACATTGCTACAATGACTAATGTGACACCTCTTGGTTAGAGTGCTGCATATAGCTGAGGGAGTTAATTCAGCTGCTACTATCAATCAACTTGGCTTCCTAGACTGTTTTTGGTAAAGTGGAGTCTGTACAAGTAAAAGTGAAAGTGCAGGGCTCATACATATTACAGGAGAATGTGTCCATTGACATGTTGGAGCCACCACTTTTACATGTATATATGCAATAGTGCCATCAGTTGACTTTCCCAACAGTACTTCGATGAATAAAGGTCCACCATACTTAGTCACTAATTTATTGTTTGTACATGTACGTAATATAAACGTTACACATATTAGTGATATATTATAATAATTATATGTTATTGTATCATAACAATAGAAAGTCACTGGTGATACTGCTGTGGCTTCATTGAGACTAGAAACTCCCACAGATCCCAAACCTGTTGTAGGTGATCCTCGTGTTCAATGTACATTGTTTGTACTGGTTAATGAGGGCCAAATACCACGTGGTCCTTTAAAACTATTGCTTTTTTGAAGAGCCTCTGTGCCATCTATCACTTATTCATAGTGATCTTTACCACTTTATTTCTAATTGTATATAGTATAATATGAATATTTAATAAGTTGTGTTAATGATCTATTGATGTTAATTGATTGATAATTAACCTCGCTGTGCGTGGGCGCAAAGCGAGGGTACTCTAGTCTGTTTGTGTGTGTGTGTGTGTGTGTGTGTGTCTGCACTGCCTGTTACCTTTGAACTACTATAACTTGGGAACCGAAGCGTTAGCAGCTACCAACGTTTAGCAACGAATAGAAAAGCATGTGGACTTTACAACAGTAGTGTCAAGAACATCGTCAAGAAAAACAGAAGCTTAAAACTCGCAAAAGAATTTTCAGGCTACAGAGGTCAAGTGCCGTTTCTCGAAAAGTTAAAAACTTAACGTGGAGATTTTTTACTATGTTGTAAACAGTCTCAGAGGAATACGGATCAGCAAGATAGAAGGCTGTTGGTCGAAGTAATCGTTAGAAAAGTTCTGAAAAATGTTTTTTGGACTTGGAGCGAAGTAACGCATTCAGGAAACGTCTCCAAGCACTGAAAAGACTGCTACTAATAGATAATATATCGATTTATATTTGTACTACGGGACGTTTCCAAAGAACGTTTCATCTTCAAGTTACAATAAATTTTGTATATGAAATTTTGATACATTTTAAAGGGTCATGTAAAGACTCAGAGAAAGTTTTCATCACGAAATTAGCACTTAATCTTGCTTGGCAATTGAATGATACTATCACTTACTCAGTTACTGCTTCACGGACATGGCAAAGCTAGAAATCAAGCAACAATTAATGAGCATATACAGAATGACAAAGCTTACCATTTTATAACCACACCTTCTGGAATGTTAATGAGCATATACAGAATGACAAAGCTTACCATTTTATAACCACACCTTCTGGAATGTTAATAAATTTTCTTGCAATAACAACATCATAAGCTGGGCCTAAGCTGGCATAGGATTTATAAATAACTTAGAAACTGCAGCGAGGTTCGGCACTTTAGTGCCTTTCATTATCACAGCAACAGTATCCATGACAACACTGACTATCTATATTACAGGTGGAGGTAAAGGTGCCTATAGGTTCTGTAGTACTACCAATAATACTGGTCTGTAATCTATTGGTAATGTTATGGTGATCTTGAGTGTCAAGTGAGAGCTACGTCTGTCTGTGATAAGCTGCTGTTTCTTGGTCAACTATGTTGTAGCCTAAAAGAAGCGATGGAGTGTGTATATAGCATGTCTTCATGGGCATGGCAATCAAGATGAATCCACACACTATCGATTAAAACAAGATGCTGACGATACGTGTCTGATATTTGATACTGAGAGATTGTCATGTACTCCAGCTATCCAGTTAGAGTGTGATCACATTTTCTCACTATATCAGTGCTTTCATAATGCTCTCAGTAAGAAGTGATAAGGAGTCACTTCAGGTTTATGTTATGCTCCATTTGTGAGGTAAGAGGGTCCATTTAACTGTATGCATTGTTCTGTTAATCTGTCATCTATCCATTGTATCATCTGTGGTAGTTGATTCTGTATTCTATTTTTCACTATAAGGACAAATCCATAGCTTATCCTCATCTCTCAGATGTGGTCACACCCCTGTTTAAGGTTTATGATGATGTGAAGAGGAAGTGTCAGTTACGTTTGAAGCAATCAAAATGTCACTCTATCATTTTCTCTCATCTTGTTCTATCAGAAACTATTTGAGTATGCCATTTGGAAATGTGCTTACTATGTCTGTTACAAACGTAAGAAGGTAAGACAATTCGTCCATGTATATGTCTTTCTCTCCAGTATATTATCAACCATCTATCTATTCATTCATTCTTACAACCTATTTTTATCCATCCATTAGACATGTTACTGTGGAAAACATACTGTGCTGATGCTAGTGATGATTTTGATTCTTCTGAACTAATTTGTCCAACTTGTTTTAATACTGGAGGTCAGTCCAGGTAAATATGTTATGTAGAAACCATTTCATTACTGTAAGAATAGAAGTGAGGCTTCTTTAATGTTATGTGGTACAAATGTTGTTAATGTTTTTCTGTGGCCATGTATTTCTGTTTTGGTACAGATCCACTTTTGGGTACTTATACAGAGCACAGACTACTTGTAAGTTTGCTACTTTCAGGGAAGTCACACTTGCCTGTATTGAGCAGCAACTTCACATGCATGGAAACATTTTTTATCACTGAAGTCATTAGAGATTTGTACCTTGTTTTGTAGATCGAATAAACCTAATGGCAAACATTTATCTTCAAGTCATGCATAGACAGTCATTGAGTTTATATCTTGATGTATGTAATTTTTTCGATAAATTAAATGCTCCTTTCTAGCTCTTTGGAAGAGTAGCTGAGAGCATACTAATGATAAGCATTGTGACAAGTACTGGGGTACAGTTTATAACTTTCTCAGGTCATTATTGAACAGGTTGTAATGTTGACTACATTATCTGGTGGTACTTAATACAATATTGTAGGTGTTGTTAGCCAATCTTAGGCCGCTACTTTAAATTTATGTTTCTGTTTTGACACAATGACTTGACTAATGCATGATTAGAAGGGAAATGTGAGACAAATAGCATCAGTATATCAAACTTTTAAGAGAGTTTTTCTTGTCAATTTTTCTGTCTATACATTATTGACCAACAAGTCTGTTTGTCTGTTCATTCTTCTAGGAATTGTCTTTTCTTATTTCAATTCCTTTATCTCAATTATTAACTCTGTCAACAATGTGACATAGCTTGATCAAGGATAAAAGGGTGTCTGTTGTCTCAGACTGTTGCTGACACCTGGGAAATAAAATGAATCATTGCACATAATCAACTACTGTGTATGGAAATGTGACTGAAACATTGTTGTGTGTAAGAATCAGATACGTACTATGTATTGTACTAGACTGAAAGTGAAAGTCATCCATCATGTAGCCTTCCTACATATCTGTGATAGTATACCCCAATAGACCTGAGTCTGATATGCCTACTTCATTTTTAAGAGTCACAATACCTAGTGAAAAGGATTTATAATTTTTTTTCAGTCTTGGGCTAAGTACTGACGTTGACTAGCTTATAGCATACTATGGTAAGCATCCTAAGTAACTGTGTTAAGTACTGACATACAGTTTATTAATTTTCCTTGGTCTTGTTATTTTTGTGCCAGCTTCATCTGCTCTTGTTGACCACCTTTTATTATCTTTTAAAGGTGTAGGCTTAGAGATGAATGATTTTATATATAAAATTATCTTCATTATATGCAACTAACACAATCTTAAATTGCATTAAAAATGATTTCTATTGTTTAGTTTTATACTTGAACTGACTAGTACTTCGGTGGATTTAAAAATTATTTGTTGTATAATTATCATCACCATTCGAAGCATAGGCTAACACATATTACTACACGAACACCAAAGTTACATTGGTAGGACATGTTAAGACAGAGGAGTATATATATGTAAAGCTGATTTTAATGTGACTGGTATTAATGGAAGTAACGATTCAGCAACTGCTACTTATGATGCTCAGTTTACTATGAACTGATTGTTCATTGTGAGTTAAACAAGTTCCACTATTATATTAAGTAATTGTTTTTATTTTGTAGTTCCTCCTGTGATACTAAGCATTTCTCAAATTCATCATAGAGTACTCTATGCTGGTACATCTTTCTTTCTCAGATGTGTGATTACATTGAATGATCTTGTGACAATACCTGTTATTGTGAGAAGCCAGTGGACAAGAAATGGCACATCTGTTCCTAGTGGTCTTTCAAATGACGTTACTATTATAGATAGTCTTACAAAAATTAGCTCTCTTCAGTATAAAGTTACACTGCACTTCAATCCATTAGATAATAGAGATGATAGTGGACAGTATTCCTGTTATTTTTTAATATACTATCTAATATCACTGACTATATGTATGTAAAGAACACTTCAGCTAATTCTAGCACTACTATTACTGTACAAGGTACATTGTATTTAATTCCATTTACACTGTATAATATTTTTGTTGGAGTCAAAAAGTGGACTTAGTCATATGATTAATATTTCCATATCTTTTAGCAATCCCATCTCCAATAATGAACATTATGACAACTGGTATATCCAGACCTGGTGAAGAATATAACATTACTTGTACTGTTGAAGTTATTGATAGACTTATAGTGACACCAACTATTGTATGGATCAAAGATAGTCTTAATACATCGTTAGTATCTGATGACCTAAATACTGTCGGTGTACCATCAGTACTTAGTAATATCTCAGATACTATGTACTCTCTGTCACTGTTCTTTTCTTCACTAAATACCTCTGATGCTGGACAATATACATGTCGAGCAACCATCACAGTGGCTGAGATTAATGTCACAGTAACTAATACCATTTTACTAGACCTGCCATTACAAACAAATACTTAACACTGATAACATAGTATTGTTGCATCACATTAGAACCAGCTAGATAATAATACAGTAATGTTAATAATTTGAGAGTCATTGATGTTAGTGTAACAAACTCTTCCTTTTCTTATAGTTCCCACTCCTTTTCAAGCTGTCAAATGCTAGCCATTACATGTACATCCTTGAACCAGTGATGTTATCACATTACTATTAGCAGAAAGAGACACAGACAGAGAAAGGATGAATGATGGTGATACAAGTACTCAGACTGTGTTTACAAAGAAAGGCATAATTAAAAAGAAATGCATTTCTTTAATAATTACTGACTTATAAACCACAATATAATGCTATGATAATAGACTATACCAATGTATTATTATTTTAGCTTTTTTGTACTAGAGTTGTGTAACATTAGTATTTAATGTGACTATTACAGAGAACATATAATAGCACAGTGATTATAATATGTTGTTATGCTTAAAAATCATGTAGAATAAACTCACTGTATTCATTTCCATTGTAGCAACTGTACAGAATTGAACTTATAAAAACTATATTAACAAATAAAGTAAATAATTAGCTATGACTAGTCAGATAATGAAGCATTAACAATTTGTAAGTCAAATATTAAGCTATATTGTCAATTGATGGTTTATGGGTTGGGCTAGCATTCAATTCACGTTAACATATATGTACACAGCCATTACAATTCATCAACTCACAGAAATTTCAGTCAGTTTGTTCTGTGACAAATCAAGTATCCTTAAATGAGAGAGCTGTCTCTACATAGATTAAAGGCAGTTAGAAATTAATTATATCATAAATCTTAACTTGCCAATTTATATACAGGAGCATTTAATAACGAACAAACACTTAATCCAGACGATTGCCATTGATATGATCCGATATAAACTTTTTCGTAATTCATTTAGATTTTGAATCACTGGTCATTTGAATTGAATTGAAAGTTCACATGATGACAATGTTAATATTAGTAAATAGTTAGTGAAAACAAATCCAAAGTTGATTTCACCTGCAGTACGTTAATGTTTGTACAGGTCGAGGAGTTCAGAGTGGTTAGAGTTTGAATAAATATTGGGTTAAGTGTTAAGTGTTTAGAATATAAATATTATGACATATGGTTCGTGCATTCATTTAATGCATTCATTTAATGCATTAATTAAGGTCATTGATCAAGAGTGAGGGTGGGGGGAGTCAGTGTTGTGGTTGTATAGTGGTTGTATAGTGGTTCTATTTCTAGAGCATGTAAAACTGTGATACAATGTGTACATCTTTGAATCCACCAAGCCTTTCCCTATTGTCTCCCTTCATTTTTGGCATTTCTGGAATGTACATAGAGTAGGATGAAAACAAAATGGAAGAGATAGGTTATCTCGAAAGGTTTTTTGATTACATCCTGCCTTTTGCATATAGAGTTAAATCAAAGTTGTTGTTCATTCTTTTTACCTGGTATGATGGTGTTTGGTTTCATTAGAAACTTATGTTGACATTAAAGTAGCTTGACATAGTAGTGCATTGATTGAGCTTTCATAAGGATGAACAGTACATTGTCCTTGGTATTTTAAGTTTTGTAACTTAAACATGGGATGTTGAGCCTCAACTACCTGATGTGATGGTTCTACATATATTCATGCATAAAGATCAAGTAACATTGTCATATGGGACTATTTGTTTCAATATTCTCTTTTTATCCTGTCCTAAGGATTGATTGTTCTTTATCAAGTACAGAGATACAGATAACCTATATATTGTAGAGATAGGTACTCAAACAAGAGTTAGGACGTTTTCCCACAGTGAGTGATGTTGTGTCAGTGAGTTGAAATTATATACACCCACGCACATTTTCCCTCTGCCTAAAGATGACAAAAATGTAATAAATCATGACAACATTTTGTTGTTCTGGTGGAACATTCCAACTTTCTGGAATTGAGGGGAAGATTGCAGTACCTTGTTTCAAAGTGTTAACAGAGTATCCACTTGTGGACAAGGATGAATATCCAAGGGAAGTAGATGGAAAACGAATGATACATCAGGTTGAGTGGAATTGATATGAGCAAGCTTGAATACATCTTGTTGAGTGAATAGGAAACAATTAACATTTACTTGTGATTTTGAGTCCTTTTACGACTATACAGCCATAACATTCTTCCCATCTAATGCATAAAAAGTGAATTTAGGTAATTATTATGTTATCACTCCATTCCCATAGCATGGATGTTACAGTATACCTAAAAATGTACTAATTATTTGTAATATATACAATGTGATAGTGATTGAGTCCTTATAACCTAAGCAAGAGTTTAGCATTGTATAGCAGAATCTACAGATGAAAACACAATCTTTATTGTTTTATTGCACTGCATCACTCATCATACTATCCATCCAACATCAAATGGTGATATTCGGGCTTCTACCGTATATCGGCTTATTTGTGCGATGATTTTAATCGTGCTATATAAACGTGCGTTTTTAGGGCAATCGCACATTTTAACATCCGCATTAATTTGCACACGCAAATGCCACACCCATTTTCATTGCAACAAAGCACGTGGTGTATTTGGCCAGAACTGAACTATCTCAAGAGAAATGCTCCACAGGATGTTGGAGAGTTTCTTTCAGATCCAACAGATTGATCGTCATCAATCAGTGAACGCTCTATTACGCTCGCAAATGATGAGGTACGTACGTTAACAGAAGCTAGGCCTAAGCGGAGAAAGACGGAGCGGCAGGCTTACTGTGAGAAGACAAGAGCTGAAATAGGCAGGTATGCTAGCACCAACGTGCATTAATTGTCATCAGAGATCTATGTTTTCACTTACATATTCGTTATGTAAAACCGCACAAAAGAATAACCGCATAAAATAATATTTACAATAATCAAATTTACATTCGTATGAATAAAGTTGTATGTGGTATACATCAGTCGAGGTACACAAACATGTATTATCACACAACATTCTAAGCTAATTTTTAAATTCTGAAATGAATAATACTTGAGATACATAACCTCATTTCACCACCAACTAAATGCAGGTTTGTTATTGTTGTATGACATTTTCAATACTTACTCCCCAGAACAGGGCGTTGTCCATCAGAATTCATGACCAGCAATTGGTCAGACACAGAGAGACTCTCACCAGGTGCTAATGTTTTTCAACAAGGTATTCAATACTAAGTATGCTATTAAATTCTTACCACCCACTAGTTAGATAATGACTGTCATCTCCTACATGATTTGACTGATGTAACCATTTAATGGTTTCATCATAAAATTGGTAATTGCAAATCATTAATATATAATCTCTGACCATATCAGAAAAATTACAAAACCATGTATCACCTTTTTTGTATCTCTGAGACGGGGAGCCTAAAATATAAATCATAAATTACTATACATACTAGTCAAATAGCTATTTCATTGTACATTTTGGCTATATACTTACTAAAAGGTTGACTCTGAGCCAGCTAAGTCATCTCTAAGCAGCAACAGTTCTTTGTTTTTGGAGCTGCAGGTCATGTGATATAAGGAAGGTGAAGCTAATGCTTCTTTTAGCACACCCACAATAAAAATAGCTACCAAGAGAGATCACTCTCATATCTCCTTGATTTCTCACATGAAATGTAAATGAGAATAACTGACTATGTGCTCGCAAGTGGTATTTAATTCTTCGACTTCCAGATTCGTAGTATACCAAGCGGGCATGACATAATAATATTCAAATCTCACATTTTTTTAATAAACATTATTCTCGATATATCTTTTCTTAATTTACAGACTAAAACACAGGATTGTCTATAGTAGCAGTATCAGCTTATAATGGAGGTATGCAATGTCTCACATTCTTTTCCCTGATCCTGTGACTTTATTGGGACTACTCAGCAATTATTATTAAGTGGTCATCCTCTTAATATACTTCTAGATGGTATAATTTAAAGAAAGTCAACTTCATAGACTTAATATGTGGTGATCTTTGTCATTGATTACACCACATTCTACAAACATAACTGTAAAATATAGACATCAGAGGCGTGTACATCAATGATACTGTGATTATTTGTGTCAATTATAATTAGTATCTTTGTTATATTGATGTGGTTTATATTTATAATGTTTCAACTAACGTCATGCATTAAATGTTTGAACTATTGTTCGTTGGGAATGATACTTGGGGTATGTGCTCAATAGCTCCTAATGCTAGGCAGTAACTCCCCTCGTTGTAACAAGATGATAACATGCTTCATTACAATAGCAGGACTCCGTAATATGTGTGTTAAATAAACTTACATTCAGACAGGCAACGTTCATTGTGTGTTAGATAATATACAGTGAGTTACATTGTTGTTACTATCATGGCACGATCTTGATGATCAACTGGGCATGCTCAGTTCGACTAACCACTCTAGTGGCGCCAATTTTGTACTAGAAAATAATAAACTTAGACGCCATTACTTCATTTTAGCAACCAGTCTGTCAGATGTTACTTCTGCAGGGCTGTTTAGCAAAACAAAAAGAGGGAACTGGAGTCCATGTAGTCGAGTCGTTCAGACAGTCTTCTATGCAGGAAATACTGAGACAAAGCTGTTCCTGGCTACAACAAAAATGGAAGACAGTAGTAACAAATACGGTCAGAGTAGCAGTATCCATGTGTGTCGGTATTTAGCTTGTCCCACGTAGCTTTTGTATTCAGTGAGCTTTTATTCACTTTTAGCCCTTAATCTTAGTGCATTGGTGGCCTTGAACTAAGCCTGTCATAACATCATTTATAAACACAATACCTGATTTAGTCCTTTTCAGTGTAGTATATGGAATTTAGTAAGCATTATATTTGGTACAATACAGCAAGTATGAATAAAATCAGTCAAGTATCTTTTTTACAAGTCTATTTCTTCTCCTTGGGTCAAATTTTGTATTAGTATCAACTATCTCTATAGTGATGTTGGTATTTCGTGTCTGCAACATATTTTCTGATAACAGTTTGTAAGTTCACATGTTGTAGATGTAAGAGAGATCTTTAGTTCCTTCAGGAGAGTAAGTCATAATTATGAATAATATGATATAGGTATGACTAAACCACATTATGGTACTTTATTTCAGGTCACAAATCTAGACTCTCTCATTTTGGTAGATTCGATTAATTACCATTTTATTTTTAAAAGTTAACGCCTGTAATGAAAATTATTTAAGCAGACCAAATTTTCTTTCATGTCTACCTTCCTGTGTTTTGAAGTAATGTCTTTTTTAACTATGTCTGTAGTGATGTTGGTATTCTGTTTCTGCAACAAAGATGATGATCTGGGCAGTGACAATGTTTTCTGATATGAGTTTGTAAGTTCATATGTTGTAGATGTAATTATTATTAATTTGATATGTTGTAGATGTAATTATTATTAATTTGTTCTCCCTATAATCATATATATATATATATATATATATATATATATAGTATCTATTATTTAAGATCTGATAAGATGGTTTGCACCACAAAGATGCCAGCAGAAACAAAGCTGTACTCCCTACAAAAAGGACAAGTGACAAATTTGCTCAGAGTACTGTACTCACAAGCATATAAACATGCATGCATTAACTGCCAAGCTTTTTTCTTAGCTTTCATATAGTTTTTAATTTAGCTTGAGCCTTGAGTTGGTGCATACATAGGCACTATATGGAACAAGCCTTGAAGTACACACATAGTATATTTATGACTTAGCATTCTTGTTAATAGCATATAGTATAGGTTTGGTGCATGCATGGTATAGAACTTGCCTTTACAGTTCAAGGGTTAACTGTTGAAAACTACTCTATAACCAATAACATCCTCTATATAAAATATACTAGAATGTTTAGCCAATATTGTATTATAAATTATTAGCTTATTAGAGCCAGTCTGCTGCCTATAGTACAAGTACATCCTCCCTGTTTTGCAACAAGTTCATCCATCTTGTAATTGCCTACTTTTAGTAGTGTAGTTATATAGCATTACTAGTCATAACTTGTATTATGACAAGAATTATTATTATATATGTACATGTACTAATTTTTTTACTTTGCGTTTTAATACTGCATCTGGATGACTCTTTTATTCAATGTTCCCTAACCCTTATTATGTTGCAGTGTCAAAGCATCCTCTATATAAAATGTAGCCGATATTTTGTTATTAATTACCTAGCCAATATTTTGTTATAAATAATTATTAGCTTAGAGCTAGTCTGCTGCCTGTAGTACAGGTATATCCTCCCTCTTTAGGAGTCTTAGGGTTACATTTTGCAACAAGTAAATCCCATTATGTAATTGCCTACTTTTAGTGGTGTAGTTATATATCATTAGTAGTCATACCTTTTATTATGACAAGAATTATTATACAAGTACCTGTGCTAATTTATGTGTAATGTAATTCTCATGTTAACTGTATCTGAATGACTCTTGTATTCAATGTCCCCTAATGTAACCCTCATTATATCCCAGCCTCAAATTCACTGTCCCTTAATGTAACCCTCATTATGTCCCAGTGTCATTGTAATCCTGCAAGTATCCTTGTGTCGTACCTATTAATTGATCTTTCTTAAGTCCACTATGTTTGCTGTGTCCAAATGACTCTTCTATCCATTATCCTCAAATGTAACACTTATTCCAGTGTCAAAGTGATCCTGTGTCCATACCTGTTGTTGTTATTGTTGTTAAGTCCACTATGTTCACTTTTCCAAACAAATCTTATATTCACTATGCCCTAATTTAACTGTCATTATATCCTTGTTTCTCCTTGTTTAAGTCCACCTGGTTATCAGTGTCTGAATCACCCTTTTATCTACTGTACCCAAAGGAGCTGTCATTATATCCCTATACTAACCTGTGTCCTTAGATATTATATGCTAAGTCTACTGTGTACACTGTGTCCAAATGATCTTATCATTTGTATACTAAATTAACCTTCATTATATCCTTGATTGTCTTTATCTATTATTTTATAAAGTCCATTGTGTTCACTGTGTCAAAACAACTCTTCTATTGACTACCCCCTAATGAAACTATCATTATACCCCTTAAGTATCCATTTATCTCTTCAATTTTTCAATTGAACCCTATAATTTATCAAGTCTGTCCATGCAAACATCCATTTATCTTTTCAAGTGATCCTTATATGAACATTGCTAGGCATTAATCAGTCTCTACTATTTATCAAATGGAGGAAACCTCAATTACACAGTCTTTGTTCTATGACTTCAACTTTGATATATGGAGGAAACCTCAATTAAACAGTCTTTGTTCTATGACTTCTGCATTGAGGTAGCCATAATATTAATGTAGTTCAATTTATGTAGGTTTACATACCCAGTATTAAGCATTTTAGATTGATTAGTACTGCATCGACAATGCATTTTAGTTTGTAGCCTAATGCTTTCTCTATTCCTTTTGTTTCTTTACAGTACAACTCTGCTGTGAATACTATGAAAATCTGTTTAGTTCTGTCCTCATAAGGAGAGTAAATGGCTGGATAGATCACGACAATATGAATAGATAGTACCTGTACAATGTTTCTTTGATAGCTATGTATCAATCCATTTATTCAATTATTTATCATGTCTGTCCATGCATCCATCCCTTTATCTTTTCAAGTGATCACTATACCGGTATGAAGATTTCTAGGCATTTATCAGTCTCTACTATTTATCAAACGAAGGAAACCTCAATTAAACAGTCTTTGTTCTATGACTTCTGCATTGAGGTAGGCATAATATTAATGTAGTTCAATGTATGTAGGTTTACATACCCAGTATTAATCATTTTAGAATGATTAGTACTGCATCGACAGTGCATTTTAGTTTGTAGCCTAATGCTTTCTCTATTCTTATTGTTCTTTTACAGTTGGTACAACTTGCAATGAATAATGCTCCAAAACTCTTATCTGTTAAATGTTTGTCTTGGTAAGGAGAGTGAATGCCTGGTTAGATTGCTGAGCATGTGGATAGCATAAGTGTATAATGTATCATTTGATAGCTATGTATCAATCCATTTATTCAACTTATTATCATGTCTGTCCATGTATCTATCCATTTATCTTTTAACAGATCTCATTATGAATATTGCTAGGCATTTATCAGTCTTGACTATTTATCAAATAGAGGAAACCTCAATTAAACAGACTCTATTTGTGATCCACAACTGGTCATGTAAATTGTTCTTTGTTCTATGACTTCTGCTTTGAGGTAGCCATAATATTAATGTAGTTCAATGCATGTAGGTACACGTACCCGGTGTTAACTACTTTAGAATGATTAGTACTGCATCGACAATGCATTTTAGTTGGTAGCCTAATGCTTTTTCTATTCCTTTTGTTCCTTTACAGTACAACTCTGCTGTGAATACTATGAAAATCTGTTTAATTCTGTCCTCATAAGGAGAGTGAATGACTGGATAGATCACGAGCATATGAATAGATGGTACCTGTACAATGTATCTTTTGGCAGCTATGTAGCAATCCGTTTATTCAACTATTTATTATGTCTGTCCATACATCCATCTATTTATCTTTTAACTGATCCAATGGAGAAAACATCAATTAAACAGACTTCATTTGTGATCCATAACTGGTCATGTAAATAGTTCTTTGTTTTATGACTACCATTTTGAGATAGCCATAATATTAATGTAGTTCAATGCATGTACCTTTACAACTTACTATTCAATGAAGATGGCTCCAACAAATCTGTTGTGAATACTATAAATATCTGTAAAATGTTTGTCCTGGTAAGGAGAGTGAATGGCTGGATAGATTGCTCAGGATATGAATTTATGGTAGCTTATAATGTATCTCTTAATAGCTATGTATCAATCCACTTATTCAACTATTTATCATGTCTGTCTTTTAACTGATCCCTATAAGAACATTGCTAGTCTTGACTATTTATCGAATGGAGGAAACATCAATTAAACTGACACCATTTGTGATCCACAACTGGTCATGTAAATTGTTCTTTGTTCTACGACTACTGCTTTGAGGTAGCCAAAATATTAATGTAGTTCAATGCATGTACCTTCACGTACTTAGTATTAATCATTTTTGATTGATTTATACTGCATCGACAATGAATTTTAGTTTGTAGCCTAATTCTTTCTCTATTCTTATTGTTCTTTAACAATTGGTACAACTTGCAATGAATAATGCTCCAAAACTCTTCTGTGAATACCATCAATATCTGTTCAATGTTTGTCTTGGTAAGGAGAGTGAATGCCTGGTTAGATTGCTGAGCATGTATCATTTGATAGCTATGTATGTATCAATCGTTACGTCTATGCTATATCTGTATAATGTTACTATAAATAGAGGACCATGTATAAATTATGCATGTGTATTTTATATGGTTTTAAAATCTTTGGCCTTTTTAAATCTGAATGGTTATGTAGTGAATTTATATCAATCATACAAAAGATGATAACTACATGTTTATAATTAGAAATGGAAAGCGTTTATATGTGCTAAATTACCTGAATAATGTCATCAGTTAAGTTGGCCAATAGTACTTAGATGAATGAGGTTCACCATCCCTAGTCACTAATGCATTGTTTGTATATGTACATACATTACACATATTAGTGATATATTATAACTATGTGTTATTTCTATCATAACATTAGTAACTTGCTTGATACTGCTGTGGCTATAGTGACACTCGAAACTCCTAAATATCCCAAATCTGTTGTGGGTGAGGCTCAAGTTAGAAGTCATCAACTTTTGTACCTATAAGGATCCATTGAACAAGAAGTAGCGATAGAGTTGTTAAACTACTCAATGATATGATGAAAGTATACACATGTGTACTTGTACATGTATATGTATGTGTACATTTTATATATATATTGGTTACTAATGAAGGCCAAATAGAACGTGGTCCTTTAAAGACCATTGCTATTTTGAAAAACCTGTGTAGCATCTATTCTCTTATTCATAGTGGTCTTTACCTCTTTATTTGTAATTGTATAGTGTTTAATATGAATATTTAATAAGTACTGTCTAATCATCTATGAATTATATCATATTATATTATGTCGTATCACTTTATAGGTTAATTAATGCTAAGTCAGCTATTAGACAAGCTGTATTACGTTTAACAAAGATGTTATCTTACATTTACGCCTTCAATAAATACCACTTAGTCATGAGGACATACAATAAACTCTATCTGTTTATTGACAACTGGAACACCTGTTGTCTTTAGTTCAAGATCTGATGCAGTAGGATCAACAGAGGTTGGAATGGATGAATGAATAGATGAATGAATCAATGAGTACATAGATAGATGGATAAACAAATAAGATAAATAAATGACAGATGAATGAATGAATGGCTAAATTGAAATGACTGACATGCAAATAGTTGCAACAAAAACTCACAGTCAAGCAAATAAATGTATCAAAACTGCTAAATTAAGCTGATCTAAAGAGTTTAGTAACTTTATCTGTCTTAAATCTTTGGATGACTTAGTTTAAATAGGTTAAAACTCTTAATAGATTGTTTAGAGCTTTTTGATAGTTAAGAAAGTTTAGAAAATAACTATCAAAACTGCTTAATTAAACTGACCTAAAGAGTTAAATATATCAAACCTCTAAATTAGACTGTTTAAAGCTTTTTGATAGTTAAGAAAGTTTAGAAAGTGCTTAATTAAGCTGATCTAAAGAACTATAAGAATAGAGAAAGAATTAGCCTACCAACTATAATGCATTGTCGATGCAGTACTAATCAATCTAAACTGATTAATGCTGTGTATGTAAACCTACATACATTGAGCTACATTAATATTATGGCTACCTCAATGCAGAAGTCAAAGAACAAAGACTGTTTAATTGAGGTTTCCTCCATTTGATAAATAGTAGAGACTGATAAATGCCTAGTAATCTTGATATAGGGATCACTATATAGTCAATGATAAATAGTCAAGACTGACATATGCCTAGCAATATTAATAATGGGATTCGTTAAAAGATAAATGGATGGATGCATGGACAAACATGATAAATAGTTGAATAAGTGGATTGATACATAGCTATCAAGAGATATATTATAAGCTACCATATATTCATAAGCTCAGGCATGTATCCAGCCATTCCCTCTCCTAACCAGGACAAACATTTTACAGATATTGATAGCATTCACAGCAGATTTGTTGGAGCCATCTTCTTTGAAAACTAAGTTGTACCAACTGTAAAAGAACAATAAGAATAGAGCAAGTATTAGGCTACAAACTAAAATGCATTGTCGATGCAGTATAAATCAATCAAAAATGATCAAATAGTCAAGACTGATCAATGCCTAGCAATATTCATAATGAGATCCGTTAAAAGATAAATGGATGGATGCATGGAAAGACATGATAAAATAGTTGAATAAATGGATTGATACATAGCTATCAAATGATACATGCTCAGCAATCTAACCAGGCATTCACTCTCCTTACCAAGACAAACATTGAACAGATATTGATGGTATTCACAGAAGAGTTTTGGAGCATTATTCATTGCAAGTTGTACCAATTGTTAAAGAACAATAAGAATAGAGAAAGAATTAGGCTACAAACTAAAATTCATTGTCGATGCAGTATAAATCAATCAAAAATGATTAATACTAAGTACGTGAAGGTACATGCATTGAACTACATTAATATTTTGGCTACCTCAAAGCAGTAGTCGTAGAACAAAGAACAATTTACATGACCAGTTGTGGATCACAAATGGTGTCATTTAATTGATGTTTCCTCCATTCGATAAATAGTCAAGACTAGCAATGTTCTTATAGGGATCAGTTAAAAGACAGACATGATAAATAGTTGAATAAGTGGATTGATACATAGCTATTAAGAGATACATTATAAGCTACCATAAATTCATATCCTGAGCAATCTATCCAGCCATTCACTCTCCTTACCAGGACAAACATTTTACAGATATTTATAGTATTCACAACAGATTTGTTGGAGCCATCTTCATTGAATAGTAAGTTGTACCAACTGTAAAAGAACAATAAGAATAGAGAAAGAATTAGGTTACGAACTAAAATGCATTGTCCATGCAGTACTAATCAATCGAAAATGATTAATACTCAGTACGTAAAGGTACATGCATTGAACTACATTAATATTATGGCTATCTCAAAATGGTAGTCATAAAACAAAGAACTATTTACATGACCAGTTATGGATCACAAATGAAGTCTGTTTAATTGATGTTTTCTCCATTGGATCAGTTAAAAGATAAATAGATGGATGTATGGACAGACATAATAAATAGTTGAATAAACGGATTGCTACATAGCTGCCAAAAGATACATTGTACAGGTACCATCTATTCATATGCTCGTGATCTATCCAGTCATTCACTCTCCTTATGAGGACAGAATTAAACAGATTTTCATAGTATTCACAGCAGAGTTGTACTGTAAAGGAACAAAAGGAATAGAAAAAGCATTAGGCTACCAACTAAAATGCATTGTCGATGCAGTACTAATCATTCTAAAGTAGTTAACACCGGGTACGTGTACCTACATGCATTGAACTACATTAATATTATGGCTACCTCAAAGCAGAAGTCATAGAACAAAGAACAATTTACATGACCAGTTGTGGATCACAAATAGAGTCTGTTTAATTGAGGTTTCCTCTATTTGATAAATAGTCAAGACTGATAAATGCCTAGCAATATTCATAATGAGATCTGTTAAAAGATAAATGGATAGATACATGGACAGACATGATAATAAGTTGAATAAATGGATTGATACATAGCTATCAAATGATACATTATACACTTATGCTATCCACATGCTCAGCAATCTAACCAGGCATTCACTCTCCTTACCAAGACAAACATTTAACAGATAAGAGTTTTGGAGCATTATTCATTGCAAGTTGTACCAACTGTAAAAGAACAATAAGAATAGAGAAAGCATTAGGCTACAAACTAAAATGCACTGTCGATGCAGTACTAATCATTCTAAAATGATTAATACTGGGTATGTAAACCTACATACATTGAACTACATTAATATTATGCCTACCTCAATGCAGAAGTCATAGAACAAAGACTGTTTAATTGAGGTTTCCTTCGTTTGATAAATAGTAGAGACTGATAAATGCCTAGAAATCTTCATACCGGTATAGTGATCACTTGAAAAGATAAAGGGATGGATGCATGGACAGACATGATAAATAATTGAATAAATGGATTGATACATAGCTATCAAAGAAACATTGTACAGGTACTATCTATTCATATTGTCGTGATCTATCCAGCCATTTACTCTCCTTATGAGGACAGAACTAAACAGATTTTCATAGTATTCACAGCAGAGTTGTACTGTAAAGAAACAAAAGGAATAGAGAAAGCATTAGGCTACAAACTAAAATGCATTGTCGATGCAGTACTAATCAATCTAAAATGCTTAATACTGGGTATGTAAACCTACATAAATTGAACTACATTAATATTATGGCTACCTCAATGCAGAAGTCATAGAACAAAGACTGTTTAATTGAGGTTTCCTCCATATATCAAAGTTGAAGTCATAGAACAAAGACTGTGTAATTGAGGTTTCCTCCATTTGATAAATAGTAGAGACTGATTAATGCCTAGCAATGTTCATATAAGGATCACTTGAAAAGATAAATAGATAAATGGATGTTTGCATGGACAGACTTGATAAATTATAGGGTTCAATTGAAAAATTGAAGAGATAAATGGATACTTAAGGGGTATAATGATAGTTTCATTAGGGGGTAGTCAATAGAAGAGTTGTTTTGACACAGTGAACACAATGGACTTTATAAAATAATAGATAAAGACAATCAAGGATATAATGAAGGTTAATTTAGTATACAAATGATAAGATCATTTGGACACAGTGTACACAGTAGACTTAGCATATAATATCTAAGGACACAGGTTAGTATAGGGATATAATGACAGCTCCTTTGGGTACAGTAGATAAAAGGGTGATTCAGACACTGATAACCAGGTGGACTTAAACAAGGAGAAACAAGGATATAATGACAGTTAAATTAGGGCATAGTGAATATAAGATTTGTTTGGAAAAGTGAACATAGTGGACTTAACAACAATAACAACAACAGGTATGGACACAGGATCACTTTGACACTGGAATAAGTGTTACATTTGAGGATAATGGATAGAAGAGTCATTTGGACACAGCAAACATAGTGGACTTAAGAAAGATCAATTAATAGGTACGACACAAGGATACTTGCAGGATTACAATGACACTGGGACATAATGAGGGTTACATTAAGGGACAGTGAATTTGAGGCTGGGATATAATGAGGGTTACATTAGGGGACATTGAATACAAGAGTCATTCAGATACAGTTAACATGAGAATTACATTACACATAAATTAGCACAGGTACTTGTATAATAATTCTTGTCATAATAAAAGGTATGACTACTAATGATATATAACTACACCACTAAAAGTAGGCAATTACATAATGGGATTTACTTGTTGCAAAATGTAACCCTAAGACTCCTAAAGAGGGAGGATATACCTGTACTACAGGCAGCAGACTAGCTCTAAGCTAATAATTATTTATAACAAAATATTGGCTAGGTAATTAATAACAAAATATCGGCTACATTTTATATAGAGGATGCTTTGACACTGCAACATAATAAGGGTTAGGGAACATTGAATAAAAGAGTCATCCAGATGCAGTATTAAAACGCAAAGTAAAAAAATTAGTACATGTACATATATAATAATAATTCTTGTCATAATACAAGTTATGACTAGTAATGCTATATAACTACACTACTAAAAGTAGGCAATTACAAGATGGATGAACTTGTTGCAAAACAGGGAGGATGTACTTGTACTATAGGCAGCAGACTGGCTCTAATAAGCTAATAATTTATAATACAATATTGGCTAAACATTCTAGTATATTTTATATAGAGGATGTTATTGGTTATAGAGTAGTTTTCAACAGTTAACCCTTGAACTGTAAAGGCAAGTTCTATACCATGCATGCACCAAACCTATACTATATGCTATTAACAAGAATGCTAAGTCATAAATATACTATGTGTGTACTTCAAGGCTTGTTCCATATAGTGCCTATGTATGCACCAACTCAAGGCTCAAGCTAAATTAAAAACTATATGAAAGCTAAGAAAAAAGCTTGGCAGTTAATGCATGCATGTTTATATGCTTGTGAGTACAGTACTCTGAGCAAATTTGTCACTTGTCCTTTTTGTAGGGAGTACAGCTTTGTTTCTGCTGGCATCTTTGTGGTGCAAACCATCTTATCAGATCTTAAATAATAGATACTATATATATATATATATATATATATATATATATGATTATAGGGAGAACAAATTAATAATAATTACATCTACAACATATCAAATTAATAATAATTACATCTACAACATATGAACTTACAAACTCATATCAGAAAACATTGTCACTGCCCAGATCATCATCTTTGTTGCAGAAACAGAATACCAACATCACTACAGACATAGTTAAAAAAGACATTACTTCAAAACACAGGAAGGTAGACATGAAAGAAAATTTGGTCTGCTTAAATAATTTTCATTACAGGCGTTAACTTTTAAAAATAAAATGGTAATTAATCGAATCTACCAAAATGAGAGAGTCTAGATTTGTGACCTGAAATAAAGTACCATAATGTGGTTTAGTCATACCTATATCATATTATTCATAATTATGACTTACTCTCCTGAAGGAACTAAAGATCTCTCTTACATCTACAACATGTGAACTTACAAACTGTTATCAGAAAATATGTTGCAGACACGAAATACCAACATCACTATAGAGATAGTTGATACTAATACAAAATTTGACCCAAGGAGAAGAAATAGACTTGTAAAAAAGATACTTGACTGATTTTATTCATACTTGCTGTATTGTACCAAATATAATGCTTACTAAATTCCATATACTACACTGAAAAGGACTAAATCAGGTATTGTGTTTATAAATGATGTTATGACAGGCTTAGTTCAAGGCCACCAATGCACTAAGATTAAGGGCTAAAAGTGAATAAAAGCTCACTGAATACAAAAGCTACGTGGGACAAGCTAAATACCGACACACATGGATACTGCTACTCTGACCGTATTTGTTACTACTGTCTTCCATTTTTGTTGTAGCCAGGAACAGCTTTGTCTCAGTATTTCCTGCATAGAAGACTGTCTGAACGACTCGACTACATGGACTCCAGTTCCCTCTTTTTGTTTTGCTAAACAGCCCTGCAGAAGTAACATCTGACAGACTGGTTGCTAAAATGAAGTAATGGCGTCTAAGTTTATTATTTTCTAGTACAAAATTGGCGCCACTAGAGTGGTTAGTCGAACTGAGCATGCCCAGTTGATCATCAAGATCGTGCCATGATAGTAACAACAATGTAACTCACTGTATATTATCTAACACACAATGAACGTTGCCTGTCTGAATGTAAGTTTATTTAACACACATATTACGGAGTCCTGCTATTGTAATGAAGCATGTTATCATCTTGTTACAACGAGGGGAGTTACTGCCTAGCATTAGGAGCTATTGAGCACATACCCCAAGTATCATTCCCAACGAACAATAGTTCAAACATTTAATGCATGACGTTAGTTGAAACATTATAAATATAAACCACATCAATATAACAAAGATACTAATTATAATTGACACAAATAATCACAGTATCATTGATGTACACGCCTCTGATGTCTATATTTTACAGTTATGTTTGTAGAATGTGGTGTAATCAATGACAAAGATCACCACATATTAAGTCTATGAAGTTGACTTTCTTTAAATTATACCATCTAGAAGTATATTAAGAGGATGACCACTTAATAATAATTGCTGAGTAGTCCCAATAAAGTCACAGGATCAGGGAAAAGAATGTGAGACATTGCATACCTCCATTATAAGCTGATACTGCTACTATAGACAATCCTGTGTTTTAGTCTGTAAATTAAGAAAAGATATATCGAGAATAATGTTTATTAAAAAAATGTGAGATTTGAATATTATTATGTCATGCCCGCTTGGTATACTACGAATCTGGAAGTCGAAGAATTAAATACCACTTGCGAGCACATAGTCAGTTATTCTCATTTACATTTCATGTGAGAAATCAAGGAGATATGAGAGTGATCTCTCTTGGTAGCTATTTTTATTGTGGGTGTGCTAAAAGAAGCATTAGCTTCACCTTCCTTATATCACATGACCTGCAGCTCCAAAAACAAAGAACTGTTGCTGCTTAGAGATGACTTAGCTGGCTCAGAGTCAACCTTTTAGTAAGTATATAGCCAAAATGTACAATGAAATAGCTATTTGACTAGTATGTATAGTAATTTATGATTTATATTTTAGGCTCCCCGTCTCAGAGATACAAAAAAGGTGATACATGGTTTTGTAATTTTTCTGATATGGTCAGAGATTATATATTAATGATTTGCAATTACCAATTTTATGATGAAACCATTAAATGGTTACATCAGTCAAATCATGTAGGAGATGACAGTCATTATCTAACTAGTGGGTGGTAAGAATTTAATAGCATACTTAGTATTGAATACCTTGTTGAAAAACATTAGCACCTGGTGAGAGTCTCTCTGTGTCTGACCAATTGCTTGTCATGAATTCTGATGGACAACGCCCTGTTCTGGGGAGTAAGTATTGAAAATGTCATACAACAATAACAAACCTGCATTTAGTTGGTGGTGAAATGAGGTTATGTATCTCAAGTATTATTCATTTCAGAATTTAAAAATTAGCTTAGAATGTTGTGTGATAATACATGTTTGTGTACCTCGACTGATGTATACCACATACAACTTTATTCATACGAATGTAAATTTGATTATTGTAAATATTATTTTATGCGGTTATTCTTTTGTGCGGTTTTACATAACGAATATGTAAGTGAAAACATAGATCTCTGATGACAATTAATGCACGTTGGTGCTAGCATACCTGCCTATTTCAGCTCTTGTCTTCTCACAGTAAGCCTGCCGCTCCGTCTTTCTCCGCTTAGGCCTAGCTTCTGTTAACGTACGTACCTCATCATTTGCGAGCGTAATAGAGCGTTCACTGATTGATGACGATCAATCTGTTGGATCTGAAAGAAACTCTCCAACATCCTGTGGAGCATTTCTCTTGAGATAGTTCAGTTCTGGCCAAATACACCACGTGCTTTGTTGCAATGAAAATGGGTGTGGCATTTGCGTGTGCAAATTAATGCGGATGTTAAAATGTGCGATTGCCCTAAAAACGCACGTTTATATAGCACGATTAAAATCATCGCACAAATAAGCCGATATACGGTAGAAGCCCGAATATCACCATTTGATGTTGGATGGATAGTATGATGAGTGATGCAGTGCAATAAAACAATAAAGATTGTGTTTTCATCTGTAGATTCTGCTATACAATGCTAAACTCTTGCTTAGGTTATAAGGACTCAATCACTATCACATTGTATATATTACAAATAATTAGTACATTTTTAGGTATACTGTAACATCCATGCTATGGGAATGGAGTGATAACATAATAATTACCTAAATTCACTTTTTATGCATTAGATGGGAAGAATGTTATGGCTGTATAGTCGTAAAAGGACTCAAAATCACAAGTAAATGTTAATTGTTTCCTATTCACTCAACAAGATGTATTCAAGCTTGCTCATATCAATTCCACTCAACCTGATGTATCATTCGTTTTCCATCTACTTCCCTTGGATATTCATCCTTGTCCACAAGTGGATACTCTGTTAACACTTTGAAACAAGGTACTGCAATCTTCCCCTCAATTCCAGAAAGTTGGAATGTTCCACCAGAACAACAAAATGTTGTCATGATTTATTACATTTTTGTCATCTTTAGGCAGAGGGAAAATGTGCGTGGGTGTATATAATTTCAACTCACTGACACAACATCACTCACTGTGGGAAAACGTCCTAACTCTTGTTTGAGTACCTATCTCTACAATATATAGGTTATCTGTATCTCTGTACTTGATAAAGAACAATCAATCCTTAGGACAGGATAAAAAGAGAATATTGAAACAAATAGTCCCATATGACAATGTTACTTGATCTTTATGCATGAATATATGTAGAACCATCACATCAGGTAGTTGAGGCTCAACATCCCATGTTTAAGTTACAAAACTTAAAATACCAAGGACAATGTACTGTTCATCCTTATGAAAGCTCAATCAATGCACTACTATGTCAAGCTACTTTAATGTCAACATAAGTTTCTAATGAAACCAAACACCATCATACCAGGTAAAAAGAATGAACAACAACTTTGATTTAACTCTATATGCAAAAGGCAGGATGTAATCAAAAAACCTTTCGAGATAACCTATCTCTTCCATTTTGTTTTCATCCTACTCTATGTACATTCCAGAAATGCCAAAAATGAAGGGAGACAATAGGGAAAGGCTTGGTGGATTCAAAGATGTACACATTGTATCACAGTTTTACATGCTCTAGAAATAGAACCACTATACAACCACTATACAACCACAACACTGACTCCCCCCACCCTCACTCTTGATCAATGACCTTAATTAATGCATTAAATGAATGCATTAAATGAATGCACGAACCATATGTCATAATATTTATATTCTAAACACTTAACACTTAACCCAATATTTATTCAAACTCTAACCACTCTGAACTCCTCGACCTGTACAAACATTAACGTACTGCAGGTGAAATCAACTTTGGATTTGTTTTCACTAACTATTTACTAATATTAACATTGTCATCATGTGAACTTTCAATTCAATTCAAATGACCAGTGATTCAAAATCTAAATGAATTACGAAAAAGTTTATATCGGATCATATCAATGGCAATCGTCTGGATTAAGTGTTTGTTCGTTATTAAATGCTCCTGTATATAAATTGGCAAGTTAAGATTTATGATATAATTAATTTCTAACTGCCTTTAATCTATGTAGAGACAGCTCTCTCATTTAAGGATACTTGATTTGTCACAGAACAAACTGACTGAAATTTCTGTGAGTTGATGAATTGTAATGGCTGTGTACATATATGTTAACGTGAATTGAATGCTAGCCCAACCCATAAACCATCAATTGACAATATAGCTTAATATTTGACTTACAAATTGTTAATGCTTCATTATCTGACTAGTCATAGCTAATTATTTACTTTATTTGTTAATATAGTTTTTATAAGTTCAATTCTGTACAGTTGCTACAATGGAAATGAATACAGTGAGTTTATTCTACATGATTTTTAAGCATAACAACATATTATAATCACTGTGCTATTATATGTTCTCTGTAATAGTCACATTAAATACTAATGTTACACAACTCTAGTACAAAAAAGCTAAAATAATAATACATTGGTATAGTCTATTATCATAGCATTATATTGTGGTTTATAAGTCAGTAATTATTAAAGAAATGCATTTCTTTTTAATTATGCCTTTCTTTGTAAACACAGTCTGAGTACTTGTATCACCATCATTCATCCTTTCTCTGTCTGTGTCTCTTTCTGCTAATAGTAATGTGATAACATCACTGGTTCAAGGATGTACATGTAATGGCTAGCATTTGACAGCTTGAAAAGGAGTGGGAACTATAAGAAAAGGAAGAGTTTGTTACACTAACATCAATGACTCTCAAATTATTAACATTACTGTATTATTATCTAGCTGGTTCTAATGTGATGCAACAATACTATGTTATCAGTGTTAAGTATTTGTTTGTAATGGCAGGTCTAGTAAAATGGTATTAGTTACTGTGACATTAATCTCAGCCACTGTGATGGTTGCTCGACATGTATATTGTCCAGCATCAGAGGTATTTAGTGAAGAAAAGAACAGTGACAGAGAGTACATAGTATCTGAGATATTACTAAGTACTGATGGTACACCGACAGTATTTAGGTCATCAGATACTAACGATGTATTAAGACTATCTTTGATCCATACAATAGTTGGTGTCACTATAAGTCTATCAATAACTTCAACAGTACAAGTAATGTTATATTCTTCACCAGGTCTGGATATACCAGTTGTCATAATGTTCATTATTGGAGATGGGATTGCTAAAAGATATGGAAATATTAATCATATGACTAAGTCCACTTTTTGACTCCAACAAAAATATTATACAGTGTAAATGGAATTAAATACAATGTACCTTGTACAGTAATAGTAGTGCTAGAATTAGCTGAAGTGTTCTTTACATACATATAGTCAGTGATATTAGATAGTATATTAAAAAATAACAGGAATACTGTCCACTATCATCTCTATTATCTAATGGATTGAAGTGCAGTGTAACTTTATACTGAAGAGAGCTAATTTTTGTAAGACTATCTATAATAGTAACGTCATTTGAAAGACCACTAGGAACAGATGTGCCATTTCTTGTCCACTGGCTTCTCACAATAACAGGTATTGTCACAAGATCATTCAATGTAATCACACATCTGAGAAAGAAAGATGTACCAGCATAGAGTACTCTATGATGAATTTGAGAAATGCTTAGTATCACAGGAGGAACTACAAAATAAAAACAATTACTTAATATAATAGTGGAACTTGTTTAACTCACAATGAACAATCAGTTCATAGTAAACTGAGCATCATAAGTAGCAGTTGCTGAATCGTTACTTCCATTAATACCAGTCACATTAAAATCAGCTTTACATATATATACTCCTCTGTCTTAACATGTCCTACCAATGTAACTTTGGTGTTCGTGTAGTAATATGTGTTAGCCTATGCTTCGAATGGTGATGATAATTATACAACAAATAATTTTTAAATCCACCGAAGTACTAGTCAGTTCAAGTATAAAACTAAACAATAGAAATCATTTTTAATGCAATTTAAGATTGTGTTAGTTGCATATAATGAAGATAATTTTATATATAAAATCATTCATCTCTAAGCCTACACCTTTAAAAGATAATAAAAGGTGGTCAACAAGAGCAGATGAAGCTGGCACAAAAATAACAAGACCAAGGAAAATTAATAAACTGTATGTCAGTACTTAACACAGTTACTTAGGATGCTTACCATAGTATGCTATAAGCTAGTCAACGTCAGTACTTAGCCCAAGACTGAAAAAAAATTATAAATCCTTTTCACTAGGTATTGTGACTCTTAAAAATGAAGTAGGCATATCAGACTCAGGTCTATTGGGGTATACTATCACAGATATGTAGGAAGGCTACATGATGGATGACTTTCACTTTCAGTCTAGTACAATACATAGTACGTATCTGATTCTTACACACAACAATGTTTCAGTCACATTTCCATACACAGTAGTTGATTATGTGCAATGATTCATTTTATTTCCCAGGTGTCAGCAACAGTCTGAGACAACAGACAGCCTTTTATCCTTGATCAAGCTATGTCACATTGTTGACAGAGTTAATAATTGAGATAAAGGAATTGAAATAAGAAAAGACAATTCCTAGAAGAATGAACAGACAAACAGACTTGTTGGTCAATAATGTATAGACAGAAAAATTGACAAGAAAAACTCTCTTAAAAGTTTGATATACTGATGCTATTTGTCTCACATTTCCCTTCTAATCATGCATTAGTCAAGTCATTGTGTCAAAACAGAAACATAAATTTAAAGTAGCGGCCTAAGATTGGCTAACAACACCTACAATATTGTATTAAGTACCACCAGATAATGTAGTCAACATTACAACCTGTTCAATAATGACCTGAGAAAGTTATAAACTGTACCCCAGTACTTGTCACAATGCTTATCATTAGTATGCTCTCAGCTACTCTTCCAAAGAGCTAGAAAGGAGCATTTAATTTATCGAAAAAATTACATACATCAAGATATAAACTCAATGACTGTCTATGCATGACTTGAAGATAAATGTTTGCCATTAGGTTTATTCGATCTACAAAACAAGGTACAAATCTCTAATGACTTCAGTGATAAAAAATGTTTCCATGCATGTGAAGTTGCTGCTCAATACAGGCAAGTGTGACTTCCCTGAAAGTAGCAAACTTACAAGTAGTCTGTGCTCTGTATAAGTACCCAAAAGTGGATCTGTACCAAAACAGAAATACATGGCCACAGAAAAACATTAACAACATTTGTACCACATAACATTAAAGAAGCCTCACTTCTATTCTTACAGTAATGAAATGGTTTCTACATAACATATTTACCTGGACTGACCTCCAGTATTAAAACAAGTTGGACAAATTAGTTCAGAAGAATCAAAATCATCACTAGCATCAGCACAGTATGTTTTCCACAGTAACATGTCTAATGGATGGATAAAAATAGGTTGTAAGAATGAATGAATAGATAGATGGTTGATAATATACTGGAGAGAAAGACATATACATGGACGAATTGTCTTACCTTCTTACGTTTGTAACAGACATAGTAAGCACATTTCCAAATGGCATACTCAAATAGTTTCTGATAGAACAAGATGAGAGAAAATGATAGAGTGACATTTTGATTGCTTCAAACGTAACTGACACTTCCTCTTCACATCATCATAAACCTTAAACAGGGGTGTGACCACATCTGAGAGATGAGGATAAGCTATGGATTTGTCCTTATAGTGAAAAATAGAATACAGAATCAACTACCACAGATGATACAATGGATAGATGACAGATTAACAGAACAATGCATACAGTTAAATGGACCCTCTTACCTCACAAATGGAGCATAACATAAACCTGAAGTGACTCCTTATCACTTCTTACTGAGAGCATTATGAAAGCACTGATATAGTGAGAAAATGTGATCACACTCTAACTGGATAGCTGGAGTACATGACAATCTCTCAGTATCAAATATCAGACACGTATCGTCAGCATCTTGTTTTAATCGATAGTGTGTGGATTCATCTTGATTGCCATGCCCATGAAGACATGCTATATACACACTCCATCGCTTCTTTTAGGCTACAACATAGTTGACCAAGAAACAGCAGCTTATCACAGACAGACGTAGCTCTCACTTGACACTCAAGATCACCATAACATTACCAATAGATTACAGACCAGTATTATTGGTAGTACTACAGAACCTATAGGCACCTTTACCTCCACCTGTAATATAGATAGTCAGTGTTGTCATGGATACTGTTGCTGTGATAATGAAAGGCACTAAAGTGCCGAACCTCGCTGCAGTTTCTAAGTTATTTATAAATCCTATGCCAGCTTAGGCCCAGCTTATGATGTTGTTATTGCAAGAAAATTTATTAACATTCCAGAAGGTGTGGTTATAAAATGGTAAGCTTTGTCATTCTGTATATGCTCATTAACATTCCAGAAGGTGTGGTTATAAAATGGTAAGCTTTGTCATTCTGTATATGCTCATTAATTGTTGCTTGATTTCTAGCTTTGCCATGTCCGTGAAGCAGTAACTGAGTAAGTGATAGTATCATTCAATTGCCAAGCAAGATTAAGTGCTAATTTCGTGATGAAAACTTTCTCTGAGTCTTTACATGACCCTTTAAAATGTATCAAAATTTCATATACAAAATTTATTGTAACTTGAAGATGAAACGTTCTTTGGAAACGTCCCGTAGTACAAATATAAATCGATATATTATCTATTAGTAGCAGTCTTTTCAGTGCTTGGAGACGTTTCCTGAATGCGTTACTTCGCTCCAAGTCCAAAAAACATTTTTCAGAACTTTTCTAACGATTACTTCGACCAACAGCCTTCTATCTTGCTGATCCGTATTCCTCTGAGACTGTTTACAACATAGTAAAAAATCTCCACGTTAAGTTTTTAACTTTTCGAGAAACGGCACTTGACCTCTGTAGCCTGAAAATTCTTTTGCGAGTTTTAAGCTTCTGTTTTTCTTGACGATGTTCTTGACACTACTGTTGTAAAGTCCACATGCTTTTCTATTCGTTGCTAAACGTTGGTAGCTGCTAACGCTTCGGTTCCCAAGTTATAGTAGTTCAAAGGTAACAGGCAGTGCAGACACACACACACACACACACACACACAAACAGACTAGAGTACCCTCGCTTTGCGCCCACGCACAGCGAGGTTAATTATCAATCAATTAACATCAATAGATCATTAACACAACTTATTAAATATTCATATTATACTATATACAATTAGAAATAAAGTGGTAAAGATCACTATGAATAAGTGATAGATGGCACAGAGGCTCTTCAAAAAAGCAATAGTTTTAAAGGACCACGTGGTATTTGGCCCTCATTAACCAGTACAAACAATGTACATTGAACACGAGGATCACCTACAACAGGTTTGGGATCTGTGGGAGTTTCTAGTCTCAATGAAGCCACAGCAGTATCACCAGTGACTTTCTATTGTTATGATACAATAACATATAATTATTATAATATATCACTAATATGTGTAACGTTTATATTACGTACATGTACAAACAATAAATTAGTGACTAAGTATGGTGGACCTTTATTCATCGAAGTACTGTTGGGAAAGTCAACTGATGGCACTATTGCATATATACATGTAAAAGTGGTGGCTCCAACATGTCAATGGACACATTCTCCTGTAATATGTATGAGCCCTGCACTTTCACTTTTACTTGTACAGACTCCACTTTACCAAAAACAGTCTAGGAAGCCAAGTTGATTGATAGTAGCAGCTGAATTAACTCCCTCAGCTATATGCAGCACTCTAACCAAGAGGTGTCACATTAGTCATTGTAGCAATGTCTCTTGGTTTAATATATGGAAAAATAATACATGAGTCAGTGATATGGTGACAGACTGCTTTTAGTAGACTGCAGACATGACTGTTGAAGAGTATATTAGCCATCGAAGAGGGTTCTTCTGTTTGTTCAAAGTTAGAGTCTGTCTTTTCATCTTCTCCTTTTTTTTAATTGAGTGGTAGACACCATGAGACTACCAAGTTAGTACCTGAATGGATAGATGGATAGATAAATAATAGGATCATGAGGTTTTTCAACTTGTCTAGCTTGCATACAACTTTATACTGTTCGTCATTATTAGGTACTATGAGAATCTTCCAACCCTTATGACTAGTAGCCAACTTACACAATAAAGGGAAGCTAAAAGAATATTCACAGTAGATATATATATATATATATATATATATATATATATACATATACATCACATTAATAATATCAAAAAAATGAGGTATTTTAATGCAAACAATAGTGTTGTACTTCTTTCCTTATCAACTTCTTTCAGGACATTTTTGTCAGGTCAATCAGAGAGATATAACTGTTCAATATATTGCTAGATAATAGTACATAGAAATACTAACTACTTATCTATACCTTTCCTTTCTCTCTGTACAATCGTCTATAAATCTATTACTTTGTTTAAAATAGAAATCCATCCCTTTATAACTCTATAAGAGACAGCAGCCTATCACAGACAGACGTAGCTCTCACTTGACACTCAAGATCACCACAAACATTACTAATAGATAAAAGACCAGTATTACTGATAGTACTACAGAACCTATAGGCACGTTTACCTCCACCTGTAATATAGATAGTCAGTGTTGTCATGGATACTGTTGCTATGGTAATTATCAATCAATTAATATCAATTAGTTGCTATAATAAAGTGGGCTCCTTAGGATGTGCATATATTTTGCCATGGCAATTGTCAGTGAATATTTAAATTCTATTTACTTACCTCCTACAGTGTAATTGAATTTGACCAATCCATTCAAAGTACAAGATTCACCTAAGAATGATATAGCCAAGTAGGGTTTGATATGACCATACCTTCATGAAGATCAAATTTAACAGATTATTCTTTGAACATCTGAATAGAAGTGGAGGTCATTGTCACTCACATTAGTTATCAGTACGTTTGTGATAATGCAGTACATGATCGCATTCTCCACACAAGTTACCACAATGATTACATGATATAGGAGCTTTAGTTTCACCATCATCATGATTGTCACATAGAGGCTAAAAGGACAAGAATAACATTGTCATAAATAATTCTCTTCCTCATGCATTCCTCAACTGAGTTTTGCTATATTCTCGTAGCCATTATCCTGAGAAGATAGCAACAATATCTTCTTCATCAATGACACACAGAGAAGCTAAACATAGCCAGACTGTATATGTGTGTGCATGTGTGTGTGAGAGAGAGAGAGAGAGAGAGAGAGAAAGATGTTACTTGTATGCATCATATCAGCTATTACTATGGGAATACATTCCAGGATCTGCATTACTAGCTTCTTCATTGATCTTTGTTAAAAGTAATACAACTTGTCCAATAGCTGAGTTAGCATAATCCTTCAATTGATCTTTAAGTACAGACTAGAGATAGGACATAATATAATATAATATAATTCATAGATTATTATTAGCACAACTTATTAAATATTCATATTATACTATACACAATAATTACAAATAAAGTGGTAAAGATCACTATTAATAAGAGAATAGATACCACAGAGGCTCTTCAAAAAAGCAATAGTCTTTAAAGGACCACATGGTATTTGACCCTCATTAACCAGTACAAAAAATGTACATTGAACACGAGGATCACCTACAACAGGTTTGGGATCTATGGAAGCTTCTAGTGTCAAAGAAGTCACAGCAGTATCACCAGTGACTTTCTATTGTAATGATACAATAACATATAATTATGATATATCACTAATATGTGTAATGTTTATATTATGTACATGTACATGTACAAACAATAAATTAGTGACTAGGCTGTAATGCACTACACCAAAAAAGTTGACAAGAAGAGGACTTTTCTGACCATTGTAAATCATGCATAAATGTTTAAACTTTTGTCCGTTTGGAAGGATACTTAAACAATATGGTTTCCTGGGATATGTGGCTCAGTTGGTCCAAATGCTAGTCAATATAGACTCAATAACTCCACCCATTGTAACAAGATGATGGCATGCTTCTGTACAATGGCAGGGCTTCATATATGTGTGCTTAATAAACTTACATTCAGACAGACAATCTTCATTGTGTACTAGATTACATATAGGGAGTTATATTGTTGTTACTATCATGGCACGATCTTGATGATCAACTGGGCATGCTCAGTTCGACTAGCCATTCTAGTGGTGCCAATTTTGTAGTAGAAAATAATGCTATTGATTCATTTTAGCAACTGGTCCATTAGGATTTTAACTGTTTAGCAAGACCAAAAGAAGGAACTGAAGTCTATGCAGTCAAGTCATTCTGATAGGGCAGCAAATACTGAGGCAAAGCTCTTCCTGGCTACTACAAAACTGGAAGACAGGAGTAACAAATACGGTCAGAGTAACAGTATCCATGTGTGTCAGTATACTTAGCTTGTCCCACTTAGCGTTTGTACTCAGTGAGTTTTGATTCACTTTTAGCCCTTGGATTGACAGACTTGAAAACTAAGCCTGTCATCAAATCATTTATAAACACAATACCCGATTAGTACTTTTCTGTGTAATATATGGAATTTGGTAACCAGTATATTTGGTAGAATACAGCAAGTGAGAATAAAATCAGTCAAGTATCTTTATTTAGTACCAACCTATTTATTTTCTTCTCCTAGGCTCTAATTTGTATTTGTATCATAAAAGCTCTTCTTGTGAACCTTTTTTATATAGTGCATTACTGAATATGTGCATATATATAACCTATTATCCTCTCATTTTTGTTGTAAGATTGACATGTTGTACATCCAGCTAATGATCACTTCTCTTCTCTTTATAATTACTATATTATAATATTATTGGTGATCTGTTAACTACATATATACATACCACCACTATACAGCTGTGAGTTGTATATAAAATGTCACCGAAATTAATGTCATTATTTTACACATATATGCATATATATAAAGAGAGAGAGAGAGAGAGAGAGTGTGTGCGCGCGCGTGTGTGTGTGATATATATGTATGTGTGTGTGTGTGTGTGTGCATATATATATATATATATATATATATTATATATATAGTACTGGTAAGTTATACCTGATAACATATATTAGTATATTTGAGTATATGTTCTTTCGATGGTGAGTAAGGACTACCGTATAAGAATAATACATTTTCTTTATTTTCTGTAGTTGCTGCTCTATATAACAGACTATCTACCTCCCTGGACTCTTTTGGTATCATCGACATCTTGTAAGTTATATCTAACATTTAATGATAATGGATGTTATTACAAATTGATGTTATTACAAACTTATTATGATAATAGTTCTCTGATAATTGTTGTGCAATAATATCTTGTAAACTATTTCTATAGTGATGTTGCTATTTTGTTACTGCAACAAAAATGATGATCCAGACTGTGACAATATTTCTGATAACAGTTTGTAAGTTCATATATTGTAGATGTAAGAGAGATCTTTAGTTCTCTCAGGAGTGTGAAGTCATATTTACGAATAATATTTTGACACAGGTACGACTAAACCACATCATGGTACTTTGTCCTCAAAGAAAAACTTGATTGTATTTCACTAACAGACGTTGCCAAAGACTTCGTATATAGCAGGTCATTCGATTAATTAACAAAATTTTATTTTTAAAAAGTTAACGCCCATCATGAAACTTAATTACCGAACGAAATCTTTCATGTCTACGTTCCTGTGTTGTGCAGTAACATCTTTTTAACTATTTCTATAGTGATGTTGGTATTCCGTTTCTGCAAAAGATGATAATCTGGAAAGTGACTATTTTCTGATAACAGTTTGTAAGATCAGATGTTGTAGATTAATTATTATTAATTTGTTCCTTCTATAATTATATATATAGTATCTATTACTGAAGATCTGATAGGACATTTTGTACCACAAAGATGCCAGCAGAAACAAAGCTGTACTGCCTACGAAAATGATGGTCACAAATTTGGTCAGAGTAACTGTAATCACAAATATGTAGATGGATGCATTAACTGCCA
This sequence comes from Xestospongia muta, assembly GCA_963693285.1. Classification (NCBI taxonomy): domain Eukaryota; kingdom Metazoa; phylum Porifera; class Demospongiae; order Haplosclerida; family Petrosiidae; genus Xestospongia; species Xestospongia muta. Next base: position 3,323,350 of record OY848929.1, on the reverse strand, counting down.
AGCCTTTTTCTTAGCTTTTAATTTTACTTAAGTTTGTGCATACATAGATACTATATGGAATGAGACTTGAAGTACAAACATAATATGTTTATGACTTAGCATTCTTGTTAATAGTAGGTCTGGTGCATATACAGTATAGAATTTGCCTTTAGAGTGGTTAACTGTTGAAAACTACTCTATAACATAATAGCATTTACTATATAAAAAGTACTAGAGTACCTAGCCAATATTTTGTTAATTTATAAATCATTAGCTTAGAGCCACCAGTCTGCTGATTATAGTACAAGCATATCCTCCTTCTCTAGGAATCTTATAGTTAGTTTTTCAACAAGTTCATCCCATCTTGTAATTGCCTACATTTAGTACTGTGTATCATTAGTAGTTCATATCTTGTATTATGACAAGAATAATTATACAAGTACATGTACTGTTATATCGACTATACCCTGATGTAGCTGTCATTCTTTATTTGTTTATATTTATCTGTTATGTTTTTAAGTTCACTGTATCTGAAGAACTGTTCTATCCTCTGTCCTTTACTCTAGATATCATTTTATCCCTACAAGTTACCTGTGTCCTTACCTATTATGTTGCTACATCCACTGTGTTCACTTTGTCCAAATTAGCCTTCAAACCTTTGAACTACTATATTATAATAATATATTTTCTTTCTTTTCTATAGTTGCTGCTCTGTATCACAGACTATCTATATCTCCCTGGACTCCTTTAGTATCATCGACGTCATGTAAGTTACATCTAACATTTAATGATAGTGGATGTTATTTCAAATTTACTTATGATATAGCTTTTTGATAAAACTTGTGTGGAATAATGTCTTCAGTGATGTTGGTATTCTGTTTCTCCAACAAGATGATGGATGATCCCGGCAGTGAAAATATTTCTGATATTTTGCACTACAAAGATCCCAGCAAAACCTGTACTGCCTACAAAAAGGACAATCACAAATTTGGTCAGAGTAACTGTAATCACAAATATATGTACATGCATGCATTAAGACCCAAGCCTTATTCTTAGCTTTTATAGAGCTTTTAATTTTACTTGAGTTGGTGTGCATACATATACTATATGGAATGTGCCTTGAAGTACACATTACAACTTAGCATTCTTGTTAATAGCATATAGTATAGGTCTGGTGCATGTATGGTACAGAACTTGCCTTTACAGCTCACTCAGTGGGCAAGGGTGAATTGTTGATAAGGACTCTATAACCTAATAGCATGCTCTATGTAAAATGTACTAGACTGCCTTCCTGATATTTTGTTATAAATTATTAGCTTAGAGTCAGTCTGCTGCATATAGAACAAGTATACCCTCCCTTTTTAGGAGTCTTAGTGTTATGTTTTGCAACAACCTCGTCCCATCTTGTAATTGCCTACATTTAGTAGTGTAGTTTTGTATCATTAGTAGTAAATTATTTTCCCTCCAGCCTTTTATATGTATGTGACACATCTATGAAGTAGTATATTCCCTTACTGCCTATGTCTTATCTAAAACCAATAGTGTTTTATGAACAACTAACGTATTTTTGTAGAATATGTAAGACTGTGTTATAATTACTGTTGTGTTATCTCTCTATGTATCACAGATCTCTACTAACTTTGTACAATTAGTTAGCCAAAACTTCACACCTTCTATGTCAGTAGGAACAGACTACTGTCACTGGTCTGTGGAATATTTGTAAGAGTCAGGTCTGTAAAATGTTGTGCAATGTTTTATCAATATTACAGGCTGTAATCTTCTGTAGACTACAGATAATAGGTCAGTCAACTTTAGTCTTACTCTTTGATTTATTTGTGTGTATTTATCACATTACTCATAAACACTTCATTCTATTCAATGATATCTGACATTACTATATCTACAGGTATTAAATATTACACATATACATTTTATATCTTTTATGTATCACTGTCAACATAGGCAGATAATTAAGAAAGTAAACATTTTCTCACATAATTTTGTTGTGTTCTCTTTCTTGTTATATTCAGCTTTATATAATATACTAGATAATGTCCAGTTTTGACAAAGCATTTGTCTTGTAGATTATCATATGACATGGTAACATAATCTATTACATAGTGATGGACTCAATTACAATCACAGATAATGATTCTTGTTCTTCCAGATATACCGCTTGGATATCAGTGTAATGGTAAATATATTTAATATCATAATGTACGACTAAACAGTATTACATTATCTTTTATGTCACTCATACACACACTCGGATACAAGCAGATGAAGCACTCAATTGGTAAGTATATCAATAATATATAAATGCTAACTGCTACTTTGACAACATAAATTAATACTACAAAATATAATACTGCCAAATGTAATACTGCCAAATGTAATACTGCCAAATGTAATGTCGTCAATACAATATTGTAACATCAGTGTATAATACATTATTAGTCTTTATTTCTGTTTTTTTTATAGCATCGTTGGACATCAGGATGAAGGCTCAAAACACTCATCTATCTAAAAGAGTCCAGGGATGTAAGTTAACAGCATGCACTACTACTTTAAATTAATTGATAAGACATCATTATTCTTAATTTCTGTTTTAATTTTATAGCATCGTTGGACATCAGGTTCAAGGCTCAAGACACTCATCTATCTAAAAGAGTCCAGAGATGTAAGTTAACAGCATAGACTACTACTTTAAATTAATTGATAATGCATCATTATTCTTAATTTCTGTTTTAATTTTATAGCATCGTTGGACATCAGGATCAAGGCTCAAGACACTCATCTATCTAAAAGAGTACAGGGATGTAAGTTAACAGCATACACTACTATTTTAAATTAATTGATAAGACATCATTATTCTTCATTTCTGTTTTAATTTTATAGCATCGTTGGACATCTGGATGAAGGCTCAAGACACTCATCTATCTAAAAGAGTCCAAGGATGTAAGTTAACAGCATACACTACTACTTTAAATTAATTGATAAGACATCATTATTCTTCATTTCTGTTTTAATTTTATAGCATCGTTGGACATCTGGATGAAGGCTCAAGACACTCATCTATCTAAAAGAGTCCAGAGATGTAAGTTAACAGCATAGACTACTACTTTAAATTAATTGATAATGCATCATTATTCTTAATTTCTGTTTTAATTTTATAGCATCGTTGGACATCAGGATCAAGGCTCAAGACACTCATCTATCTAAAAGAGTCCAGGGATGTAAGTTAACAACATACACTACTACTTTAAATTAATTGATAAGAGATCACTATTCTTAATTTTTGTTTTAATTCTATAGCATCGTTGGACATCTGGATGAAGGCTCAAGACACTCATCTATCTAAAAGAGTCCAGGGATGTAAGTTAACAGCATAAACTACTACTTGAATTAATTGAAAATACATTATTATTCTTAATTTCTGCTTTAATTCTATAGCATCGCTGGACATCAGGATCAAGGCTCAAGACACTCATCTATCTAAAAGAGTCCAGGGATGTAAGTTAACCGCATACACTACTACTTTAAATTAATCGATAAATACATCATTTATTTAATTTCTGTTTTAATTCTATAGCATCGTTGGACATCAGGATCAAGGCTCAAGACACTCATCTATCTAAAAGAGTCCAGAGATGTAAGTTAACAACATACACTACTACTTTAAATTAATTGATAAGAGATCACTATTCTTAATTTTTGTTTTAATTCTATAGCATCGTTGGACATCTGGATGAAGGCTCAAGACACTCATCTATCTAAAAGAGTCCAGGGATGTAAGTTAAGAGCATACACTACTACTTTAAATTAATTGATAATGCATCATTATTCTTTATTTCGTTTTAATTCTTTAGCATCGTTGGACATCAGGATCAAGGCTCAAGACACTCATCTGTCTAAAAGAGTCCAGGGATGTAAGTTAACAGCATACACTACTGGTTTAAATTAATTGATATGCATCATTATTCTTAATTTCTGTTTTAATTCTATAGCATTGTTGGACATCAGGATCAAGGCTCAAGATACTCATCTATCTAAAAGAGTCTGGGGATGTAAGTTAACAGGATACACTACATCTGACGTGTAATGTAATGACTGGCAGTATTACATTTGGCAGTGTTATGTTTGGTAGTATTACATGTGGTAGTATTACATAGTTACCGTAAAAAGTTGGGTATCTGTATGTTATATATCATGCACAATTATATAATCTCTAACAATAGGTAAAGGTAAGTAAGTATTAGATGATTATGCTTTTAAAAGCAAAGGACAAAGGAGAGTATATCATCCAGAGCAAAAAAGCTGACGAAGTCACAAGCAACTAATTAACAGTTTGTTGCCAGCCTTATACATACATACATACCAAGGCTTTTTTGGGTGGAAAATGAGACTACTTAAGCATTCGTTAAAAAATAAGGTGTGGTCAAAATAAGCCACACCCAAAATAGTTAGTAGGTGTGGCTATGAAAGCTTAATGAGTGGGTGTGGTGCTTCTAGTTCGATACAGGTTTGTGTGTGTAGTTTCTATTAGGGTGTGATGGTATATACCTCACCCATTTCCTACTATCCTCAGGTTTTTTACCTGAAGACTTAACACGTTACCACCTAGCTTGTATCTAGTGCTTTTGGTTGCATCTGATAATAATGGCCCTTCTTTTTCTAGTACATCTGCTTGTAAATTAATGAATCTCTTTACACACTAGAGCAAAGGTGATTCATCACCTGAAGAGAAGACTTATTTTGTGAAGTAAACTATGTCCATCGTCCTCTAATGTAACAATCATCATATTCCTATAGGTAACTAGTGTCCTTACCTTTTATGTTGCTAACTCCACTATGATCACCATGTCCAAAGAAGATTCTATCCACTGTCCCTTAATGTAACCCTCATTGTGTCCAATTGTCAATATTACCATTTAAGTAACCCTATATCTTTACCTATTATTGTTCTTAAGTCCACTATGTTCACTGTATCCATTCCCATTCATTGTGTGCTAGTATGTATATGTGTCCTCCTGTGTACACTCCTCTAAAGAACACTCATTTCAGTATATCCTAAAGTAACGTGTCTTAGTGTATAATTCTTTTGTTGAGTTCTTACATCACCCTGTATTTTAATATAAATAACTGTTCTGTACACTTTACTTGCGTTCTATTCTTCGATTCCTGTGGCATAAATTTCCACCCTCCTGGTTTTATTCAGACTTGTTCTGTTGTACTATAAATGTACTAATTAATTGATATGGCTTGAATTATTTATTCATATATATTTTTGATTTGTATGCATGAATATTTAGCCTTTTCTGTTAATACTTAATTGAGTTCTAAGGATGATCTTTGCTAACCTCTTCCTTAGAAAATATGTGATTACATTAAGTTACTGTGCTTTCTTTCTTTGATAATATACTTCTAGTCATACTGAACTGATATAGTTCTCTGATAACTGTTGTGCAATAGTATCTTTTTAACTATTTCTATAGTGACGTTGGTATATATTTCTGCAACAAAGATGATGATCTGGGATGTGACAATTATTTTTTGACAACAGTTTGTAAGTTTATATATTGTATATGTACAAGAGATCTTTATTTCCCTCAGGAGTGTGAAGTCATATTTACGAATAAAATAACACAGGTACGACTAAGCGACATTATGGTACTTTATATCCAAAAGAAAAACTTGATTGTATTTCACTAACAGACGTTGCCAAAGACTTCGTATAAAGCAGGTCATTTGATTAATTAACAAAATTTTATTTTTAAAAAGTTAACACCCATCATGAATAATTAATTGCCAGACCCAATCATTCATGTCCACGTTCCTGTGTTGTGCAGTAATATCTTTTTAACTATCTCTATAGTGATGTTTGTATTCCGTTTCTGATCTGGAAAGTGACAATATTTTCTGATAACAGTTTGTAAGGTCAGATGTTGTACTCATAATTATGACTGTAGTGTATAAAAGCCAATCCTTGGTATGGATTGCTTCTTCACATTTTATTCTTTAGACGAATATGTCTCTTAGGTAATAGGATGACATTTAAAGGATAAATAGATTTGTATTTTTCACATGTGTGACTAGCTCTTCTTTCTGTATACTCCTAAATTTATAGTATCGTTTTAATTATGTCATTCCTGATCACCTATATTCAATTGTTCAATACCTTGTAGACATTCCTAGGGTGCCATTACTAGAGAATATTGGACATCACAGCCTGTAGTCCCCTTTCATCTATATCTATACCTTTAACGTTTAAAAGACCTAATTTAGCCATATCGAAACTATACTGGAAGGGATGGATATTACTACTTGTTCTGGCTGTTTTTAGGTACAATGCCCTTAATGGGTGACTTGTTTATATATGTGTGTGTATTGTATATGTATGCATACATATATATAAACATGCATATGTGCTTATTTATTTACTTGATCTGTTGGATGGACTGATTACCCTACATTGAAAACCATGATGATAATGGTCATGACAAACAATTATTTATTCCCTTAAGATTCAAGATAGCAAACCTGCTGCAGTTTTAGAGTAACAGGTGAGTGGTACTGGATGTTCATCTGCTAAACCTAACTGTTTCTTAAAGTTTAAAGTTAACACAAGATGAAAAAGAAACTGTGGTTAAATATGATAATTACTTTGACCAAGCATCAGAAAGTGAAGCCGTCTCTCATTAAGCTCAAAGCAGCATGTCCAAGAAAAAGGTATGCTTTCAGCAATTATTATTTAAGTTCCCTAAAATATGATAATTATTTTGACCAAGCCTCAGAAAGTGAAGCCGTCTCTCATTAAGCTCAAAGCAGGATGTCCAAGAAAAGGTATGCTTCAGCAATTATTAATTAAGTTCCCTAAAAAGCTAACTTTGTATTAATTGTATTAAACATAGTAGATAGGAAGCAATTATTATGAATTAAATTAAATGCTTGTGTTTGCTAAATAGTTGTATTGCACATACAAGTGATTAGGTTTAAAACAGGTAAAGAGCCTAGTTTCAACACATACCTGAGTAAAGTGGTCACACCTTATTACACAATATTATTTTTAGTGAGTGGTAAGTGGAATTTTGAATAGAAATTGTTGGACTATTAAATTCATATGAATTTGAAGTTGTGCATACTATTTGTTAGGTGCTACTTGTATGTTAGCCATATTGTTGTAGGACAAAAAGACAACGTGTGACCATATATTCCCTCATCAGTAAACATTCATAACTGATATGTGGACAAAACAATAGAACTGTCATTGCTACAATATCCCTTTTTTGGTAAAGTGGGTTGAAGAAGACTTTGAACTAGATGTTCTATACACATCTTATACTGTCTATATTTTGAACATTAACCAAATAAATACACTAAGTACACGCTTGTTTATGTACTAAGATAATATGTAGTCTTGGCTGGCTAGAGTGGCTTCTCAGCCAACTGAGTACAACATTTACATCCTGTATCAGCAATGTCCTAAGATGGCTATTTATATTCTGGCAATCTTACTGATTGAAAGAAGTTACACTTGGCCAAGATTTACAGTATAACTTGGAATATATATATATACTCCTAAATGAACCAATGGGTAACAAAATTAATTGGTACTATTGTTTTTACTATAGAAGTAAATTTAGAAATCTTTGATGAAGATGATGACATTCCTCCTCTTGGTAGCACAGAAAATCTCATTCGTCCTATGACTAAAGATGATCTCCTGGATCAAGCTGTGGATCTGATTGCAATGGGCTCACAGGACTGGGACGATGATGAAGATGACCAATTAAACATTATTGTACTTTGGTATAATATGTAGTTTTTTGTATAAATGTATATAAACATATCTATATTAGTGCTCCTCTGTCTAAAAGGAAAAACGACTTTTAATGTTTCTACTCTAAAATAAAATATTTAGACCTTTTTCAAAGTTAAGAAAGTTTAAAAATTAACTATCAAAACTGCTTAATTAAGCTGATGTAAAGACTTTAGTAACTTTATCAGTCTACAATCTTTGGATGAAGTAGTTTAAATAGGTAAAAACTATAAAATAAACTGTTTAAACTATAAAATAAACTGTTTAGACCTTTTTGATTAAGTTATTCTAAAGAGAATAACTTAATCTATCTTAAATCTTTGGATAAAGTAGTTTAAATAGGTTAAAACTCTAAATAAACTGTTTAGAGCTTTTTGAAAGTTAAGAAAGTTTAGAAATTAACTGTCATTAAGCTGATTATCAGTCTTAAATGTTATAATAAATTAGTTTAAATAAGTTAAAACTCTAAAATAAACTACTCCGAGCTTTAAAAACTTTAGAAATTAACTATTGAAACTGGTTAATTAAGCTGATCTAAAGAGTTTAGTAACATTATCTCTCTTTAATCTTTGGATGAATTAGTTTAAATATGTTAAAACTCTAAACTAAACTGTTTAGACCTTTTTGAAAGTTAAAAATGTTTAGAAATTAACTGTCAATACTGCTTTATTAAGCTGATCTAAAGAGTTTAGCAACTTTATTCTCTTAAATCTTTGGATTAAATAGGTTAAAACTCTAAAATAAACTGTTTAGACCTTTTTGAAGTTTAGAAAGTTTAGAAATTAACTGTCAAAACTGCTTTATTAAATCGTTGGATAAATTAGTTTAAATAGGTTAAATCTCTAAAATAAACTGTTTAGACCTTATTGAAAGTTAAGAAAGTTTAGAAATTAACTGTCAAAACTGCTTAATTAAGCTGATCTAAAAAGTTTAGCAACTTTGTCAGTCTTAAATCTTTGAATATTGTTGTTTGAATAGGTTAAAACTCTAAAATAAACTGTTTAGAGCTTTTGAAATTTAAGAAAATTTAAAATTTAACTCTTAAAACTGCTCAATTAAGCTGATCTATTTAAACTATTTATCTAAAAATGTAAGAAATGATAGAGTTGCGAAACTCTTTATATCAGCTTAATTAAGGTGTTTGACAGTTAATTTCTAAACTTTCTTAAGTTTCAAAAAGCTCTAAACAGTTTATTTTAGAGTTTTAACCTATTTAAACTATTTTATCCAAAGATTTAAGACTGATAAAGTTGCTAAACTCTTTATATCATGTTAATAAAGCAGTTTTGACAGTTAATTTCTAAACTTTCTAAACTAGGTCTAAACAGTTTATTTTAGAGTTTTAACCTATTTAAACTATTTTATCCAAAGATTTAAGAGGATAAAGTTCCTAAACTCTTTAGATCAGCTTAATAAAGCAGTATTGACAGTTAAGGGTTTGTAAACTTTCTTAACTTTCAAAAAGGTCTAAAGAGTTTATTTCAGAGTTTTAACGTATTTAAACTACTTTATCCAAAGATTTAAGACCGATAAAGTTGCTAAACTCTTTGTATCAGAAGTAGTAATTTTGTTTATCACGTTATTCATATTTAAATATAGAAATTAGTTGAGCTTTATGAACGTGATAGAATTCTGAAAAAGATAACAGAACGTTTCGGCCAAAGGCCTTCATCAGCTGTTTATGAAACAATGGAAAAAAATAGTCACTTATATAGCAAATGCATGATGTTTACAATTATTATGTAGGCCAGACGTTGTCCTAGGGAGATAGAGAAGGATGCTAATTTGTACCATGTTGGAGATCAAGAGCATAGAGTTGTACCACGAGGCAGGAAATGAACGCGAACTGGTTAATTAATTGTGGGAGTGGCTATAAGTTATAAAGATCGTTTACTGCAGAATAGAGAAGTCCAGGTAGGATTGATGATTAAGCCTGGATCAGAGTTGATGGTGTTGCTAGTGGTTTTGATGTAGATGGCTTTCTAACCATAAAATCCTGTGTCCTGTGTCAATGTAGTGGCATGCAAGAGCGTTGTTGGTATCTCTGTTCATGACAGCTCTTTTATGTTCAGCTATCCTAGTCTTCAATGTTCGGCCTGTTTTTCCGATGTAGATAGTTCCACATTCACAGGGGATCCTATAGATGACACCAATCTTTTCTTCCTGTGGAGTGGGGATCTTGACCCATGATAAGGACCTTCTGAGTGTGTATTTTGAGGAAAAGGCTGTTGTGATGTTAAGGAAGCGACAGGCTCTCCCAATGTCCTCACTGAGGCCTTTGACATAAGGGAGAACTAGGGTTCTCTTCCTGTCTGTCTTTGTTAAAAGGTCGCAGGGAGGGGTGGAAGCATCTTCATTTCTCTTGAGCCTTGAAGGTTTAAGGCTGTTGTTTACTCGACTTGATGAATATCCATTAGCTCTGAAGACATTGTATAATCTGTTTAACTCAGAGGGGAAGTTTCCTTCTGAGCAGACATTGAGGGCCCTGTTCCTGAGGCATTTGATAATACCTGATTTGATGAGTGGGTGGTGGTTGGATCTGTAATTCAGGTATCTATCAGTATGTGTAGGTTTCCTGTAAACAGTTGTGGTCAGTCTACTATTGTTTTTAGAAACAAGTACATCTAAGAAGGCAATAGAGTTGTTGTTCTCAATCTCCATTGTGAACTTGATTCTATCATGTAGACCATTGATATGAGACAGGAATTCTTGTAAGGAGGAGTTGTTGTGTGGCCAAATGACGAAAGTGTCATCTACATATCTCTTCCAAAATTTAGGTTGTAAGTGGAATGTAGCAATAGCTGTGTTTTCAAAGTCTTCCATGAAGATATTAGCCAATGCAGATGATAGTGGGGATCACATAGCTGTACCATCTGTTCGTTCATATATTGCATCCTCATAGCTGAAGAAAGTTGATTTTAAGTGACTGTTTTTTGCCATTGTTTCATAAAGAGCTGATGAAGGCCTTTGGCCGAATCGTTCTGTTGTCTTTTTTCAGAATTCTATCACGTTCATAAAGCTCAATTCATTTCTATGTTTAAATGTCTTTAGATCAGCTTAATAAAGCAGTTTTGACACTTAATTTCTAAACTTTCTTAATATCAAAAAGGTCTAAACAGTTTATTTTAGAGTTTTGACATATTTAAACTGATTTCTGATGATTTAAGACTGATAAAGTTGGTAAACTCTTTACATCACCTTAATAAAGCAGTTTGACAGTTAATTTCTAAACTTTCTTAACTTTAAAAAAGGTCTAAACAGTTTATTTTAGAGTTTTAACCTATTTATAGTAATTTATCCAAACAAATAAGACTGATAAAGTTGCTAAACTCTTTAGATCAGGCTAATAAAGCAGTATTGACAGTTAATTTGTAAATGTTCTTAACTTTCAAAAAGGTCTAAACAGTTTATTTTAGAGTTTTAACCTATTTTAAAAAAATATCCAAAGATTTAAGACTGATAAAGTTGCTAAACTCTTTAGATCAGCTTAATAAAGCAGTTTTGACAGTTAATTTCTAAACTTTCTTAACTTTGAAAAAGGTCTAAACAGTTTATTTTAGAGTTTTAACCTATTTAAACTACTTTATCCAAAGATTTAAGTCTGACAAAGTTGCTAAACTCTTTAGATCAGCTTAATAAAGCAGTTTTGACACTTAATTTCTACACATTCTCAATTTTCAAAAAGCTCTTAATAGTTTATTTTAGAGTTTTAACAAATTTAAACTAAATTATCCAACGATTTAAGACTGATAAAGTTGCTAAACTCTTTAGATCTGATTGATAAAGCAGTTTTGACATTTAATTTCTAAATGTTCTTAAATTTCAAAAAGGTCTAAACAGTTTATTTTAGAGTTTTAACCTATTTAACTAATTTATCCAAAGATTTAAGACTGATAAAGTTGCTAAACTCTTTAGATCAACTTAATAAAGCAGTTTACACTCTTAATTTCTAAACTTTCTAAAGTAATTGAAATAAATTTAAAGCTCTAAAATAAACTGTTCTGAGCTTTTGAAAGTTTAGAAATTAACTGTCAAAACTGTTTAATTAAGCCTACCTACACAGTATAGTAAAAATATCAGACTAAGATTTTTAGATAAACTATTTTAAAAAGGTTAAAAGTCTAAAATATACTGTTTATACGTCTATGAAAGTTAAAAAAGTTTAGAAATTAAGTGTCAAAACTGCTTTATTAAGCTGATATAAAAGGTTTAGCAAATTTATCAGTCTTAAATCTTTGGATAAAGTAGTTTAAATAGGTTAAAACTCTAAAATAAACTGTTTAGACCTTTTTGAAAGTTAAGAAAGTTTAGAAATTAACTGTCAAAACTGCTTTATTAAGCTGATCTAATGAGTTTAGCACTTTGTCAGTCTTAAATCTTTGGATAAAGTAATTTAATAGGTTAAAACTCTAAAATAAACTGTTTAGACCTTTTTTGAAAGTTAAGAAAGTTTAGAAATTAACTGTCAAAACTGCTTTATTAAGCTGATCTAAAGAGTATACCAACTTTATCAAACTTAAATCTTTGGATAAAGTAGATTAAATAAATAATAATACTCTAAAATAAACTGTTTAGACCTTTTTGAAAGTTAAGAAAGTTTAGAAATTAACTGTCAAATCTACTTTAATAAGCTGATCTAAAGAGATTATCAACCTTATCAAACGTAAATCATGCGAAAATTTAGTTTAAATAGGTTAAATCTCGAAAATAAACTGTTGAGAGCGTTTTGAAAGTTAAGAAAGTTTAGAAATGAACTGTCAAAATTGCTTTATTAAGCTGATCTAAAGAGTTTAGCAACTTTATCAGTCTTAAATCTTTGGATTAAGCAGTTTAAATAGGTGAAACCTCTCAAAAATAAACTGTTTAGACGTTTTTCAAAGTTAAGAAAATTTAGAAATTAACTGTAAAAACTACTTTATTTAGCTGATCTAAAGAGTTTAGCAAATATATAATTATTGAATCTTTGGATAAAGTAGTTTAAATAGGTTAAAACTCTAAAATAAACTGTTTAGACCTTTTTTAAGTTAAAAAAGTTTAGAAATTAACTGTCGAAACATCTTTAATAACATGATCTAAAGAGTTTAGCAACTTTATCAGTCTTAAATCATTGTAGAAATTAGTTTAAATAGCTTAAAAATCTAAAATAAACTGTTGAGAGCTTTTTGAAACTTAAGAAAGTTTAGAAATTAACTGTCAAAACTGTGTTATAAAGCTGATCTAAACAGTTTAGCAAATTTATCAGTCTTAAATTTTTTGATAAAGTAGTTTAAATAGGTTAAAACTCTAAAATAAACTGCTTACACCTTTTTCAAAGTTAAGAAAGTTTAAAAATTAACTGTCAAAACTGCTTTGTTAAGCTGATCTAAAGTGTTTAGCAACTATATCAGTACTAAATCTTTGGATAAAATAGTTTAAATAGGTTAAAACTCTAAAATAAACTGTTTAGACCTTTTTGAAAGTTAAGAAATTTTAGAAATTAAGTGTCAAAACTGCTTTTTTAAGCTGATCTAAAGAGTTTAGCAAATTTATCAGTCTTAAATCATAGAAAAAGTTAGTTTAAATAGGTTAAAACTCCAAAATTAACTGTTTAGACCTTATTGAAAGTTAAGAAAGTTTAGAAATTAACAGTCAAAACTGCGTTATAAAGCGGATCTAAAGAGTTTAGCAACTTTATCAGTCTTAAATTTTTTGATAAAAAAGTTTAAATAGGTTAAAACTCTAAAATAAACTGCTTAGACCTTTTCAAAAGTTAAGAAAGTTTAGAAATTAACTGTCAAAACTGCTATACTAAGCTGATCTAGTGAGTTTAGGAACTTTATCATTCTCAAATCTTTGGATAATGTAGTTTAAATAGGTTAAAACTCTCAAATAAACTGTTTAGACCTTTTTGAAAGTTAAGAACGTTTAGAAATTAAGTGTCAAAACTGCTATACTAAGCTGATCTAATGAGTTTAGGAACTTTATCATTCTCAAATCTTTGGATAATGTAGTTTAAATACGTTAAAACTCTAAAATAAACTGTTTAGACCTTTTTTGAAAGTTAAGAAAACTGCTTATTAAGCTGATCTAAGGATTTTATCAACATTATCACTCTTGAATCTTTGGATAAAGTAGTTTAAATAGGTTCAAACTCTAAAATAAACTGTTTAGACTTTTTTGAAAGTTAAGAAAGTTTAGAAATTAACTATTAAAAGTGTTTTATTATGCTGATCTAAAGAGTTTTGCTACTTTATGTGTCTTAAATCTTTGGATAAACTAGTCTAAATAGATTAATACTCTAAAATAAACTGTTTAGATCTTTTTTAAAGTTAAGAAACTTTAGAAATTAAGTGTCAAAACTGCTTTATTAAGCTGATCTAAAATATTTAGGAACTTTATCAGTATTAAATCTTTGGATAAAGTAGTTTAATATAGGTTAAAACTCTAAAATTAACTGTTTAGACCTTATTGAAAGTTAAGAAAGTTTAGAAATTAACAGTCAAAACTGCGTTATAAAGCGGATCTAAAGAGTTTAGCAACTTTATCAGTCTTAATATTTTTGATAAAGTAGTTTAAATAGGTTAAAACTCTAAAATAAACTGCTTAGACCTTTTCAAAAGTTAAGAAAGTTTAGAAATTAACTGTCACAACTGCTATACTAAGCTGATCTAATGAGTTTAGGAACTTTATCATTCTCAAATCTTTGGATAATGTAGTTTAAATAGGTTAAAACTCTAAAATAAACTGTTTAGACCTTTCTGAAAGTTAAGAACGTTTAGAAATTAAGTGTCAAAACTGCTATACTAAGCTGATCTAATGAGTTTAGGAACTTTATCATCCTCAAATCTTTGGATAATATAGTTTAAATAGGTTAAAACTCTAAAATAAACTGTTTAGTCCTTTTTTGAAATTTAAGAAAACTGCTTATTAAGCTGATCTAAAGATTTTATCAACATTATCAGTCTTGAATCTTTGGATAAAGTAGTTTAAATAGGTTAAAGTTGCTAAACTCTTTAGATCAGCTTAATAAAGCAGTTTTGACAGTTAATTTCTAAACTTTCTTAACTTTCAAAAAGTTCTAAACAGTTTATTTTAGAGTTTTAACCTATTTAAACTACTTTATCCAAAGATTTAAGACTGATAAAGTTGCTAAACTCTTTATATCAGCCAAATAAAGCTGTTTTGACACTTAATTTCTAAACTTTCTTAACTTTCAAAAAAGTCTAAACAGTTTATTTTAGAGTTTTAACATATTTAAACTACTTTATCCAAAGATTTAAGACTGATAAAGTTGCTAAACTCTTTAGATCAGCTTAATAAAGCATTTTTGACAGTTAATTTCTAAACTTTCTTAACTTTCAAAAAGGTCTAAACAGTTTATTTTAGAGTTTTAACCTATTTAAACTACTTTATCCAAAGATTTAAGACTGATAAAGTTGCTAAACTCTTTAGATCAGCTAAATAAAGCAGTTTTGACACTTAATTTCTAAACTTTCTTAACTTTAAAAAAGGCCTAAACAGTTTCTTTTAGAGTTTTAACCTATTTAAACTACTTTATCCAAAGATTTAAGACTGATAAAGTTGCTAAACTCTTTAGATCAGCTTAATAAAGCAGTTTTGACGTTTAATTTCTAAACTTTCTTAACTTTCAAAAAAGTCTAAACAGTTTATTTTAGAGTTTTAACCTATTTAAACTACTTTATCCAAAGATTTAAGACTGATAAAGTTGCTACACTCTTTAGATCAGCTAAATAAAGCAGTTTTGACACTTAATTTCTAAACTTTGTTAACTTTAAAAAAGGCCTAAACAGTTTATTTTAGAGTTTTAACCTATTTAAACTACTTTATCCAAAGATTTAAGACTGCTAAAGTTGCTAAACTCTTTAGATCAGCCAAATAAACCATTTTTGACAGTTAATTTCTAAACTTTCTTAACTTTCAAAATGGTCTAAACAGTTTATTTTATAGTTTTAACCTATTTAAACTACTTTATCCAAAGATTTAAGACTAATAAAGTTGCTAAACTCTTTAGATCAGCTTAATAAAGCAGTTTTGACAGTTAATTTCTAAACTTTCTTAACTTTCAAAAAGGTCGAAACAGTTTATTTTAGAGTCTTAACCTATTTAAACTACTTTATCCAAAGATTTAAGACAGATAAAGTTGCTAAACTCTTTAGATCAGCCAAATAAAGCAGTTTTATCAGTTAATTTATAAACTTTCTTAACTTTCAAAAAGGTCTAAACAGTTTATTTTAGAGTCTTAACCTATTTAAACTACCTTATCCAAAGATTTAAGACTGATAAAGTTGCTGAACTCTTTAGATAAGCGAAATAAAGCATTTTTGACAGTTAATTTCTAAACTTCTTAACTTTCAAAAAGGCCTAAACAGTTTATTTCAGAGTTTTAACCTATTTAAACTACTTTATCCAAAGATTTAAGACAGATAAAGTTGCTAAACTCTTTAGATCAGCCAAATAAAGCAGTTTTATCAGTTAATTTATAAACTTTCTTAACTTTCAAAAAGGTCTAAACAGTTTATTTTAGAGTCTTAACCTATTTAAACTACCTTATCCAAAGATTTAAGACTGATAAAGTTGCTGAACTCTTTAGATCAGCGAAATAAAGCATTTTTGACAGTTAATTTCTAAACTTCTTAACTTTCAAAAAGGCCTAAACAGTTTATTTCAGAGTTTTAACCTATTTAAACTACTTTATCCAAAGATTTAAGACTAATAAAGTTGCTAAACTCTTTAGATCAGCTAAATAAAGCAGTTTTGACACTTAATTTCTAAACTTTCTTAACTTTCAAAAAGGTCTAAACAGTTTATTTCAGATTTTTAACCTATTTAAACTACTTTATCCAAAGATTTAAGACTGATAAAGTTGCTAAACTCTTTAGATCAGCTAAATAAAGCAGTTTTGACTCTTAATTTCTAAACTTTCTTAACTTTCAAAAAAGTCTAAACAGTTTATTTTAGAGTTTTAACCTATTTAAACTACTTTATCCAAAGATTTAAGACTGATAAAGTTGCTAAACTCTTTAGATCAGCTTAATAAAGCAGTTTTGACAGTTAATTTCTAAACTTTCTTAACTTTCAAAAAGGTCTAAACAGTTTATTTTAGAGTTTTAACCTATTTAAACTACTTTATCCAAAGATTTAAGACTGATAAAGTTGCTAAACTCTTTAGATCAGCCAAATAAAGCAGTTTTATCAGTTAATTTATAAACTTTCTTAACTTTCAAAAAGGTCTAAACAGTTTATTTTAGAGTCTTAACCTATTTAAACTACCTTATCCAAAGATTTAAGACTGATAAAGTTGCTGAACTCTTTAGATCAGCGAAATAAAGCATTTTTGACAGTTAATTTCTAAACTTCTTAACTTTCAAAAAGGCCTAAACAGTTTATTTCAGAGTTTTAACCTATTTAAACTACTTTATCCAAAGATTTAAGACTAATAAAGTTGCTAAACTCTTTAGATCAGCTTAATAAAGCAGTTTTGACACTTAATTTCTAAACTTTCTTAACTTTCAAAAAGGTCTAAACAGTTTATTTCAGATTTTTAACCTATTTAAACTACTTTATCCAAAGATTTAAGACTGATAAAGTTGCTAAACTCTTTAGATCAGCTAAATAAAGCAGTTTTGACTCTTAATTTCTAAACTTTCTTAACTTTCAAAAAAGTCTAAACAGTTTATTTTAGAGTTTTAACCTATTTAAACTACTTTATCCAAAGATTTAAGACTGATAAAGTTGCTAAACTCTTTAGATCAGCTTAATAAAGCAGTTTTGACACTTAATTTCTAAACTTTCTTAACTTTCAAAAAGGTCTAAACAGTTTATTTTAGAGTTCTAACCTATTTAAACTACTTTATCCAAAGATTTAAGACTGATAATGTTGCTAAACTCTTTAGATCAGCTTAATAAAGCAGTTTTGACTGTTAATTTCTAAACTTTCTTAACTTTCAAAAAGGTCTAAACAGTTTATTTTAGAGTTTTAACCTATTTAAACTACTTTATCCAAAGATTTAAGACTGATAAAGTTGCTAAACTCTTTAGATCAGCCAAAGAAAGCATTTTTGACAGTTAATTTCTAAACTTTCTTAACTTTCAAAAAGGTCTAAACAGTTTATTTTAGAGTTTTAACCTATTTAAACTACTTTATCCAAAGATTTAAGACTGATAAAGTAGCTAAACTCTTTAGATCAGCTTAATAAAGCAGTTTTGACAGTTAATTTCTAAACTTTCTTAACTTTCAAAAAGGTCGAAACAGTTTATTTTAGAGTCTTAACCTATTTAAACTACTTTATCCAAAGATTTAAGACAGATAAAGTTGCTAAACTCTTTAGATCAGCCAAATAAAGCAGTTTTATCAGTTAATTTATAAACTTTCTTAACTTTCAAAAAGGTCTAAACAGTTTATTTTAGAGTCTTAACCTATTTAAACTACCTTATCCAAAGATTTAAGACTGATAAAGTTGCTGAACTCTTTAGATCAGCGAAATAAAGCATTTTTGACAGTTAATTTCTAAACTTCTTAACTTTCAAAAAGGCCTAAACAGTTTATTTCAGAGTTTTAACCTATTTAAACTACTTTATCCAAAGATTTAAGACTGATAAAGTTGCTAAACTCTTTAGATCAGCTAAATAAAGCAGTTTTGACACTTAATTTCTAAACTTTCTTAACTTTCAAAAAGGTCTAAACAGTTTATTTCAGATTTTTAACCTATTTAAACTACTTTATCCAAAGATTTAAGACTGATAAAGTTGCTAAACTCTTTAGATCAGCTAAATAAAGCAGTTTTGACTCTTAATTTCTAAACTTTCTTAACTTTCAAAAAAGTCTAAACAGTTTATTTTAGAGTTTTAACCTATTTAAACTACTTTATCCAAAGATTTAAGACTGATAAAGTTGCTTAACTCTTTAGATCAGCTTAATAAAGCAGTTTTGACACTTAATTTCTAAACTTTCTTAACTTTCAAAAAGGTCTAAACAGTTTATTTTAGAGTTTTAACCTATTTAAACTACTTTATCCAAAGATTTAAGACTGATAATGTTGCTAAACTCTTTAGATCAGCTTAATAAAGCAGTTTTGACTGTTAATTTCTAAACTTTCTTAACTTTCAAAAAGGTCTAAACAGTTTATTTTAGAGTTTTAACCTATTTAAACTACTTTATCCAAAGATTTAAGACTGATAGAGTTGCTAAACTCTTTAGATCAGCCAAAGAAAGCATTTTTGACAGTTAATTTCTAAACTTTCTTAACTTTCAAAAAGGTCTAAACAGTTTATTTTAGAGTTTTAACCTATTTAAACTACTTTATCCAAAGATTTAAGACTGATAAAGTAGCTAAACTCTTTAGATCAGCTTAATAAAGCAGTTTTGACAGTTAATTTCTAAACTTTCTTAACTTTCAAAAAGGTCTAAACAGTTTATTTTAGAGTCTTAACCTATTTAAACTACTTTATCCAAAGATTTAAGACTAATAAAGTTGCTAAACTCTTTAGATCAGCCAAATAAAGCAGTTTTGACAGTTAATTTCTAAACTTTCTTAACTTTCAAAAAGGTCTAAACAGTTTATTTTAGAGTTTTAACCTATTTAAACTACTTTATCCAAAGATTTAAGACTGATAAAGTTGCTAAACTCTTTAGATCAGCTTAATAAAGCAGTTTTGACAGTTAATTTATAAACTTTCTTAACTTTCAAAAAAGTCTAAACAGTTTATTTTAGAGTTTTAACCTATTTAAACTACTTTATCCAAAGATTTAAGACTGATAAAGTTGCTAAACTCTTTAGATCAGCTAAATAAAGCATTTCTGACAGTTAATTTCTAAACTTTCTTAACTTTAAAAAAGGCCTAAATAGTTTATTTTAGAGTTTTAACCTATTTAAACTACTTTATCCAAAGATTTAACACTGATAATGTAGCTAAACTCATTAGATCAGCTTAATAAAGCAGTTTTGACGTTTAATTTTTAAACTTTCTTAACTTTCAAAACTATCTAAACAGTTTATTTTAGAGTTTTAACCTATTTAAACTACTTTATCCAAAGATTTAAGACTAATAAAGTTGCTAAACTCTTTAGATCAGCCAAAAAAACCATTTTTGACAGTTAATTTCTAAACTTTCTTAACTTTCAAAAAGGTCTAAACAGTTTATTTTAGAGTTTTAACCTATTTAAACTACTTTATCCAAAGATTTAAGACTAATAAAGTTGCTAAACTCTGTAGATCAGCCAAATAAACCGTTATTTTTGACAGTTAATTTCTAAACTTTCTTAACTTTCAAAAAGGTCTAAACAGTTTATTTTAGAGTTTTAATCTATTTAAACTACTTTATCCAAAGATTTAAGACTGATAAAGTTGCTAAACTCTTTAGATCAGCTTAATAAAGCAGTTTTAACAGTTAATTTCTAAACTTTCTTAACTTTCAAAAAAGTCTAAACAGTTTATTTTAGAGTTTTAACCTATTTAAACTACTTTATCCAAAGATTTAAGATTGATAAAGTTGCTAAACTCTTTAGATCAGCCAAATAAAGCAATTTTGACAGTTAATTTCTAAACTTTCTTAACTTTCAAAAAGGTCTAAACAGTTTATTTTAGAGTTTTAACCTATTTAAACTTCTTTATCTAAAGATTTAAGACTGATAAAGTTGCTAAACTCTTTAGATCAGCCAAATAAAGCATTTTGACAGTTAATTTCTAAACTTTCTTAACTTTAAGGCCTAAACAGTTTATTTTAGAGTTTTAACCTATTTAAACTACTTTATCCAAAGATTTAAGACTGATAAAGTTGCTAAACTCTTTAGATCAGCCAAATAAAGCAGTTTTGACAGTTAATTTCTAAACTTTCTTAACTTTCAAAAAGGTCTAAACAGTTTATTTTAGAGTTTTAACCTATTTAAACTACATTATCCAAAGATTTAAGACTGATAAAGTCGCTAAACTCTTTAGATCAGCTTAATAAAGCAGTTTTGACACTTAATTTCTAAACTTTCTTAACTTTCAAAAAGGCCTAAAGAGTTTATTTTAGAGTTTTAACCTATTTAAACTACTTTATCCAAAGATTTAAGACTGATAAAGTTGCTAAACTCTTTAGATCAGCTTAATAAAGCAGTTTTGACAGTTAATTTCTAAACTTTCTTAACTTTCAAAAAGGCCTAAAGAGTTTATTTTAGAGTTTTAACCTATTTAAACTACTTTATCCAAAGATTTAAGACTGATAAAGTTGCTAAACTCTTTAGATCAGCTTAATAAAGCAGTTTTTACACTTAATTTCTAAACTTTCTTAACTTTCAAAAAGGTCTAAACAGTTTATTTTAGAGTTTTAACCTATTTAAACTACTTTATCCAAAGATTTAAGACTGATAAAGTCGCTAAACTCTTTAGATCAGCTTAATAAAGCATTTTTGACAGTTAATTTCTAAACTTTCTTAACTTTGAAAAAAGTCTAAACAGTTTATTTCAGAGTTTTAACCTATTTAAACTACTTTATCCAAAGATTTAAGACTGATAAAGTTGCTAAACTCTTTAGATCAGCTTAATAAAGCATTTTTGACAGTTAATTTCTAAACTTTCTTAACTTTCAAAAAGGTCTAAAAAGTTTATTTTAGAGTTTTAACCTATTTAAACTACTTTATCCAAAGATTTAAGACTGCTAAAGTTGCTAAACTCTTTAGATCAGCTAAATAAACCATTTTTGACAGTTAATTTCTAAACTTTCTTAACTTTCAAAAAGGTCTAAACAGTTTATTTTAGAGTTTTAACCTATTTAAACTACTTTATCCAAAGATTTAAGACTGATAAAGTTGCTAAACTCTTTAGATCAGCCAAATAAACCATTTTTGATAGTTAATTTCTAAACTTTCTTAACTTTGAAAAAGGTAGTTTAAATAGGTTAAAACTCTAAAATAAACTGTTTAGACCTTTTTGAAAGTTCAGAAAGTTTAGAAATTAACTGTCAAAACTGCTTTATTTAGCTGATCTAAAGAGTTTAGCAACTTTATCAGTGTTAAATCTTTGGATAAAGTAATTAAAATAGGTTAAAACTCTAAAATAAACTGTTTAGACCTTTTTGAAAGTTAAGAAAGTTTAGAAATTAAGTGTCAAAACTGCTTTATTAAGTTTATCTAAAGAGTTTAGCAACTTTATCAGTCTTAAATCATTAGATAAAGAAGTTTAAATAGGTTAAAACTCTAAAATAAACTGTTTAGACCTTTTTGAAAGTTAAGAAAGTTTAGAAATTAAGTGTCAAAATTGCTTTATTTAGCTGATCTAAAGAGTTAGCAACTTTAACAGTCTTAAATCTTTGGATAAAGTAGTTTAAATAGGTTAAAACTCTAAAATAAACTGTTTAGACCTTTTTGAAAGTTAAGAAAGTTTAGAAATTAAGTGTCAAAATTGCTTTATTTAGCTGATCTAAAGAGTTTAGCAACTTTATCAGTCTTAAATCTTCGGATAAAGTAGTTTAAATAGGTTAAAACTCTAAAATAAACTGTTTAGACCTTTTTGAAAGTTAAGAAAGTTTAGAAATTAAGTGTCAAAATTGCTTTATTTAGCTGATCTAAAGAGTTTAGCAACTTTATCAGTCTTAAATCTTTGGATAAAGTAGTTTAAATAGGTTAAAACTCTAAAATAAACTGTTTAGACCTTTTTGAAAGTTAAGAAAGTTTAGAAATTAACTGTCAAAACTGCTTTATTTAGCTGATCTAAAGAGTTTAGCAACTTTATCAGTCTTAAATCATTAGATAAAGAAGTTTAAATAGGTTAAAACTCTAAAATAAACTGTTTAGACCTTTTTGAAAGTTAAGAAAGTTTAGAAATTAAGTGTCAAAATTGCTTTATTTAGCTGATCTAAAGAGTTAGCAACTTTATCAGTCTTAAATCTTTGGATAAAGTAGTTTAAGTAGGTTAAAACTCTAAAATAAACTGTTTAGACCTTTTTGAAAGTTAAGAAAGTTTAGAAATTAACTGTCAAAACTGCTTTATTTAGCTTATCTAAAGAGTTAACAACTTTATCAGTCTTAAATCTTCGGATAAAGTAGTTTAAATAGGTTAAAACTCTAAAATAAACTGTTTAGACCTTTTTGAAAGTTAAGAAAGTTTAGAAATTAACTGTCAAAACTGCTTTATTAAGCTGATCTAAAGAGTTTAGCAACTTTATTAGTCTTAAATCTTTGGATAAAGTAGTTTAAATAGGTTAAAACTCTAAAATAAACTGTTTAGACCTTTTTGAAAGTTAAGAAAGTTTAGAAATTAACTGTCAAAACTGCTTTATTTGGCTGATCTAAAGAGTTTAGCAACTTTATCAGTCTTAAATCTTTGGATAAAGTAGTTTAAATAGGTTAAAACTCTAAAATAAACTGTTTAGACCTTTTTGAAAGTTAAGAAAGTTTAGAAATTAACTGTCAAAACTGCTTTATTTAGCTGATCTAAAGAGTTTAGCAACTTTATCAGTCTTAAATCTTTGGATAAAGTAGTTTAAATAGGTTAAAACTCTAAAATAAATTGTTTAGGCCTTAAAGTTAAGAAAGTTTAGAAATTAACTGTCAAAAATGCTTTATTTAGCTGATCTAAAGAGTTTAGCAATTTTATCAGTCTTAAATCTTCGGATAAAGTAGTTTAAATAGGTTAAAACTCTAAAATAAACTGTTTAGACCTTTTTGAAAGTTAAGAAAGTTTAGAAATTAAGTGTCAAAATTGCTTTATTTAGCTGATCTAAAGAGTTTAGCAACTTTATCAGTCTTAAATCTTTGGATAAAGTAGTTTAAATAGGTTAAAACTCTAAAATAAACTGTTTAGACCTTTTTGAAAGTTAAGAAAGTTTAGAAATTAACTGTCAAAACTGCTTTATTTAGCTGATCTAAAGAGTTTAGCAACTTTATCTGTCTTAAATCTTTGGATAAAGTAGTTTAAATAGGTTAAAACTCTAAAATAAACTGTTTAGACCTTTTTGAAAGTTAAGAAAGTTTAGAAATTAACTGTCAAAACTGCTTTATTAAGCTGATCTAAAGAGTTTAGCAACTTTATCAGTCTTAAATCTTTGGATAAAGTAGTTTAAATAGGTTAAAACTCTAAAATAAACTGTTTAGACCTTTTTGAAAGTTAAGAAAGTTTAGGAATTAAGTGTCAAAACTGCTTTATTAAGCTGATCTAAAGAGTTTAGCAACTTTATCAGTCTTAAATCTTTGGATAAAGTAGTTTAAATAGGTTAAAACTCTAAAATAAACTGTTTAGACCTTTTTGAAAGTTAAGAAAGTTTAGAAATTAAGTGTCAAAACTGCTTTATTTAGCTGATCTAAAGAGTTTAGCAACTTTATCAGTCTTAAATCTTTGGATAAAGTAGTTTAAATAGGTTAAAACTCTAAAATAAACTGTTTAGACCTTTTTGAAAGTTAAGAAAGTTTAGAAATTCACTGTCAAAACTGCTTTATTAAGCTGATCTAAAGAGTTTAGCAACTTTATCAGTCTTAAATCTTTGGATAAAGTAGTTTAAATAGGTTAAAACTCTAAAATAAACTGTTTAGACCTTTTTGAAAGTTAAGAAAGTTTAGAAATTAACTGTCAAAACTGCTTTATTTGGCTGATCTAAAGAGTTTAGCAACTTTATCAGTCTTAAATCTTTGGATAAAATAGTTTAAATAGGTTAAAACTCTAAAATAAACTGTTTAGACCTTTTTGAAAGTTAAGAAAGTTTAGAAATTAAGTGTCAAAACTGCTTTATTTAGCTTATCGAAAGTGTTTAGCAACTTTATCAGTCTTAAATCTTTGGATAAAGTAGTTTAAATAGGTTAAAACTCTAAAATAAACTGTTTAGACCTTTTTGAAATTAAGAAAGTTTAGAAATTAACTGTCAAACCTGCTTTATTGGCTGATCTAATGAGTTTAGCAACTTTATCAGTCTTAAATCTTTGGATAAAGTAGTTTAAATAGGTTAAAACTCTGAAATAAACTGTTTAGGCCTTTTCGAAAGTTAAGAAAGTTTAGAAATTAACTGTCAAAACTGCTTTATTAAGCTTATCTAAAGAGTTTAGCAACTTTATCAGTCTTAAATCTTTGGATAAAGTAGTTTAAATAGGTTAAAACTCTAAAATAAACTGTTTAGACCTTTTTGAAAGTTAAGAAAGTTTAGAAATTAACTGTCAAAACTGCTTTATTAAGCTTATCTAAAGAGTTTAGCAACTTTATCAGTCTTAAATCTTTGGATAAAGTAGTTTAAATAGGTTAAAACTCTAAAATAAACTGTTTAGACCTTTTTGAAAGTTAAGAAAGTTTAGAAATTAACTCTCAAAACTGCTTTATTTGGCTGATCTAAAGAGTTTAGCAACTTTATCTGTCTTAAATCTTTGGATAAAGTAGTTTAAATAGGTTAAAACTCTGAAATAAACTGTTTAAACCTTTTTGAAAGTTAAGAAAGTTTAGAAATTAACTGTCAAAACTGCTTTATTAAGCTGATCTAAAGAGTTTAGCAACTTTATCAGTCTTAAATCTTTGGATATAGTAGTTGAAATAGGTTAAAACTCTAAAATAAACTGTTTAGACCTTTTTGAAAGTTAAGAAAGTTTAGAAATTAAGTGTCAAAACTGCTTTATTAAGCCTATCTAAAGAGTTTAGCAACTTTATCAGTCTTAAATCTTTGGATAAAGTAGTTTAAATAGGTTAAAACTCTAAAATAAACTGTTTAGACCTTTTTGAAAGTTAAGAAAGTTTAGAAATTAACTGTCAAAACTGCTTCATTTAGCTGATCTAAAAAGTTTAGCAACTTTATCAGTCTTAAATCTTTGGATAAAGTAGTTTAAATAGGTTAAAACTCTAAAATAAACTGTTTAGACCTTTTTGAAAGTTAAGAAAGTTTAGAAATTAAGTGTCAAAACTGCTTTATTAAGCTAATCTAAAGAGTTTAGCAACTTTATCAGTCTTAAATCTTTGGATAAAGTAGTTTAAATAGGTTAAAACTCTAAAATAAACTGTTTAGACCTTTTTGAAAGTTAAGAAAGTTTAGAAATTAAGTGTCAAAACTGCTTTATTAAGCTGATCTAAAGAGTTTAGCAACTTTATCAGTCTTAAATCTTTGGATAAAGTAGTTTAAATAGGTTAAAACTCTGAAATAAACTGTTTAGACCTTTTTGAAAGTTAAGAAAGTTTAGAAATTAAGTGTCAAAATTGCTTTATTTAGCTGATCTAAAGAGTTTAGCAACTTTATCAGTCTTAAATCTTTGGATAAAGTAGTTTAAATAGGTTAAAACTCTGAAATAAACTGTTTAGACCTTTTTGAAAGTTACGAAAGTTTAGAAATTAAGTGTCAAAACTGCTTTATTTAGCTGATCTAAAGAGTTTAGCAACTTTATCAGTCTTAAATCTTTGGATAAAGTAGTTTAAATAGGTTAAAACTCTAAAATAAACTGTTTAGACCTTTTTGAAAGTTAAGAAAGTTTAGAAATTAACTGTCAAAACTGCTTTATTAAGCTGATCTAAAGAGTTTAGCAACTTTATCAGTCTTAAATCTTTGGATAAAGTAGTTTAAATAGGTTAAAACTCTAAAATAAACTGTTTAGACCTTTTTGAAAGTTAAGAAAGTTTAGAAATTAAGTGTCAAAACTGCTTTATTAAGCCGATCTAAAGAGTTTAGCTACTTTATCAGTCTTAAATCTTTGGATAAACTAGTTTAAATAGGTTAAAACTCTGAAATAAACTGTTTAGACCTTTTTGAAAGTTAAGAAAGTTTAGAAATTAAGTGTCAAAACTGCTTTATTAAGCTGATCTAAAGAGTTTAGCAACTTTATCAGTCTTAAATCTTTGGATAAAGTAGTTTAAATAGGTTAAAACTCTAAAATAAACTGTTTAGACCTTTTTCAAAGTTAAGAAAGTTTAGAAATTAAGTGTCAAAACTGCTTTATTAAGCTGATCTAAAGAGTTTAGCAACTTTATCAGTCTTAAATCTTTGGATAAAGTAGTTTAAATAGGTTAAAACTCTAAAATAAACTGTTTAGACCTTTTTGAAAGTTAAGAAAGTTTAGAAATTACTGTCAAAGCTGCTTTATTTGGCTGATCTAAAGAGTTTAGCAACTTTATCAGTCTTAAATCTTTGGATAAAGTAGTTTAAATAGGTTAAAACTCTGAAATAAACTGTTTAGACTTTTTTGAAAGTTAAGAAAGTTTAGAAATTAAGTGTCAAAACTGCTTTATTAAGCTGATCTAAAGAGTTTAGCAACTTTATCAGTCTTAAATCTTTGGATAAAGTAGTTTAAATAGGTTAAAACTCTAAAATAAACTGTTTAGACCTTTTTGAAAGTTAAGAAAGTTTAGAAATTAAGTGTCAAAACTGCTTTATTAAGCTGATCTAAAGAGTTTAGCAACTTTATCTGTCTTAAATCTTTGGATAAAGTAGTTTAAATAGGTTAAAACTCTAAAATAAACTGTTTAGACCTTTTTGAAAGTTAAGAAAGTTTAGAAATTAACTGTCAAAACTGCTTTATTAAGCTTATCTAAAGAATTTAGCAACTTTATCAGTCTTAAATCTTTGGATAAAGTAGTTTAAATAGGTTAAAACTCTAAAATAAACTGTTTAGACCTTTTTGAAAGTTAAGAAAGTTTAGAAATTAAGTGTCAAAACTGCTTTATTAAGCTGATCTAAAGAGTTTAGCAACTTTATCAGTCTTAAATCTTTGGATAAAGTAGTTTAAATAGGTTAAAACTCTAAAATAAACTGTTTAGACCTTTTTGAAAGTTAAGAAAGTTTAGAAATTAACTGTCAAAACTGCTTTATTAAGCTGATCTAAAGAGTTTAGCAACTTTATCAGTCTTAAATCTTTGGATAAGTAGTTTAAATAGGTTAAACTCTAAAATAAACTGTTTAGACCTTTTTGAAAGTTAAGAAAGTTTAGAAATTAAGTGTCAAAATTGCTTTATTTAGCTGATCTAAAGAGTTTAGCAACTTTATCAGTCTTAAATCTTTGGATAATGTAGTTTTTTGAAAGTTAAGAAAGTTTAGAAATTAACTGTCAAAACTGCTTTATTTAGCTGATCTAAAGAGTTTAGCAACTTTATCAGTCTTAAATCTTTGGATAAAGTAGTTTAAATAGGTTAAAACTCTAAAATAAACTGTTTAGACCTTTTTGAAAGTTAAGAAAGTTTAGAAATTAACTGTCAAAACTGCTTTCTTAAGCTTATCTAAGAGTTTAGCAACTTTATCAGTCTTAAATCTTAGGATAAAGTAGTTTAAATAGGTTAAAACTCTAAAATAAACTGTTTAGACCTTTTTGAAAGTTAAGAAAGTTTAGAAATTAAGTGTCAAAACTGCTTTATTAAGCTGATCTAAAGAGTTTAGCAACTTTATCAGTCTTAAATCTTTGGATAAAGTAGTTTAAATAGGTTAAAACTCTAAAATAAACTGTTTAGACCTTTTTGAAAGTTAAGAAAGTTTAGAAATTAACTGTCAAAACTGCTTTATTTAGCTGATCTAAAGAGTTTAGCAACTTTATCAGTCTTAAATCTTTGGATAAAGTAGTTTAAATAGGTTAAAACTCTAAAATAAACTGTTTAGAGCTTTTTGAAAGTTAAGAAAGTTTAGAAATTAAGTGTCAAAACTGCTTTATTAAGCTGATCTAAAGAGTTTAGCAACTTTATCAGTCTTAAATCTTTGGATAAAGTAGTTTAAATAGGTTAAAACTCTAAAATAAACTGTTTAGACTTTTTTGAAAGTTAAGAAAGTTTAGAAATTAACTGTGAAAACTGCTTTATTAAGCTTATCTAAAGAGTTTAGCAACTTTATCAGTCTTAAATCTTTGGATAAAGTAGTTTAAATAGGTTAAAACTCTAAAATAAACTGTTTAGACCTTTTTGAAAGTTAAGAAAGTTTAGAAATTAAGTGTCAAAACTGCTTTATTAAGCTGATCTAAAGAGTTTAGCAACTTTATCAGTCTTAAATCTTTGGATAAAGTAGTTTAAATAGGTTAAAACTCTAAAATAAACTGTTTAGACCTTTTTGAAAGTTAAGAAAGTTTAGAATTAACTGTCAAAACTGCTTTATTTGGCTGATCTAAAGAGTTTAGCAACTTTATCAGTCTTAAATTTTTGGATAAAGTAGTTTAAATAGGTTAAAACTCTGAAATAAACTGTTTAGGCCTTTTTGAAAGTTAAGAAAGTTTAGAAATTAACTGTCAAAACTGCTTTATTTAGCTGATCTAAAGAGTTTAGCAACTTTATCAGTCTTAAATCTTTGGATAAAGTAGTTTAAATAGGTTAAAACTCTAAAATAAACTGTTTAGACCTTTTTGAAAGTTAAGAAAGTTTAAAAATTAAGTGTCAAAACTGCTTTATTTAGCTGATCTAAAGAGTTTAGCCACTTTATCAGTCTTAAATCTTTGGATATAGTAGTTTAAATAGGTTAAAACTCTAAAATAAACTGTTTAGACCTTTTTGAAAGTTAATAAAGTTTAGAAATTAAGTGTCAAAACTGCTTTATTAACCCGATCTAAAGAGTTTAGCAACTTTATCAGTCTTAAATCTTTGGATAAAGTAGTTTAAATAGGTTAAAACTCTAAAATAAACTGTTTAGACCTTTTTGAAAGTTAAGAAAGTTTAGAAATTAAGTGTCAAAACTGCTTTATTAAGCTGATCTAAAGAGTTTAGCAACTTTATCAGTCTTAAATCTTTGGATAAAGTAGTTTAAATAGGTTAAAACTCTAAAATAAACTGTTTAGACCTTTTTGAAAGTTAAGAAAGTTTAGAATTAACTGTCAAAACTGCTTTATTTAGCTGATCTAAAGAGTTTAGCAACTTTATCAGTCTTAAATGTTTGGATAATGTAGTTTTTTGAAAGTTAAGAAAGTTTAGAAATTAACTGTCAAAACTGCTTTATTTGGCTGATCTAAAGAGTTTAGCAACTTTATCAGTCTTAAATCTTTGGATAAAGTAGTTTAAATAGGTTAAAACTCTAAAATAAACTGTTTAGACCATTTTGAAAGTTAAGAAAGTTTAGAAATTAACTGTCAAATCTGCTTTCTTAAGCTTATCTAAGAGTTTAGCAACTTTATCAGTCTTAAATCTTTGGATAAAGTAGTTTAAATAGGTTAAAACTCTAAAATAAACTGTTTAGACCTTTTTGAAAGTTAAGAAAGTTTAGAAATTAAGTGTCAGAACTGCTTTCTTAAGCTTATCTAAGAGTTTAGCAACTTTATCAGTCTTAAATCTTTGGATAAAGTAGTTTAAATAGGTTAAAACTCTGAAATAAACTGTTTAGACCTTTTTGAAAGTTAAGAAAGTTTAGAAATTAAGTGTCAAAACTGCTTTATTAAGCTGATCTAAAGAGTTTAGCAACTTTATCAGTCTTAAATCTTTGGATAAAGTAGTTTAAATAGGTTAAAACTCTAAAATAAACTGTTTAGACCTTTTTGAAAGTTAAGAAAGTTTAGAAATTAAGTGTCAAAACTGCTTTATTAAGCTGATCTAAAGAGTTTAGCAACTTTATCAGTCTTAAATCTTTGGATAAAGTAGTTTAAATAGGTTAAAACTCTAAAATAAACTGTTTAGACCTTTTTGAAAGTTAAGAAAGTTTAGAAATTAAGTGTCAAAACTGCTTTATTAAGCTGATCTAAAGAGTTTAGCAACTTTATCAGTCTTAAATCTTTGGATAAAGTAGTTTAAATAGGTTAAAACTCTAAAATAAACTGTTTAGACTTTTTTCAAAGTTAAGAAAGTTTAGAAATTAACTGTCAAAACTGCTTTCTTAAGCTTATCTAAAGAGTTTAGCAACTTTATCAGTCTTAAATCTTTGGATAAAGTAGTTTAAATAGGTTAAAACTCTAAAATAAACTGTTTAGACCTTTTTGAAAGTTAAGAAAGTTTAGAAATTAAGTGTCAAAACTGCTTTATTAAGCTGATCTAAAGAGTTTAGCAACTTTATCAGTCTTAAATCTTTGGATAAAGTAGTTTAAATAGGTTAAAACTCTAAAATAAACTGTTTAGACCTTTTTGAAAGTTAAGAAAGTTTAGAATTAACTGTCAAAATTGCTTTATTAAGCTGATCTAAAGAGTTTAGCAACTTTATCAGTCTTAAATCTTTGGATAAAGTAGTTTAAATAGGTTAAAACTCTGAAATAAACTGTTTAGGCCTTTTTGAAAGTTAAGAAAGTTTAGAAATTAACTGTCAAAACTGCTTTATTTAGCTGATCTAAAGAGTTTAGCAACTTTATCAGTCTTAAATCTTTGGATAAAGTAGTTTAAATAGGTTAAAACTCTAAAATAAACTGTTTAGACCTTTTTGAAAGTTAAGAAAGTTTAAAAATTAAGTGTCAAAACTGCTTTATTTAGCTGATCTAAAGAGTTTAGCCACTTTATCAGTCTTAAATCTTTGGATATAGTAGTTTAAATAGGTTAAAACTCTAAAATAAACTGTTTAGACCTTTTTGAAAGTTAATAAAGTTTAGAAATTAAGTGTCAAAACTGCTTTATTAACCCGATCTAAAGAGTTTAGCAACTTTATCAGTCTTAAATCTTTGGATAAAGTAGTTTAAATAGGTTAAAACTCTAAAATAAACTGTTTAGACCTTTTTGAAAGTTAAGAAAGTTTAGAAATTAAGTGTCAAAACTGCTTTATTAAGCTGATCTAAAGAGTTTAGCAACTTTATCAGTCTTAAATCTTTGGATAAAGTAGTTTAAATAGGTTAAAACTCTAAAATAAACTGTTTAGACCTTTTTGAAAGTTAAGAAAGTTTAGAATTAACTGTCAAAACTGCTTTATTTAGCTGATCTAAAGAGTTTAGCAACTTTATCAGTCTTAAATGTTTGGATAATGTAGTTTTTTGAAAGTTAAGAAAGTTTAGAAATTAACTGTCAAAACTGCTTTATTTGGCTGATCTAAAGAGTTTAGCAACTTTATCAGTCTTAAATCTTTGGATAAAGTAGTTTAAATAGGTTAAAACTCTAAAATAAACTGTTTAGACCATTTTGAAAGTTAAGAAAGTTTAGAAATTAACTGTCAAATCTGCTTTCTTAAGCTTATCTAAGAGTTTAGCAACTTTATCAGTCTTAAATCTTTGGATAAAGTAGTTTAAATAGGTTAAAACTCTAAAATAAACTGTTTAGACCTTTTTGAAAGTTAAGAAAGTTTAGAAATTAAGTGTCAGAACTGCTTTCTTAAGCTTATCTAAGAGTTTAGCAACTTTATCAGTCTTAAATCTTTGGATAAAGTAGTTTAAATAGGTTAAAACTCTGAAATAAACTGTTTAGACCTTTTTGAAAGTTAAGAAAGTTTAGAAATTAAGTGTCAAAACTGCTTTATTAAGCTGATCTAAAGAGTTTAGCAACTTTATCAGTCTTAAATCTTTGGATAAAGTAGTTTAAATAGGTTAAAACTCTAAAATAAACTGTTTAGACCTTTTTGAAAGTTAAGAAAGTTTAGAAATTAAGTGTCAAAACTGCTTTATTAAGCTGATCTAAAGAGTTTAGCAACTTTATCAGTCTTAAATCTTTGGATAAAGTAGTTTAAATAGGTTAAAACTCTAAAATAAACTGTTTAGACCTTTTTGAAAGTTAAGAAAGTTTAGAAATTAAGTGTCAAAACTGCTTTATTAAGCTGATCTAAAGAGTTTAGCAACTTTATCAGTCTTAAATCTTTGGATAAAGTAGTTTAAATAGGTTAAAACTCTAAAATAAACTGTTTAGACTTTTTTCAAAGTTAAGAAAGTTTAGAAATTAACTGTCAAAACTGCTTTCTTAAGCTTATCTAAAGAGTTTAGCAACTTTATCAGTCTTAAATCTTTGGATAAAGTAGTTTAAATAGGTTAAAACTCTAAAATAAACTGTTTAGACCTTTTTGAAAGTTAAGAAAGTTTAGAAATTAAGTGTCAAAACTGCTTTATTAAGCTGATCTAAAGAGTTTAGCAACTTTATCAGTCTTAAATCTTTGGATAAAGTAGTTTAAATAGGTTAAAACTCTAAAATAAACTGTTTAGACCTTTTTGAAAGTTAAGAAAGTTTAGAATTAACTGTCAAAATTGCTTTATTAAGCTGATCTAAAGAGTTTAGCAACTTTATCAGTCTTAAATCTTTGGATAAAGTAGTTTAAATAGGTTAAAACTATGAAATAAACTGTTTAGGCCTTTTTGAAAGTTAAGAAAGTTTAGAAATTAACTGTCAAAACTGCTTTATTTATCTGATCTAAAGAGTTTATTAACTTTATCAGTCTTAAATCTTTGGATAAAGTAGTTTAAATAGGTTAAAACTCTAAAATAAACTGTTTAGACCTTTTTGAAAGTTAAGAAAGTTTAGAAATTAAGTGTCAAAACTGCTTTATTTAGCTGATCTAAAGAGTTTAGCCACTTTATCAGTCTTAAATCTTTGGATATAGTAGTTTAAATAGGTTAAAACTCTAAAATAAACTGTTTAGACCTTTTTGAAAGTTAAGAAAGTTTAGAAATTAAGTGTCAAAACTGCTTTATTAACCCGATCTAAAGAGTTTAGCAACTTTATCAGTCTTAAATCTTTGGATAAAGTAGTTTAAATAGGTTAAAACTCTAAAATAAACTGTTTAGACCTTTTTGAAAGTTAAGAAAGTTTAGAAATTAAGTGTCAAAACTGCTTTATTAAGCTGATCTAAAGAGTTTAGCAACTTTATCAGTCTTAAATCTTTGGATAAAGTAGTTTAAATAGGTTAAAACTCTAAAATAAACTGTTTAGACCTTTTTGAAAGTTAAGAAAGTTTAGAATTAACTGTCAAAACTGCTTTATTTAGCTGATCTAAAGAGTTTAGCAACTTTATCAGTCTTAAATCTTTGGATAAAGTAGTTTAAATAGGTTAAAACTATGAAATAAACTGTTTAGGCCTTTTTGAAAGTTAAGAAAGTTTAGAAATTAACTGTCAAAACTGCTTTATTAAGCTGATCTAAAGAGTTTAGCAACTTTATCAGTCTTAAATCTTTGGATTAAGTAGTTTAAATAGGTTAAACTCTAAAATAAACTGTTTAGACCTTTTTGAAAGTTAAGAAAGTTTAGAAATTAAGTGTCAAAATTGCTTTATTTAGCTGATCTAAAGAGTTTAGCAACTTTATCAGTCTTAAATCTTTGGATAATGTAGTTTTTTGAAAGTTAAGAAAGTTTAGAAATTAACTGTCAAAACTGCTTTATTTAGCTGATCTAAAGAGTTTAGCAACTTATCAGTCTTAAATCTTTGGATAAAGTAGTTTAAATAGGTTAAAACTCTAAAATAAACTGTTTAGACCTTTTTGAAAGTTAAGAAAGTTTAGAAATTAACTGTCAAAACTGCTTTCTTAAGCTTATCTAAGAGTTTAGCAACTTTATCAGTCTTAAATCTTTGGATAAAGTAGTTTAAATAGGTTAAAACTCTAAAATAAACTGTTTAGACCTTTTTGAAAGTTAGGAAAGTTTAGAAATTAACTGTCAAAACTGCTTTCTTAAGCTTATCTAAGAGTTTAGCAACTTTATCAGTCTTAAATCTTTGGATAAAGTAGTTTAAATAGGTTAAAACTCTAAAATAAACTGTTTAGACCTTTTTGAAAGTTAAGAAAGTTTAGAAATTAAGTGTCAAAACTGCTTTATTAAGCTGATCTAAAGAGTTTAGCAACTTTATCAGTCTTAAATCTTTGGATAAAGTAGTTTAAATAGGTTAAAACTCTAAAATAAACTGTTTAGACCTTTTTGAAAGTTAAGAAAGTTTAGAAATTAACTGTCAAAACTGCTTTATTAAGCTGATCTAAAGAGTTTAGCAACTTTATCAGTCTTAAATCTTTGGATAAAGTAGTTTAAATAGGTTAAAACTCTAAAATAAACTGTTTAGACCTTTTTGAAAGTTAAGAAAGTTTAGAAATTAAGTGTCAAAACTGCTTTATTAAGCTGATCTAAAGAGTTTAGCAACTTTATCAGTCTTAAATCTTTGGATAAAGTAGTTTAAATAGGTTAAAACTCTAAAATAAACTGTTTAGACTTTTTTCAAAGTTAAGAAAGTTTAGAAATTAACTGTGAAAACTGCTTTATTAAGCTTATCTAAAGAGTTTAGCAACTTTATCAGTCTTAAATCTTTGGATAAAGTAGTTTAAATAGGTTAAAACTCTAAAATAAACTGTTTAGACCTTTTTGAAAGTTAAGAAAGTTTAGAAATTAAGTGTCAAAACTGCTTTATTAAGCTGATCTAAAGAGTTTAGCAACTTTATCAGTCTTAAATCTTTGGATAAAGTAGTTTAAATAGGTTAAAACTCTAAAATAAACTGTTTAGACCTTTTTGAAAGTTAAGAAAGTTTAGAATTAACTGTCAAAACTGCTTTATTTGGCTGATCTAAAGAGTTTAGCAACTTTATCAGTCTTAAATTTTTGGATAAAGTAGTTTAAATAGGTTAAAACTCTGAAATAAACTGTTTAGGCCTTTTTGAAAGTTAAGAAAGTTTAAAAATTAACTGTCAAAACTGCTTTATTTAGCTGATCTAAAGAGTTTAGCAACTTTATCAGTCTTAAATCTTTGGATAAAGTAGTTTAAATAGGTTAAAACTCTAAAATAAACTGTTTAGACCTTTTTGAAAGTTAAGAAAGTTTAGAAATTAAGTGTCAAAACTGCTTTATTTAGCTGATCTAAAGAGTTTAGCCACTTTGTCAGTCTTAAATCTTTGGATATAGTAGTTTAAATAGGTTAAAACTCTAAAATAAACTGTTTAGACCTTTTTGAAAGTTAATAAAGTTTAGAAATTAAGTGTCAAAACTGCTTTATTAACCCGATCTAAAGAGTTTAGCAACTTTATCAGTCTTAAATCTTTGGATAAAGTAGTTTAAATAGGTTAAAACTCTAAAATAAACTGTTTAGACCTTTTTGAAAGTTAAGAAAGTTTAGAAATTAAGTGTCAAAACTGCTTTATTAAGCTGATCTAAAGAGTTTAGCAACTTTATCAGTCTTAAATCTTTGGATAAAGTAGTTTAAATAGGTTAAAACTCTAAAATAAACTGTTTAGACCTTTTTGAAAGTTAAGAAAGTTTAGAATTAACTGTCAAAACTACTTTATTTAGCTGATCTAAAGAGTTTAGCAACTTTATCAGTCTTAAATCTTTGGATAATGTAGTTTTTTGAAAGTTAAGAAAGTTTAGAAATTAACTGTCAAAACTGCTTTATTTAGCTGATCTAAAGAGTTTAGCAACTTTATCAGTCTTAAATCTTTGGATAAAGTAGTTTAAATAGGTTAAAACTCTAAAATAAACTGTTTAGACCATTTTGAAAGTTAAGAAAGTTTAGAAATTAACTGTCAAATCTGCTTTCTTAAGCTTATCTAAGAGTTTAGCAACTTTATCAGTCTTAAATCTTTGGATAAAGTAGTTTAAATAGGTTAAAACTCTAAAATAAACTGTTTAGACCTTTTTGAAAGTTAAGAAAGTTTAGAAATTAAGTGTCAAAACTGCTTTCTTAAGCTTATCTAAGAGTTTAGCAACTTTATCAGTCTTAAATCTTTGGATAAAGTAGTTTAAATAGGTTAAAACTCTAAAATAAACTGTTTAGACCTTTTTGAAAGTTAAGAAAGTTTAGAAATTAAGTGTCAAAACTGCTTTATTAAGCTGATCTAAAGAGTTTAGCAACTTTATCAGTCTTAAATCTTTGGATAAAGTAGTTTAAATAGGTTAAAACTCTAAAATAAACTGTTTAGACCTTTTTGAAAGTTAAGAAAGTTTAGAAATTAACTGTCAAAACTGCTTTATTTAGCTGATCTAAAGAGTTTAGCAACTTTATCAGTCTTAAATCTTTGGATAAAGTAGTTTAAATAGGTTAAAACTCTAAAATAAACTGTTTAGACCTTTTTGAAAGTTAAGAAAGTTTAGAAATTAAGTGTCAAAACTGCTTTATTAAGCTGATCTAAAGAGTTTAGCAACTTTATCAGTCTTAAATCTTTGGATAAAGTAGTTTAAATAGGTTAAAACTCTAAAATAAACTGTTTAGACTTTTTTCAAAGTTAAGAAAGTTTAGAAATTAACTGTCAAAACTGCTTTCTTAAGCTTATCTAAAGAGTTTAGCAACTTTATCAGTCTTAAATCTTTGGATAAAGTAGTTTAAATAGGTTAAAACTCTAAAATAAACTGTTTAGACCTTTTTGAAAGTTAAGAAAGTTTAGAAATTAAGTGTCAAAACTGCTTTATTAAGCTGATCTAAAGAGTTTAGCAACTTTATCAGTCTTAAATCTTTGGATAAAGTAGTTTAAATAGGTTAAAACTCTAAAATAAACTGTTTAGACCTTTTTGAAAGTTAAGAAAGTTTAGAATTAACTGTCAAAACTGCTTTATTTGGCTGATCTAAAGAGTTTAGCAACTTTATCAGTCTTAAATTTTAGGATAAAGTAGTTTAAATAGGTTAAAACTCTGAAATAAACTGTTTAGGCCTTTTTGAAAGTTAAGAAAGTTTAAAAATTAACTGTCAAAACTGCTTTATTTAGCTGATCTAAAGAGTTTAGCAACTTTATCAGTCTTAAATCTTTGGATAAAGTAGTTTAAATAGGTTAAAACTCTAAAATAAACTGTTTAGACCTTTTTGAAAGTTAAGAAAGTTTAGAAATTAAGTGTCAAAACTGCTTTATTTAGCTGATCTAAAGAGTTTTGCCACTTTGTCAGTCTTAAATGTTTGGATATAGTAGTTTAAATAGGTTAAAACTCTAAAATAAACTGTTTAGACCTTTTTGAAAGTTAATAAAGTTTAGAAATTAAGTGTCAAAACTGCTTTATTAACCCGATCTAAAGAGTTTAGCAACTTTATCAGTCTTAAATCATTGGATAAAGTAGTTTAAATAGGTTAAAACTCTAAAATAAACTGTTTAGACCTTTTTGAAAGTTAAGAAAGTTTAGAAATTAAGTGTCAAAACTGCTTTATTAAGCTGATCTAAAGAGTTTAGCAACTTTATCAGTCTTAAATCTTTGGATAAAGTAGTTTAAATAGGTTAAAACTCTAAAATAAACTGTTTAGACCTTTTTGAAAGTTAAGAAAGTTTAGAATTAACTGTCAAAACTGCTTTATTTAGCTGATCTAAAGAGTTTAGCAACTTTATCAGTCTTAAATCTTTGGATAATGTAGTTTTTTGAAAGTTAAGAAAGTTTAGAAATTAACTGTCAAAACTGCTTTATTTAGCTGATCTAAAGAGTTTAGCAACTTTATCAGTCTTAAATCTTTGGATAAAGTAGTTTAAATAGGTTAAAACTCTAAAATAAACTGTTTAGACCATTTTGAAAGTTAAGAAAGTTTAGAAATTAACTGTCAAATCTGCTTTCTTAAGCTTATCTAAGAGTTTAGCAACTTTATCAGTCTTAAATCTTTGGATAAAGTAGTTTAAATAGGTTAAAACTCTAAAATAAACTGTTTAGACCTTTTTGAAAGTTAAGAAAGTTTAGAAATTAAGTGTCAAAACTGCTTTCTTAAGCTTATCTAAGAGTTTAGCAACTTTATCAGTCTTAAATCTTTGGATAAAGTAGTTTAAATAGGTTAAAACTCTAAAATAAACTGTTTAGACCTTTTTGAAAGTTAAGAAAGTTTAGAAATTAAGTGTCAAAACTGCTTTATTAAGCTGATCTAAAGAGTTTAGCAACTTTATCAGTCTTAAATCTTTGGATAAAGTAGTTTAAATAGGTTAAAACTCTAAAATAAACTGTTTAGACCTTTTTGAAAGTTAAGAAAGTTTAGAAATTAACTGTCAAAACTGCTTTATTTAGCTGATCTAAAGAGTTTAGCAACTTTATCAGTCTTAAATCTTTGGATAAAGTAGTTTAAATAGGTTAAAACTCTAAAATAAACTGTTTAGACCTTTTTGAAAGTTAAGAAAGTTTAGAAATTAAGTGTCAAAACTGCTTTATTAAGCTGATCTAAAGAGTTTAGCAACTTTATCAGTCTTAAATCTTTGGATAAAGTAGTTTAAATAGGTTAAAACTCTAAAATAAACTGTTTAGACTTTTTTCAAAGTTAAGAAAGTTTAGAAATTAACTGTCAAAACTGCTTTCTTAAGCTTATCTAAAGAGTTTAGCAACTTTATCAGTCTTAAATCTTTGGATAATGTAGTTTAAATAGGTTAAAACTCTAAAATAAACTGTTTAGACCTTTTTGAAAGTTAAGAAAGTTTAGAAATTAAGTGTCAAAACTGCTTTATTAAGCTGATCTAAAGAGTTTAGCAACTTTATCAGTCTTAAATCTTTGGATAAAGTAGTTTAAATAGGTTAAAACTCTAAAATAAACTGTTTAGACCTTTTTGAAAGTTAAGAAAGTTTAGAATTAACTGTCAAAATTGCTTTATTAAGCTGATCTAAAGAGTTTAGCAACTTTATCAGTCTTAAATCTTTGGATAAAGTAGTTTAAATAGGTTAAAACTATGAAATAAACTGTTTAGGCCTTTTTGAAAGTTAAGAAAGTTTAGAAATTAACTGTCAAAACTGCTTTATTTATCTGATCTAAAGAGTTTATTAACTTTATCAGTCTTAAATCTTTGGATAAAGTAGTTTAAATAGGTTAAAACTCTAAAATAAACTGTTTAGACCTTTTTGAAAGTTAAGAAAGTTTAGAAATTAAGTGTCAAAACTGCTTTATTTAGCTGATCTAAAGAGTTTAGCCACTTTATCAGTCTTAAATCTTTGGATATAGTAGTTTAAATAGGTTAAAACTCTAAAATAAACTGTTTAGACCTTTTTGAAAGTTAAGAAAGTTTAGAAATTAAGTGTCAAAACTGCTTTATTAACCCGATCTAAAGAGTTTAGCAACTTTATCAGTCTTAAATCTTTGGTTAAAGTAGTTTAAATAGGTTAAAACTCAAATAAACTGTTTAGACCTTTTTGAAACTTAAGAAAGTTTAGAAATTAAGTGTCAAAACTGCTTTATTAAGCTGATCTAAAGAGTTTAGCAACTTTATCAGTCTTAAATCTTTGGATAAAGTAGTTTAAATAGGTTAAAACTCTAAAATAAACTGTTTAGACCTTTTTGAAAGTTAAGAAAGTTTAGAATTAACTGTCAAAACTGCTTTATTTAGCTGATGTAAAGAGTTTAGCAACTTTATCAGTCTTAAATCTTTGGATAAAGTAGTTTAAATAGGTTAAAAATCTGAAATAAACTGTTTAGGCCTTTTTGAAAGTTAAGAAAGTTTAGAAATTAACTGTCAAAACTGCTTTATTTAGCTGATCTAAAGAGTTTAGCAACTTTATCAGTCTTAAATCTTTGGATAAAGTAGTTTAAATAGGTTAAAACTCTAAAATAAACTGTTTAGACCTTTTTGAAAGTTAAGAAAGTTTAGAAATTAAGTGTCAAAATTCCTTTATTTAACTGATCTAAAGAGTTTAAAACTTTATCAGTCTTAAATCTTTGGATAAAGTAGTTTAAATAGGTTAAAACTCTAAAATAAACTGTTTAGACCTTTTTGAAAGTTAAGAAAGTTTAGAAATTAAGTGTAAAAACTGCTTTATTTAGCTGATCGAAACAGTTTAGCAACTTTATCGGTCTTAAATCTTTGGATAAAGTAGTTTAAATAGGTTAAAACTGTGAAATAAACTTTTAGACCTTTTTGAAAGTTAAGAAAGTTTAGAAATTAACTGTCAAAACTGCTTTATTAAGCTGATCTAAAGAGTTTAGCAACTTTATAAGTCTTAAATCTTTGGATAAAGTAGTTTAAAAAGGTTAAAAGTCTAAAATAAACTGTTTAGACCTTTTTGAAAGTTAAGAAAGTTTAAAAATTAAACGTCAAAACTGCTTTATTAAGCTGATCTAAAGAGTTTAGCAACTTTATCAGTCTTAAATCTTTGGATAAAGTAGTTTAAATAGGTTAAAACTCTAAAATAAACTGTTTAGACCTTTTTGAAAGTTAAGAAAGTTTAGAAATTAACTGTCAAAACTGCTTTATTAAGCTGATCTAAAGACTTTAGCAATTTTATCAGTCTTAAATCTTTGGATAAAGTAGTTTAAATAGGTTAAAACTCTAAAATAAACTGTTTAGGCCTTTTTTAAAGTTAAGAAAGTTTAGAAATTAACTGTCAAAAATGCTTTATTTGGCTGATCTAAAGAGTTTAGCAACTTTATCAGTCTTAAATCTTTGGATAAAGTAGTTTAAATAGGTTAAAACTCTAAAATAAACTGTTTAGACGTTTTTGAAAGTTAAGAAAGTTTAGAAATTAAGTGTCAAAACTGCTTTATTTAGCTGATCTAAAGAGTTTAGCAACTTTATCAGTCTTAAATCTTTGGATAAAGTAGTTTAAATAGGTTAAAACTCTAAAATAAACTGTTTAGACATTTTTGAAAGTTAAGAAAGTTTAGAAATTAACTGTCAAAACTGCTTTATTTAGCTGATCTAAAGAGTTTAGCAACTTTATCAGTCTTAAATCTTTGGATAAAGTAGTTTAAATAGGTTAAAACTCTAAAATAAACTGTTTAGACCTTTTTGAAGGTTAAGAAAGTTTAGAAATTAAGTGTCAAAACTACTTTATTTAGCTGATCGAAACAGTTTAGCAACTTTATCAGTCTTAAATCTTTGGATAAAGTAGTTTAAATAAGTTAAAACTCTAAAATAAACTGTTTAGACCTTTTTGAAAGTTAAGAAAGTTTAGAAATTAACTGTCAAAACTGCTTTATTAAGCTGATCTAAAGAATTTAGCAACTTTATTATTCTTAAATCTTTGGATAAAGTAGTTTAAATAGGTTAAAACTTTAAAATAAACTGTTTAGACCTTTTTGAAAGTTAAGAAAGTTTAGAAATTAACTGTCAAAACTGCTTTATTTGGCTGATCTAAAGAGTTTAGCAACTTTATCAGTGTTAAATCTTTGGATAAAGTAGTTTAAATAGGTTAAAACTCTAAAATAAACTGTTTAGGCCTTAAAGTTAAGAAAGTTTAGAAATTAACTGTCAAAATGCTTTATTTGGCTGATCTAAAGAGTTTAGCAACTTTATCAGTCTTAAATCTTTAGATAAAGAAGTTTAAATAGGTTAAAACTCTAAAATAAACTGTTTAGACCTTTTTGAAAGTTAAGAAAGTTTAGAAATTAAGTGTCAAAATTCCTTTATTTAACTGATCTAAAGAGTTTAAAACTTTATCAGTCTTAAATCTTTGGATAAAGTAGTTTAAATAGGTCAAAACTCTAAAATAAACTGTTTAGACCTTTTGAAAGTTAAGAAAGTTTAGAAATTAAGTGTCAAAACTGCTTTATTTAGCTGATCTAAAGAGTTTAGCAACTTTATCAGTCTTAAATCTTTGGATAAAGTAGTTTAAATAGGTTAAAACTCTAAAATAAACTGTTTAGACCTTTTTGAAAGTTAAGAAAGTTTAGAAATTAAGTGTAAAAACTGCTTTATTTAGCTGATCGAAAGAGTTTAGCAACTTTATCGGTCTTAAATCTTTGGATAAAGTAGTTTAAATAGGTTAAAACTGTGAAATAAACTTTTAGACCTTTTTGAAAGTTAAGAAAGTTTAGAAATTAACTGTCAAAACTGCTTTATTAAGCTGATCTAAAGAGTTTAGCAACTTTATAAGTCTTAAATCTTTGGATAAAGTAGTTTAAAAAGGTTAAAACTCTAAAATAAACTGTTTAGACCTTTTTGAAAGTTAAGAAAGTTTAAAAATTAAACGTCAAAACTGCTTTATTAAGCTGATCTAAAGAGTTTAGCAACTTTATCAGTCTTAAATCTTTGGATAAAGTAGTTTAAATAGGTTAAAACTCTAAAATAAACTGTTTAGACCTTTTTGAAAGTTAAGAAAGTTTAGAAATTAACTGTCTAAACTGCTTTATTAAGCTGATCTAAAGACTTTAGCAATTTTATCAGTCTTAAATCTTTGGATAAAGTAGTTTAAATAGGTTAAAACTCTAAAATAAACTGTTTAGGCCTTTTTTAAAGTTAAGAAAGTTTAGAAATTAACTGTCAAAAATGCTTTATTTGGCTGATCTAAAGAGTTTAGCAACTTTATCAGTCTTAAATCTTTGGATAAAGTAGTTTAAATAGGTTAAAACTCTAAAATAAACTGTTTAGACGTTTTTGAAAGTTAAGAAAGTTTAGAAATTAAGTGTCAAAACTGCTTTATTTAGCTGATCTAAAGAGTTTAGCAACTTTATCAGTCTTAAATCTTTGGATAAAGTAGTTTAAATAGGTTAAAACTCTAAAATAAACTGTTTAGACATTTTTGAAAGTTAAGAAAGT
This sequence comes from Xestospongia muta, assembly GCA_963693285.1. NCBI lineage: Eukaryota > Metazoa > Porifera > Demospongiae > Haplosclerida > Petrosiidae > Xestospongia > Xestospongia muta. The sequence continues at coordinate 3,280,442 of OY848929.1, read as the reverse complement.
TTAGAAATTAACTGTCAAAACTGCTTTATTTGGCTGATCTAAAGAGTTTAGCAACTTTATCAGTCTTAAATCTTTGGATAAAGTAGTTTAAATAGGTTAAAACTCTAAAATAAACTGTTTAGACCTTTTTGAAGGTTAAGAAAGTTTAGAAATTAAGTGTCAAAACTACTTTATTTAGCTGATCGAAACAGTTTAGCAACTTTATCAGTCTTAAATCTTTGGATAAAGTAGTTTAAATAAGTTAAAACTGTGAAATAAACTGTTTAGACCTTTTTGAAAGTTAAGAAAGTTTAGAATTAACTGTCAAAACTGCTTTATTAAGCTGCTCTAAAGAATTTAGCAACTTTATTATTCTTAAATCTTTGGATAAAGTAGTTTAAATAGGTTAAAACTTTAAAATAAACTGTTTAGACCTTTTTGAAAGTTAAGAAAGTTTAGAAATTAACTGTCAAAACTGCTTTATTTGGCTGATCTAAAGAGTTTAGCAACTTTATCAGTCTTAAATCTTTGGATAAAGTAGTTTAAATAGGTTAAAACTCTAAAATAAACTGTTTAGGCCTTAAAGTTAAGAAAGTTTAGAAATTAACTGTCAAAATGCTTTATTTGGCTGATCTAAAGAGTTTAGCAACTTTATCAGTCTTAAATCTTTAGATAAAGAAGTTTAAATAGGTTAAAACTCTAAAATAAACTGTTTAGACCTTTTTGAAAGTTAAGAAAGTTTAGAAGTTAACTGTCAAAACTGCTTTATTTAGCTGATCTAAAGAGTTTAGGAACTTTATCAGTCTTAAATCTTTGGATAAAGTAGTTTAAATAGGTTAAAACTCTAAAATAAACTGTTTAGACCTTTTTGAAAGTTAAGAAAGTTTAGAAATGAACTGTCAAAACTGCTTTATTTGGCTGATCTAAAGAGTTTAGCAACTTTATCAGTCTTAAATCTTTGGATAAAGTAGTTTAAATAGGTTAAAACTCTAAAATAAACTGTTTAGACCTTTTTGAAAGTTAAGAAAGTTTAGAAATGAACAGTCTAAACTGCTTTATTTGGCTGATCTAAAGAGTTTAGCACTTTATCAGTCTTAAATCTTTGGATAAAGTAGTTTAAATAGGTTAAAACTCTAAAATAAACTGTTTAGACTGATAAAGTTGCTAAACTCTTTAGATCAGCTAAATAAAGCAGTTTTGACACTTAATTTCTAAACTTTCTTAACTTTCAAAAAGGTCTAAACAGTTTATTTTAGAGTTTTAACCTATTTAAACTACATTATCCAAAGATTTAAGACTGATAAAGTTGCTAAACTCTTTAGATCAGCTAAATAAAGCAGTTTTGACAGTTAATTTCTAAACTTTCTTAACTTTCAAAAAGGTCTAAACAGTTTATTTTAGAGTTTTAACCTATTTAAATTACTTTATGCAAAGATTTAAGACTGATAAAGTTGCTAAACTCTTTAGATCAGCTAAATAAAGCAATTTTGACACTTAATTTCTAAACTTTCTTAACTTTCAAAAAGGTCTAAACAGTTTATTTCAGAGTTTTAACCTATTTAAACTACTTTATCCGAAGATTTAAGACTGATAAAGTTGCTAAACTCTTTAGATCAGCTAAATAAAGCAGTTTTGACAGTTAATTTCTAAACTTTCTTAACTTTCAAAAAGGTCTAAACAGTTTATTTTAGAGTTTTAACCTATTTAAACTACTTTATCCAAAGATTTAAGACTGATAAAGTTGCTAAACTCTTTAGATCAGCTAAATAAAGCAATTTTGACACTTAATTTCTAAACTTTCTTAACTTTCAAAAAGGTCTAAACAGTTTATTTTAGAGTTTTAACCTATTTAAACTACTTTATCCAAAGATTTAAGACTGATAAAGTTGCTAAACTCTTTAGATCAGCTAAATAAAGCAGTTTTGACACTTAATTTCTAAACTTTCTTAACTTCCAAAAAGGTCTAAACAGTTTATTTTAGAGTTTTAACCTATTTAAACTACTTTATCCAAAGATTTAAGACTGATAAAGTTGCTAAACTCTTTAGATCAGCCAAATAAAGCAGTTTTGACAGTTAATTTCTAAACTTTCTTAACTTTCAAAAAGGTCTAAACAGTTTATTTTAGAGTTTTAACCTATTTAAACTACTTTATCCAAAGATTTAAGACTTATAAAGTTGCTAAACTCTTTAGATCAGCTAAATAAAGCAGTTTTGACAGTTAATTTCTAAACCTTCTTAACTTTCAAAAAGGTCTAAACAGTTTATTTTAGAGTTTTAACCTATTTAAACTACTTTATCCAAAGATTTAAGACTGATAAAGTTGCTAAACTCTTTAGATCAGCTTAATAAAGCAGTTTTGACACTTAATTTCTAAACTTTCTTAACTTTCAAAAAGGTCTAAACAGTTTATTTTAGAGTTTTAACCTATTTAAACTACTTTATCCAAAGATTTAAGACTGATAAAGTTGCTAAACTCTTTAGATCAGCTAAATAAAGCAATTTTGACACTTAATTTCTAAACTTTCTTAACTTTCAAAAAGGTCTAAACAGTTTATTTCAGAGTTTTAACCTATTTAAACTACTTTATCCAAAGATTTAAGACTGATAAAGTTGCTAAACTCTTTAGATCAGCTTAATAAAGCAATTTTGACACTTAATTTCTAAACTTTCTTAACTTTCAAAAAGGTCTAAACAGTTTATTTTAGAGTTTTAACCTATTTAAACTACTTTATCCAAAGATTTAAGACTGATAAAGTTGCTAAACTCTTTAGATCAGCTAAATAAAGCAATTTTGACACTTAATTTCTAAACTTTCTTAACTTTCAAAAAGGTCTAAACAGTTTATTTTAGAGTTTTAACCTATTTAAACTACTTTATCCAAAGATTTAAGACTGATAAAGTTGCTAAACTCTTTAGATCAGCTAAATAAAGCAGTTTTGACACTTAATTTCTAAACTTTCTTAACTTTCAAAAAGGTCTAAACAGTTTATTTTAGAGTTTTAACCTATTTAAACTACTTTATCCAAAGATTTAAGACTGATAAAGTTGCTAAACTCTTTAGATCAGCTAAATAAAGCAATTTTGACACTTAATTTCTAAACTTTCTTAACTTTCAAAAAGGTCTAAAAAGTTTATTTCAGAGTTTTAACCTATTTAAACTACTTTATCCAAACATTTAAGACTGATAAAGTTGCTAAACTCTTTAGATCAGCTAAATAATGCAGTTTTGACACTTAATTTCAAAACTTTCTTAACTTTCAAAAAGGTCTAAACAGTTTATTTTAGAGTTTTAACCTATTTAAACTACTTTATCCAAAGATTTAAGACTGATAAAGTTGCTAAACTCTTTAGATCAGCCAAATAAAGCAGTTTTGACAGTTAATTTCTAAACTTTCTTAACTTTCAAAAAGGTCTAAACAGTTTATTTTAGAGTTTTAACCTATTTAAACTACTTTATCCAAAGATTTAAGACTGATAAAGTTGCTAAATTCTTTCGATAAGCTAAATAAAGCAGTTTTGACAGTTAATTTCTAAACTTTCTTAACTTTCAAAAAGGTCTAAACAGTTTATTTTAGAGTTTTAACCTATTTAAACTACTTTATCCAAAGATTTAAGACTGATAAAGTTGCTAAACTCTTTAGATCAGCTTAATAAAGCAGTTTTGACACTTAATTTCTAAACTTTCTTAACTTTCAAAAAGGTCTAAACAGTTTATTTTAGAGTTTTAACCTATTTAAATTACTTTATCCAAAGATTTAAGACTGATAAAGTTGCTAAACTCTTTAGATCAGCTTAATAAAGCAGTTTTGACACTTAATTTCTAAACTTTCTTAACTTTCAAAAAGGTCTAAACAGTTTATTTTAGAGTTTTAACCTATTTAAACTACTTTATCCAAAGATTTAAGACTGATAAAGTTGCTAAACTCTTTATATCAGTTAAATAAAGCAATTTTGACACTTAATTTCTAAACTTTCTTAACTTTCAAAAAGGTCTAAACAGTTTATTTCAGAGTTTTAACCTATTTAAACTACTTTATCCAAAGATTTAAGACTGATAAAGTTCCTAAATTCTTTCGATCAGCTTAATTAAGCAGTTTTGACACTTAATTTCTAAACTTTCTTAACTTTCAAAAAGGTCTAAACAGTTTATTTTAGAGTTTTAACCTATTTAAACTACTTTATCCAAAGATTTAAGACTGATAAAGTTGCTAAACTCTTTAGATCAGCTAAATAAAGCAATTTTGACACTTAATTTCTAAACTTTCTTAACTTTCAAAAAGGTCTAAACAGTTTATTTCAGAGTTTTAACCTATTTAAACTACTTTATCCAAAGATTTAAGACTGATAAAGTTGCTAAACTCTTTAGATCAGCTTAATAAAGCAGTTTTGACACTTAATTTCTAAACTTTCTTAACTTTCAAAAAGGTCTAAACAGTTTATTTTAGAGTTTTAACCTATTTAAACTACTTTATCCAAAGATTTAAGACTGATAAAGTTGCTAAATTCTTTCGATAAGCTAAATAAAGCAGTTTTGACAGTTAATTTCTAAACTTTCTTAACTTTCAAAAAGGTCTAAACAGTTTATTTTAGAGTTTTAACCTATTTAAACTACTTTATCCAAAGATTTAAGACTGATAAAGTTGCTAAACTCTTTAGATCAGCCAAATAAAGCAGTTTTGACAGTTAATTTCTAAACTTTCTTAACTTTCAAAAAGGTCTAAACAGTTTATTTTAGAGTTTTAACCTATTTAAACTACTTTATCCAAAGATTTAAGACTGATAAAGTTGCTAAACTCTTTAGATCAGCCAAATAAAGCAGTTTGACAGTTAATTTCTAAACTTTCTTAACTTTCAAAAAGGTCTAAACAGTTTATTTTAGAGTTTTAACCTATTTAAATTACTTTATCCAAAGATTTAAGACTGATAAAGTTGCTAAACTCTTTAGATCAGCTTAATAAAGCAGTTTTGATACTTAATTTCTAAACTTTCTTAACTTTCAAAAAGGTCTAAACAGTTTATTTTAGAGTTTTAACCTATTTAAACTACTTTATCCAAAGATTTAAGACTGATAAAGTTGCTAAACTCTTTAGATCAGCTAAATAAAGCAATTTTGACACTTAATTTCTAAACTTTCTTAACTTTCAAAAAGGTCTAAACAGTTTATTTCAGAGTTTTAACCTATTTAAACTACTTTATCCAAAGATTTAAGACTGATAAAGTTGCTAAACTCTTTAGATCAGCTTAATAAAGCAGTTTTCACACTTAATTTCTAAACTTTCTTAACTTTCAAAAAGGTCTAAACAGTTTATTTTAGAGTTTTAACCTATTTAAACTACTTTATCCAAAGATTTAAGACTGATAAAGTTGCTGAACTCTTTAGATCAGTTAAATAAAGCAGTTTTGACAGTTAATTTCTAAACTTTCTTAACTTTCAAAAAGGTCTAAACAGTTTATTTTATAGTTTTAACCTATTTAAACTACTTTATCCAAAGATTTAAGACTGATAAAGTTGCTAAACTCTTTAGATCAGCCAAATAAAGCAGTTTTGACAGTTAATTTCTAAACTTTCTTAACTTTCAAAAAGGTCTAAACAGTTTATTTTAGAGTTTTAACCTATTTAAACTACTTTATCCAAAGATTTAAGAATTATAAAGTTGCTAAACTCTTTAGATCAGCCAAATAAAGCAGTTTTGACAGTTAATTTCTAAACTTTCTTAACTTTCAAAAAGGTCTAAACAGTTTATTTTAGAGTTTTAACCTATTTAAATTACTTTATCCAAAGATTTAAGACTGATAAAGTTGCTAAACACTTTAGATCAGCTTAATAAAGCAGTTTTGACACTTAATTTCTAAACTTTCTTAACTTTCAAAAAGGTCTAAACAGTTTATTTTAGAGTTTTAACCTATTTAAACTACTTTATCCAAAGATTTAAGACTGATAAAGTTGCTAAACTCTTTAGATCAGCTTAATAAAGCAATTTTGACACTTAATTTCTAAACTTTTTTAACTTTCAAAAAGGTCTAAACAGTTTATTTCAGAGTTTTAACCTATTTAAACTACTTTATCCAAAGATTTAAGACTGATAAAGTTGCTAAACTCTTTAGATCAGCTAAATAAAGCAGTTTTGACACTTAATTTCTAAACTTTCTTAACTTTCAAAAAGGTCTAAACAGTTTATTTTAGAGTTTTAACCTATTTAAACTACTTTATCCAAAGATTTAAGACTGATAAAGTTGCTAAACTCTTTAGATCAGCTAAATAAAGCAGTTTTGACAGTTAATTTCTAAACTTTCTAACTTTCAAAAAGGTCTAAACAGTTTATTTTAGAGTTTTAACCTATTTAAACTATTTTATCCAAAGATTTAAGACTGATAAAGTTGCTAAACTCTTTAGATCAGCTTAATAAAGCAGTTTTGACAGTTAATTTCTAAACTTTCTTAACTTTCAAAAAGGTCTAAACAGTTTATTTTAGAGTTTTAACCTATTTAAACTACTTTATCCAAAGATTTAAGACTGATAAAGTTGCTAAACTCTTTAGATCAGCTTAATAAAGCAGTTTTGACACTTAATTTCTAAACTTTCTTAACTTTCAAAAAGGTCTAAACAGTTCATTTTAGAGTTTTAACCTATTTAAACTACTTTATCCAAAGATTTAAGACTGATAAAGTTGCTAAATCTTTAGATCAGCTAAATAAAGCAGTTTTGACAGTTAATTTCTAAACTTTCTTAACTTTCAAAAAGGTCTAAACATTTTATTTCAGAGTATTAACCTATTTAAACTACTTTATCCAAAGATTTAAGACTGATAAAGTTGCTAAACTCTTTAGATCAGCTTAATAAAGCAGTTTTGACACTTAATTTCTAAACTTTCTTAACTTTCAAAAAGGTCTAAACAGTTTATTTTAGAGTTTTAACCTATTTAAACTACTTTATCCAAAGATTTAAGACTGATAAAGTTGCTAAACTCTTTAGATCAGCTTAATAAAGTAGTTTTGACAGTTAATTTCTAAACTTTCTTAACTTTGAAAAAGGTCTAAACAGTTTATTTTAGAGTTTTAACCTATTTAAACTACTTTATCCAAAGATTTAAGACTGATAAAGTTACTAAACTCTTTAGATCAGCTTAATAAAGCAGTTTTGACACTTAATTTCTAAACTTTCTTAACTTTCAAAAAGGTCTAAACAGTTTATTTTAGAGTTTTAACCTATTTAAACTACTTTATCCAAAGATTTAAGACTGATAAAGTTGCTAAATTCTTTCGATAAGCTAAATAAAGCAGTTTTGACAGTTAATTTCTAAACTTTCTTAACTTTCAAAAAGGTCTAAACAGTTTATTTTAGAGTTTTAACCTATTTCAACTACTTTATCCAAAGATTTAAGACTGATAAAGTTGCTAAACTCTTTAGATCAGCTTAATAAAGCAGTTTTGACAATTAATTTCTAAACTTTCTTAACTTTCAAAAAGGTCTAAACAGTTTATTTTAGAGTTTTAACCTATTTAAACTACTTTATCCAAAGATTTAAGACTGATCATGTTGCTAAACTCTTTAGATCAGCTAAATAAAGCAGTTTTGACACTTAATTTTAACTTTCTTAACTTTCAAAAAGGTCTAAACAGTTTATTTTAGAGTTTTAACCTATTTAAACTACTTTATCCAAAGATTTAAGACTGATAAAGTTGCTAAACTCTTTAGATCAGCTTAATAAAGCAATTTTGACACTTAATTTCTAAACTTTTTTAACTTTCAAAAAGGTCTAAACAGTTTATTTCAGAGTTTTAACCTATTTAAACTACTTTATCCAAAGATTTAAGACTGATAAAGTTGCTAAACTCTTTAGATCAGCTAAATAAAGCAGTTTTGACACTTAATTTCTAAACTTTCTTAACTTTCAAAAAGGTCTAAACAGTTTATTTTAGAGTTTTAACCTATTTAGACTACTTTATCCAAAGATTTAAGACTGATAAAGTTGCTAAACTCTTTAGATCAGCTAAATAAAGCAGTTTTGACAGTTAATTTCTAAACTTTCTTAACTTTCAAAAAGGTCTAAACAGTTTATTTTAGAGTTTTAACCTATTTAAACTATTTTATCCAAAGATTTAAGACTGATAAAGTTGCTAAACTCTTTAGATCAGCTTAATAAAGCAGTTTTGACACTTAATTTCTAAACTTTCTTAACTTTCAAAAAGGTCTAAACAGTTTATTTTAGAGTTTTAACCTATTTAAACTACATTATCCAAAGATTTAAGACTGATAAAGTCGCTAAACTCTTTAGATCAGCTTAATAAAGCAGTTTTGACACTTAATTTCTAAACTTTCTTAACTTTCAAAAAGGTCTAAACAGTTCATTTTAGAGTTTTAACCTATTTAAACTACTTTATCCAAAGATTTAAGACTGATAAAGTTGCTAAACTCTTTAGATCAGCTAAATAAAGCAGTTTTGACAGTTAATTTCTAAACTTTCTTAACTTTCAAAAAGGTCTAAACAGTTTATTTTAGAGTTTTAACCTATTTAAACTACTTTATCCAAAGATTTAAGACTGATAAAGTCGCTAAACTCTTTAGATCAGCTTATTAAAGCAGTTTTGACACTTAATTTCTAAACTTTCTTAACTTTCAAAAAGGTCTAAACAGTTCATTTTAGAGTTTTAACCTATTTAAACTACTTTATCCAAAGATTTAAGACTGATAAAGTTGCTAAATCTTTAGATCAGCTAAATAAAGCAGTTTTGACAGTTAATTTCTAAACTTTCTTAACTTTCAAAAAGGTCTAAACATTTTATTTCAGAGTATTAACCTATTTAAACTACTTTATCCAAAGATTTAAGACTGATAAAGTTGCTAAACTCTTTAGATCAGCTTAATAAAGCAGTTTTGACACTTAATTTCTAAACTTTCTTAACTTTCAAAAAGGTCTAAACAGTTTATTTTAGAGTTTTAACCTATTTAAACTACTTTATCCAAAGATTTAAGACTGATAAAGTTGCTAAACTCTTTAGATCAGCTTAATAAAGTAGTTTTGACAGTTAATTTCTAAACTTTCTTAACTTTGAAAAAGGTCTAAACAGTTTATTTTAGAGTTTTAACCTATTTAAACTACTTTATCCAAAGATTTAAGACTGATAAAGTTGCTAAACTCTTTACATCAGCTAAACAAAGCAGTTTTGACAGTTAATTTCTAAACTTTCTTAACTTTCAAAAAGGTCTAAACAGTTTATTTTAGAGTTTTAACCTATTTCAACTACTTTATCCAAAGATTTAAGACTGATAAAGTTGCTAAACTCTTTAGATCAGCTTAATAAAGCAGTTTTGACAATTAATTTCTAAACTTTCTTAACTTTCAAAAAGGTCTAAACAGTTTATTTTAGAGTTTTAACCTATTTAAACTACTTTATCCAAAGATTTAAGACTGATCATGTTGCTAAACTCTTTAGATCAGCTAAATAAAGCAGTTTTGACACTTAATTTTAACTTTCTTAACTTTCAAAAAGGTCTAAACAGTTTATTTTAGAGTTTTAACCTATTTAAACTACTTTATCCAAAGATTTAAGACTGATAAAGTTGCTAAACTCTTTAGATCAGCTTAATAAAGCAATTTTGACACTTAATTTCTAAACTTTTTTAACTTTCAAAAAGGTCTAAACAGTTTATTTCAGAGTTTTAACCTATTTAAACTACTTTATCCAAAGATTTAAGACTGATAAAGTTGCTAAACTCTTTAGATCAGCTAAATAAAGCAGTTTTGACACTTAATTTCTAAACTTTCTTAACTTTCAAAAAGGTCTAAACAGTTTATTTTAGAGTTTTAACCTATTTAAACTACTTTATCCAAAGATTTAAGACTGATAAAGTTGCTAAACTCTTTAGATCAGCTAAATAAAGCAGTTTTGACAGTTAATTTCTAAACTTTCTTAACTTTCAAAAAGGTCTAAACAGTTTATTTTAGAGTTTTAACCTATTTAAACTATTTTATCCAAAGATTTAAGACTGATAAAGTTGCTAAACTCTTTAGATCAGCTTAATAAAGCAGTTTTGACACTTAATTTCTAAACTTTCTTAACTTTCAAAAAGGTCTAAACAGTTTATTTTAGAGTTTTAACCTATTTAAACTACATTATCCAAAGATTTAAGACTGATAAAGTCGCTAAACTCTTTAGATCAGCTTAATAAAGCAGTTTTGACACTTAATTTCTAAACTTTCTTAACTTTCAAAAAGGTCTAAACAGTTCATTTTAGAGTTTTAACCTATTTAAACTACTTTATCCAAAGATTTAAGACTGATAAAGTTGCTAAATCTTTAGATCAGCTAAATAAAGCAGTTTTGACACTTAATTTCTAAACTTTCTTAACTTTCAAAAAGGTCTAAACATTTTATTTCAGAGTTTTAACCTATTTAAACTACTTTATCCAAAGATTTAAGACTGATAAAGTTGCTAAACTCTTTAGATCAGCTAAATAAAGCAGTTTTGACACTTAATTTCTAAACTTTCTTAACTTTCAAAAAGGTCTAAACAGTTTATTTTAGAGTTTTAACCTATTTAAACTACTTTATCCAAAGATTTAAGACTGATAAAGTTGCTAAACTCTTTAGATCAGCTTAATAAAGCAGTTTTCACACTTAATTTCTAAACTTTCTTAACTTTCAAAAAGGTCTAAACAGTTTATTTTAGAGTTTTAACCTATTTAAACTACTTTATCCAAAGATTTAAGACTGATAAAGTTGCTAAACTCTTTAGATCAGCTTAATAAAGCAGTTTTGACAATTAATTTCTAAACTTTCTTAACTTTCTAAAAGGTCTAAACAGTTTATTTTAGAGTTTTAACCTATTTAAACTACTTTATCCAAAGATTTAGGAATGATCATGTTGCTAAACTCTTTAGATCAGCTTAATAAAGCAGTTTTGACACTTAATTTTAACTTTCTTAACTTTCAAAAAGGTCTAAACAGTTTATTTCAGAGTTTTAACCTATTTAAACTACTTTATCCAAAGATTTAAGACTGATAAAGTTGCTAAACTCTTTAGATCAGCTTAATAAAGCAATTTTGACACTTAATTTCTAAACTTTTTTAACTTTCAAAAAGGTCTAAACAGTTTATTTCAGAGTTTTAACCTATTTAAACTACTTTATCCAAAGATTTAAGACTGATAAAGTTGCTAAACTCTTTAGATCAGCTAAATAAAGCAGTTGTGACACTTAATTTCTAAACTTTCTTAACTTTCAAAAAGGTCTAAACAGTTTATTTTAGAGTTTTAACCTATTTAAACTACTTTATCCAAAGATTTAAGACTGATAAAGTTGCTAAACTCTTTAGATCAGCTAAATAAAGCAGTTTTGACAGTTAATTTCTAAACTTTCTTAACTTTCAAAAAGGTCTAAACAGTTTATTTTAGAGTTTTAACCTATTTAAACTATTTTATCCAAAGATTTAAGACTGATAAAGTTGCTAAACTCTTTAGATCAGCTTAATAAAGCAGTTTTGACACTTAATTTCTAAACTTTCTTAACTTTCAAAAAGGTCTAAACAGTTTATTTTAGAGTTTTAACCTATTTAAACTACTTTATCCAAAGATTTAAGACTGATAAAGTTGCTAAACTCTTTAGATAAGCTTAATAAAGCAGTTTTGACACTTAATTTCTAAACTTTCTTAACTTTCAAAAAAGTCTAAACAGTTTATTTTAGAGTTTTAACCTATTTAAACTACTTTATCCAAAGATTTAAGACTGATAAAGTTGCTAAACTCTTTCGATCAGCTAAATAAAGCAGTTTTGACACTTAATTTCTAAACTTTCTTAACTTTCAAAAAGGTCTAAACAGTTTATTTTAGAGTTTTAACCTATTTAAACTACTTTATCCAAAGATTTAAGACTGATAAAGTTGCTAAACTCTTTAGATCAGCTAAATAAAGCAGTTTTGACAGTTAATTTCTAAACTTTCTTAACTTTCAAAAAGGTTTAAACAGTTTATTTCAGACTTTTAACCTATTTAAACTACTTTATCCAAAGATTTAAGACAGATAAAGTTGCTAAACTCTTTAGATCAGCCAAATAAAGCAGTTTTGACAGTTAATTTCTAAACTTTCTTAACTTTCAAAAAGGCCTAAACAGTTTATTTCAGAGTTTTAACATATTTAAACTACTTTATCCAAAGATTTAAGACTGATAAAGTTGCTAAACTCTTTAGATCAGCCAAATAAAGCAGTTTTGACAGTTAATTTCTAAACTTTCTTAACTTTCAAAAAGGTCTAAACAGTTTATTTTAGAGTTTTAACCTATTTAAACTACTTTATCCAAAGATTTAAGACTGATAAAGTTGCTAAACTCTTTAGATCAGCCAAATAAAGCAGTTTTGACAGTTAATTTCTAAACTTTCTTAACTTTCAAAAAGGTCTAAACAGTTTATTTTAGAGTTTTAACCTATTTAAACTACTTTATCCAAAGATTTAAGACTGATAAAGTTGCTAAACTCTTTAGATAAGCTTAATAAAGCAGTTTTGACACTTAATTTCTAAACTTTCTTAACTTTCAAAAAAGTCTAAACAGTTTATTTTAGAGTTTTAACCTATTTAAACTACTTTATCCAAAGATTTAAGACTGATAAAGTTGCTAAACTCTTTCGATCAGCTAAATACACCAGTTTTGACACTTAATTTCTGAACTTTCTTAACTTTCAAAAAGGTCTAAACAGTTTATTTTAGAGTTTTAACCTATTTAAACTACTTTATCCAAAGATTTAAGACTGATAAAGTTGATAAACTTTTTAGATCAGCTTAATAAAGCAGTTTTGACAGTTAATTTCTAAACTTTCTTAACTTTCAAAAAGGTCTAAACGGTTTATTTTAGAGTTTTAACCTATTTAAACTACTTTATCCAAAGATTTAAGACTGATAAAGTTGCTAAACTCTTTAGATCAGCTAAATAAAGCAGTTTTGACACTTAATTTCTAAACTTTCTTAACTTTCAAAAAGGTCTAAACGGTTTATTTTAGAGTTTTAACCTATTTAAACTACTTTATCCAAAGATTTAAGACTGATAAAGTTGCTAAACTCTTTAGATCAGCTAAATAAAGCAGTTTTGACAGTTAATTTCTAAACTTTCTTAACTTTCAAAAAGGTCTAAACAGTTTATTTTATAGTTTTAACCTATTTAAACTATTTTCTCCAAAGATTTAAGACTGATAAAGTTGCTAAACTCTTTAGATCAGCTTAATAAAGCAGTTTTGACACTTAATTTCTAAACTTTCTTAACTTTCAAAAAGGTCTAAACAGTTTATTTTAGAGTTTTAACCTATTTAAACTACATTATCCAAAGATTTAAGACTGATAAAGTCGCTAAACTCTTTAGATCAGCTTAATAAAGCATTATTGACAGTTAATTTCTAAACTTTCTTAACTTTCAAAAAGCTCTAAACAGTTCATTTTAGAGTTTTAACCTATTTAAACTACTTTATCCAAAGATTTAAGACTGATAAAGTTGCTAAATCTTTAGATCAGCTAAATAAAGCAGTTTTGACAGTTAATTTCTAAACTTTCTTAACTTTCAAAAAGGTCTAAACATTTTATTTCAGAGTTTTAACCTATTTAAACTACTTTATCCAAAGATTTAAGACTGATAAAGTTGCTAAACTCTTTAGATCAGCTTAATAAAGCAGTTTTGACACTTAATTTCTAAACTTTCTTAACTTTCAAAAAGGTCTAAACAGTTTATTTTAGAGTTTTAACCTATTTAAACTACTTTATCCAAAGATTTAAGACTGATAAAGTTGCTAAACTCTTTAGATAAGCTTAATAAAGCAGTTTTGACACTTAATTTCTAAACTTTCTTAACTTTCAAAAAAGTCTAAACAGTTTATTTTAGAGTTTTAACCTATTTAAACTACTTTATCCAAAGATTTAAGAGTGATAAAGTTGCTAAACTCTTTCGATCAGCTAAATAAAGCAGTTTTGACACTTAATTTCTAAACTTTCTTAACTTTCAAAAAGGTCTAAACAGTTTATTTTAGAGTTTTAACCTATTTAAACTACTTTATCCAAAGATTTAAGACTGATAAAGTTGCTAAACTCTTTAGATCAGCTAAATAAAGCAGTTTTGACAGTTAATTTCTAAACTTTCTTAACTTTCAAAAAGGTTTAAACAGTTTATTTCAGACTTTTAACCTATTTAAACTACTTTATCCAAAGATTTAAGACAGATAAAGTTGCTAAACTCTTTAGATCAGCCAAATAAAGCAGTTTTGACAGTTAATTTCTAAACTTTCTTAACTTTCAAAAAGGTCTAAACAGTTTATTTTAGAGTTTTAACCTATTTAAACTACTTTATCCAAAGATTTAAGACTGATAAAGTTGCTAAACTCTTTAGATAAGCTTAATAAAGCAGTTTTGACAGTTAATTTCTAAACTTTCTTAACTTTCAAAAAGGCCTAAACAGTTTATTTCAGAGTTTTAACCTATTTAAACTACTTTATCCAAAGATTTAAGACTGATAAAGTTGCTAAACTCTTTAGATCAGCTAAATAAAGCAGTTTTGACAGTTAATTTCTAAACTTTCTTAACTTTCAAAAAGGTCTAAACAGTTTATTTTAGAGTTTTAACCTATTTAAACTACTTTATCCAAAGATTTAAGACTGATAAAGTTGCTAAACTCTTTAGATAATCTTAATAAAGCAGTTTTGACACTTAATTTCTAAACTTTCTTAACTTTCAAAAAAGTCTAAACAGTTTATTTTAGAGTTTTAACCTATTTAAACTACTTTATCCAAAGATTTAAGACTGATAAAGTTGCTAAACTCTTTCGATCAGCTTAAAGCAGTTTTGACAGTTAATTTCTAAACTTTCTTAACTTTCAAATAGGTCTAAACAGTTTATTTTAGAGTTTTAACCTATTTAAACTACTTTATCCAAAGATTTAAGACTGATAAAGTTGCTAAACTCTTTAGATCAGCTAAATAAAGCAGTTTTGACAGTTAATTTCTAAACTTTCTTAACTTTCAAAAAGGTCTAAACAGTTTATTTTAGAGTGTTAATCTATTTAAACTACTTTATTCGAAGATTTAAGACAGATAAAGTTGCTAAACTCTTTAGATCAGCTAAATAAAGCAGTTTTGACACTTAATTTCTAAACTTTCTTAACTTTCAAAAAGGTCTAAACAGTTTATTTTAGAGTTTTAACCTATTTAAACTACTTTATCCAAAGATTTAAGACTGATAAAGTTGCTAAACTCTTTAGATCAGCCAAATAAAGCAGTTTTGACAGTTAATTCTAAACTTTCTTAACTTTCAAAAAGGTCTAAACAGTTTATTTTAGAGTTTTAACCTATTTAAACTACTTTATCCAAAGATTTAAGACTGATAAAGTTGCTAAACTCTTTAGATCAGCTTAATAAAGCAGTTTTGACACTTAATTTCTAAACTTTCTTAACTTTCAAAAAGGTCTAAACAGTTTATTTTAGAGTTTTAACCTATTTAAACTACTTTATCCAAAGATTTAAGACTGATAAAGTTGCTAAACTCTTTAGATAAGCTTAATAAAGCAGTTTTGACAGTTAATTTCTAAACTTTCTTAACTTTCAAAAAGGTCTAAACAGTTTATTTTAGAGTTTTAACCTATTTAAACTACTTTATCCAAAGATTTAAGACTGATAAAGTTGCTAAACTCTTTAGATAAGCTTAATAAAGCAGTTTTGACACTTAATTTCTAAACTTTCTTAACTTTCAAAAAAGTCTAAACAGTTTATTTTAGAGTTTTAACCTATTTAAACTACTTTATCCAAAGATTTAAGAGTTATAAAGTTGCTAAACTCTTTCGATCAGCTAAATAAAGGAGTTTTGACACTTAATTTCTAAACTTTCTTAACTTTCAAAAAGGTCTAAACAGTTTATTTTAGAGTTTTAACCTATTTAAACTACTTTATCCAAAGATTTAAGACTGATAAAGTTGCTAAACTCTTTAGATCAGCTAAATAAAGCAGTTTTGACAGTTAATTTCTAAACTTTCTTAACTTTCAAAAAGGTTTAAACAGTTTATTTCAGACTTTTAACCTATTTAAACTACTTTATCCAAAGATTTAAAACAGATAAAGTTGCTAAACTCTTTAGATCAGCCAAATAAAGCAGTTTTGACAGTTAATTTCTAAACTTTCTTAACTTTCAAAAAGGTCTAAACAGTTTATTTTAGAGTTTTAACCTATTTAAACTACTTTATCCAAAGATTTAAGACTGATAAAGTTGCTAAACTCTTTAGATAAGCTTAATAAAGCAGTTTTGACAGTTAATTTCTAAACTTTCTTAACTTTCAAAAAGGCCTAAACAGTTTATTTCAGAGTTTTAACCTATTTAAACTACTTTATCCAAAGATTTAAGACTGATAAAGTTGCTAAACTCTTTAGATCAGCTTAATAAAGCAGTTTTGACAGTTAATTTCTAAACTTTCTTAACTTTCAAAAAGGTCTAAACAGTTTATTTTAGAGTTTTAACCTATTTAAACTACTTTATCCAAAGATTTAAGACTGATAAAGTTGCTAAACTCTTTAGATAATCTTAATAAAGCAGTTTTGACACTTAATTTCTAAACTTTCTTAACTTTCAAAAAAGTCTAAACAGTTTATTTTAGAGTTTTAACCTATTTAAACTACTTTATCCAAAGATTTAAGACTGATAAAGTTGCTAAACTCTTTCGATCAGCTTAATAAAGCAGTTTTGACAGTTAATTTCTAAACTTTCTTAACTTTCAAATAGGTCTAAACAGTTTATTTTAGAGTTTTAACCTATTTAAACTACTTTATCCAAAGATTTAAGACTGATAAAGTTGCTAAACTCTTTAGATCAGCTAAATAAAGCAGTTTTGACAGTTAATTTCTAAACTTTCTTAACTTTCAAAAGGGTCTAAACAGTTTATTTTAGAGTTTTAACCTATTTAAACTACTTTATTCGAAGATTTAAGACAGATAAAGTTGCTAAACTCTTTAGATCAGCTAAATAAAGCAGTTTTGACACTTAATTTCTAAACTTTCTTAACTTTCAAAAAGGTCTAAACTGTTTATTTTAGAGTTTTAACCTATTTAAACTACTTTATCCAAAGATTTAAGACTGATAAAGTTGCTAAACTCTTTAGATCAGCCAAATAAAGCAGTTTTGACAGTTAATTCTAAACTTTCTTAACTTTCAGAAAGGTCTAAACAGTTTATTTTAGAGTTTTAACCTATTTAAACTACTTTATCCAAAGATTTAAGACTGATAAAGTTGCTAAACTCTTTAGATCAGCTTAATAAAGCAGTTTTGACACTTAATTTCTAAACTTTCTTAACTTTCAAAAAGGTCTAAACAGTTTATTTTAGAGTTTTAACCTATTTAAACTACTTTATCCAAAGATTTAAGAGTGATAAAGTTGCTAAACTCTTTCGATCAGCTTAATAAAGCAGTTTTGACACTTAATTTCTAAACTTTCTTAACTTTCAAAAAGGTCTAAACAGTTTATTTTAGAGTTTTAACCTATTTAAACTACTTTATCCGAAGATTTAAGACTGATAAAGTTGCTAAACTCTTTAGATCAGCTAAATAAAGCAGTTTTGACAGTTAATTTCTAAACTTTCTTAACTTTCAAAAAGGTTTAAACAGTTTATTTCAGACTTTTAACCTATTTAAACTACTTTATCCAAAGATTTAAGACAGATAAAGTTGCTAAACTCTTTAGATCAGCCAAATAAAGCAGTTTTGACAGTTAATTTCTAAACTTATTTAACTTTCAAAAAGGTTTAAACAGTTTATTTTAGAGTTTTAACCGATAAAATTACTTTATCCAAAGATTTAAGACTGATAAAGTTGCTAAACTCTTTAGATCAGCTAAATAAAGCAGTTTTGACAGTTAATTTCTAAACTTTCTTAACTTTCAAAAAGGTCTAAACAGTTTATTTTAGAGTTTTAACCTATTTAAACTACTTTATCCAAAGATTTAAGACTGATAAAGTTGCTAAACTCTTTAGATCAGCTAAATAAAGCAGTTTTGACACTTAATTTCTAAACTTTCTTAACTTTCAAAAAGGTCTAAACAGTTTATTTTAGAGTTTTAACCTATTTAAACTACTTTATCCAAAGATTTAAGACTGATAAAGTTGCTAAACTCTTTAGATAAGCTTAATAAAGCAGTTTTGACAGTTAATTTCTAAACTTTCTTAACTTTGAAAAAAGTCTAAACAGTTTATTTTAGAGTTTTAACCTATTTAAACTACTTTATCCAAAGATTTAAGACTGATAAAGTTGCTAAACTCTTTTGATCAGCTAAATATAGCAGTTTTGACACTTAATTTCTGAACTTTCTTAACTTTCAAAAAGGTCTAAACAGTTTATTTCAGAGTTTTAACCTATTTAAACTACTTTATCCAAAGATGTAAGACTGATAAAGTTGATAAACTTTTTAGATCAGCTTAATAAAGCAGTTTTGACAGTTAATTTCTAAACTTTCTTAACTTTCAAAAAGGTCTAAACAGTTTATTTTAGAGTTTTAACCTATTTAAATTACTTTATCCAAAGATTTAAGACTGATAAAGTTGCTAAACTCTTTAGATCAGCTTAATAAAGCAGTTTTGACACTTAATTTCTAAACTTTCTTAACTTTCAAAAAGGTCTAAACAGTTTATTTTAGAGTTTTAACCTATTTAAACTACTTTATCCAAAGATTTAAGACTGATAAAGTTGCTAAACTCTTTAGATCAGCTAAATAAAGCAGTTTTGACACTTAATTTCTAAACTTTCTTAACTTTCAAAAAGGTCTAAACAGTTTATTTTAGAGGTTTAACCTATTTAAACTATTTTATCCAAAGATTTAAGACTGATAAAGTTGCTAAACTCTTTAGATCAGCTTAATAAAGCAGTTTTGACACTTAATTTCTAAACTTTCTTAACTTTCAAAAAGGTCTAAACAGTTTATTTTAGAGTTTTAACCTATTTAAACTACATTATCCAAAGATTTAAGACTGATAAAGTCGCTAAACTCTTTAGATCAGCTTAATAAAGCATTATTGACAGTTAATTTCTAAACTTTCTTAACTTTCAAAAAGGTCTAAACAGTTCATTTTAGAGTTTTAACCTATTTAAACTACTTTATCCAAAGATTTAAGACTGATAAAGTTGCTAAATCTTTAGATCAGCTAAATAAAGCAGTTTTGACAGTTAATTTCTAAACTTTCTTAACTTTCAAAAAGGTCTAAACATTTTATTTCAGAGTTTTAACCTATTTAAACTATTTTATCCAAAGATTTAAGACTGATAAAGTTGCTAAACTCTTTAGATAAGCTTAATAAAGCAGTTTTGACACTTAATTTCTAAACTTTCTTAACTTTCAAAAAGGTCTAAACAGTTTATTTTAGAGTTTTAACCTATTTAAACTACTTTATCCAAAGATTTAAGACAGATAAAGTTGCTAAACTCTTTAGATCAGCCAAATAAAGCAGTTTTGACAGTTAATTTCTAAACTTTCTTAACTTTCAAAAAGGTCTAAACAGTTTATTTTAGAGTTTTAACCTATTTAAACTACTTTATCCAAAGATTTAAGACTGATAAAGTTGCTAAACTCTTTAGATAAGCTTAATAAAGCAGTTTTGACAGTTAATTTCTAAACTTTCTTAACTTTCAAAAAGGCCTAAACAGTTTATTTCAGAGTTTTAACCTATTTAAACTACTTTATCCAAAGATTTAAGACTGATAAAGTTGCTAAACTCTTTAGATCAGCTAAATAAAGCAGTTTTGACAGTTAATTTCTAAACTTTCTTAACTTTCAAAAAGGTCTAAACAGTTTATTTTAGAGTTTTAACCTATTTAAACTACTTTATCCAAAGATTTAAGACTGATAAAGTTGCTAAACTCTTTAGATAATCTTAATAAAGCAGTTTTGACACTTAATTTCTAAACTTTCTTAACTTTCAAAAAAGTCTAAACAGTTTATTTTAGAGTTTTAACCTATTTAAACTACTTTATCCAAAGATTTAAGACTGATAAAGTTGCTAAACTCTTTAGATCAGCTAAATATAGCAGTCTTGACACTTAATTTCTAAACTTTCTTAACTTTCAAAAAGATCTAAACAGTTTATTTTAGAGTTTTAACCTATTTAAACTACTTTATCCAAAGATTTAAGACTGATAAAGTTGCTAAACTTTTTAGATCAGCTTAATAAAGCAGTTTTGACAGTTAATTTCTAAACTTTCTTAACTTTCAAATAGGTCTAAACAGTTTATTTTAGAGTTTTAACCTATTTAAACTACTTTATCCAAAGATTTAAGAATGATAAAGTTGCTAAACTCTTTAGATCAGCTAAATAAAGCAGTTTTGACACTTAATTTCTAAACTTTCTTAACTTTCAAAAGGGTCTAAACAGTTTATTTTAGAGTTTTAACCTATTTAAACTACTTTATCCAAAGATTTAAGACAGATAAAGTTGCTAAACTCTTTAGATCAGCTAAATAAAGCAGTTTTGACACTTAATTTCTAAACTTTCTTAACTTTCAAAAAGGTCTAAACAGTTTATTTTAGAGTTTTAACCTATTTAAACTACTTTATCCAAAGATTTAAGACTGATAAAGTTGCTAAACTCTTTAGATCAGCTTAATAAAGCAGTTTTGACAGTTAATTTCTAAACTTTCTTAACTTTCAAAAAGGTCTAAACAGTTTATTTTAGAGTTTTAACCTATTTAAACTACTTTATCCAAAGATTTAAGACTGATAAAGTTGCTAAACTCTTTAGATCAGCTTAATAAAGTAGTTTTCACAGTTTATTTCTAACCCTCTTAACTTTGAAAAAGGTCTAAACAGTTTATTTTAGAGTTTTAACCTATTTAAACTACTTTATCCAAAGATTTAAGACTGATAAAGTTGCTAAACTCTTTAGATCAGCTAAATAAAGCAGATTTGACAGTTAATTTCTAAACTTTCTTAACTTTCAAAAAGGTCTAAACAGTTTATTTTAGAGTTTTAACCTATTTAAACTACTTTATCCAAAGATTTAAGACTGATAAAGTTGCTAAACTCTTTAGATCAGCTTAATAAAGCAGTTTTGACAATTAATTTCTAAACTTTCTTAACTTTCAAAAGGTCTAAACAGTTTATTTTAGAGTTTTAACCTATTTAAACTACTTTATCCAAAGATTTAAGACTGATCATGTTGCTAAACTCTTTAGATCAGCTAAATAAAGCAGTTTTGACACTTAATTTTAACTTTCTTAACTTTCAAAAAGGTCTAAACAGTTTATTTTAGAGTTTTAACCTATTTAAACTACTTTATCCAAAGATTTAAGACTGATAAAGTTGCTAAACTCTTTAGATCAGCTTAATAAAGCAATTTTGACACTTAATTTCTAAACTTTTTTAACTTTCAAAAAGGTCTAAACAGTTTATTTCAGAGTTTTAACCTATTTAAACTACTTTATCCAAAGATTTAAGACTGATAAAGTTGCTAAACTCTTTAGATCAGCTAAATAAAGCAGTTTTGACACTTAATTTCTAAACTTTCTTAACTTTCAAAAAGGTCTAAACAGTTCATTTTAGAGTTTTAACCTATTTAAACTACTTTATCCAAAGATTTAAGACTGATAAAGTTGCTAAATCTTTAGATCAGCTAAATAAAGCAGTTTTGACAGTTAATTTCTAAACTTTCTTAACTTTCAAAAAGGTCTAAACATTTTATTTCAGAGTTTTAACCTATTTAAACTACTTTATCCAAAGATTTAAGACTGATAAAGTTGCTAAACTCTTTAGATCAGCTTAATAAAGCAGTTTTGACAGTTAATTTCTAAACTTTCTTAACTTTCAAAAAGGTCTAAACAGTTTATTTTAGAGTTTTAACCTATTTAAACTACTTTATCCAAAGATTTAAGACTGATAAAGTTGCTAAACTCTTTAGATCAGCTTAATAAAGCAGTTTTGACACTTAATTTCTAAACTTTCTTAACTTTCAAAAAGGTCTAAACAGTTCATTTTAGAGTTTTAACCTATTTAAACTACTTTATCCAAAGATTTAAGACTGATAAAGTTGCTAAATCTTTAGATCAGCTAAATAAAGCAGTTTTGACAGTTAATTTCTAAACTTTCTTAACTTTCAAAAAGGTCTAAACATTTTATTTCAGAGTTTTAACCTATTTAAACTACTTTATCCAAAGATTTAAGACTGATAAAGTTGCTAAACTCTTTAGATCAGCTAAATAAAGCAGTTTTGACAGTTAATTTCTAAACTTTCTTAACTTTCAAAAAGGTCTAAACAGTTTATTTTAGAGTTTTAACCTATTTAAACTACTTTATCCAAAGATTTAAGACTGATAAAGTTGCTAAACTCTTTAGATCAGCTTAATAAAGCAGTTTTGACACTTAATTTCTAAACTTTCTTAACTTTCAAAAAGGTCTAAACAGTTTATTCTAGAGTTTTAACCTATTTAAACTATTTTATCCAAAGATTTAAGACTGATAAAGTCGCTAATCTCTTTAGATCAGCTTAATAAAGCAGTTTTGACACTTAATTTCTAAACTTTCTTAACTTTCAAAAAGGTCTAAACAGTTCATTTTAGAGTTTTAACCTATTTAAACTACTTTATCCAAAGATTTAAGACTGATAAAGTTGCTAAATCTTTAGATCAGCTAAATAAAGCAGTTTTGACAGTTAATTTCTAAACTTTCTTAACTTTCAAAAAGGTCTAAACATTTTATTTCAGAGTTTTAACCTATTTAAACTACTTTATCCAAAGATTTAAGACTGATAAAGTTGCTAAACTCTTTAGATCAGCTTAATAAAGCAGTTTTGACAGTTAATTTCTAAACTTTCTTAACTTTCAAAAAGGTCTAAACAGTTTATTTTAGAGTTTTAACCTATTTAAACTACTTTATCCAAAGATTTAAGAGTGATAAAGTTGCTAAACTCTTTAGATCAGCTTAATAAAGCAGTTTTGACAGTTAATTTCTAAACTTTCTTAACTTTCAAAAAGGTCTAAACAGTTTATTTTAGAGTTTTAACCTATTTAAACTACTTTATCCAAAGATTTAAGAGTGATAAAGTTGCTAAACTCTTTAGATCAGCTTAATAAAGCAGTTTTGACAGTTAATTTCTAAACTTTCTTAACTTTCAAAAAGGTCTAAACAGTTCATTTTAGAGTTTTAACCTATTTAAACTACTTTATCCAAAGATTTAAGACTGATAAAGTTGCTAAATCTTTAGATCAGCTAAATAAAGCAGTTTTGACAGTTAATTTCTAAACTTTCTTAACTTTCAAAAAGGTCTAAACATTTTATTTCAGAGTTTTAACCTATTTAAACTACTTTATCCAAAGATTTAAGACTGATAAAGTTGCTAAACTCTTTAGATCAGCTAAATAAAGCAGTTTTGACAGTTAATTTCTAAACTTTCTTAACTTTCAAAAAGGTCTAAACAGTTTATTTTAGAGTTTTAACCTATTTAAACTACTTTATCCAAAGATTTAAGACTAATAAAGTTGCTAAACTCTTTAGATCAGCTTAATAAAGCAGTTTTGACACTTAATTTCTAAACTTTCTTAACTTTCAAAAAGGTCTAAACAGTTTATTTTAGAGTTTTAACCTATTTAAACTACTTTATCCAAAGATTTAAGACTGATAAAGTTGCTAAACTCTTTAGATCAGCCAAATAAAGTAGTTTTGACAGTTAATTTCTAAACTTTCTTAACTTTGAAAAAGGTCTAAACAGTTTATTTTAGAGTTTTAACCTATTTAAACTACTTTATCCAAAGATTTAAGACTGATAAAGTTGCTAAACTCTTTAGATCAGCTAAACAAAGCAGTTTTGACAGTTAATTTCTAAACTTTCTTAACTTTCAAAAAGGTCTAAACAGTTTATTTTAGAGTTTTAACCTATTTAAACTACTTTATCCAAAGATTTAAGACTGATAAAGTTGCTAAACTCTTTA
This sequence comes from Xestospongia muta, assembly GCA_963693285.1. NCBI lineage: Eukaryota > Metazoa > Porifera > Demospongiae > Haplosclerida > Petrosiidae > Xestospongia > Xestospongia muta. The sequence continues at coordinate 3,256,549 of OY848929.1, read as the reverse complement.
GATCAGCTAAATAAAGCAGTTTTGACAGTTAATTTATAAACTTTCTTAACTTTCAAAAAGGTCTAAACAGTTTATTTTAGAGTTTTAACCTATTTAAACTATTTTATCCAAAGATTTAAGACTGATAAAGTTGCTAAACTCTTTAGATCAGCTTAATAAAGCAATTTTGACACTTAATTTCTAAACTTTTTTAACTTTCAAAAAGGTCTAAACAGTTTATTTCAGAGTTTTAACCTATTTAAACTACTTTATCCAAAGATTTAAGACTGATAAAGTTGCTAAACTCTTTAGATCAGCTAAATAAAGCAGTTTTGACAGTTAATTTCTAAACTTTCTTAACTTTCAAAAAGGTCTAAACAGTTTATTTTAGAGTTTTAACCTATTTAAACTACTTTATCCAAAGATTTAAGACTGATAAAGTTGCTAAATCTTTAGATCAGCTAAATAAAGCAGTTTTGACAGTTAATTTCTAAACTTTCTTAACTTTCAAAAAGGTCTAAACATTTTATTTCAGAGTTTTAACCTATTTAAACTACTTTATCCAAAGATTTAAGAGTGATAAAGTTGCTAAACTCTTTAGATCAGCTAAATAAAGCAGTTTTGACAGTTAATTTCTAAACTTTCTTAACTTTCAAAAAGGTCTAAACAGTTTATTTTAGAGTTTTAACCTATTTAAACTACTTTATCCAAAGATTTAAGACTGATAAAGTTGCTAAACTCTTTAGATCAGCTTAATAAAGCAGTTTTGACACTTAATTTCTAAACTTTCTTAACTTTCAAAAAGGTCTAAACAGTTTATTTTAGAGTTTTAACCTATTTAAACTACTTTATCCAAAGATTTAAGACTGATAAAGTTGCTAAACTCTTTAGATAAGCTTAATAAAGCAGTTTTGACAGTTAATTTCTAAACTTTCTTAACTTTCAAAAAAGTCTAAACAGTTTATTTTAGAGTTTTAACCTATTTAAACTACTTTATCCAAAGATTTAAGACTGATAAAGTTGCTAAACTCTTTAGATCAGCTTAATAAAGCAGTTTTGACACTTAATTTCTAAACTTTCTTAACTTTCAAAAAGGTCTAAACAGTTTATTTTAGAGTTTTAACCTTTTTAAACTACTTCATCCAAAGATTTAAGACTGATAAAGTTGCTAAACTCTTTAGATCAGCTAAATAAAGCAGTTTTCACAGTTAATTTCTAAACTTTCTTAACTTTTTAAACTTTTTTGAAAGTTAAGAAAGTTTAGAAATTAAGTGTCAGAACTGCTTTATTAAGCCGATCCAAAGAGTTTAGCAACTTTATCAGTCTTAAATCCTTGGATAAAGTAGTTTAAATAGGTTAAAACTCTAAAATAAACTGTTTAGACCTTTTTGAAAGTTAAGAAAGTTTAGAAATTAAGTGTCAAAATTGCTTTATTTAGCCGATCTAAAGAGTTTAGCAACTTTATCAGTCTTAAATCTTTGGATAAAGTAGTTTAAATAGGTTAAAACTCTAAAATAAACTGTTTAGACCTTTTTGAAAGTTAAGAAAGTTTAGAAATTAACTGTCAAAACTGCTTTATTTGGCTGATCTAAAGAGTTTAGCAACTTTATCAGTCTTAAATCTTTGGATAAAGTAGTTTAAATAGGTTAAAACTCTAAAATAAACTGTTTAGACTTTTTTGAAAGTTAAGAAAGTTTAGAAATTAACTGTCAAAACTGCTTTATTTGGCTGATCTAAAGAGTTTAGAAACTTTATCAGTCTTAAATCTTTGGATAAAGTAGTTTAAATAGGTTAAAACTCTGAAATAAACTGTTTAAACCTTTTTGAAAGTTAAGAAAGTTTAGAAATTAATTGTCAAAACTGCTTTATTAAGCTGATCTAAAGAGTTTAGCAACTTTATCAGTCTTAAATCTTTGGATGAAGTAGTTTAAAAAGGTTAAAACTCTAAAATAAACTGTTTAGACCTTTTTGAAAGTTAAGAAAGTTTAGAAATTAACTGTCAAAACTGCTTTATTTGGCTGATCTAAAGAGTTTAGCAACTTATTCAGTCTTAAATCTTTGGATAAAGTAGTTTAAATAGGTTAAAACTCTAAAATAAACTGTTTAGACCTTTTTGAAAGTTAAGAAAGTTTAGAAATTAAGTGTCAAAACTGCTTTATTTAGCTGATCTAAAGAGTTTAGCAACTTTATCAGTCTTAAATCTTTGGATAAAGTAGTTTAAATAGGTTAAAACTCTAAAATAAACTGTTTAGACCTTTTTGAAAGTTAAGAAAGTTTAGAAATTAAGTGTCAAAACTGCTTTATTTAGCCGATCTAAAGAGTTTAGCAACTTTATCAGTCTTAAATCTTTGGATAAAGTAGTTTAAATAGGTTAAAACTCTAAAATAAACTGTTTAGACCTTTTTGAAAGTTAAGAAAGTTTAGAAATTAACTGTCAAAACTGCTTTATTTGGCTGATCTAAAGAGTTTAGCAAGTTTATCAGTCTTAAATCTTTGGATAAAGTAGTTTAAATAGGTTAAAACTCTAAAATAAACTGTTTAGACTTTTTTGAAAGTTAAGAAACTTTAGAAATTAACTGTCAAAACTGCTTTATTTGGCTGATCTAAAGAGTTTAGAAACTTTATCAGTCTTAAATCTTTGGATAAAGTAGTTTAAATAGGTTAAAACTCTGAAATAAACTGTTTAAACCTTTTTGAAAGTTAAGAAAGTTTAGAAATTAACTGTCAAAACTGCTTTATTAAGCTGATCTAAAGAGTTTAGCAACTTCATCAGTCTTAAATCTTTGGATGAAGTAGTTTAAAAAGGTTAAAACTCTAAAATAAACTGTTTAGACCTTTTTGAAAGTTAAGAAAGTTTAGAAATTAACTGTCAAAACTGCTTTATTTGGCTGATCTAAAGAGTTTAGCAACTTTATCAGTCTTAAATCTTTGGATAAAGTAGTTTAAATAGGTTAAAACTCTAAAATAAACTGTTTAGACCTTTTTGAAAGTTAAGAAAGTTTAGAAATTAAGTGTCAAAACTGCTTTATTTAGCTGATCTAAAGAGTTTAGCAACTTTATCAGTCTTAAATCTTTGGATAAAGTAGTTTAAATAGGTTAAAACTCTAAAATAAACTGTTTAGACCTTTTTGAAAGTTAAGAAAGTTTAGAAATTAACTGTCAAAACTGCTTTATTTGGCTGATCTAAAGAGTTTAGCAACTTTATCAGTCTTAAATCTTTGGATAAAGTAGTTTAAATAGGTTAAAACTCTAAAATAAACTGTTTAGACCTTTTTGAAAGTTAAGAAAGTTTAGAAATTAAGTGTCAAAACTGCTTTATTTAGCTGATCTAAAGAGTTTAGCAACTTTATCAGTCTTAAATCTTTGGATAAAGTAGTTTAAATAGGTTAAAACTCTAAAATAAACTGTTTAGACCTTTTTGAAAGTTAAGAAAGTTTAGAAATTAAGTGTCAAAATTGCTTTATTTAGCCGATCTAAAGAGTTTAGCAACTTTATCAGTCTTAAATCTTTGGATAAAGTAGTTTAAATAGGTTAAAACTCTAAAATAAACTGTTTAGACCTTTTTGAAAGTTAAGAAAGTTTAGAAATTAAGTGTCAAAACTGCTTTATTTGGCTGATCTAAAGAGTTTAGCAAGTTTATCAGTCTTAAATCTTTGGATAAAGTAGTTTAAATAGGTTAAAACTCTAAAATAAACTGTTTAGACTTTTTTGAAAGTTAAGAAAGTTTAGAAATTAACTGTCAAAACTGCTTTATTTGGCTGATCTAAAGAGTTTAGAAACTTTATCAGTCTGAAATCTTTGGATAAAGTAGTTTAAATAGGTTAAAACTCTGAAATAAACTGTTTAAACCTTTTTGAAAGTTAAGAAAGTTTAGAAATTAACTGTCAAAACTGCTTTATTAAGCTGATCTAAAGAGTTTAGCAACTTCATCAGTCTTAAATCTTTGGATGAAGTAGTTTAAAAAGGTTAAAACTCTAAAATAAACTGTTTAGACCTTTTTGAAAGTTAAGAAAGTTTAGAAATTAACTGTCAAAACTGCTTTATTTGGCTGATCTAAAGAGTTTAGCAACTTTATCAGTCTTAAATCTTTGGATAAAGTAGTTTAAATAGGTTAAAACTCTAAAATAAACTGTTTAGACCTTTTTGAAAGTTAAGAAAGTTTAGAAATTAAGTGTCAAAACTGCTTTATTTAGCTGATCTAAAGAGTTTAGCAACTTTATCAGTCTTAAATCTTTGGATAAAGTAGTTTAAATAGGTTAAAACTCTAAAATAAACTGTTTAGACCTTTTGGAAAGTTAAGAAAGTTTAGAAATTAACTGTCAAAACTGCTTTATTTGGCTGATCTAAAGAGTTTAGCAACTTTATCAGTCTTAAATCTTTGGATAAAGTAGTTTAAATAGGTTAAAACTCTGAAATAAACTGTTTAGGCCTTTTTGAAAGTTAAGAAAGTTTAGAAATTAACTGTCAAAACTGCTTTATTAAGCTTATCTAAAGAGTTTAGCAACTTTATCAGTCTTAAATCTTTGGATAAAGTAGTTTAAATAGGTTAAAACTCTAAAATAAACTGTTTAGACCTTTTTGAAAGTTAAGAAAGTTTAGAAATTAAGTGTCAAAACTGCTTTATTTAGCTGATCTAAAGAGTTTAGCAACTTTATCAGTCTTAAATCTTTGGATAAAGTAGTTTAAATAGGTTAAAACTCTAAAATAAACTGTTTAGACCTTTTTGAAAGTTAAGAAAGTTTAGAAATTAAGTGTCAAAACTGCTTTATTAAGCTGATCTAAAAAGTTTAGCAACTTTATCAGTCTTAAATCTTTGGATAAAGTAGTTTAAATAGGTTAAAACTCTGAAATAAACTGTTTAGACCTTTTTGAAAGTTAAGAAAGTTTAGAAATTAAGTATCAAAACTGCTTTATTTAGCTGATCTAAAGAGTTTAGCAACTTTATCAGTCTTAAATCTTTGGATAAAGTAGTTTAAATAGGTTAAAACTCTAAAATAAACTGTTTAGACCTTTTTGAAAGTTAAGAAGCAACTTTATCAGTCTTAAATCTTTGGATAAAGTAGTTTAAATAGGTTAAAACTCTGAAATAAACTGTTTAGACCTTTTTGAAAGTTAAGAAAGTTTAGAAATTAACTGTCAAAACTGCTTTATTTGGCTGATCTAAAGAGTTTAGCAACTTATTCAGTCTTAAATCTTTGGATAAAGTAGTTTAAATAGGTTAAAACTCTAAAATAAACTGTTTAGACCTTTTTGAAAGTTAAGAAAGTTTAGAAATTAAGTGTCAAAACTGCTTTATTTAGCTGATCTAAAGAGTTTAGCAACTTTATCAGTCTTAAATCTTTGGATAAAGTAGTTTAAATAGGTTAAAACTCTAAAATAAACTGTTTAGACCTTTTTGAAAGTTAAGAAAGTTTAGAAATTAAGTGTCAAAACTGCTTTATTTAGCCGATCTAAAGAGTTTAGCAACTTTATCAGTCTTAAATCTTTGGATAAAGTAGTTTAAATAGGTTAAAACTCTAAAATAAACTGTTTAGACCTTTTTGAAAGTTAAGAAAGTTTAGAAATTAACTGTCAAAACTGCTTTATTTGGCTGATCTAAAGAGTTTAGCAAGTTTATCAGTCTTAAATCTTTGGATAAAGTAGTTTAAATAGGTTAAAACTCTAAAATAAACTGTTTAGACTTTTTTGAAAGTTAAGAAAGTTTAGAAATTAACTGTCAAAACTGCTTTATTTGGCTGATCTAAAGAGTTTAGAAACTTTATCAGTCTTAAATCTTTGGATAAAGTAGTTTAAATAGGTTAAAACTCTGAAATAAACTGTTTAAACCTTTTTGAAAGTTAAGAAAATTTAGAAATTAACTGTCAAAACTGCTTTATTAAGCTGATCTAAAGAGTTTAGCAACTTCATCAGTCTTAAATCTTTGGATGAAGTAGTTTAAAAAGGTTAAAACTCTAAAATAAACTGTTTAGACCTTTTTGAAAGTTAAGAAAGTTTAGAAATTAACTGTCAAAACTGCTTTATTTGGCTGATCTAAAGAGTTTAGCAACTTTATCAGTCTTAAATCTTTGGATAAAGTAGTTTAAATAGGTTAAAACTCTAAAATAAACTGTTTAGACCTTTTTGAAAGTTAAGAAAGTTTAGAAATTAAGTGTCAAAACTGCTTTATTTAGCTGATCTAAAGAGTTTAGCAACTTTATCAGTCTTAAATCTTTGGATAAAGTAGTTTAAATAGGTTAAAACTCTAAAATAAACTGTTTAGACCTTTTTGAAAGTTAAGAAAGTTTAGAAATTAACTGTCAAAACTGCTTTATTTGGCTGATCTAAAGAGTTTAGCAACTTTATCAGTCTTAAATCTTTGGATAAAGTAGTTTAAATAGGTTAAAACTCTAAAATAAACTGTTTAGACCTTTTTGAAAGTTAAGAAAGTTTAGAAATTAAGTGTCAAAACTGCTTTATTTAGCTGATCTAAAGAGTTTAGCAACTTTATCAGTCTTAAATCTTTGGATAAAGTAGTTTAAATAGGTTAAAACTCTAAAATAAACTGTTTAGACCTTTTTGAAAGTTAAGAAAGTTTAGAAATTAAGTGTCAAAATTGCTTTATTTAGCCGATCTAAAGAGTTTAGCAACTTTATCAGTCTTAAATCTTTGGATAAAGTAGTTTAAATAGGTTAAAACTCTAAAATAAACTGTTTAGACCTTTTGGAAAGTTAAGAAAGTTTAGAAATTAAGTGTCAAAACTGCTTTATTTGGCTGATCTAAAGAGTTTAGCAAGTTTATCAGTCTTAAATCTTTGGATAAAGTAGTTTAAATAGGTTAAAACTCTAAAATAAACTGTTTAGACTTTTTTGAAAGTTAAGAAAGTTTAGAAATTAACTGTCAAAACTGCTTTATTTGGCTGATCTAAAGAGTTTAGAAACTTTATCAGTCTTAAATCTTTGGATAAAGTAGTTTAAATAGGTTAAAACTCTGAAATAAACTGTTTAAACCTTTTTGAAAGTTAAGAAAGTTTAGAAATTAACTGTCAAAACTGCTTTATTAAGCTGATCTAAAGAGTTTAGCAACTTCATCAGTCTTAAATCTTTGGATGAAGTAGTTTAAAAAGGTTAAAACTCTAAAATAAACTGTTTAGACCTTTTTGAAAGTTAAGAAAGTTTAGAAATTAACTGTCAAAACTGCTTTATTTGGCTGATCTAAAGAGTTTAGCAACTTTATCAGTCTTAAATCTTTGGATAAAGTAGTTTAAATAGGTTAAAACTCTAAAATAAACTGTTTAGACCTTTTTGAAAGTTAAGAAAGTTTAGAAATTAAGTGTCAAAACTGCTTTATTTAGCTGATCTAAAGAGTTTAGCAACTTTATCAGTCTTAAATCTTTGGATAAAGTAGTTTAAATAGGTTAAAACTCTAAAATAAACTGTTTAGACCTTTTGGAAAGTTAAGAAAGTTTAGAAATTAACTGTCAAAACTGCTTTATTTGGCTGATCTAAAGAGTTTAGCAACTTTATCAGTCTTAAATCTTTGGATAAAGTAGTTTAAATAGGTTAAAACTCTGAAATAAACTGTTTAGGCCTTTTTGAAAGTTAAGAAAGTTTAGAAATTAACTGTCAAAACTGCTTTATTAAGCTTATCTAAAGAGTTTAGCAACTTTATCAGTCTTAAATCTTTGGATAAAGTAGTTTAAATAGGTTAAAACTCTAAAATAAACTGTTTAGACCTTTTTGAAAGTTAAGAAAGTTTAGAAATTAAGTGTCAAAACTGCTTTATTTAGCTGATCTAAAGAGTTTAGCAACTTTATCAGTCTTAAATCTTTGGATAAAGTAGTTTAAATAGGTTAAAACTCTAAAATAAACTGTTTAGACCTTTTTGAAAGTTAAGAAAGTTTAGAAATTAAGTGTCAAAACTGCTTTATTAAGCTGATCTAAAAAGTTTAGCAACTTTATCAGTCTTAAATCTTTGGATAAAGTAGTTTAAATAGGTTAAAACTCTGAAATAAACTGTTTAGACCTTTTTGAAAGTTAAGAAAGTTTAGAAATTAAGTATCAAAACTGCTTTATTTAGCTGATCTAAAGAGTTTAGCAACTTTATCAGTCTTAAATCTTTGGATAAAGTAGTTTAAATAGGTTAAAACTCTAAAATAAACTGTTTAGACCTTTTTGAAAGTTAAGAAGCAACTTTATCAGTCTTAAATCTTTGGATAAAGTAGTTTAAATAGGTTAAAACTCTGAAATAAACTGTTTAGACCTTTTTGAAAGTTAAGAAAGTTTAGAAATTAAGTGTCAAAACTGCTTTATTTAGCTGATCTAAAGAGTTTAGCAACTTTATCAGTCTTAAATCTTTGGATAAAGTAGTTTAAATAGGTTAAAACTCTGAAATAAACTGTTTAGACCTTTTTGAAAGTTAAAAAAGTTTAGAAATTAAGTGTCAAAATTGCTTTATTAAGCTGATCTAAAGAGTTTAGCAACTTTATCAGTCTTAAATGTTTGGATAAAGTAGTTTAAATAGGTTAAAACTCTAAAATAAACTGTTTAGACCTTTTTGAAAGTTAAGAAAGTTTAGAAATTAATTGTCAAAACTGCTTTATTAAGCTGATCTAAAGAGTTTAGCAACTTTATCAGTCTTAAATCTTTGGATAAAGTAGTTTAAATAGGTTAAAACTCTAAAATAAACTGTTTAGACCTTTTTGAAAGTTAAGAAAGTTTAGAAATTAACTGTCAAAACTGCTTTGTTTAGCTGATCTAAAGAGTTTAGCAACTTTATCAGTCTTAAATCTTTGGATAAAGTAGTTTAAATAGGTTAAAACTCTAAAATAAACTGTTTAGACCTTTTTGAAAGTTAAGAAAGTTTACAAATTAACTGTCAAAACTGCTTTATTAAGCTGATCTAAAGAGTTTAGCAACTTTATCAGTCTTAAATCTTTGGATAAAGTAGTTTAAATAGGTTAAAACTCTAAAATAAACTGTTTAGACCTTTTTGAAAGTTAAGAAAGTTTAGAAATTAAGTGTCAAAACTGCTTTATTAAGCTGATCTAAAGAGTTTAGCAACTTTATCAGTCTTAAATCTTTGGATAAAGTAGTTTAAATAGGTTAAAACTCTAAAATAAACTGTTTAGACCTTTTTGAAAGTTAAGAAAGTTTAGAAATTAACTGTCAAAACTGCTTTGTTTAGCTGATCTAAAGAGTTTAGCAACTTTATCAGTCTTAAATCTTTGGATAAAGTAGTTTAAATAGGTTAAAACTCTAAAATAAACTGTTTAGACCTTTTTGAAAGTTAAGAAAGTTTAGAAATTAACTGTCAAAACTGCTTTATTAAGCTGATCTAAAGAGTTTAGCAACTTTATCAGTCTTAAATCTTTGGATAAAGTAGTTTAAATAGGTTAAAACTCTAAAATAAACTGTTTAGACCTTTTTGAAAGTTAAGAAAGTTTAGAAATTAAGTGTCAAAACTGCTTTATTAAGCTGATCTAAAGAGTTTAGCAACTTTATCAGTCTTAAATCTTTGGAGAAAGTAGTTTAAATAGGTTAAAACTCTAAAATAAACTGTTTAGACCTTTTTGAAAGTTAAGAAAGTTTAGAAATTAAGTGTCAAAACTGCTTTATTTAGCTGATCTAAAGAGTTTAGCAACTTTATCAGTCTTAAATCTTTGGATAAAGTAGTTTAAATAGGTTAAAACTCTGAAATAAAATGTTTAGACCTTTTTGAAAGTTAAGAAAGTTTAGAAATTAACTGTCAAAACTGCTTTATTTAGCTGATCTAAAGATTTAGCAACTTTATCAGTCTTAAATCTTTGGATAAAGTAGTTTAAATAGGTTAAAACTCTAAAATGAACTGTTTAGACCTTTTTGAAAGTTAAGAAAGTTTAGAAATTAAGTGTCAAAACTTCTTTATTTAGCTGATCTAAAGAGTTTAGCAACTTTATCAGTCTTAAATCTTTGGATAAAGTAGTTTAAATAGGTTAAAACTCTAAAATAAACTGTTTAGACTTTTTTGAAAGTTAAGAAAGTTTAGAAATGAAGTGTCAAAACTGCTTAATTAAGCTGATCTAAAGAGTTTAGCGACTTTATCAGTGTTAAATCTTTGGATAAAGTAGTTTAAATAGGTTAAAACTCTAAAATAAACTGTTTAGACCTTTTTGAAAGTTAAGAAAGTTTAGAAATTAACTATCAAAACTGCTTTATTTAGCTGATCTAAAGAGTTTAGCAACTTTATCAGTCTTAAATCTTTGGATAAAGTAGTTTAAATAGGTTAAAACTCTAAAATAAACTGTTTACGCCTTTTTGAAAGTTAAGAAAGTTTAGAAATTAACTGTCAAAAATGCTTTATTTGGCTGATCTAAAGAGTTTAGCAACTTTATCAGTCTTAAATCTTTGGATAAAGTAGTTTAAATAGGTTAAAACTCTAAAATAAACTGTTTAGGCCTTTTTGAAAGTTAAGAAAGTTTAGAAATTAACTGTCAAAAATGCTTTATTTGGCTGATCTAAAGAGTTTAGCAACTTTATCAGTCTTAAATCTTTGGATAAAGTAGTTTAAATAGGTTAAAACTCTAAAATAAACTGTTTAGGCCTTTTTGAAAGTTAAGAAAGTTTATAAATTAACTGTCAAAACTGCTTTATTAAGCTGATCTAAAGAGTTTAGCAACTTTATCAGTTTTAAATCTTTGGATAAAGTAGTTTAAATAGGTTAAAACTCTAAAATAAACTGTTTAGACTTTTTTGAAAGTTAAGAAAGTTTAGAAATTAACTGTCAAAACTGCTTTATTAAGCTGATCTAAAGAGTTTAGCGACTTTATCAGTCTTAAATCTTTGGATAAAGTAGTTTAAATAGGTTAAAACTCTAAAATAAACTGTTTAGACCTTTTTGAAAGTTAAGAAAGTTTAGAAATTAAGTGTCAAAACTGCTTTATTAAGCTGATCTAAAGAGTTTCGCGACTTTATCAGTCTTAAATCTTTGGATAAAGTAGTTTAAATAGGTTAAAACTCTAAAATAAACTGTTTAGACCTTTTTGAAAGTTAAGAAAGTTTAGAAATTAAGTGTCAAAACTGCTTTATTTAGCTGATCTAAAGAGTTAGCAACTTTATCAGTCTTAAATCTTTGGATAAAGTAGTTTAAATAGGTTAAGACTCTAAAATAAACTGTTTAGACCTTTTTGAAAGTTAAGAAAGTTTAGAAATTAAGTGTCAAAACTGCTTTATTAAGCTGATCTAAAGAGTTTAGCAACTTTATCAGTCTTAAATCTTTGGATAAAGTAGTTTAAATAGGTTAAAACTCTAAAATAAACTGTTTAGACCTTTTTGAAAGTTAAGAAAGTTTAGAAATTAACTGTCAAAACTGCTTTATTAAGCTGATCTAAAGAGTTTAGCAACTTTATCAGTCTTAAATCTTTAGATAAAGTAGTTTAAATAGGTTAAAACTCAAAAATAAACTGTTTAGACCTTTTTGAAAGTTAAGAAAGTTAGAAATTAACTGTCAAATCTTCTTTATTTAGCTGATCTAAAGAGTTTAGCAACTTTATCAGTCTTAAATCTTTGGATAAAGTAGTTTAAATAGGTTAAAACTCTAAAATAAACTGTTTAGACCTTTTTGAAAGTTAAGAAAGTTTTGAAATTAACTGTCAAAACTGCTTTATTAAGCTGATCTAAAGAGTTTAGCAACTTTATCAGTCTTAAATCTTTGGATAAAGTAGTTTAAATAGGTTAAAACTCTAAAATAAACTGTTTAGACCTTTTTTAAAGTTAAGAAAGTTAGAAATTAAGTGTCAAAACTGCTTTATTTGGCTGATCTAAAGAGTTTAGCAACTTTATCAGTCTTAAATCTTTGGATAAAGTAGTTTAAATAGGTTAAAACTCTAAAATAAACTGTTTAGACCTTTTTGAAAGTTAAGAATGTTTAGAAGTTAACTATTAAAACTGCTTTATTTAGCTGATAAAGTTGCTAAACTCTTTAGATCAGCTTAATAAAGCAGTTTTGACAGTTAATTTCTAAACTTTCTTAACTTTCAAAAAAGTCTAAACAGTTTATTTTAGAGTTTTAACCTATTTAAACTACTTTATCCAATGATTTAAAACTGATAAAGTTGCTAAACTCTTTAGATCAGCATTATAAAGCAGTTTTGACCGTTAATTTCTAAACTTTCTTAACTTTCAAAAAGGCCTAAACAGTTTATTTTAGAGTTTTAACCTATTTAAACTACTTTATCCAAAGATTTAAGACTGATAAAGTTGCTAAACTCTTTAGATCAGCTAAATAAAGCAGTTTTGACACTTAATTTCTAACTTTGTTAACTTTCAAAAAGGTCTAAACAGTTTATTTTAGAGTTTTAACCTATTTAAACTACTTTATCCAAAGATTTAAGACTGATAAAGTTGCTAAACTCTTTAGATTAGCTTAAGAAAGCAGTTTTGACATTTAATTTCTAAACTTTCTTAACTTTCAAAAAGGTCTAAACAGTTTATTTTAGAGTTTTAACCTATTTAAACTACTTTATCCAAAGATTTAACACTGATAAATTTGCTAAACTCTTTAGATCAGCTTAATAAAGCAGTTTTGACAGTTAATTTCTAAACTTTCTTAACTTTCAAAAAGGTCTAAACAGTTTATTTTAGAGTCTTAACCTATTTAAACTACTTTATCCAAAGATTTAAGACTGATAAAGTTGCTAAACTCTTTAGATCAGCTTAATAAAGCAGTTTTGACAGTTAATTTCTAAACTTTCTTAACTTTCAAAAAGGTCTAAACAGTTTCTTTCAGAGTTTTAACCTATTTAAACTACTTTATCCAAAGATTTAAGACTGATAAAGTTGCTAAACTCTTTAGATCAGCTTAATAAAGCAGTTTTGACACTTAATTTCTAAACTTTCTTAACTTTCAAAAAGGTCTAAACAGTTTATTTTAGAGTTTTAACCTATTTAAACTACTTTATCCAAAGATTTTAGACTGATAAAGTCGCTAAACTCTTTAGATCAGCTTAATAAAGCAGTTTTGACAGTTAATTTCTAAACTTTCTTAACTTTCAAAAAAGTCTAAACAGTTTATTTTAGAGTTTTAACCTATTTAAACTACTTTATCCAAAGATTTAAAACTGATAAAGTTGCTAAACTCTTTAGATCAGCTTAATAAAGCAGTTTTGACCGTTAATTTCTAAACTTTCTTAACTATCAAAAAGGCCTAAACAGTTTATTTTAGAGTTTTAACCTATTTAAACTACTTTATCCAAAGATTTAAGACTGATAAAGTTGCTAAACTCTTTAGATCAGCCAAATAAAGCATTTTTGACAGTTAATTTCTAAACTTTCTTAACTTTCAAAAAGGCCTAAACAGTTTATTTTAGAGTTTTAACCTATTTAAACTACTTTATCCAAAGATTTAAGACTGATAAAGTTGCTAAACTCTTTAGATCAGCCAAATAAAGCATTTTTGACAGTTAATTTCTAAACTTTCTTAACTTTCAAAAAGGCGTAAACAGTTTATTTTAGAGTTTTAACCTATTTAAACTACTTTATCCAAAGATTTAACACTGATAAATTTGCTAAACTCTTTAGATCAGCTAAATAAAGGAGTTTTAATAGTTAACTTCTAAACATTCTTAACTTTCAAAAAGGTCTAAACAGTTTATTTTAGAGTTTTAACCTATTTGAACTACTTTATCCAAAGATTTAAGACTGATAAAGTTGCTAAACTCTTTAGATCAGCCAAATAAAGCAGTTTTGACACTTAATTTCTAACTTTCTTAACTTTCAAAAAGGTCTAAACAGTTTATTTTAGAGTTTTAACCTATTTAAACTACTTTATCCAAAGATTTAAGACTGATAAAGTTGCTAAACTCTTTAGATCAGCTTAATAAAGCAGTTTTGACACTTAATTTCTAAACTTTCTTAACTTTCAAAAAGGTCTAAACAGTTTATTTCAGAGTTTTAACCTATTTAAACTACTTTATCCAAAGATTTAAGACTGATAAAGTTGCTAAACTCTTTAGATCAGCTAAATAAAGCAGTTTTGACACTTAATTTCTAAACTTTCTTAACTTTCAAAAAGGTCTAAACAGTTTATTGTAGAGTTTTAACCTATCTAAACTACTTTATCCAAAGATTTAAGACTGATAAAGTTGCTAAACTCTTTAGATCAGCTTAATAAAGTAGTTTTGACACTTAATTTCTAAACTTTCTTAACTTTCAAAAAGGTCTAAACAGTTTATTTTAGAGTTTTAACCTATTTAAACTACTTTATCCAAAGATTTAAGACTGATAAAGTCGCTAAACTCTTTAGATCAGCTTAATAAAGCAGTTTTGACAGTTAATTTCTAAACTTTCTTAACTTTCAAAAAAGTCTAAACAGTTTATTTTAGAGTTTTAACCTATTTAAACTACTTTATCCAAAGATTTAAAACTGATAAAGTTGCTAAACTCTTTAGATCAGCTTAATAAAGCAGTTTTGACCGTTAATTTCTAAACTTTCTTAACTATCAAAAAGGCCTAAACAGTTTATTTTAGAGTTTTAACCTATTTAAACTACTTTATCCAAAGATTTAAGACTGATAAAGTTGCTAAACTCTTTAGATCAGCCAAATAAAGCATTTTTGACAGTTAATTTCTAAACTTTCTTAACTTTCAAAAAGGCCTAAACAGTTTATTTTAGAGTTTTAACCTATTTAAACTACTTTATCCAAAGATTTAAGACTGATAAAGTTGCTAAACTCTTTAGATCAGCTTAATAAAGCATTTTTGACAGTTAATTTCTAAACTTTCTTAACTTTCAAAAAGGCGTAAACAGTTTATTTTAGAGTTTTAACCTATTTAAACTACTTTATCCAAAGATTTAAGACTGATAAAGTTGCTAAACTCTTTAGATCAGCTAAATAAAGCAGTTTTAATAGTTAACTTCTAAACATTCTTAACTTTCAAAAAGGTCTAAACAGTTTATTTTAGAGTTTTAACCTATTTAAACTACTTTATCCAAAGATTTAAGACTGATAAAGTTGCTAAACTCTTTAGATCAGCTAAATAAAGCAGTTTTGACACTTAATTTCTAAACTTTCTTAACTTTCAAAAAGGTCTAAACAGTTTATTTTAGAGTTTTAACCTATCTAAACTACTTTATCCAAAGATTTAAGACTGATAAAGTTGCTAAACTCTTTAGATCAGCTTAATAAAGTAGTTTTGACACTTAATTTCTAAACTTTCTTAACTTTCAAAAAGGTCTAAACAGTTTATTTTAGAGTTTTAACCTATTTAAACTACTTTATCCAAAGATTTTAGACTGATAAAGTCGCTAAACTCTTTAGATCAGCTTAATAAAGCAGTTTTGACAGTTAATTTCTAAACTTTCTTAACTTTCAAAAAAGTCTAAACAGTTTATTTTAGAGTTTTAACCTATTTAAACTACTTTATCCAAAGATTTAAAACTGATAAAGTTGCTAAACTCTTTAGATCAGCTTAATAAAGCAGTTTTGACCGTTAATTTCTAAACTTTCTTAACTATCAAAAAGGCCTAAACAGTTTATTTTAGAGTTTTAACCTATTTAAACTACTTTATCCAAAGATTTAAGACTGATAAAGTTGCTAAACTCTTTAGATCAGCCAAATAAAGCATTTTTGACAGTTAATTTCTAAACTTTCTTAACTTTCAAAAAGGCCTAAACAGTTTATTTTAGAGTTTTAACCTATTTAAACTACTTTATCCAAAGATTTAAGACTGATAAAGTTGCTAAACTCTTTAGATCAGCTTAATAAAGCATTTTTGACAGTTAATTTCTAAACTTTCTTAACTTTCAAAAAGGCGTAAACAGTTTATTTTAGAGTTTTAACCTATTTAAACTACTTTATCCAAAGATTTAAGACTGATAAAGTTGCTAAACTCTTTAGATCAGCTAAATAAAGCAGTTTTAATAGTTAACTTCTAAACATTCTTAACTTTCAAAAAGGTCTAAACAGTTTATTTTAGAGTTTTAACTTATTTAAACTACTTTATCCAAAGATTTAAGACTGATAAAGTTGCTAAACTCTTTAGATCAGCTTAATAAAGCAGTTTTGACACTTAATTTCTAAACTTTCTTAACTTTCAAAAAGGTCTAAACAGTTTATTTCAGAGTTTTAACCTATTTAAACTACTTTATCCAAAGATTTAAGACTGATAAAGTTGCTAAACTCTTTAGATCAGCTAAATAAAGCAGTTTTGACACTTAATTTCTAAACTTTCTTAACTTTCAAAAACGTCTAAACAGTTTATTTTAGAGTTTTAACCTATCTAAACTACTTTATCCAAAGATTTAAGACTGATAAAGTTGCTAAACTCTTTAGATCAGCTTAATAAAGCAGTTTTGACACTTAATTTCTAAACTTTCTTAACTTTCAAAAAGGTCTAAACAGTTTATTTCAGAGTTTTAACCTATTTAAACTACTTTATCCAAAGATTTAAGACTGATAAAGTTGCTAAACTCTTTAGATCAGCTAAATAAAGCAGTTTTGACACTTAATTTCTAAACTTTCTTAACTTTCAAAAAGGTCTAAACAGTTTATTTTAGAGTTTTAACCTATCTAAACTACTTTATCCAAAGATTTAAGACTGATAAAGTTGCTAAACTCTTTAGATCAGCTTAATAAAGTAGTTTTGACAGTTAATTTCTAAACTTTCTTAACTTTGAAAAAGGTCTAAACAGTTTATTTTAGAGTTTTAACCTATTTAAACTACTTTATCCAAACATTTAAGACTGATAAAGTTGCTAAACTCTTTAGATCAGCTAAACAAAGCAGTTTTGACAGTTAATTTCTAAACTTTCTTAACTTTCAAAAAGGTCTAAACAGTTTATTTTAGAGTTTTAACCTATTTAAACTACTTTATCGAAAGATTAAGTGACAAAACTGCTTTATTTAGCTGATCTAAAGAGTTTAGCAACTTTATCAGTCTTAAATCTTTGGATAAAATAGTTTAAATAGGTTAAAACTCTAAAATAAACTGTTTAGACCTTTTTGAAAGTTAAGAAAGTTTAGAAATTAACTGTCAAAACTTCTTTATTTAGCTGATCTAAAGAGTTTAGCAACTTTATCAGTCTTAAATCTTTGGATAAAGTACTTTAAATAGGTTAAAACTCTAAAATAAACTGTTTAGACCTTTTTGAAAGTTAAGAAAGTTTAGAAATTAAGTGTCAAAACTGCTTTATTTAGCTGATCTAAAGAGTTTAGCAACTTTATCAGTCTTAAATCTTTGGATAAAGTAGTTTAAATAGGTTAAAACTCTAAAATAAACTGTTTAGACCTTTTTGAAAGTTAAGAAAGTTAGAAATTAACTGTCAAAACTTCTTTATTTAGTTGATCTAAAGAGTTTAGCAACTTTATCAGTCTTAAATCTTTGGATAAAGTAGTTTAAATAGGTTAAAACTCTAAAATAAACTGTTTAGACCTTTTTGAAATTTAAGAAAGTTAGAAATTAAGTGTCAAAACCTCTTTATTTGGCTGATCTAAAGAGTTTAGCAACTTTATCAGTCTTAAATCTTTGGATAAAGTAGTTTAAATAGGTTAAAACTCTAAAATAAACTGTTTAGACCTTTTTGAAAGTTAAGAATGTTTAGAAGTTAACTATTAAAACTGCTTTATTTAGCTGATAAAGTTGCTAAACTCTTTAGATCAGCTTAATAAAGCAGTTTTGACAGTTAATTTCTAAACTTTCTTAACTTTCAAAAAGGTCTAAACAGTTTATTTTAGAGTTTTAACCTATTTAAACTACTTTATCCAATGATTTAAAACTGATAAAGTTGCTAAACTCTTTAGATCAGCATTATAAAGCAGTTTTGACCGTTAATTTCTAAACTTTCTTAACTTTCAAAAAGGCCTAAACAGTTTATTTTAGAGTTTTAACCTATTTAAACTACTTTATCCAAAGATTTAAGACTGATAAAGTTGCTAAACTCTTTAGATCAGCTTAATAAAGCAGTTTTTACACTTAATTTCTAAACTTTCTTAACTTTCAAAAAGGCCTAAAGAGTTTATTTTAGAGTTTTAACCTATTTAAACTACTTTATCCAAAGATTTAAGACTGATAAAGTTGCTAAACTCTTTAGATCAGCTAAATAAAGCAGTTTTGACAGTTAATTTCTAACTTTGTTAACTTTCAAAAAGGTCTAAACAGTTTATTTTAGAGTTTTAACCTATTTAAACTACTTTATCCAAAAATTTAAGACTGATAAAGTTGCTAAACTCTTTAGATTAGCTTAAGAAAGCAGTTTTGACACTTAATTTCTAAACTTTCTTAACTTTCAAAAAGGTCTAAACAGTTTATTTTAGAGTTTTAACCTATTTAAACTACTTTATCCAAAGATTTAACACTGATAAATTTGCTAAACTCTTTAGATCAGCTTAATAAAGCAGTTTTGACAGTTAATTTCTAAACTTTCTTAACTTTCAAAAAGGTCTAAACAGTTTATTTTAGAGTCTTAACCTATTTAAACTACTTTATCCAAAGATTTAAGACTGATAAAGTTGCTAAACTCTTTAGATAAGCTTAATAAAGCAGTTTTGACAGTTAATTTCTAAACTTTCTTAACTTTCAAAAAGGTCTAAACAGTTTATTTCAGAGTTTTAACCTATTTAAACTACTTTATCCAAAGATTTAAGAATGATAAAGTTGCTAAACTCTTTAGATAAGCTTAATAAAGCAGTTTTGACACTTAATTTCTAAACTTTCTTAACTTTCAAAAAGGTCTAAACAGTTTATTTTAGAGTTTTAACCTATTTAAACTACTTTATCCAAAGATTTTAGACTGATAAAGTCGCTAAACTCTTTAGATCAGCTTAATAAAGCAGTTTTGACAGTTAATTTCTAAACTTTCTTAACTTTCAAAAAGGTCTAAACAGTTTATTTCAGAGTTTTAACCTATTTAAACTACTTTATCCAAAGATTTAAGAATGATAAAGTTGCTAAACTCTTTAGATCAGCTTAATAAAGCAGTTTTGACAGTTAATTTCTAAACTTTCTTAACTTTCAAAAAGGTCTAAACAGTTTATTTCAGAGTTTTAACCTATTTAAACTACTTTATCCAAAGATTTAAGAATGATAGAGTTGCTAAACTCTTTAGATCAGCTTAATAAAGCAGTTTTGACACTTAATTTCTAAACTTTCTTAACTTTCAAAAAGGTCTAAACAGTTTATTTTAGAGTTTTAACCTATTTAAACTACATTATCCAAAGATTTTAGACTGATAAAGTCGCTAAACTCTTTAGATCAGCTTAATAAAGCAGTTTTGACAGTTAATTTCTAAACTTTCTTAACTTTCAAAAAGGTCTAAACAGTTTATTTCAGAGTTTTAACCTATTTAAACTACTTTATCCAAAGATTTAAGACTGATAAAGTTGCTAAACTCTTTAGATCAGCCAAATAAAGCATTTTTGACAGTTAATTTCTAAACTTTCTTAACTTTCAAAAAGGCCTAAACAGTTTATTTTAGAGTTTTAACCTATTTAAACTACTTTATCCAAAGATTTAAGACTGATAAAGTTGCTAAACTCTTTAGATCAGCTTAATAAAGCATTTTTGACAGTTAATTTCTAAACTTTCTTAACTTTCAAAAAGGCGTAAACAGTTTATTTTAGAGTTTTAACCTATTTAAACTACTTTATCCAAAGATTTAAGACTGATAAAGTTGCTAAACTCTTTAGATCAGCTAAATAAAGCAGTTTTAATAGTTAACTTCTAAACATTCTTAACTTTCAAAAAGGACTAAACAGTTTATTTTAGAGTTTTAACCTATTTAAACTACTTTATCCAAAGATTTAAGACTGATAAAGTTGCTAAACTCTTTAGATCAGCTTAATAAAGCAGTTTTGACACTTAATTTCTAACTTTCTTAACTTTCAAAAAGGTCTAAACAGTTTATTTTAGAGTTTTAACCTATTTAAACTACTTTATCCAAAGATTTAAGACTGATAAAGTTGCTAAACTCTTTAGATCAGCTTAATAAAGCAGTTTTGACACTTAATTTCTAAACTTTCTTAACTTTCAAAAAGGTCTAAACAGTTTATTTCAGAGTTTTAACCTATTTAAACTACTTTATCCAAAGATTTAAGACTGATAAAGTTGCTAAACTCTTTAGATCAGCTAAATAAAACAGTTTTGACACTTAATTTCTAAACTTTCTTAACTTTCAAAAAGGTCTAAACAGTTTATTTTAGAGTTTTAACCTATCTAAACTACTTTATCCAAAGATTTAAGACTGATAAAGTTGCTAAACTCTTTAGATCAGCTTAATAAAGCAGTTTTGACACATAATTTCTAAACTTTCTTAACTTTCAAAAAGGTCTAAACAGTTTATTTCAGAGTTTTAACCTATTTAAACTACTTTATCCAAAGATTTAAGACTGATAAAGTTGCTAAACTCTTTAGATCAGCTAAACAAAGCAATTTTGACACTTAATTTCTAAACTTTCTTAACTTTCAAAAAGGTCTAAACAGTTTATTTTAGAGTTTTAACCTATTTAAACTACTTTATCCAAAGATTAAGTGTCAAAACTGCTTTATTTAGCTGATCTAAAGAGTTTAGCAACTTTATCAGTCTTAAATCTTTGGATAAAATAGTTTAAATAGGTTAAAACTCTAAAATAAACTGTTTAGACCTTTTTGAAAGTTAAGAAAGTTTAGAAATTAACTGTCAAAACTGCTTTATTTAGCTGATCTAAAGAGTTTAGCAACTTTATCAGTCTTAAATCTTTGGATAAAGTAGTTTAAATAGGTTAAAACTCTAAAATAAACTGTTTAGACCTTTTTGAAAGTTAAGAAAGTTTAGAAATTAAGTGTCAAAACTGCTTTATTTAGCTGATCTAAAGAGTTTAGCAACTTTATCAGTCTTAAATCTTTGGATAAAGTAGTTTAAATAGGTTAAAAATCTGAAATAAACTGTTTAGACCTTTTTGAAAGTTAAAAAAGTTTAGAAATTAAGTGTCAAAATTGCTTTATTAAGCTGATCTAAAGAGTTTAGCTAAATAAAGCAGTTTTGACAGTTAATTTCTAAACTTTCTTAACTTTCAAAAAGGTCTAAACATTTTATTTCAGAGTTTTAACCTATTTAAACTACTTTATCCAAAGATTTAAGACTGATAAAGTCGCTAAACTCTTTAGATCAGCTTAATAAAGCAGTTTTGACACTTAATTTCTAAACTTTCTTAACTTTCAAAAAGGTCTAAACAGTTTATTTCAGATTTTTAACCTATTTAAACTACTTTATCCAAAGATTTAACACTGATAAAGTTGCTAAACTCTTTAGATCAGCTAAATAAAGCAGTTTTGACACTTAATTTCTAAACTTTCTTAACTTTCAAAAAGGTCTAAACAGTTTATTTTAGAGTTTTAACCTATTTAAACTACTTTATCCAAAGATTTAAGACTGATAAAGTTGCTAAACTCTTTAGATCAGCTAAATAAAGAAGTTTTGACAGTTAATTTCTAACTTTCTTAACTTTCAAAAAGGTCTAAACAGTTTATTTTAGAGTTTTAACCTATTTAAACTACTTTATCCAAAGATTTAAGACTGATAAAGTTGCTAAACTCTTTAGATCAGCTAAATAAAGAAGTTTTGACAGTTAATTTCTAACTTTCTTAACTTTCAAAAAGGTCTAAACAGTTTATTTTAGAGTTTTAACCTATTTAAACTACTTTATCCAAAGATTTAAGACTGATAAAGTTGCTAAACTCTTTAGATCAGCTTAATAAAGCAGTTTTGCCACTTAATTTCTAAACTTTCTTAACTTTCAAAAAGGTCTAAACAGTTTATTTCAGAGTTTTAACCTATTTAAACTACTTTATCCAAAGATTTAAGACTGATAAAGTTGCTAAACTCTTTAGATCAGCTAAATAAAGCAGTTTTGACACTTAATTTCTAAACTTTCTTAACTTTCAAAAAGGTCTAAACAGTTTATTTTAGAGTTTTAACCTATTTAAACTACTTTATCCAAAGATTTAAGACTGATAAAGTTGCTAAACTCTTTAGATCAGCCAAATAAAGCAGTTTTGACATTTAATTTCTAAACTTTCTTAACTTTCAAAAAGGTCTAAACAGTTTATTTTAGAGTTTTAACCTATTTAAACTACTTTATCCAAAGATTTAAGACTGATAAAGTTGCTAAACTCTTTAGATCAGCTTAATAAAGCAGTTTTGACACTTAATTTCTAAACTTTCTTAACTTTCAAAAAGGTCTAAACAGTTTATTTTAGAGTTTTAACCTATTTAAACTACATTATCCAAAGATTTATGACTGATGCTAAACTCTTTAGATAAGCTTAATAAAGCAGTTTTGACTTTTAATTTCTAAACTTTCTTAACTTTCAAAAAGGTCTAAACAGTTTATTTTAGAGTTTTAACCTATTTAAACTACTTTATCCAAAGATTTAAGACTGATAAATTTCCTAAACTCTTTAGATCAGCTTAATAAAGCAGTTTTGAAAGTTAATTTCTAAACTTTCTTAACTTTCAAAAAGGTCTAAACAGTTTATTTTAGAGTTTTAACCTATTTAAACTACATTATCCAAAGATTTAAGACTGATAAAGTTGCTAAACTCTTTAGATCAGCTTAATAAAGCAGTTTTGACACTTAATTTCTAAACTTTCTTAACTTTCATAAAGGCCTAAACAGTTTATTTTAGAGTTTTAACCTATTTAAACTACTTTATCCAAAGATTTAAGACTGATAAAGTTGCTAAACTCTTTAGATCAGCTTAATAAAGCAGTTTTGACACTTAATTTCTAAACTTTCTTAACTTTCAAAAAGGTCTAAACAGTTTATTTCAGATTTTTAACCTATTTAAACTACTTTATCCAAAGATTTAACACTGATAAAGTTGCTAAACTCTTTAGATCAGCTAAATAAAGCAGTTTTGACACTTAATTTCTAAACTTTCTTAACTTTCAAAAAGGTCTAAACAGTTTATTTTAGAGTTTTAACCTATTTAAACTACTTTATCCAAAGATTTAAGACTGATAAAGTTGCTAAACTCTTTAGATCAGCTTAATAAAGCAGTTTTGACACTTAATTTCTAAACTTTCTTAACTTTCAAAAAGGTCTAAACAGTTTATTTCAGATTTTTAACCTATTTAAACTACTTTATCCAAAGATTTAACACTGATAAAGTTGCTAAACTCTTTAGATCAGCTAAATAAAGCAGTTTTGACACTTAATTTCTAAACTTTCTTAACTTTGAAAAAGGTCTAAACAGTTTATTTTAGAGTTTTAACCTATTTAAACTACTTTATCCAAAGATTTAAGACTGATAAAGTTGCTAAACTCTTTAGATCAGCTAAATAAAGCAGTTTTGACACTTAATTTCTAACTTTCTTAACGTTCAAAAAGGTCTAAACAGTTTATTTTAGAGTTTTAACCTATTTAAACTACTTTATCCAAAGATTTAAGACTGATAAAGTTGCTAAACTCTTTAGATCAGCTAAATAAAGCAGTTTTGACACTTAATTTCTAAACTTTCTTAACTTTCAAAAAGGTCTAAACAGTTTATTTTAGAGTTTTAACCTATTTAAACTACTTTATCCAAAGATTTAAGACTGATAAAGTTGCTAAACTCTTTAGATCAGCCAAATAAAGCAGTTTTGACATTTAATTTCTAAACTTTCTTAACTTTCAAAAAGGTCTAAACAGTTTATTTTAGAGTTTTAACCTATTTAAACTACTTTATCCAAAGATTTAAGACTGATAAAGTTGCTAAACTCTTTAGATCAGCTTAATAAAGCAGTTTTGACACTTAATTTCTAAACTTTCTTAACTTTCAAAAAGGTCTAAACAGTTTATTTTAGAGTTTTCACCTATTTAAAATACATTATCCAAAGTTTTAAGACTGATGCTAAACTCTTTAGATAAGCTTAATAAAGCAGTTTTGACTTTTAATTTCTAAACTTTCTTAACTTTCAAAAAGGTCTAAACAGTTTATTTTAGAGTTTTAACCTATTTAAACTACTTTATCCAAAGATTTAAGACTGATAAAGTTGCTAAACTCTTTAGATCATCCAAATAAAGCATTATTGACAGTTAATTTCTAAACTTTCTTAACTTTCAAAAAGGCGTAAACAGTTTATTTTAGAGTTTTAACCTATTTAAACTACTTTATCCAAAGATTTAAGACTGATAAAGTTGCTAAACTCTTTAGATCAGCTAAATAAAGCAGTTTTGATAGTTAATTTCTAAACTTTCTTAACTTTCAAAAAGGTCTAAACAGTTTATTTTAGAGTTTTAACCTATTTAAACTACTTTATCCAAAGATTTAAGACTGATAAAGTTGCTAAACTCTTTAGGTCAGCTAAATAAAGCAGTTTTGACAGTTAATTTCTAAACTTTCTTAACTTTAAAAAAGGTCTAAACAGTTTATTTTAGAGTTTTAACCTATTTAAACTACTTTATCTAAAGATTTAAGACTGATAAAGTTGCTAAACTCTTTAGATCAGCCAAATAAACCATTTTTGATAGTTAATTTCTAAACTTTCTTAACTTTGAAAAAGGTCTAAACAGTTTATTTTAGAGTTTTAACCTATTTAAACTACTTTATCCAAAGATTTAAGACTGATAAAGTTGCTGAACTCTTTAGATCAGCTTAATAAAGCAGTTTTGACAGTTAATTTCTAAACTTTCTTAACTTTCAAAAAGGTCTAAACAGTTTATTTTAGAGTTTTAACCTATTTAAACTACTTTATCCAAAGATTTAAGACTGATAAAGTTGCTAAACTCTTTAGATAAGCTTAATAAAGCAGTTTTGACACTTAATTTCTAAACTTTCTTAACTTTCAAAAAAGTCTAAACAGTTTATTTTAGAGTTTTAACCTATTTAAACTACTTTATCCAAAGATTTAAGACCAATAAAGTTGCTAAACTCTTTCGATCAGCTAAATGAAGCAGTTTTGACTTTTAATTTCAAAACTTTCTTAACTTTCAAAAAGGTCTAAACAGTTTATTTCAGAGTTTTAACCTATTTAAACTACTTTATCCAAAGATTTAAGACTGATAAAGTTGCTAAACTCTTTAGATCAGCTTAATAAAGCAGTTTTGACAGTTAATTTCTAAACTTTCTTAACTTTCAAAAAGGTCTAAACAGTTTATTTTAGAGTTTTAACCTATTTAAACTACTTTATCCAAAGATTTAAGACTGATAAAGTTGCTAAACTCTTTAGATCAGCTAAATAAAGCAGTTTTGACAGTTAATTTCTAAACTTTCTTAACTTTCAAAAAGGTCTAAACAGTTTATTTTAGAGTTTTAACCTATTTAAACTACTTTATCCAAAGATTTAAGACTGATAAAGTTGCTAAACTCTTTAGATATGCTTAATAAAGCAGTTTTGACACTTAATTTCTAAACTTTCTTAACTTTCAAAAAGGTCTAAACAGTTTATTTTAGAGTTTTAACCTATTTAAACTACTTTATCCAAACATTTAAGACTGATAAAGTTGCTAAACTCTTTAGATCAGCTAAATAAAGCAGTTTTGACACTTAATTTCTAAACTTTCTTAACTTTCAAAAAGGTCTAAACAGTTTATTTTAGAGTTTTAACCTATTTAAACTACTTTATCCAAAGATTTAAGACTGATAAAGTTGCTAAACTCTTTAGATCAGCTAAATAAAGCAGTTTTGACATTTAATTTCTAAACTTTCTTAACTTTCAAAAAGGTCTAAACAGTTTATTTTAGAGTTTTAACCTATTTAAACTACTTTATCCAAAGATTTAACACTGATAAAGTTGCTAAACTCTTTAGATCAGCTTAATAAAGCAGTTTTGACACTTAATTTCTAAACTTTCTTAACTTTCAAAAAGGTCTAAACAGTTTATTTTAGAGTTTTAACCTATTTAAAATACATTATCCAAAGATTTAAGACTGATGCTAAACTCTTTAGATAAGCTTAATAAAGCAGTTTTGACTTTTAATTTCTAAACTTTCTTAACTTTCAAAAAGGTCTAAACAGTTTATTTTAGAGTTTTAACCTATTTAAACTACTTTATCCAAAGATTTAAGACTGATAAAGTTGCTAAACTCTTTAGATCATCCAAATAAAGCATTATTGACAGTTAATTTCTAAACTTTCTTAACTTTCAAAAAGGCGTAAACAGTTTATTTTAGAGTTTTAACCTATTTAAACTACTTTATCCAAAGATTTAAGACTGATAAAGTTGCTAAACTCTTTAGATCAGCTAAATAAAGCAGTTTTGACAGTTAATTTCTAAACTTTCTTAACTTTCAAAAAGGTCTAAACAGTTTATTTTAGAGTTTTAACCTATTTAAACTACTTTATCCAAAGATTTAAGACTGATAAAGTTGCTAAACTCTTTAGGTCAGCTAAATAAAGCAGTTTTGACAGTTAATTTCTAAACTTTCTTAACTTTAAAAAAGGTCTAAACAGTTTATTTTAGAGTTTTAACCTATTTAAACTACTTTATCTAAAGATTTAAGACTGATAAAGTTGCTAAACTCTTTAGATCAGCCAAATAAACCATTTTTGATAGTTAATTTCTAAACTTTCTTAACTTTGAAAAAGGTCTAAACAGTTTATTTTAGAGTTTTAACCTATTTAAACTACTTTATCCAAAGATTTAAGACTGATAAAGTTGCTGAACTCTTTAGATCAGCTTAATAAAGCAGTTTTGACAGTTAATTTCTAAACTTTCTTAACTTTCAAAAAGGTCTAAACAGTTTATTTTAGAGTTTTAACCTATTTAAACTACTTTATCCAAAGATTTAAGACTGATAAAGTTGCTAAACTCTTTAGATAAGCTTAATAAAGCAGTTTTGACACTTAATTTCTAAACTTTCTTAACTTTCAAAAAAGTCTAAACAGTTTATTTTAGAGTTTTAACCTATTTAAACTACTTTATCCAAAGATTTAAGACCAATAAAGTTGCTAAACTCTTTCGATCAGCTAAATGAAGCAGTTTTGACTTTTAATTTCAAAACTTTCTTAACTTTCAAAAAGGTCTAAACAGTTTATTTCAGAGTTTTAACCTATTTAAACTACTTTATCCAAAGATTTAAGACTGATAAAGTTGCTAAACTCTTTAGATCAGCTTAATAAAGCAGTTTTGACAGTTAATTTCTAAACTTTCTTAACTTTCAAAAAGGTCTAAACAGTTTATTTTAGAGTTTTAACCTATTTAAACTACTTTATCCAAAGATTTAAGACTGATAAAGTTGCTAAACTCTTTAGATCAGCTAAATAAAGCAGTTTTGACAGTTAATTTCTAAACTTTCTTAACTTTCAAAAAGGTCTAAACAGTTTATTTTAGAGTTTTAACCTATTTAAACTACTTTATCCAAAGATTTAAGACTGATAAAGTTGCTAAACTCTTTAGATATGCTTAATAAAGCAGTTTTGACACTTAATTTCTAAACTTTCTTAACTTTCAAAAAGGTCTAAACAGTTTATTTTAGAGTTTTAACCTATTTAAACTACTTTATCCAAACATTTAAGACTGATAAAGTTGCTAAACTCTTTAGATCAGCTTAATAAAGCAGTTTTGAAAGTTAATTTCTAAACTTTCTTAACTTTCAAAAAGGTCTAAACGGTTTATTTTAGAGTCTTAACCTATTTAAACTACTTTATCCAAAGATTTAAGACTGATAAAGTTGCTAAACTCTTTAGATCAGCTAAATAAAGCAGTTTTGACAGTTAATTTCTAAACTTTCTTAACTTTCAAAAAGGTCTAAAAAGTTTATTTCAGAGTTTTAACCTATTTAAACTACTTTATCCAAAGATTTAAGACTGATAAAGTTGCTAAACTCTTTAGATCAGCTAAATAAAGCAGTTTTGACAGTTAATTTCTAAACTTTCTTAACTTTCAAAAAGGTCTAAACAGTTTATTTGAGTTTTAACCTATTTAAACTACTTTATCCAAAGATTTAAGACTAATAAAGTTGCTAAACTCTTTAGATCA
This sequence comes from Xestospongia muta, assembly GCA_963693285.1. Classification (NCBI taxonomy): domain Eukaryota; kingdom Metazoa; phylum Porifera; class Demospongiae; order Haplosclerida; family Petrosiidae; genus Xestospongia; species Xestospongia muta. The sequence goes on along the minus strand of OY848929.1, from coordinate 3,228,681 downwards.
GCTAAATAAAGCAGTTTTGACACTTAATTTCTAATTTTCTTAACTTTCAAAAAGGTCTAAACAGTTTATTTTAGAGTTTTAACCTATTTAAACTACTTTATCCAAAGATTTAAGACTGATAAAGTTGCTAAACTCTTTAGATCAGCTAAATAAAGCAGTTTTGAAAGTTAATTTCTAACTTTCTTAACTTTCAAGAAGGTCTAAACAGTTTATTTTAGAGTTTTAACCTATTTAAACTACTTTATCCAAAGATTTAAGACTGATAAAGTTGCTAAACTCTTTAGATAAGCTTAATAAAGCAGTTTTGACACTTAATTTCTAAACTTTCTTAACTTTCAAAAAGGTCTAAACAGTTTATTTTAGAGTTTTAACCTATTTAAACTACTTTATCCAAAGATTTAAGACTGATAAAGTTGCTAAACTCTTTAGATCAGCCAAATAAAGCAGTTTTGACAGTTAATTTCTAAACTTTCTTAATTTTCAAAAAGGTCGAAAGAGTTTATTTTAGAGTTTTAACCTATTTAAACTACTTTATCCAAAGATTTAAGACTGATAAAGTTGCTAAACTGTTTAGATTAGCTAAATAAAGCAGTTTTTACACTTAATTTCTAACTTTCTTAACTTTCAAAAAGGTCTAAACAGTTTATTTGAGTTTTAACCTATTTAAACTACTTTATCCAAAGATTTAAGACTGATAAAGTTGCTAAACTCTTTAGATCAGCTAAATAAAGCAGTTTTGACACTTAATTTCTAACTTTCTTAACTTTCAAAAAGGTCTAAACAGTTTATTTTAGAGTTTTAACCTATTTAAACTACTTTATCCAAAGATTTAAGACTGATAAAGTTGCTAAACTCTTTAGATCAGCTAAATAAAGCAGTTTTGACACTTAATTTCTAACTTTCTTAACTTTCAAGAAGGTCTAAACAGTTTATTTTAGAGTTTTAACCTATTTAAACTACTTTATCCAAAGATTTAAGACTGATAAAGTTGCTAAACTCTTTAGATCAGCTAAATAAAGAAGTTTTGACAGTTAATTTCTAACTTTCTTAACTTTCAAAAAGGTCTAAACAGTTTATTTTAGAGTTTTAACCTATTTAAACTACTTTATCCAAAGATTTAAGACTGATAAAGTTGCTAAACTCTTTAGATCAGCTTAATAAAGCAGTTTTGACACTTAATTTCTAAACTTTCTTAACTTTCAAAAAGGTCTAAACAGTTTATTTTAGAGTTTTAACCTATTTAAACTACTTTATCCAAAGATTTAAGACTAATAATGTTGCTAAACTCTTTAGATCAGCTAAATAAAGCAGTTTTGACACTTAATTTCTAAACTTTCTTAACTTTCAAAAAGGTCTAAACAGTTTATTTTAGAGTTTTAACCTATTTAAACTACTTTATCCAAAGATTTAAGACTGATAAAGTTGCTAAACTCTTTAGATCAGCTAAATAAAGAAGTTTTGACAGTTAATTTCTAACTTTCTTAACTTTCAAAAAGGTCTAAACAGTTTATTTTAGAGTTTTAACCTATTTAAACTACTTTATCCAAAGATTTAAGACTGATAAAGTTGCTAAACTCTTTAGATCAGCTAAATAAAGAAGTTTTGACAGTTAATTTCTAAACTTTCTTAACTTTCAAAAAGGTCTAAACAGTTTATTTTAGAGTTTTAACCTATTTAAACTACTTTATCCAAAGATTTAAGACTGATAAAGTTGCTAAACTCTTTAGATCAGCTTAATAAAGCAGTTTTGACACTTAATTTCTAAACTTTCTTAACTTTCAAAAAGGTCTAAACAGTTTATTTCAGAGTTTTAACCTATTTAAACTACTTTATCCAAAGATTTAAGACTGATAAAGTTGCTAAACTCTTTAGATCAGCTAAATAAAGCAGTTTTGACACTTAATTTCTAAGCTTTCTTAACTTTCAAAAAGGTCTAAACAGTTTATTTTAGAGTTTTAACCTATTTAAACTACTTTATCCAAAGATTTAAGACTGATAAAGTTGCTAAACTCTTTAGATCAGCTAAATAAAGCAGTTTTGACATTTAATTTCTAAACTTTCTTAACTTTCAAAAAGGTCTAAACAGTTTATTTTAGAGTTTTAACCTATTTAAACTACTTTATCCAAAGATTTAAGACTAATAAAGTTGCTAAACTCTTTAGATCAGCTTAATAAAGCAGTTTTGACACTTAATTTCTAAACTTTCTTAACTTTCAAAAAGGTCTAAACAGTTTATTTTAGAGTTTTAACCTATTTAAACTACATTATCCAAAGATTTAAGACTGATGCTAAACTCTTTAGATAAGCTTAATAAAACAGTTTTGACTTTTAATTTCTAAACTTTCTTAACTTTCAAAAAGGTCTAAACAGTTTATTTTAGAGTTTTAACCTATTTAAACTACTTTATCCAAAGATTTAAGACTGATAAATTTCCTAAACTCTTTAGATCAGCTTAATAAAGCAGTTTTGAAAGTTAATTTCTAAGCTTTCTTAACTTTCAAAAAGGTCTAAACAGTTTATTTTAGAGTTTTAACCTATTTAAACTACTTTATCCAAAGATTGAAGCCTGATAAAGTTGCTAAACTCTTTAGATCAGCTAAATAAAGCAGTTTGACACTTAATTTCTAAACTTTCTTAACTTTCAAAAATGGTCTAAACAGTTTATTTTAGAGTTTTAACCTATTTAAACTACTTTATCCAAAGATTTAAGACTGATAAAGTTGCTAAACTCTTTAGATATCCTTAATAAAGCAGTTTTGACACTTAATTTCTAAACTTTCTTAACTTTGAAAAAGGTCTAAACAGTTTATTTTAGAGTTTTAACCTATTTAAACTACTTTATCCAAAGATTTAAGACTGATAAAGTTGCTAAACTCTTTAGATCAGCTTAATAAAGCAGTTTTGACAGTTAATTTCTAAACTTTCTTAACTTTCAAAAAGGTCTAAACGGTTTATTTTAGAGTCTTAACCTATTTAAACTACTTTATCGAAAGATTTAAGACTGATAAAGTTGCTAAACTCTTTAGATCAGCTAAATAAAGCAGTTTTGACAGTTAATTTCTAAACTTTCTTAACTTTCAAAAAGGTCTAAACAGTTTATTTTAGAGTTTTAACCTATTTAAACTACTTTATCCAAAGATTTAAGACTGATAAAGTTGCTAAACTCTTTAGATCAGCTAAATAAAGCAGTTTTGACAGTTAATTTCTAAACTTTCTTAACTTTCAAAAAGGTCTAAACAGTTTATTTTAGAGTTTTAACCTATTTAAACTACTTTATCCAAAGATTTAAACTGATAAAGTTGATAAACTCTTTAGATCAGCTAAATAAAGTAGTTTTGACAGTTAATTTCTAAACTTTCTTAACTTTGAAAAAGGTCTAAACAGTTTATTTTAGAGTTTTAACCTATTTAAACTACTTTATCCAAAGATTTAAGACTGATAAAGTTGCTAAACTCTTTAGATCAGCTTAATAAAGCAGTTTTGACACTTAATTTCTAAACTTTCTTAACTTTCAAAAAGGTCTAAACAGTTTCTTTCAGAGTTTTAACCTATTTAAACTACTTTATCCAAAGATTTAAGACTAATAAAGTTGCTAAACTCTTTAGATCAGCTAAATAAAGCAGTTTTGACAGTTAATTTCTAAACTTTCTTAACTTTCAAAAAGGTCTAAACAGTTTATTTTAGAGTTTTAACCTATTTAAAGTATTTTATCCAAAGATTTAAGACTAATAAAGTTGCTAAACTCTTTAGATCAGCTAAATAAAGCAGTTTTGACAGTTAATTTCTAAACTTTCTTAACTTTCAAAAAGGTCTAAACAGTTTATTTTAGAGTTTTAACCTATTTAAAGTATTTTATCCAAAGATTTAAGACTGATAAAGTTGCTAAACTCTTTAGATCAGCTAAATAAAGCAGTTTTGACAGTTAATTTCTAAACTTTCTTAACTTTCAAAAAGGTCTAAACAGTTTATTTTAGAGTTTTAACCTATTTAAACTACTTTATCCAAAGATTTAAGACTGATAAAGTTGCTAAACTCTTTAGATCAGCTTAATAAAGCAGTTTTGACACTTAATTTCTAAACTTTCTTAACTTTCAAAAAGGTCTAAACAGTTTATTTTAGAGTTTTAACCTATTTAAACTACTTTATCCAAAGATTTAAGACTGATAAAGTTGCTAAACTCTTTAGATCAGCTAAATAAAGCAGTTTTGACAGTTAATTTCTAAACTTTCTTAACTTTCAAAAAGGTCTAAACAGTTTATTTTAGAGTTTTAACCTATTTAAACTACTTTATCCAAAGATTTAAGCCTGATAAAGTTGCTAAACTCTTTCGATCAGCTAAATAAAGCAGTTTTGACTTTTGATTTCTAAACTTTCTTAACTTTCAAAAAGGTCTAAACAGTTTATTTTAGAGTTTTAACCTATTTAAACTACTTTATCCAAAGATTTAAGACTGATAAAGTTGCTAAACTCTTTAGATCAGCTTAATAAAGCAGTTTTGAAAGTTAATTTCTAAACTTTCTTAACTTTCAAAAAGGTCTAAACAGTTTATTTTAGAGTTTTAACCTATTTAAACTACTTTATCCAAAGATTTAAGACTGATAAAGTTGCTAAACTCTTTAGATCAGCTAAATAAAGCAGTTTTGACAGTTAATTTCTAAACTTTCTTAACTTTCAAAAAGGTCTAAACAGTTTATTTTAGAGTTTTAACCTATTTAAACTACTTTATCCAAAGATTTAAGACTGATAAAGTTGCTAAACTCTTTAGATTAGCTAAATAAAGCAGTTTTGACACTTAATTTCTAAACTTTCTTAACTTTCAAAAAGGTCTAAACAGTTTATTTTAGAGTTTTAACCTATTTAAACTACTTTATCCAAAGATTTAAGACTGATAAAGTTGCTAAACTCTTTAGATCAGCTTAATAAAGCAGTTTTGACAGTTAATTTCTAAACTTTCTTAACTTTCAAAAAGGTCTAAACGGTTTATTTTAGAGTCTTAACCTATTTAAACTACTTTATCGAAAGATGTAAGACTGATAAAGTTGCTAAACTCTTTAGATCAGCTAAATAAAGCAGTTTTGACACTTAATTTCTAAACTTTCTTAACTTTCAAAAAGGTCTAAAAAGTTTATTTCAGAGTTTTAACCTATTTAAACTATTTTATCCAAAGATTTAAGACTGATAAAGTCGCTAAACTCTTTAGATCAGCTTAATAAAGCAGTTTTGACACTTAATTTCTAAACTTTCTTAACTTTCAAAAAGGTCTAAACAGTTTATTTTAGAGTTTTAACCTATTTAAACTACTTTATCCAAAGATTTAAGACTAATAAAGTTGCTAAACTCTTTAGATATGCTTAATAAAGCAGTTTTGACACTTAATTTCTAAACTTTCTTAACTTTCAAAAAGGTCTAAACAGTTTATTTTAGAGTTTTAACCTATTTAAACTACTTTATCCAAACATTTAAGACTGATAAAGTTGCTAAACTCTTTAGATCAGCTTAATAAAGCAGTTTTGACAGTTAATTTCTAAACTTTCTTAACTTTCAAAAAGGTCTAAACGGTTTATTTTAGAGTCTTAACCTATTTAAACTACTTTATCCAAAGATTTAAGACTGATAAAGTTGCTAAACTCTTTAGATCAGCTAAATAAAGCAGTTTTGACAGTTAATTTCTAAACTTTCTTAACTTTCAAAAAGGTCTAAAAAGTTTATTTCAGAGTTTTAACCTATTTAAACTACTTTATCCAAAGATTTAAGACTGATAAAGTTGCTAAACTCTTTAGATCAGCTAAATAAAGCAGTTTTGACAGTTAATTTCTAAACTTTCTTAACTTTCAAAAAGGTCTAAACAGTTTATTTGAGTTTTAACCTATTTAAACTACTTTATCCAAAGATTTAAGACTGATAAAGTTGCTAAACTCTTTAGATCAGCTAAATAAAGCAGTTTTGACACTTAATTTCTAACTTTCTTAACTTTCAAAAAGGTCTAAACAGTTTATTTTAGAGTTTTAACCTATTTAAACTACTTTATCCAAAGATTTAAGACTGATAAAGTTGCTAAACTCTTTAGATCAGCTAAATAAAGCAGTTTTGACACTTAATTTCTAACTTTCTTAACTTTCAAGAAGGTCTAAACAGTTTATTTTAGAGTTTTAACCTATTTAAACTACTTTATCCAAAGATTTAAGACTGATAAAGTTGCTAAACTCTTTAGATAAGCTTAATAAAGCAGTTTTGACACTTAATTTCTAAACTTTCTTAACTTTCAAAAAGGTCTAAACAGTTTATTTTAGAGTTTTAACCTATTTAAACTACTTTATCCAAAGATTTAAGACTGATAAAGTTGCTAAACTCTTTAGATCAGCTAAATAAAGCAGTTTTGACAGTTAATTTCTAAACTTTCTTAACTTTCAAAAAGGTCGAAAGAGTTTATTTTAGAGTTTTAACCTATTTAAACTACTTTATCCAAAGATTTAAGACTGATAAAGTTGCTAAACTGTTTAGATTAGCTAAATAAAGCAGTTTTTACACTTAATTTCTAACTTTCTTAACTTTCAAAAAGGTCTAAACAGTTTATTTGAGTTTTAACCTATTTAAACTACTTTATCCAAAGATTTAAGACTGATAAAGTTGCTAAACTCTTTAGATCAGCCAAATAAAGCAGTTTTGACACTTAATTTCTAACTTTCTTAACTTTCAAAAAGGTCTAAACAGTTTATTTTAGAGTTTTAACCTATTTAATCTACTTTATCCAAAGATTTAAGACTGATAAAGTTGCTAAACTCTTTAGATCAGCTTAATAAAGCAGTTTTGACACTTAATTTCTAACTTTCTTAACTTTCAAGAAGGTCTAAACAGTTTATTTTAGAGTTTTAACCTATTTAAACTACTTTATCCAAAGATTTAAGACTGATAAAGTTGCTAAACTCTTTAGATCAGCTAAATAAAGAAGTTTTGACAGTTAATTTCTAACTTTCTTAACTTTCAAAAAGGTCTAAACAGTTTATTTTAGAGTTTTAACCTATTTAAACTACTTTATCCAAAGATTTAAGACTGATAAAGTTGCTAAACTCTTTAGATCAGCTTAATAAAGCAGTTTTGACACTTAATTTCTAAACTTTCTTAACTTTCAAAAAGGTCTAACCAGTTTATTTTAGAGTTTTAACCTATTTAAACTACTTTATCCAAAGATTTAAGACTGATAAAGTTGCTAAACTCTTTAGATATGCTTAATAAAGCAGTTTTGACACTTAATTTCTAAACTTTCTTAACTTTGAAAAAGGTCTAAACAGTTTATTTTAGAGTTTTAACCTATTTAAACTACTTTATCCAAACATTTAAGACTGATAAAGTTGCTAAACTCTTTAGATCAGCTTAATAAAGCAGTTTTGACAGTTAATTTCTAAACTTTCTTAACTTTCAAAAAGGTCTAAACGGTTTATTTTAGAGTCTTAACCTATTTAAACTACTTTATCCAAAGATTTAAGACTGATAAAGTTGCTAAACTCTTTAGATCAGCTAAATAAAGCAGTTTTGACAGTTAATTTCTAAACTTTCTTAACTTTCAAAAAGGTCTAAAAAGTTTATTTCAGAGTTTTAATCTATTTAAACTATTTTATCCAAAGATTTAAGACTGATAAAGTCGCTAAACTCTTTAGATCAGCTTAATAAAGCAGTTTTGACACTTAATTTCTAAACTTTCTTAACTTTCAAAAAGGTCTAAACAGTTTATTTTAGAGTTTTAACCTAGTTAAACTACTTTATCCAAAGATTTAAGACTGATAAAGTCGCTAAACTCTTTAGATCAGCTTAATAAAGCAGGTTTGACAGTTAATTTCTAAACTTTCTTAACTTTCAAAAAGGTCTAAACAGTTTATTTTAGAGTTTTAACCTATTTAAACTACTTTATCCAAAGATTTAAGACTGATAAAGTTGCTAAACTCTGTAGATCAGCTTAATAAGCAGATTTGACAGTTAATTTCTAAACTTTCTTAACTTTCAAAAAGATCTAAACAGTTTATTTTAGAGTTTTAACCTATTTAAACTACTTTATCCAAAGATTTAAGACTGATAAAGTTGCTAAACTCTTTAGATCAGCTTAATAAAGCAGTTTTGACATATAATTTCTAAACTTTCTTAACTTTCAAAAAGGTCTAAACAGTTTATTTTAGAGTTTTAACCTATTTAAACTACTTTATCCAAAGATTTAAGACTGATAAAGTTACTAAACTCTTTAGATCAGCTTAATGAAACAGTTTTGACACTTAATTTCTAAACTTTCTTAACTTTGAAAATGGTCTAAACAGTTTATATCAGAGTTTTAACCTATTTAAACGACTTTATCCATAGATTTAAGACTGATAAATTTGCTTTAAACTCTAAAATAAAATGTTTAGACCTTTTTGAAAGTTAAGAAAGTTTAGAAATTAAGTGTCAAAACTGCTTTATTAAGCTGATCTAAAGAGTTTAGCAACTTTATCAGTCTTAAATCTTTGGATAAAGAAATTTAAATAGGTTAAAACTATAAAATAAACTGTTTAGACCTTTTTGAAAGTTAAGAAAGTTTAGAAATTAAGTGTCAAAACTGCTTTATTTAGCTGATCTAAAGAGTTTAGCAACTTTATCAGTCTTAAATCTTTGGATAAAGTAGTTTAAATAGGTTAAAACTCTAAAATAAACTGTTTAGACCTTTTTGAAAGTTAAGAAAGTTTAGAAATGAACTGTCAAAACTGCTTTATTAAGCTGATCTAAAGAGTTCAGCAACTTTATCAGTCTTAAATCTTTGGATAAAGTAGTTTAAATAGGTTAAAACTCTAAAATAAACTGTTTAGACCTTTTTGAAAGTTAAGAAAGTTTAGAAATTAAGTGTCAAAATTGCTTTGTTTAGCTGATCTAAAGAGTTTAGCAACTTTATCAGTCTTAAATCTTTGGATAAAGCAGATTAAATAGGTTAAAACTCTAAAATAAACTGTTTAGACCTTTTTGAAAGTTAAGAAAGTTTAGAAATTAACTGTCAAAACTGCTTTATTTAGCTGATCTAAAGAGTTTAGCAACTTTATCAGTCTTAAATCTTTGGATAAAGTAGTTTAAATAGGTTAAAACTCTAAAATAAACTGTTTAGACCTTTTTGAAAGTTAAGAAAGTTTAAAAATTAAGGGTAAAAACTGCTTTATTAAGCCGATCTAAAGAGTATAGCAACTTTATCAGTCTGAAATCTTTGGATAAAGTAGTTTAAACAGGTTAAAACTCTAAAATAAACTGTTTAGACCTTTTTGAAAGTTAAGAAAGTTTAGAAATTAAGTCTCAAAACTGCTTTATTTAGCTGATCTAAAGAGTTTAGCAACTTTATCAGTCTTAAATCTTTGGATAAAGTAGTTTAAATAGGTTAAAACTCTAAAATAAACTGTTTAGACCTTTTTGAAACTTAAGAAAGTTTAGAAATTAAGTGTCAAAATTGCTTTATTAAGCCGATCTAAAGAGTTTAGCAACTTTATCAGTCTTAAATCTTTGGATAAAGTAGTTTAAATAGGTTAAAACTCTTAAATAAACTGTTTAGACCTTTTTGAAAGTTAAGAAAGTTTAGAAATTAAGTGTCAAAACTGCTTTATTAAGCTGATCTAAAGAGTTTAGCAACTTTATTAGTCTTAAATCTTTGGATAAAGTAGTTTAAATAGGTTAAAACTCTAAAATAAACTGTTTAGACCTTTTTGAAAGTTAAGAAAGTTTAGAAATTAAGTGTCAAAATTGCTTTATTTAGCTGATCTAAAGAGTTTAGCAACTTTATAAGTCTTAAATCTTTGGATAAAGTAGTTTAAATAGGTTAAAACTCTAAAATAAACTGTTTAGACCTTTTTGAAAGTTAAGAAAGTTTAAAAATTAAGGCTAAATCCTGCTTTATTAAGCCGATCTAAAGAGTTTAGCAACTTTATCAGTCTGAAATCTTTGGATAAAGTAGTTTAAATAGGTTAAAACTCTAAAATAAACTGTTTAGACCTTTTTGAAAGTTAAGAAAGTTTAGAAATTAACTGTCAAAACTGCTTTATTAAGCTGATCTAAAGAGTTTAGCAACATTATTAGTCTTAAATCTTTGGATAAAGTAGTTTAAATAGGTTAAAACTCTAAAATAAACTGTTTAGACCTTTTTGAAAGTTAAGAAAGTTTAGAAATTAAGTGTCAAAATTGCTTTATTTAGCTGATCTAAAGAGTTTAGCAACTTTATCAGTCTTAAATCTTTGGATAAAGTAGTTTAAATAGGTTAAAACTCTAAAATAAACTGTTTAGACCTTTTTCAAAGTTAAGAAAGTTTAGAAATTAAGTGTCAAAACTGCTTTATTTAGCTGATCTAAAGAGTTTAGCAACTTTATCAGTCTTAAATCTTTGGATAAAGTAGTTTAAATAGGTTAAACCTCTAAAATAAACTGTTTAGTCCTTTTTGAAAGTTAAGAAAGTTTAAAAATTAAGGGTAAAAACTGCTTTATTAAGCCGATCTAAAGAGTTTAGCAAATTATCAGTCTTAAATCTTTGGATAAAGTAGTTTAAACAGGTTAAAACTCTAAAATAAACTGTTTAGACCTTTTTGAAAGTTAAGAAAGTTTAGAAATTAAGTGTCAAAACTGCTTTATTTAGCTGATCTAAAGAGTTTAGCAACTTTATCAGTCTTAAATCTTTGGATAAAGTAGTTTAAATAGGTTAAAACTCTAAAATAAACTGTTTAGACCTTTTTGAAAGTTAAGAAAGTTTAGAAATTAAGTGTCAAGATTGCTTTATTAAGCCGATCTAAAGAGTTTAGCAACTTTATCAGTCTTAAATCTTTGGATAAAGTAGTTTAAATAGGTTAAAACTCTAAAATAAACTGTTTAGACCTTTTTGAAAGTTAAGAAAGTTTAGAAATTAACTTTCAAAACTGCTTTATTAAGCTGATCTAAAGAGTTTAGCAACTTTATTAGCCTTAAATCTTTGGATAAAGTAGTTTAAATAGGTTAAAACTCTAAAATAAACTGTTTAGACCTTTTTGAAAGTTAAGAAAGTTTAGAAATTAAGTGTCAAAATTGCTTTATTTAGCTGATCTAAAGAGTTTAGCAACTTTATCAGTCTTAAATCTTTGGATAAAGTAGTTTAAATAGGTTAAAACTCTTAAATAAACTGTTTAGACCTTTTTGAAAGTTAAGAAAGTTTAGAAATTAACTGTCAAAACTGCTTTATTTAGCTGATCTAAAGAGTTTAGCAACTTTATCAGTCTTAAATCTTTGGATAAAGTAGTTTAAATAGGTTAAAACTCTGAAATAAACTGTTCAGGCCTTTTTGAAAGTTAAGAAAGTTTAGAAATTAAGTGTCAAAACTGCTTTATTAAGCCGATCTAAAGAGTTTAGCAACTTTATCAGTCTTAAATCTTTGGATAAAGTAGTTTAAATAGGTTAAAACTCTTAAATAAACTGTTTAGACCTTTTTGAAAGTTAAGAAAGTTTAGAAATTAAGTGTCAAAACTGCTTTATTAAGCTGATCTAAAGAGTTTAGCAACTTTATCAGTCTTAAATCTTTGGATAAAGTAGTTTAAATAGGTTAAAACTCTAAAATAAACTGTTTAGACCTTTTTGAAAGTTAAGAAAGTTTAGAAATTAAGTGTCAAAATTGCTTTATTTAGCTGATCTAAAGAGTTTAGCAACTTTATCAGTCTTAAATCTTTGGATAAAGTAGTTTAAATAGGTTAAAACTCTAAAATAAACTGTTTAGACCTTTTTGAAAGTTAAGAAAGTTTAAAAATTAAGGCTAAAACCTGCTTTATTAAGCCGATCTAAAGAGTTTAGCAACTTTATCAGTCTGAAATCTTTGGATAAAGTAGTTTAAATAGGTTAAAACTCTAAAATAAACTGTTTAGACCTTTTTGAAAGTTAAGAAAGTTTAGAAATTAACTGTCAAAACTGCTTTATTAAGCTGATCTAAAGAGTTTAGCAACTTTATCAGTCTGAAATCTTTGGATAAAGTAGTTTAAATAGGTTAAAACTCTAAAATAAACTGTTTAGACCTTTTTGAAAGTTAAGAAAGTTTAGAAATTAAGTGTCAAAATTGCTTTATTTAGCTGATCTAAAGAGTTTAGCAACTTTATCAGTCTTAAATCTTTGGATAAAGTAGTTTAAATAGGTTAAAACTCTAAAATAAACTGTTTAGACCTTTTTCAAATTTAAGAAAGTTTAGAAATTAAGTGTCAAAACTGCTTTATTTAGCTGATCTAAAGAGTTTAGCAACTTTATCAGTCTTAAATCTTTGGATAAAGTAGATTAAATAGGTTAAACCTCTAAAATAAACTGTTTAGTCCTTTTTGAAAGTTAAGAAAGTTTAAAAATTAAGGGTAAAACTGCTTTATTAAGCCGATCTAAAGAGTTTAGCAACTTTATCAGTCTTAAATCTTTGGATAAAGTAGTTTAAACAGGTTAAAACTCTAAAATAAACTGTTTAGACCTTTTTGAAAGTTAAGAAAGTTTAGAAATTAAGTGTCAAAACTGCTTTATTTAGCTGATCTAAAGAGTTTAGCAACTTTATCAGTCTTAAATCTTTGGATAAAGTAGTTTAAATAGGTTAAAACTCTAAAATAAACTGTTTAGACCTTTTTGAAAGTTAAGAAAGTTTAGAAATTAACTGTCAAAACTGCTTTATTAAGCTGATCTAGAGAGTTTAGCAACTTTATTAGCCTTAAATCTTTGGATAAAGTAGTTTAAATAGGTTAAAACTCTAAAATAATCTGTTTAGACCTTTTTGAAAGTTAAGAAAGTTTAGAAATTAAGTGTCAAAATTGCTTTATTTAGCTGATCTAAAGAGTTTAGCAACTTTATCAGTCTTAAATCTTTGGATAAATTAGTTTAAATAGGTTAAAACTCTAAAATAAACTGTTTAGACCTTTTTGAAAGTTAAGAAAGTTCAGAAATTAACTGTCAAAACTGCTTTATTTAGCTGATCTAAAGAGTTTAGCAACTTTATTGGTGTTAAATCTTTGGATAAAGTAGTTTAAATAGGTTAAAACTCTAAAATAAACTGTTTAGACCTTTTTGAAAGTTAAGAAAGTTTAAAAATGAAGGCTAAAACCTGCTTTATTAAGCCGATCTAAAGAGTTTAGCAACTTTATCAGTCTGAAATCTTTGGATAAAGTAGTTTAAACAGGTTAAAACTCTAAAAGAAACTGTTTAGACATATTTGAAAGTTAAGAAAGTTTAGAAATTAAGTGTCAAAACTGCTTTATTTAGATGATCTAAAGAATCAGTCTTAAATCTTTGGATAAAGTAGTTTAAATAGGTTAAAACTCTAAAATAAACTGTTTAGACCTTTTTGAAAGTTAAGAAAGTTTAGAAATTAACTGTCAAAACTGCTTTATTTAGATGATCTAAAGAGTTTAGCAACTTTATCAGTCTTAAATCTTTGGATAAAGTAGTTTAAATAGGTTAAAACTCTAAAATAAACTGTTTAGACCTTTTTGAAAGTTAAGAAAGTTTAGAAATTAAGTGTCAAAACAGCTTTATTTAGCTGATCTAAAGAGTTTAGCAACTTTATCAGTGTTAAATCTTTGGATAAAGTAGTTTAAATAGGTTAAAACTCTAAAATAAACTGTTTAGACCTTTTTGAAAGTTAAGAAAGTTTAGAAATTAAGTGTCAAAACTGCTTTATTAAGCTGATCTAAAGAGTTTAGCAACTTTATCAGTATTAAATCTTTGGATAAAGTAGTTTAAACAGGTTAAAACTCTAAAATAAACTGTTTAGACCTTTTTGAAAGTTAAGAAAGTTTAGAAATTAAGTGTCAAAACTGCTTTATTTAGCTGATCTAAAGAGTTTAGCAACTTTATCAGTCTTAAATCTTTGGATAAAGTAGTTTAAATAGGTTAAAACTCTAAAATAAACTGTTTAGACCTTTTTGAAAGTTAAGAAAGTTTAGAAATTAAGTGTCAAGATTGCTTTATTAAGCCGATCTAAAGAGTTTAGCAACTTTATCAGTCTTAAATCTTTGGATAAAGTAGTTTAAATAGGTTAAAACTCTAAAATAAACTGTTTAGACCTTTTTGAAAGTTAAGAAAGTTTAGAAATTAACTTTCAAAACTGCTTTATTAAGCTGATCTAAAGAGTTTAGCAACTTTATTAGCCTTAAATCTTTGGATAAAGTAGTTTAAATAGGTTAAAACTCTAAAATAAACTGTTTAGACCTTTTTGAAAGTTAAGAAAGTTTAGAAATTAAGTGTCAAAATTGCTTTATTAAGCTGATCTAAAGAGTTTAGCAACTTTATCAGTCTTAAATCTTTGGATAAAGTAGTTTAAATAGGTTAAAACTCTGAAATAAACTGTTTAGACCTTTTTGAAAGTTAAGAAGGTTTAGAAATTAAGTGTCAAAACTGCTTTATTAAGCTGATCTAAAAAGTTTAGCAACTATATCAGTCTTAAATCTTTGGATAAAGTAGTTTAAATAGGTTAAAACTCTAAAATAAACTGTTTAGACCTATTTGAAAGTTAAGAAAGTTTAGAAATTAAGTGTCAAAACTGCTTTATTAAGCTGATCTAAAGAGTTTAGCAACTTTATCAGTCTTAAATCTTTGGATAAAGTAGTTTAAATAGGTTAAAACTCTAAAATAAACTGTTTAGACCTTTTTGAAAGTTAAGAAAGTTTAGAAATTAAGTGTCAAAACTGCTTTATTTAGCTGATCTAAAGAGTTTAGCAACTTTATCAGTCTTAAATCTTTGGATAATGTAGTTTAAATAGGTTAAAACTCTAAAATAAACTGTTTAGACCTTTTTGAAAGTTAAGAAAGTTTAGAAATTAACGGTCAAAAATGCTTTATTTAGCTGATCTAAAGACTTTATCAACATTATCAGTATTAAATCTTTGGATAAAGTAGTTTAAATAGGTTAAAACTCTAAAATTAACTGTTTAGACCTTTTTGAAAGTTAAGAAAGTTTAGAAATTAAGTGTCAAAATTGCTTTATTAAGCCGATCTAAAGAGTTTAGCAACTTTATCAGTCTTAAATCTTTGGATAAAGTAGTTTAAATAGGTTAAAACTCTAAAATAAACTGTTTAGACCTTTTTGAAAGTTAAGAAAGTTTAGAAATTAACTTTCAAAACTGCTTTATTAAGCTGATCTAAAGAGTTTAGCAACTTTATTAGCCTTAAATCTTTGGATAAAGTAGTTTAAATAGGTTAAAACTCTAAAATAAACTGTTTAGACCTTTTTGAAAGTTAAGAAAGTTTAGAAATTAAGTGTCAAAATTGCTTTATTAAGCCGATCTAAAGAGTTTAGCAACTTTATCAGTCTTAAATCTTTGGATAAAGTAGTTTAAATAGGTTAAAACTCTGAAATAAACTGTTTAGACCTTTTTGAAAGTTAAGAAAGTTTAGAAATTAACTGTCAAAACTGCTTTATTAAGCTGATCTAAAGAGTTTAGCAACTTTATTAGTCTTAAATCTTTGGATAAAGTAGTTTAAATAGGTTAAAACTCTAAAATAAACTGTTTAGACCTTTTTGAAAGTTAAGAAAGTTTAGAAATTAAGTGTCAAAATTGCTTTATTTAGCTGATCTAAAGAGTTTAGCAACTTTATCAGTCTTAAATCTTTGGATAAAGTAGTTTAAATAGGTTAAAACTCTAAAATAAACTGTTTAGACCTTTTTGAAAGTTAAGAAAGTTTAAAAATTAAGGCTAAAACCTGATTTATTAAGCCGATCTAAAGAGTTTAGCAACTTTATCAGTCTGAAATCTTTGGATAAAGTAGTTTAAACAGGTTAAAACTCTAAAAGAAACTGTTTAGACCTTTTTGAAAGTTAAGAAAGTTTAAAAATTAAGGCTAAAACCTGCTTTATTAAGCCGATCTAAAGAGTTTAGCAACTTTATGAGTCTGAAATCTTTGGATAAAGTAGTTTAAACAGGTTAAAACTCTAAAAGAAACTGTTTAGACCTTTTTGAAAGTTAAGAAAGTTTAGAAATTAAGTGTCAAAACTGCTTTATTTAGATGATCTAAAGAATCAGTCTTAAATCTTTGGATAAAGTAGTTTAAATAGGTTAAAACTCTAAAATAAACTGTTTAGACCTTTTTGAAAGTTAAGAAAGTTTAGAAATTAACTGTCAAAACTGCTTTATTAAGCTGATCTAAAGAGTTTAGCAACTTTATTAGTCTTAAATCTTTGGATAAAGTAGTTTAAATAGGTTAAAACTCTAAAATAAACTGTTTAGACCTTTTTGAAAGTTAAGAAAGTTTAGAAATTAACTGTCAAAATTGCTTTATTTAGCTGATCTAAAGAGTTTAGCAACTTTATCAGTCTTAAATCTTTGGATAAAGTAGTTTAAATAGGTTAAAACTCTAAAATAAACTGTTTAGACCTTTTTCAAAGTTAAGAAAGTTTAGAAATTAACTGTCAAAACTGCTTTATTTAGCTGATCTAAAGAGTTTAGCAACTTTATCAGTCTTAAATCTTTGGATAAAGTAGTTTAAATAGGTTAAAACTCTAAAATAAACTGTTTAGTCCTTTTTGAAAGTTAAGAAAGTTTAAAAATTAAGGGTAAAAACTGCTTTATTAAGCCGATCTAAAGAGTTTAGCAACTTTATCAGTCTTAAATCTTTGGATAAAGTAGTTTAAAAAGGTTAAAACTCTAAAATAAACTGTTTAGACCTTTTTGAAAGTTAAGAAAGTTTAGAAATTAAGTGTCAAAACTGCTTTATTTAGCTGATCTAAAGAGTTTAGCAACTTTATCAGTCTTACATCTTTGGATAAAGTAGTTTAAATAGGTTAAAACTCTAAAATAAACTGTTTAGACCTTTTTGAAAGTTAAGAAAGTTTAGAAATTAAGTGTCAAAATTGCTTTATTAAGCCGATCTAAAGAGTTTAGCAACTTTATCAGTCTTAAATCTTTGGATAAAGTAGTTTAAATAGGTTAAAACTCTAAAATAAACTGTTTAGACCTTTTTGAAAGTTAAGAAAGTTTAGAAATTAACTTTCAAAACTGCTTTATTAAGCTGATCTAAAGAGTTTAGCAACTTTATTAGCCTTAAATCTTTGGATAAAGTAGTTTAAATAGGTTAAAACTCTAAAATAAACTGTTTAGACCTTTTTGAAAGTTAAGAAAGTTTAGAAATTAAGTGTCAAAATTGCTTTATTAAGCCGATCTAAAGAGTTTAGCAACTTTATCAGTCTTAAATCTTTGGATAAAGTAGTTTAAATAGGTTAAAACTCTGAAATAAACTGTTTAGACCTTTTTGAAAGTTAAGAAAGTTTAGAAATTAACTGTCAAAACTGCTTTATTAAGCTGATCTAAAGAGTTTAGCAACTTTATTAGTCTTAAATCTTTGGATAAAGTAGTTTAAATAGGTTAAAACTCTAAAATAAACTGTTTAGACCTTTTTGAAAGTTAAGAAAGTTTAGAAATTAAGTGTCAAAATTGCTTTATTTAGCTGATCTAAAGAGTTTAGCAACTTTATCAGTCTTAAATCTTTGGATAAAGTAGTTTAAATAGGTTAAAACTCTAAAATAAACTGTTTAGACCTTTTTGAAAGTTAAGAAAGTTTAAAAATTAAGGCTAAAACCTGATTTATTAAGCCGATCTAAAGAGTTTAGCAACTTTATCAGTCTGAAATCTTTGGATAAAGTAGTTTAAACAGGTTAAAACTCTAAAAGAAACTGTTTAGACCTTTTTGAAAGTTAAGAAAGTTTAAAAATTAAGGCTAAAACCTGCTTTATTAAGCCGATCTAAAGAGTTTAGCAACTTTATGAGTCTGAAATCTTTGGATAAAGTAGTTTAAACAGGTTAAAACTCTAAAAGAAACTGTTTAGACCTTTTTGAAAGTTAAGAAAGTTTAGAAATTAAGTGTCAAAACTGCTTTATTTAGATGATCTAAAGAATCAGTCTTAAATCTTTGGATAAAGTAGTTTAAATAGGTTAAAACTCTAAAATAAACTGTTTAGACCTTTTTGAAAGTTAAGAAAGTTTAGAAATTAACTGTCAAAACTGCTTTATTAAGCTGATCTAAAGAGTTTAGCAACTTTATTAGTCTTAAATCTTTGGATAAAGTAGTTTAAATAGGTTAAAACTCTAAAATAAACTGTTTAGACCTTTTTGAAAGTTAAGAAAGTTTAGAAATTAACTGTCAAAATTGCTTTATTTAGCTGATCTAAAGAGTTTAGCAACTTTATCAGTCTTAAATCTTTGGATAAAGTAGTTTAAATAGGTTAAAACTCTAAAATAAACTGTTTAGACCTTTTTCAAAGTTAAGAAAGTTTAGAAATTAACTGTCAAAACTGCTTTATTTAGCTGATCTAAAGAGTTTAGCAACTTTATCAGTCTTAAATCTTTGGATAAAGTAGTTTAAATAGGTTAAAACTCTAAAATAAACTGTTTAGTCCTTTTTGAAAGTTAAGAAAGTTTAAAAATTAAGGGTAAAAACTGCTTTATTAAGCCGATCTAAAGAGTTTAGCAACTTTATCAGTCTTAAATCTTTGGATAAAGTAGTTTAAAAAGGTTAAAACTCTAAAATAAACTGTTTAGACCTTTTTGAAAGTTAAGAAAGTTTAGAAATTAAGTGTCAAAACTGCTTTATTTAGCTGATCTAAAGAGTTTAGCAACTTTATCAGTCTTACATCTTTGGATAAAGTAGTTTAAATAGGTTAAAACTCTAAAATAAACTGTTTAGACCTTTTTGAAAGTTAAGAAAGTTTAGAAATTAAGTGTCAAAATTGCTTTATTAAGCCGATCTAAAGAGTTTAGCAACTTTATCAGTCTTAAATCTTTGGATAAAGTAGTTTAAATAGGTTAAAACTCTAAAATAAACTGTTTAGACCTTTTTGAAAGTTAAGAAAGTTTAGAAATTAACTTTCAAAACTGCTTTATTAGCTGATCTAAAGAGTTTAGCAACTTTATTGGTGTTAAATCTTTGGATAAAGTAGTTTAAATAGGTTAAAACTCTAAAATAAACTGTTTAGACCTTTTTGAAAGTTAAGAAAGTTTAAAAATTAAGGCTAAAACCTGCTTTATTAAGCCGATCTAAAGAGTTTAGCAACTTTATCAGTCTGAAATCTTTGGATAAAGTAGTTTAAACAGGTTAAAACTCTAAAAGAAACTGTTTAGACCTATTTGAAAGTTAAGAAAGTTTAGAAATTAAGTGTCAAAACTGCTTTATTTAGATGATCTAAAGAATCAGTCTTAAATCTTTGGATAAAGTAGTTTAAATAGGTTAAAACTCTAAAATAAACTGTTTAGACCTTTTTGAAAGTTAAGAAAGTTTAGAAATTAACTGTCAAAACTGCTTTATTTAGATGATCTAAAGAGTTTAGCAACTTTATCAGTCTTAACTCTTTGGATAAAGTAGTTTAAATAGGTTAAAACTCTAAAATAAACTGTTTAGACCTTTTTGAAAGTTAAGAAAGTTTAGAAATTAAGTGTCAAAACTGCTTTATTAAGCTTATCTAAAGAGTTTAGCAACTTTATCAGTGTTAAATCTTTGGATAAAGTAGTTTAAATAGGTTAAAACTCTAAAATAAACTTTTTAGACCTTTTTGAAAGTTAAGAAAGTTTAGAAATTAAGTGTCAAAACTGCTTTATTAAGCTGATCAAAAGAGTTTAGCAACTTTATCAGTATTAAATCTTTGGATAAAGTAGTTTAAATAGGTTAAAACTCTAAAATAAACTGTTTAGACCTTTTTGAAAGTTAAGAAAGTTTAGAAATTAAGTGTCAAAATTGCTTTATTAAGCCGATCTAAAGAGTTTAGCAACTTTATCAGTCTTAAATCTTTGGATAAAGTAGTTTAAATAGGTTAAAACTCTGAAATAAACTGTTTAGACCTTTTTGAAAGTTAAGAAAGTTTAGAAATTAAGTGTCAAAACTGCTTTATTAAGCTGATCTAAAGAGTTTAGCAACTATATCAGTCTTGAATCTTTGGATAAAGTAGTTTAAATAGGTTAAAACTCTAAAATAAACTGTTTAGACCTATTTGAAAGTTAAGAAAGTTTAGAAATTAAGTGTCAAAACTGCTTTATTAAGCTGATCTAAAGAGTTTAGCAACTTTATCAGTCTTAAATCTTTGGATAAAGTAGTTTAAATAGGTTAAAACTCTAAAATAAACTGTTTAGACCTTTTTGAAAGTCAAGAAAGTTTACAAATTAAGTGTCAAAACTGCTTTATTTAGCTGATCTAAAGAGTTTAGCAACTTTATCAGTCTTAAATCTTTGGATAATGTAGTTTAAATAGGTTAAAACTCTAAAATAAACTGTTTAGACCTTTTTGAAAGTTAAGAAAGTTTAGGAATTAACGGTCAAAAATGCTTTATTTAGCTGATCTAAAGAGTTTATCAACATTATCAGTAAAAAATCTTTGGATAAAGTAGTTTAAATAGGTTAAAACTCTAAAATAAACTGTTTAGACCTTTTTGAAAGTTAAGAAAGTTTAGAAATTAACTGTCAAAACTGCTTTATTTAGCTGATCTAAAGAGTTTAGCAACTTTATCAGTGTTAAATCTTTGGATAAAGTAGTTGAAATAGGTTAAAACTCTAAAATAAACTGTTTAGACCTTTTTGAAAGTTAAGAAAGTTTAGAAATTAACTGTCAAAACTGCTTTATTTAGCTGATCTAAAGAGTTTAGCAACTTTATCAGTCTTAAATCTTTAGATAAAGTAGTTTAAATAGGTTAAAACTCTAAAATAAACTGTTTAGACCTTTTTGAAAGTTAAGAAAGTTTAGAAATTAGATGTCAAAACTGCTTTATTAAGCTGATCTAAAAGTTTAGCAACTTTATCAGTCTTAAATCTTTGGATAAAGTAGTTTAAATAGGTTAAAACTCTAAAATAAACTGTTTAGATCTTTTTGAAAGTTAAGAAAGTTTAGAAATTAAGTGTCAAAACTGCTTTATTAAGCTGATCTAAAGAGTTTAGCAACTTTATCAGTCTTAAATCTTTGGATAAAGTAGTTTAAATAGGTTAAAACTCTAAAATAAACTGTTTAGACCTTTTTGAAAGTTAAGAAACTTTAGAAATTAACTGTCAAACCTGCTTTATTAAACTGTTTTCAAGATTTTAGCAATTTTATTATGTCTTAAATATTTGGATAAAGTAGTTTAAATAGGTTAAAACTATAAAATAAACTGTTTAGACCATTTTCTAAGTTAAGAAAGTTTAGAAATTAACTGTCAAAACTGCTTTATTAAGCTGATCTAAAGAGTTCATCAACTTTATCTGACTTAAATCTTTGGATAAAGTAGTTTAAATAAGTTAAAACTCTAAAATAAACTGTTTAGACCTTTTTCAAAGTTAAGAAAGTTTAGAAATTAGATGTGAAAACTGCTTTATTAAGCTGTTCTAAAGAGTTTAGCAACTTTATCAGTCTTAAATCTTTGGATAAAGTAGTTTAAATAGGTTAAAACTCTAAAATAAACTGTTTAGACTTTTTTGAAAGTTAAAAAAGTTTAGAAATTAACTATCAAAACTGCTTTATTTAGCTGATCTAAAGAGTTTATCAACATTATCAGTCTTAATACTTTGGATAAAGTAGTTTAAATAGGTTAAAACTCTAAAATAAACTGTTTAGACCTTTTTGAAAGTTAAGAAACTTTAGAAATTAACTGTCAAACCTGCTTTATTAAACTGTTTTCAAGATTTTAGCAATTTTATTAGTCTTAAATATTTGGATAAAGTAGTTTAAATAGGTTAAAACTATAAAATAAACTGTTTAGACCATTTTCTAAGTTAAGAAAGTTTAGAAATTAACTGTCAAAACTGCTTTATTAAGCTGATCTAAAGAGTTCATCAACTTTATCTGACTTAAACCTTTGGATAAGGTAGTTTAAATAGGTTAAAACTCTAAAATAAATTGTTTAGACCTTTTTGAAAGTTAAGAAAGTTTAGAAATTAACTGTAAAAACTGCTTTATTAAGCTGATCTAAAGAGTTTAGCAACTTTATCAGTCTTAAAACTTTGGATGAAGTAGTTTAAATAGGTTAAAACTCTAAAATAAACTGTTTAGACCTTTTTGAAAGTTAAGAAAGTTTAGAAATTAAGTGTCAAAGCTGCTTTATTAAACTGTTTTAAAGATTTTAGCAATTTTATCAGTCTTAAATCTTTGGATAAAGTAGTTTAAATAGGTTAAAACTCTAAAATAAACTGTTTAGACCATTTTCTAAGTTAAGAAAGTCTAAAAATTAACTGTTAAAACTGCTTTATTTAGCTAATCTAAAGAGTTTAGCAAATTTATCAGTCTTAAATCTATGGATAAAGTAGTTTAAATAGGTTAAAACTCTGAAATAAACTGTTTAGACCATTTTCAAAGTTAAGAAAGTGTAGAAATTAAGTGTCAAAACTGCTTTATTACGCGGATCTAAAGAGTTTAGCAACTTTATCAGTATTAAATCTTTGGATAAAGTAGTTTAAATAGGTTAAAACTCTAAAATAAACTGTTTAGATCTTTTTGAAAGTTAAGAAATTTTAGAAATTAACTGTAAATACTGCTTTATTAAGCTGATCTAAAGAGTTTAGCAACTTTATCAGTCTTAAAACTTTGGATAAAGTAGTTTAAATAGGTTAAAACTCTAAAATAAACTGTTTAGACCTTTTTGAAAGTTAAGAAAGTTTAGAAATTAAGTGTCAAAGCTGCTTTATTAAACTGTTTTAAAGATTTTAGCAATTTTATCAGTCTTAAATCTTTGGATAAAGTAGTTTAAATAGGTTAAAACTATAAAATAAACTGTTTAGACCATTTTCTAAGTTAAGAAAGTCTAAAAATTAACTGTTAAAACTGCTTTATTTAGCTAATCTAAAGAGTTCAGCAAATTTATAAGTCTTAAATCTATGGATAAAGTAGTTTAAATAGGTTAAAACTATGAAATAAACTGTTTAGACCATTTTCAAAGTTAAGAAAGTTTAGAAATTAACTGTCAAAACTGCTTCATTAAGCTGATCTAAAGAGTTCATCAACTTTATCTGACTTAAATCTTTGGATAAAGTAGTTTAAATAGGTTAAAACTCTAAAATAAACTGTTTAGACCTTTTTGAAAGTTAAGAAAGTTTAGAAATTAAGTGTCAAAACTGCTTTATTAAGCTGATCTAAAGAGTTTAGCAACTTTATCAGTATTAAATCTTTGGATAAAGTAGTTTAAATAGGTTAAAACTCTAAAATAAACTGTTTAGACCTTTTTGAAAGTTAAAAAATTTTAGAAATTAAGTGTCAAAACTGCTTTATTTAGCTGATCTAAAGAGTTTATCAACATTATCAGTCTTAATACTTTGGATAAAGTAGTTTAAATAGGTTAAAACTCTAAAATAAACTGTTTAGACCTTTTTGAAAGTTAAGAAACTGTAGAAATTAACTGTCAAAACTGCTTTATTAAACTGTTTTAAAGATTTTAGCAATTTTATTAGTCTTAAATCTTTGGATAAAGTAGTTTAAATAGGTTAAAACTATAAAATAAACTGTTTAGACCATTTTCTAAGTTAAGAAAGTCTAAAAATTAACTGTCAAACTGCTTTATTTAGCTGATCTAAAGAGTTTAGCAAATTTATCAGTCTTAAATCTATGGATAAAGTAGTTGAAATAGGTTAAAACTCTGAAATAAACTGCTTAGACCATTTTCAAAGTTAAGAAAGGTTAGAAATTAACTGTCAAAACTGCTTTATTAAGCTGATCTAAAGAGTTCATCAACTTTATCTGACTTAAATCTTTGGATAAAGTAGTTTAAATAGGTTAAAACTCTAAAATAAACTGTTTAGACCTTTTTGAAAGTTAACAAAGTTTAGAAATTAAGTGTCAAAATTGCTTTATTAAGCTGATGTAAAGAGTTTAGCAACTTTATCAGTATTAAATCTTTGGATAAAGTAGTTTAAATAGGTTAAAACTGTAAAATAAACTGTTTAGACCTTTTTGAAAGTTAAGAAAGTTTAGAAATTAAGTGTCAAAACTGCTTTATTTAGCTGATCTAAAGAGTTTAGCAACTTTATCAGTCTTAAATCTTTGGATAAAGTAGTTTAAATAGGTTAAAACTCTGAAATAAACTGTTTAGACCTTTTTCAAAGTTAAGAAAGTTTATAAATTAAGTGTCAAAACAGCTTTATCAAGCTGATCTAAAGAGTTTATCAACTTTATCTACTTAAATCTTTGGATAAAGTAGTTTAAATAGGATCGAATGTCAAACTGTCAAACTGCTTTATTAAGGTGATGTAAAGAGTTTACCAACTTTATCAGTCTTAAATCATCAGAAATCAGTTTAAATAGGTCAAAACTCTAAAATAAACTGTTTAGACCTTTTTGATATTAAGAAAGTTTAGAAATTAAGTGTCAAAACTGCTTTATTAAGCTGATCTAAAGACATTTAAACATAGAAATGAATTGAGCTTTATGAACGTGATAAAATTCTGAAAAAAGACAACAGAACGATTCGGCCAAAGGCCTTCATCAGCTCTTTATGAAACAATGGCAAAAAACAGTCACTTAAAATCAACTTTTTTCAGCTATGAGGATCCAATATATGAACGAACAGATGGTACAGCTATGTGATCCCCACTATCATCTGCATTGGCTAATATCTTCATGGAAGACTTTGAAAACACAGCTATTGCTACATTCCACTTACAACCTAAATTTTGGAAGAGATATGTAGATGACACTTTCGTCATTTGGCCACACAACAACTCCTCCTTACAAGAATTCCTGTCTCATATCAATGGTCTACATGATAGAATCAAGTTCACAATGGAGATTGAGAACAACAACTCTATTGCCTTCTTAGATGTACTTGTTTCTAAAAACAATAGTAGACTGACCACAACTGTTTACAGGAAACCTACACATACTGATAGATACCTGAATTACAGATCCAACCACCACCCACTCATCAAATCAGGTATTATCAAATGCCTCAGGAACAGGGCCCTCAATGTCTGCTCAGAAGGAAACTTCCCCTCTGAGTTAAACAGATTATACAATGTCTTCAGAGCTAATGGATATTCATCAAGTCGAGTAAACAACAGCCTTAAACCTTCAAGGCTCAAGAGAAATGAAGATGCTTCCACCCCTCCCTGCGACCTTTTAACAAAGACAGACAGGAAGAGAACCCTAGTTCTCCCTTATGTCAAAGGCCTCAGTGAGGACATTGGGAGAGCCTGTCGCTTCCTTAACATCACAACAGCCTTTTCCTCAAAATACACACTCAGAAGGTCCTTATCATGGGTCAAGATCCCCACTCCACAGGAAGAAAAGATTGGTGTCATCTATAGGATCCCCTGTGAATGTGGAACTATCTACATCGGAAAAACAGGCCGAACATTGAAGACTAGGATAGCTGAACATAAAAGAGCTGTCATGAACAGAGATACCAACAACGCTCTTGCATGCCACTACATTGACACAGGACACAGGATTTTATGGTTAGAAAGCCATCTACATCAAAACAACTAGCAACACCATCAACTCTGATCCAGGCTTAATCATCAATCCTACCTGGACTTCTCTATTCTGCAGTAAACGATCTTTATAACTTATAGCCACTCCCACAATTAATTAACCAGTTCGCGTTCATTTCCTGCCTCGTGGTACAACTCTATGCTCTTGATCTCCAACATGGTACAAATTAGCATCCTTCTCTATCTCCCTAGGACAACGTCTGGCCTACATAATAATTGTAAACATCATGCATTTGCTATATAAGTGACTATTTTTTTCCATTGTTTCATAAACAGCTGATGAAGGCCTTTGGCCGAAACGTTCTGTTATCTTTTTTCAGAATTCTATCACGTTCATAAAGCTCAACTAATTTCTATATTTAAATATGAATAACGTGATAAACAAAATTCCTACTTCTGATACAAAGAGTTTAGCAACTTTATCGCTCTTTAGATCAGCTTAATAAAGCAGTTTTGACACTTAATTTCTAAACTTTCTTAACTTTCAAAAAGGTCTAAACAGTTTATTTCAGAGTTTTAACCTATTTAAACTACTTTATCCAAAGATTTAAGACTGATAAAGTTGCTAAACTCTTTAGATCAGCTAAATAAAGCAGTTTTGACACTTAATTTCTAAACTTTCTTAACTTTGAAAAAGGTCTAAACAGTTTATTTTAGAGTTTTAACCTATTTAAACTACTTTATCCAAAGATTTAAGACTGATAAAGTTGCTAAACTCTTTAGATCAGCCAAATAAAGCAGTTTTGACATTTAATTTCTAAACTTTCTTAACTTTCAAAAAGGTCTAAACAGTTTATTTTAGAGTTTTAACCTATTTAAACTACTTTATCCAAAGATGTAAGACTGATAAAGTTGCTAAACTCTTTAGATCAGCTAAATAAAGCAGTTTTGACACTTAATTTCTAAACTTTCTTAACTTTCAAAAAGGTCTAAACAGTTTATTTTAGAGTTTTAACCTATTTAAACTACATTATCCAAAGATTTAAGACTGATGCTAAACTCTTTAGATAAGCTTAATAAAGCAGTTTTGACTTTTAATTTCTAAACTTTCTTAACTTTCAAAAAGGTCTAAACAGTTTATTTTAGAGTTTTAACCTATTTAAACTACTTTATCCAAAGATTTAAGACTGATAAATTTCCTAAACTCTTTAGATCAGCTTAATAAAGCAGTTTTGAAAGTTAATTTCTAAACTTTCTTAACTTTCAAAAAGGTCTAAACAGTTTATTTTAGAGTTTTAACCTATTTAAACTACATTATCCAAAGATTTAAGACTGATAAAGTTGCTAAACTCTTTAGATCAGCTTAATAAAGCAGTTTTGACACTTAATTTCTAAACTTTCTTAACTTTCAAAAAGGTCTAAACAGTTTATTTCAGATTTTTAACCTATTTAAACTACTTTATCCAAAGATTTAACACTGATAAAGTTGCTAAACTCTTTAGATCAGCTAAATAAAGCAGTTTTGACTCTTAATTTCTAAACTTTCTTAACTTTCAAAAAGGTCTAAACAGTTTATTTTAGAGTTTTAACCTATTTAAACTACTTTATCCAAAGATTTAAGACTGATAAAGTTGCTAAACTCTTTAGATCAGCTAAATAAAGCAGTTTTGACACTTAATTTCTAAACTTTCTTAACTTTCAAAAAGGTCTAAACAGTTTATTTTAGAGTTTTAACCTATTTAAACTACTTTATCCAAAGATTTAAGACTGATAAAGTTGCTAAACTCTTTAGATCAGCCAAATAAAGCAGTTTTGACATTTAATTTCTAAACTTTCTTAACTTTCAAAAAGGTCTAAACAGTTTATTTTAGAGTTTTAACCTATTTAAACTACTTTATCCAAAGATTTAAGACTGATAAAGTTGCTAAACTCTTTAGATCAGCTTAATAAAGCAGTTTTGACAGTTAATTTCTAAACTTTCTTAACTTTCAAAAAGGTCTAAACAGTTTATTTTAGAGTTTTAACCTATTTAAACTACATTATCCAAAGATTTAAGACTGATGCTAAACTCTTTAGATAAGCTTAATAAAGCAGTTTTGACTTTTAATTTCTAAACTTTCTTAACTTTCAAAAAGGTCTAAACAGTTTATTTTAGAGTTTTAACCTATTTAAACTACTTTATCCAAAGATTTAAGACTGATAAAGTTGCTAAACTCTTTAGATCATCCAAATAAAGCATTATTGACAGTTAGATCAGCTTAATAAAGCAGTTTTGACAGTTAATTTCTAAACTTTCTTAACTTTCAAAAAGGTCTAAACAGTTTATTTTAGAGTTTTAACCTATTTAAACTACTTTATCCAAAGATTTAAGACTGATAAAGTAGCTAAACTCTTTAGATAAGCTTAATAAAGCAGTTTTGACACTTAATTTCTAAACTTTCTTAACTTTCAAAAAAGTCTAAACAGTTTATTTTAGAGTTTTAACCTATTTAAACTACTTTATCCAAAGATTTAAGACCAATAAAGTTGCTAAACTCTTTCGATCAGCTAAATGAAGCAGTTTTGACTTTTAATTTCAAAACTTTCTTAACTTTCAAAAAGGTCTAAACAGTTTATTTCAGAGTTTTAACCTATTTAAACTACTTTATCCAAAGATTTAAGACTGATAAAGTTGCTAAACTCTTTAGATCAGCTTAATAAAGCAGTTTTGACAGTTAATTTCTAAACTTTCTTAACTTTCAAAAAGGTCTAAACAGTTTATTTTAGAGTTTTAACCTATTTAAACTACTTTATCCAAAGATTTAAGACTGATAAAGTTGCTAAACTCTTTAGATCAGCTAAATAAAGCAGTTTTGACAGTTAATTTCTAAACTTTCTTAACTTTCAAAAAGGTCTAAACAGTTTATTTTAGAGTTTTAACCTATTTAAACTACTTTATCCAAAGATTTAAGACTGATAAAGTTGCTAAACTCTTTAGATATGCTTAATAAAGCAGTTTTGACACTTAATTTCTAAACTTTCTTAACTTTCAAAAAGGTCTAAACAGTTTATTTTAGAGTTTTAACCTATTTAAACTACTTTATCCAAACATTTAAGACTGATAAAGTTGCTAAACTCTTTAGATCAGCTTAATAAAGCAGTTTTGAAAGTTAATTTCTAAACTTTCTTAACTTTCAAAAAGGTCTAAACGGTTTATTTTAGAGTCTTAACCTATTTAAACTACTTTATCCAAAGATTTAAGACTGATAAAGTTGCTAAACTCTTTAGATCAGCTAAATAAAGCAGTTTTGACAGTTAATTTCTAAACTTTCTTAACTTTCAAAAAGGTCTAAAAAGTTTATTTTAGAGTTTTAACCTATTTAAACTACTTTATCCAAAGATTTCAGACAGATAAAGTTGCTAAACTCTTTAGATCAGCTAAATAAAGCAGTTTTGACAGTTAATTTCTAAACTTTCTTAACTTTCAAAAAGGTCTAAACAGTTTATTTGAGTTTTAACCTATTTAAACTACTTTATCCAAAGATTTAAGACTGATAAAGTTGCTAAACTCTTTAGATCAGCTAAATAAAGCAGTTTTGACACTTAATTTCTAACTTTCTTAACTTTCAAAAAGGTCTAAACAGTTTATTTTAGAGTTTTAACCTATTTAAACTACTTTATCCAAAGATTTAAGACTGATAAAGTTGCTAAACTCTTTAGATCAGCTAAATAAAGCAGTTTTGACACTTAATTTCTAACTTTCTTAACTTTCAAGAAGGTCTAAACAGTTTATTTTAGAGTTTTAACCTATTTAAACTACTTTATCCAAACATTTAAGACTGATAAAGTTGCTAAACTCTTTAGATAAGCTTAATAAAGCAGTTTTGACACTTAATTTCTAAACTTTCTTAACTTTCAAAAAGGTCTAAACAGTTTATTTTAGAGTTATTTAACCTATTTAAACTACTTTATCCAAAGATTTAAGACTGATAAAGTTGCTAAACTCTTTAGATCAGCCAAATAAAGCAGTTTTGACAGTTAATTTCTAAACTTTCTTAACTTTCAAAAAGGTCGAAAGAGTTTATTTTAGAGTTTTAACCTATTTAAACTACTTTATCCAAAGATTTAAGACTGATAAAGTTGCTAAACTGTTTAGATTAGCTAAATAAAGCAGTTTTTACACTTAATTTCTAACTTTCTTAACTTTCAAAAAGGTCTAAACAGTTTATTTGAGTTTTAACCTATTTAAACTACTTTATCCAAAGATTTAAGACTGATAAAGTTGCTAAACTCTTTAGATCAGCTAAATAAAGCAGTTTTGACACTTAATTTCTAACTTTCTTAACTTTCAAAAAGGTCTAAACAGTTTATTTTAGAGTTTTAACCTATTTAAACTAATTTATCCAAAGATTTAAGACTGATAAAGTTGCTAAACTCTTTAGATCAGCTAAATAAAGCAGTTTTGACACTTAATTTCTAACTTTCTTAACTTTCAAGAAGGTCTAAACAGTTTATTTTAGAGTTTTAACCTATTTAAACTACTTTATCCAAAGATTTAAGACAGATAAAGTTGCTAAACTCTTTAGATCAGCTAAATAAAGAAGTTTTGACAGTTAATTTCTAACTTTCTTAACTTTCAAAAAGGTCTAAACAGTTTATTTTAGAGTTTTAACCTATTTAAACTACTTTATCCAAAGATTTAAGACTGATAAAGTTGCTAAACTCTTTAGATCAGCTTAATAAAGCAGTTTTGACACTTAATTTCTAAACTTTCTTAACTTTCAAAAAGGTCTAAACAGTTTATTTTAGAGTTTTAACCTATTTAAACTACTTTATCCAAAGATTTAAGACTAATAATGTTGCTAAACTCTTTAGATCAGCTAAATAAAGCAGTTTTGACACTTAATTTCTAAACTTTCTTAACTTTCAAAAAGGTCTAAACAGTTTATTTTAGAGTTTTAACCTATTTAAACTACTTTATCCAAAGATTTAAGACTGATAAAGTTGCTAAACTCTTTAGATCAGCTAAATAAAGAAGTTTTGACAGTTAATTTCTAACTTTCTTAACTTTCAAAAAGGTCTAAACAGTTTATTTTAGAGTTTTAACCTATTTAAACTACTTTATCCAAAGATTTAAGACTGATAAAGTTGCTAAACTCTTTAGATCAGCTAAATAAAGAAGTTTTGACAGTTAATTTCTAACTTTCTTAACTTTCAAAAAGGTCTAAACAGTTTATTTTAGAGTTTTAACCTATTTAAACTACTTTATCCAAAGATTTAAGACTGATAAAGTTGCTAAACTCTTTAGATCAGCTTAATAAAGCAGTTTTGACACTTAATTTCTAAACTTTCTTAACTTTCAAAAAGGTCTAAACAGTTTATTTCAGAGTTTTAACCTATTTAAACTACTTTATCCAAAGATTTAAGACTGATAAAGTTGCTAAACTCTTTAGATCAGCTAAATAAAGCAGTTTTGACACTTAATTTCTAAACTTTCTTAACTTTCAAAAAGGTCTAAACAGTTTATTTTAGAGTTTTAACCTATTTAAACTACTTTATCCAAAGATTTAAGACTGATAAAGTTGCTAAACTCTTTAGATCAGCCAAATAAAGCAGTTTTGACATTTAATTTCTAAACTTTCTTAACTTTCAAAAAGGTCTAAACAGTTTATTTTAGAGTTTTAACCTATTTAAACTACTTTATCCAAAGATTTAAGACTGATAAAGTTGCTAAACTCTTTAGATCAGCTTAATAAAGCAGTTTTGAAAGTTAATTTCTAAACTTTCTTAACTTTCAAAAAGGTCTAAACAGTTTATTTTAGAGTTTTAACCTATTTAAACTACTTTATCCAAAGATTGAAGCCTGATAAAGTTGCTAAACTCTTTAGATCAGCTAAATAAAGCAGTTTGACACTTAATTTCTAAACTTTCTTAACTTTCAAAAAGGTCTAAACAGTTTATTTTAGAGTTTTAACCTATTTAAACTACTTTATCCAAAGATTTAAGACTGATAAAGTTGCTAAACTCTTTAGATATGCTTAATAAAGCAATTTTGACAGTTAATTTCTAAACTTTCTTAACTTTGAAAAAGGTCTAAACAGTTTATTTTAGAGTTTTAACCTATTTAAACTACTTTATCCAAACATTTAAGACTGATAAAGTTGCTAAACTCTTTAGATCAGCTTAATAAAGCAGTTTTGACAGTTAATTTCTAAACTTTCTTAACTTTCAAAAAGGTCTAAACGGTTTATTTTAGAGTCTTAACCTATTTAAACTACTTTATCGAAAGATTTAAGACTGATAAAGTTGCTAAACTCTTTAGATCAGCTAAATAAAACAGTTTTGACACTTAATTTCTAAACTTTCTTAACTTTCTAAAAGGTCTAAAAAGTTTATTTCAGAGTTTTAACCTATTTAAACTACTTTATCCAAAGATTTAAGACTGATAAAGTTGCTAAACTCTTTAGATCCGCTAAATAAAGCAGTTTTGACAGTTAATTTCTAAACTTTCTTAACTTTCAAAAAGGTCTAAACAGTTTATTTTAGAGTTTTAACCTATTTAAACTACTTTATCCAAAGATTTAAGACTGATAAAGTTGCTAAACTCTTTAGATCAGCTAAATAAAGCAGTTTTGACAGTTAATTTCTAAACTTTCTTAACTTTCAAAAAGGCCTAAACAGTTTATTTTAGAGTTTTAACCTATTTAAACTACTTTATCCAAAGATTTAAGACTGATAAAGTTGATAAACTCTTTAGATCAGCTAAATAAAGTAGTTTTGACAGTTAATTTCTAAACTTTCTTAACTTTGAAAAAGGTCTAAACAGTTTATTTTAGAGTTTTAACCTATTTAAACTACTTTATCCAAAGATTTAAGACTGATAAAGTTGCTAAACTCTTTAGATCAGCTTAATAAAGCAGTTTTGACACTTAATTTCTAAACTTTCTTAACTTTCAAAAAGGTCTAAACAGTTTATTTCAGAGTTTTAACCTATTTAAACTACTTTATCCAAAGATTTAAGACTAATAAAGTTGCTAAACTCTTTAGATCAGCTAAATAAAGCAGTTTTGACAGTTAATTTCTAAACTTTCTTAACTTTCAAAAAGGTCTAAACAGTTTATTTTAGAGTTTTAACCTATTTAAAGTATTTTATCCAAAGATTTAAGACTGATAAAGTTGCTAAACTCTTTAGATCAGCTAAATAAAGCAGTTTTGACAGTTAATTTCTAAACTTTCTTAACTTTCAAAAAGGTCTAAACAGTTTATTTTAGAGTTTTAACCTATTTAAACTACTTTATCCAAAGATTTAAGACTGATAAAGTTGCTAAACTCTTTAGATCAGCTTAATAAAGCAGTTTTGACACTTAATTTCTAAACTTTCTTAACTTTCAAAAAGGTCTAAACAGTTTATTTTAGAGTTTTAACCTATTTAAACTACTTTATCCAAAGATTTAAGACTGATAAAGTTGCTAAACTCTTTAGATCAGCTAAATAAAGCAGTTTTGACAGTTAATTTCTAAACTTTCTTAACTTTCAAAAAGGTCTAAACAGTTTATTTTAGAGTTTTAACCTATTTAAACTACTTTATCCAAAGATTTAAGCCTGATAAAGTTGCTAAACTCTTTCGATCAGCTAAATAAAGCAGTTTTGACTTTTGATTTCTAAACTTTCTTAACTTTCAAAAAGGTCTAAACAGTTTATTTTAGAGTTTTAACCTATTTAAACTACTTTATCCAAAGATTTAAGACTGATAAAGTTGCTAAACTCTTTAGATCAGCTTAATAAAGCAGTTTTGAAAGTTAATTTCTAAACTTTCTTAACTTTCAAAAAGGTCTAAACAGTTTATTTTAGAGTTTTAACCTATTTAAACTACTTTATCCAAAGATTTAAGACTGATAAAGTTGCTAAACTCTTTAGATCAGCTAAATAAAGCAGTTTTGACAGTTAATTTCTAAACTTTCTTAACTTTCAAAAAGGTCTAAACAGTTTATTTTAGAGTTTTAACCTATTTAAACTACTTTATCCAAAGATTTAAGACTGATAAAGTTGCTAAACTCTTTAGATTAGCTAAATAAAGCAGTTTTGACACTTAATTTCTAAACTTTCTTAACTTTCAAAAAGGTCTAAACAGTTTATTTTAGAGTTTTAACCTATTTAAACTACTTTATCCAAAGATTTAAGACTGATAAAGTTGCTAAACTCTTTAGATCAGCTTAATAAAGCAGTTTTGACAGTTAATTTCTAACTTTCTTAACTTTCAAAAAGGTCTAAACGGTTTATTTTAGAGTCTTAACCTATTTAAACTACTTTATCGAAAGATGTAAGACTGATAAAGTTGCTAAACTCTTTAGATCAGCTAAATAAAGCAGTTTTGACACTTAATTTCTAAACTTTCTTAACTTTCAAAAAGGTCTAAAAAGTTTATTTCAGAGTTTTAACCTATTTAAACTATTTTATCCAAAGATTTAAGACTGATAAAGTCGCTAAACTCATTAGATCAGCTTAATAAAGCAGTTTTGACACTTAATTTCTAAACTTTCTTAACTTTCAAAAAGGTCTAAACAGTTTATTTTAGAGTTTTAACCTATTTAAACTACTTTATCCAAAGATTTAAGACTGATAAAGTCGCTAAACTCTTTAGATCAGCTTAATAAAGCAGTTTTGACACTTAATTTCTAAACTTTCTTAACTTTCAAAAAAGTCTAAACAGTTTATTTTAGAGTTTTAACCTATTTAACCTACTTTATCGAAAGATTTAAGACTGATAAAGTTGCTAAACTCTTTAGATCAGCCAAATAAAGCATTTTTGACAGTTAATTTCTAAACTTTCTTAACTTTCAAAAAGGCCTAAACAGTTTATTTTAGAGTTTTAACCTATTTAAACTACTTTATCCAAAGATTTAAGACTGATAAAGTTGCTAAACTCTTTAGATCATCCAAATAAAGCATTATTGACAGTTAATTTCTAAACTTTCTTAACTTTCAAAAAGGCGTAAACAGTTTATTTTAGAGTTTTAACCTATTTAAACTACTTTATCCAAAGATTTAAGACTGATAAAGTTGCTAAACTCTTTAGATCAGCTAAATAAAGCAGTTTTGATAGTTAATTTCTAAACTTTCTTAACTTTCAAAAAGGTCTAAACAGTTTATTTTAGAGTTTTAACCTATTTAAACTACTTTATCCAAAGATTTAAGACTGATAAAGTTGCTAAACTCTTTAGATCAGCTTAATAAAGCAATTTTGAAATTTAATTTCTAAACTTTCTTAACTTTCAAAAAGGTCTAAACAGTTTATTTTAGAGTTTTAACCTATTTAAACTACATTATCCAAAGATTTAAAACTGATAAAGTTGCTAAACTCTTTAGGTCAGCTAAATAAAGCAGTTTTGACAGTTAATTTCTAAACTTTCTTAACTTTAAAAAAGGTCTAAACAGTTTATTTTAGAGTTTTAACCTATTTAAACTACTTTATCTAAAGATTTAAGACTGATAAAGTTGCTAAACTCTTTAGATCAGCCAAATAAACCATTTTTGATAGTTAATTTCTAAACTTTCTTAACTTTGAAAAAGGTCTAAACAGTTTATTTTAGAGTTTTAACCTATTTAAACTACTTTATCCAAAGATTTAAGACTGATAAAGTTGCTGAACTCTTTAGATCAGCTTAATAAAGCAGTTTTGACAGTTAATTTCTAAACTTTCTTAACTTTCAAAAAGGTCTAAACAGTTTATTTTAGAGTTTTAACCTATTTAAACTACTTTATCCAAAGATTTAAGACTGATAAAGTTGCTAAACTCTTTAGATAAGCTTAATAAAGCAGTTTTGACACTTAATTTCTAAACTTTCTTAACTTTCAAAAAAGTCTAAACAGTTTATTTTAGAGTTTTAACCTATTTAAACTACTTTATCCAAAGATTTAAGACCAATAAAGTTGCTAAACTCTTTCGATCAGCTAAATGAAGCAGTTTTGACTTTTAATTTCAAAACTTTCTTAACTTTCAAAAAGGTCTAAACAGTTTATTTCAGAGTTTTAACCTATTTAAACTACTTTATCCAAAGATTTAAGACTGATAAAGTTGCTAAACTCTTTAGATCAGCTTAATAAAGCAGTTTTGACAGTTAATTTCTAAACTTTCTTAACTTTCAAAAAGGTCTAAACAGTTTATTTTAGAGTTTTAACCTATTTAAACTACTTTATCCAAAGATTTAAGACTGATAAAGTTGCTAAACTCTTTAGATCAGCTAAATAA
Source organism: Xestospongia muta (assembly GCA_963693285.1). NCBI lineage: Eukaryota > Metazoa > Porifera > Demospongiae > Haplosclerida > Petrosiidae > Xestospongia > Xestospongia muta. Next base: position 3,193,117 of record OY848929.1, on the reverse strand, counting down.
AGCAGTTTTGACAGTTAATTTCTAAACTTTCTTAACTTTCAAAAAGGTCTAAACAGTTTATTTTAGAGTTTTAACCTATTTAAACTACTTTATCCAAAGATTTAAGACTGATAAAGTTGCTAAACTCTTTAGATATGCTTAATAAAGCAGTTTTGACACTTAATTTCTAAACTTTCTTAACTTTCAAAAAGGTCTAAACAGTTTATTTTAGAGTTTTAACCTATTTAAACTACTTTATCCAAACATTTAAGACTGATAAAGTTGCTAAACTCTTTAGATCAGCTTAATAAAGCAGTTTTGAAAGTTAATTTCTAAACTTTCTTAACTTTCAAAAAGGTCTAAACGGTTTATTTTAGAGTCTTAACCTATTTAAACTACTTTATCCAAAGATTTAAGACTGATAAAGTTGCTAAACTCTTTAGATCAGCTAAATAAAGCAGTTTTGACAGTTAATTTCTAAACTTTCTTAACTTTCAAAAAGGTCTAAAAAGTTTATTTCAGAGTTTTAACCTATTTAAACTACTTTATCCAAAGATTTAAGACTGATAAAGTTGCTAAACTCTTTAGATCAGCTAAATAAAGCAGTTTTGACAGTTAATTTCTAAACTTTCTTAACTTTCAAAAAGGTCTAAACAGTTTATTTGAGTTTTAACCTATTTAAACTACTTTATCCAAAGATTTAAGACTGATAAAGTTGCTAAACTCTTTAGATCAGCTAAATAAAGCAGTTTTGACACTTAATTTCTAACTTTCTTAACTTTCAAAAAGGTCTAAACAGTTTATTTTAGAGTTTTAACCTATTTAAACTACTTTATCCAAAGATTTAAGACTGATAAAGTTGCTAAACTCTTTAGATCAGCTAAATAAAGCAGTTTTGACACTTAATTTCTAACTTTCTTAACTTTCAAGAAGGTCTAAACAGTTTATTTTAGAGTTTTAACCTATTTAAACTACTTTATCCAAAGATTTAAGACTGATAAAGTTGCTAAACTCTTTAGATAAGCTTAATAAAGCAGTTTTGACACTTAATTTCTAAACTTTCTTAACTTTCAAAAAGGTCTAAACAGTTTATTTTAGAGTTTTAACCTATTTAAACTACTTTATCCAAAGATTTAAGACTGATAAAGTTGCTAAACTCTTTAGATCAGCTAAATAAAGCAGTTTTGACACTTAATTTCTAACTTTCTTAACTTTCAAGAAGGTCTAAACAGTTTATTTTAGAGTTTTAACCTATTTAAACTACTTTATCCAAAGATTTAAGACTGATAAAGTTGCTAAACTCTTTAGATCAGCTAAATAAAGAAGTTTTGACAGTTAATTTCTAACTTTCTTAACTTTCAAAAAGGTCTAAACAGTTTATTTTAGAGTTTTAACCTATTTAAACTACTTTATCCAAAGATTTAAGACTGATAAAGTTGCTAAACTCTTTAGATCAGCTTAATAAAGCAGTTTTGACACTTAATTTCTAAACTTTCTTAACTTTCAAAAAGGTCTAAACAGTTTATTTTAGAGTTTTAACCTATTTAAACTACTTTATCCAAAGATTTAAGACTGATAAAGTTGCTAAACTCTTTAGATATGCTTAATAAAGCAGTTTTGACACTTAATTTCTAAACTTTCTTAACTTTGAAAAAGGTCTAAACAGTTTATTTTAGAGTTTTAACCTATTTAAACTACTTTATCCAAACATTTAAGACTGATAAAGTTGCTAAACTCTTTAGATCAGCTTAATAAAGCAGTTTTGACAGTTAATTTCTAAACTTTCTTAACTTTCAAAAAGGTCTAAACGGTTTATTTTAGAGTCTTAACCTATTTAAACTACTTTATCCAAAGATTTAAGACTGATAAAGTTGCTAAACTCTTTAGATCAGCTAAATAAAGCAGTTTTGACAGTTAATTTCTAAACTTTCTTAACTTTCAAAAAGGTCTAAAAAGTTTATTTCAGAGTTTTAACCTATTTAAACTATTTTATCCAAAGATTTAAGACTGATAAAGTCGCTAAACTCTTTAGATCAGCTTAATAAAGCAGTTTTGACACTTAATTTCTAAACTTTCTTAACTTTCAAAAAGGTCTAAACAGTTTATTTTAGAGTTTTAACCTAGTTAAACTACTTTATCCAAAGATTTAAGACTGATAAAGTCGCTAAACTCTTTAGATCAGCTTAATAAAGCAGGTTTGACAGTTAATTTCTAAACTTTCTTAACTTTCAAAAAGGTCTAAACAGTTTATTTTAGAGTTTTAACCTATTTAAACTACTTTATCCAAAGATTTAAGACTGATAAAGTTGCTAAACTCTGTAGATCAGCTTAATAAGCAGATTTGACAGTTAATTTCTAAACTTTCTTAACTTTCAAAAAGATCTAAACAGTTTATTTTAGAGTTTTAACCTATTTAAACTACTTTATCCAAAGATTTAAGACTGATAAAGTTGCTAAACTCTTTAGATCAGCTTAATAAAGCAGTTTTGACATATAATTTCTAAACTTTCTTAACTTTCAAAAAGGTCTAAACAGTTTATTTTAGAGTTTTAACCTATTTAAACTACTTTATCCAAAGATTTAAGACTGATAAAGTTACTAAACTCTTTAGATCAGCTTAATGAAACAGTTTTGACACTTAATTTCTAAACTTTCTTAACTTTGAAAATGGTCTAAACAGTTTATATCAGAGTTTTAACCTATTTAAACGACTTTATCCATAGATTTAAGACTGATAAATTTGCTTTAAACTCTAAAATAAAATGTTTAGACCTTTTTGAAAGTTAAGAAAGTTTAGAAATTAAGTGTCAAAACTGCTTTATTAAGCTGATCTAAAGAGTTTAGCAACTTTATCAGTCTTAAATCTTTGGATAAAGAAATTTAAATAGGTTAAAACTATAAAATAAACTGTTTAGACCTTTTTGAAAGTTAAGAAAGTTTAGAAATTAAGTGTCAAAACTGCTTTATTTAGCTGATCTAAAGAGTTTAGCAACTTTATCAGCCTTAAATCTTTGGATAAAGTAGTTTAAATAGGTTAAAACTCTAAAATAAACTGTTTAGACCTTTTTGAAAGTTAAGAAAGTTTAGAAATGAACTGTCAAAACTGCTTTATTAAGCTGATCTAAAGAGTTCAGCAACTTTATCAGTCTTAAATCTTTGGATAAAGTAGTTTAAATAGGTTAAAACTCTAAAATAAACTGTTTAGACCTTTTTGAAAGTTAAGAAAGTTTAGAAATTAAGTGTCAAAATTGCTTTGTTTAGCTGATCTAAAGAGTTTAGCAACTTTATCAGTCTTAAATCTTTGGATAAAGTAGTTTAAATAGGTTAAAACTCTAAAATAAACTGTTTAGACCTTTTTGAAAGTTAAGAAAGTTTAGAAATTAAGTGTCAAAACTGCTTTATTTAGCTGATCTAAAGAGTTTAGCAACTTTATCAGTCTTAAATCTTTGGATAAAGTAGTTTAAATAGGTTAAAACTCTAAAATAAACTGTTTAGACCTTTTTGAAAGTTAAGAAAGTTTAAAAATTAATGGTAAAAACTGCTTTATTAAGCCGATCTAAAGAGTATAGCAACTTTATCAGTCTGAAATCTTTGGATAAAGTAGTTTAAACAGGTTAAAACTCTAAAATAAACTGTTTAGACCTTTTTGAAAGTTAAGAAAGTTTAGAAATTAAGTCTCAAAACTGCTTTATTTAGCTGATCTAAAGAGTTTAGCAACTTTATCAGTCTTAAATCTTTGGATAAAGTAGTTTAAATAGGTTAAAACTCTAAAATAAACTGTTTAGACCTTTTTGAAACTTAAGAAAGTTTAGAAATTAAGTGTCAAAATTGCTTTATTAAGCCGATCTAAAGAGTTTAGCAACTTTATCAGTCTTAAATCTTTGGATAAAGTAGTTTAAATAGGTTAAAACTCTTAAATAAACTGTTTAGACCTTTTTGAAAGTTAAGAAAGTTTAGAAATTAAGTGTCAAAACTGCTTTATTAAGCTGATCTAAAGAGTTTAGCAACTTTATTAGTCTTAAATCTTTGGATAAAGTAGTTTAAATAGGTTAAAACTCTAAAATAAACTGTTTAGACCTTTTTGAAAGTTAAGAAAGTTTAGAAATTAAGTGTCAAAATTGCTTTATTTAGCTGATCTAAAGAGTTTAGCAACTTTATAAGTCTTAAATCTTTGGATAAAGTAGTTTAAATAGGTTAAAACTCTAAAATAAACTGTTTAGACCTTTTTGAAAGTTAAGAAAGTTTAAAAATTAAGGCTAAATCCTGCTTTATTAAGCCGATCTAAAGAGTTTAGCAACTTTATCAGTCTGAAATCTTTGGATAAAGTAGTTTAAATAGGTTAAAACTCTAAAATAAACTGTTTAGACCTTTTTGAAAGTTAAGAAAGTTTAGAAATTAACTGTCAAAACTGCTTTGTTAAGCTGATCTAAAGAGTTTAGCAACTTTATTAGTCTTAAATCTTTGGATAAAGTAGTTTAAATAGGTTAAAACTCTAAAATAAACTGTTTAGACCTTTTTGAAAGTTAAGAAAGTTTAGAAATTAAGTGTCAAAATTGCTTTATTTAGCTGATCTAAAGAGTTTAGCAACTTTATCAGTCTTAAATCTTTGGATAAAGTAGTTTAAATAGGTTAAAACTCTAAAATAAACTGTTTAGACCTTTTTCAAAGTTAAGAAAGTTTAGAAATTAAGTGTCAAAACTGCTTTATTTAGCTGATCTAAAGAGTTTAGCAACTTTATCAGTCTTAAATCTTTGGATAAAGTAGTTTAAATAGGTTAAACCTCTAAAATAAACTGTTTAGTCCTTTTTGAAAGTTAAGAAAGTTTAAAAATTAAGGGTAAAAACTGCTTTATTAAGCCGATCTAAAGAGTTTAGCAAATTATCAGTCTTAAATCTTTGGATAAAGTAGTTTAAACAGGTTAAAACTCTAAAATAAACTGTTTAGACCTTTTTGAAAGTTAAGAAAGTTTAGAAATTAAGTGTCAAAACTGCTTTATTTAGCTGATCTAAAGAGTTTAGCAACTTTATCAGTCTTAAATCTTTGGATAAAGTAGTTTAAATAGGTTAAAACTCTAAAATAAACTGTTTAGACCTTTTTGAAAGTTAAGAAAGTTTAGAAATTAAGTGTCAAGATTGCTTTATTAAGCCGATCTAAAGAGTTTAGCAACTTTATCAGTCTTAAATCTTTGGATAAAGTAGTTTAAATAGGTTAAAACTCTAAAATAAACTGTTTAGACCTTTTTGAAAGTTAAGAAAGTTTAGAAATTAACTTTCAAAACTGCTTTATTAAGCTGATCTAAAGAGTTTAGCAACTTTATTAGCCTTAAATCTTTGGATAAAGTAGTTTAAATAGGTTAAAACTCTAAAATAAACTGTTTAGACCTTTTTGAAAGTTAAGAAAGTTTAGAAATTAAGTGTCAAAATTGCTTTATTTAGCTGATCTAAAGAGTTTAGCAACTTTATCAGTCTTAAATCTTTGGATAAAGTAGTTTAAATAGGTTAAAACTCTTAAATAAACTGTTTAGACCTTTTTGAAAGTTAAGAAAGTTTAGAAATTAACTGTCAAAACTGCTTTATTTAGCTGATCTAAAGAGTTTAGCAACTTTATTGGTGTTAAATCTTTGGATAAAGTAGTTTAAATAGGTTAAAACTCTAAAATAAACTGTTCAGGCCTTTTTGAAAGTTAAGAAAGTTTAGAAATTAAGTGTCAAAACTGCTTTATTAAGCCGATCTAAAGAGTTTAGCAACTTTATCAGTCTTAAATCTTTGGATAAAGTAGTTTAAATAGGTTAAAACTCTTAAATAAACTGTTTAGACCTTTTTGAAAGTTAAGAAAGTTTAGAAATTAAGTGTCAAAACTGCTTTATTAAGCTGATCTAAAGAGTTTAGCAACTTTATTAGTCTTAAATCTTTGGATAAAGTAGTTTAAATAGGTTAAAACTCTAAAATAAACTGTTTAGACCTTTTTGAAAGTTAAGAAAGTTTAGAAATTAAGTGTCAAAATTGCTTTATTTAGCTGATCTAAAGAGTTTAGCAACTTTATCAGTGTTAAATCTTTGGATAAAGTAGTTTAAATAGGTTAAAACTCTAAAATAAACTGTTTAGACCTTTTTGAAAGTTAAGAAAGTTTAAAAATTAAGGCTAAAACCTGCTTTATTAAGCCGATCTAAAGAGTTTAGCAACTTTATCAGTCTGAAATCTTTGGATAAAGTAGTTTAAATAGGTTAAAAGTCTAAAATAAACTGTTTAGACCTTTTTGAAAGTTAAGAAAGTTTAGAAATTAACTGTCAAAACTGCTTTATTAAGCTGATCTAAAGAGTTTAGCAACTTTATCAGTCTTAAATCTTTGGATAAAGTAGTTTAAATAGGTTAAAACTCTAAAATAAACTGTTTAGACCTTTTTCAAATTTAAGAAAGTTTAGAAATTAAGTGTCAAAACTGCTTTATTTAGCTGATCTAAAGAGTTTAGCAACTTTATCAGTCTTAAATCTTTGGATAAAGTAGTTTAAATAGGTTAAACCTCTAAAATAAACTGTTTAGTCCTTTTTGAAAGTTAAGAAAGTTTAAAAATTAAGGGTAAAAACTGCTTTATTAAGCCGATCTAAAGAGTTTAGCAACTTTATCAGTCTTAAATCTTTGGATAAAGTAGTTTAAACAGGTTAAAACTCTAAAATAAACTGTTTAGACCTTTTTGAAAGTTAAGAAAGTTTAGAAATTAAGTGTCAAAACTGCTTTATTTAGCTGATCTAAAGAGTTTAGCAACTTTATCAGTCTTAAATCTTTGGATAAAGTAGTTTAAATAGGTTAAAACTCTAAAATAAACTGTTTAGACCTTTTTGAAAGTTAAGAAAGTTTAGAAATTAAGTGTCAAGATTGCTTTATTAAGCCGATCTAAAGAGTTTAGCAACTTTATCAGTCTTAAATCTTTGGATAAAGTAGTTTAAATAGGTTAAAACTCTAAAATAAACTGTTTAGACCTTTTTGAAAGTTAAGAAAGTTTAGAAATTAACTTTCAAAACTGCTTTATTAAGCTGATCTAAAGAGTTTAGCAACTTTATTAGCCTTAAATCTTTGGATAAAGTAGTTTAAATAGGTTAAAACTCTAAAATAAACTGTTTAGACCTTTTTGAAAGTTAAGAAAGTTTAGAAATTAAGTGTCAAAATTGCTTTATTTAGCTGATCTAAAGAGTTTAGCAACTTTATCAGTCTTAAATCTTTGGATAAATTAGTTTAAATAGGTTAAAACTCTAAAATAAACTGTTTAGACCTTTTTGAAAGTTAAGAAAGTTTAGAAATTAACTGTCAAAACTGCTTTATTTAGCTGATCTAAAGAGTTTAGCAACTTTATTGGTGTTAAATCTTTGGATAAAGTTTTTTAAATAGGTTAAAACTCTAAAATAAACTGTTTAGACCTTTTTGAAAGTTAAGAAAGTTTAAAAATGAAGGCTAAAACCTGCTTTATTAAGCCGATCTAAAGAGTTTAGCAACTTTATTATTCTGAAATCTTTGGATAAAGTAGTTTAAACAGGTTAAAACTCTAAAAGAAACTGTTTAGACATATTTGAAAGTTAAGAAAGTTTAGAAATTAAGTGTCAAAACTGCTTTATTTAGATGATCTAAAGAATCAGTCTTAAATCTTTGGATAAAGTAGTTTAAATAGGTTAAAACTCTAAAATAAACTGTTTAGACCTTTTTGAAAGTTAAGAAAGCTTAGAAATTAACTGTCAAAACTGCTTTATTTAGATGATCTAAAGAGTTTAGCAACTTTATCAGTCTTAAATCTTTGGATAAAGTAGTTTAAATAGGTTAAAACTCTAAAATAAACTGTTTAGACCTTTTTGAAAGTTAAGAAAGTTTAGAAATTAAGTGTCAAAACTGCTTTATTTAGCTGATCTAAAGAGTTTAGCAACTTTATCAGTGTTAAATCTTTGGATAAAGTAGTTTAAATAGGTTAAAACTCTAAAATAAACTGTTTAGACCTTTTTGAAAGTTAAGAAAGTTTAGAAATTAAGTGTCAAAACTGCTTTATTAAGCTGATCTAAAGAGTTTAGCAACTTTATCAGTATTAAATCTTTGGATAAAGTAGTTTAAACAGGTTAAAACTCTAAAATAAACTGTTTAGACCTTTTTGAAAGTTAAGAAAGTTTAGAAATTAAGTGTCAAAACTGCTTTATTTAGCTGATCTAAAGAGTTTAGCAACTTTATCAGTCTTAAATCTTTGGATAAAGTAGTTTAAATAGGTTAAAACTCTAAAATAAACTGTTTAGACCTTTTTGAAAGTTAAGAAAGTTTAGAAATTAAGTGTCAAGATTGCTTTATTAAGCCGATCTAAAGAGTTTAGCAACTTTATCAGTCTTAAATCTTTGGATAAAGTAGTTTAAATAGGTTAAAACTCTAAAATAAACTGTTTAGACCTTTTTGAAAGTTAAGAAAGTTTAGAAATTAACTTTCAAAACTGCTTTATTAAGCTGATCTAAAGAGTTTAGCAACTTTATTAGTCTTAAATCTTTGGATAAAGTAGTTTAAATAGGTTAAAACTCTAAAATAAACTGTTTAGACCTTTTTGAAAGTTAAGAAAGTTTAGAAATTAAGTGTCAAAATTGCTTTATTAAGCTGATCTAAAGAGTTTAGCAACTTTATCAGTCTTAAATCTTTGGATAAAGTAGTTTAAATAGGTTAAAACTCTGAAATAAACTGTTTAGACCTTTTTGAAAGTTAAGAAGGTTTAGAAATTAAGTGTCAAAACTGCTTTATTAAGCTGATCTAAAAAGTTTAGCAACTATATCAGTCTTAAATCTTTGGATAAAGTAGTTTAAATAGGTTAAAACTCTAAAATAAACTGTTTAGACCTATTTGAAAGTTAAGAAAGTTTAGAAATTAAGTGTCAAAACTGCTTTATTAAGCTGATCTAAAGAGTTTAGCAACTTTATCAGTCTTAAATCTTTGGATAAAGTAGTTTAAATAGGTTAAAACTCTAAAATAAACTGTTTAGACCTTTTTGAAAGTTAAGAAAGTTTACAAATTAAGTGTCAAAACTGCTTTATTTAGCTGATCTAAAGAGTTTAGCAACTTTATCAGTCTTAAATCTTTGGATAATGTAGTTTAAATAGGTTAAAACTCTAAAATAAACTGTTTAGACCTTTTTGAAAGTTAAGAAAGTTTAGAAATTAACGGTCAAAAATGCTTTATTTAGCTGATCTAAAGACTTTATCAACATTATCAGTAAAAAATCTTTGGATAAAGTAGTTTAAATAGGTTAAAACTCTAAAATAAACTGTTTAGACCTTTTTGAAAGTTAAGAAAGTTTAGAAATTAAGTGTCAAAATTGCTTTATTAAGCCGATCTAAAGAGTTTAGCAACTTTATCAGTCTTAAATCTTTGGATAAAGTAGTTTAAATAGGTTAAAACTCTAAAATAAACTGTTTAGACCTTTTTGAAAGTTAAGAAAGTTTAGAAATTAACTTTCAAAACTGCTTTATTAAGCTGATCTAAAGAGTTTAGCAACTTTATTAGCCTTAAATCTTTGGATAAAGTAGTTTAAATAGGTTAAAACTCTAAAATAAACTGTTTAGACCTTTTTGAAAGTTAAGAAAGTTTAGAAATTAAGTGTCAAAATTGCTTTATTAAGCCGATCTAAAGAGTTTAGCAACTTTATCAGTCTTAAATCTTTGGATAAAGTAGTTTAAATAGGTTAAAACTCTGAAATAAACTGTTTAGACCTTTTTGAAAGTTAAGAAAGTTTAGAAATTAACTGTCAAAACTGCTTTATTAAGCTGATCTAAAGAGTTTAGCAACTTTATTAGTCTTAAATCTTTGGATAAAGTAGTTTAAATAGGTTAAAACTCTAAAATAAACTGTTTAGACCTTTTTGAAAGTTAAGAAAGTTTAGAAATTAAGTGTCAAAATTGCTTTATTTAGCTGATCTAAAGAGTTTAGCAACTTTATCAGTCTTAAATCTTTGGATAAAGTAGTTTAAATAGGTTAAACTCTAAAATAAACTGTTTAGACCTTTTTGAAAGTTAAGAAAGTTTAAAAATTAAGGCTAAAACCTGATTTATTAAGCCGATCTAAAGAGTTTAGCAACTTTATCAGTCTGAAATCTTTGGATAAAGTAGTTTAAACAGGTTAAAACTCTAAAAGAAACTGTTTAGACCTTTTTGAAAGTTAAGAAAGTTTAAAAATTAAGGCTAAAACCTGCTTTATTAAGCCGATCTAAAGAGTTTAGCAACTTTATGAGTCTGAAATCTTTGGATAAAGTAGTTTAAACAGGTTAAAACTCTAAAAGAAACTGTTTAGACCTTTTTGAAAGTTAAGAAAGTTTAGAAATTAAGTGTCAAAACTGCTTTATTTAGATGATCTAAAGAATCAGTCTTAAATCTTTGGATAAAGTAGTTTAAATAGGTTAAAACTCTAAAATAAACTGTTTAGACCTTTTTGAAAGTTAAGAAAGTTTAGAAATTAACTGTCAAAACTGCTTTATTAAGCTGATCTAAAGAGTTCAGCAACTTTATTAGTCTTAAATCTTTGGATAAAGTAGTTTAAATAGGTTAAAACTCTAAAATAAACTGTTTAGACCTTTTTGAAAGTTAAGAAAGTTTAGAAATTAACTGTCAAAATTGCTTTATTTAGCTGATCTAAAGAGTTTAGCAACTTTATCAGTCTTAAATCTTTGGATAAAGTAGTTTAAATAGGTTAAAACTCTAAAATAAACTGTTTAGACCTTTTTCAAAGTTAAGAAAGTTTAGAAATTAACTGTCAAAACTGCTTTATTTAGCTGATCTAAAGAGTTTAGCAACTTTATCAGTCTTAAATCTTTGGATAAAGTAGTTTAAATAGGTTAAAACTCTAAAATAAACTGTTCAGTCCTTTTTGAAAGTTAAGAAAGTTTAAAAATTAAGGGTAAAAACTGCTTTATTAAGCCGATCTAAAGAGTTTAGCAACTTTATCAGTCTTAAATCTTTGGATAAAGTAGTTTAAAAAGGTTAAAACTCTAAAATAAACTGTTTAGACCTTTTTGAAAGTTAAGAAAGTTTAGAAATTAAGTGTCAAAACTGCTTTATTTAGCTGATCTAAAGAGTTTAGCAACTTTATCAGTCTTAAATCTTTGGATAAAGTAGTTTAAATAGGTTAAAACTCTAAAATAAACTGTTTAGACCTTTTTGAAAGTTAAGAAAGTTTAGAAATTAAGTGTCAAAATTGCTTTATTAAGCCGATCTAAAGAGTTTAGCAACTTTATCAGTCTTAAATCTTTGGATAAAGTAGTTTAAATAGGTTAAAACTCTAAAATAAACTGTTTAGACCTTTTTGAAAGTTAAGAAAGTTTAGAAATTAACTTTCAAAACTGCTTTATTAAGCTGATCTAAAGAGTTTAGCAACTTTATTAGCCTTAAATCTTTGGATAAAGTAGTTTAAATAGGTTAAAACTCTAAAATAAACTGTTTAGACCTTTTTGAAAGTTAAGAAAGTTTAGAAATTAAGTGTCAAAATTGCTTTATTTAGCTGATCTAAAGAGTTTAGCAACTTTATCAGTCTTCAATCTTTGGATAAATTAGTTTAAATAGGTTAAAACTCTAAAATAAACTGTTTAGACCTTTTTGAAAGTTAAGAAAGTTTAGAAATTAACTGTCAAAACTGCTTTATTTAGCTGATCTAAAGAGTTTAGCAACTTTATTGGTGTTAAATCTTTGGATAAAGTAGTTTGAATAGGTTAAAACTCTAAAATAAACTGTTTAGACCTTTTTGAAAGTTAAGAAAGTTTAAAAATTAAGGCTAAAACCTGCTTTATTAAGCCGATCTAAAGAGTTTAGCAACTTTATCAGTCTGAAATCTTTGGATAAAGTAGTTTAAACAGGTTAAAACTCTAAAAGAAACTGTTTAGACCTATTTGAAAGTTAAGAAAGTTTAGAAATTAAGTGTCAAAACTGCTTTATTTAGATGATCTAAAGAATCAGTCTTAAATCTTTGGATAAAGTAGTTTAAATAGGTTAAAACTCTAAAATAAACTGTTTAGACCTTTTTGAAAGTTAAGAAAGTTTAGAAATTAACTGTCAAAACTGCTTTATTTAGATGATCTAAAGAGTTTAGCAACTTTATCAGTCTTAACTCTTTGGATAAAGTAGTTTAAATAGGTTAAAACTCTAAAATAAACTGTTTAGATCTTTTTGAAAGTTAAGAAAGTTTAGAAATTAAGTGTCAAAACTGCTTTATTAAGCTTATCTAAAGAGTTTAGCAACTTTATCAGTGTTAAATCTTTGGATAAAGTAGTTTAAATAGGTTAAAACTCTAAAATAAACTGTTTAGACCTTTTTGAAAGTTAAGAAAGTTTAGAAATTAAGTGTCAAAACTGCTTTATTAAGCTGATCTAAAGAGTTTAGCAACTTTATCAGTATTAAATCTTTGGATAAAGTAGTTTAAATAGGTTAAAACTCTAAAATAAACTGTTTAGACCTTTTTGAAAGTTAAGAAAGTTTAGAAATTAAGTGTCAAAATTGCTTTATTAAGCCGATCTAAAGAGTTTAGCAACTTTATCAGTCTTAAATCTTTGGATAAAGTAGTTTAAATAGGTTAAAACTCTGAAATAAACTGTTTAGACCTTTTTGAAAGTTAAGAAAGTTTAGAAATTAAGTGTCAAAACTGCTTTATTAAGCTGATCTAAAGAGTTTAGCAACTATATCAGTCTTGAATCTTTGGATAAAGTAGTTTAAATAGGTTAAAACTCTAAAATAAACTGTTTAGACCTATTTGAAAGTTAAGAAAGTTTAGAAATTAAGTGTCAAAACTGCTTTATTAAGCTGATCTAAAGAGTTTAGCAACTTTATCAGTCTTAAATCTTTGGATAAAGTAGTTTAAATAGGTTAAAACTCTAAAATAAACTGTTTAGACCTTTTTGAAAGTTAAGAAAGTTTACAAATTAAGTGTCAAAACTGCTTTATTTAGCTGATCTAAAGAGTTTAGCAACTTTATCAGTCTTAAATCTTTGGATAATGTAGTTTAAATAGGTTAAAACTCTAAAATAAACTGTTTAGACCTTTTTGAAAGTTAAGAAAGTTTAGAAATTAACGGTCAAAAATGCTTTATTTAGCTGATCTAAAGAGTTTATCAACATTATCAGTAAAAAATCTTTGGATAAAGTAGTTTAAATAGGTTAAAACTCTAAAATAAACTGTTTAGACCTTTTTCAAAGTTAAGAAAGTTTAGAAATTAACTGTCAAAACTGCTTTATTTAGCTGATCTAAAGAGTTTAGCAACTTTATCAGTCTTAAATCTTTAGATAAAGTAGTTTAAATAGGTTAAAACTCTAAAATAAACTGTTTAGACCTTTTTGAAAGTTAAGAAAGTTTAGAAATTAGATGTCAAAACTGCTTTATTAAGCTGATCTAAAGAGTTTAGCAACTTTATCAGTCTTAAATCTTTGGATAAAGTAGTTTAAATAGGTTAAAACTCTAAAATAAACTGTTTAGATCTTTTTGAAAGTTAAGAAAGTTTAGAAATTAAGTGTCAAAACTGCTTTATTAAGCTGATCTAAAGAGTTTAGCAACTTTATCAGTCTTAAATCTTTGGATAAAGTAGTTTAAATAGGTTAAAACTCTAAAATAAACTGTTTAGACCTTTTTGAAAGTTAAGAAACTTTAGAAATTAACTGTCAAACCTGCTTTATTAAACTGTTTTCAAGATTTTAGCAATTTTATTAGTCTTAAATATTTGGATAAAGTAGTTTAAATAGGTTAAAACTATAAAATAAACTGTTTAGACCATTTTCTAAGTTAAGAAAGTTTAGAAATTAACTGTCAAAACTGCTTTATTAAGCTGATCTAAAGAGTTCATCAACTTTATCTGACTTAAATCTTTGGATAAAGTAGTTTAAATAAGTTAAAACTCTAAAATAAACTGTTTAGACCTTTTTCAAAGTTAAGAAAGTTTAGAAATTAGATGTGAAAACTGCTTTATTAAGCTGATCTAAAGAGTTTAGCAACTTTATCAGTGTTAAATCTTTGGATAAAGTAGTTTAAATAGGTTAAAACTCTAAAATAAACTGTTTAGACTTTTTTGAAAGTTAAGAAAGTTTAGAAATTAACTGTCAAAACTGCTTTATTTAGCTGATCTAAAGAGTTTATCAACATTATCAGTCTTAATACTTTGGATAAAGTAGTTTAAATAGGTTAAAACTCTAAAATAAACTGTTTAGACCTTTTTGAAAGTTAAGAAACTTTAGAAATTAACTGTCAAACCTGCTTTATTAAACTGTTTTCAAGATTTTAGCAATTTTATTAGTCTTAAATATTTGGATAAAGTAGTTTAAATAGGTTAAAACTATAAAATAAACTGTTTAGACCATTTTCTAAGTTAAGAAAGTTTAGAAATTAACTGTCAAAACTGCTTTATTAAGCTGATCTAAAGAGTTCATCAACTTTATCTGACTTAAACCTTTGGATAAGGTAGTTTAAATAGGTTAAAACTCTAAAATAAACTGTTTAGACCTTTTTGAAAGTTAAGAAAGTTTAGAAATTAACTGTAAAAACTGCTTTATTAAGCTGATCTAAAGAGTTTAACAACTTTATCAGTCTTAAAACTTTGGATGAAGTAGTTTAAATAGGTTAAAACTCTAAAATAAACTGTTTAGACCTTTTTGAAAGTTAAGAAAGTTTAGAAATTAAGTGTCAAAGCTGCTTTATTAAACTGTTTTAAAGATTTTAGCAATTTTATCAGTCTTAAATCATTGGATAAAGTAGTTTAAATAGGTTAAAACTCTAAAATAAACTGTTTAGACCATTTTCTAAGTTAAGAAAGTCTAAAAATTAACTGTTAAAACTGCTTTATTTAGCTAATCTAAAGAGTTTAGCAAATTTATCAGTCTTAAATCTATGGATAAAGTAGTTTAAATAGGTTAAAACTCTGAAATAAACTGTTTAGACCATTTTCAAAGTTAAGAAAGTGTAGAAATTAAGTGTCAAAACTGCTTTATTACGCTGATCTAAAGAGTTTAGCAACTTTATCAGTATTAAATCTTTGGATAAAGTAGTTTAAATAGGTTAAAACTCTAAAATAAACTGTTTAGATCTTTTTGAAAGTTAAGAAAGTTTAGAAATTAACTGTAAAAACTGCTTTATTAAGCTGATCTAAAGAGTTTAGCAACTTTATCAGTCTTAAAACTTTGGATAAAGTAGTTTAAATAGGTTAAAACTCTAAAATAAACTGTTTAGACCTTTTTGAAAGTTAAGAAAGTTTAGAAATTAAGTGTCAAAGCTGCTTTATTAAACTGTTTTAAAGATTTTAGCAATTTTATCAGTCTTAAATCTTTGGATAAAGTAGTTTAAATAAGTTAAAACTATAAAATAAACTGTTTAGACCATTTTCTAAGTTAAGAAAGTCTAAAAATTAACTGTTAAAACTGCTTTATTTAGCTAATCTAAAGAGTTCAGCAAATTTATAAGTCTTAAATCTATGGATAAAGTAGTTTAAATAGGTTAAAACTATGAAATAAACTGTTTAGACCATTTTCAAAGTTAAGAAAGTTTAGAAATTAACTGTCAAAACTGCTTCATTAAGCTGATCTAAAGAGTTTATCAACTTTATCTGACTTAAATCTTTGGATAAAGTAGTTTAAATAGGTTAAAACTCTAAAATAAACTGTTTAGACCTTTTTGAAAGTTAAGAAAGTTTAGAAATTAAGTGTCAAAACTGCTTTATTAAGCTGATCTAAAGAGTTTAGCAACTTTATCAGTATTAAATCTTTGGATAAAGTAGTTTAAATAGGTTAAAACTCTAAAATAAACTGTTTAGACCTTTTTGAAAGTTAAAAAAGTTTAGAAATTAAGTGTCAAAACTGCTTTATTTAGCTGATCTAAAGAGTTTATCAACATTATCAGTCTTAATACTTTGGATAAAGTAGTTTAAATAGGTTAAAACTCTAAAATAAACTGTTTAGACCTTTTTGAAAGTTAAGAAACTGTAGAAATTAACTGTCAAAACTGCTTTATTAAACTGTTTTAAAGATTTTAGCAATTTTATTAGTCTTAAATCTTTGGATAAAGTAGTTTAAATAGGTTAAAACTATAAAATAAACTGTTTAGACCATTTTCTAAGTTAAGAAAGTCTAAAAATTAACTGTCAAACTGCTTTATTTAGCTGATCTAAAGAGTTTAGCAAATTTATCAGTCTTAAATCTATGGATAAAGTAGTTTAAATAGGTTAA
The DNA here is from genome assembly GCA_963693285.1 of Xestospongia muta. Classification (NCBI taxonomy): domain Eukaryota; kingdom Metazoa; phylum Porifera; class Demospongiae; order Haplosclerida; family Petrosiidae; genus Xestospongia; species Xestospongia muta. Next base: position 3,176,947 of record OY848929.1, on the reverse strand, counting down.
AACTCTGAAATAAACTGCTTAGACCATTTTCAAAGTTAAGAAAGGTTAGAAATTAACTGTCAAAACTGCTTTATTAAGCTGATCTAAAGAGTTCATCAACTTTATCTGACTTAAATCTTTGGATAAAGTAGTTTAAATAGGTTAAAACTCTAAAATAAACTGTTTAGACCTTTTTGAAAGTTAACAAAGTTTAGAAATTAAGTGTCAAAATTGCTTTATTAAGCTGATGTAAAGAGTTTAGCAACTTTATCAGTATTAAATCTTTGGATAAAGTAGTTTAAATAGGTTAAAACTGTAAAATAAACTGTTTAGACCTTTTTGAAAGTTAAGAAAGTTTAGAAATTAAGTGTCAAAACTGCTTTATTTAGCTGATCTAAAGAGTTTAGCAACTTTATCAGTCTTAAATCTTTGGATAAAGTAGTTTAAATAGGTTAAAACTCTGAAATAAACTGTTTAGACCTTTTTCAAAGTTAAGAAATTTTATAAATTAAGTGTCAAAACAGCTTTATCAAGCTGATCTAAAGAGTTTATCAACTTTATCTACTTAAATCTTTGGATAAAGTTGTTTAAATAGGTTAAAACTCTAAAATAAACTGTTTAGACCTTTTTGAAAGTTAAGAAAGTTTAGAAATTAAGTGTCAAAACTGCTTTATTAAGCTGATCTAAAGAGTTTAGCAACTTTAACCTATTTAAAATACTTTATCCAAAGATTCAAGACTGATAATGTTGATAAAATCTTTAGATCAGCTTAACAAGCAGTTTTCTTAACTTTCAAAAAAGGTCTAAACAGTTTATTTTAGAGTTTTAACCTATTTAAACTACATTATCCAAAGATTTGAGAATGATAAAGTTCCTAAACTCATTAGATCAGCTTAGTATAGCAGTTTTGACACTTAATTTCTAAACGTTCTTAACTTTCAAAATTGTCTAAACAGTTTATTTTAGAGTTTTAACTTATTTAAACTACTTTATCCAAAGATTTAAGACTGATAAAGTTGCTAAATTCTTTAGATAAGCTTAATAAAGAAGTTTTGATAGTTAATTTCTAAGCTTTCTTAACTTTCAAAAAGGTCTAAACAGTTTATTTGAGAGTTTTAACCTATTTAAACTACATTATCCAAAGATTTGAGAATGATAAAGTTCCTAAACTCACTAGATCAGCTTAGTATAGCAGTTTTGACAGTTCATTTCTAAACTTTCTTAAGTTTGAAAAAGCTCTCAACAGTTTATTTTAGATTTTTAAGCTATTTAAACTAAATTTTCGCATGATTTACGTTTGATAAGGTTGATAATCTCTTTAGATCAGCTTATTAAAGATGTTTCGACAGTTAATTTCTAAACTTTTTTAACTTAAAAAACGTCTAAACAGTTTATTTTTGAGAGGTTTCACCTATTTAAACTGCTTAATCCAAAGATTTAAGACTGATAAAGTTTCTAAACTCTTTAGATCAGCTTAATAAAGCAATTTTGACAGTTCATTTCTAAACTTTCTTAACTTTCAAAAAGCTCTCAACAGTTTATTTTCGAGATTTAACCTATTTAAACTAAATTTTCGCATGATTTACGTTTGATAAGGTTGATAATCTCTTTAGATCAGCTTATTAAAGTAGATTTGACAGTTACTTTCTAAACTTTCTTAACTTTCAAAAAGGTCTAAACAGTTTATTTTAGAGTATTATTATTTATTTAATCTACTTTATCCAAAGATTTAAGTTTGATAAAGTTGGTATACTCTTTAGATCAGCTTAATAAAGCAGTTTTGACAGTTAATTTCTAAACTTTCTTAACTTTCAAAAAAGGTCTAAACAGTTTATTTTAGAGTTTTAACCTATTTAATTACTTTATCCAAAGATTTAAGACTGACAAAGTGCTAAACTCATTAGATCAGCTTAATAAAGCAGTTTTGACAGTTAATTTCTAAACTTTCTTAACTTTTAAAAAGGTCTAAATAGTTTATTTTAGAGTTTTAACCTATTTAAACTACTTTATCCAAAGATTTAAGACTGATAAATTTGCTAAACCTTTTATATCAGCTTAATAAAGCAGTTTTGACACTTAATTTCTAAACTTTTTTAACTTTCATAGACGTATAAACAGTATATTTTAGACTTTTAACCTTTTTAAAATAGTTTATCTAAAAATGTTAGTCTGATATTTTTACTATACTGTGTAGGTAGGCTTAATTAAACAGTTTTGACAGTTAATTTCTAAACTTTCAAAAGCTCAGAACAGTTTATTTTAGAGCTTTAAATTTATTTCAATTACTTTAGAAAGTTTAGAAATTAAGAGTGTAAACTGCTTTATTAAGTTGATCTAAAGAGTTTAGCAACTTTATCAGTCTTAAATCTTTGGATAAATTAGTTAAATAGGTTAAAACTCTAAAATAAGCTGTTTAGAACTTTTTGAAAGTTATTAAAGATTAGATATTAAATGTCAAAACTGCTTTATTAAGCTGATCTAAAGAGTTTAGGAACTTCGTCAGACTTAAATCTTTGGATAAAGTAGTTTAAATAGGTTAAAACTCTAAAATAAACTGTTTAGACCTTTTTGAAATTTAAGAACATTTAGAAATTAAATGTCAAAACTGCTTTATCAATCAGATCTAAAGAGTTTAGCAACTTTATCAGTCTTAAATCGTTGGATAATTTAGTTTAAATTTGTTAAAACTCTAAAATAAACTATTAAGAGCTTTTTGAAAATTGAGAATGTGTAGAAATTAAGTATCAAAACTGCTTTATTAAGCTGATCTAAAGAGTTTAGCAACTTTGTCAGACTTAAATCTTTGGATAAAGTAGTTTAAATAGGTTAAAACTCTAAAATAAACTGTTTAGACCTTTTTCAAAGTTAAGAAAGTTTAGAAATTAACTGTCAAAACTGCTTTATTAAGCTGATCTAAAGAGTTTAGCAACTTTATCAGTCTTAAATCTTTGGATATGTTTTTTAAATAGGTTAAAACTCTACAATAAACTGTTTAGACCTTTTTGAAAGTTAAGAACATTTACAAATTAACTGTCAATACTGCTTTATTAGCCTGATCTAAAGAGTTTAGCAACTTTATCAGTCTTATTTGTTTGGATAAATTACTATAAATAGGTTAAAACTCTAAAATAAACTGTTTAGACCTTTTTTAAAGTTAAGAAAGTTTAGAAATTAACTGTCAAACTGCTTTATTAAGGTGATGTAAAGAGTTTACCAACTTTATCAGTCTTAAATCATCAGAAATCAGTTTAAATAGGTCAAAACTCTAAAATAAACTGTTTAGACCTTTTTGATATTAAGAAAGTTTAGAAATTAAGTGTCAAAACTGCTTTATTAAGCTGATCTAAAGACATTTAAACATAGAAATGAATTGAGCTTTATGAACGTGATAAAATTCTGAAAAAAGACAACAGAACGATTCGGCCAAAGGCCTTCATCAGCTCTTTATGAAACAATGGCAAAAAACAGTCACTTAAAATCAACTTTTTTCAGCTATGAGGATCCAATATATGAACGAACAGATGGTACAGCTATGTGATCCCCACTATCATCTGCATTGGCTAATATCTTCATGGAAGACTTTGAAAACACAGCTATTGCTACATTCCACTTACAACCTAAATTTTGGAAGAGATATGTAGATGACACTTTCGTCATTTGGCCACACAACAACTCCTCCTTACAAGAATTCCTGTCTCATATCAATGGTCTACATGATAGAATCAAGTTCACAATGGAGATTGAGAACAACAACTCTATTGCCTTCTTAGATGTACTTGTTTCTAAAAACAATAGTAGACTGACCACAACTGTTTACAGGAAACCTACACATACTGATAGATACCTGAATTACAGATCCAACCACCACCCACTCATCAAATCAGGTATTATCAAATGCCTCAGGAACAGGGCCCTCAATGTCTGCTCAGAAGGAAACTTCCCCTCTGAGTTAAACAGATTATACAATGTCTTCAGAGCTAATGGATATTCATCAAGTCGAGTAAACAACAGCCTTAAACCTTCAAGGCTCAAGAGAAATGAAGATGCTTCCACCCCTCCCTGCGACCTTTTAACAAAGACAGACAGGAAGAGAACCCTAGTTCTCCCTTATGTCAAAGGCCTCAGTGAGGACATTGGGAGAGCCTGTCGCTTCCTTAACATCACAACAGCCTTTTCCTCAAAATACACACTCAGAAGGTCCTTATCATGGGTCAAGATCCCCACTCCACAGGAAGAAAAGATTGGTGTCATCTATAGGATCCCCTGTGAATGTGGAACTATCTACATCGGAAAAACAGGCCGAACATTGAAGACTAGGATAGCTGAACATAAAAGAGCTGTCATGAACAGAGATACCAACAACGCTCTTGCATGCCACTACATTGACACAGGACACAGGATTTTATGGTTAGAAAGCCATCTACATCAAAACAACTAGCAACACCATCAACTCTGATCCAGGCTTAATCATCAATCCTACCTGGACTTCTCTATTCTGCAGTAAACGATCTTTATAACTTATAGCCACTCCCACAATTAATTAACCAGTTCGCGTTCATTTCCTGCCTCGTGGTACAACTCTATGCTCTTGATCTCCAACATGGTACAAATTAGCATCCTTCTCTATCTCCCTAGGACAATGTCTGGCCTACATAATAATTGTAAACATCATGCATTTGCTATATAAGTGACTATTTTTTTCCATTGTTTCATAAACAGCTGATGAAGGCCTTTGGCCGAAACGTTCTGTTATCTTTTTTCAGAATTCTATCACGTTCATAAAGCTCAACTAATTTCTATATTTAAATATGAATAACGTGATAAACAAAATTCCTACTTCTGATACAAAGAGTTTAGCAACTTTATCGGTCTTAAATCTTTGGATAAAGTAGTTTAAATACGTTAAAACTCTGAAATAAACTCTTTAGACCTTTTTGAAAGTTAAGAAAGTTTACAAACCCTTAACTGTCAATACTGCTTTATTAAGCTGATCTAAAGAGTTTAGCAACTTTATCCTCTTAAATCTTTGGATAAAATAGTTTAAATAGGTTAAAACTCTAAAATAAACTGTTTAGACCTAGTTTAGAAAGTTTAGAAATTAACTGTCAAAACTGCTTTATTAACATGATATAAAGAGTTTAGCAACTTTATCAGTCTTAAATCTTTGGATAAAATAGTTTAAATAGGTTAAAACTCTAAAATAAACTGTTTAGAGCTTTTTGAAAGTTAAGAAAGTTTAGAAATTAACTGTCAAACACCTTAATTAAGCTGATATAAAGAGTTTCGCAACTCTATCATTTCTTACATTTTTAGATAAATAGTTTAAATAGATCAGCTTAATTGAGCAGTTTTAAGAGTTAAATTTTAAATTTTCTTAAATTTCAAAAGCTCTAAACAGTTTATTTTAGAGTTTTAACCTATTCAAACAACAATATTCAAAGATTTAAGACTGACAAAGTTGCTAAACTTTTTAGATCAGCTTAATTAAGCAGTTTTGACAGTTAATTTCTAAACTTTCTTAACTTTCAATAAGGTCTAAACAGTTTATTTTAGAGATTTAACCTATTTAAACTAATTTATCCAACGATTTAATAAAGCAGTTTTGACAGTTAATTTCTAAACTTTCTAAACTTAAAAAAGGTCTAAACAGTTTATTTTAGAGTTTTAACCTATTTAAACTATTTTATCCAAAGATTTAAGAGAATAAAGTTGCTAAACTCTTTAGATCAGCTTAATAAAGCAGTATTGACAGTTAATTTCTAAACATTTTTAACTTTCAAAAAGGTCTAAACAGTTTAGTTTAGAGTTTTAACATATTTAAACTAATTCATCCAAAGATTAAAGAGAGATAATGTTACTAAACTCTTTAGATCAGCTTAATTAACCAGTTTCAATAGTTAATTTCTAAAGTTTTTAAAGCTCGGAGTAGTTTATTTTAGAGTTTTAACTTATTTAAACTAATTTATTATAACATTTAAGACTGATAATCAGCTTAATGACAGTTAATTTCTAAACTTTCTTAACTTTCAAAAAGCTCTAAACAGTTTATTTAGAGTTTTAACCTATTTAAACTACTTTATCCAAAGATTTAAGATAGATTAAGTTATTCTCTTTAGAATAACTTAATCAAAAAGGTCTAAACAGTTTATTTTATAGTTTAAACAGTTTATTTTATAGTTTTTACCTATTTAAACTACTTCATCCAAAGATTGTAGACTGATAAAGTTACTAAAGTCTTTACATCAGCTTAATTAAGCAGTTTTGATAGTTAATTTTTAAACTTTCTTAACTTTGAAAAAGGTCTAAATATTTTATTTTAGAGTAGAAACATTAAAAGTCGTTTTTCCTTTTAGACAGAGGAGCACTAATATAGATATATTTATATACATTTATACAAAAAACTACATATTATACCAAAGTACAATAATGTTTAATTGGTCATCTTCATCATCGTCCCAGTCCTGTGAGCCCATTGCAATCAGATCCACAGCTTGATCCAGGAGATCATCTTTAGTCATAGGACGAATGAGATTTTCTGTGCTACCAAGAGGAGGAATGTCATCATCTTCATCAAAGATTTCTAAATTTACTTCTATAGTAAAAACAATAGTATTTTGTTACCCATTGGTTCATTTAGGAGTATATATATATATTCCAAGTTATACTGTAAATCTTGGCCAAGTGTAACTTCTTTCAATCAGTAAGATTGCCAGAATATAAATAGCCATCTTAGGACATTGCTGATACAGGATGTAAATGTTGTACTCAGTTGGCTGAGAAGCCACTCTAGCCAGCCAAGACTACATATTATCTTAGTACATAAACAAGCGTGTACTTAGTGTATTTATTTGGTTAATGTTCAACATATAGACAGTATAAGATGTGTATAGAACATCTAGTTCAAAGTCTTCTTCAACCCACTTTACCAAAAAAGGGATATTGTAGCAATGACAGTTCTATTGTTTTGTCCACATATCAGTTATGAATGTTTACTGATGAGGGAATATATGGTCACACGTTGTCTTTTTGTCCTACAACAATATGGCTAACATACAAGTAGCACCTAACAAATAGTATGCACAACTTCAAATTCATATGAATTTAATAGTCCAACAATTTCTATTCAAAATTCCACTTACCACTCACTAAAAATAATATTGTGTAATAAGGTGTGACCACTTTACTCAGGTATGTGTTGAAACTAGGCTCTTTACCTGTTTTAAACCTAATCACTTGTATGTGCAATACAACTATTTAGCAAACACAAGCATTTAATTTAATTCATAATAATTGCTTCCTATCTACTATGTTTAATACAATTAATACAAAGTTAGCTTTTTAGGGAACTTAATTAATAATTGCTGAAGCATACCTTTTCTTGGACATCCTGCTTTGAGCTTAATGAGAGACGGCTTCACTTTCTGAGGCTTGGTCAAAATAATTATCATATTTTAGGGAACTTAAATAATAATTGCTGAAAGCATACCTTTTTCTTGGACATGCTGCTTTGAGCTTAATGAGAGACGGCTTCACTTTCTGATGCTTGGTCAAAGTAATTATCATATTTAACCACAGTTTCTTTTTCATCTTGTGTTAACTTTAAACTTTAAGAAACAGTTAGGTTTAGCAGATGAACATCCAGTACCACTCACCTGTTACTCTAAAACTGCAGCAGGTTTGCTATCTTGAATCTTAAGGGAATAAATAATTGTTTGTCATGACCATTATCATCATGGTTTTCAATGTAGGGTAATCAGTCCATCCAACAGATCAAGTAAATAAATAAGCACATATGCATGTTTATATATATGTATGCATACATATACAATACACACACATATATAAACAAGTCACCCATTAAGGGCATTGTACCTAAAAACAGCCAGAACAAGTAGTAATATCCATCCCTTCCAGTATAGTTTCGATATGGCTAAATTAGGTCTTTTAAACGTTAAAGGTATAGATATAGATGAAAGGGGACTACAGGCTGTGATGTCCAATATTCTCTAGTAATGGCACCCTAGGAATGTCTACAAGGTATTGAACAATTGAATATAGGTGATCAGGAATGACATAATTAAAACGATACTATAAATTTAGGAGTATACAGAAAGAAGAGCTAGTCACACATGTGAAAAATACAAATCTATTTATCCTTTAAATGTCATCCTATTACCTAAGAGACATATTCGTCTAAAGAATAAAATGTGAAGAAGCAATCCATACCAAGGATTGGCTTTTATACACTACAGTCATAATTATGAGTACAACATCTGACCTTACAAACTGTTATCAGAAAATATTGTCACTTTCCAGATCAGAAACGGAATACAAACATCACTATAGAGATAGTTAAAAAGATATTACTGCACAACACAGGAACGTGGACATGAATGATTGGGTCTGGCAATTAATTATTCATGATGGGTGTTAACTTTTTAAAAATAAAATTTTGTTAATTAATCAAATGACCTGCTTTATACGAAGTCTTTGGCAACGTCTGTTAGTGAAATACAATCAAGTTTTTCTTTTGGATATAAAGTACCATAATGTCGCTTAGTCGTACCTGTGTTATTTTATTCGTAAATATGACTTCACACTCCTGAGGGAAATAAAGATCTCTTGTACATATACAATATATAAACTTACAAACTGTTGTCAAAAAATAATTGTCACATCCCAGATCATCATCTTTGTTGCAGAAATATATACCAACGTCACTATAGAAATAGTTAAAAAGATACTATTGCACAACAGTTATCAGAGAACTATATCAGTTCAGTATGACTAGAAGTATATTATCAAAGAAAGAAAGCACAGTAACTTAATGTAATCACATATTTTCTAAGGAAGAGGTTAGCAAAGATCATCCTTAGAACTCAATTAAGTATTATCAGAAAAGGCTAAATATTCATGCATACAAATCAAAAATATATATGAATAAATAATTCAAGCCATATCAATTAATTAGTACATTTATAGTACAACAGAACAAGTCTGAATAAAACCAGGAGGGTGGAAATTTATGCCACAGGAATCGAAGAATAGAACGCAAGTAAAGTGTACAGAACAGTTATTTATATTAAAATACAGGGTGATGTAAGAACTCAACAAAAGAATTATACACTAAGACACGTTACTTTAGGATATACTGAAATGAGTGTTCTTTAGAGGAGTGTACACAGGAGGACACATATACATACTAGCACACAATGAATGGGAATGGATACAGTGAACATAGTGGACTTAAGAACAATAATAGGTAAAGATATAGGGTTACTTAAATGGTAATATTGACAATTGGACACAATGAGGGTTACATTAAGGGACAGTGGATAGAATCTTCTTTGGACATGGTGATCATAGTGGAGTTAGCAACATAAAAGGTAAGGACACTAGTTACCTATAGGAATATGATGATTGTTACATTAGAGGACGATGGACATAGTTTACTTCACAAAATAAGTCTTCTCTTCAGGTGATGAATCACCTTTGCTCTAGTGTGTAAAGAGATTCATTAATTTACAAGCAGATGTACTAGAAAAAGAAGGGCCATTATTATCAGATGCAACCAAAAGCACTAGATACAAGCTAGGTGGTAACGTGTTAAGTCTTCAGGTAAAAAACCTGAGGATAGTAGGAAATGGGTGAGGTATATACCATCACACCCTAATAGAAACTACACACACAAACCTGTATCGAACTAGAAGCACCACACCCACTCATTAAGCTTTCATAGCCACACCTACTAACTATTTTGGGTGTGGCTTATTTTGACCACACCTTATTTTTTAACGAATGCTTAAGTAGTCTCATTTTCCACCCAAAAAAGCCTTGGTATGTATGTATGTATAAGGCTGGCAACAAACTGTTAATTAGTTGCTTGTGACTTCGTCAGCTTTTTTGCTCTGGATGATATACTCTCCTTTGTCCTTTGCTTTTAAAAGCATAATCATCTAATACTTACTTACCTTTACCTATTGTTAGAGATTATATAATTGTGCATGATATATAACATACAGATACCCAACTTTTTACGGTAACTATGTAATACTACCACATGTAATACTACCAAACATAACACTGCCAAATGTAATACTGCCAGTCATTACATTACACGTCAGATGTAGTGTATCCTGTTAACTTACATCCCCAGACTCTTTTAGATAGATGAGTATCTTGAGCCTTGATCCTGATGTCCAACAATGCTATAGAATTAAAACAGAAATTAAGAATAATGATGCATATCAATTAATTTAAACCAGTAGTGTATGCTGTTAACTTACATCCCTGGACTCTTTTAGACAGATGAGTGTCTTGAGCCTTGATCCTGATGTCCAACGATGCTAAAGAATTAAAACGAAATAAAGAATAATGATGCATTATCAATTAATTTAAAGTAGTAGTGTATGCTCTTAACTTACATCCCTGGACTCTTTTAGATAGATGAGTGTCTTGAGCCTTCATCCAGATGTCCAACGATGCTATAGAATTAAAACAAAAATTAAGAATAGTGATCTCTTATCAATTAATTTAAAGTAGTAGTGTATGTTGTTAACTTACATCTCTGGACTCTTTTAGATAGATGAGTGTCTTGAGCCTTGATCCTGATGTCCAACGATGCTATAGAATTAAAACAGAAATTAAATAAATGATGTATTTATCGATTAATTTAAAGTAGTAGTGTATGCGGTTAACTTACATCCCTGGACTCTTTTAGATAGATGAGTGTCTTGAGCCTTGATCCTGATGTCCAGCGATGCTATAGAATTAAAGCAGAAATTAAGAATAATAATGTATTTTCAATTAATTCAAGTAGTAGTTTATGCTGTTAACTTACATCCCTGGACTCTTTTAGATAGATGAGTGTCTTGAGCCTTCATCCAGATGTCCAACGATGCTATAGAATTAAAACAAAAATTAAGAATAGTGATCTCTTATCAATTAATTTAAAGTAGTAGTGTATGTTGTTAACTTACATCCCTGGACTCTTTTAGATAGATGAGTGTCTTGAGCCTTGATCCTGATGTCCAACGATGCTATAAAATTAAAACAGAAATTAAGAATAATGATGCATTATCAATTAATTTAAAGTAGTAGTCTATGCTGTTAACTTACATCTCTGGACTCTTTTAGATAGATGAGTGTCTTGAGCCTTCATCCAGATGTCCAACGATGCTATAAAATTAAAACAGAAATGAAGAATAATGATGTCTTATCAATTAATTTAAAGTAGTAGTGTATGCTGTTAACTTACATCCTTGGACTCTTTTAGATAGATGAGTGTCTTGAGCCTTCATCCAGATGTCCAACGATGCTATAAAATTAAAACAGAAATGAAGAATAATGATGTCTTATCAATTAATTTAAAGTAGTAGTGTATGCTGTTAACTTACATCCCTGTACTCTTTTAGATAGATGAGTGTCTTGAGCCTTGATCCTGATGTCCAACGATGCTATAAAATTAAAACAGAAATGAAGAATAATGATGCATTATCAATTAATTTAAAGTAGTAGTCTATGCTGTTAACTTACATCTCTGGACTCTTTTAGATAGATGAGTGTCTTGAGCCTTGAACCTGATGTCCAACGATGCTATAAAATTAAAACAGAAATTAAGAATAATGATGTCTTATCAATTAATTTAAAGTAGTAGTGCATGCTGTTAACTTACATCCCTGGACTCTTTTAGATAGATGAGTGTTTTGAGCCTTCATCCTGATGTCCAACGATGCTATAAAAAAAACAGAAATAAAGACTAATAATGTATTATACACTGATGTTACAATATTGTATTGACGACATTACATTTGGCAGTATTACATTTGGCAGTATTACATTTGGCAGTATTATATTTTGTAGTATTAATTTATGTTGTCAAAGTAGCAGTTAGCATTTATATATTATTGATATACTTACCAATTGAGTGCTTCATCTGCTTGTATCCGAGTGTGTGTATGAGTGACATAAAAGATAATGTAATACTGTTTAGTCGTACATTATGATATTAAATATATTTACCATTACACTGATATCCAAGCGGTATATCTGGAAGAACAAGAATCATTATCTGTGATTGTAATTGAGTCCATCACTATGTAATAGATTATGTTACCATGTCATATGATAATCTACAAGACAAATGCTTTGTCAAAACTGGACATTATCTAGTATATTATATAAAGCTGAATATAACAAGAAAGAGAACACAACAAAATTATGTGAGAAAATGTTTACTTTCTTAATTATCTGCCTATGTTGACAGTGATACATAAAAGATATAAAATGTATATGTGTAATATTTAATACCTGTAGATATAGTAATGTCAGATATCATTGAATAGAATGAAGTGTTTATGAGTAATGTGATAAATACACACAAATAAATCAAAGAGTAAGACTAAAGTTGACTGACCTATTATCTGTAGTCTACAGAAGATTACAGCCTGTAATATTGATAAAACATTGCACAACATTTTACAGACCTGACTCTTACAAATATTCCACAGACCAGTGACAGTAGTCTGTTCCTACTGACATAGAAGGTGTGAAGTTTTGGCTAACTAATTGTACAAAGTTAGTAGAGATCTGTGATACATAGAGAGATAACACAACAGTAATTATAACACAGTCTTACATATTCTACAAAAATACGTTAGTTGTTCATAAAACACTATTGGTTTTAGATAAGACATAGGCAGTAAGGGAATATACTACTTCATAGATGTGTCACATACATATAAAAGGCTGGAGGGAAAATAATTTACTACTAATGATACAAAACTACACTACTAAATGTAGGCAATTACAAGATGGGACGAGGTTGTTGCAAAACATAACACTAAGACTCCTAAAAAGGGAGGGTATACTTGTTCTATATGCAGCAGACTGACTCTAAGCTAATAATTTATAACAAAATATCAGGAAGGCAGTCTAGTACATTTTACATAGAGCATGCTATTAGGTTATAGAGTCCTTATCAACAATTCACCCTTGCCCACTGAGTGAGCTGTAAAGGCAAGTTCTGTACCATACATGCACCAGACCTATACTATATGCTATTAACAAGAATGCTAAGTTGTAATGTGTACTTCAAGGCACATTCCATATAGTATATGTATGCACACCAACTCAAGTAAAATTAAAAGCTCTATAAAAGCTAAGAATAAGGCTTGGGTCTTAATGCATGCATGTACATATATTTGTGATTACAGTTACTCTGACCAAATTTGTGATTGTCCTTTTTGTAGGCAGTACAGGTTTTGCTGGGATCTTTGTAGTGCAAAATATCAGAAATATTTTCACTGCCGGGATCATCCATCATCTTGTTGGAGAAACAGAATACCAACATCACTGAAGACATTATTCCACACAAGTTTTATCAAAAAGCTATATCATAAGTAAATTTGAAATAACATCCACTATCATTAAATGTTAGATGTAACTTACATGACGTCGATGATACTAAAGGAGTCCAGGGAGATATAGATAGTCTGTGATACAGAGCAGCAACTATAGAAAAGAAAGAAAATATATTATTATAATATAGTAGTTCAAAGGTTTGAAGGCTAATTTGGACAAAGTGAACACAGTGGATGTAGCAACATAATAGGTAAGGACACAGGTAACTTGTAGGGATAAAATGATATCTAGAGTAAAGGACAGAGGATAGAACAGTTCTTCAGATACAGTGAACTTAAAAACATAACAGATAAATATAAACAAATAAAGAATGACAGCTACATCAGGGTATAGTCGATATAACAGTACATGTACTTGTATAATTATTCTTGTCATAATACAAGATATGAACTACTAATGATACACAGTACTAAATGTAGGCAATTACAAGATGGGATGAACTTGTTGAAAAACTAACTATAAGATTCCTAGAGAAGGAGGATATGCTTGTACTATAATCAGCAGACTGGTGGCTCTAAGCTAATGATTTATAAATTAACAAAATATTGGCTAGGTACTCTAGTACTTTTTATATAGTAAATGCTATTATGTTATAGAGTAGTTTTCAACAGTTAACCACTCTAAAGGCAAATTCTATACTGTATATGCACCAGACCTACTATTAACAAGAATGCTAAGTCATAAACATATTATGTTTGTACTTCAAGTCTCATTCCATATAGTATCTATGTATGCACAAACTTAAGTAAAATTAAAAGCTAAGAAAAAGGCTTGGCAGTTAATGCATCCATCTACATATTTGTGATTACAGTTACTCTGACCAAATTTGTGACCATCATTTTCGTAGGCAGTACAGCTTTGTTTCTGCTGGCATCTTTGTGGTACAAAATGTCCTATCAGATCTTCAGTAATAGATACTATATATATAATTATAGAAGGAACAAATTAATAATAATTAATCTACAACATCTGATCTTACAAACTGTTATCAGAAAATAGTCACTTTCCAGATTATCATCTTTTGCAGAAACGGAATACCAACATCACTATAGAAATAGTTAAAAAAATGTTACTGCACAACACAGGAACGTAGACATGAAAGATTTCGTTCGGTAATTAAGTTTCATGATGGGCGTTAACTTTTTAAAAATAAAATTTTGTTAATTAATCGAATGACCTGCTATATACGAAGTCTTTGGCAACGTCTGTTAGTGAAATACAATCAAGTTTTTCTTTGAGGACAAAGTACCATGATGTGGTTTAGTCGTACCTGTGTCAAAATATTATTCGTAAATATGACTTCACACTCCTGAGAGAACTAAAGATCTCTCTTACATCTACAATATATGAACTTACAAACTGTTATCAGAAATATTGTCACAGTCTGGATCATCATTTTTGTTGCAGTAACAAAATAGCAACATCACTATAGAAATAGTTTACAAGATATTATTGCACAACAATTATCAGAGAACTATTATCATAATAAGTTTGTAATAACATCAATTTGTAATAACATCCATTATCATTAAATGTTAGATATAACTTACAAGATGTCGATGATACCAAAAGAGTCCAGGGAGGTAGATAGTCTGTTATATAGAGCAGCAACTACAGAAAATAAAGAAAATGTATTATTCTTATACGGTAGTCCTTACTCACCATCGAAAGAACATATACTCAAATATACTAATATATGTTATCAGGTATAACTTACCAGTACTATATATATAATATATATATATATATATATATATATGCACACACACACACACACACATACATATATATCACACACACACGCGCGCGCACACACTCTCTCTCTCTCTCTCTCTCTTTATATATATGCATATATGTGTAAAATAATGACATTAATTTCGGTGACATTTTATATACAACTCACAGCTGTATAGTGGTGGTATGTATATATGTAGTTAACAGATCACCAATAATATTATAATATAGTAATTATAAAGAGAAGAGAAGTGATCATTAGCTGGATGTACAACATGTCAATCTTACAACAAAAATGAGAGGATAATAGGTTATATATATGCATATATTCAGTAATGCACTATATAAAAAAGGTTCACAAGAAGAGCTTTTATGATACAAATACAAATTAGAGCCTAGGAGAAGAAAATAAATAGGTTGGTACTAAATAAAGATACTTGACTGATTTTATTCTCACTTGCTGTATTCTACCAAATATACTGGTTACCAAATTCCATATATTACACAGAAAAGTACTAATCGGGTATTGTGTTTATAAATGATTTGATGACAGGCTTAGTTTTCAAGTCTGTCAATCCAAGGGCTAAAAGTGAATCAAAACTCACTGAGTACAAACGCTAAGTGGGACAAGCTAAATATACTGACACACATGGATACTGTTACTCTGACCGTATTTGTTACTCCTGTCTTCCAGTTTTGTAGTAGCCAGGAAGAGCTTTGCCTCAGTATTTGCTGCCCTATCAGAATGACTTGACTGCATAGACTTCAGTTCCTTCTTTTGGTCTTGCTAAACAGTTAAAATCCTAATGGACCAGTTGCTAAAATGAATCAATAGCATTATTTTCTACTACAAAATTGGCACCACTAGAATGGCTAGTCGAACTGAGCATGCCCAGTTGATCATCAAGATCGTGCCATGATAGTAACAACAATATAACTCCCTATATGTAATCTAGTACACAATGAAGATTGTCTGTCTGAATGTAAGTTTATTAAGCACACATATATGAAGCCCTGCCATTGTACAGAAGCATGCCATCATCTTGTTACAATGGGTGGAGTTATTGAGTCTATATTGACTAGCATTTGGACCAACTGAGCCACATATCCCAGGAAACCATATTGTTTAAGTATCCTTCCAAACGGACAAAAGTTTAAACATTTATGCATGATTTACAATGGTCAGAAAAGTCCTCTTCTTGTCAACTTTTTTGGTGTAGTGCATTACAGCCTAGTCACTAATTTATTGTTTGTACATGTACATGTACATAATATAAACATTACACATATTAGTGATATATCATAATTATATGTTATTGTATCATTACAATAGAAAGTCACTGGTGATACTGCTGTGACTTCTTTGACACTAGAAGCTTCCATAGATCCCAAACCTGTTGTAGGTGATCCTCGTGTTCAATGTACATTTTTTGTACTGGTTAATGAGGGTCAAATACCATGTGGTCCTTTAAAGACTATTGCTTTTTTGAAGAGCCTCTGTGGTATCTATTCTCTTATTAATAGTGATCTTTACCACTTTATTTGTAATTATTGTGTATAGTATAATATGAATATTTAATAAGTTGTGCTAATAATAATCTATGAATTATATTATATTATATTATGTCCTATCTCTAGTCTGTACTTAAAGATCAATTGAAGGATTAGGCTAACTCAGCTATTGGACAAGTTGTATTACTTTTAACAAAGATCAATGAAGAAGCTAGTAATGCAGATCCTGGAATGTATTCCCATAGTAATAGCTGATATGATGCATACAAGTAACATCTTTCTCTCTCTCTCTCTCTCTCTCTCTCACACACACATGCACACACATATACAGTCTGGCTATGTTTAGCTTCTCTGTGTGTCATTGATGAAGAAGATATTGTTGCTATCTTCTCAGGATAATGGCTACGAGAATATAGCAAAACTCAGTTGAGGAATGCATGAGGAAGAGAATTATTTATGACAATGTTATTCTTGTCCTTTTAGCCTCTATGTGACAATCATGATGATGGTGAAACTAAAGCTCCTATATCATGTAATCATTGTGGTAACTTGTGTGGAGAATGCGATCATGTACTGCATTATCACAAACGTACTGATAACTAATGTGAGTGACAATGACCTCCACTTCTATTCAGATGTTCAAAGAATAATCTGTTAAATTTGATCTTCATGAAGGTATGGTCATATCAAACCCTACTTGGCTATATCATTCTTAGGTGAATCTTGTACTTTGAATGGATTGGTCAAATTCAATTACACTGTAGGAGGTAAGTAAATAGAATTTAAATATTCACTGACAATTGCCATGGCAAAATATATGCACATCCTAAGGAGCCCACTTTATTATAGCAACTAATTGATATTAATTGATTGATAATTACCATAGCAACAGTATCCATGACAACACTGACTATCTATATTACAGGTGGAGGTAAACGTGCCTATAGGTTCTGTAGTACTATCAGTAATACTGGTCTTTTATCTATTAGTAATGTTTGTGGTGATCTTGAGTGTCAAGTGAGAGCTACGTCTGTCTGTGATAGGCTGCTGTCTCTTATAGAGTTATAAAGGGATGGATTTCTATTTTAAACAAAGTAATAGATTTATAGACGATTGTACAGAGAGAAAGGAAAGGTATAGATAAGTAGTTAGTATTTCTATGTACTATTATCTAGCAATATATTGAACAGTTATATCTCTCTGATTGACCTGACAAAAATGTCCTGAAAGAAGTTGATAAGGAAAGAAGTACAACACTATTGTTTGCATTAAAATACCTCATTTTTTTGATATTATTAATGTGATGTATATGTATATATATATATATATATATATATATATATATATATCTACTGTGAATATTCTTTTAGCTTCCCTTTATTGTGTAAGTTGGCTACTAGTCATAAGGGTTGGAAGATTCTCATAGTACCTAATAATGACGAACAGTATAAAGTTGTATGCAAGCTAGACAAGTTGAAAAACCTCATGATCCTATTATTTATCTATCCATCTATCCATTCAGGTACTAACTTGGTAGTCTCATGGTGTCTACCACTCAATTAAAAAAAAGGAGAAGATGAAAAGACAGACTCTAACTTTGAACAAACAGAAGAACCCTCTTCGATGGCTAATATACTCTTCAACAGTCATGTCTGCAGTCTACTAAAAGCAGTCTGTCACCATATCACTGACTCATGTATTATTTTTCCATATATTAAACCAAGAGACATTGCTACAATGACTAATGTGACACCTCTTGGTTAGAGTGCTGCATATAGCTGAGGGAGTTAATTCAGCTGCTACTATCAATCAACTTGGCTTCCTAGACTGTTTTTGGTAAAGTGGAGTCTGTACAAGTAAAAGTGAAAGTGCAGGGCTCATACATATTACAGGAGAATGTGTCCATTGACATGTTGGAGCCACCACTTTTACATGTATATATGCAATAGTGCCATCAGTTGACTTTCCCAACAGTACTTCGATGAATAAAGGTCCACCATACTTAGTCACTAATTTATTGTTTGTACATGTACGTAATATAAACGTTACACATATTAGTGATATATTATAATAATTATATGTTATTGTATCATAACAATAGAAAGTCACTGGTGATACTGCTGTGGCTTCATTGAGACTAGAAACTCCCACAGATCCCAAACCTGTTGTAGGTGATCCTCGTGTTCAATGTACATTGTTTGTACTGGTTAATGAGGGCCAAATACCACGTGGTCCTTTAAAACTATTGCTTTTTTGAAGAGCCTCTGTGCCATCTATCACTTATTCATAGTGATCTTTACCACTTTATTTCTAATTGTATATAGTATAATATGAATATTTAATAAGTTGTGTTAATGATCTATTGATGTTAATTGATTGATAATTAACCTCGCTGTGCGTGGGCGCAAAGCGAGGGTACTCTAGTCTGTTTGTGTGTGTGTGTGTGTGTGTGTGTGTCTGCACTGCCTGTTACCTTTGAACTACTATAACTTGGGAACCGAAGCGTTAGCAGCTACCAACGTTTAGCAACGAATAGAAAAGCATGTGGACTTTACAACAGTAGTGTCAAGAACATCGTCAAGAAAAACAGAAGCTTAAAACTCGCAAAAGAATTTTCAGGCTACAGAGGTCAAGTGCCGTTTCTCGAAAAGTTAAAAACTTAACGTGGAGATTTTTTACTATGTTGTAAACAGTCTCAGAGGAATACGGATCAGCAAGATAGAAGGCTGTTGGTCGAAGTAATCGTTAGAAAAGTTCTGAAAAATGTTTTTTGGACTTGGAGCGAAGTAACGCATTCAGGAAACGTCTCCAAGCACTGAAAAGACTGCTACTAATAGATAATATATCGATTTATATTTGTACTACGGGACGTTTCCAAAGAACGTTTCATCTTCAAGTTACAATAAATTTTGTATATGAAATTTTGATACATTTTAAAGGGTCATGTAAAGACTCAGAGAAAGTTTTCATCACGAAATTAGCACTTAATCTTGCTTGGCAATTGAATGATACTATCACTTACTCAGTTACTGCTTCACGGACATGGCAAAGCTAGAAATCAAGCAACAATTAATGAGCATATACAGAATGACAAAGCTTACCATTTTATAACCACACCTTCTGGAATGTTAATGAGCATATACAGAATGACAAAGCTTACCATTTTATAACCACACCTTCTGGAATGTTAATAAATTTTCTTGCAATAACAACATCATAAGCTGGGCCTAAGCTGGCATAGGATTTATAAATAACTTAGAAACTGCAGCGAGGTTCGGCACTTTAGTGCCTTTCATTATCACAGCAACAGTATCCATGACAACACTGACTATCTATATTACAGGTGGAGGTAAAGGTGCCTATAGGTTCTGTAGTACTACCAATAATACTGGTCTGTAATCTATTGGTAATGTTATGGTGATCTTGAGTGTCAAGTGAGAGCTACGTCTGTCTGTGATAAGCTGCTGTTTCTTGGTCAACTATGTTGTAGCCTAAAAGAAGCGATGGAGTGTGTATATAGCATGTCTTCATGGGCATGGCAATCAAGATGAATCCACACACTATCGATTAAAACAAGATGCTGACGATACGTGTCTGATATTTGATACTGAGAGATTGTCATGTACTCCAGCTATCCAGTTAGAGTGTGATCACATTTTCTCACTATATCAGTGCTTTCATAATGCTCTCAGTAAGAAGTGATAAGGAGTCACTTCAGGTTTATGTTATGCTCCATTTGTGAGGTAAGAGGGTCCATTTAACTGTATGCATTGTTCTGTTAATCTGTCATCTATCCATTGTATCATCTGTGGTAGTTGATTCTGTATTCTATTTTTCACTATAAGGACAAATCCATAGCTTATCCTCATCTCTCAGATGTGGTCACACCCCTGTTTAAGGTTTATGATGATGTGAAGAGGAAGTGTCAGTTACGTTTGAAGCAATCAAAATGTCACTCTATCATTTTCTCTCATCTTGTTCTATCAGAAACTATTTGAGTATGCCATTTGGAAATGTGCTTACTATGTCTGTTACAAACGTAAGAAGGTAAGACAATTCGTCCATGTATATGTCTTTCTCTCCAGTATATTATCAACCATCTATCTATTCATTCATTCTTACAACCTATTTTTATCCATCCATTAGACATGTTACTGTGGAAAACATACTGTGCTGATGCTAGTGATGATTTTGATTCTTCTGAACTAATTTGTCCAACTTGTTTTAATACTGGAGGTCAGTCCAGGTAAATATGTTATGTAGAAACCATTTCATTACTGTAAGAATAGAAGTGAGGCTTCTTTAATGTTATGTGGTACAAATGTTGTTAATGTTTTTCTGTGGCCATGTATTTCTGTTTTGGTACAGATCCACTTTTGGGTACTTATACAGAGCACAGACTACTTGTAAGTTTGCTACTTTCAGGGAAGTCACACTTGCCTGTATTGAGCAGCAACTTCACATGCATGGAAACATTTTTTATCACTGAAGTCATTAGAGATTTGTACCTTGTTTTGTAGATCGAATAAACCTAATGGCAAACATTTATCTTCAAGTCATGCATAGACAGTCATTGAGTTTATATCTTGATGTATGTAATTTTTTCGATAAATTAAATGCTCCTTTCTAGCTCTTTGGAAGAGTAGCTGAGAGCATACTAACGATAAGCATTGTGACAAGTACTGGGGTACAGTTTATAACTTTCTCAGGTCATTATTGAACAGGTTGTAATGTTGACTACATTATCTGGTGGTACTTAATACAATATTGTAGGTGTTGTTAGCCAATCTTAGGCCGCTACTTTAAATTTATGTTTCTGTTTTGACACAATGACTTGACTAATGCATGATTAGAAGGGAAATGTGAGACAAATAGCATCAGTATATCAAACTTTTAAGAGAGTTTTTCTTGTCAATTTTTCTGTCTATACATTATTGACCAACAAGTCTGTTTGTCTGTTCATTCTTCTAGGAATTGTCTTTTCTTATTTCAATTCCTTTATCTCAATTATTAACTCTGTCAACAATGTGACATAGCTTGATCAAGGATAAAAGGCTGTCTGTTGTCTCAGACTGTTGCTGACACCTGGGAAATAAAATGAATCATTGCACATAATCAACTACTGTGTATGGAAATGTGACTGAAACATTGTTGTGTGTAAGAATCAGATACGTACTATGTATTGTACTAGACTGAAAGTGAAAGTCATCCATCATGTAGCCTTCCTACATATCTGTGATAGTATACCCCAATAGACCTGAGTCTGATATGCCTACTTCATTTTTAAGAGTCACAATACCTAGTGAAAAGGATTTATAATTTTTTTTCAGTCTTGGGCTAAGTACTGACGTTGACTAGCTTATAGCATACTATGGTAAGCATCCTAAGTAACTGTGTTAAGTACTGACATACAGTTTATTAATTTTCCTTGGTCTTGTTATTTTTGTGCCAGCTTCATCTGCTCTTGTTGACCACCTTTTATTATCTTTTAAAGGTGTAGGCTTAGAGATGAATGATTTTATATATAAAATTATCTTCATTATATGCAACTAACACAATCTTAAATTGCATTAAAAATGATTTCTATTGTTTAGTTTTATACTTGAACTGACTAGTACTTCGGTGGATTTAAAAATTATTTGTTGTATAATTATCATCACCATTCGAAGCATAGGCTAACACATATTACTACACGAACACCAAAGTTACATTGGTAGGACATGTTAAGACAGAGGAGTATATATATGTAAAGCTGATTTTAATGTGACTGGTATTAATGGAAGTAACGATTCAGCAACTGCTACTTATGATGCTCAGTTTACTATGAACTGATTGTTCATTGTGAGTTAAACAAGTTCCACTATTATATTAAGTAATTGTTTTTATTTTGTAGTTCCTCCTGTGATACTAAGCATTTCTCAAATTCATCATAGAGTACTCTATGCTGGTACATCTTTCTTTCTCAGATGTGTGATTACATTGAATGATCTTGTGACAATACCTGTTATTGTGAGAAGCCAGTGGACAAGAAATGGCACATCTGTTCCTAGTGGTCTTTCAAATGACGTTACTATTATAGATAGTCTTACAAAAATTAGCTCTCTTCAGTATAAAGTTACACTGCACTTCAATCCATTAGATAATAGAGATGATAGTGGACAGTATTCCTGTTATTTTTTAATATACTATCTAATATCACTGACTATATGTATGTAAAGAACACTTCAGCTAATTCTAGCACTACTATTACTGTACAAGGTACATTGTATTTAATTCCATTTACACTGTATAATATTTTTGTTGGAGTCAAAAAGTGGACTTAGTCATATGATTAATATTTCCATATCTTTTAGCAATCCCATCTCCAATAATGAACATTATGACAACTGGTATAGCCAGACTGGTGAAGAATATAACATTACTTGTACTGTTGAAGTTATTGATAGACTTATAGTGACACCAACTATTGTATGGATCAAAGATAGTCTTAATACATCGTTAGTATCTGATGACCTAAATACTGTCGGTGTACCATCAGTACTTAGTAATAACTCAGATACTATGTACTCTCTGTCACTGTTCTTTTCTTCACTAAATACCTCTGATGCTGGACAATATACATGTCGAGCAACCATCACAGTGGCTGAGATTAATGTCACAGTAACTAATACCATTTTACTAGACCTGCCATTACAAACAAATACTTAACACTGATAACATAGTATTGTTGCATCACATTAGAACCAGCTAGATAATAATACAGTAATGTTAATAATTTGAGAGTCATTGATGTTAGTGTAACAAACTCTTCCTTTTCTTATAGTTCCCACTCCTTTTCAAGATGTCAAATGCTAGCCATTACATGTACATCCTTGAACCAGTGATGTTATCACATTACTATTAGCAGAAAGAGACACAGACAGAGAAAGGATGAATGATGGTGATACAAGTACTCAGACTGTGTTTACAAAGAAAGGCATAATTAAAAAGAAATGCATTTCTTTAATAATTACTGACTTATAAACCACAATATAATGCTATGATAATAGACTATACCAATGTATTATTATTTTAGCTTTTTTGTACTAGAGTTGTGTAACATTAGTATTTAATGTGACTATTACAGAGAACATATAATAGCACAGTGATTATAATATGTTGTTATGCTTAAAAATCATGTAGAATAAACTCACTGTATTCATTTCCATTGTAGCAACTGTACAGAATTGAACTTATAAAAACTATATTAACAAATAAAGTAAATAATTAGCTATGACTAGTCAGATAATGAAGCATTAACAATTTGTAAGTCAAATATTAAGCTATATTGTCAATTGATGGTTTATGGGTTGGGCTAGCATTCAATTCACGTTAACATATATGTACACAGCCATTACAATTCATCAACTCACAGAAATTTCAGTCAGTTTGTTCTGTGACAAATCAAGTATCCTTAAATGAGAGAGCTGTCTCTACATAGATTAAAGGCAGTTAGAAATTAATTATATCATAAATCTTAACTTGCCAATTTATATACAGGAGCATTTAATAACGAACAAACACTTAATCCAGACGATTGCCATTGATATGATCCGATATAAACTTTTTCGTAATTCATTTAGATTTTGAATCACTGGTCATTTGAATTGAATTGAAAGTTCACATGATGACAATGTTAATATTAGTAAATAGTTAGTGAAAACAAATCCAAAGTTGATTTCACCTGCAGTACGTTAATGTTTGTACAGGTCGAGGAGTTCAGAGTGGTTAGAGTTTGAATAAATATTGGGTTAAGTGTTAAGTGTTTAGAATATAAATATTATGACATATGGTTCGTGCATTCATTTAATGCATTCATTTAATGCATTAATTAAGGTCATTGATCAAGAGTGAGGGTGGGGGGAGTCAGTGTTGTGGTTGTATAGTGGTTGTATAGTGGTTCTATTTCTAGAGCATGTAAAACTGTGATACAATGTGTACATCTTTGAATCCACCAAGCCTTTCCCTATTGTCTCCCTTCATTTTTGGCATTTCTGGAATGTACATAGAGTAGGATGAAAACAAAATGGAAGAGATAGGTTATCTCGAAAGGTTTTTTGATTACATCCTGCCTTTTGCATATAGAGTTAAATCAAAGTTGTTGTTCATTCTTTTTACCTGGTATGATGGTGTTTGGTTTCATTAGAAACTTATGTTGACATTAAAGTAGCTTGACATAGTAGTGCATTGATTGAGCTTTCATAAGGATGAACAGTACATTGTCCTTGGTATTTTAAGTTTTGTAACTTAAACATGGGATGTTGAGCCTCAACTACCTGATGTGATGGTTCTACATATATTCATGCATAAAGATCAAGTAACATTGTCATATGGGACTATTTGTTTCAATATTCTCCTTTTATCCTGTCCTAAGGATTGATTGTTCTTTATCAAGTACAGAGATACAGATAACCTATATATTGTAGAGATAGGTACTCAAACAAGAGTTAGGACGTTTTCCCACAGTGAGTGATGTTGTGTCAGTGAGTTGAAATTATATACACCCACGCACATTTTCCCTCTGCCTAAAGATGACAAAAATGTAATAAATCATGACAACATTTTGTTGTTCTGGTGGAACATTCCAACTTTCTGGAATTGAGGGGAAGATTGCAGTACCTTGTTTCAAAGTGTTAACAGAGTATCCACTTGTGGACAAGGATGAATATCCAAGGGAAGTAGATGGAAAACGAATGATACATCAGGTTGAGTGGAATTGATATGAGCAAGCTTGAATACATCTTGTTGAGTGAATAGGAAACAATTAACATTTACTTGTGATTTTGAGTCCTTTTACGACTATACAGCCATAACATTCTTCCCATCTAATGCATAAAAAGTGAATTTAGGTAATTATTATGTTATCACTCCATTCCCATAGCATGGATGTTACAGTATACCTAAAAATGTACTAATTATTTGTAATATATACAATGTGATAGTGATTGAGTCCTTATAACCTAAGCAAGAGTTTAGCATTGTATAGCAGAATCTACAGATGAAAACACAATCTTTATTGTTTTATTGCACTGCATCACTCATCATACTATCCATCCAACATCAAATGGTGATATTCGGGCTTCTACCGTATATCGGCTTATTTGTGCGATGATTTTAATCGTGCTATATAAACGTGCGTTTTTAGGGCAATCGCACATTTTAACATCCGCATTAATTTGCACACGCAAATGCCACACCCATTTTCATTGCAACAAAGCACGTGGTGTATTTGGCCAGAACTGAACTATCTCAAGAGAAATGCTCCACAGGATGTTGGAGAGTTTCTTTCAGATCCAACAGATTGATCGTCATCAATCAGTGAACGCTCTATTACGCTCGCAAATGATGAGGTACGTACGTTAACAGAAGCTAGGCCTAAGCGGAGAAAGACGGAGCGGCAGGCTTACTGTGAGAAGACAAGAGCTGAAATAGGCAGGTATGCTAGCACCAACGTGCATTAATTGTCATCAGAGATCTATGTTTTCACTTACATATTCGTTATGTAAAACCGCACAAAAGAATAACCGCATAAAATAATATTTACAATAATCAAATTTACATTCGTATGAATAAAGTTGTATGTGGTATACATCAGTCGAGGTACACAAACATGTATTATCACACAACATTCTAAGCTAATTTTTAAATTCTGAAATGAATAATACTTGAGATACATAACCTCATTTCACCACCAACTAAATGCAGGTTTGTTATTGTTGTATGACATTTTCAATACTTACTCCCCAGAACAGGGCGTTGTCCATCAGAATTCATGACAAGCAATTGGTCAGACACAGAGAGACTCTCACCAGGTGCTAATGTTTTTCAACAAGGTATTCAATACTAAGTATGCTATTAAATTCTTACCACCCACTAGTTAGATAATGACTGTCATCTCCTACATGATTTGACTGATGTAACCATTTAATGGTTTCATCATAAAATTGGTAATTGCAAATCATTAATATATAATCTCTGACCATATCAGAAAAATTACAAAACCATGTATCACCTTTTTTGTATCTCTGAGACGGGAAGCCTAAAATATAAATCATAAATTACTATACATACTAGTCAAATAGCTATTTCATTGTACATTTTGGCTATATACTTACTAAAAGGTTGACTCTGAGCCAGCTAAGTCATCTCTAAGCAGCAACAGTTCTTTGTTTTTGGAGCTGCAGGTCATGTGATATAAGGAAGGTGGAGCTAATGCTTCTTTTAGCACACCCACAATAAAAATAGCTACCAAGAGAGATCACTCTCATATCTCCTTGATTTCTCACATGAAATGTAAATGAGAATAACTGACTATGTGCTCGCAAGTGGTATTTAATTCTTCGACTTCCAGATTCGTAGTATACCAAGCGGGCATGACATAATAATATTCAAATCTCACATTTTTTTAATAAACATTATTCTCGATATATCTTTTCTTAATTTACAGATTAAAACACAGGATTGTCTATAGTAGCAGTATCAGCTTATAATGGAGGTATGCAATGTCTCACATTCTTTTCCCTGATCCTGTGACTTTATTGGGACTACTCAGCAATTATTATTAAGTGGTCATCCTCTTAATATATTTCTAGATGGTATAATTTAAAGAAAGTCAACTTCATAGACTTAATATGTGGTGATCTTTGTCATTGATTACACCACATTCTACAAACATAACTGTAAAATATAGACATCAGAGGCGTGTACATCAATGATACTGTGATTATTTGTGTCAATTATAATTAGTATCTTTGTTATATTGATGTGGTTTATATTTATAATGTTTCAACTAACGTCATGCATTAAATGTTTGAACTATTGTCATTATTAGGTACTATGAGAATCTTCCAACCCTTATGACTAGTAGCCAACTTACACAATAAAGGGAAGCTAAAAGAATATTCACAGTAGATTATATATATATATATATATATATATATATATATATATATATATATATATATATATATATATACATATACATCACATTAATAATATCAAAAAAATGAGGTATTTTAATGCAAACAGTAGTGTTGTACTTCTTTCCTTATCAACTTCTTTCAGGACATTTTTGTCAGGTCAATCAGAGAGATATAACTGTTCAATATATTGCTAGATAATAGTACATAGAAATACTAACTACTTATCTATACCTTTCCTTTCTCTCTGTACAATCGTCTATAAATCTATTACTCTGTTTAAAATAGAAATCCATCCCTTTATAACTCTATAAGAGACAGCAGCCTATCACAGACAGACGTAGCTCTCACTTGACACTCAAGATCACCACAAACATTACTAATAGATAAAAGACCAGTATTACTGATAGTACTACAGAACCTATAGGCACGTTTACCTCCACCTGTAATATAGATAGTCAGTGTTGTCATGGATACTGTTGCTATGGTAATTATCAATCAATTAATATCAATTAGTTGCTATAATAAAGTGGGCTCCTTAGGATGTGCATATATTTTGCCATGGCAATTGTCAGTGAATATTTAAACTCTATTTACTTACCTCCTACAGTGTAATTGAATTCGACCAATCCATTCAAAGTACAAGATTCACCTAAGAATGATATAGCCAAGTAGGGTTTGATATGACCATACCTTCATGAAGATCAAATTTAACAGATTATTCTTTGAACATCTGAATAGAAGTGGAGGTCATTGTCACTCACATTAGTTATCAGTACGTTTGTGATAATGCAGTACATGATCGCATTCTCCACACAAGTTACCACAATGATTACATGATATAGGAGCTTTAGTTTCACCATCATCATGATTGTCACATAGAGGCTAAAAGGACAAGAATAACATTGTCATAAATAATTCTCTTCCTCATGCATTCCTCAACTGAGTTTTGCTATATTCTCGTAGCCATTATCCTGAGAAGATAGCAACAATATCTTCTTCATCAATGACACACAGAGAAGCTAAACATAGCCAGACTGTATATGTGTGTGCATGTGTGTGAGAGAGAGAGAGAGAGAGAGAGAGAAAGATGTTACTTGTATGCATCATATCAGCTATTACTATGGGAATACATTCCAGGATCTGCATTACTAGCTTCTTCATTGATCTTTGTTAAAAGTAATACAACTTGTCCAATAGCTGAGTTAGCATAATCCTTCAATTGATCTTTTAAGTACAGACTAGAGATAGGACATAATATAATATAATATAATTCATAGATTATTATTAGCACAACTTATTAAATATTCATATTATACTATACACAATAATTACAAATAAAGTGGTAAAGATCACTATTAATAAGAGAATAGATACCACAGAGGCTCTTCAAAAAAGCAATAGTCTTTAAAGGACCACATGGTATTTGACCCTCATTAACCAGTACAAAAAATGTACATTGAACACGAGGATCACCTACAACAGGTTTGGGATCTATGGAAGCTTCTAGTGTCAAAGAAGTCACAGCAGTATCACCAGTGACTTTCTATTGTAATGATACAATAACATATAATTATGATATATCACTAATATGTGTAATGTTTATATTATGTACATGTACATGTACAAACAATAAATTAGTGACTAGGCTGTAATGCACTACACCAAAAAAGTTGACAAGAAGAGGACTTTTCTGACCATTGTAAATCATGCATAAATGTTTAAACTTTTGTCCGTTTGGAAGAATACTTAAACAATATGGTTTCCTGGGATATGTGGCTCAGTTGGTCCAAATGCTAGTCAATATAGACTCAATAACTCCACCCATTGTAACAAGATGATGGCATGCTTCTGTACAATGGCAGGGCTTCATATATGTGTGCTTAATAAACTTACATTCAGACAGACAATCTTCATTGTGTACTAGATTACATATAGGGAGTTATATTGTTGTTACTATCATGGCACGATCTTGATGATCAACTGGGCATGCTCAGTTCGACTAGCCATTCTAGTGGTGCCAATTTTGTAGTAGAAAATAATGCTATTGATTCATTTTAGCAACTGGTCCATTAGGATTTTAACTGTTTAGCAAGACCAAAAGAAGGAACTGAAGTCTATGCAGTCAAGTCATTCTGATAGGGCAGCAAATACTGAGGCAAAGCTTTTCCTGGCTACTACAAAACTGGAAGACAGGAGTAACAAATACGGTCAGAGTAACAGTATCCATGTGTGTCAGTATATTTAGCTTGTCCCACTTAGCGTTTGTACTCAGTGAGTTTTGATTCACTTTTAGCCCTTGGATTGACAGACTTGAAAACTAAGCCTGTCATCAAATCATTTATAAACACAATACCCGATTAGTACTTTTCTGTGTAATATATGGAATTTGGTAACCAGTATATTTGGTAGAATACAGCAAGTGAGAATAAAATCAGTCAAGTATCTTTATTTAGTACCAACCTATTTATTTTCTTCTCTCAAATTTGTATTTGTATCATAAAAGCTCTTCTTGTGAACCTTTTTTATATAGTGCATTACTGAATATATGCATATATATAACCTATTATCCTCTCATTTTTGTTGTAAGATTGACATGTTGTACATCCAGCTAATGATCACTTCTCTTCTCTTTATAATTACTATATTATAATATTATTGGTGATCTGTTAACTACATATATACATACCACCACTATACAGCTGTGAGTTGTATATAAAATGTCACCGAAATTAATGTCATTATTTTACACATATATGCATATATATAAAGAGAGAGAGAGAGAGAGTGTGTGCGCGCGCGTGTGTGTGTGATATATATGTATGTGTGTGTGTGTGTGTGTGCATATATATATATATATATATATATATATATATAGTACTGGTAAGTTATACCTGATAACATATATTAGTATATTTGAGTATATGTTCTTTCGATGGTGAGTAAGGACTACCGTATAAGAATAATACATTTTCTTTATTTTCTGTAGTTGCTGCTCTATATAACAGACTATCTACCTCCCTGGACTCTTTTGGTATCATCGACATCTTGTAAGTTATATCTAACATTTAATGATAATGGATGTTATTAAAAATTGATGTTATTACAAACTTATTATGATAATAGTTCTCTGATAATTGTTGTGCAATAATATCTTGTAAACTATTTCTATAGTGATGTTGCTATTTTGTTACTGCAACAAAAATGATGATCCAGACTGTGACAATATTTCTGATAACAGTTTGTAAGTTCATATATTGTAGATGTAAGAGAGATCTTTAGTTCTCTCAGGAGTGTGAAGTCATATTTACGAATAATATTTTGACACAGGTACGACTAAACCACATCATGGTACTTTGTCCTCAAAGAAAAACTTGATTGTATTTCACTAACAGACGTTGCCAAAGACTTCGTATATAGCAGGTCATTCGATTAATTAACAAAATTTTATTTTTAAAAAGTTAACGCCCATCATGAAACTTAATTACCGAACGAAATCTTTCATGTCTACGTTCCTGTGTTGTGCAGTAACATCTTTTTAACTATTTCTATAGTGATGTTGGTATTCCGTTTCTGCAAAAGATGATAATCTGGAAAGTGACTATTTTCTGATAACAGTTTGTAAGATCAGATGTTGTAGATTAATTATTATTAATTTGTTCCTTCTATAATTATATATATAGTATCTATTACTGAAGATCTGATAGGACATTTTGTACCACAAAGATGCCAGCAGAAACAAAGCTGTACTGCCTACGAAAATGATGGTCACAAATTTGGTCAGAGTAACTGTAATCACAAATATGTAGATGGATGCATTAACTGCCAAGCCTTTTTCTTAGCTTTTAATTTTACTTAAGTTTGTGCATACATAGATACTATATGGAATGAGACTTGAAGTACAAACATAATATGTTTATGACTTAGCATTCTTGTTAATAGTAGGTCTGGTGCATATACAGTATAGAATTTGCCTTTAGAGTGGTTAACTGTTGAAAACTACTCTATAACATAATAGCATTTACTATATAAAAAGTACTAGAGTACCTAGCCAATATTTTGTTAATTTATAAATCATTAGCTTAGAGCCACCAGTCTGCTGATTATAGTACAAGCATATCCTCCTTCTCTAGGAATCTTATAGTTAGTTTTTCAACAAGTTCATCCCATCTTGTAATTGCCTACATTTAGTACTGTGTATCATTAGTAGTTCATATCTTGTATTATGACAAGAATAATTATACAAGTACATGTACTGTTATATCGACTATACCCTGATGTAGCTGTCATTCTTTATTTGTTTATATTTATCTGTTATGTTTTTAAGTTCACTGTATCTGAAGAACTGTTCTATCCTCTGTCCTTTACTCTAGATATCATTTTATCCCTACAAGTTACCTGTGTCCTTACCTATTATGTTGCTACATCCACTGTGTTCACTTTGTCCAAATTAGCCTTCAAACCTTTGAACTACTATATTATAATAATATATTTTCTTTCTTTTCTATAGTTGCTGCTCTGTATCACAGACTATCTATATCTCCCTGGACTCCTTTAGTATCATCGACGTCATGTAAGTTACATCTAACATTTATTGATAGTGGATGTTATTTCAAATTTACTTATGATATAGCTTTTTGATAAAACTTGTGTGGAATAATGTCTTCAGTGATGTTGGTATTCTGTTTCTCCAACAAGATGATGGATGATCCCGGCAGTGAAAATATTTCTGATATTTTGCACTACAAAGATCCCAGCAAAACCTGTACTGCCTACAAAAAGGACAATCACAAATTTGGTCAGAGTAACTGTAATCACAAATATATGTACATGCATGCATTAAGACCCAAGCCTTATTCTTAGCTTTTATAGAGCTTTTAATTTTACTTGAGTTGGTGTGCATACATATACTATATGGAATGTGCCTTGAAGTACACATTACAACTTAGCATTCTTGTTAATAGCATATAGTATAGGTCTGGTGCATGTATGGTACAGAACTTGCCTTTACAGCTCACTCAGTGGGCAAGGGTGAATTGTTGATAAGTACTCTATAACCTAATAGCATGCTCTATGTAAAATGTACTAGACTGCCTTCCTGATATTTTGTTATAAATTATTAGCTTAGAGTCAGTCTGCTGCATATAGAACAAGTATACCCTCCCTTTTTAGGAGTCTTAGTGTTATGTTTTGCAACAACCTCGTCCCATCTTGTAATTGCCTACATTTAGTAGTGTAGTTTTGTATCATTAGTAGTAAATTATTTTCCCTCCAGCCTTTTATATGTATGTGACACATCTATGAAGTAGTATATTCCCTTACTGCCTATGTCTTATCTAAAACCAATAGTGTTTTATGAACAACTAACGTATTTTTGTAGAATATGTAAGACTGTGTTATAATTACTGTTGTGTTTTCTCTCTATGTATCACAGATCTCTACTAACTTTGTACAATTAGTTAGCCAAAACTTCACACCTTCTATGTCAGTAGGAACAGACTACTGTCACTGGTCTGTGGAATATTTGTAAGATTCAGGTCTGTAAAATGTTGTGCAATGTTTTATCAATATTACAGGCTGTAATCTTCTGTAGACTACAGATAATAGGTCAGTCAACTTTAGTCTTACTCTTTGATTTATTTGTGTGTATTTATCACATTACTCATAAACACTTCATTCTATTCAATGATATCTGACATTACTATATCTACAGGTATTAAATATTACACATATACATTTTATATCTTTTATGTATCACTGTCAACATAGGCAGATAATTAAGAAAGTAAACATTTTCTCACATAATTTTGTTGTGTTCTCTAATATTATTAGTATATTGTATATGTTCTTTCGATGGTGAGTAGGGACTACCATATAAAAATAATGCACTTTCTTTATTTTTTGTAGTTGCTGCTCTATATAACAGACTATCTACCTCCCTGGACTCTTTTGGTATCATCGACATCTTGTAAGTTATATCTAACATTTAATGATAATGGATGTTATTACAAATTTACTTATGATATGGTTCTCTGATGTTATTACAAACTTATTATGATAATAGTTCTCTGATAATTGTTGTGCAATAATATCTTGTAAACTATTTCTATAGTGATGTTGCTATTTTGTTTCTGCAACAACGATGATGATCCAGGCTGTGACAATATTTCTGATAACAGTTTGTAAGTTCATATATTGTAGATGTAAGAGAGATCTTTAGTTCTCTCAGGAGTGTGAAGTCATATTTACGAATAATATTTTGACACAGGTACGACTAAACCACATTATGGTACATTGTCCACAAAGAAAAACTTGATTGTATTTCACTAACAGACGTTGCCAAAGACTTCGTATATAGCAGGTCATTCGATTAATTAACAAAATTTTATTTTTAAAAAGTTAACGCCCATCATGAAACTTAATTACCGAACGAAATCTTTCATATCTACGTTCCTGTGTTGTGCAGTAACATCTTTTTAACTATTTCTATAGTGATGTTGGTATTCCGTTTCTGCAAAAGATGATAATCTGGAAAGTGACTATTTTCTGATAACAGTTTGTAAGATCAGATGTTGTAGATTAATTATTATTAATTTGTTCACCCTATAATATATATAGTATCTATTACTGAAGATCTGATAGGACATTTTGTACCAAAAGATGCCAGCAGAAACAAAGCTGTACTGCCTACAAAAATACGGACACAAATTTGGTCAGAGTAACTGTAATCACAAATATATGTACATGGATGCATTAACTGCCAAGCCTTTTTCTTAGCTTTTAATTTTACTTAAGTTCGTGCATACATAGATACTATATGGAATGAGACTTGAAGTACAAACATAATATGTTTATGACTTAGCATTCTTGTTAATAGCATATAGTGTAGGTCTGGTGCATACAGTATAGAACTGGCATTTAGAGTGGTTGAAAACTACTGTATAACATAATAGCATTCACTATATAAAATGTACTAGAGTACCTAGCCAATATTTTGTTAATTTATAAATCATTAGCTTAGAGCCACCAGTCTGCTGATTATAGTACAAGCATATCCTCCTTCTCTAGGAGTCTTAGAGTTAAGTTTTTCAACAAGTTCATCCCATCTTGTAGTTGCCTACATTTAGTACTGCGTATCATTAGTAGTTCATATCTTGTATTATGACAAGAATAATTATACAAGTACATGTCCTGTTATATCGACTATACCCTAATGTAGCCGTCATTATATATTTGTTTATTATTATCTGTTATGTTTTTAAGTTCACTGTATCTGAAGAACCGTTCTATCCTCTGTCCCTTACTCTAGATATCATTTTATCCCTACAAGTTACCTGTGTCCTTACCTATTATGTTGCTACATCCACTGTGTTCACTTTGTCCAAATTAGCCTTCAAACCTTTGAACTACTATATTATAATAATATATTTTCTTTCCTTTCTATAGTTGCTGCTCTGTATCACAGACTATTTATATCTCCCTGGACTCCTTTAGTATCATCGACGTCATGTAAGTTACATCTAACATTTAATGATAGTGGATGTTATTTCAAATTTACTTATGATATAGCTTTTTGATAAAACATGTGTGGAATAATGTCTTTACTGATGTTGGTATTCTGTTTCTCCAACAAGATGATGGATGATCCCGGCAGTGAAAATATTTCTGATATTTTGCACTACAAAGATCCCAGCAAAACCTGTACTGCCTACAAAAAGGACAGTCACAAATTTGGTCAGAGTAACTGTAATCACAAATATATGTACATGCATGCATTAAGACCCAAGCCTTATTCTTAGCTTTTATAGAGCTTTTAATTTTACTTGAGTTGGTGTGCATACATATACTATATGGAATGTGCCTTGAAGTACACATTACAACTTAGCATTCTTGTTAATAGCATATAGTATAGGTCTGGTGCATGTATGGTACAGAACTTGCCTTTACAGCTCACTCAGTGGGCAAGGGTGAATTGTTGAAAAGTACTTTATAACCTAATAGCATGCTCTATGCAAAATGTACTAGACTGCCTACCTCATATTTTGTTATAAATTATTAGCTTAGAGTCAGTCCGCTGCATATAGAACAAGTATACCCTCCCTTTTATAGAGTCTTAGTGTTATGTTTTGCAACAACCTCATCCCATCTTGTAATTGCCTACATTTAGTAGTGTATTTTTGTTACTGCCTATGTCTTATCTAAAACCAATAGTGTTTTATGAATAACTTAACGTATGTTTGTAGAATATATAAATATATAAGACTGTGTTATAATTACTGTTGTGTTTTCTCTCTATGTATCACAGATCTCTACTAACTTTGTACAATTAGTTAGCCAAAACTACACACCTTCTATGTCAGTAGGAACAGACTGGAGTTTGTATACTGTAACTAGTCTGTGGAATGTTTGTAAGAGTCTGGTCTGTAAAATGTTGTGCAATGTTTTATCAATATTACAGGCTGTAATCTTCTGTAGACTACAGATAATGGAACAGTCAACTTTAATTTTGCTCTTTGATTTATTTGTGTCTATTTATCACACTACTCCTAAATACTTCATTCTATTCAATGATATCTGACATTACTATATCTACAGGTATTAAATATTACACATATACATTTTATATCTTTTATGTATCACTGTCAACATAGGCAGATAATTAAGAAAGTAAACATTTTCTCACATAATTTTGTTGTGTTCTCTTTCTTGTTATATTCAGCTTTATATAATATACTAGATAATGTCCAGTTTTGACAAAGCATTTGTCTTGTAGATTATCATATGACATGGTAACATAATCTATTACATAGTGATGGACTCAATTACAATCACAGATAATGATTCTTGTTCTTCCAGATATACCGCTTGGATATCAGTGTAATGGTAAATATATTTAATATCATAATGTACGACTAAACAGTATTACATTATCTTTTATGTCACTCATACACACACTCGGATACAAGCAGATGAAGCACTCAATTGGTAAGTATATCAATAATATATAAATGCTAACTGCTACTTTGACAACATAAATTAATACTACAAAATATAATACTGCCAAATGTAATACTGCCAAATGTAATACTGCCAAATGTAATGTCGTCAATACAATATTGTAACATCAGTGTATAATACATTATTAGTCTTTATTTCTGTTTTTTTTATAGCATCGTTGGACATCAGGATGAAGGCTCAAAACACTCATCTATCTAAAAGAGTCCAGGGATGTAAGTTAACAACATGCACTACTACTTTAAATTAATTGATAAGTCATCATTATTCTTAATTTCTGTTTTAATTTTATAGCATCGTTGGACATCAGGTTCAAGGCTCAAGACACTCATCTATCTAAAAGGGTCCAGAGATGTAAGTTAACAGCATAGACTACTACTTTAAATTAATTGATAATGCATCATTATTCTTAATTTTTGTTTTAATTTTATAGCATCGTTGGACATCAGGTTCAAGGCTCAAGACACTCATCTATCTAAAAGAGTCCAGGGATGTAAGTTAACAGCATACACTACTACTTTAAATTAATTGATAAGACATCATTATTCTTCATTTCTGTTTTAATTTTATAGCATCGTTGGACATCTGGATGAAGGCTCAAGACACTCATCTATCTAAAAGAGTCCAGGGATGTAAGTTAACAGCATACACTACTACTTTAAATTAATTGATAAGACATCATTATTCTTCATTTCTGTTTTAATTTTATAGCATCGTTGGACATCTGGATGAAGGCTCAAGACACTCATCTATCTAAAAGAGTCCAGGGATGTAAGTTAACAGCATAGACTACTACTTTAAATTAATTGATAATGCATCATTATTCTTAATTTCTGTTTTAATTTTATAGCATCGTTGGACATCAGGATCAAGGCTCAAGACACTCATCTATCTAAAAGAGTCCAGGGATGTAAGTTAACAACATACACTACTACTTTAAATTAATTGATAAGAGATCACTATTCTTAATTTTTGTTTTAATTCTATAGCATCGTTGGACATCTGGATGAAGGCTCAAGACACTCATCTATCTAAAAGAGTCCAGGGATGTAAGTTAACAGCATAAACTACTACTTGAATTAATTGAAAATACATTATTATTCTTAATTTCTGCTTTAATTCTATAGCATCGCTGGACATCAGGATCAAGGCTCAAGACACTCATCTATCTAAAAGAGTCCAGGGATGTAAGTTAACCGCATACACTACTACTTTAAATTAATCGATAAATACATCATTTATTTAATTTCTGTTTTAATTCTATAGCATCGTTGGACATCAGGATCAAGGCTCAAGACACTCATCTATCTAAAAGAGTCCAGAGATGTAAGTTAACAACATACACTACTACTTTAAATTAATTGATAAGAGATCACTATTCTTAATTTTTGTTTTAATTCTATAGCATCGTTGGACATCTGGATGAAGGCTCAAGACACTCATCTATCTAAAAGAGTCCAGGGATGTAAGTTAAGAGCATACACTACTACTTTAAATTAATTGATAATGCATCATTATTCTTTATTTCGTTTTAATTCTTTAGCATCGTTGGACATCAGGATCAAGGCTCAAGACACTCATCTGTCTAAAAGAGTCCAGGGATGTAAGTTAACAGCATACACTACTGGTTTAAATTAATTGATATACATCATTATTCTTAATTTCTGTTTTAATTCTATAGCATCGTTGGACATCTGGATGAAGGCTCAAGACACTCATCTATCTAAAAGAGTCCAGGGATGTAAGTTAAGAGCATACACTACTACTTTAAATTAATTGATAATGCATCATTATTCTTTATTTCGTTTTAATTCTTTAGCATCGTTGGACATCAGGATCAAGGCTCAAGACACTCATCTGTCTAAAAGAGTCCAGGGATGTAAGTTAACAGCATACACTACTGGTTTAAATTAATTGATATACATCATTATTCTTAATTTCTGTTTTAATTCTATAGCATCGTTGGACATCAGGATCAAGGCTCAAGATACTCATCTATCTAAAAGAGTCTGGGGATGTAAGTTAACAGGATACACTACATCTGACGTGTAATGTAATGACTGGCAGTATTACATTTGGCAGTGTTATGTTTGGTAGTATTACATGTGGTAGTATTACATAGTTACCGTAAAAAGTTGGGTATCTGTATGTTATATATCATACACAATTATATAATCTCTAACAATAGGTAAAGGTAAGTAAGTATTAGATGATTATGCTTTTAAAAGCAAAGGACAAAGGAGAGTATATCATCCAGAGCAAAAAAGCTGACGAAGTCACAAGCAACTAATTAACAGTTTGTTGCCAGCCTTATACATATACATACATACCAAGGCTTTTTTGGGTGGAAAATGAGACTACTTAAGCATTCGTTAAAAAATAAGGTGTGGTCAAAATAAGCCACACCCAAAATAGTTAGTAGGTGTGGCTATGAAAGCTTAATGAGTGGGTGTGGTGCTTCTAGTTCGATACAGGTTTGTGTGTGTAGTTTCTATTAGGGTGTGATGGTATATACCTCACCCATTTCCTACTATCCTCAGGTTTTTTACCTGAAGACTTAACATGTTACCACCTAGCTTGTATCTAGTGCTTTTGGTTGCATCTGATAATAATGGCCCTTCTTTTTCTAGTACATCTGCTTGTAAATTAATGAATCTCTTTACACACTAGAGCAAAGGTGATTCATCACCTGAAGAGAAGACTTATTTTGTGAAGTAAACTATGTCCATCGTCCTCTAATGTAACAATCATCATATTCCTATAGGTAACTAGTGTCCTTACCTTTTATGTTGCTAAGTCCACTATGATCACCATGTCCAAAGAAGATTCTATCCACTGTCCCTTAATGTAACCCTCATTGTGTCCAATTGTCAATATTACCATTTAAGTAACCCTATATCTTTACCTATTATTGTTCTTAAGTCCACTATGTTCACTGTATCCATTCCCATTCATTGTGTGCTAGTATGTATATGTGTCCTCCTGTGTACACTCCTCTAAAGAACACTCATTTCAGTATATCCTAAAGTAACGTGTCTTAGTGTATAATTCTTTTGTTGAGTTCTTACATCAACCTGTATTTTAATATAAATAACTGTTCTGTACACTTTACTTGCGTTCTATTCTTCGATTCCTGTGGCATAAATTTCCACCCTCCTGGTTTTATTCAGACTTGTTCTGTTGTACTATAAATGTACTAATTAATTGATATGGCTTGAATTATTTATTCATATATATTTTTGATTTGTATGCATGAATATTTAGCCTTTTCTGATAATACTTAATTGAGTTCTAAGGATGATCTTTGCTAACCTCTTCCTTAGAAAATATGTGATTACATTAAGTTACTGTGCTTTCTTTCTTTGATAATATACTTCTAGTCATACTGAACTGATATAGTTCTCTGATAACTGTTGTGCAATAGTATCTTTTTAACTATTTCTATAGTGACGTTGGTATATATTTCTGCAACAAAGATGATGATCTGGGATGTGACAATATTTTTTGACAACAGTTTGTAAGTTTATATATTGTATATGTACAAGAGATCTTTATTTCCCTCAGGAGTGTGAAGTCATATTTACGAATAAAATAACACAGGTACGACTAAGCGACATTATGGTACTTTATATCCAAAAGAAAAACTTGATTGTATTTCACTAACAGACGTTGCCAAAGACTTCGTATAAAGCAGGTCATTTGATTAATTAACAAAATTTTATTTTTAAAAAGTTAACACCCATCATGAATAATTAATTGCCAGACCCAATCATTCATGTCCACGTTCCTGTGTTGTGCAGTAATATCTTTTTAACTATCTCTATAGTGATGTTTGTATTCCGTTTCTGATCTGGAAAGTGACAATATTTTCTGATAACAGTTTGTAAGGTCAGATGTTGTACTCATAATTATGACTGTAGTGTATAAAAGCCAATCCTTGGTATGGATTGCTTCTTCACATTTTATTCTTTAGACGAATATGTCTCTTAGGTAATAGGATGACATTTAAAGGATAAATAGATTTGTATTTTTCACATGTGTGACTAGCTCTTCTTTCTGTATACTCCTAAATTTATAGTATCGTTTTAATTATGTCATTCCTGATCACCTATATTCAATTGTTCAATACCTTGTAGACATTCCTAGGGTGCCATTACTAGAGAATATTGGACATCACAGCCTGTAGTCCCCTTTCATCTATATCTATACCTTTAACGTTTAAAAGACCTAATTTAGCCATATCGAAACTATACTGGAAGGGATGGATATTACTACTTGTTCTGGCTGTTTTTAGGTACAATGCCCTTAATGGGTGACTTGTTTATATATGTGTGTGTATTGTATATGTATGCATACATATATATAAACATGCATATGTGCTTATTTATTTACTTGATCTGTTGGATGGACTGATTACCCTACATTGAAAACCATGATGATAATGGTCATGACAAACAATTATTTATTCCCTTAAGATTCAAGATAGCAAACCTGCTGCAGTTTTAGAGTAACAGGTGAGTGGTACTGGATGTTCATCTGCTAAACCTAACTGTTTCTTAAAGTTTAAAGTTAACACAAGATGAAAAAGAAACTGTGGTTAAATATGATAATTACTTTGACCAAGCATCAGAAAGTGAAGCCGTCTCTCATTAAGCTCAAAGCAGCATGTCCAAGAAAAAGGTATGCTTTCAGCAATTATTATTTAAGTTCCCTAAAATATGATAATTATTTTGACCAAGCCTCAGAAAGTGAAGCCGTCTCTCATTAAGCTCAAAGCAGGATGTCCAAGAAAAGGTATGCTTCAGCAATTATTAATTAAGTTCCCTAAAAAGCTAACTTTGTATTAATTGTATTAAACATAGTAGATAGGAAGCAATTATTATGAATTAAATTAAATGCTTGTGTTTGCTAAATAGTTGTATTGCACATACAAGTGATTAGGTTTAAAACAGGTAAAGAGCCTAGTTTCAACACATACCTGAGTAAAGTGGTCACACCTTATTACACAATATTATTTTTAGTGAGTGGTAAGTGGAATTTTGAATAGAAATTGTTGGACTATTAAATTCATATGAATTTGAAGTTGTGCATACTATTTGTTAGGTGCTACTTGTATGTTAGCCATATTGTTGTAGGACAAAAAGACAACGTGTGACCATATATTCCCTCATCAGTAAACATTCATAACTGATATGTGGACAAAACAATAGAACTGTCATTGCCACAATATCCATTTTTTGGTAAAGTGGGTTGAAGAAGACTTTGAACTAGATGTTCTATACACATCTTATACTGTCTATATGTTGAACATTAACCAAATAAATACACTAAGTACACGCTTGTTTATGTACTAAGATAATATGTAGTCTTGGCTGGCTAGAGTGGCTTCTCAGCCAACTGAGTACAACATTTACATCCTGTATCAGCAATGTCCTAAGATGGCTATTTATATTCTGGCAATCTTACTGATTGAAAGAAGTTACACTTGGCCAAGATTTACAGTATAACTTGGAATATATATATATACTCCTAAATGAACCAATGGGTAACAAAATTAATTGGTACTATTGTTTTTACTATAGAAGTAAATTTAGAAATCTTTGATGAAGATGATGACATTCCTCCTCTTGGTAGCACAGAAAATCTCATTCGTCCTATGACTAAAGATGATCTCCTGGATCAAGCTGTGGATCTGATTGCAATGGGCTCACAGGACTGGGACGATGATGAAGATGACCAATTAAACATTATTGTACTTATGTAGTTTTTTTGTATAAATGTATATAAATATATCTATATTAGTGCTCCTCTGTCGAAAAGGAAAAACGACTTTTAATGTTTCTACTCTAAAATAAAATATTTAGACCTTTTTCAAAGTTAAGAAAGTTTAAAAATTAACTATCAAAACTGCTTAATTAAGCTGATGTAAAGACTTTAGTAACTTTATCAGTCTACAATCTTTGGATGAAGTAGTTTAAATAGGTAAAAACTATAAAATAAACTGTTTAAACTATAAAATAAACTGTTTAGACCTTTTTGATTAAGTTAGAAAGAGAATAACTTAATCTATCTTAAATCTTTGGATAAAGTAGTTTAAATAGGTTAAAACTCTAAATAAACTGTTTAGAGCTTTTTGAAAGTTAAGAAAGTTTAGAAATTAATTGTCATTAAGCTGATTATCAGTCTTAAATGTTATAATAAATTAGTTTAAATAAGTTAAAACTCTAAAATAAACTACTCCGAGCTTTAAAAACTTTAGAAATTAACTATTGAAACTGGTTAATTAAGCTGATCTAAAGAGTTTAGTAACATTATCTCTCTTTAATCTTTGGATGAATTAAATATGTTAAAACTCTAAACTAAACTGTTTAGACCTTTTTGAAAGTTAAAAATGTTTAGAAATTAACTGTCAAACACCTTAATTAAGCTGATATAAAGAGTTTCGCAACTCTATCATTTCTTACATTTTTAGATAAATAGTTTAAATAGATCAGCTTAATTGACACTTAATTTCTAAACTTTCTTAACTTTCAAAAAGGTTTAAACAGTTTATTTTAGAGTTTTAACCTATTTAAACTATTTTATCCAAAGATTTAAGAGGATAAAGTTGCTAAACTCTTTAGATCAGCTTAATAAAGCAGTATTGACAGTTAAGGGTTTGTAAACTTTCTTAACTTTCAAAAAGGTCTAAAGAGTTTATTTCAGAGTTTTAACGTATTTAAACTACTTTATCCAAAGATTTAAGACCGATAAAGTTGCTAAACTCTTTGTATCAGAAGTAGGAATTTTGTTTATCACGTTATTCATATTTAAATATAGAAATTAGTTGAGCTTTATGAACGTGATAGAATTCTGAAAAAAGATAACAGAACGTTTCGGCCAAAGGCCTTCATCAGCTGTTTATGAAACAATGGAAAAAAATAGTCACTTAT
This sequence comes from Xestospongia muta, assembly GCA_963693285.1. Taxonomy (NCBI): domain Eukaryota; kingdom Metazoa; phylum Porifera; class Demospongiae; order Haplosclerida; family Petrosiidae; genus Xestospongia; species Xestospongia muta. The sequence continues at coordinate 3,133,395 of OY848929.1, read as the reverse complement.
ATAGCAAATGCATGATGTTTACAATTATTATGTAGGCCAGACGTTGTCCTAGGGAGATAGAGAAGGATGCTAATTTGTACCATGTTGGAGATCAAGAGCATAGAGTTGTACCACGAGGCAGGAAATGAACGCGAACTGGTTAATTAATTGTGGGAGTGGCTATAAGTTATAAAGATCGTTTACTGCAGAATAGAGAAGTCCAGGTAGGATTGATGATTAAGCCTGGATCAGAGTTGATGGTGTTGCTAGTGGTTTTGATGTAGATGGCTTTCTAACCATAAAATCCTGTGTCCTGTGTCAATGTAGTGGCATGCAAGAGCGTTGTTGGTATCTCTGTTCATGACAGCTCTTTTATGTTCAGCTATCCTAGTCTTCAATGTTCGGCCTGTTTTTCCGATGTAGATAGTTCCACATTCACAGGGGATCCTATAGATGACACCAATCTTTTCTTCCTGTGGAGTGGGGATCTTGACCCATGATAAGGACCTTCTGAGTGTGTATTTTGAGGAAAAGGCTGTTGTGATGTTAAGGAAGCGACAGGCTCTCCCAATGTCCTCACTGAGGCCTTTGACATAAGGGAGAACTAGGGTTCTCTTCCTGTCTGTCTTTGTTAAAAGGTCGCAGGGAGGGGTGGAAGCATCTTCATTTCTCTTGAGCCTTGAAGGTTTAAGGCTGTTGTTTACTCGACTTGATGAATATCCATTAGCTCTGAAGACATTGTATAATCTGTTTAACTCAGAGGGGAAGTTTCCTTCTGAGCAGACATTGAGGGCCCTGTTCCTGAGGCATTTGATAATACCTGATTTGATGAGTGGGTGGTGGTTGGATCTGTAATTCAGGTATCTATCAGTATGTGTAGGTTTCCTGTAAACAGTTGTGGTCAGTCTACTATTGTTTTTAGAAACAAGTACATCTAAGAAGGCAATAGAGTTGTTGTTCTCAATCTCCATTGTGAACTTGATTCTATCATGTAGACCATTGATATGAGACAGGAATTCTTGTAAGGAGGAGTTGTTGTGTGGCCAAATGACGAAAGTGTCATCTACATATCTCTTCCAAAATTTAGGTTGTAAGTGGAATGTAGCAATAGCTGTGTTTTCAAAGTCTTCCATGAAGATATTAGCCAATGCAGATGATAGTGGGGATCACATAGCTGTACCATCTGTTCGTTCATATATTGCATCCTCATAGCTGAAGAAAGTTGATTTTAAGTGACTGTTTTTTGCCATTGTTTCATAAAGAGCTGATGAAGGCCTTTGGCCGAATCGTTCTGTTGTCTTTTTTCAGAATTCTATCACGTTCATAAAGCTCAATTCATTTCTATGTTTAAATGTCTTTAGATCAGCTTAATAAAGCAGTTTTGACACTTAATTTCTAAACTTTCTTAATATCAAAAAGGTCTAAACAGTTTATTTTAGAGTTTTGACCTATTTAAACTGATTTCTGATGATTTAAGACTGATAAAGTTGGTAAACTCTTTAGATCACCTTAATAAAGCAGTTTGACAGTTAATTTCTAAACTTTCTTAACTTTAAAAAAGGTCTAAACAGTTTCTTTTAGAGTTTTAACCTATTTATAGTAATTTATCCAAACAAATAAGACTGATAAAGTTGCTAAACTCTTTAGATCAGGCTAATAAAGCAGTATTGACAGTTAATTTGTAAATGTTCTTAACTTTCAAAAAGGTCTAAACAGTTTATTTTAGAGTTTTAACCTATTTTAAAAAAATATCCAAAGATTTAAGACTGATAAAGTTGCTAAACTCTTTAGATCAGCTTAATAAAGCAGTTTTGACAGTTAATTTCTAAACTTTCTTAACTTTCAAAAAGTTCTAAACAGTTTATTTTAGAGTTTTAACCTATTTAAACTACTTTATCCAAAGATTTAAGTCTGACAAAGTTGCTAAACTCTTTAGATCAGCTTAATAAAGCAGTTTTGACACTTAATTTCTACACATTCTCAATTTTCAAAAAGCTCTTAATAGTTTATTTTAGAGTTTTAACAAATTTAAACTAAATTATCCAACGATTTAAGACTGATAAAGTTGCTAAACTCTTTAGATCTGATTGATAAAGCAGTTTTGACATTTAATTTCTAAATGTTCTTAAATTTCAAAAAGGTCTAAACAGTTTATTTTAGAGTTTTAACCTATTTAAACTACTTTATCCAAAGATTTAAGTCTGACAAAGTTCCTAAACTCTTTAGATCAGCTTAATAAAGCAGTTTTGACATTTAATATCTAATCTTTAATAACTTTCAAAAAGTTCTAAACAGTTTATTTTAGAGTTTTAACCTATTTAACTAATTTATCCAAAGATTTAAGACTGATAAAGTTGCTAAACTCTTTAGATCAACTTAATAAAGCAGTTTACACTCTTAATTTCTAAACTTTCTAAAGTAATTGAAATAAATTTAAAGCTCTAAAATAAACTGTTCTGAGCTTTTGAAAGTTTAGAAATTAACTGTCAAAACTGTTTAATTAAGCCTACCTACACAGTATAGTAAAAATATCAGACTAAGATTTTTAGATAAACTATTTTAAAAAGGTTAAAAGTCTAAAATATACTGTTTATACGTCTATGAAAGTTAAAAAAGTTTAGAAATTAAGTGTCAAAACTGCTTTATTAAGCTGATATAAAAGGTTTAGCAAATTTATCAGTCTTAAATCTTTGGATAAAGTAGTTTAAATAGGTTAAAACTCTAAAATAAACTGTTTAGACCTTTTTGAAAGTTAAGAAAGTTTAGAAATTAACTGTCAAACTGCTTTATTAAGCTGATCTAATGAGTTTAGCACTTTGTCAGTCTTAAATCTTTGGATAAAGTAATTAAATAGGTTAAAACTCTAAAATAAACTGTTTAGACCTTTTTTGAAAGTTAAGAAAGTTTAGAAATTAACTGTCAAAACTGCTTTATTAAGCTGATCTAAAGAGTATACCAACTTTATCAAACTTAAATCTTTGGATAAAGTAGATTAAATAAATAATAATACTCTAAAATAAACTGTTTAGACCTTTTTGAAAGTTAAGAAAGTTTAGAAATTAACTGTCAAATCTACTTTAATAAGCTGATCTAAAGAGATTATCAACCTTATCAAACGTAAATCATGCGAAAATTTAGTTAAAATAGGTTAAATCTCGAAAATAAACTGTTGAGAGCGTTTTGAAAGTTAAGAATGTTTAGAAATGAACTGTCAAAATTGCTTTATTAAGCTGATCTAAAGAGTTTAGCAACTTTATCAGTCTTAAATCTTTGGATTAAGCAGTTTAAATAGGTGAAACCTCTCAAAAATAAACTGTTTAGACGTTTTTCAAAGTTAAGAAAATTTAGAAATTAACTGTAAAAACTACTTTATTTAGCTGATCTAAAGAGTTTAGCAAATATATAATTATTGAATCTTTGGATAAAGTAGTTTAAATAGGTTAAAACTCTAAAATAAACTATCTCGACCATTTTTATAGTTAAGAAAGTTTAAAAATTAACTGTTAAAACTGCTTTATTAAGCTGATTGAAAATGTTTTGCACTTTTATTAGTCATCTTTGGATAAAGTAGTTTAAATAGGTTAGAACTCTAAAATAAACTGTTTAGACCTTTTTTAAGTTAAAAAAGTTTAGAAATTAACTGTCGAAACATCTTTAATAACATGATCTAAAGAGTTTAGCAACTTTATCAGTCTTAAATCATTGTAGAAATTAGTTTAAATAGCTTAAAAATCTAAAATAAACTGTTGAGAGCTTTTTGAAACTTAAGAAAGTTTAGAAATTAACTGTCAAAACTGTGTTATAAAGCTGATCTAAAGAGTTTAGCAAATTTATCAGTCTTAAATTTTTTGATAAAGTAGTTTAAATAGGTTAAAACTCTAAAATAAACTGCTTACACCTTTTTCAAAGTTAAGAAAGTTTAAAAATTAACTGTTAAAACTGCTTTATTAAGCTGATTGAAAATGTTTTGCACTTTTATTAGTCATCTTTGGATAAAGTAGTTTAAATAGGTTAGAACTCTAAAATAAACTGTTTAGACCTTTTTTAAGTTAAAAAAGTTTTGAAATTAACTGTCGAAACATCTTTAATAACATGATCTAATCAGTCTTAAATCATTGTAGAAATTAGTTTAAATAGCTTAAAAATCTAAAATAAACTGTTGAGAGCTTTTTGAAACTTAAGAAAGTTTAGAAATTAACTGTCAAAACTGTGTTATAAAGCTGATCTAAAGAGTTTAGCAAATTTATCAGTCTTAAATTTTTTGATAAAGTAGTTTAAATAGGTTAAAACTCTAAAATAAACTGCTTACACCTTTTTCAAAGTTAAGAAAGTTTAAAAATTAACTGTCAAAACTGCTTTGTTAAGCTGATCTAAAGAGTTTAGCAACTATATCAGTACTAAATCTTTGGATAAAATAGTTTAAATAGGTTAAAACTCTAAAATAAACTGTTTAGACCTTTTTGAAAGTTAAGAAATTTTAGAAATTAAGTGTCAAAACTGCTTTTTTAAGCTGATCTAAAGAGTTTAGCAAATTTATCAGTCTTAAATCATAGAAAAAGTTAGTTTAAATAGGTTAAAACTCCTAAATTAACTGTTTAGACCTTATTGAAAGTTAAGAAAGTTTAGAAATTAACAGTCAAAACTGCGTTATAAAGCGGATCTAAAGAGTTTAGCAACTTTATCAGTCTTAAATTTTTTGATAAAATAGTTTAAATAGGTTAAAACTCTAAAATAAACTGCTTAGACCTTTTCAAAAGTTAAGAAAGTTTAGAAATTAACTGTCAAAACTGCTATACTAAGCTGATCTAGTGAGTTTAGGAACTTTATCATTCTCAAATCTTTGGATAATGTAGTTTAAATAGGTTAAAACTCTCAAATAAACTGTTTAGACCTTTTTGAAAGTTAAGAAAGCTTAGAAATTAAGAATCAAAACTTCTTTATTAAGCTTATCTAAAGAGTTTAGCAACTTTATCAGTCTTAAATCTTTGGATAAAGTAGTTTAAATAGGTTAAAACTCTAAAATAAACTGTTTAGACCTTTTTGAAAGTTAAGAACGTTTAGAAATTAAGTGTCAAAACTGCTATACTAAGCTGATCTAATGAGTTTAGGAACTTTATCATTCTCAAATCTTTGGATAATGTAGTTTAAATACGTTAAAACTCTAAAATAAACTGTTTAGACCTTTTTTGAAAGTTAAGAAAACTGCTTATTAAGCTGATCTAAGGATTTTATCAACATTATCACTCTTGAATCTTTGGATAAAGTAGTTTAAATAGGTTAAAACTCTAAAATAAACTGTTTAGACTTTTTTGAAAGTTAAGAAAGTTTAGAAATTAACTATTAAAAGTGTTTTATTAAGCTGATCTAAAGAGTTTTGCTACTTTATGTGTCTTAAATCTTTGGATAAACTAGTCTAAATAGATTAATACTCTAAAATAAACTGTTTAGATCTTTTTTAAAGTTAAGAAACTTTAGAAATTAAGTGTCAAAACTGCTTTATTAAGCTGATCTAAAATATTTAGGAACTTTATCAGTATTAAATCTTCGGATAAAGTAGTTTAAATAGGTTAAAACTCTAAAATTAACTGTTTAGACCTTATTGAAAGTTAAGAAAGTTTAGAAATTAACAGTCAAAACTGCGTTATAAAGCGGATCTAAAGAGTTTAGCAACTTTATCAGTCTTAATATTTTTGATAAAGTAGTTTAAATAGGTTAAAACTCTAAAATAAACTGTTTAGAACTTTTTGAAAGTTAAGAAAGTTTAGAAATTAACTGTCACAACTGCTATACTAAGCTGATCTAATGAGTTTAGGAACTTTATCATTCTCAAATCTTTGGATAATGTAGTTTAAATAGGTTAAAACTCTAAAATAAACTGTTTAGACCTTTCTGAAAGTTAAGAACGTTTAGAAATTAAGTGTCAAAACTGCTATACTAAGCTGATCTAATGAGTTTAGGAACTTTATCATCCTCAAATCTTTGGATAATATAGTTTAAATAGGTTAAAACTCTAAAATAAACTGTTTAGTCCTTTTTTGAAATTTAAGAAAACTGCTTATTAAGCTGATCTAAAGATTTTATCAACATTATCAGTCTTGAATCTTTGGATAAAGTAGTTTAAATAGGTTAAAGTTGCTAAACTCTTTAGATCAGCTTAATAAAGCAGTTTTGACAGTTAATTTCTAAACTTTCTTAACTTTCAAAAAGTTCTAAACAGTTTATTTTAGAGTTTTAACCTATTTAAACTACTTTATCCAAAGATTTAAGACTGATAAAGTTGATAAACTCTTTAGATAAGCTTGATAAAGCTGTTTTGACACTTAATTTCTAAAGTTTCTCAACTTTGAAAAAGGTCTAAACAGTTTATTTTAGAGTTTTAACCTATTTAAACTACTTTATCCAAAGATTTAAGACTGATAAAGTTGCTAAACTCTTTAGATCAGCTAAATAAAGCAGTTTTGACACTTAATTTCAAAACTTTCTTAACTTTCAAAAAGGTCTAAACAGTTTATTTTAGAGTTTTAACCTATTTAAACTACTTTATCCAAAGATTTAATACTGATAAAGTTGCTAAACTCTTTACATCAGCTTAATAAAGCAGTTTTGACAGTTAATTTCTAAACTTTCTTAACTTTCAAAAAGTTCTAAACAGTTTATTTTAGAATTTTAACCTATTTAAACTACTTTATCCAAAGATTTAAGTAGATAAAGTTGATAAACTCTTTAGATCGGCTTAATAAAGCAGTTTTGACACTTAATTTCTAAACTTTCTCAACTTTGAAAAAGGTCTAAACAGTTTATTTCAGAGTTTTAACTTATTTAAACTACTTTATCCAAAGATTTAAGACTGATAAAGTTGCTAAACTCTTGAGATCAGATTAATAAAGCAGTTTTGACACTTAATTTATAAACTTTCTTAACTTTAAAAAAGGTCTAAACAGTTTATTTTAGAGTTTTAACCTATTTAAACTACTTTATCCAAAGATTTAAGTCAGATAAAGTTGATGAACTCTTTAGATCAGCTTAATAAAGCAGTTTTGACATTTAATTTCTAAACTTTCTTAACTTTGAAAATGGTCTAAGCAGTTTATTTCAGAGTTTTAACCTATTTAAACTACTTTATCCATAGATTTAAGACTGATAAATTGGCTAAACTCTTTAGATCAGCTAAATAAAGCAGGTTTGACAGTTAATTTTTACAATTTCTTAACTTAGAAAATGGTCTAAACAGTTTATTTTATAGTTTTAACCTATTTAAACTACTTTATCCAAAGATTTAAGACTAATAAAATTGCTAAAATCATTAAAACAGTTTAATAAAGCAGTTTTGACAGTTAATTTCTAAACTTTCTTAACTTTCAAAAAGGTCTAAACAGTTTATTTTAGAGTTTTAACCTATTTAAACTACTTTATCCAAAGTATTAAGACTGATAATGTTGATAAACTCTTTAGATCAGCTAAATAAAGCAGTTTTGACACTTAATTTCTAAACTTTCTTAAATTTCAAAAAGGTCTAAACAGTTTATTTTAGAGTTTTAACCTATTTAAACTACTTTATCCAAAGATTTAAGACTGATAAAGTTGCTAAACTCTTTAGATCAGCTTAATAAAGCAGTTTTGACAGTTAATTTCTAAACTTTCTTAACTTTCAAAAAGGTCTAAACAGTTTATTTTAGAGTTTTAACCTATTTAAACTACTTTATCCAAAGATTTAAGACTGATAAAGTTGCTAAACTCTTTAGATCAGCTTAAAAAGCAGTTCTGACAGTTAATTTCTAAACTTTCTTAACTTTGAAAATCGTCTAAACAGTTTATTTCAGAGTTTTAACCAATTTAAACTACTTTATCCATAGATTTAAGAATGATAAATTGTCTAAACTCATTAGATCAGCTAAATAAAGCAGTTTTGACAGTTCATTTCTAAACTTTCTTAACTTTGAAAATGGTCTAAACAGTTTATTTTAGACTTTTAACCTATTAAAACTACTTTATCCAAAGATTTAAGACTGATAAAATTGCTAAAATCTTTAAAAAAGTTTAATAAAGCAGTTTTGACAGTTAATTTCTAAACTTTCTTAACTTTCAAAAAGGTCTAAACAGTTTATTTTAGAGTTTTAACTTATTTAAACTACTTTATCCAAAGATTTAAGACTGATAAAGTTGCTAAACTCTTTAGATCAGCTAAAGAAAGCAGTTTTGACAGTTAATTTCTAAATTTTCTTAACTTTCAAAAAGGCCTAAAAAGTTTATTTCAGAGTTTTAACCTATTTAAACTACTTTATCCAAAGATTTAAGACTGATAAAGTTGCTAAACTCTTTAGATCAGCCAAATAAAGCATTTTTGACAGTTAATTTCTAAACTTTCTTAACTTTCAAAAAGGTCTAAACAGTTTATTTCAGAGTTTTAACCTATTTAAACTACTTTATCCAAAGATTTAAGACTGATAAAGTTGCTAAACACTTTGGATCAGCTAAATAAAGCAGTTTTGACAGTTAATTTCTAAACTTTCTTAACTTTCAAAAAGGTCTAAACAGTTTATTTTAGAGTTTTAACCTATTTAAACTACTTTATCCAAAGATTTAAGACTGATAAAGTTGCTAAACTCTTTAGATCAGCTTAATAAAGCAGTTTTGACAGTTAATTTCTAAACTTTCTTAACTTTCAAAAAAGTCTAAACAGTTTGTTTTAGTTTTAACCTATTTAAACTACTTTATCCAAAGATTTAAGACTGATAAAGTTGCTAAACTCTTTAGATCAGCCAATAAAGCATTTTTTACAGTTAATTTCTAAACTTTCTTAACTTTCAAAAAGGCCTAAACAGTTTATTTTAGAGTTTTAACCTATTTAAACTACTTTATCCAAAGATTTAAGACTGATAAAGTTGCTAAACTCTTTAGATCAGCTAAATAAAGCAGTTTTGACACTTTATTTCTAAACTTTCTTAACTTTCAAAAAAGTCTAAACAGTTTATTTTAGAGTTTTAACCTATTTAAACTACTTTATCCAAAGATTTAAAACGGATAAAGTTCTAAACTCTTTAGATCAGCCAAATAAAGCAGTTTTGACAGTTAATTTCTAAACTTTCTTAACTTTCAAAAAGGTCTAAACAGTTTATTTTAGAGTTTTAACCTATTTAAACTACTTTATCCAAAGATTTAAGACTGATAAAGTTGCTAAACTCTTTAGATCAGCCAAATAAAGCAGTTTTGACAGTTAATTTCTAAACTTTCTTAACTTTCAAAAAGGTCTAAACAGTTTATTTTAGAGTTTTAACCTATTTAAACTACTTTATCCAAAGATTTAAGACTGATAAAGTTGCTAAACTCTTTAGATCAGCCAATAAAGCATTTTTGACAGTTAATTTCTAAACTTTCTTAACTTTCAAAAAGGCCTAAATAGTTTATTTTAGAGTTTTAACCTATTTAAACTACTTTATCCAAAGATTTAAGACTGATAAAGTTGCTAAACTCTTTAGATCAGCTAAATAAAGCAGTTTTGACAGTTAATTTCTAAACTTTCTTAACTTTAAAAAAGGCCTAAACAGTTTATTTTAGAGTTTTAACCTATTTAAACTACTTTATCCAAAGATTTAAGACTGATAAAGTTGCTAAACTCTTTAGATCAGCCAAATAAATCAGTTTTGACAGTTAATTTCTAAACTTTCTTAACTTTCAAAAAGGTCTAAACAGTTTATTTTAGAGTTTTAACCTATTTAAACTACTTTATCCAAAGATTTAAGACTGATAAAGTTGCTAAACTCTTTAGATCAGCTTAATAAAGCAGTTTTGACACTTAATTTCTAAACTTTCTTAACTTTCGAAAAGGTCTAAACAGTTTATTTTAGAGTTTTAACCTATTTAAACTACTATATCCAAAGATTTAAGACTGATAAAGTTGCTAAACTCTTTAGATCGGTTTAATAAAGCAGTTTTGACAGTTAATTTCTAAACTTTCTTAACTTTCAAAAAGGTCTAAACAGTTTATTTCAGAGTTTTAACCTATTTAAACTACTTTATCCAAAGATTTAAGACTGATAAACTTGCTAAACTCTTTAGATCAGCTAAATAAAGCAGTTTTGACAGTTAATTTCTAAACTTTCTTAACTTTCAAAAAGGTCTAAACAGTTTATTTCAGAGTTTTAACCTATTTAAACCTCTTTATCCAAAGATTTAAGACTGATAAACTTGCTAAAGTCTTTAGATCAGCTAAATAAAGCAGTTTTGACACTTAATTTCTAAACTTTCTTAACTTTCAAAAAGGTTTAAACAGTTTATTTTAGAGTTTTAACCTATTTAAACTACTTTATCCAAAGATTTAAGACTGATAAAGTTGCTAAACTCTTTAGATCAGCTTAATAAAGCAGTTTTGACAGTTAATTTCTAAACTTTCTTAACTTTCAAAAAGGTCTAAACAGTTTATTTTAGAGTTTTAACCTATTTAAACTACTTTATCCAAAGATTTAAGACTAATAAAGTTGCTAAACTCTTTAGATCAGCCAAATAAAGCATTTTTGACAGTTAATTTCTAAAGTTGCTTAACTTTAAAAAAGGCCTAAATAGTTTATTTTAGAGTTTTAACCTATTTAAAGTACTTTATCCAAAGATTTAAGACTGATAAAGTTGCTAAACTCTTTAGATCAGCTTAATATAGCAGTTTTGACGTTTAATTTTTAAACTTTCTTAACTTTCAAAACAGTCTAAACAGTATATTTTAGAGTTTTAACCTATTTAAACTACTTTATCCAAAGATTTAAGACTGATAAAGTTGCTAAACTCTTTAGATCAGCTAAATAAAGCAGTTTTGACACTTAATTTCTAAACTTTCTTAACTTTCAAAAAGGTCTAAACAGTTTTTTTTAAACTACTTTATCCAAAGATTTAAGACTGATAAAGTTGCTAAACTCTTTAGATCAGCTAAATAAAGCAGTTTTGAGAGTTAATTTCTAAACTTTCTTAACTTTCAAAACAGTCTAAACAGTTTATTTTAGAGATTTAACCTATTTAAACTACTTTATCCAAAGATTTAAGACTGATAAAGTTGCTAAACTCTTTAGATCAGCTAAATAAAGCAGTTTTGACACTTAATTTCTAAACTTTCTTAACTTTCAAAAAGGTCTAAACAGTTTATTTTAAACTACTTTATCCAAAGATTTAAGACTGATAAAGTTGCTAAACTCTTTAGATCAGCAAAATAAAGCAGTTTTGACAACTTTCTTAACTTTCAAAAAACCACATTATCAAAAGATTTAAGACTGATAAAGTTGCTAAACTCTTTAGATCAGCCAAATAAAGCAGTTTTGACAGTTAATTTCTAAACTTTCTTAACTTTCAAAAAGGCCTAAACAGTTTATTTTAGAGTTTTAACCTATTTAAACTACTTTATCCAAAGATTTAAGACTGATAAAGTTGCTAAACTCTTTAGATCAGCTAAATAAAGCAGTTTTGACACTTAATTTCTAAACTTTCTTAACTTTCAAAAAAGTCTAAACAGTTTATTTTAGAGTTTTAACCTATTTAAACTACTTTATCCAAAGATTTAAAACTGATAAAGTTGCTAAACTCTTTAGATCAGCCAAATAAAGCAGTTTTGACAGTTAATTTCTAAACTTTCTTAACTTTCAAAAAGGTCTAAACAGTTTATTTTAGAGTTTTAATCTATTTAAACTACTTTATCCAAAGATTTAAGACTGATAAAGTTGCTAAACTCTTTAGATCAGCCAAATAAAGCAGTTTTGACAGTTAATTTCTAAACTTTCTTAACTTTCAAAAAGGTCTAAACAGTTTATTTTAGAGTTTTATCCTATTTAAACTACTTTATCCAAAGTTTTAAGACTGATAAAGTTGCTAAACTCTTTAGATCAGCTTAATAAAGCAGTTTTGACAGTTAATTTCTAAACTTTCTTAACTTTCAAAAAGGTCTAAACAGTTTATTTTAGAGTTTTAACCTATTTAAACTACTTTATCCAAAGAGTTAAAACTGATAAAGTTACTAAACTCTTTAGATCAGCTTAATAAAGCAGTTTTGACAGTTAATTTCTAAACTTTCTTAACTTTCAAAAAGGTCTAAACAGTTTATTTCAGAGTTTTAACCTATTTAAACTACTTTATCCAAAGATTTAAGACTGATAAAGTTGCTAAACTCTTTAGATCAGCTAAATAAAGCAGTTTTGACAGTTAATTTCTAAACTTTCTTAACTTTCAAAAAGGTCTAAACAGTTTATTTCAGAGTTTTAACCTATTTAAACTACTTTATCCAAAGATTTAAGACTGATAAAGTTGCTAAACTCTTTAGATCAGCTTAATAAAGCAGTTTTGACACTTAATTTCTAAACTTTCTTAACTTTCAAAAAGGTCTAAACAGTTTATTTTAGAGTTTTAACCTATTTAAACTACTTTATCCAAAGATTTAAGACTGATAAAGTTGCTAAACTCTTTAGATCAGCTAAATAAAGCAGTTTTGACACTTAATTTCTAAACTTTCTTAACTTTCAAAAAGGTCTAAACAGTTTATTTTAGAGTTTTAACCTATTTAAACTACTTTATCCAAAGATTTAAGACTGATAAAGTTGCTAAACTCTTTAGATCAGCTAAATAAAGCAGTTTTGACAGTTAATTTCTAAACTTTCTTAACTTTCAAAAAGGTCTAAACAGTTTATTTTAGAGTTTTAACCTATTTAAACTACTTTATCCGAAGATTTAAGACTGATAAAGTTGCTAAACTCTTTAGATCAGCTAAATAAAGCAGTTTTGACATTTAATGTCTAAACTTTCTTAACTTTCAAAAAGGTCTAAACAGTTTATTTTAGAGTTTTAACCTATTTAAACTATTTTATCCAAAGATTTAAGACTGATAAAGTTGCTAAACTCTTTAGATCAGCTTAATAAAGCAGTTTTGACAGTTAATTTCTAAACTTTCTTAACTTTCAAAAAGGTCTAAACAGTTTATTTTAGAGTTTTAACCTATTTAAACTACTTTATCCAAAGATTTAAGACTGATAAAGTTGCTAAACTCTTTAGATCAGCTAAATAAAGCAGTTTTGACACTTAATTTCTAAACTTTCTTAACTTTCAAAAAGGTCTAAACAGTTTATTTTAGAGTTTTAACCTATTTAAACTACTTTATCCAAAGATTTAAGACTGATAAAGTTGCTAAACTCTTTAGATCAGCTAAATAAAGCAGTTTTGACACTTAATGTCTAAACTTTCTTAACTTTCAAAAAGGTCTAAACAGTTTATTTTAGAGTTTTAACCTATTTAAACTATTTTATCCAAAGATTTAAGACTGATAAAGTTGCTAAACTCTTTAGATCAGCTTAATAAAGCAGTTTTGACAGTTAATTTCTAAACTTTCTTAGCTTTCAAAAAGGTCTAAACAGTTTATTTTAGAGTTTTAACCTATTTAAACTACTTTATCCAAAGATTTAAGACTGATAAAGTCGCTAAACTCTTTAGATCAGCTTAATAAAGCAGTTTTGACACTTAATTTCTAAACTTTCTAAACTTTCTTAACTTTCAAAAAGGTCTAAACAGTTTATTTCAGAGTTTTAACCTATTTAAACTACTTTATCCAAAGATTTAAGACTGATAAAGTTGCTAAACTCTTTAGATCAGCTTAATAAAGCAGTTTTGACACTTAATTTCTAAACTTTCTTAACTTTCAAAAAGGTCTAAACAGTTTATTTTAGAGTTTTAACCTATTTAAACTACTTTATCCAAAGATTTAAGACTGATAAAGTTGCTAAACTCTTTAGATCAGCTAAATAAAGCAGTTTTGACACTTAATTTCTAAACTTTCTTAACTTTCAAAAAGGTCTAAACAGTTTATTTTAGAGTTTTAACCTATTTAAACTACTTTATCCAAAGATTTAAGACTGATAAAGTTGCTAAACTCTTTAGATCAGCTAAATAAAGCAGTTTTGACAGTTAATTTCTAAACTTTCTTAACTTTCAAAAAGGTCTAAACAGTTTATTTTAGAGTTTTAACCTATTTAAACTACTTTATCCGAAGATTTAAGACTGATAAAGTTGCTAAACTCTTTAGATCAGCTAAATAAAGCAGTTTTGACATTTAATGTCTAAACTTTCTTAACTTTCAAAAAGGTCTAAACAGTTTATTTTAGAGTTTTAACCTATTTAAACTATTTTATCCAAAGATTTAAGACTGATAAAGTTGCTAAACTCTTTAGATCAGCTTAATAAAGCAGTTTTGACAGTTAATTTCTAAACTTTCTTAACTTTCAAAAAGGTCTAAACAGTTTATTTTAGAGTTTTAACCTATTTAAACTACTTTATCCAAAGATTTAAGACTGATAAAGTTGCTAAACTCTTTAGATCAGCTAAATAAAGCAGTTTTGACACTTAATTTCTAAACTTTCTTAACTTTCAAAAAGGTCTAAACAGTTTATTTTAGAGTTTTAACCTATTTAAACTACTTTATCCAAAGATTTAAGACTGATAAAGTTGCTAAACTCTTTAGATCAGCTAAATAAAGCAGTTTTGACACTTAATGTCTAAACTTTCTTAACTTTCAAAAAGGTCTAAACAGTTTATTTTAGAGTTTTAACCTATTTAAACTATTTTATCCAAAGATTTAAGACTGATAAAGTTGCTAAACTCTTTAGATCAGCTTAATAAAGCAGTTTTGACAGTTAATTTCTAAACTTTCTTAGCTTTCAAAAAGGTCTAAACAGTTTATTTTAGAGTTTTAACCTATTTAAACTACTTTATCCAAAGATTTAAGACTGATAAAGTCGCTAAACTCTTTAGATCAGCTTAATAAAGCAGTTTTGACACTTAATTTCTAAACTTTCTAAACTTTCTTAACTTTCAAAAAGGTCTAAACAGTTTATTTCAGAGTTTTAACCTATTTAAACTACTTTATCCAAAGATTTAAGACTGATAAAGTTGCTAAACTCTTTAGATCAGCTTAATAAAGCAGTTTTGACACTTAATTTCTAAACTTTCTTAACTTTCAAAAAGGTCGAAACAGTTTATTTTAGAGTTTTAACCTATTTAAACTACTTTATCCAAAGATTTAAGACTGATAAAGTTGCTAAACTCTTTAGATCAGCTAAATAAAGCAGTTTTGACACTTAATTTCTAAACTTTCTTAACTTTCAAAAAGGTTTAAACAGTTTATTTTAGAGTTTTAACCTATTTAAACTACTTTATCCAAAGATTTAAGACTGATAAAGTTTTAAACTCTTTAGATCAGTTAAATAAAGGAATTTTGACACTTAATTTCTAAACTTTCTTAACTTTCAAAAAGGTCTAAACAGTTTATTTTAGAGTTTTAACCTATTTAAACTACTTTATCCAAAGATTTAAGACTGATAAAGTTGCTAAACTCTTTAGATCAGCTAAATAAAGCAGTTTTGACAGTTAATTTCCAAACTTTCTTAACTTTCAAAAAGGTCTAAACAGTTTATTTTAGAGTTTTAACCTATTTAAACTACTTTATCCAAAGATTTAAGACTGATAAAGTTGCTAAACTCTTTAGATCAGCTTAATAAAGCAGTTTTGACACTTAATTTCTAAACTTTCTTAACTTTCAAAAAGGTCTAAACAGTTTATTTTAGAGTTTTAACCTATTTAAACTACTTTATCCAAAGATTTAAGACTGATAAAGTTGCTAAACTCTTTAGATCAGCTAATAAATAAAGCAGTTTTGACAGTTAATTTCTAAACTTTCTTAACTTTCAAAAAGGTCTCAACAGTTTATTTTAGAGTTTTAACCTATTTAAACTACTTTATCCAAAGATTTAAGACTGATAAAGTTGCTAAACTCTTTAGATCAGCTTAATAAAGCAGTTTTGACAGTTAATTTCAAAACTTTCTTAACTTTGAAAAAGGTCTCAACAGTTTATTTTAGAGTTTTAACCTATTTAAACTACTTTATCCAAAGATTTAAGACTGATAAAGTTGCTAAACTCTTTAGATCAGCTTAATAAAGCAGTTTTGACACTTAATTTCTAAACTTTCTTAACTTTCAAAAAGGTCTCAACAGTTTATTTTAGAGTTTTAACCTATTTAAACTACTTTATCCAAAGATTTAAGACTGATAAAGTTGCTAAACTCTTTAGATCAGCTAAATAAAGCAATTTTGACACTTAATTTCTAAACTTTCTTAACTTTCAAAAAGGTCTAAACAGTTTATTTTAGAGTTTTAACCTATTTAAACTACTTTATCCGAAGATTTAAGACTGATAAAGTTGCTAAACTCTTTAGATCAGCTTAATAAAGCAGTTTTGACACTTAATTTCTAAACTTTCTAAACTTTCTTAACTTTCAAAAAGGTCTAAACAGTTTATTTCAGAGTTTTAACCTATTTAAACTACTTTATCCAAAGATTTAAGACTGAAAAATTTGCTAAACTCTTTAGATCAGCTTAATAAAGCAGTTTTGACAGTTAATTTCTAAACTTTCTTAACTTTCAAAAAGGTCTAAACAGTTTATTTTAGAGTTTTAACCTATTTAAACTACTTTATCCAAAGATTTAAGACTGATAAAGTTGCTAAACTCTTTAGATCAGCTAAATAAAGCAGTTTTGACACTTAATTTCTAAACTTTCTTAACTTTCAAAAAGGTCTAAACAGTTTATTTTAGAGTTTTAACCTATTTAAACTACTTTATCCAAAGATTTAAGACTGATAAAGTTTTAAACTCTTTAGATCAGTTAAATAAAGGAATTTTGACACTTAATTTCTAAACTTTCTTAACTTTCAAAAAGGTCTAAACAGTTTATTTTAGAGTTTTAACCTATTTAAACTACTTTATCCAAAGATTTAAGACTGATAAAGTTGCTAAACTCTTTAGATCAGCTAAATAAAGCAGTTTTGACAGTTAATTTCCAAACTTTCTTAACTTTCAAAAAGGTCTAAACAGTTTATTTTAGAGTTTTAACCTATTTAAACTACTTTATCCAAAGATTTAAGACTGATAAAGTTGCTAAACTCTTTAGATCAGCTAAATAAAGCAGTTTTGACATTTAATTTCTAAACTTTCTTAACTTTCAAAAAGGTCTAAACAGTTTATTTCAGAGTTTTAACCTATTTAAACTACTTTATCCAAAGATTTAAGACTGATAAAGTTGCTAAACTCTTTAGATCAGCTAATAAATAAAGCAGTTTTGACAGTTAATTTCTAAACTTTCTTAACTTTCAAAAAGGTCTAAACAGTTTATTTTAGAGTTTTAACCTATTTAAACTACTTTATCCAAAGATTTAAAACTGATAAAGTTACTAAACTCTTTAGATCAGCTTAATAAAGCAGTTTTGACATTTAATTTCTAAACTTTCTTAACTTTCAAAAAGGTCTAAACAGTTTATTTCAGAGTTTTAACCTATTTAAACTACTTTATCCAAAGATTTAAGACTGATAAAGTTGCTAAACTCTTTAGATCAGCCAAATAAAGCAGTTTTGACAGTTAATTTCTAAACTTTCTTAACTTTCAAAAAGGTCTAAACAGTTTATTTCAGAGTTTTAACCTATTTAAACTACTTTATCCAAAGATTTAAGACTGATAAAGTTGCTAAACTCTTTAGATCAGCTTAATAAAGCAGTTTTGACACTTAATTTCTAAACTTTCTTAACTTTCAAAAAGGTCTAAACAGTTTATTTTAGAGTTTTAACCTATTTAAATTACTTTATCCAAAGATTTAAGAGTGATAAAGTTGCTAAACTCTTTAGATCAGCTAAATAAAGCAGTTTTGACAGTTAATTTCGAAACTTTCTTAACTTTCAAAAAGGTCTAAACAGTTTATTTTAGAGTTTTAACCTATTTAAACTACTTTATCCAAAGATTTAAGACTGATAAAGTTGCTAAACTCTTTAGATCAGCTAAATAAAGCAATTTTGACACTTAATTTCTAAACTTTCTTAACTTTCAAAAAGGTCTAAACAGTTTATTTTAGAGTTTTAACCTATTTAAACTACTTTATCCGAAGATTTAAGACTGATAAAGTTGCTAAACTCTTTAGATCAGCTAAATAAAGCAATTTTGACACTTAATTTCTAAACTTTCTTAACTTTCAAAAAGGTCTAAACAGTTTATTTTAGAGTTTTAACCTATTTAAACTACTTTATCCAAAGATTTAAGACTGATAAAGTTGCTAAACTCTTTAGATCAGCTTAATAAAGCAGTTTTGACAGTTAATTTCTAAACTTTCTTAACTTTCAAAAAGGTCTAAACAGTTTATTTTAGAGTTTTCACCTATTTAAACTACTTTATCCAAAGATTTAAAACTGATAAAGTCGCTAAACTCTTTAGATCAGCTTAATAAAGCAGTTTTGACACTTAATTTCTAAACTTTCTAAACTTTCTTAACTTTCAAAAAGGTCTAAACAGTTTATTTCAGAGTTTTAACCTATTTAAACTACTTTATCCAAAGATTTAAGACTGATAAAGTTTTAAACTCTTTAGATCAGTTAAATAAAGGAATTTTGACAGTTAATTTCTAAACTTTCTTAACTTTCAAAAAGGTCTAAACAGTTTATTTTAGAGTTTTAACCTATTTAAACTACTTTATCCAAAGATTTAAGACTGATAAAGTTGCTAAACTCTTTAGATCAGCTAAATAAAGCAGTTTTGACAGTTAATTTCCAAACTTTCTTAACTTTCAAAAAGGTCTAAACAGTTTATTTTAGAGTTTTAACCTATTTAAACTACTTTATCCAAAGATTTAAGACTGATAAAGTTGCTAAACTCTTTAGATCAGCTAAATAAAGCAGTTTTGACACTTAATTTCTAAACTTTCTTAACTTTCAAAAAGGTCTAAACAGTTTATTTTAGAGTTTTAACCTATTTAAACTACTTTATCCAAAGATTTAAGACTGATAAAGTTGCTAAACTCTTTAGATCAGCTAAATAAAGCAGTTTTGACACTTAATTTCTAAACTTTCTTAACTTTCAAAAAGGTCTCAACAGTTTATTTTAGAGTTTTAACCTATTTAAACTACTTTATCCAAAGATTTAAGACTGATAAAGTTGCTAAACTCTTTAGATCAGCTAATAAATAAAGCAGTTTTGACAGTTAATTTCTAAACTTTCTTAACTTTCAAAAAGGTCTCAACAGTTTATTTTAGAGTTTTAACCTATTTAAACTACTTTATCCAAAGATTTAAGACTGATAAAGTTGCTAAACTCTTTAGATCAGCTAAATAAAGCAATTTTGACACTTAATTTCTAAACTTTCTTAACTTTCAAAAAGGTCTAAACTGTTTATTTTAGAGTTTTAACCTATTTAAACTACTTTATCCGAAGATTTAAGACTGATAAAGTTGCTAAACTCTTTAGATCAGCTAAATAAAGCAGTTTTGACACTTAATTTCTAAACTTTCTTAACTTTCAAAAAGGTCTAAACAGTTTATTTTAGAGTTTTAACCTATTTAAACTATTTTATCCAAAGATTTAAGACTGATAAAGTTGCTAAACTCTTTAGATCAGCTTAATAAAGCAGTTTTGACAGTTAATTTCTAAACTTTCTTAACTTTCAAAAAGGTCTAAACAGTTTATTTTAGAGTTTTAACCTATTTAAACTACTTTATCCAAAGATTTAAGACTGATAAAGTCGCTAAACTCTTTAGATCAGCTTAATAAAGCAGTTTTGACACTTAATTTCTAAACTTTCTAAACTTTCTTAACTTTCAAAAAGGTCTAAACAGTTTATTTCAGAGTTTTAACCTATTTAAACTACTTTATCCAAAGATTTAAGACTGATAAAGTTGCTAAACTCTTTAGATCAGCTTAATAAAGCAGTTTTGACACTTAATTTCTAAACTTTCTTAACTTTCAAAAAGGTCTAAACAGTTTATTTTAGAGTTTTAACCTATTTAAACTACTTTATCCAAAGATTTAAGACTGATAAAGTTGCTAAACTCTTTAGATCAGCTAAATAAAGCAGTTTTGACACTTAATTTCTAAACTTTCTTAACTTTCAAAAAGGTCTAAACAGTTTATTTTAGAGTTTTAACCTATTTAAACTACTTTATCCAAAGATTTAAGACTGATAAAGTTTTAAACTCTTTAGATCAGTTAAATAAAGGAATTTTGACACTTAATTTCTAAACTTTCTTAACTTTCAAAAAGGTCTAAACAGTTTATTTTAGAGTTTTAACCTATTTAAACTACTTTATCCAAAGATTTAAGACTGATAAAGTTGCTAAACTCTTTAGATCAGCTAAATAAAGCAGTTTTGACAGTTAATTTCCAAACTTTCTTAACTTTCAAAAAGGTCTAAACAGTTTATTTTAGAGTTTTAACCTATTTAAACTACTTTATCCAAAGATTTAAGACTGATAAAGTTGCTAAACTCTTTAGATCAGCTAAATAAAGCAGTTTTGACACTTAATTTCTAAACTTTCTTAACTTTAAAAAAGGCCTAAACAGTTTATTTCAGAGTTTTAACCTATTTAAACTACTTTATCCAAAGATTTAAGACTGATAAAGTTGCTAAACTCTTTAGATCAGCTAAATAAAGCAGTTTTGACACTTAATTTCTAAACTTTCTTAACTTTCAAAAAGGTCTCAACAGTTTATTTTAGAGTTTTAACCTATTTAAACTACTTTATCCAAAGATTTAAGACTGATAAAGTTGCTAAACTCTTTAGATCAGCTAATAAATAAAGCAGTTTTGACAGTTAATTTCTAAACTTTCTTAACTTTCAAAACGGTCTAAACAGTTTATTTTAGAGTTTTAACCTATTTAAACTACTTTATCCAAAGATTTAAGACTGATAAAGTCGCTAAACTCTTTAGATCAGCTTAATAAAGCAGTTTTGACAGTTAATTTCTAAACTTTCTTAACTTTCAAAAAGGCCTAAACAGTTTATTTCAGAGTTTTAACCTATTTAAACTACTTTATCCAAAGATTTAAGACTGATAAAGTTGCTAAACTCTTTAGATCAGCCAAATAAAGCAGTTTTGACACTTAATTTCTAAACTTTCTTAACTTTCAAAAAGGTCTAAACAGTTTATTTTAGAGTTTTAACCTATTTAAAGTACTTTATCCAAAGATTTAAGACTGATAAAGTTGCTAAACTCTTTAGATCAGCTTAATAAAGCAGTTTTGACAGTTAATTTCTAAACTTTCTTAACTTTCAAAAAGGTCTAAACAGTTTATTTTAGAGTTTTAACCTATTTAAACTACTTTATCCAAAGATTTAAGACTGATAAAGTTGATAAACTCTTTAGATCGGCTTAATAAAGCAGTTTTGACACTTAATTTCTAAACTTTCTTAACTTTCAAAAAGGTTTAAACAGTTTATTTTAGAGTTTTAACCAATTTAAACTACTTTATCCAAAGATTTAAGACTGATAAAGTTGATAAACTCTTTAGATCGGCTTAATAAAGCAGTTTTGACACTTAATTTCTAAACTTTCTTAACTTTCAAAAAGGTCTAAACAGTTTATTTCAGAGTTTTAACCTATTTAAACTACTATATCCAAAGATTTAAGACTGATAAAGTTGCTAAACTCTTTAGATCGGCTTAATAAAGCAGTTTTGACACTTAATTTCTAAACTTTCTTAACTTTCAAAATGGTTTAAACAGTTTATTTTAGAGTTTTAACCTATTTAAACTACTTTATCCAAAGATTTAAAACTGATAAAGTTACTAAACTCTTTAGATCAGCTTAATAAAGCAGTTTTGACGGTTAATTTCTAAACTTTCTTAACTTTCAAAAAGGTCTAAACAGTTTATTTCAGAGTTTTAACCTATTTAAACTACTTTATCCAAAGATTTAAGACTGATAAAGTTGCTAAACGCTTTAGATCAGCCAAATAAAGCAGTTTTGACAGTTAATTTCTAAACTTTCTTAACTTTCAAAAAGGTCTAAACAGTTTATTTTAGAGTTTTAACCTATTTAAACTACTTTATCCAAAGATTTAAGACTGATAAAGTTGCTAAACTCTTTAGATCAGCTAAATAAAGCAGTTTTGAGACTTAATTTCTAAACTTTCTTAACTTTCAAAAAGGTCTAAACAGTTTATTTTAGAGTTTTAACCTATTTAAACTACTTTATCCAAAGATTTAAGACTGATAAAGTTGCTAAACTCTTTAGATCAGCTAATAAATAAAGCAGTTTTGACACTTAATTTCTAAACTTTCTTAACTTTCAAAAAGGTCTCAACAGTTTATTTTAGAGTTTTAACCTATTTAAACTACTTTATCCAAAGATTTAAGACTGATAAAGTTGCTAAACTCTTTAGATCAGCTTAATAAAGCAGTTTTGACAGTTAATTTCTAAACTTTCTTAACTTTCAAAAAGGTCTCAACAGTTTATTTTAGAGTTTTAACCTATTTAAACTACTTTATCCAAAGATTTAAGACTGATAAAGTTGCTAAACTCTTTAGATCAGCTTAATAAAGCAGTTTTGACACTTAATTTCTAAACTTTCTTAACTTTCAAAAAGGTCTCAACAGTTTATTTTAGAGTTTTAACCTATTTAAACTACTTTATCCAAAGATTTAAGAATGATAAAGTTGCTAAACTCTTTAGATCAGCTTAATAAAGCAGTTTTGACAGTTAATTTCTAAACTTTCTTAACTTTCAAAAAGGTCTAAACAGTTTATTTTAGAGTTTTAACCTATTTAAACTACTTTATCCAAAGATTTAAGACTGATAAAGTTGCTAAACTCTTTAGATCAGCTAAATAAAGCAGTTTTGACACTTAATTTCTAAACTTTCTTAACTTTCAAAAAGGTCTAAACAGTTTATTTTAGAGTTTTAACCTATTTAAACTACTATATCCAAAGATTTAAGACTGATAAAGTTGCTAAACTCTTTAGATCAGCTTAATAAAGCAGTTTTGACAGTTAATTTCTAAACTTTCTTAACTTTGAAAAAGGTCTAAACAGTCTATTTCAGAGTTTTAACCTATTTAAACTACTTTATCCAAAGATTTAAGACTGATAAAGTTGCTAAACTCTTTAGATAAGCTTAATAAAGCAGTTTTGACAGTTAATTTCTAAACTTTATTAACTTTGAAAAAGGTCTAAACAGTTTATTTTAGAATTTTAACCTATTTAAACTACTTTATCCAAAGATTTAAGACTGATAAAGTTGCTAAACTCTTTAGATCAGCTAAATAAAGCAGTTTTGACACTTAATTTCTAAACTTTCTTAACTTTCAAAAAGGTCTAAACAGTTTATTTTAGAGTTTTAACCTATTTAAACTACTTTATCCAAAGATTTAAGACTGATAAAGTTGCTAAACTCTTTAGATCAGCCAAATAAAGCAGTTTTGACACTTAATTTTCTAAACTTTCTTAACTTTCAAAAAGGTCTAAACAGTTTATTTTAGAGTTTTAACCTATTTAAACTACTTTATCCAAAGATTTAAGACTGATAAAGTTGCTAAACTCTTTAGATCAGCTAAATAAAGCAGTTTTGACAGTTAATTTCCAAACTTTCTTAACTTTCAAAAAGGTCTAAACAGTTTATTTTAGAGTTTTAACCTATTTAAACTACTTTATCCAAAGATTTAAGACTGATAAAGTTGCTAAACTCTTTAGATCAGCTAAATAAAGCAGTTTTGACACTTAATTTCTAAACTTTCTTAACTTTCAAAAAGGTCTAAACAGTTTATTTCAGAGTTTTAACCTATTTAAACTACTTTATCCAAAGATTTAAGACTGATAAAGTTGCTAAACTCTTTAGATCAGCTAAATAAAGCAGTTTTGACACTTAATTTCTAAACTTTCTTAACTTTCAAAAAGGTCTAAACAGTTTATTTTAGAGTTTTAACCTATTTAAACTACTTTATCCAAAGATTTAAGACTGATAAAGTTGCTAAACTCTTTAGATCAGCTAAATAAAGCAGTTTTGACAGTTAATTTCTAAACTTTCTTAACTTTCAAAAAGGTCTAAACAGTTTATTTTAGAGTTTTAACCTATTTAAACTACTTTATCCAAAGATTTAAGACTGATAAAGTTGCTAAACTCTTTAGATCAGCTAAATAAAGCAGTTTTGACAGTTAATTTCTAAACATTCTTAACTTTCAAAAAGGTCTAAACAGTTTATTTTAGAGTTTTAACCTATTTAAACTACTTTATCCAAAGATTTAAGACTGATAAAGTTGATAAACTCTTTAGATCGGCTTAATAAAGCAGTTTTGACACTTAATTTCTAAACTTTCTTAACTTTCAAAAAGGTCTAAACAGTTTATTTCAGAGTTTTAACCTATTTAAACTACTATATCCAAAGATTTAAGACTGATAAAGTTGCTAAACTCTTTAGATCGGCTTAATAAAGCAGTTTTGACACTTAATTTCTAAACTTTCTTAACTTTCAAAAAGGTTTAAACAGTTTATTTTAGAGTTTCAACCAATTTAAACTACTTTATCCAAAGATTTAAAACTGATAAAGTTACTAAACTCTTTAGATCAGCTTAATAAAGCAGTTTTGATACTTAATTTCTAAACTTTCTTAACTTTCAAAAAGGCCTAAACAGTTTATTTCAGAGTTTTAACCTATTTAAACTACTTTATCCAAAGATTTAAGACTGATAAAGTTGCTAAACGCTTTAGATCAGCCAAATAAAGCAGTTTTGACAGTTAATTTCTAAACTTTCTTAACTTTCAAAAAGGTCTAAACAGTTTATTTTAGAGTTTTAACCTATTTAAACTACTTTATCCAAAGATTTAAGACTGATAAAGTTGCTAAACTCTTTAGATCAGCTAAATAAAGCAGTTTTGACACTTAATTTCTAAACTTTCTTAACTTTCAAAAAGGTCTAAACAGTTTATTTTAGAGTTTTAACCTATTTAAACTACTTTATCCAAAGATTTAAGACTGATAAAGTTGCTAAACTCTTTAGATCAGCCAAATAAAGCAGTTTTGACACTTAATTTTCTAAACTTTCTTAACTTTCAAAAAGGTCTAAACAGTTTATTTTAGAGTTTTAACCTATTTAAACTACTTTATCCAAAGATTTAAGACTGATAAAGTTGCTAAACTCTTTAGATCAGCTAAATAAAGCAGTTTTGACAGTTAATTTCCAAACTTTCTTAACTTTCAAAAAGGTCTAAACAGTTTATTTTAGAGTTTTAACCTATTTAAACTACTTTATCCAAAGATTTAAGACTGATAAAGTTGCTAAACTCTTTAGATCAGCTAAATAAAGCAGTTTTGACACTTAATTTCTAAACTTTCTTAACTTTCAAAAAGGTCTAAACAGTTTATTTCAGAGTTTTAACCTATTTAAACTACTTTATCCAAAGATTTAAGACTGATAAAGTTGCTAAACTCTTTAGATCAGCTAAATAAAGCAGTTTTGACACTTAATTTCTAAACTTTCTTAACTTTCAAAAAGGTCTAAACAGTTTATTTTAGAGTTTTAACCTATTTAAACTACTTTATCCAAAGATTTAAGACTGATAAAGTTGCTAAACTCTTTAGATCAGCTTAATAAAGCAGTTTTGACAGTTAATTTCTAAACTTTCTTAACTTTCAAAAAGGTCTAAACAGTTTATTTTAGAGTTTTAACCTATTTAAACTACTTTATCCAAAGATTTAAGACTGATAAAGTTGCTAAACTCTTTAGATCAGCTAAATAAAGCAGTTTTGACAGTTAATTTCTAAACATTCTTAACTTTCAAAAAGGTCTAAACAGTTTATTTTAGAGTTTTAACATATTTAAACTACTTTATCCAAAGATTTAAGACTGATAAAGTTGATAAACTCTTTAGATCGGCTTAATAAAGCAGTTTTGACACTTAATTTCTAAACTTTCTTAACTTTCAAAAAGGTCTAAACAGTTTATTTCAGAGTTTTAACCTATTTAAACTACTTTATCCAAAGATTTAAGACTGATAAAGTTGCTAAACTCTTTAGATCGGCTTAATAAAGCAGTTTTGACACTTAATTTCTAAACTTTCTTAACTTTCAAAAAGGTTTAAACAGTTTATTTTAGAGTTTCAACCAATTTAAACTACTTTATCCAAAGATTTAAAACTGATAAAGTTACTAAACTCTTTAGATCAGCTTAATAAAGCAGTTTTGACGGTTAATTTCTAAACTTTCTTAACTTTCAAAAAGACCTAAACAGTTTATTTCAGAGTTTTAACCTATTTAAACTACTTTATCCAAAGATTTAAGACTGATAAAGTTGCTAAACGCTTTAGATCAGCCAAATAAAGCAGTTTTGACACTTAATTTCTAAACTTTCTTAACTTTCAAAAAGGTCTAAACAGTTTATTTTAGAGTTTTAACCTATTTAAACTACTTTATCCAAAGATTTAAGACTGATAAAGTTGCTAAACTCTTTAGATCAGCTAAATAAAGCAGTTTTGAGACTTAATTTCTAAACTTTCTTAACTTTCAAAAAGGTTTAAACAGTTTATTTTAGAGTTTCAACCAATTTAAACTACTTTATCCAAAGATTTAAAACTGATAAAGTTACTAAACTCTTTAGATCAGCTTAATAAAGCAGTTTTGACGGTTAATTTCTAAACTTTCTTAACTTTCAAAAAGACCTAAACAGTTTATTTCAGAGTTTTAACCTATTTAAACTACTTTATCCAAAGATTTAAGACTGATAAAGTTGCTAAACGCTTTAGATCAGCCAAATAAAGCAGTTTTGACACTTAATTTCTAAACTTTCTTAACTTTCAAAAAGGTCTAAACAGTTTATTTTAGAGTTTTAACCTATTTAAACTACTTTATCCAAAGATTTAAGACTGATAAAGTTGCTAAACTCTTTAGATCAGCTAAATAAAGCAGTTTTGAGACTTAATTTCTAAACTTTCTTAACTTTCAAAAAGGTCTAAACAGTTTATTTTAGAGTTTTAACCTATTTAAACTACTTTATCCAAAGATTTAAGACTGATAAAGTTGCTAAACTCTTTAGATCAGCTAAATAAAGCAGTTTTGACAGTTAATTTCTAAACTTTCTTAACATTCAAAAAGGTCTAAACAGTTTATTTTAGAGTTTTAACCTATTTAAACTACTTTATCCAAAGATTTAAGACT
Source organism: Xestospongia muta (assembly GCA_963693285.1). Taxonomy (NCBI): domain Eukaryota; kingdom Metazoa; phylum Porifera; class Demospongiae; order Haplosclerida; family Petrosiidae; genus Xestospongia; species Xestospongia muta. The sequence continues at coordinate 3,106,444 of OY848929.1, read as the reverse complement.
GATAAAGTTGCTAAACTCTTTAGATCGGCTTAATAAAGCAGTTTTGACACTTAATTTCTAAACTTTCTTAACTTTCAAAAAGGTCTAAACAGTTTATTTTAGAGTTTTAACCTATTTAAACTACTTTATCCAAAGATTTAAGACTGATAAAGTTGCTAAACTCTTTAGATCAGCTAAATAAAGCAGTTTTGACACTTAATTTCTAAACTTTCTTAACTTTAAAAAAGGTCTAAACAGTTTATTTTAGAGTTTTAACCTATTTAAACTACTTTATCCAAAGATTTAAGACTGATAAAGTTGCTAAACTCTTTAGATCAGCTAAATAAAGCAGTTTTGACAGTTAATTTCTAAACTTTCTTAACTTTCAAAAAGGTCTAAACAGTTTATTTTAGAGTTTTAACCTATTTAAACTACTTTATCCAAAGATTTAAGACTGATAAAGTTGCTAAACTCTTTAGATCAGCTAAATAAAGCAATTTTGACACTTAATTTCTAAACTTTCTAAACTTTCAAAAAGGTCTAAACAGTTTATTTCAGAGTTTTAACCTATTTAAACTACTTTATCCAAAGATTTAAGACTGATAAAGTTGCTAAACTCTTTAGATCAGCTAAATAAAGCAGTTTTGAGACTTAATTTCTAAACTTTCTTAACTTTCAAAAAGGTCTAAACAGTTTATTTTAGAGTTTTAACCTATTTAAACTACTTTATCCAAAGATTTAGGACTGATAAAGTTGCTAAACTCTTTAGATCAGCTAAATAAAGCAGTTTTGACACTTAATTTCTAAACTTTCTTAACTTTCAAAAAGGTCTAAACAGTTTATTTTAGAGTTTTAACCTATTTAAACTACTTTATCCAAAGATTTAAGACTGATAAAGTTGCTAAACTCTTTAGATCGGCTTAATAAAGCAGTTTTGACACTTAATTTCTAAACTTTCTTAACTTTCAAAAAGGTCTAAACAGTTTATTTTAGAGTTTTAACCTATTTAAACTACTTTATCCAAAGATTTAGGACTGATAAAGTTGCTAAACTCTTTAGATCAGCTAAATAAAGCAGTTTTGACAGTTAATTTCTAAACTTTCTTAACTTTGAAAAAGGTCTAAACAGTTTATTTTAGAGTTTTAACCTATTTAAACTACTTTATCCAAAGATTTAAGACTGATAAAGTTGCTAAACTCTTTAGATCAGCTAAATAAAGCAGTGTTGACACTTAATTTCTAAACTTTCTTAACTTTCAAAAAGGTCTAAACAGTTTATTTTAGAGTTTTAACCTATTTAAACTACTTTATCCAAAGATTTAAGACTGATAAAGTTGCTAAACTCTTTAGATCAGCTAAATAAAGCAGTTTTGACTGTTAATTTCTAAACTTTCTTAACTTTCAAAAAGGTCTAAACAGTTTATTTTAGAGTTTTAACCTATTTAAACTACTTTATCCAAAGATTTAAGACTGATAAAGTTGCTAAACTCTTTAGATCGGCTTAATAAAGCAGTTTTGACAGTTAATTTCTAAACTTTCTTAACTTTCAAAACGGTCTAAACAGTTTGTTTTAGAGATTTAACCTATTTAAATTACTTTATCCAAAGATTTAAGACTGATAAAGTTGCTAAACTCTTTAGATCGGCTTAATAAAGCAGTTTTGACACTTAATTTCTAAACTTTCTTAACTTTCAAAAAGGTCTAAACAGTTTATTTTAGAGTTTTAACCTATTTAAACTACTTTATCCAAAGATTTAAGACTGATAAAGTTACTAAACTCTTTAGATCAGCTTAATAAAGCAGTTTTGACAGTTAATTTCTAAACTTTCTTAACTTTCAAAAAGGTCTAAACAGTTTATTTCAGAGTTTTAACCTATTTAAACTACTTTATCCAAAGATTTAAGACTGATAAAGTTGCTAAACTCTTTAGATCAGCTAAATAAAGCAGTTTTGACACTTAATTTCTAAACTTTCTTAACTTTCAAAAAGGTCTAAACAGTTTATTTTAGAGTTTTAACCTATTTAAAATACTTTATCCAAAGATTTAAGACTGATAAAGTTGCTAAACTCTTTAGATCGGCTTAATAAAGCAGTTTTGACACTTAATTTCTAAACTTTCTTAACTTTCTAAAAGGTCTAAACAGTTTATTTTAGAGTTTTAACCTATTTAAACTACTTTATCCAAAGATTTAAGACTGATAATGTTGGTAAACTCTTTAGATCAGCTTAATAAAGCAGTTTTGACAGTTAATTTCTAAACTTTCTTAACTTTGAAAATGGTCTAAACAGTTTATTTTAGAGTTTTAACCTATTTAAACTACTTTATCCAAAGATTTAAGACTGATAAAGTTGCCAAACTCTTTAGATCAGCTTAATAAAGCAGTTTTGACACTTAATTTCTAAACTTTCTTAACTTTCAAAAAGGTCTAAACAGTTTATTTTAGAGTTTTAACCTATTTAAACTACTTTATCCAAAGATTTAAGACTGATAAAGTTGCTAAACTCTTTAGATCAGCTAAATAAAGAAGTTTTGACAGTTAATTTCTAAACTTTCTTAACTTTCAAAAAGGTCTAAACAGTTTATTTTAGAGTTTTAACCTATTTAAACTACTTTATCCAAAGATTTAAGACTGATAAAGTTGCTAAACTCTTTAGATCAGCTAAATAAAGCAGTTTTGACAGTTAATTTCTAAACTTTCTTAACTTTCAAAAGGTCTAAACAGTTTATTTTAGAGTTTTAACCTATTTAAACTACTTTATCCAAAGATTTAAGACTGATAAAGTTGCTAAACTCTTTAGATCAGCTAAATAAAGCAGTTTTGACAGTTAATTTCTAAACTTTCTTAACTTTCAAAAAGGTCTAAACAGTTTATTTTAGAGTTTTAACCTATTTAAACTACTTTATCCAAAGATTTAAGACTGATAAAGTTGCTAAACTCTTTAGATCAGCTAAATAAAGCAGTTTTGACAGTTAATTTCTAAACTTTCTTAACTTTCAAAAAGGTCTAAACAGTTTATTTTAGAGTTTTAACCTATTTAAACTACTTTATCCAAAGATTTAAGACTGATAAAGTTGCTAAACTCTTTAGATCAGCTAAATAAAGCAATTTTGACACTTAATTTCTAAACTTTCTAAACTTTCAAAAAGGTCTAAACAGTTTATTTCAGAGTTTTAACCTATTTAAACTACTTTATCCAAAGATTTAAGACTGATAAAGTTGCTAAACTCTTTAGATCAGCTAAATAAAGCAGTTTTGAGACTTAATTTCTAAACTTTCTTAACTTTCAAAAAGGTCTAAACAGTTTATTTTAGAGTTTTAACCTATTTAAACTACTTTATCCAAAGATTTAGGACTGATAAAGTTGCTAAACTCTTTAGATCAGCTAAATAAAGCAGTTTTGACACTTAATTTCTAAACTTTCTTAACTTTCAAAAAGGTCTAAACAGTTTATTTTAGAGTTTTAACCTATTTAAACTACTTTATCCAAAGATTTAAGACTGATAAAGTTGCTAAACTCTTTAGATCGGCTTAATAAAGCAGTTTTGACACTTAATTTCTAAACTTTCTTAACTTTCAAAAAGGTCTAAAAAGTTTATTTTAGAGTTTTAACCTATTTAAACTACTTTATCCAAAGATTTAAGACTGATAAAGTTGCTAAACTCTTTAGATCAGCTAAATAAAGCAGTTTTGACAGTTAATTTCTAAACTTTCTTAACTTTCAAAAAGGTCTAAACAGTTTATTTTAGAGTTTTAACCTATTTAAACTACTATATCCAAAGATTTAAGACTGATAAAGGTGCTAAACTCTTTAGATCAGCTTAATAAAGCAGTTTTGACACTTAATTTCTAAACTTTCTTAACTTTCAAAAAGGTCTAAACAGTTTATTTCAGAGTTTTAACCTATTTAAACTACTTTATCCAAAGATTTAAGACTGATAAAGTTGCTAAACTCTTTAGATCAGCTAAATAAAGCAGTTTTGACACTTAATTTCTAAACTTTCTTAACTTTCAAAAAGGTCTAAACAGTTTATTTCAGAGTTTTAACCTATTTAAACTACTTTATCCAAAGATTTAAGACTGATAAAGTTGCTAAACTCTTTAGATCAGCTAAATAAAGCAGTTTTGACAGTTAATTTCTAAACTTTCTTAACTTTGAAAAAGGTCTAAACAGTTTATTTTAGAGTTTTAACCTATTTAAACTACTTTATCCAAAGATTTAAGACTGATAAAGTTGCTAAACTCTTTAGATCAGCTAAATAAAGCAGTGTTGACACTTAATTTCTAAACTTTCTTAACTTTCAAAAAGGTCTAAACAGTTTATTTTAGAGTTTTAACCTATTTAAACTACTTTATCCAAAGATTTAAGACTGATAAAGTTGCTAAACTCTTTAGATCAGCTAAATAAAGCAGTTTTGACACTTAATTTCTAAACTTTCTTAACTTTCAAAAAGGTCTAAACAGTTTATTTTAGAGTTTTAACCTATTTAAACTACTTTATCCAAAGATTTAAGACTGATAAAGTTGCTAAACTCTTTAGATCGGCTTAATAAAGCAGTTTTGACAGTTAATTTCTAAACTTTCTTAACTTTCAAAACAGTCTAAACAGTTTATTTTAGAGTTTTAACCTATTTAAATTACTTTATCCAAAGATTTAAGACTGATAAAGTTGCTAAACTCTTTAGATCGGCTTAATAAAGCAGTTTTGACACTTAATTTCTAAACTTTCTTAACTTTCAAAAAGGTCTAAACAGTTTATTTTAGAGTTTTAACCTATTTAAACTACTTTATCCAAAGATTTAAGACTGATAAAGTTACTAAACTCTTTAGATCAGCTTAATAAAGCAGTTTTGACAGTTAATTCTAAACTTTCTTAACTTTCAAAAAGGCCTAAACAGTTTATTTTAGAGTTTTAACCTATTTAAACTACTTTATCCAAAGATTTAAGACTGATAAAGTTGCTAAACTCTTTAGATCAGCTAAATAAAGCAGTTTTGACACTTAATTTCTAAACTTTCTTAACTTTCAAAAAGGTCTAAACAGTTTATTTTAGAGTTTTAACCTATTTAAAATACTTTATCCAAAGATTTAAGACTGATAATGTTGCTAAACTCTTTAGATCGGCTTAATAAAGCAGTTTTGACACTTAATTTCTAAACTTTCTTAACTTTCAAAAAGGTCTAAACAGTTTATTTTAGAGTTTTAACCTATTTAAACTACTTTATCCAAAGATTTAAGACTGATAATGTTGGTAAACTCTTTAGATCAGCTTAATAAAGCAGTTTTGACAGTTAATTTCTAAACTTTCTTAACTTTGAAAATGGTCTAAACAGTTTATTTTAGAGTTTTAACCTATTTAAACTACTTTATCCAAAGATTTAAGACTGATAAAGTTGCTAAACTCTTTAGATCAGCTTAATAAAGCAGTTTTGACACTTAATTTCTAAACTTTCTTAACTTTCAAAAAGGTCTAAACAGTTTATTTTAGAGTTTTAACCTATTTAAACTACTTTATCCAAAGATTTAAGACTGATAAAGTTGCTAAACTCTTTAGATCAGCTAAATAAAGCAGTTTTGACAGTTAATTTCTAAACTTTCTTAACTTTCAAAAAGGTCTAAACAGTTTATTTTAGAGTTTTAACCTATTTAAACTACTTTATCCAAAGATTTAAGACTGATAAAGTTGCTAAACTCTTTAGATCAGCTAAATAAAGCAGTTTTGACAGTTAATTTCTAAACTTTCTTAACTTTCAAAAGGTCTAAACAGTTTATTTTAGAGTTTTAACCTATTTAAACTACTTTATCCAAAGATTTAAGACTGATAAAGTTGCTAAACTCTTTAGATCAGCTAAATAAAGCAGTTTTGACACTTAATTTCTAAACTTTCTTAACTTTCAAAAAGGTCTAAACAGTTTATTTTAGAGTTTTAACCTATTTAAACTACTTTATCCAAAGATTTAAGACTGATAAAGTTGCTAAACTCTTTAGATCAGCTAAATAAAGCAGTTTTGACAGTTAATTTCTAAACTTTCTTAACTTTCAAAAAGGTCTAAACAGTTTATTTTAGAGTTTTAACCTATTTAAACTACTTTATCCAAAGATTTAAGACTGATAAAGTTGCTAAACTCTTTAGATCAGCTTAATAAAGCAATTTTGACACTTAATTTCTAAACTTTCTAAACTTTCAAAAAGGTCTAAACAGTTTATTTTAGAGTTTTAACCTATTTAAACTACTTTATCCAAAGATTTAAGACTGATAAAGTTGCTAAACTCTTTAGATCAGCTAAATAAAGCAGTTTTGACACTTAATTTCTAAACTTTCTTAACTTTGAAAAAGGTCTAAACAGTTTATTTCAGAGTTTTATCCTATTTAAACTACTTTATCCAAAGATTTAAGACTGATAAAGTTGCTAAACTCTTTAGATCAGCTTAATAAAGCAGTTTTGACAGTTAATTTCTAAACTTTCTTAACTTTGAAAAAGGTCTAAACAGTTTATTTTAGAATTTTAACCTATTTAAACTACTTTATCCAAAGATTTAAGACTGATAAAGTTGCTAAACTCTTTAGATCAGCTAAATAAAGCAGTTTTGACACTTAATTTCTAAACTTTCTTAACTTTCAAAAAGGTCTAAACAGTTTATTTTAGAGTTTTAACCTATTTAAACTACTTTATCCAAAGATTTAAGACTGATAAAGTTGCTAAACTCTTTAGATCAGCTAAATAAAGCAGTTTTGACAGTTAATTTCTAAACTTTCTTAACTTTCAAAAAGGTCTAAACAGTTTATTTTAGAGTTTTAACCTATTTAAACTACTTTATCCAAAGATTTAAGACTGATAAAGTTGCTAAACTCTTTAGATCGGCTTAATAAAGCAGTTTTGATACTTAATTTCTAAACTTTCTTAACTTTCAAAAAGGTCTAAACAGTTTATTTTAGAGTTTTAACCTATTTAAACTACTTTATCCAAAGATTTAAGACTGATAAAGTTGCTAAACTCTTTAGATCAGCTTAATAAAGCAGTTTTGACATTTAATTTCTAAACTTTCTTAACTTTCAAAAAGGTCTAAACAGTTTATTTTAGAGTTTTAACCTATTTAAACTACTTTATCCAAAGATTTAAGACTGATAAAGTTGCTAAACTCTTTAGATCAGCTAAATAAAGCAGTTTTGACAGTTAATTTCTAAACTTTTTTAACTTTCAAAAAGGTCTAAACAGTTTATTTTAGAGTTTTAACCTATTTAAACTACTTTATCCAAAGATTTAAGACTGATAAAGTTGCTAAACTCTTTAGATCAGCTAAATAAAGCAGTTTTGACAGTTAATTTCTAAACTTTCTTAACTTTCAAAAAGGTCTAAACAGTTTATTTTAGAGTTTTAACCTATTTAAAGTACTTTATCCAAAGATTTAAGACTGATAAAGTTGCTAAACTCTTTCGATCAGCGAAATAAAGCAGTTTTGACAGTTAATTTCTAAACATTCTTAACTTTCAAAAAGGTCTAAACAGTTTCTTTTAGAGTTTTAACCTATTTAAACTACTTTATCCAAAGATTTAAGACTGATAAAGTTGCTAAACTCTTTAGATCAGCCAAATAAAGCAGTTTTGACAGTTAATTTCTAAACTTTCTTAACTTTCAAAAAGGTCTAAACAGTTTATTTCAGAGTTTTAACCTATTTAAACTACTTTATCCAAAGATTTAAGATTGATAAAGTTGCTAAACTCTTTAGATCAGCTAAATAAAGCAGTTTTGACACTTAATTTCTAACTTTCTTAACTTTCAAAAAGGTCTAAACAGTTTATTTTAGAGTTTTAACCTATTTAAAGTACTTTATCCAAAGATTTAAGACTGATAAAGTTGCTAAACTCTTTAGATCAGCTAAATAAAGCAGTTTTGACAGTTAATTTCTAAACTTTCTTAACTTTTTAAAAGGTCTAAACAGTTTATTTTAGAGTTTTAACCTATTTAAACTACTTTATCCAAAGATTTAAGACTGATAAAGTTGCTAAACTCTTTAGATAAGCTTAATAAAGCAGTTTTGACACTTAATTTCTAAACTTTTTTAACTTTCAAAAAGGTCTAAACAGTTTATTTTAGAGTTTTAACCTATTTAAAGTACTTTATCCAAAGATTTAAGACTGATAAAGTTGCTAAACTCTTTAGATCAGCTTAATAAAGCAGTTTTGATACTTAATTTCTAAACTTTTTTAACTTTCGAAAAGGTCTAAACAGTTTATTTTAGAGTTTTAACCTATTTAAACTACTTTATCCAAAGATTTAAGACTGATAAAGTTGCTAAACTCTTTAGATCAGCTAAATAAAGCAGTTTTGACAGTTAATTTCTAAACTTTCTTAACTTTCAAAAAGGTCTAAACAGTTTATTTTAGAGTTTTAACCTATTTAAAGTACTTTATCCAAAGATTTAAGACTGATAAAGTTGCTAAACTCTTTAGATCGGCTTAATAAAGCAGTTTTGACACTTAATTTCTAAACTTTCTTAACTTTCAAAAAGGTTTAAAAAATTTATTTTAGAGTTTTAACCTATTTAAACTACTTTATCCAAAGAATTAAAACTGATAAAGCTACTAAACTCTTTAGTTCAGCTTAATAAAGCAGTTTTGACAGTTAATTTCTAAACTTTCTTAACTTTCAAAAAGGCCTAAACAGTTTATTTCAGAGTTTTAACCTATTTAAACTACTTTATCCAAAGATTTAAGACTAATAAAGTTGCTAAACTCTTTAGATCAGCCAAATAAAGCAGTTTTGACAGTTAATTTCTAAACTTTCTTAACTTTCAAAAAGGTCTAAACAGTTTATTTTAGAATTTTAACCTATTTAAACTACTTTATCCAAAGATTTAAGACTGATAAAGTTGCTAAACTCTTTAGATCAGCTTAAGAAAGCAGTTTTGACACTTAATTTCTAAACTTTCTTAACTTTCAAAAAAGTCTTAACAGTTTATTTTAGAGTTTTAACCTATTTAAACTATTTTATCCAAAGATTTAAGACTGATAAAGTTGCTAAACTCTTTAGATCAGCTAAATAAAGCAGTTTTGACAGTTATTTTCTAAACTTTCTTAACTTTCAAAAAGGTCTAAACAGTTTATTTCAGAGTTTTAACCTATTTAAACTACTTTATCCATAGATTTAACACTGATAAAGTTGCTAAACTCTTTAGATCAGCCTAATAAAGCAGTTTTGACATTTAATTTCTAAACTTTCCTAACTTTCAAAAAGGTCTAAACAGTTTATTTTAGAGTTTTAACCTATTTAAACTACTTTATCCAAAGATTTAAGACTGATAAAGTTGCTAAACTCTTTAGATCAGCTAAATAAAGCAGTTTTGACAGTTAATTTCTAAACTTTCTTAACTTTCAAAAAGGTCTAAACAGTTTATTTTAGAGTTTTAACCTATTTAAACTACTTTATCCAAAGATTTATGACTAATAATGTTGCTAAACTCTTTAGATCAGCTTAATAAAGCAGTTTTGACAGTTAATTTTTAAACTTTCTTAACTTTCAAAAAGGTTTAAACAGTTTATTTTAGAGTTTTAACCTATTTAAACTACTTTATCCAAAGATTTAAGACTGATAAAGTTGCTAAACTCTTTAAATTAGCTAAATAAAGCAGTTTTGACATTTAATTTCTAAACTTTCTTAACTTTCAAAAAGGTCTAAACAGTTTATTTCAGAGTTTTAACCTATTTAAACTACTTTATCCAAAGATTTAAGACTGATAAAGTTGCTAAACTCTTTAGATCAGCTAAATAAAGCAGTTTTGACAGTTAATTTCTAAACTTTTTTAACTTTCAAAAAGGTCTAAACAGTTTATTTTAGAGTTTTAACCTATTTAAACTACTTTATCCAAAGATTTAAGACTGATAAAGTTGCTAAACTCTTTAGATCAGCTAAATAAAGCAGTTTTGACAGTTAATTTCTAAACTTTCTTAACTTTCAAAAAGGTCTAAACAGTTTATTTTAGAGTTTTAACCTATTTAAAGTACTTTATCCAAAGATTTAAGACTGATAAAGTTGCTAAACTCTTTCGATCAGCGAAATAAAGCAGTTTTGACAGTTAATTTCTAAACATTCTTAACTTTCAAAAAGGTCTAAACAGTTTCTTTTAGAGTTTTAACCTATTTAAACTACTTTATCCAAAGATTTAAGACTGATAAAGTTGCTAAACTCTTTAGATCAGCCAAATAAAGCAGTTTTGACAGTTAATTTCTAAACTTTCTTAACTTTCAAAAAGGTCTAAACAGTTTATTTCAGAGTTTTAACCTATTTAAACTACTTTATCCAAAGATTTAAGACTGATAAAGTTGCTAAACTCTTTAGATCAGCTAAATAAAGCAGTTTTGACACTTAATTTCTAACTTTCTTAACTTTCAAAAAGGTCTAAACAGTTTATTTTAGAGTTTTAACCTATTTAAACTACTTTATCCAAAGATTTAAGACTGATAAAGTTGCTAAACTCTTTAGATCAGCTAAATAAAGCAGTTTTGACAGTTAATTTCTAAACTTTCTTAACTTTTTAAAAGGTCTAAACAGTTTATTTTAGAGTTTTAACCTATTTAAACTACTTTATCCAAAGATTTAAGACTGATAAAGTTGCTAAACTCTTTAGATAAGCTTAATAAAGCAGTTTTGACACTTAATTTCTAAACTTTTTTAACTTTCAAAAAGGTCTAAACAGTTTATTTTAGAGTTTTAACCTATTTAAACTACTTTATCCAAAGATTTAAGACTGATAAAGTTGCTAAACTCTTTAGATCAGCTTAATAAAGCAGTTTTGATACTTAATTTCTAAACTTTTTTAACTTTCAAAAAGGTCTAAACAGTTTATTTTAGAGTTTTAACCTATTTAAACTACTTTATCCAAAGATTTAAGACTGATAAAGTTGCTAAACTCTTTAGATCAGCTAAATAAAGCAGTTTTGACAGTTAATTTCTAAACTTTCTTAACTTTCAAAAAGGTCTAAACAGTTTATTTTAGAGTTTTAACCTATTTAAACTACTTTATCCAAAGATTTAAGACTGATAAAGTTGCTAAACTCTTTCGATCAGCGAAATAAAGCAGTTTTGACAGTTAATTTCTAAACATTCTTAACTTTCAAAAAGGTCTAAACAGTTTCTTTTAGAGTTTTAACCTATTTAAACTACTTTATCCAAAGATTTAAGACTGATAAAGTTGCTAAACTCTTTAGATCAGCCAAATAAAGCAGTTTTGACAGTTAATTTCTAAACTTTCTTAACTTTCAAAAAGGTCTAAACAGTTTATTTCAGAGTTTTAACCTATTTAAACTACTTTATCCAAAGATTTAAGACTGATAAAGTTGCTAAACTCTTTAGATCAGCTAAATAAAGCAGTTTTGACACTTAATTTCTAACTTTCTTAACTTTCAAAAAGGTCTAAACAGTTTATTTTAGAGTTTTAACCTATTTAAACTACTTTATCCAAAGATTTAAGACTGATAAAGTTGCTAAACTCTTTAGATCAGCTAAATAAAGCAGTTTTGACAGTTAATTTCTAAACTTTCTTAACTTTTTAAAAGGTCTAAACAGTTTATTTTAGAGTTTTAACCTATTTAAACTACTTTATCCAAAGATTTAAGACTGATAAAGTTGCTAAACTCTTTAGATAAGCTTAATAAAGCAGTTTTGACACTTAATTTCTAAACTTTTTTAACTTTCAAAAAGGTCTAAACAGTTTATTTTAGAGTTTTAACCTATTTAAACTACTTTATCCAAAGATTTAAGACTGATAAAGTTGCTAAACTCTTTAGATCAGCTTAATAAAGCAGTTTTGATACTTAATTTCTAAACTTTTTTAACTTTCAAAAAGGTCTAAACAGTTTATTTTAGAGTTTTAACCTATTTAAACTACTTTATCCAAAGATTTAAGACTGATAAAGTTGCTAAACTCTTTAGATCAGCTAAATAAAGCAGTTTTGACACTTAATTTCTAAACTTTCTTAACTTTCAAAAAGGTCTAAACAGTTTATTTTAGAGTTTTAACCTATTTAAAGTACTTTATCCAAAGATTTAAGACTGATAAAGTTGCTAAACTCTTTAGATCGGCTTAATAAAGCAGTTTTGACACTTAATTTCTAAACTTTCTTAACTTTCAAAAAGGTTTAAACAGTTTATTTTAGAGTTTTAACCTATTTAAACTACTTTATCCAAAGATTTAAGACTGATAAAGTTGCTAAACTCTTTAAATTAGCTAAATAAAGCAGTTTTGACATTTAATTTCTAAACTTTCTTAACTTTCAAAAAGGTCTAAACAGTTTATTTCAGAGTTTTAACCTATTTAAACTACTTTATCCAAAGATTTAAGACTGATAAAGTTGCTAAACTCTTTAGATCAGCTAAATAAAGCAGTTTTGACAGTTAATTTCTAAACTTTTTTAACTTTCAAAAAGGTCTAAACAGTTTATTTTAGAGTTTTAACCTATTTAAACTACTTTATCCAAAGATTTAAGACTGATAAAGTTGCTAAACTCTTTAGATCAGCTAAATAAAGCAGTTTTGACAGTTAATTTCTAAACTTTCTTAACTTTCAAAAAGGTCTAAACAGTTTATTTTAGAGTTTTAACCTATTTAAACTACTTTATCCAAAGATTTAAGACTGATAAAGTTGCTAAACTCTTTCGATCAGCTAAATAAAGCAGTTTTGACAGTTAATTTCTAAACATTCTTAACTTTCAAAAAGGTCTAAACAGTTTCTTTTAGAGTTTTAACCTATTTAAACTACTTTATCCAAAGATTTAAGACTGATAAAGTTGCTAAACTCTTTAGATCAGCCAAATAAAGCAGTTTTGACAGTTAATTTCTAAACTTTCTTAACTTTCAAAAAGGTCTAAACAGTTTATTTCAGAGTTTTAACCTATTTAAACTACTTTATCCAAAGATTTAAGACTGATAAAGTTGCTAAACTCTTTAGATCAGCTAAATAAAGCAGTTTTGACACTTAATTTCTAACTTTCTTAACTTTCAAAAAGGTCTAAACAGTTTATTTTAGAGTTTTAACCTATTTAAACTACTTTATCCAAAGATTTAAGACTGATAAAGTTGCTAAACTCTTTAGATCAGCTAAATAAAGCAGTTTTGACACTTAATTTCTAAACTTTCTTAACTTTTTAAAAGGTCTAAACAGTTTATTTTAGAGTTTTAACCTATTTAAACTACTTTATCCAAAGATTTAAGACTGATAAAGTTGCTAAACTCTTTAGATCAGCTTAATAAAGCAGTTTTGACACTTAATTTCTAAACTTTTTTAACTTTCAAAAAGGTCTAAACAGTTTATTTTAGAGTTTTAACCTATTTAAACTACTTTATCCAAAGATTTAAGACTGATAAACTTGCTAAACTCTTTAGATCAGCTTAATAAAGCAGTTTTGATACTTAATTTCTAAACTTTTTTAACTTTCAAAAAGGTCTAAACAGTTTATTTTAGAGTTTTAACCTATTTAAACTACTTTATCCAAAGATTTAAGACTGATAAAGTTGCTAAACTCTTTAGTTCAGCTTAATAAAGCAGTTTTGACAGTTAATTTCTAAACTTTCTTAACTTTCAAAAAGGCCTAAACAGTTTATTTCAGAGTTTTAACCTATTTAAACTACTTTATCCAAAGATTTAAGACTAATAAAGTTGCTAAACTCTTTAGATCAGCCAAATAAAGCAGTTTTGACAGTTAATTTCTAAACTTTCTTAACTTTCAAAAAGGTCTAAACAGTTTATTTTAGAATTTTAACCTATTTAAACTACTTTATCCAAAGATTTAAGACTGATAAAGTTGCTAAACTCTTTAGATCAGCTTAATAAAGCAGTTTTGACACTTAATTTCTAAACTTTCTTAACTTTCAAAAAAGTCTTAACAGTTTATTTTAGAGTTTTAACCTATTTAAACTACTTTATCCAAAGATTTAAGACTGATAAAGTTGCTAAACTCTTTAGATCAGCTAAATGAAGCAGTTTTGACAGTTATTTTCTAAACTTTCTTAACTTTCAAAAAGGTCTAAACAGTTTATTTCAGAGTTTTAACCTATTTAAACTACTTTATCCATAGATTTAACACTGATAAAGTTGCTAAACTCTTTAGATCAGCCTAATAAAGCAGTTTTGACATTTAATTTCTAAACTTTCCTAACTTTCAAAAAGGTCTAAACAGTTTATTTTAGAGTTTTAACCTATTTAAACTACTTTATCCAAAGATTTAAGACTGATAAAGTTGCTAAACTCTTTAGATCAGCTAAATAAAGCAGTTTTGACAGTTAATTTCTAAACTTTCTTAACTTTCAAAAAGGTCTAAACAGTTTATTTTAGAGTTTTAACCTATTTAAACTACTTTATCCCAAGATTTATGACTAATAATGTTGCTAAACTCTTTAGATCAGCTTAATAAAGCAGTTTTGACAGTTAATTTCTAAACTTTCTTAACTTTCAAAAAGGTTTAAACAGTTTATTTTAGAGTTTTAACCTATTTAAACTACTTTATCCAAAGATTTAAGACTGATAAAGTTGCTAAACTCTTTAAATTAGCTAATTAAAGCAGTTTTGACACTTAATTTCTAAACTTTCTTAACTTTCAAAAAGGTCTAAACAGTTTATATCAGAGTTTTAACCTATTTAAACTACTTTATCCAAAGATTTAAGACTGATAAAGTTGCTAAACTCTTTAGATCAGCTAAATAAAGCAGTTTTGACAGTTAATTTCTAAACTTTCTTAACTTGCAAAAAGGTCTAAACAGTTTATTTTAGAGTTTCACCTATTTAAACTATTTTATCCAAAGATTTAAGACTGATAAAGTTGCTAAACTCTTTAGATCAGCTTAATAAAGCAGTTTTGACAGTTAATTTCTAAACTTTCTTAACTTTCAAAAAGGTCTAAACAGTTTATTTTAGAGTTTTAACCTATTTAAACTACTTTATCCAAAGATTTAAGACTGATAAAGTTGCTAAACTCTTTAGATCAGCTAAATAAAGCAGTTTTGACACTTAATTTCTAACTTTCTTAACTTTCAAAAAGGTCTAAACAGTTTCTTTTAGAGTTTTAACCTATTTAAACTACTTTATCCAAAGATTTAAGACTGATAAAGTTGCTAAACTCTTTAGATAAGCTTAATAAAGCAGTTTTGACACTTAATTTCTAAACTTTCTTAACTTTCAAAAAGGTCTAAACAGTTTATTTTAGAGTTTTAACCTATTTAAACTACTTTATCCAAAGATTTAAGACTGATAAAGTTGCTAAACTCTTTAGATAAGCTTAATAAAGCAGTTTTGACACTTAATTTCTAAACTTTTTTAACTTACAAAAAGGTCTAAACAGTTTATTTCAGAGTTTTAACCTATTTAAACTACTTTATCCAAAGATTTAAGACTGATAAAGTTGCTAAACTCTTTAGATCAGCTTAATAAAGCAGTTTTGATAATTAATTTCTAAACTTTTTTAACTTTCAAAAAGGTCTAAACAGTTTATTTTAGAGTTTTAACCTATTTAAACTACTTTATCCAAAGATTTAAGACTGATAAAGTTGCTAAACTCTTTAGATCAGCTAAATAAAGCAGTTTTGACAGTTAATTTCTAAACTTTCTTAACTTTCAAAAAGGTCTAAACAGTTTATTTTAGAGTTTTAACCTATTTAAACTACTTTATCCAAAGATTTAAGACTGATAAAGTTGCTAAACTCTTTCGATGGGCTTAATAAAGCAGTTTTGACACTTAATTTCTAAACTTTCTTAACTTTCAAAAAGGATTAAAAAATTTATTTTAGAGTTTTAACCTATTTAAACTACTTTATCCAAAGATTTAAAACTGATAAAGTTACTAAACTCTTTAGCTCAGCTTAATAAAGCAGTTTTGACACTTAATTTCTAAACTTTCTTAACTTTCAAAAAGGCCTAAACAGTTTATTTCAGAGTTTTAACCTATTTAAACTACTTTATCCAAAGATTTAAGACTGATAAAGTTGCTAAACTCTTTAGATCAGCTAAATAAAGCAGTTTTGACACTTAATTTCTAACTTTCTTAACTTTCAAAAAGGTCTAAACAGTTTATTTTAGAGTTTTAACCTATTTAAACTACTTTATCCAAAGATTTAAGACTGATAAAGTTGCTAAACTCTTTAGATCAGCTAAATAAAGCAGTTTTAACAGTTAATTTCTAAACTTTCTTAAATTTCAAAAAGGTCTAAACAGTTTATTTTAGAGTTTTAACCTATTTAAACTACCTTATCCAAAGATTTAAGACTGATAAAGTTGCTAAACTCTTTAGATCGAATTAATAAAGCAGTTTTGACACTTAATTTCTAAACTTTCTTAACTTTCAAAAAGGTCTAAACAGTTTATTTTAGAGTTTTATCCTATTTAAACTACTTTATCCAAAGTTTTAAGACTGATAAAGTTGCTAAACTCTTTAGATCAGCTTAATAAAGCAGTTTTGACAGTTAATTTCTAAACTTTCTTAACTTTCAAAAAGGTCTAAACAGTTTATTTTAGAGTTTTAACCTATTTAAACTACTTTATCCAAAGAGTTAAAACTGATAAAGTTACTAAACTCTTTAGATCAGCTTAATAAAGCAGTTTTGACAGTTAATTTCTAAACTTTCTTAACTTTCAAAAAGGTCTAAACAGTTTATTTGAGAGTTTTAACCTATTTAAACTACTTTATCCAAAGATTTAACACTGATAAAGTCGCTAAACTCTTTAGAATAGCTTAATAAAGCAGTTTTGACTGTTAATTTCTAAACTTTCTTAACTTTCAAAAAAGTCTTAACAGTTTATTTTAGAGTTTTAACCTATTTAAACTACTTTATCCAAAGATTTAAGACTGATAAAGTTGCTAAACTCTTTAGATCAGCTTAATAAAGCAGTTTTGACACTTAATTTCTAAACTTTCTTAACTTTCAAAAAGGTCTAAACAGTTTATTTTAGAGTTTTAACCTATTTAAACTACTATATCCAAAGATTTAAGACTGATAAAGTTGCTAAACTCTTTCGATGGGCTTAATAAAGCAGTTTTGACACTTAATTTCTAAACTTTCTTAACTTTCAAAAAGGTTGAAACAGTTTATTTTAGAGTTTTAACCTATTTAAACTACTTTATCCAAAGATTTAAAACTGATAAACTTACTAAATTCTTTAGATCAGCTTAATAAAGCAGTTTTGACACTTAATTTCTAAACTTTCGTAACTTTCAAAAAGGTCTAAACAGTTTATTTCAGAGTTTTAACCTATTTAAACTACTTTATCCGAAGATTTAAGACTGATAAAGTTGCTAAACTCTTTAGATCAGCTAAATAAAGCAGTTTTGACAGTTAATTTCTAAACTTTCTTAACTTTCAAAAAGGTCTAAACAGTTTATTTTAGAGTTTTAACCTATTTAAACTACTTTATCCAAAGATTTAAGACTGATAAAGTTGCTAAACTCTTTAAATCAGCCAAATAAAGCAGTTTTGACACTTAATTTCTAAACTTTCTTAACTTTCAAAAAGGATTAAAAAATTTATTTTAGAGTTTTAACCTATTTAAACTACTTTATCCAAAGATTTAAAACTGATAAAGTTACTAAACTCTTTAGCTCAGCTTAATAAAGCAGTTTTGACACTTAATTTCTAAACTTTCTTAACTTTCAAAAAGGCCTAAACAGTTTATTTCAGAGTTTTAACCTATTTAAACTACTTTATCCAAAGATTTAAGACTGATAAAGTTGCTAAACTCTTTAGATCAGCTAAATAAAGCAGTTTTGACACTTAATTTCTAACTTTCTTAACTTTCAAAAAGGTCTAAACAGTTTATTTTAGAGTTTTAACCTATTTAAACTACTTTATCCAAAGATTTAAGACTGATAAAGTTGCTAAACTCTTTAGATCAGCTAAATAAAGCAGTTTTAACAGTTAATTTCTAAACTTTCTTAAATTTCAAAAAGGTCTAAACAGTTTATTTTAGAGTTTTAACCTATTTAAACTACCTTATCCAAAGATTTAAGACTGATAAAGTTGCTAAACTCTTTAGATCGGCTTAATAAAGCAGTTTTGACACTTAATTTCTAAACTTTCTTAACTTTCAAAAAGGTCTAAACAGTTTATTTTAGAGTTTTATCCTATTTAAACTACTTTATCCAAAGTTTTAAGACTGATAAAGTTGCTAAACTCTTTAGATCAGCTTAATAAAGCAGTTTTGACAGTTAATTTCTAAACTTTCTTAACTTTCAAAAAGGTCTAAACAGTTTATTTTAGAGTTTTAACCTATTTAAACTACTTTATCCAAAGAGTTAAAACTGATAAAGTTACTAAACTCTTTAGATCAGCTTAATAAAGCAGTTTTGACAGTTAATTTCTAAACTTTCTTAACTTTCAAAAAGGTCTAAACAGTTTATTTGAGAGTTTTAACCTATTTAAACTACTTTATCCAAAGATTTAACACTGATAAAGTCGCTAAACTCTTTAGAATAGCTTAATAAAGCAGTTTTGACTGTTAATTTCTAAACTTTCTTAACTTTCAAAAAAGTCTTAACAGTTTATTTTAGAGTTTTAACCTATTTAAACTACTTTATCCAAAGATTTAAGACTGATAAAGTTGCTAAACTCTTTAGATCAGCTTAATAAAGCAGTTTTGACACTTAATTTCTAAACTTTCTTAACTTCAAAAAGGTCTAAACAGTTTATTTTAGAGTTTTAACCTATTTAAACTACTATATCCAAAGATTTAAGACTGATAAAGTTGCTAAACTCTTTCGATGGGCTTAATAAAGCAGTTTTGACACTTAATTTCTAAACTTTCTTAACTTTCAAAAAGGTTGAAACAGTTTATTTTAGAGTTTTAACCTATTTAAACTACTTTATCCAAAGATTTAAAACTGATAAACTTACTAAATTCTTTAGATCAGCTTAATAAAGCAGTTTTGACACTTAATTTCTAAACTTTCGTAACTTTCAAAAAGGTCTAAACAGTTTATTTCAGAGTTTTAACCTATTTAAACTACTTTATCCGAAGATTTAAGACTGATAAAGTTGCTAAACTCTTTAGATCAGCTAAATAAAGCAGTTTTGACAGTTAATTTCTAAACTTTCTTAACTTTCAAAAAGGTCTAAACAGTTTATTTTAGAGTTTTAACCTATTTAAACTACTTTATCCAAAGATTTAAGACTGATAAAGTTGCTAAACTCTTTAAATCAGCCAAATAAAGCAGTTTTGAAAGTTAATTTCTAAACTTTCTTAACTTTCAAAAAGGTCTAAACAGTTTATTTCAGAGTTTTAACCTATTTAAACTACTTTATCCAAAGATTTAAGACTGATAAAGTTGCTAAACTCTTTAGATCAGCCAAATAAAGCAGATTTGAAAGTTAATTTCTAAACTTTCTTAACTTTCAAAAAGGTCTAAACAGTTTATTTCAGAGTTTTAACCTATTTAAACTACTTTATCCAAAGATTTAAGACTGATAAAATTGCTAAACTCTTTAGATTAGCTAAATAAAGCAGTTTTGACACTTAATTTCTAAACTTTCTTAACTTTCAAAAAGGTCTAAACAGTTTATTTTAGAATTTTAACCTATTTAAACTACTTTATCCAAAGATTTAAGACTGATAAAGTTGCTAAACTCTAGATCAGCTAAATAAAGCAATTTTGACAGTTAATTTCTAAACTTTCTTAACTTTCAAAAAAGTCTAAACAGTTTATTTTAGAGTTTTAACCTATTTAAACTACTTTATCCAAAGATTTAAGACTGATAAAGTTGCTAAACTCTTTAGATCAGCTAAATAAAGCAATTTTGACACTTAATTTCTAAACTTTCTTAACTTTCAAAAAGGTCTAAACAGTTTATTTTAGAGTTTTAACCTATTTAAACTACTATATCCAAAGATTTAAGATTGATAAAGTTGCTAAACTCTTTAGATCAGCTTAATAAAGCAGTTTTGACACTTAATTTCTAAACTTTCTTAACTTTCAAAAAGGTTTAAACAGTTTATTTTAGAGTTTTAACCTATTTAAACTACTTTATCCAAAGATTTAAAACTGATAAACTTACTAAATTCTTTAGATCAGCTTAATAAAGCAGTTTTGACAGTTAATTTCTAAACTTTCTTAACTTTCAAAAAGGTCTAAACAGTTTATTTTATAGTTTTAACCTATTTAAACTACTTTATCCAAAGATTTAAGACTGATAAACTTGCTAAACTCTTTAGATCAGCTAAATAAAGCAGTTTTGACACTTAATTTCAAAACTTTCTTAACTTTCAAGAAGGTCTAAACAGTTTATTTTAGAGTTTTAACCTATTTAAACTACTTTATCCAAAGATTTAAGACTGATAAAGTTGCTAAACTCTTTAGATTAGCTAAATAAAGCTGTTTTGTAGTTTAATTTCTAAACTTTCTTAACTTTGAAAAAGGTCTAAACAGTTTATTTTATAGTTTTAACCTATTTAAACTCTTTATCCAAAGATATAAAACTGATAAAGTTGCTAAACTCTTTAGATCAGCTTAATAAAGCAGTTTTGACACTTAATTTCTAAACTTTCTTAACTTTCAAAAACGTCTAAACTGTTTATTTTAGAGTTTTAACCTATTTAAACTAATTTATCCAAAGATTTAAGACTAATAAAGTTCTTAAACTCTTTAGATCAGCTTAATAAAGCAGTTTTCACTGTTAATTTCTAAACTTTCTTAACTTTCAAAACAGTCTAAACAGTTTATTTTAGAGTTTTAACCTATTTAAACTACTTTATCCAAAGATTTAAGACTGATAAAGTTGCTAAACTCTTTAGATCAGCTTAATAAAGCAGTTTTGACACTTAATTTCTAAACTTTCTTAACTTTCAAAAAGGTCTAAACAGTTTATTTTAGAGTTTTTACCTATTTAAACAACTATATCCAAAGATTTAACACTGATAAAGTTGCTAAACTCTTTAGATCAGCTTAATAAAGCAGTTTTGACACTTAATTTCTAAACTTTCTTAACTTTCAAAAAGGTATAAACAGTTTATTTTAGAGTTTTAACCTATTTAAACTACTTTATCCAAAGATTTAACACTGATAAACTTACTAAACTCTTTAGATCAGCTTAATAAAGCAGTTTTGACACTTAATTTCTAAACTTTCTTAACTTTTAAAAAGGCCTAAACAGTTTATTTCAGAGTTTTAGCCTATTTAAACTACTTTATCCAAAGATTTAAGACTGATAAAGTTGCTAAACTCTTTAGATCAGCCAAATAAAGCAGTTTTGACAGTTAATTTCTAAACTTTCTTAACTTTCAAAAAGGTCTAAACAGTTTATTTTAGAGTTTTAACCTATTTAAACTACTTTATCCAAAGATTTAAGACTGATAAAGTAGCTAAACTCTTTAGATCGGCTTAATAAAGTAGTTTTGACACTTGTTTCTAAACTTTCTTAACTTTGAAAAAGGTCTAAACAGTTTATTTTAGAGTTTTAACCTATTTAAACTACTTTATCCAAAGATTTAAGACTGATAAAGTTGCTAAACTCTTTAGATCAGCTAAATAAAGCAATTTTGACACTTAATTTCTAAACTTTCTTAACTTTCAAAAAGGTCTAAACAGTTTATTTTAGAGTTTTAACCTATTTAAACTACTTTATCCGAAGATTTAAGACTGATAAAGTTGCTAAACTCTTTAGATCAGCTAAATAAAGCAGTTTTGACAGTTAATTTCTAAACTTTCTTAACTTTCAAAAAGGTCTAAACAGTTTATTTTAGAGTTTTAACCTATTTAAACTATTTTATCCAAAGATTTAAGACTGATAAAGTTGCTAAACTCTTTAGATCAGCTTAATAAAGCAGTTTTGACACTTAATTTCTAAACTTTCTTAACTTTCAAAAAGGTTTAAACAGTTTATTTTAGAGTTTTAACCTATTTAAACTACTTTATCCAAAGATTTAAGACTGATAAAGTTGCTAAACTCTTTAGATCAGCTAAATAAAGCAGTTTTGACACTTAATTTCTAACTTTCTTAACTTTCAAAAAGGTCTAAACAGTTTATTTTAGAGTTTTAACCTATTTAAACTACTTTATCCAAAGATTTAAGACTGATAAAGTTGCTAAACTCTTTAGATCAGCTAAATAAAGCAGTTTTGACACTTAATTTCTAAACTTTCTTAACTTTTTAAAAGGTCTAAACAGTTTATTTTAGAGTTTTAACCTATTTAAAGTACTTTATCCAAAGATTTAAGACTGATAAAGTTGCTAAACTCTTTAGATCGGCTTAATAAAGCAGTTTTGACACTTAATTTCTAAACTTTCTTAACTTTCAAAAAGGTTTAAAAAATTTATTTTGGAGTTTTAACCTATTTAAACTACTTTATCCAAAGATTTAAAACTGATAAAGTTACTAAACTCTTTAGTTCAGCTTAATAAAGCAGTTTTGACAGTTAATTTCTAAACTTTCTTAACTTTCAAAAAGGCCTAAACAGTTTATTTCAGAGTTTTAACCTATTTAAACTACTTTATCCAAAGATTTAAGACTGATAAAGTTGCTAAACTCTTTAGATCAGCTAAATAAAGCAGTTTTGACACTTAATTTCTAAACTTTCTTAACTTTCAAAAAGGTCTAAACAGTTTATTTTAGAGTTTTAACCTATTTAAACTACTTTATCCAAAGATTTAAGACTGATAAAGTTGCTAAACTCTTTAGATCAGCTAATAAATAAAGCAGTTTTGACACTTAATTTCTAAACTTTCTTAACTTTCAAAAAGGTCTCAACAGTTTATTTTAGAGTTTTAACCTATTTAAACTACTTTATCCAAAGATTTAAGACTGATAAAGTTGCTAAACTCTTTAGATCAGCTTAATAAAGCAGTTTTGACAGTTAATTTCTAAACTTTCTTAACTTTCAAAAAGGTCTCAACAGTTTATTTTAGAGTTTTAACCTATTTAAACTACTTTATCCAAAGATTTAAGACTGATAAAGTTGCTAAACTCTTTAGATAAGCTTAATAAAGCAGTTTTGACAGTTAATTTCTAAACTTTCTTAACTTTCAAAAAGGTCTAAACAGTTTATTTTAGAGTTTTAACCTATTTAAACTACTTTATCCAAAGATTTAAGACTGATAAAGTTGCTAAACTCTTTAGATCAGCTAAATAAAGCAGTTTTGACACTTAATTTCTAAACTTTCTTAACTTTTTAAAAGGTCTAAACAGTTTATTTTAGAGTTTTAACCTATTTAAACTACTTTATCCAAAGATTTAAGACTGATAAAGTTGCTAAACTCTTTAGATAAGCTTAATAAAGCAGTTTTGACACTTAATTTCTAAACTTTTTTAACTTTCAAAAAGGTCTAAACAGTTTATTTTAGAGTTTTAACCTATTTAAACTACTTTATCCAAAGATTTAAGACTGATAAATTTGCTAAACTCTTTAGATCAGCTTAATAAAGCAGTTTTGATACTTAATTTCTAAACTTTTTTAACTTTCAAAAAGGTCTAAACAGTTTATTTTAGAGTTTTAACCTATTTAAACTACTTTATCCAAAGATTTAAGACTGATAAAGTTGCTAAACTCTTTAGATAAGCTTAATAAAGCAGTTTTGACACTTAATTTCTAAACTTTTTTAACTTTCAAAAAGGTCTAAACAGTTTATTTTAGAGTTTTAACCTAATTAAACTACTTTATCCAAAGATTTAAGACTGATAAAGTTGCTAAACTCTTTAGCTCAGCTTAATAAAGCAGTTTTGACAGTTAATTTCTAAACTTTCTTAACTTTCAAAAAGGTCTAAACAGTTTATTTCAGAGTTTTAACCTATTTAAACTACTTTATCCAAAGATTTAAGACTGATAAAGTTGCTAAACTCTTTAGCTCAGCTTAATAAAGCAGTTTTGACAGTTAATTTCTAAACTTTCTTAACTTTCAAAAAGGTCTAAACAGTTTATTTCAGAGTTTTAACCTATTTAAACTACTTTATCCAAAGATTTAAGACTGATAAAGTTGCTAAACTCTTTAGATCAGCCAAATAAAGCAGTTTTGAAAGTTAATTTCTAAACTTTCTTAACTTTCAAAAAGGTCTAAACAGTTTATTTCAGAGTTTTAACCTATTTAAACTACTTTATCCAAAGATTTAAGACTGATAAAGTTGCTAAACTCTTTAGATTAGCTAAATAAAGCAGTTTTGACACTTAATTTCTAAACTTTCTTAACTTTCAAAAAGGTCTAAACAGTTTATTTTAGAATTTTAACCTATTTAAACTACTTTATCCAAAGATTTAAGACTGATAAAGTTGCTAAACTCTAGATCAGCTAAATAAAGCAATTTTCACAGTTAATTTCTAAACTTTCTTAACTTTCAAAAACGTCTAAACAGTTTATTTTAGAGTTTTAACCTATTTAAACTACTTTATCCAAAGATTTAAGACTGATAAAGTTGCTAAACTCTTTAGATCAGCTAAATAAAGCAATTTTGACACTTAATTTCTAAACTTTCTTAACTTTCAAAAAGGTCTAAACAGTTTATTTTAGAGTTTTAACCTATTTAAACTACTTTATCCAAAGATTTAAGACTGATAAAATTGCTAAACTCTTTAGATCAGCTAAATAAAGCAGTTTTGACAGTTAATTTCTAAACTTTCTTAACTTTCAAAAAGGTCTAAACAGTTTATTTTAGAGTTTTAACCTATTTAAACTACTTTATCCAAAGATTTATGACTAATAATGTTGCTAAACTCTATAGATCAGCTTAATAAAGCAGTTTTGACAGTTAATTTCTAAACTTTCTTAACTTTCAAAAAGGTCTCAACAGTTTATTTTAGAGTTTTAACCTATTTAAACTACTTTATCCAAAGATTTAAGACTGATAAAGTTGCTAAACTCTTTAGATCGGCTTAATAAAGCAGTTTTGACACTTAATTTCTAAACTTTCTTAACTTTCAAAAAGGTCTAAACAGTTTATTTTAGAGTTTTAACCTATTTAAACTACTTTATCCAAAGATTTAAGACTGATAAAGTTGCTAAACTCTTTAGATCAGCTAAATAAAGCAGTTTTGACACTTAATTTCTAAACTTTCTTAACTTTCAAAAAGGTCTAAACAGTTTATTTTAGAGTTTTAACCTATTTAAACTATTTTATCCAAAGATTTAAGACTGATAAAGTTGCTAAACTCTTTAGATCAGCTTAATAAAGCAGTTTTGACAGTTAATTTCTAAACTTTCTTAACTTTCAAAAAGGTCTAAACAGTTTATTTTAGAGTTTTAACCTATTTAAACTACTTTATCCAAAGATTTAAGACTGATAAAGTCGCTAAACTCTTTAGATCAGCTTAATAAAGCAGTTTTGACAGTTAATTTCTAAACTTTCTTAACTTTCAAAAAAGTCTTAACAGTTTATTTTAGAGTTTTAACCTATTTAAACTACTTTATCCAAAGATTTAAGACTGATAAAGTTGCTAAACTCTTTAGATCAGCCAAATAAAGCATTTTTGACAGTTAATTTCTAAACTTTCTTAACTTTCAAAAGGTCTAAACAGTTTATTTTAGAGGTTTAACCTATTTAAACTACTTTATCCAAAGATTTAAGACTGATAAAGTTGCTAAACTCTTTAGATCAGCTAAATAAAGCAGTTTTGACACTTAATTTCTAAACTTTCTTAACTTTCAAAAAGGTCTAAACAGTTTATTTTAGAGTTTTAACCTATTTAAACTACTTTATCCAAAGATTTAAGACTGATAAAGTTGCTAAACTCTTTAGATCAGCTTAATAAAGCAGTTTTGACACTTAATTTCTAAACTTTCTTAACTTTCGAAAAGGTCTAAACAGTTTATTTTAGAGTTTTAACCTATTTAAACTACTATATCCAAAGTTTTAAGATTGATAAAGTTGCTAAACTCTTTAGATCAGCTTAATAAAGCAGTTTTGACACTTAATTTCTAAACTTTCTTAACTTTCAAAAAGGTTTAAACAGTTTATTTTAGAGTTTTAACCTATTTAAACTACTTTATCCAAAGATTTAAAACTGATAAACTTACTAAATTCTTTAGATCAGCCAAATAAAGCAGTTTTGACAGTTAATTTCTAAACTTTCTTAACTTTCAAAAGGGCCTAAACAGTTTATTTCAGAGTTTTAACCTATTTAAAATACTTTATCCAAAGATTTAAGACTGATAAAGTTGCTAAACTCTTTAGATCAGCCAAATAAAGCAGTTTTGACAGTTAATTTCTAAACTTTCTTAACTTTCAAAAAGGTCTAAACAGTTTATTTTAAAGTTTTAACCTATTTAAACTACTTTATCCAAAGATTTAAGACTGATAAAGTTGCTAAACTCTTTAGATCAGCTTAATAAAGCAGTTTTGACACTTAATTTCTAAACTTTCTTAACTTTGAAAAAGGTTTAAACAGTTTATTTTAGAGTTTTAACCTATTTAAACTACTTTATCCAAAGATTTAAGACTGATAAAGTTGCTAAACTCTTTAGATCAGCTTAATAAAGCAGTTTTGACAGTTAATTTCTAAACTTTCTTAACTTTCAAAAACGTCTAAACTGTTTATTTTAGAGTTTTAACCTATTTAAACTAATTTATCCAAAGATTTAAGACTAATAAAGTTCTTAAACTCTTTAGATCAGCTTAATAAAGCAGTTTTCACTTTTAATTTCTAACCTTTCTTAACTTTCAAAAAGGTCTAAACAGTTTATTTTAGAGTTTTAACCTATTTAAACTACTTTATCCAAAGATTTAAGACTGATAAACTTGCTAAACTCTTTAGATCAGCTAAATAAAGCAGTTTTGACACTTAATTTCAAAACTTTCTTAACTTTCAAGAAGGTCTAAACAGTTTATTTTAGAGTTTTAACCTATTTAAACTACTTTATCCAAAGATTTAAGACTGATAAAGTTGCTAAACTCTTTAGATTAGCTAAATAAAGCTGTTTTGTAGTTTAATTTCTAAACTTTCTTAACTTTGAAAAAGGTCTAAACAGTTTATTTTATAGTTTTAACCTATTTAAACTCTTTATCCAAAGATATAAAGCTGATAAAGTTGCTAAACTCTTTAGATCAGCTTAATAAAGCAGTTTTGACACTTAATTTCTAAACTTTCTTAACTTTCAAAAACGTCTAAACTGTTTATTTTAGAGTTTTAACCTATTTAAACTAATTTATCCAAAGATTTAAGACTAATAAAGTTCTTAAACTCTTTAGATCAGCTTAATAAAGCAGTTTTCACTTTTAATTTCTAAACTTTCTTAACTTTCAAAACAGTCTAAACAGTTTATTTTAGAGTTTTAACCTATTTAAACTACTTTATCCAAAGATTTAAGACTGATAAAGTTGCTAAACTCTTTAGATCAGCTTAAATAAAGCAGTTTGACACTTAATTTCTAAACTTTCTTAACTTTCAAAAAGGTCTAAACAGTTTATTTTAGAGTTTTTACCTATTTAAACAACTATATCCAAAGATTTAAGACTGATAAAGTTGCTAAACTCTTTAGATCAGCTTAATAAAGCAGTTTTGACACTTAATTTCTAAACTTTCTTAACTTTCAAAAAGGTATAAACAGTTTATTTTAGAGTTTTAACCTATTTAAACTACTTTATCCAAAGATTTAAAACTGATAAACTTACTAAACTCTTTAGATCAGCTTAATAAAGCAGTTTTGACACTTAATTTCTAAACTTTCTTAACTTTTAAAAAGGCCTAAACAGTTTATTTCAGAGTTTTAGCCTATTTAAACTACTTTATCCAAAGATTTAAGACTGATAAAGTTGCTAAACTCTTTAGATCAGCCAAATAAAGCAGTTTTGACAGTTAATTTCTAAACTTTCTTAACTTTCAAAAAGGTCTAAACAGTTTATTTTAGAGTTTTAACCTATTTAAACTACTTTATCCAAAGATTTAAGACTGATAAAGTAGCTAAACTCTTTAGATCGGCTTAATAAAGTAGTTTTGACAGTTAATTTCTAAACTTTCTTAACTTTCAAAAAGGTTTAAACAGTTTATTTTAGAGTTTTAACCTATTTAAACTACTTTATCCAAAGATTTAAGACTGATAAAGTTGCTAAACTCTTTAGATCAGCTAAATAAAGCAGTTTTGACACTTAATTTCTAACTTTCTTAACTTTCAAAAAGGTCTAAACAGTTTATTTTAGAGTTTTAACCTATTTAAACTACTTTATCCAAAGATTTAAGACTGATAAAGTTGCTAAACTCTTTAGATCAGCTAAATAAAGCAGTTTTGACACTTAATTTCTAAACTTTCTTAACTTTTTAAAAGGTCTAAACAGTTTATTTTAGAGTTTTAACCTATTTAAAGTACTTTATCCAAAGATTTAAGACTGATAAAGTTGCTAAACTCTTTAGATCGGCTTAATAAAGCAGTTTTGACACTTAATTTCTAAACTTTCTTAACTTTCAAAAAGGTTTAAAAAATTTATTTTGGAGTTTTAACCTATTTAAACTACTTTATCCAAAGATTTAAAACTGATAAAGTTACTAAACTCTTTAGTTCAGCTTAATAAAGCAGTTTTGACAGTTAATTTCTAAACTTTCTTAACTTTCAAAAAGGCCTAAACAGTTTATTTCAGAGTTTTAACCTATTTAAACTACTTTATCCAAAGATTTAAGACTGATAAAGTTGCTAAACTCTTTAGATCAGCTAAATAAAGCAGTTTTGACACTTAATTTCTAAACTTTCTTAACTTTCAAAAAGGTCTAAACAGTTTATTTTAGAGTTTTAACCTATTTAAACTACTTTATCCAAAGATTTAAGACTGATAAAGTTGCTAAACTCTTTAGATCAGCTAAATAAAGCAGTTTTGACAGTTAATTTCTAAACATTCTTAACTTTCAAAAAGGTCTAAACAGTTTATTTTAGAGTTTTAACCTATTTAAACTACTTTATCCAAAGATTTAAGACTGATAAAGTTGATAAACTCTTTAGATCGGCTTAATAAAGCAGTTTTGACACTTAATTTCTAAACTTTCTTAACTTTCAAAAAGGTCTAAACAGTTTATTTCAGAGTTTTAACCTATTTAAACTACTATATCCAAAGATTTAAGACTGATAAAGTTGCTAAACTCTTTAGATCGGCTTAATAAAGCAGTTTTGACACTTAATTTCTAAACTTTCTTAACTTTCAAAAAGGTTTAAACAGTTTATTTTAGAGTTTCAACCAATTTAAACTACTTTATCCAAAGATTTAAAACTGATAAAGTTACTAAACTCTTTAGATCAGCTTAATAAAGCAGTTTTGACGGTTAATTTCTAAACTTTCTTAACTTTCAAAAAGGCCTAAACAGTTTATTTCAGAGTTTTAACCTATTTAAACTACTTTATCCAAAGATTTAAGACTGATAAAGTTGCTAAACGCTTTAGATCAGCCAAATAAAGCAGTTTTGACAGTTAATTTCTAAACTTTCTTAACTTTCAAAAAGGTCTAAACAGTTTATTTTAGAGTTTTAACCTATTTAAACTACTTTATCCAAAGATTTAAGACTGATAAAGTTGCTAAACTCTTTAGATCAGCTAAATAAAGCAGTTTTGACACTTAATTTCTAAACTTTCTTAACTTTCAAAAAGGTCTAAACAGTTTATTTTAGAGTTTTTACCTATTTAAACAACTATATCCAAAGATTTAACACTGATAAAGTTGCTAAACTCTTTAGATCAGCTTAATAAAGCAGTTTTGACACTTAATTTCTAAACTTTCTTAACTTTCAAAAAGGTATAAACAGTTTATTTTAGAGTTTTAACCTATTTAAACTACTTTATCCAAAGATTTAACACTGATAAACTTACTAAACTCTTTAGATCAGCTTAATAAAGCAGTTTTGACACTTAATTTCTAAACTTTCTTAACTTTTAAAAAGGCCTAAACAGTTTATTTCAGAGTTTTAGCCTATTTAAACTACTTTATCCAAAGATTTAAGACTGATAAAGTTGCTAAACTCTTTAGATCAGCCAAATAAAGCAGTTTTGACAGTTAATTTCTAAACTTTCTTAACTTTCAAAAAGGTCTAAACAGTTTATTTTAGAGTTTTAACCTATTTAAACTACTTTATCCAAAGATTTAAGACTGATAAAGTAGCTAAACTCTTTAGATCGGCTTAATAAAGTAGTTTTGACACTTGTTTCTAAACTTTCTTAACTTTGAAAAAGGTCTAAACAGTTTATTTTAGAGTTTTAACCTATTTAAACTACTTTATCCAAAGATTTAAGACTGATAAAGTTGCTAAACTCTTTAGATCAGCTAAATAAAGCAATTTTGACACTTAATTTCTAAACTTTCTTAACTTTCAAAAAGGTCTAAACAGTTTATTTTAGAGTTTTAACCTATTTAAACTACTTTATCCGAAGATTTAAGACTGATAAAGTTGCTAAACTCTTTAGATCAGCTAAATAAAGCAGTTTTGACAGTTAATTTCTAAACTTTCTTAACTTTCAAAAAGGTCTAAACAGTTTATTTTAGAGTTTTAACCTATTTAAACTATTTTATCCAAAGATTTAAGACTGATAAAGTTGCTAAACTCTTTAGATCAGCTTAATAAAGCAGTTTTGACACTTAATTTCTAAACTTTCTTAACTTTCAAAAAGGTTTAAACAGTTTATTTTAGAGTTTTAACCTATTTAAACTACTTTATCCAAAGATTTAAGACTGATAAAGTTGCTAAACTCTTTAGATCAGCTAAATAAAGCAGTTTTGACACTTAATTTCTAACTTTCTTAACTTTCAAAAAGGTCTAAACAGTTTATTTTAGAGTTTTAACCTATTTAAACTACTTTATCCAAAGATTTAAGACTGATAAAGTTGCTAAACTCTTTAGATCAGCTAAATAAAGCAGTTTTGACACTTAATTTCTAAACTTTCTTAACTTTTTAAAAGGTCTAAACAGTTTATTTTAGAGTTTTAACCTATTTAAAGTACTTTATCCAAAGATTTAAGACTGATAAAGTTGCTAAACTCTTTAGATCGGCTTAATAAAGCAGTTTTGACACTTAATTTCTAAACTTTCTTAACTTTCAAAAAGGTTTAAAAAATTTATTTTGGAGTTTTAACCTATTTAAACTACTTTATCCAAAGATTTAAAACTGATAAAGTTACTAAACTCTTTAGTTCAGCTTAATAAAGCAGTTTTGACAGTTAATTTCTAAACTTTCTTAACTTTCAAAAAGGCCTAAACAGTTTATTTCAGAGTTTTAACCTATTTAAACTACTTTATCCAAAGATTTAAGACTGATAAAGTTGCTAAACTCTTTAGATCAGCTAAATAAAGCAGTTTTGACACTTAATTTCTAAACTTTCTTAACTTTCAAAAAGGTCTAAACAGTTTATTTTAGAGTTTTAACCTATTTAAACTACTTTATCCAAAGATTTAAGACTGATAAAGTTGCTAAACTCTTTAGATCAGCTAATAAATAAAGCAGTTTTGACACTTAATTTCTAAACTTTCTTAACTTTCAAAAAGGTCTCAACAGTTTATTTTAGAGTTTTAACCTATTTAAACTACTTTATCCAAAGATTTAAGACTGATAAAGTTGCTAAACTCTTTAGATCAGCTTAATAAAGCAGTTTTGACAGTTAATTTCTAAACTTTCTTAACTTTCAAAAAGGTCTCAACAGTTTATTTTAGAGTTTTAACCTATTTAAACTACTTTATCCAAAGATTTAAGACTGATAAAGTTGCTAAACTCTTTAGATAAGCTTAATAAAGCAGTTTTGACAGTTAATTTCTAAACTTTCTTAACTTTCAAAAAGGTCTAAACAGTTTATTTTAGAGTTTTAACCTATTTAAACTACTTTATCCAAAGATTTAAGACTGATAAAGTTGCTAAACTCTTTAGATCAGCTAAATAAAGCAGTTTTGACACTTAATTTCTAAACTTTCTTAACTTTTTAAAAGGTCTAAACAGTTTATTTTAGAGTTTTAACCTATTTAAACTACTTTATCCAAAGATTTAAGACTGATAAAGTTGCTAAACTCTTTAGATAAGCTTAATAAAGCAGTTTTGACACTTAATTTCTAAACTTTTTTAACTTTCAAAAAGGTCTAAACAGTTTATTTTAGAGTTTTAACCTATTTAAACTACTTTATCCAAAGATTTAAGACTGATAAATTTGCTAAACTCTTTAGATCAGCTTAATAAAGCAGTTTTGATACTTAATTTCTAAACTTTTTTAACTTTCAAAAAGGTCTAAACAGTTTATTTTAGAGTTTTAACCTATTTAAACTACTTTATCCAAAGATTTAAGACTGATAAAGTTGCTAAACTCTTTAGATTAGCTAAATAAAGCAGTTTTGACACTTAATTTCTAAACTTTCTTAACTTTTTAAAAGGTCTAAACAGTTTATTTTAGAGTTTTAACCTATTTAAACTACTTTATCCAAAGATTTAAGACTGATAAAGTTGCTAAACTCTTTAGATAAGCTTAATAAAGCAGTTTTGACACTTAATTTCTAAACTTTTTTAACTTTCAAAAAGGTCTAAACAGTTTATTTTAGAGTTTTAACCTAATTAAACTACTTTATCCAAAGATTTAAGACTGATAAAGTTGCTAAACTCTTTAGCTCAGCTTAATAAAGCAGTTTTGACAGTTAATTTCTAAACTTTCTTAACTTTCAAAAAGGTCTAAACAGTTTATTTCAGAGTTTTAACCTATTTAAACTACTTTATCCAAAGATTTAAGACTGATAAAGTTGCTAAACTCTTTAGATCAGCCAAATAAAGCAGTTTTGAAAGTTAATTTCTAAACTTTCTTAACTTTCAAAAAGGTCTAAACAGTTTATTTCAGAGTTTTAACCTATTTAAACTACTTTATCCAAAGATTTAAGACTGATAAAGTTGCTAAACTCTTTAGATTAGCTAAATAAAGCAGTTTTGACACTTAATTTCTAAACTTTCTTAACTTTCAAAAAGGTCTAAACAGTTTATTTTAGAATTTTAACCTATTTAAACTACTTTATCCAAAGATTTAAGACTGATAAAGTTGCTAAACTCTAGATCAGCTAAATAAAGCAATTTTCACAGTTAATTTCTAAACTTTCTTAACTTTCAAAAACGTCTAAACAGTTTATTTTAGAGTTTTAACCTATTTAAACTACTTTATCCAAAGATTTAAGACTGATAAAGTTGCTAAACTCTTTAGATCAGCTAAATAAAGCAATTTTGACACTTAATTTCTAAACTTTCTTAACTTTCAAAAAGGTCTAAACAGTTTATTTTAGAGTTTTAACCTATTTAAACTACTTTATCCAAAGATTTAAGACTGATAAAATTGCTAAACTCTTTAGATCAGCTAAATAAAGCAGTTTTGACAGTTAATTTCTAAACTTTCTTAACTTTCAAAAAGGTCTAAACAGTTTATTTTAGAGTTTTAACCTATTTAAACTACTTTATCCAAAGATTTATGACTAATAATGTTGCTAAACTCTATAGATCAGCTTAATAAAGCAGTTTTGACAGTTAATTTCTAAACTTTCTTAACTTTCAAAAAGGTCTCAACAGTTTATTTTAGAGTTTTAACCTATTTAAACTACTTTATCCAAAGATTTAAGACTGATAAAGTTGCTAAACTCTTTAGATCGGCTTAATAAAGCAGTTTTGACACTTAATTTCTAAACTTTCTTAACTTTCAAAAAGGTCTAAACAGTTTATTTTAGAGTTTTAACCTATTTAAACTACTTTATCCAAAGATTTAAGACTGATAAAGTTGCTAAACTCTTTAGATCAGCTAAATAAAGCAGTTTTGACACTTAATTTCTAAACTTTCTTAACTTTCAAAAAGGTCTAAACAGTTTATTTTAGAGTTTTAACCTATTTAAACTATTTTATCCAAAGATTTAAGACTGATAAAGTTGCTAAACTCTTTAGATCAGCTTAATAAAGCAGTTTTGACAGTTAATTTCTAAACTTTCTTAACTTTCAAAAAGGTCTAAACAGTTTATTTTAGAGTTTTAACCTATTTAAACTACTTTATCCAAAGATTTAAGACTGATAAAGTCGCTAAACTCTTTAGATCAGCTTAATAAAGCAGTTTTGACAGTTAATTTCTAAACTTTCTTAACTTTCAAAAAAGTCTTAACAGTTTATTTTAGAGTTTTAACCTATTTAAACTACTTTATCCAAAGATTTAAGACTGATAAAGTTGCTAAACTCTTTAGATCAGCCAAATAAAGCATTTTTGACAGTTAATTTCTAAACTTTCTTAACTTTCAAAAGGTCTAAACAGTTTATTTTAGAGGTTTAACCTATTTAAACTACTTTATCCAAAGATTTAAGACTGATAAAGTTGCTAAACTCTTTAGATCAGCTAAATAAAGCAGTTTTGACACTTAATTTCTAAACTTTCTTAACTTTCAAAAAGGTCTAAACAGTTTATTTTAGAGTTTTAACCTATTTAAACTACTTTATCCAAAGATTTAAGACTGATAAAGTTGCTAAACTCTTTAGATCAGCTTAATAAAGCAGTTTTGACACTTAATTTCTAAACTTTCTTAACTTTCGAAAAGGTCTAAACAGTTTATTTTAGAGTTTTAACCTATTTAAACTACTATATCCAAAGTTTTAAGATTGATAAAGTTGCTAAACTCTTTAGATCAGCTTAATAAAGCAGTTTTGACACTTAATTTCTAAACTTTCTTAACTTTCAAAAAGGTTTAAACAGTTTATTTTAGAGTTTTAACCTATTTAAACTACTTTATCCAAAGATTTAAAACTGATAAACTTACTAAATTCTTTAGATCAGCTTAATAAAGCAGTTTTGACAGTTAATTTCTAAACTTTCTTAACTTTCAAAAGGGCCTAAACAGTTTATTTCAGAGTTTTAACCTATTTAAAATACTTTATCCAAAGATTTAAGACTGATAAAGTTGCTAAACTCTTTAGATCTGCCAAATAAAGCAGTTTTGACAGTTAATTTCTAAACTTTCTTAACTTTCAAAAAGGTCTAAACAGTTTATTTTAAAGTTTTAACCTATTTAAACTACTTTATCCAAAGATTTAAGACTGATAAAGTTGCTAAACTCTTTAGATCAGCTTAATAAAGCAGTTTTGACACTTAATTTCTAAACTTTCTTAACTTTGAAAAAGGTTTAAACAGTTTATTTTAGAGTTTTAACCTATTTAAACTACTTTATCCAAAGATTTAAGACTGATAAAGTTGCTAAACTCTTTAGATCAGCTTAATAAAGCAGTTTTGACAGTTAATTTCTAAACTTTCTTAACTTTCAAAAACGTCTAAACTGTTTATTTTAGAGTTTTAACCTATTTAAACTAATTTATCCAAAGATTTAAGACTAATAAAGTTCTTAAACTCTTTAGATCAGCTTAATAAAGCAGTTTTCACTTTTAATTTCTAACCTTTCTTAACTTTCAAAAAGGTCTAAACAGTTTATTTTAGAGTTTTAACCTATTTAAACTACTTTATCCAAAGATTTAAGACTGATAAACTTGCTAAACTCTTTAGATCAGCTAAATAAAGCAGTTTTGACACTTAATTTCAAAACTTTCTTAACTTTCAAGAAGGTCTAAACAGTTTATTTTAGAGTTTTAACCTATTTAAACTACTTTATCCAAAGATTTAAGACTGATAAAGTTGCTAAACTCTTTAGATTAGCTAAATAAAGCTGTTTTGTAGTTTAATTTCTAAACTTTCTTAACTTTGAAAAAGGTCTAAACAGTTTATTTTATAGTTTTAACCTATTTAAACTCTTTATCCAAAGATATAAAGCTGATAAAGTTGCTAAACTCTTTAGATCAGCTTAATAAAGCAGTTTTGACACTTAATTTCTAAACTTTCTTAACTTTCAAAAACGTCTAAACTGTTTATTTTAGAGTTTTAACCTATTTAAACTAATTTATCCAAAGATTTAAGACTAATAAAGTTCTTAAACTCTTTAGATCAGCTTAATAAAGCAGTTTTCACTTTTAATTTCTAAACTTTCTTAACTTTCAAAACAGTCTAAACAGTTTATTTTAGAGTTTTAACCTATTTAAACTACTTTATCCAAAGATTTAAGACTGATAAAGTTGCTAAACTCTTTAGATCAGCTTAAATAAAGCAGTTTGACACTTAATTTCTAAACTTTCTTAACTTTCAAAAAGGTCTAAACAGTTTATTTTAGAGTTTTTACCTATTTAAACAACTATATCCAAAGATTTAAGACTGATAAAGTTGCTAAACTCTTTAGATCAGCTTAATAAAGCAGTTTTGACACTTAATTTCTAAACTTTCTTAACTTTCAAAAAGGTATAAACAGTTTATTTTAGAGTTTTAACCTATTTAAACTACTTTATCCAAAGATTTAAAACTGATAAACTTACTAAACTCTTTAGATCAGCTTAATAAAGCAGTTTTGACACTTAATTTCTAAACTTTCTTAACTTTTAAAAAGGCCTAAACAGTTTATTTCAGAGTTTTAGCCTATTTAAACTACTTTATCCAAAGATTTAAGACTGATAAAGTTGCTAAACTCTTTAGATCAGCCAAATAAAGCAGTTTTGACAGTTAATTTCTAAACTTTCTTAACTTTCAAAAAGGTCTAAACAGTTTATTTTAGAGTTTTAACCTATTTAAACTACTTTATCCAAAGATTTAAGACTGATAAAGTAGCTAAACTCTTTAGATCGGCTTAATAAAGTAGTTTTGACACTTGTTTCTAAACTTTCTTAACTTTCAAAAAGGTCTAAACAGTTTATTTTAGAGTTTTAACCTATTTAAACTACTTTATCCAAAGATTTAAGACTGATAAAGTTGCTAAACTCTTTAGATAAGCTTAATAAAGCAGTTTTGACACTTAATTTCTAAACTTTCTTAACTTTCAAAAAAGTCTAAACAGTTTATTTTAGAGTTTT
Source organism: Xestospongia muta (assembly GCA_963693285.1). NCBI lineage: Eukaryota > Metazoa > Porifera > Demospongiae > Haplosclerida > Petrosiidae > Xestospongia > Xestospongia muta. Next base: position 3,069,674 of record OY848929.1, on the reverse strand, counting down.
AACCTATTTAAACTACTTTATCCAAAGATTTAAGACTGATAAAGTTGCTAAACTCTTTCGATCAGCTAAATAAAGCAGTTTTGACACTTAATTTCTAAACTTTCTTAACTTTCAAAAAGGTCTAAACAGTTTATTTAGAGTTTTAACCTATTTAAACTACTTTATCCAAAGATTTAAGACTGATAAACTTGCTAAACTCTTTAGATCAGCTTAATAAAGCAGTTTTGACACTTAATTTCTAAACTTTCTTAACTTTCAAAAAGGTCTAAACAGTTTATTTTAGAGTTTTAACCTATTTAAACTACTATATCCAAAGATTTAAGACTGATAAAGTTGCTAAACTCTTTAGATCAGCTTAATAAAGCAGTTTTGACACTTAATTTCTAAACTTTCTTAACTTTCAAAAAGGTTTAAACAGTTTATTTTAGAGTTTTAACCTATTTAAACTACTTTATCCAAAGATTTAAAACTGATAAACTTACTAAACTCTTTAGATCAGCTTAATAAAGCAGTTTTGACAGTTAATTTCTAAACTTTCTTAACTTTCAAAAAGGCCTAAACAGTTTATTTCAGAGTTTTAACCTATTTAAACTACTTTATCCAAAGATTTAAGACTGATAAAGTTGCTAAACTCTTTAGATCAGCCAAATAAAGCAGTTTTGACAGTTAATTTCTAAACTTTCTTAACTTTCAAAAAGGTCTAAACAGTTTATTTTAGAGTTTTAACCTATTTAAACTACTTTATCCAAAGATTTAAGACTGATAAAGTTGCTAAACTCTTTAGATAAGCTTAATAAAGCAGTTTTGACACTTAATTTCTAAACTTTGTTAACTTTCAAAAAGGTCTAAACAGTTTATTTTAGAGTTTTAACCTATTTAAACTACTTTATCCAAAGATTTAAGACTGATAAAGTTGCTAAACTCTTTAGATCAGCTAAATAAAGCAGTTTTGACACTTAATTTCTAAACTTTCTTAACTTTCAAAAAGGTCTAAACAGTTTATTTTAGAGTTTTAACCTATTTAAACTACTTTATCCAAAGATTTAAGACTGATAAAGTTGCTAAACTCTTTAGATCAGCTTAATAAAGCAGTTTTGACGTTTAATTTCTAAACTTTCTTAACTTTCAAAAAGGTCTAAACAGTTTATTTTATAGATTTAACCTATTTAAACTACTTTATCCAAAGATATAAAACTGATAAAATTGCTAAACTCTTTAGATCAGCTAAATAAAGCAGTTTTGACAGTTAATTTCTAAACTTTCTTAACGTTCAAAAAGGTCTAAACAGTTTATTTTAGAGTTTTAACCTATTTAAACTACTTTATCCAAAGATATAAAACTGATAAAATTGCTAAACTCTTTAGATCAGCTTAATAAAGCAGTTTTGACACTTAATTTCTAAACTTTCTTAACTTTCAAAAAGGTTTAAACAGTTTATTTTAGAGTTTTAACCGATAAAATTACTTTAACCAAAGATTTAAGACTGATAAAGTTGCTAAACACTTTAGATCAGCTAAATAAAGCAGTTTTGACACTTAATTTCAAAACTTTCTTAACTCTCAAGAAGGTCTAATCAGTTTATTTTAGAGTTTTAACCTATTTAAACTACTTTATCCAAAGATTTAAGACTGATAAAGTTGCTAAACTCTTTAGATCAGCTTAATAAAGCAGTTTTGACCGTTAATTTCTAAACTTTCTTAACTTTCAAAAAGGTCTAAACAGTTTATTTTAGAGTTTTAACCTATTTAAACTACTTTATCCAAAGATTTAAGACTGATAAAGTTGCTAAACACTTTAGATCAGCTTAATAAAGCAGATTTGACAGTTAATTGCTAAACTTTCTTAACTTTCAAAAAGGTCTAAACAGTTTATTTTAGAGTTTTAACCTATTTAAAATACTTTATCCAAAGATTTAAGACTGATAAAGTTGCTAAACTCTTTAGATCAGCCAAATAAAGCAGTTTTGACAGTTAATTTCTAAACTTTCTTAACTTTCAAAAAGGTCTAAACAGTTTATTTTAAAGTTTTAACCTATTTAAACTACTTTATCCAAAGATTTAAGACTGATAAAGTTGCTAAACTCTTTAGATCAGCTTAATAAAGCAGTTTTGACACTTAATTTCTAAACTTTCTTAACTTTCAAAAAGGTTTAAACAGTTTATTTTAGAGTTTTAACCTATTTAAACTACTTTATCCAAAGATTTAAGACTAATAAATTGCTAAACTCTTTCGATCAGCTAAATAAAGCAGTTTTGACAGTTAATTTCTAAACTTTCTTAACTTTCAAAAAGGTCTAAACAGTTTATTTTATAGTTTTAACCTATTTAAACTACTTTATCCAAAGATTTAAGACTGATAAAGTTGCTAAACTCTTTAGATCAGCTTAATAAAGCAGTTTTGACAGTTAATTTCTAAACTTTCTTAACTTTCAAAAACGTCTAAACTGTTTATTTTAGAGTTTTAACCTATTTAAACTAATTTATCCAAAGATTTAAGACTAATAAAGTTCTTAAACTCTTTAGATCAGCTTAATAAAGCAGTTTTCACTTTTAATTTCTAACCTTTCTTAACTTTCAAAAAGGTCTAAACAGTTTATTTTAGAGTTTTAACCTATTTAAACTACTTTATCCAAAGATTTAAGACTGATAAACTTGCTAAACTCTTTAGATCAGCTAAATAAAGCAGTTTTGACACTTAATTTCTAAACTTTATTAACTTTCAAGAAGGTCTAAACAGTTTATTTTAGAGTTTTAACCTATTTAAACTACTTTATCCAAAGATTTAAGACTGATAAAGTTGCTAAACTCTTTAGATTAGCTAAATAAAGCTGTTTTGTAGTTTAATTTCTAAACTTTCTTAACTTTGAAAAAGGTCTAAACAGTTTATTTTATAGTTTTAACCTATTTAAACTCTTTATCCAAAGATATAAAACTGATAAAGTTGCTAAACTCTTTAGATCAGCTTAATAAAGCAGTTTTGACACTTAATTTCTAAACTTTCTTAACTTTCAAAAACGTCTAAACTGTTTATTTTAGAGTTTTAACCTATTTAAACTAATTTATCCAAAGATTTAAGACTAATAAAGTTCTTAAACTCTTTAGATCAGCTTAATAAAGCAGTTTTCACTTTTAATTTCTAAACTTTCTTAACTTTCAAAACAGTCTAAACAGTTTATTTTAGAGTTTTAACCTATTTAAACTACTTTATCCAAAGATTTAAGACTGATAAAGTTGCTAAACTCTTTAGATCAGCTTAAATAAAGCAGTTTTGACACTTAATTTCTAAACTTTCTTAACTTTCAAAAAGGTCTAAACAGTTTATTTTAGAGTTTTTACCTATTTAAACAACTATATCCAAAGATTTAAGACTGATAAAGTTGCTAAACTCTTTAGATCAGCTTAATAAAGCAGTTTTGACACTTAATTTCTAAACTTTCTTAACTTTCAAAAAGGTATAAACAGTTTATTTTAGAGTTTTAACCTATTTAAACTACTTTATCCAAAGATTTAAAACTGATAAACTTACTAAACTCTTTAGATCAGCTTAATAAAGCAGTTTTGACACTTAATTTCTAAACTTTCTTAACTTTTAAAAAGGCCTAAACAGTTTATTTCAGAGTTTTAGCCTATTTAAACTACTTTATCCAAAGATTTAAGACTGATAAAGTTGCTAAACTCTTTAGATCAGCCAAATAAAGCAGTTTTGACAGTTAATTTCTAAACTTTCTTAACTTTCAAAAAGGTCTAAACAGTTTATTTTAGAGTTTTAACCTATTTAAACTACTTTATCCAAAGATTTAAGACTGATAAAGTAGCTAAACTCTTTAGATCGGCTTAATAAAGTAGTTTTGACACTTGTTTCTAAACTTTCTTAACTTTCAAAAAGGTCTAAACAGTTTATTTTAGAGTTTTAACCTATTTAAACTACTTTATCCAAAGATTTAAGACTGATAAAGTTGCTAAACTCTTTAGATAAGCTTAATAAAGCAGTTTTGACACTTAATTTCTAAACTTTCTTAACTTTCAAAAAAGTCTAAACAGTTTATTTTAGAGTTTTAACCTATTTAAACTACTTTATCCAAAGATTTAAGACTGATAAAGTTGCTAAACTCTTTCGATCAGCTAAATAAAGCAGTTTTGACACTTAATTTCTAAACTTTCTTAACTTTCAAAAAGGTCTAAACAGTTTATTTAGAGTTTTAACCTATTTAAACTACTTTATCCAAAGATTTAAGACTGATAAACTTGCTAAACTCTTTAGATCAGCTTAATAAAGCAGTTTTGACACTTAATTTCTAAACTTTCTTAACTTTCAAAAAGGTCTAAACAGTTTATTTTAGAGTTTTAACCTATTTAAACTACTATATCCAAAGATTTAAGACTGATAAAGTTGCTAAACTCTTTAGATCAGCTTAATAAAGCAGTTTTGACACTTAATTTCTAAACTTTCTTAACTTTCAAAAAGGTTTAAACAGTTTATTTTAGAGTTTTAACCTATTTAAACTACTTTATCCAAAGATTTAAAACTGATAAACTTACTAAACTCTTTAGATCAGCTTAATAAAGCAGTTTTGACAGTTAATTTCTAAACTTTCTTAACTTTCAAAAAGGCCTAAACAGTTTATTTCAGAGTTTTAACCTATTTAAACTACTTTATCCAAAGATTTAAGACTGATAAAGTTGCTAAACTCTTTAGATCAGCCAAATAAAGCAGTTTTGACAGTTAATTTCTAAACTTTCTTAACTTTCAAAAAGGTCTAAACAGTTTATTTTAGAGTTTTAAACTATTTAAACTACTTTATCCAAAGATTTAAGACTGATAAAGTTGCTAAACTCTTTAGATAAGCTTAATAAAGCAGTTTTGACACTTAATTTCTAAACTTTGTTAACTTTCAAAAAGGTCTAAACAGTTTATTTTAGAGTTTTAACCTATTTAAACTACTTTATCCAAAGATTTAAGACTGATAAAGTTGCTAAACTCTTTAGATCAGCTAAATAAAGCAGTTTTGACACTTAATTTCTAAACTTTCTTAACTTTCAAAAAGGTCTAAACAGTTTATTTTAGAGTTTTAACCTATTTAAACTACTTTATCCAAAGATTTAAGACTGATAAAGTTGCTAAACTCTTTAGATCAGCTTAATAAAGCAGTTTTGACGTTTAATTTCTAAACTTTCTTAACTTTCAAAAAGGTCTAAACAGTTTATTTTATAGATTTAACCTATTTAAACTACTTTATCCAAAGATATAAAACTGATAAAATTGCTAAACTCTTTAGATCAGCTAAATAAAGCAGTTTTGACAGTTAATTTCTAAACTTTCTTAACGTTCAAAAAGGTCTAAACAGTTTATTTTAGAGTTTTAACCTATTTAAACTACTTTATCCAAAGATTTAAGACTGATAAAGTAGCTAAACTCTTTAGATCGGCTTAATAAAGTAGTTTTGACACTTGTTTCTAAACTTTCTTAACTTTCAAAAAGGTCTAAACAGTTTATTTTAGAGTTTTAACCTATTTAAACTACTTTATCCAAAGATTTAAGACTGATAAAGTTGCTAAACTCTTTAGATAAGCTTAATAAAGCAGTTTTGACACTTAATTTCTAAACTTTCTTAACTTTCAAAAAAGTCTAAACAGTTTATTTTAGAGTTTTAACCTATTTAAACTACTTTATCCAAAGATTTAAGACTGATAAAGTTGCTAAACTCTTTCGATCAGCTAAATAAAGCAGTTTTGACACTTAATTTCTAAACTTTCTTAACTTTCAAAAAGGTTTAAACAGTTTATTTTAGAGTTTTAACCTATTTAAACTACTTTATCCAAAGATTTAAAACTGATAAACTTACTAAACTCTTTAGATCAGCTTAATAAAGCAGTTTTGACAGTTAATTTCTAAACTTTCTTAACTTTCAAAAAGGCCTAAACAGTTTATTTCAGAGTTTTAACCTATTTAAACTACTTTATCCAAAGATTTAAGACTGATAAAGTTGCTAAACTCTTTAGATCAGCTTAATAAAGCAGTTTTGACGTTTAATTTCTAAACTTTCTTAACTTTCAAAAAGGTCTAAACAGTTTATTTTATAGATTTAACCTATTTAAACTACTTTATCCAAAGATATAAAACTGATAAAATTGCTAAACTCTTTAGATCAGCTAAATAAAGCAGTTTTGACAGTTAATTTCTAAACTTTCTTAACGTTCAAAAAGGTCTAAACAGTTTATTTTAGAGTTTTAACCTATTTAAACTACTTTATCCAAAGATTTAAGACTGATAAAGTAGCTAAACTCTTTAGATCGGCTTAATAAAGTAGTTTTGACACTTGTTTCTAAACTTTCTTAACTTTCAAAAAGGTCTAAACAGTTTATTTTAGAGTTTTAACCTATTTAAACTACTTTATCCAAAGATTTAAGACTGATAAAGTTGCTAAACTCTTTAGATAAGCTTAATAAAGCAGTTTTGACACTTAATTTCTAAACTTTCTTAACTTTCAAAAAAGTCTAAACAGTTTATTTTAGAGTTTTAACCTATTTAAACTACTTTATCCAAAGATTTAAGACTGATAAAGTTGCTAAACTCTTTCGATCAGCTAAATAAAGCAGTTTTGACACTTAATTTCTAAACTTTCTTAACTTTCAAAAAGGTCTAAACAGTTTATTTAGAGTTTTAACCTATTTAAACTACTTTATCCAAAGATTTAAGACTGATAAACTTGCTAAACTCTTTAGATCAGCTTAATAAAGCAGTTTTGACACTTAATTTCTAAACTTTCTTAACTTTCAAAAAGGTCTAAACAGTTTATTTTAGAGTTTTAACCTATTTAAACTACTATATCCAAAGATTTAAGACTGATAAAGTTGCTAAACTCTTTAGATCAGCTTAATAAAGCAGTTTTGACACTTAATTTCTAAACTTTCTTAACTTTCAAAAAGGTTTAAACAGTTTATTTTAGAGTTTTAACCTATTTAAACTACTTTATCCAAAGATTTAAAACTGATAAACTTACTAAACTCTTTAGATCAGCTTAATAAAGCAGTTTTGACAGTTAATTTCTAAACTTTCTTAACTTTCAAAAAGGCCTAAACAGTTTATTTCAGAGTTTTAACCTATTTAAACTACTTTATCCAAAGATTTAAGACTGATAAAGTTGCTAAACTCTTTAGATCAGCCAAATAAAGCAGTTTTGACAGTTAATTTCTAAACTTTCTTAACTTTCAAAAAGGTCTAAACAGTTTATTTTAGAGTTTTAAACTATTTAAACTACTTTATCCAAAGATTTAAGACTGATAAAGTTGCTAAACTCTTTAGATAAGCTTAATAAAGCAGTTTTGACACTTAATTTCTAAACTTTGTTAACTTTCAAAAAGGTCTAAACAGTTTATTTTAGAGTTTTAACCTATTTAAACTACTTTATCCAAAGATTTAAGACTGATAAAGTTGCTAAACTCTTTAGATCAGCTAAATAAAGCAGTTTTGACACTTAATTTCTAAACTTTCTTAACTTTCAAAAAGGTCTAAACAGTTTATTTTAGAGTTTTAACCTATTTAAACTACTTTATCCAAAGATTTAAGACTGATAAAGTTGCTAAACTCTTTAGATCAGCTTAATAAAGCAGTTTTGACGTTTAATTTCTAAACTTTCTTAACTTTCAAAAAGGTCTAAACAGTTTATTTTATAGATTTAACCTATTTAAACTACTTTATCCAAAGATATAAAACTGATAAAATTGCTAAACTCTTTAGATCAGCTAAATAAAGCAGTTTTGACACTTAATTTCTAAACTTTCTTAACGTTCAAAAAGGTCTAAACAGTTTATTTTAGAGTTTTAACCTATTTAAACTACTTTATCCAAAGATATAAAACTGATAAAATTGCTAAACTCTTTAGATCAGCTTAATAAAGCAGTTTTGACAGTTAATTTCTAAACTTTCTTAACTTTCAAAAAGGTTTAAACAGTTTATTTTAGAGTTTTAACCGATAAAATTACTTTAACCAAAGATTTAAGACTGATAAAGTTGCTAAACACTTTAGATCAGCTAAATAAAGCAGTTTTGACACTTAATTTCAAAACTTTCTTAACTCTCAAGAAGGTCTAATCAGTTTATTTTAGAGTTTTAACCTATTTAAACTACTTTATCCAAAGATTTAAGACTGATAAAGTTGCTAAACTCTTTAGATCAGCTTAATAAAGCAGTTTTGACACTTAATTTCTAAACTTTCTTAACTTTCAAAAAGGTCTAAACAGTTTATTTCAGAGTTTTAACCTATTTAAACTACTTTATCCAAAGATTTAAGACTGATAAAGTTGCTAAACACTTTAGATCAGCTTAATAAAGCAGATTTGACAGTTAATTGCTAAACTTTCTTAACTTTCAAAAAGGTCTAAACAGTTTATTTTAGAGTTTTAACCTATTTAAACTACTTTATCCAAAGATTTAAGACTGATAAAGTTGCTAAACTCTTTAGATCGGCTTAATAAAACAGTTTTGACACTTAATTTCTAAACTTTCTTAACTTTCAAAAAGGTCTAAACAGTTTTTTTTAGAGTTTTAACTTATTTAAACTACTTTATCCAAAGATTTAAGACTGATAAAGTTGCTAAACTCTTTCGATCAGCTAAATAAAGCAGTTTTGACAGTTAATTTCTAAACTTTCTTAACTTTCAAAAAGGTCTAAACAGTTTATTTAGAGTTTTAACCTATTTAAACTACTTTATCCAAAGATTTAAGACTGATAAAGTTGCTAAACTCTTTCGATCAGCTAAATAAAGCAGTTTTGACACTTAATTTCTAAACTTTCTTAACTTTCAAAAAGGTCTAAACAGTTTATTTAGAGTTTTAACCTATTTAAACTACTTTATCCAAAGATTTAAGACTGATAAAGTTGCTAAACTCTTTAGATCAGCTTAATAAAGCAGGTTGACACTTAATTTCTAAACTTTCTTAACTCTCAAGAAGGTCTAATAGTTTATTTTAGAGTTTTAACCTATTTAAACTACTTTATCCAAAGATTTAGGACTGATAAAGTTGCTAAACTCTTTAGATTAGCTAAATAAAGCAGTTTTGACGTTTAATTTCTAAACTTTCTTAACTTTCAAAAAGGTCTAAACAGTTTATTTTATAGATTTAAACTATTTAAACTACTTTATCCAAAGATATAAAACTGATAAAATTGCTAAACTCTTTAGATCAGCTTAATAAAGCAGTTTTGACACTTAATTTCTAAACTTTCTTAACTTTGAAAAAGGTCTAAACAGTTTATTTTAGAGTTTTAACCTATTTAAACTACTTTATCCAAAGATATAAAAATGATAAAATTGCTAAACTCTTTAGATCAGCTTAAAAAAGCAGTTTTGACACTTAATTTCTAAACTTTCTTAACTTTCAAAAAGGTCTAAACAGTTTATTTTAGAGTTTTAACCGATAAAACTACTTTAACCAAAGATTTAAGACTGATAAAGTTGCTAAACACTTTAGATCAGGTAAATAAAGCAGTTTTGACACTTAATTTCAAAACTTTCTTAACTCTCAAGAAGGTCTAATCAGTTTATTTTAGAGTTTTAACCTATTTAAACTACTTTATCCAAAGATTTAGGACTGATAAAGTTGCTAAACACTTTAGATTAGCTAAATAAAGCAGTTTTGACGTTTAATTTCTAAACTTTCTTAACTTTCAAAAAGGTCTAAACAGTTTACTTTATAGTTTTAACCTATTTAAACTACTTTATCCAAAGATATAAAACTGATAAAATTGCTAAACTCTTTAGGTCAGCTTAATAAAGCAGTTTTGACAGTTAATTTCTAAAGTTTCTTAACTTTCAAAAAGGTCTAAACAGTTTATTTTAGAGTTTTAACCTATTTAAACTAATTTATCCAAAGATTTAAGAGTAATAAAGTTCTTAAACTCATTAGATCAGCTTAATAAAGCAGTGTTCACTTTTAATTTCTAAAGTTTCTTAACTTTCAAAAGGTCTAAACAGTTTATTTTAGAGTTTTAACCTATTTAAACTACTTTATCCAAAGATTTAAGACTGATAAATTTGCTAAACTCTTTAGATCAGCTTAATAAAGCAGTTTTGACAGTTAATTTCTAAACTTTCTTAACTTTCAAAAAGGTCTAAACAGTTTATTTTAGAGTTTTAACCTATTTAAACTACTTTATCCAAAGATTTAAGACTGATAAAGTTGCTAAACTCTTTAGATCAGCCTAATAAAGCAGTTTTGACACTTAATTTCTAAATTTTCTTAACTTACAAAAAGGTCTAAACAGTTTATTTTAGAGTTTTAACCTATTTAAACTACTTTATCCAAAGATTTAAGACTGATAAAGTTGCTAAACTCTTTAGATCAGCTTAATAAAGCAGTTTTGACACTTAATTTCTAAACTTTCTTAACTTTCAAAAGATCTAAACAGTTTATTTTAGAGTTTTAACCTATTTAAACTACTTTATCCAAAGATTTAAGACTGATATAGTTGCTAAACTCTTTAGATCAGCTTAATAAAGCAGTTTTGACACTTAATTTCTAAACTTTCTTAACTTTCAAAAAGGTCTAAACAGTTTATTTTAGAGTTTTAACCGATTTAAACTACTTTAACCAAAGATTTAAGACTGATAAAGTTGCTAAACTCTTTAGATCAGCTTAATAAAGCAGTTTTGACACTTAATTTCTAAACTTTCTTAACTTTAAAAAAGGTCTAAACAGTTTATTTTAGAGTTTTAACCTATTTAAACTACTTTATCCAAAGATTTAAGACTGATAAACTTGCTAAACTCTTTAGATCAGCTAAATAAAGCAGTTTTGATACTTAATTTCAAAACTTTCTTAAGTTTCAAGAAGGTCTAAACAGTTTATTTTAGAGTTTTAACCTATTTAAACTACTTTGTCCAAATATTTAGGACTGATAAAGTTGCTAAACTCTTTAGATTAGCTAAATAAAGCTGTTTTGACGTTTAATTTCTAAACTTTCTTAACTTTGAAAAAGGTCTAAACAGTTTATTTTATACTTTTAACCTATTTAAACTCTTTATCCAAAGATATAAAACTGATAAAGTTGCTAAACTCTTTAGATCATCTTAATAAAGCAGTTTTGACACTTAATTTCTAAACTTTCTTAACTTTGAAAAAGTCTAAACTGTTTATTTTAGAGTTTTAACCTATTTAAACTAATTTATCCAAACATTTAAGACTAATAAAGTTCTTAAACTCTTTAGATCAGCTTATTAAGCAGTTTTGACACTTAATTTCTAAACTTTCTTAACTTTCAAAAACGTCTAAACAGTTTATTTTAGAGTTTTAACCTATTTAAACTACTATATCCAAAGATTTAAGACTGATAAAGTTGCTAAACTCTTTAGATCAGCTTAATAAAGCAGTTTTGACACTTAATTTCTAAACTTTCTTAACTTTCAAAAAGGTTTAAACAGTTTATTTTAGAGTTTTAACCTATTTAAACTACTTTATCCAAAGATTTAAAACTGATAAACTTACTAAACTCTTTAGATCAGCTTAATAAAGCAGTTTTGACAGTTAATTTCTAAACTTTCTTAACTTTCAAAAAGACCTAAACAGTTTATTTCAGAGTTTTAACCTATTTAAACTACTTTATCCAAAGATTTAAGACTGATAAAGTTGCTAAACTCTTTAGATCAGCCAAATAAAGCAGTTTTGACAGTTAATTTCTAAACTTTCTTAACTTTTAAAAAGGTCTAAACAGTTTATTTTAGAGTTTTAACCTATTTAAACTACTTTATCCAAAGATTTAAGACTGATAAAGTTGCTAAACTCTTTAGATAAGCTTAATAAAGCAGTTTTGACACTTAATTTCTAAACTTTTTTAACTTTCAAAAAGGTCTAAACAGTTTATTTTAGAGTTTTAACCTATTTAAACTACTTTATCCAAATATTTAAGACTGATAAAGTTGCTAAACTCTTTAGATCAGCTAAATAAAGCTGTTTTGACACTTAATTTCTAAACTTTCTTAACTTTCAAAAAGGTCTAAACAGTTTATTTTAGAGTTTTAACCTATTTAAACTACTTTATCCAAAGATTTAAGACTGATAAAGTTGCTAAACTCTTTAGATCAGCATAATAAAGCAGTTTTGACGTTTAATTTCTAAACTTTCTTAACTTTCAAAAAGGTCTAAACAGTTTATTTTATAGATTTAACCTATTTAAACTACTTTATCCAAAGATATAAAACTGATGAAATTGCTAAACTCTTTAGATCAGCTAAATAAAGCAGTTTTGACAGTTAATTTCTAAACTTTCTTAACGTTCAAAAAGGTCTAAACAGTTTATTTTAGAGTTTTAACCTATTTAAACTACTTTATCCAAAGATATAAAACTGATAAAATTGCTAAACTCTTTAGATCAGCTTAATAAAGCAGTTTTGACACTTAATTTCTAAACTTTCTTAACTTTCAAAAAGGTCTAAACAGTTTATTTTAGAGTTTTAACCGATAAAATTACTTTAACCAAAGATTTAAGACTGATAAAGTTGCTAAACACTTTAGATCAGCTAAATAAAGCAGTTTTGACACTTAATTTCAAAACTTTCTTAACTCTCAAGAAGGTCTAATCAGTTTATTTTAGAGTTTTAACCTATTTAAACTACTTTATCCTAAGATTTAGGACTGATAAAGTTGCTAAACTCTTTAGATTAGCTAAATAAAGCAGTTTTGACGTTTAATTTCTAAGCTTTCTTAACTTTCAAAAAGGTCTAAACAGTTTATTTTATAGTTTTAACCTATTTAAACTACTTTATCCAAAGATTTAAGAGTAATAAAGTTCTTAAACTCTTTAGATCAGCTTAATAAAGCAGTGTTCACTTTTAATTTCTAAAGTTTCTTAACTTTCAAAAGGTCTAAACAGTTTATTTTAGAGTTTTAACCTATTTAAACTACTTTATCCAAAGATTTAAGACTGATAAATTTGCTAAACTCTTTAGATCAGCTTAATAAAGCAGTTTTGACCGTTAATTTCTAAACTTTCTTAACTTTCAAAGAGGTCTAAACAGTTTATTTCAGAGTTTTAACCTATTTAAACTACTTTATCCAAAGATTTAAGACTGATAAAGTTGCTAAACACTTTAGATCAGCTTAATAAAGCAGATTTGACAGTTAATTGCTAAACTTTCTTAACTTTCAAAAAGGTCTAAACAGTTTATTTTAGAGTTTTAACCTATTTAAACTACTTTATCCAAAGATTTAAGACTGATAAAGTTGCTAAAGTCTTTAGATTGGCTTAATAAAGCAGTTTTGACACTTAATTTCTAAACTTTCTTAACTTTCAAAAAGGTCTAAACAGTTTTTTTTAGAGTTTTAACTTATTTAAACTACTTTATCCAAAGATTTAAGACTGATAAAGTTGCTAAACTCTTTCGATCAGCTAAATAAAGCAGTTTTGACAGTTAATTTCTAAACTTTCTTAACTTTCAAAAAGGTCTAAACAGTTTATTTAGAGTTTTAACCTATTTAAACTACTTTATCCAAAGATTTAAGACTGATAAAGTTGCTAAACTCTTTAGATCAGCTTAATAAAGCAGGTTGACACTTAATTTCTAAACTTTCTTAACTCTCAAGAAGGTCTAATAGTTATTTTAGAGTTTTAACCTATTTAAACTACTTTATCCAAAGATTTAGGACTGATAAAGTTGCTAAACTCTTTAGATCAGCTAAATAAAGCAGTTTTGACGTTTAATTTCTAAACTTTCTTAACTTTCAAAAAGGTCTAAACAGTTTATTTTATAGATTTAAACTATTTAAACTACTTTATCCAAAGATATAAAACTGATAAAATTGCTAAACTCTTTAGATCAGCTTAATAAAGCAGTTTTGACACTTAATTTCTAAACTTTCTTAACTTTCAAAAAGGTCTAAACAGTTTATTTTAGAGTTTTAACCTATTTAAACTACTTTATCCAAAGATATAAAACTGATAAAATTGCTAAACTCTTTAGATCAGCTTAATAAAGCAGTTTTGACACTTAATTTCTAAACTTTCTTAACTTTCAAAAAGGTCTAAACAGTTTATTTTAGAGTTTTAACCGATAAAACTACTTTAACCAAAGATTTAAGACTGATAAAGTTGCTAAACACTTTAGATCAGGTAAATAAAGCAGTTTTGACACTTAATTTCAAAACTTTCTTAACTCTCAAGAAGGTCTAATCAGTTTATTTTAGAGTTTTAACCTATTTAAACTACTTTATCCAAAGATTTAGGACTGATAAAGTTGCTAAACACCTTAGATTAGCTAAATAAAGCAGTTTTGACGTTTAATTTCTAAACTTTCTTAACTTTCAAAAAGGTCTAAACAGTTTACTTTATAGTTTTAACCTATTTAAACTACTTTATCCAAAGATATAAAACTGATAAAATTGCTAAACTCTTTAGGTCAGCTTAATAAAGCAGTTTTGACAGTTAATTTCTAAACTTTCTTAACTTTCAAAAAGGTCTAAACAGTTTATTTTAGAGTTTTAACCTATTTAAACTAATTTATCCAAAGATTTAAGAGTAATAAAGTTCTTAAACTCATTAGATCAGCTTAATAAAGCAGTGTTCACGTTTAATTTCTAAAGTTTCTTAACTTTCAAAAGGTCTAAACAGTTTATTTTAGAGTTTTAACCTATTTAAACTACTTTATCCAAAGATTTAAGACTGATAAAGTTGCTAAACTCTTTAGATCAGCTTAATAAAGCAGTTTTGACACTTAATTTCTAAATTTTCTTAACTTACAAAAAGGTCTAAACAGTTTATTTTAGAGTTTTAACCTATTTAAACTACTTTATCCAAAGATTTAAGACTGATAAATTTGCTAAACTCTTTAGATCAGCTTAATAAAGCAGTTTTGACAGTTAATTTCTAAACTTTCTTAACTTTCAAAAAGGTCTAAACAGTTTATTTTAGAGTTTTAACCTATTTAAACTACTTTATCCAAAGATTTAAGACTGATAAAGTTGCTAAACTCTTTAGATCAGCTTAATAAAGCAGTTTTGACACTTAATTTCTAAATTTTCTTAACTTACAAAAAGGTCTAAACAGTTTATTTTAGAGTTTTAACCTATTTAAACTACTTTATCCAAAGATTTAAGACTGATAAAGTTGCTAAACTCTTTAGATCAGCTTAATAAAGCAGTTTTGACACTTAATTTCTAAACTTTCTTAACTTTCAAAAGATCTAAACAGTTTATTTTAGAGTTTTAACCTATTTAAACTACTTTATCCAAAGATTTAAGACTGATATAGTTGCTAAACTCTTTAGATCAGCTTAATAAAGCAGTTTTGACACTTAATTTCTAAACTTTCTTAACTTTCAAAAAGGTCTAAACAGTTTATTTTAGAGTTTTAACCGATTTAAACTACTTTAACCAAAGATTTAAGACTGATAAAGTTGCTAAACTCTTTAGATCAGCTTAATAAAGCAGTTTTGACACTTAATTTCTAAACTTTCTTAACTTTAAAAAAGGTCTAAACAGTTTATTTTAGAGTTTTAACCTATTTAAACTACTTTATCCAAAGATTTAAGACTGATAAACTTGCTAAACTCTTTAGATCAGCTAAATAAAGCAGTTTTGATACTTAATTTCAAAACTTTCTTAAGTTTCAAGAAGGTCTAAACAGTTTATTTTAGAGTTTTAACCTATTTAAACTACTTTATCCAAATATTTAGGACTGATAAAGTTGCTAAACTCTTTAGATTAGCTAAATAAAGCTGTTTTGACGTTTAATTTCTAAACTTTCTTAACTTTCAAAAAGGTCTAAACAGTTTATTTTATAGTTTTAACCTATTTAAACTCTTTATCCAAAGATATAAAACTGATAAAGTTGCTAAACTCTTTAGATCAGCTTAATAAAGCAGTTTTGACAGTTAATTTCTAAACTTTCTTAACTTTGAAAAAGTCTAAACTGTTTATTTTAGAGTTTTAACCTATTTAAACTAATTTATCCAAACATTTAAGACTAATAAAGTTCTTAAACTCTTTAGATCAGCTTATTAAGCAGTTTTCACTTTTAATTTCTAAACTTCTTAACTTTCAAAACAGTCTAAACAGTTTATTTTAGAGTTTTAACCTATTTAAACTACTTTATCCAAAGATTTAAGACTGATAAAGTTGCTAAACTCTTTAGATCAGCTTAATAAAGCAGGTTGACACTTAATTTCTAAACTTTCTTAACTCTCAAGATGGTCTAATAGTTTATTTTAGAGTTTTAACCTATTTAAACTACTTTATCCAAAGATTTAGGACTGATAAAGTTGCTAAACTCTTTAGATCAGCTAAATAAAGCAGTTTTGACGTTTAATTTCTAAACTTTCTTAACTTTCAAAAAGGTCTAAACAGTTTATTTTATAGATTTAAACTATTTAAACTACTTTATCCAAAGATATAAAACTGATAAAATTGCTAAACTCTTTAGATCAGCTTAATAAAGCAATTTTGACACTTAATTTCTAAACTTTCTTAACTTTCAAAAAGGTCTAAACAGTTTATTTTAGAGTTTTAACCTATTTAAACTACTTTATCCAAAGATATAAAACTGATAAAATTGCTAAACTCTTTAGATCAGCTTAATAAAGCAGTTTTGACACTTAATTTCTAAACTTTCTTAACTTTCAAAAAGGTCTAAACAGTTTATTTTAGAGTTTTAACCGATAAAACTACTTTAACCAAAGATTTAAGACTAATAAAGTTGCTAAACACTTTAGATCAGGTAAATAAAGCAGTTTTGACACTTAATTTCAAAATTTTCTTAACTCTCAAGAAGGTCTAATCAGTTTATTTTAGAGTTTTAACCTATTTAAACTACTTTATCCAAAGATTTAGGACTGATAAAGTTGCTAAACACTTTAGATTAGCTAAATAAAGCAGTTTTGACGTTTAATTTCTAAACTTTCTTAACTTTCAAAAAGGTCTAAACAGTTTACTTTATAGTTTTAACCTATTTAAACTACTTTATCCAAAGATATAAAACTGATAAAATTGCTAAACTCTTTAGGTCAGCTTAATAAAGCAGTTTTGACAGTTAATTTCTAAACTTTCTTAACTTTCAAAAAGGTCTAAACAGTTTATTTTAGAGTTTTAACCTATTTAAACTAATTTATCCAAAGATTTAAGAGTAATAAAGTTCTTAAACTCATTAGATCAGCTTAATAAAGCAGTGTTCACGTTTAATTTCTAAAGTTTCTTAACTTTCAAAAGGTCTAAACAGTTTATTTTAGAGTTTTAACCTATTTAAACTACTTTATCCAAAGATTTAAGACTGATAAATTTGCTAAACTCTTTACATCAGCTTAATAAAGCAGTTTTGACAGTTAATTTCTAAACTTTCTTAACTTTCAAAAAGGTCTAAACAGTTTATTTTAGAGTTTTAACCTATTTAAACTACTTTATCCAAAGATTTAAGACTGATAAAGTTGCTAAACTCTTTAGATCAGCTTAATAAAGCAGTTTTGACACTTAATTTCTAAATTTTCTTAACTTACAAAAAGGTCTAAACAGTTTATTTTAGAGTTTCTACCTATTTAAACTACTTTATCCAAAGATTTAAGACTGATAAAGTTGCTAAACTCTTTAGATCAGCTTAATAAAGCAGTTTTGACACTTAATTTCTAAACTTTCTTAACTTTCAAAAGATCTAAACAGTTTATTTTAGAGTTTTAACCTATTTAAACTACTTTATCCAAAGATTTAAGACTGATATAGTTGCTAAACTCTTTAGATCAGCTTAATAAAGCAGTTTTGACACTTAATTTCTAAACTTTCTTAACTTTCAAAAAGGTCTAAACAGTTTATTTTAGAGTTTTAGCCGATTTAAACTACTTTAACCAAAGATTTAAGACTGATAAAGTTGCTAAACTCTTTAGATCAGCTTAATAAAGCAGTTTTGACACTTAATTTCTAAACTTTCTTAACTTTAAAAAAGGTCTAAACAGTTTATTTTAGAGTTTTAACCTATTTAAACTACTTTATCCAAAGATTTAAGACTGATAAACTTGCTAAACTCTTTAGATCAGCTAAATAAAGCAGTTTTGATACTTAATTTCAAAACTTTCTTAAGTTTCAAGAAGGTCTAAACAGTTTATTTTAGAGTTTTAACCTATTTAAACTACTTTATCCAAATATTTAGGACTGATAAAGTTGCTAAACTCTTTAGATTAGCTAAATAAAGCTGTTTTGACGTTTAATTTCTAAACTTTCTTAACTTTCAAAAAGGTCTAAACAGTTTATTTTATAGTTTTAACCTATTTAAACTCTTTATCCAAAGATATAAAACTGATAAAGTTGCTAAACTCTTTAGATCAGCTTAATAAAGCAGTTTTGACAGTTAATTTCTAAACTTTCTTAACTTTGAAAAAGTCTAAACTGTTTATTTTAGAGTTTTAACCTATTTAAACTAATTTATCCAAACATTTAAGACTAATAAAGTTCTTAAACTCTTTAGATCAGCTTATTAAGAAGTTTTCACTTTTAATTTCTAAACTTCTTAACTTTCGAAACAGTCTAAACAGTTTATTTTAGAGTTTTAACCTATTTAAACTACTTTATCCAAAGATTTAAGACTGATAAATTTGCTAAACTCTTTAGATCAGCTTAATAAAGCAGTTTGGACAGTTAATTTCTAAACTTTCTTAACTTTCAAAAAGGTCTAAACAGTTTATTTTAGAGTTTTAACCTATTTAAACTACTTTATCGAAAGATTTAAGACTGATAAAGTAGCTAAACTCTGTAGATCAGCTTAATAAAGCAGTTTTGACACTTAATTTCTAAACTTTCTTAACTTTCAAAAAGATCTAAACAGTTTATTTTAGAGTTTTAACCTATTTAAACTACTTTATCCAAAGATTTAAGACTGATAAAGTTGCTAAACTCTTTAGATCAGCTTAATAAAGCAGTTTTGACATATAATTTCTAAACTTTCTTAACTTTCAAAAAGGTCTAAACAGTTTATTTTAGAGTTTTAACCTATTTAAACTACTTTATCCAAAGATTTAAGACTGATAAAGTTGCTAAACTCTTTAGATCAGCTTAATGAAACAGTTTTGACAGTTAATTTCTAAACTTTCTTAACTTTGAAAATGGTCTAAACAGTTTATATCAGAGTTTTAACCTATTTAAACTACTTTATCCATAGATTTAAGACTGATAAATTTGCTTTCAACTCTAAAATAAACTGTTTAGACCTTTTTGAAAGTTAAGAAAGTTTAGAAATTAAGTGTCAAAACTGCTTTATTAAGCTGATCTAAAGAGTTTAGCAACTTTATCAGTCTTAAATCTTTGGATAAAGAAGTTTAAATAGGTTAAAACTCTAAAATAAACTGTTTAGACCTTTTAGAAAGTTAAGAAAGTTTAGAAATTAACTGTCAAAACTGCTTTATTAAGCTGATCTAAAGAGTTTAGCAACTTTATTAGTCTTAAATCTTTGGATAAAGTAGTTTAAATAGGTTAAAACTCTAAAATAAACTGTTTAGACCTTTTTTAAAGTTAAGAAAGTTTAAAAATTAAGGGTAAAAACTGCTTTATTAAGCTGATCTAAAGAGTTTAGCAACTTTATCAGTCTTAAATCTTTGGATAAAGTAGTTTAAACAGGTTAAAACTCTAAAATAAACTGTTTAGACCTTTTTGTAAGTTAAGAAAGTTTGGAAATTAAGTGTCAAAACTGCTTTATTAAGCTGATCTAAAGAGTTTAGCAACTTTATCAGTCTTAAATCTTTGGATAAAGTAGTTTAAAGAGGTTAAAACTCTAAAATAAACTGTTTAGACCTTTTTGAAAGTTAAGAAAGTTTAGAAATTAACTGTCAAAACTGCTTTATTAAGCTGATCTAAAGAGTTTAGCAACTTTATCAGTCTTAAATCTTTGGATAAAGTAGTTTAAATAGGTTAAAACTCTGAAATAAACTGTTTAGACCTTTTTGAATGTTAAGAAAGTTTAGAAATTAAGTGTCAAAACTGCTTTATTTAGCTGATCTAAAGAGTTTAGCAACTTTATCAGTCTTAAATCTTTGGATAAAGTAGTTTAAGTAGGTTAAAACTCTAAAATAAACTGTTGAGACCTTTTTGAAAGTTTAGAAAGTTTAGAAATTAACTGTCAAAACTGCTTTATTTAGCTGATCTAAAGAGTTTAGCAACTTTATCAGTCTTAAATCTTTGGATAAAGTAGTTTAAATAGGTTAAAACTCTAAAATAAACTGTTTAGACCTTTTCGAAGGTTAAGAAAGTTTAGAAATTAAGTGTCAAATCTGCTTTATTAAGCTGATCTAAAGAGTTTAGCAACTTTATCAGTCTTAAATGTTTGGATAAAGTAGTTTAAATAGGTTAAAACTCTAAAATAAACTGTTTAGACCTTTTTGAAAGTTAAGAAAGTTTAGAAATTAACTGTCAAAACTGCTTTATTTTGCTGATCTAAAGAGTTTAGCAACTTTATCAGTCTTAAATCTTTGGATAAAGTAGTTTAAATAGGTTAAAACTCTAAAATAAACTGTTTAGACCTTTTTGAAAGTTAAGAAAGTTTAGAAATTAACTGTCAAAACTGCTTTATTAAGCTGATCTAAAGAGTTTAGCAACTTTATCAGTCTTAAATCTTTGGATAAAGTAGTTTAAATAGGTTAAAACTCTAAAATAAACTGTTTAGACCTTTTCGAAGGTTAAGAAAGTTTAGAAATTAAATTTCAAAACTGCTTTATTAAGCTGATCTAAAGAGTTTAGCAACTTTATCAGTCTTAAATCTTTGGATAAAGTAGTTTAAATAGGTTAAAACTCTGAAACAAACTGTTTAGACCTTTTTGAAAGTTAAGAAAGTTTAGAAATTAAGTGTCAAAACTGCTTTATTAAGCTGATCTAAAGAGTTTAGCAACTTTATCAGTCTTAAATCTTTGGATAAAGTAGTTTAAATAGGTTAAAACTCTAAAATAAACTGTTTAGACCTTTTTGAAAGTTAAGAAAGTTTAGAAATTAAGTCTCAAAACTGCTTTATTTAGCTGATCTAAAGAGTTTAGCAACTTTATCAGTCTTAAATCTTTGGATAAAGTAGTTTAAATAGGTTAAAACTCTAAAATAAACTGTTTAGACCTTTTTGAAACTTAAGAAAGTTTAGAAATTAAGTGTCAAAATTGCTTTATTAAGCCGATCTAAAGAGTTTAGCAACTTTATCAGTCTTAAATCTTTGGATAAAGTAGTTTAAATAGGTTAAAACTCTGAAATAAACTGTTTAGACCTTTTTGAAAGTTAAGAAAGTTTAGGAATTAAGTGTCAAAACTGCTTTATTTAGCTGATCTAAAGAGTTTAGCAACTTTATCAGTCTTAAATCTTTGGATAAAGTAGTTTAAATAGGTTAAAACTCTAAAATAAACTGTTTAGACCTTTTTGAAAGTTAAGAAAGTTTAGAAATTAACTGTCAAAACTGCTTTATTTAGCTGATCTAAAGAGTTTAGCAACTTTATCAGTCTTAAATCTTTGGATAAAGTAGTTTAAATAGGTTAAAACTCTAAAATAAACTGTTTAGACCTTTTTGAAAGTTAAGAAAGTTTAGAAATTAACTGTCAAAACTGCTTTATTTAGCTGATCTAAAGAGTTTAGCAACTTTATCGGTGTTAAATCTTTGGATAAAGTAGATTAAATAGGTTAAAACTCTAAAATAAACTGTTTAGACCTTTTTGAAAGTTAAGAAAGTTTAAAAATTAAGTGTCAAAACTGCTTTATTAAGCCGATCTAAAGAGTTTAGCAACTTTATCAGTCTGAAAACTTTGGATAAAGTAGTTTAAACAGGTTAAAACTCTAAAAGAAACTGTTTAGACCTTTTTGAAAGTTAAGAAAGTTTAGAAATTAATTGTCAAAACTGCTTTATTAAGCTGATCTAAAGAGTTTAGCAGCTTTATCAGTCTTAAATCTTTGGATAAAGTAGTTTAAATAGGTTAAAACTCTAAAATAAACTGTTTAGACCTTTGTTAAAGTTAAGAAAGTTTAGAAATTAACTGTCAAAACTGCTTTATTTAGCTGATCTAAAGAGTTTAGCAACTTTATTGGTGTTAAATCTTTGGACAAAGTAGTTTAAATAGGTTAAAACTCTAAAATAAACTGTTTAGACCTTTTTGAAAGTTAAGAAAGTTTAGAAATTAACTGTCAAAACTGCTTTATTTTGCTGATCTAAAGAGTTTAGCAACTTTATCAGTCTTAAATCTTTGGATAAAGTAGTTTAAATAGGTTAAAACTCTAAAATAAACTGTTTAGACCTTTTTGAAAGTTAAGAAAGTTTAGAAATTAAGTGTCAAAACTGCTTTATTTAGCTGATCTAAAGAGTTTAGCAACTTTATCAGTCTTAAATCTTTGGATAAAGTAGTTTAAATAGGTTAAAACTCTAAAATAAACTGTTTAGACCTTTTTGAAAGTTAAGAAAGTTTAGAAATTAAGTGTCAAAACTGCTTTATTAAGCTGATCTAAAGAGTTTAGCAACTTTATCAGTGTTAAATCTTTGGATAAAGTAGTTTAAATAGGTTAAAACTCTAAAATAAACTGTTTAGACCTTTTTGAAAGTTAAGAAAGTTTAGAAATTAAGTGTCAAAACTGCTTTATTTAGCTGATCTAAAGAGTTTAGCAACTTTATCAGTCTTAAATCTTTGGATAAAGTAGTTTAAATAGGTTAAAACTCTAAAATAAACTGTTTAGATCTTTTTGAAAGTTAAGAAAGTTTAGAAATTAAGTGTCAAAACTGCTTTATTTAGCTGATCTAAAGAGTTTAGCAACTTTATCAGTCTTAAATCTTTGGATAAAGTAGTTTAAATAGGTTAAAACTCTGAAATAAACTGTTTAGACCTTTTTGAAAGTTAAGAAAGTTTAGAAATTAAATATCAAAACTGCTTTATTTAGCTGATCTAAAGAGTTTAGCAACTTTATCAGTCTTAAATCTTTGGATAAAGTAGTTTAAATAGGTTAAAACTCTAAAATAAACTGTTTAGACCTTTTTGAAAGTTAAGAAAGTTTAGAAATTAATGGTCAAAAATGCTTTATTAAGCTGATCTAAAGAGTTTATCAACATTATCAGTAAAAAATCTTTGGATAAAGTAGTTTAAATAGGTTAAAACTCTAAAATAAACTGTTTAGACCTTTTTGAAAGTTAAGAAAGTTTTGAAATTAACTGTCAAAACAGCTTTATTTAGCTGTTCTAAAGAGTTTAGCAACTTTATCGGTGTTAAATCTTTGGATAAAGTAGTTGAAATAGGTTAAAACTCTAAAATAAACTGTTTAGACCTTTTTGAAAGTTAAGAAAGTTTAGAAATTAACTGTCAAAACTGCTTTATTTAGCTGATCTAAAGAGTTTAGCAACTTTATCAGTCTTAAATCTCTAGATAAAGTAGTTTAATAGGTTAAAACTCTAAAATAAACTGTTTAAACCTTTTTGAAAGTTAAGAAAGTTTAGAAATTAGATGTCAAAACTGCTTTATTAAGCTGATCTAAAGAGTTTAGCAACTTTATCAGTCTTAAATCTTTGGATAAAGTAGTTTAAATAGGTTAAAACTCTAAAATAAACTGTTTAGATCTTTTTGAAAGTTAAGAAAGTTTAGAAATTAAGTGTCAAAACTGCTTTATTAAGCTGATCTAAAGAGTTTAGCAACTTTATCAGTCTTAAATCTTTGGATAAAGTAGTTTAAATAGGTTAAAACTCTAAAATAAACTGTTTAGACGTTTTTGAAAGTTAAGAAAGTTTAGAAATTAACTGTCAAAACTGCTTTATTAAACTTTTTTAAAGATTTTAGCAAGTTTATCAGTCTTAAATCTTTGGATAAAGTAGTTTTAATAGGTTAAAACTCTAAAATAAACTGTTTAGACCATTTTCAAAGTTAAGAAAGTTTAGAAATGAACTGTCAAAACTGCTTTATTTAGCTGATCTAATGAGTTTAGCCAATTTATCATTCTTAAATCTATGGATAAAGTAGTTTAAATAGGTTAAAATTCTGAAATAAACTGTTGAGACGATTTTCAAAGTTAAGAAAGTTTAGAAATTAAGTGTCAAAACTGCTTTATTAAGCTGATCTAAAGAGTTCTCAACTTTATCAGTCTTAAATCTTTGGATAAAATAGTTTAAATAGGTTAAAACTCTAAAATAAACTGTTTAGACCTTTTTGAAAGTTAAGAAAGTTTTGAAATTAACTGTCAAAACAGCTTTATTTAGCTGTTCTAAAGAGTTTAGCAACTTTATCGGTGTTAAATCTTTGGATAAAGTAGTTGAAATAGGTTAAAACTCTAAAATAAACTGTTTAGACCTTTTTGAAAGTTAAGAAAGTTTAGAAATTAACTGTCAAAACTGCTTTATTAAGCTGATCTAAAGAGTTTAGCAACTTTATCTGTCTTAAATCTTTGGATAAAGTAGTTTAAATAGGTTAAAACTCTAAAATAAACTGTTTAGGCCTTTTTGAAGGTTAAGAAAGTTTAGAAATTAACTGTAAAAAATGCTTTATTTGGCTGATCTATAGAGTTTAGCAACTTTATCAGTCTTAAATCTATGGATAAAGTAGTTTAAATAGGTTAAAACTCTAAAATAAACTGTTTAGATCTTTTTGAAAGTTAAGAAAGTTTAGAAATTAAGTGTCAAAACTGCTTTATTAAGCTGATCTAAAGAGTTTAGCAACTTTATCAGTCTTAAATCTTTGGATAAAGTAGTTTAAATAGGTTAAAACTCTAAAATAAACTGTTTAGACGTTTTTGAAAGTTAAGAAAGTTTAGAAATTAACTGTCAAAACTGCTTTATTAAACTTTTTTAAAGATTTTAGCAAGTTTATCAGTCTTAAATCTTTGGATAAAGTAGTTTTAATAGGTTAAAACTCTAAAATAAACTGTTTAGACCATTTTCAAAGTTAAGAAAGTTTAGAAATGAACTGTCAAAACTGCTTTATTTAGCTGATCTAATGAGTTTAGCCAATTTATCATTCTTAAATCTATGGATAAAGTAGTTTAAATAGGTTAAAATTCTGAAATAAACTGTTGAGACGATTTTCAAAGTTAAGAAAGTTTAGAAATTAAGTGTCAAAACTGCTTTATTAAGCTGATCTAAAGAGTTCTCAACTTTATCAGTCTTAAATCTTTGGATAAAATAGTTTAAATAGGTTAAAACTCTAAAATAAACTGTTTAGACCTTTTTGAAAGTTAAGAAAGTTTAGAAATTAAGTGTCAAAACTGCTTTATTTAGCTGATCTAAAGACTTTAGCAAGTTTATCAGTCTTAAATCTTTGGATAAAGTAGTTTAAATAGGTTAAAACTCTAAAATAAACTGTTTAGACCATTTTCTAAGTTAAGAAAGTCTAAAAATTAACTGTTAAAACTGCTTTATTTAGCTAATCTAAAGAGTTTAGCAAATTTATCAGTCTTAAATCTATGGATAAAGTAGTTTAAATAGGTTAAAACTCTAAAATAAACTGTTTAGACCATTTTCAAAGTTAAGAAAGTTTAAAAAATAAACTGTCAAAACTGCTTCATTAAGCTGATCTAAAGAGTTCATCAACTTTATCTGATTTAAATCTTTGGATAAAGTAGTTTAAATAGGTTAAAACTCTAAAATAAACTGTTTAGACCTTTTTGAAAGTTAAGAAAGTTTAGAAATTAGATGTGAAAACTGCTTTATTAAGCTGATCTAAAGAGTTTAGCAACTTTATCAGTCTTAAATCTTTGGATAAAGTAGTTTAAATAGGTTAAAACTCTAAAATAAACTGTTTAGACCTTTTTGAAAGTTAAGAAAGTTTAGAAATTAACTGTCAAAACTGCTTTATTTAGCTGATCTAAAGAGTTTATCAACATTATCAGTCTTAATACTTTGGATAAAGTAGTTTAAATAGGTTAAAACTCTAAAATAAACTGTTTAGACCTTTTTGAAAGTTAAGAAACTTTAGAAATTAACTGTCAAAACTGCTTTATTAAACTGTTTTCAAGATTTTAGCAATTTTATTAGTCTTAAATATTTGGATAAAGTAGTTTAAATAGGTTAAAACTATAAAATAAACTGTTTAGACCATTTTCTAAGTTAAGAAAGTTTAGAAATTAACTGTCAAAACTGCTTTATTAAGCTGATCTAAAGAGTTCATCAACTTTATCTGACTTAAATCTTTGGATAAGGTAGTTTAAATAGGTTAAAACTCTAAAATAAACTGTTTAGACCTTTTTGAAAGTTAAGAAAGTTTAGAATTAACTGTAAAAACTGCTTTATTAAGCTGATCTAAAGAGTTTAGCAACTTTATCAGTCTTAAAACTTTGGATAAAGTAGTTTAAATAGGTTAACACTCTAAAATAAACTGTTTAGACCTTTTTGAAAGTTAAGAAAGTTTAGAAATTAAGTGTCAAAGCTGCTTTATTAAACTGTTTTAAAGATTTTAGCAATTTTATCAGTCTTAAATCTTTGGATAAAGTAGTTTAAATAGGTTAAAAATATAAAATAAACTGTTTAGACCATTTTCTAAGTTAAGAAAGTCTAAAAATTAACTGTTAAAACTGCTTTATTTAGCTAATCTAAAGAGTTTAGCAAATTTATCAGTCTTAAATCTATGGATAAAGTAGTTTAAATAGGTTAAAACTCTAAAATAAACTGTTTAGACCTTTTTGAAAGTTAAGAAAGTTTAGAAATTAACTGTCAAAACTGCTTTATTTAGCTGATCTAAAGAGTTTAGCAACTTTATCAGTCTTAAATCTTTAGATAAAGTACTTTAAATAGGTTAAAACTCTAAAATAAACTGTTTAGACCTTTTTGAAAGTTAAGAAAGTTTAGAAATTAGATGTCAAAACTGCTTTATTAAGCTGATCTAAAGAGTTTAGCAACTTTATCAGTCTTAAATCTTTGGATAAAGTAGTTTAAATAGGTTAAAACTCTAAAATAAACTGTTTAGATCTTTTTGAAAGTTAAGTAAGTTTAGAAATTAAGTGTCAAAACTGCTTTATTAAGCTGATCTAAAGAGTTTAGCAACTTTATCAGTCTTAAATCTTTGGATAAAGTAGTTTAAATAGGTTAAAACTCTAAAATAAACTGTTTAGACGTTTTTGAAAGTTAAGAAAGTTTAGAAATTAACTGTCAAAACTGCTTTATTAAACTTTTTTAAAGATTTTAGCAAGTTTATCAGTCTTAAATCTTTGGATAAAGTAGTTTTAATAGGTTAAAACTCTAAAATAAACTGTTTAGACCATTTTCAAAGTTAAGAAAGTTTAGAAATGAACTGTCAAAACTGCTTTATTTAGCTGATCTAATGAGTTTAGCCAATTTATCATTCTTAAATCTATGGATAAAGTAGTTTAAATAGGTTAAAATTCTGAAATAAACTGTTGAGACGATTTTCAAAGTTAAGAAAGTTTAGAAATTAAGTGTCAAAATTGCTTTATTAAGCTGATCTAAAGAGTTCTCAACTTTATCAGTCTTAAATCTTTGGATAAAATAGTTTAAATAGGTTAAAACTCTAAAATAAACTGTTTAGACCTTTTTGAAAGTTAAGAAAGTTTAGAAATTAAGTGTCAAAACTGCTTTATTTAGCTGATCTAAAGACTTTAGCAAGTTTATCAGTCTTAAATCTTTGCATAAAGTAGTTTAAATAGGTTAAAACTCTAAAATAAACTGTTTAGACCATTTTCTAAGTTAAGAAAGTCTAAAAATTAACTGTTAAAACTGCTTTATTTAGCTAATCTAAAGAGTTTAGCAAATTTATCAGTCTTAAATCTTTAGATAAAGTACTTTAAATAGGTTAAAACTCTAAAATAAACTGTTTAGACCTTTTTGAAAGTTAAGAAAGTTTAGAAATTAGATGTCAAAACTGCTTTATTAAGCTGATCTAAAGAGTTTAGCAACTTTATCAGTCTTAAATCTTTGGATAAAGTAGTTTAAATAGGTTAAAACTCTAAAATAAACTGTTTAGATCTTTTTGAAAGTTAATAAAGTTTAGAAATTAAGTGTCAAAACTGCTTTATTAAGCTGATCTAAAGAGTTTAGCAACTTTATCAGTCTTAAATCTTTGGATAAAGTAGTTTAAATAGGTTAAAACTCTAAAATAAACTGTTTAGACGTTTTTGAAAGTTAAGAAAGTTTAGAAATTAACTGTCAAAACTGCTTTATTAAACTTTTTTAAAGATTTTAGCAAGTTTATCAGTCTTAAATCTTTGGATAAAGTAGTTTTAATAGGTTAAAACTCTAAAATAAACTGTTTAGACCATTTTCTAAGTTAAGAAAGTTTAGAAATGAACTGTCAAAACTGCTTTATTTAGCTGATCTAATGAGTTTAGCCAATTTATCATTCTTAAATCTATGGATAAAGTAGTTTAAATAGGTTAAAATTCTGAAATAAACTGTTGAGACGATTTTTAAAGTTAAGAAAGTTTAGAAATTAAGTGTCAAAATTGCTTTATTAAGCTGATCTAAAGAGTTCTCAACTTTATCAGTCTTAAATCTTTGGATAAAATAGTTTAAATAGGTTAAAACTCTAAAATAAACTGTTGAGACCTTTTTGAAAGTTAAGAAAGTTTAGAAATTAAGTGTCAAAACTGCTTTATTTAGCTGATCTAAAGACTTTAGCAAGTTTATCAGTCTTAAATCTTTGCATAAAGTAGTTTAAATAGGTTAAAACTCTAAAATAAACTGTTTAGACCATTTTCTAAGTTAAGAAAGTCTAAAAATTAACTGTTAAAACTGCTTTATTTAGCTAATCTAAAGAGTTTAGCAAATTTATCAGTCTTAAATCTATGGATAAAGTAGTTTAAATAGGTTAAAACTCTGAAATAAACTGTTTAGACCTTTTTGAAAGTTAAGAAAGTTTAGAAATTAAATATCAAAACTGCTTTATTTAGCTGATCTAAAGAGTTTAGCAACTTTATCAGTCTTAAATCTTTGGATAAAGTAGTTTAAATAGGTTAAAACTCTAAAATAAACTGTTTAGACCATTTTCTAAGTTAAGAAAGTCTAAAAATTAACTGTTAAGACTGCTTTATTTAGCTAAACTAAAGAGTTTAGCAAATTTATCAGTCTTAAATCTATGGATAAAGTAGTTTAAATAGGTTAAAACTCTGAAATAAACTGTTTAGACCATTTTCAAAGTTAAGAAAGTTTAGAAATTAACTGTCAAAACTGCTTCATTAAGCTGATCTAAAGAGTTCATTAACTTTATCTGATTTAAATCTTTGGATAAAGTAGTTTAAATAGGTTAAAACTCTAAAATAAACTGTTTAGACCTTTTTGAAAGTTAAGAAAGTTTAGAAATTAGATGTGAAAACTGCTTTATTAAGCTGATCTAAAGAGTTTAGCAACTTTATCAGTCTTAAATCTTTGGATAAAGTAGTTTAAATAGGTTAAAACTCTAAAATAAACTGTTTAGACCTTTTTGAAAGTTAAGAAAGTTTAGAAATTAACTGTCAAAACTGCTTTATTTAGCTGATCTAAAGAGTTTATCAACATTATCAGTCTTAATACTTTGGATAAAGTAGTTTAAATAGGTTAAAACTCTAAAATAAACTGTTTAGACCTTTTTGAAAGTTAAGAAACTTTAGAAATTAACTGTCAAAACTGCTTTATTAAACTGTTTTCAAGATTTTAGCAATTTTATTAGTCTGAAATATTTGGATAAAGTAGTTTAAAAAGGTTAAAACTATAAAATAAACTGTTTAGACCATTTTCTAAGTTAGAAAAGTTTAGAAATTAACTGTCAAAACTGCTTTATTAAGCTGATCTAAAGAGTTCATCAACTTTATCAGTCTTAAATCTTTGGATAAGGTAGTTTAAATAGGTTAAAACTCTAAAATAAACTGTTTAGACCTTTTTGAAAGTTAAGAAAGTTTAGAAATTAAGTGTCAAAACTGCTTTATTAAGCTGATCTAAAGAGTTTAGCAACTTTATCAGTCTTAAATCTTTGGATAAAGTAGTTTAAATAGGTTAAAACTCTAAAATAAACTGTTTAGACCTTTTTGAAACTTAAGAAAGTTTAGAAATTAAGTGTCAAAATTGCTTTATTAAGCTGATCTAAAGAGTTTAGCAACTATATCAGTCTTAAATCTTTGGATAAAGTAGTTTAAATAGGTTAAAACTCTAAAATAAACTGTTTAGACCTTTTTGAAAGTTAAGAAAGTTTAGAAATTAAGTGTCAAAGCTGCTTTATTAAACTGTTTTAAAGATTTTAGCAATTTTATCAGTCTTAAATCTTTGGATAAAGTAGTTTAAATAGGTTAAAACTATAAAATAAACTGTTTAGACCATTTTCTAAGTTAAGAAAGTCTAAAAATTAACTGTTAAAACTGCTTTATTTAGCTAATCTAAAGAGTTTAGCAAATTTATCAGTCTTAAATCTATGGATAAAGTAGTTTAAATAGGTTAAAACTCTAAAATAAACTGTTTAGACCATTTTCAAAGTTAAGAAAGTTTAGAAATTAACTGTCAAAACTGCTTCATTATGCTGATCTAAAGAGTTCATCAACTTTATCTGACTTAAATCTTTGGATAAAGTAGTTTAAATAGGTTAAAACTCTAAAATAAACTGTTTAGACCTTTTTGAAAGTTAAGAAAGTTTAGAAATTAAGTGTCAAAACTTCTTTATTAAGCTGATCTAAAGAGTTTAGCAACCTTATCAGTATTAAATCTTTGGATAAAGTAGTTTAAATAGGTTAAAACTCTAAAATAAACTGTTTAGACCTTTTTGAAAGTTAAGAAAGTTTAGAAATTAACTGTAAAAACTGCTTTATTAAGCTGATCTAAAGAGTTTAGCAACTTTATCAGTCTTAAAACTTTGGATAAAGTAGTTAAAATAGGTTAAAACTCTAAAATAAACTGTTTAGACCTTTTTGAAAGTTAAGAAAGTTTAGAAATTAAGTGTCAAAGCTGCTTTATTAAACTGTTTTAAAGATTTTAGCAATTTTATCAGTCTTAAATCTTTGGATAAAGTAGTTTAAATAGGTTAAAACTATAAAATAAACTGTTTAGACCATTTTCTAAGTTAAGAAAGTCTAAAAATTAACTGTTAAAACTGCTTTATTTAGCTAATCTAAAGAGTTTAGCAACTTTATCAGTCTTAAATCTATGGATAAAGTAGTTTAAATAGGTTAAAACTCTGAAATAAACTGTTTAGACCATTTTCAAAGTTAAGAAAGTTTAGAAATTAACTGTCAAAACTGCTTCATTAAGCTGATCTAAAGAGTTCATCAACTTTATCTTACTTAAATCTTTGGATAAAGTAGTTTAAATAGGTTAAAACTCTAAAATAAACTGTTTAGACCTTTTTGAAAGTTAAGAAAGTTTAGAAATTAAGTGTCAAAACTGCTTTATTAAGCTGATCTAAAGAGTTTAGCAACTTTATCAGTATTAAATCTTTGGATAAAGTAGTTTAAATAGGTTAAAACTCTAAAATAAACTGTTTAGACCTTTTGAAAGTTAAAAAAGTTTAGAAATTAAGTGTCAAAACTGCTTTATTTAGCTGATCTAAAGAGTTTATCAACTTTAACCTATTTAAACTACTTTATCCAAAGATTCAAGACTGATAATGTTGATAAAATCTTTAGATCAGCTTAACAAGCAGTTTTCTTAACTTTCAAAAAAGGTCTAAACAGTTTATTTTAGAGTTTTAACTTATTTAAACTACTTTATCCAAAGATTTAAGACTGAGAAAGTTGCTAAATTCTTTAGATAAGCTTAATAAAGAAGTTTTGATAGTTAATTTCTAAGCTTTCTTAACTTTCAAAAAGGTCTAAACAGTTTATTTGAGAGTTTTAACCTATTTAAACTACATTATCCAAAGATTTGAGAATGATAAAGTTCCTAAACTCACTAGATCAGCTTAGTATAGCAGTTTTGACAGTTCATTTCTAAACTTTCTTAAGTTTGAAAAAGCTCTCAACAGTTTATTTTAGATTTTTAAGCTATTTAAACTAATTTCTACAATGATTTAAGACTGATAAAGTTGCTAAACTCTTTAGATCATGTTATTAAAGATGTTTCGACAGTTAATTTCTAAACTTTTTTAACTTAAAAAAGCTCTAAACAGTTTATTTTAGAGTTTTAACCTATTTAAACTACTTTATCCAAAGATGACTAATAAAAGTGCAAAACATTTTCAATCAGCTTAATAAAGCAGTTTTAACAGTTAATTTTTAAACTTTCTTAACTATAAATATGGTCGAGATAGTTTATTTTAGAGTTTTAACCTATTTAAACTACTTTATCCAAAGATTCAATACTTATATATTTGCTAAACTCTTTAGATCAGCTAAATAAAGTACTTTTTACAGTTAATTTCTAAATTTTCTTAACTTTGAAAAACGTCTAAACAGTTTATTTTTGAGAGGTTTCACCTATTTAAACTGCTTAATCCAAAGATTTAAGACTGATAAAGTTGCTAAACTCTTTAGATCAGCTTAATAAAGCAATTTTGACAGTTCATTTCTAAACTTTCTTAACTTTCAAAAAGCTCTCAACAGTTTATTTTCGAGATTTAACCTATTTATACTAAATTTTCGCATGATTTACGTTTGATAAGGTTGATAATCTCTTTAGATCAGCTTATTAAAGTAGATTTGACAGTTAATTTCTAAACTTTCTTAACTTTCAAAAAGGTCTAAACAGTTTATTTTAGAGTATTATTATTTATTTAATCTACTTTATCCAAAGATTTAAGTTTGATAAAGTTGGTATACTCTTTAGATCAGCTTAATAAAGCAGTTTTGACAGTTAATTTCTAAACTTTCTTAACTTTCAAAAAAGGTCTAAACAGTTTATTTTAGAGTTTTAACCTATTTAATTACTTTATCCAAAGATTTAAGACTGACAAAGTGCTAAACTCATTAGATCAGCTTAATAAAGCAGTTTTGACAGTTAATTTCTAAACT
This sequence comes from Xestospongia muta, assembly GCA_963693285.1. Taxonomy (NCBI): domain Eukaryota; kingdom Metazoa; phylum Porifera; class Demospongiae; order Haplosclerida; family Petrosiidae; genus Xestospongia; species Xestospongia muta. The sequence continues at coordinate 3,036,863 of OY848929.1, read as the reverse complement.
TTCTTAACTTTCAAAAAGGTCTAAATAGTTTATTTTAGAGTTTTAACCTATTTAAACTACTTTATCCAAAGATTTAAGACTGATAAATTTGCTAAACCTTTTATATCAGCTTAATAAAGCAGTTTTGACACTTAATTTCTAAACTTTTGTAACTTTCATAGACGTATAAACAGTATATTTTAGACTTTTAACCTTTTTAAAATAGTTTATCTAAAAATCTTTTATTTATGATATTTTTACTATACTGTGTAGGTAGGCTTAATTAAACAGTTTTGACAGTTAATTTCTAAACTTTCAAAAGCTCAGAACAGTTTATTTTAGAGCTTTAAATTTAAGAGTGTAAACTGCTTTATTAAGTTGATCTAAAGAGTTTAGCAACTTTATCAGTCTTAAATCTTTGGATAAATTAGTTAAATAGGTTAAAACTCTAAAATAAACTGTTTAGAACTTTTTGAAAGTTATGAAAGATTAGATATTAAATGTCAAAACTGCTTTATTAAGCTGATCTAAAGAGTTTAGGAACTTCGTCGACTTAAATCTTTGGATAAAGTAGTTTAAATAGGTTAAAACTCTAAAATAAACTGTTTAGACCTTTTTGAAATTTAAGAACATTTAGAAATTAAATGTCAAAACTGCTTTATCAATCAGATCTAAAGAGTTTAGCAACTTTATCAGTCTTAAATCGTTGGATAATTTAGTTTAAATTTGTTAAAACTCTAAAATAAACTATTAAGAGCTTTTTGAAAATTGAGAATGTGTAGAAATTAAGTGTCAAAACTGCTTTATTAAGCTGATCTAAAGAGTTTAGCAACTTTGTCAGACTTAAATCTTTGGATAAAGTAGTTTAAATAGGTTAAAACTCTAAAATAAACTGTTTAGACCTTTTTCAAAGTTAAGAAAGTTTAGAAATTACGTGTCAAAACTGCTTTATTAAGCTGATCTAAAGAGTTTAGCAACTTTATCAGTCTTAAATCTTTGGATATGTTTTTTAAATAGGTTAAAACTCTACAATAAACTGTTTAGACCTTTTTGAAAGTTAAGAACATTTACAAATTAACTGTCAATACTGCTTTATTAGCCTGATGTAAAGAGTTTAGCAACTTTATCAGTCTTATTTGTTTGGATAAATTACTATAAATAGGTTAAAACTCTAAAATAAACTGTTTAGACCTTTTTTAAAGTTAATAAAGTTTAGAAATTAACTGTGAAACTGCTTTATTAAGGTGATGTAAAGAGTTTACCAACTTTATCAGTCTTAAATCATCAGAAATCAGTTTAAATAGGTCAAAACTCTAAAATAAACTGTTTAGAACTTTTTGATATTAAGAAAGTTTAGAAATTAAGTGTCAAAACTGCTTTATTAAGCTGATCTAAAGACATTTAAACATAGAAATGAATTGAGCTTTATGAACGTGATAGAATTCTGAAAAAAGACAACAGAACGATTCGGCCAAAGGCCTTCATCAGCTCTTTATGAAACAATGGCAAAAAACAGTCACTTAAAATCAACTTTTTTCAGCTATGAGGATGCAATATATGAACGAACAGATGGTACAGCTATGTGATCCCCACTATCATCTGCATTGGCTAATATCTTCATGGAAGACTTTGAAAACACAGCTATTGCTACATTCCACTTACAACCTAAATTTTGGAAGAGATATGTAGATGACACTTTCGTCATTTGGCCACACAACAACTCCTCCTTACAAGAATTCCTGTCTCATATCAATGGTCTACATGATAGAATCAAGTTCACAATGGAGATTGAGAACAACAACTCTATTGCCTTCTTAGATGTACTTGTTTCTAAAAACAATAGTAGACTGACCACAACTGTTTACAGGAAACCTACACATACTGATAGATACCTGAATTACAGATCCAACCACCACCCACTCATCAAATCAGGTATTATCAAATGCCTCAGGAACAGGGCCCTCAATGTCTGCTCAGAAGGAAACTTCCCCTCTGAGTTAAACAGATTATACAATGTCTTCAGAGCTAATGGATATTCATCAAGTCGAGTAAACAACAGCCTTAAACCTTCAAGGCTCAAGAGAAATGAAGATGCTTCCACCCCTCCCTGCGACCTTTTAACAAAGACAGACAGGAAGAGAACCCTAGTTCTCCCTTATGTCAAAGGCCTCAGTGAGGACATTGGGAGAGCCTGTCGCTTCCTTAACATCACAACAGCCTTTTCCTCAAAATACACACTCAGAAGGTCCTTATCATGGGTCAAGATCCCCACTCCACAGGAAGAAAAGATTGGTGTCATCTATAGGATCCCCTGTGAATGTGGAACTATCTACATCGGAAAAACAGGCCGAACATTGAAGACTAGGATAGCTGAACATAAAAGAGCTGTCATGAACAGAGATACCAACAACGCTCTTGCATGCCACTACATTGACACAGGACACAGGATTTTATGGTTAGAAAGCCATCTACATCAAAACCACTAGCAACACCATCAACTCTGATCCAGGCTTAATCATCAATCCTACCTGGACTTCTCTATTCTGCAGTAAACGATCTTTATAACTTATAGCCACTCCCACAATTAATTAACCAGTTCGCGTTCATTTCCTGCCTCGTGGTACAACTCTATGCTCTTGATCTCCAACATGGAACAAATTAGCATCCTTCTCTATCTCCCTAGGACAACGTCTGGCCTACATAATAATTGTAAACATCATGCATTTGCTATATAAGTGACTATTTTTTTCCATTGTTTCATAAACAGCTGATGAAGGCCTTTGGCCGAAACGTTCTGTTATCTTTTTTCAGAATTCTATCACGTTCATAAAGCTCAACTAATTTCTATATTTAAATATGAATAACGTGATAAACAAAATTCCTACTTCTGATACAAAGAGTTTAGCAACTTTATCGGTCTTAAATCTTTGGATAAAGTAGTTTAAATACGTTAAAACTCTGAAATAAACTCTTTAGACCTTTTTGAAAGTTAAGAAAGTTTACAAACCCTTAACTGTCAATACTGCTTTATTAAGCTGATCTAAAGAGTTTAGCAACTTTATCCTCTTAAATCTTTGGATAAAATAGTTTAAATAGGTTAAAACTCTAAAATAAACTGTTTAGACCTAGTTTAGAAAGTTTAGAAATTAACTGTCAAAACTGCTTTATTAACATGATATAAAGAGTTTAGCAACTTTATCAGTCTTAAATCTTTGGATAAAATAGTTTAAATAGGTTAAAACTCTAAAATAAACTGTTTAGAGCTTTTTGAAACTTAAGAAAGTTTAGAAATTAACTGTCAATACTGCTTTATTAAGCTGATCTAAAGAGTTTAGCAACTTTATTCTCTTAAATCTTTGGATAAAATAGTTTAAATAGGTTAAAACTCTAAAATAAACTGTTTAGACCTTTTTGAAGTTTAGAAATTAACTGTCAAAACTGCTTTATTAAATCGTTGGATAAATTAGTTTAAATAGGTTAAATCTCTAAAATAAACTGTTTAGACCTTATTGAAAGTTAAGAAAGTTTAGAAATTAACTGTCAAAACTGCTTAATTAAGCTGATCTAAAAAGTTTAGCAACTTTATCAGTCTTAAATCTTTGAATATTGTTGTTTGAATAGGTTAAAACTCTAAATAAACTGTTTAGAGCTTTTGAAATTTAAGAAAATTTAAAATTGAACTCTTAAAACTGCTCAATTAAGCTGATCTATTTAAACTATTTATCTAAAAATGTAAGAAATGATAGAGTTGCGAAACTCTTTATATCAGCTTAATTAAGGTGTTTGACAGTTAATTTCTAAACATTTTTAACTTTCAAAAAGGTCTAAACAGTTTAGTTTAGAGTTTTAACATATTTAATTCATCCAAAGATTAAAGAGAGATAATGTTACTAAACTCTTTAGATCAGCTTAATTAACCAGTTTCAATAGTTAATTTCTAAAGTTTTTAAAGCTCGGAGTAGTTTATTTTAGAGTTTTAACTTATTTAAACTAATTTATTATAACATTTAAGACTGATAATCAGCTTAATGACAGTTAATTTCTAAACTTTCTTAACTTTCAAAAAGCTCTAAACAGTTTATTTAGAGTTTTAACCTATTTAAACTACTTTATCCAAAGATTTAAGATAGATTAAGTTATTCTCTTTAGAATAACTTAATCAAAAAGGTCTAAACAGTTTATTTTATAGTTTAAACAGTTTATTTTATAGTTTTTACCTATTTAAACTACTTCATCCAAAGATTGTAGACTGATAAAGTTACTAAAGTCTTTACATCAGCTTAATTAAGCAGTTTTGATAGTTAATTTTTAAACTTTCTTAACTTTGAAAAAGGTCTAAATATTTTATTTTAGAGTAGAAACATTAAAAGTCGTTTTTCCTTTTAGACAGAGGAGCACTAATATAGATATATTTATATACATTTATACAAAAAAACTACATATTATACCAAAGTACAATAATGTTTAATTGGTCATCTTCATCATCGTCCCAGTCCTGTGAGCCCATTGCAATCAGATCCACAGCTTGATCCAGGAGATCATCTTTAGTCATAGGACGAATGAGATTTTCTGTGCTACCAAGAGGAGGAATGTCATCATCTTCATCAAAGATTTCTAAATTTACTTCTATAGTAAAAACAATAGTACCAATTAATTTTGTTACCCATTGGTTCATTTAGGAGTATATATATATATTCCAAGTTATACTGTAAATCTTGGCCAAGTGTAACTTCTTTGAATCAGTAAGATTGCCAGAATATAAATAGCCATCTTAGGACATTGCTGATACAGGATGTAAATGTTGTACTCAGTTGGCTGAGAAGCCACTCTAGCCAGCCAAGACTACATATTATCTTAGTACATAAACAAGCGTGTACTTAGTGTATTTATTTGGTTAATGTTCAACATATAGACAGTATAAGATGTGTATAGAATGTTTACTGATGAGGGAATATATGGTCACACGTTGTCTTTTTGTCCTACAACAATATGGCTAACATACAAGTAGCACCTAACAAATAGTATGCACAACTTCAAATTCATATGAATTTAATAGTCCAACAATTTCTATTCAAAATTCCACTTACCACTCACTAAAAATAATATTGTGTAATAAGGTGTGACCACTTTACTCAGGTATGTGTTGAAACTAGGCTCTTTACCTGTTTTAAACCTAATCACTTGTATGTGCAATACAACTATTTAGCAAACACAAGCATTTAATTTAATTCATAATAATTGCTTCCTATCTACTATGTTTAATACAATTAATACAAAGTTAGCTTTTTAGGGAACTTAATTAATAATTGCTGAAGCATACCTTTTCTTGGACATCCTGCTTTGAGCTTAGTGAGAGACGGCTTCACTTTCTGAGGCTTGGTCAAAATAATTATCATATTTTAGGGAACTTAAATAATAATTGCTGAAAGCATACCTTTTTCTTGGACATGCTGCTTTGAGCTTAATGAGAGACGGCTTCACTTTCTGATGCTTGGTCAAAGTAATTATCATATTTAACCACAGTTTCTTTTTCATCTTGTGTTAACTTTAAACTTTAAGAAACAGTTAGGTTTAGCAGATGAACATCCAGTACCACTCACCTGTTACTCTAAAACTGCAGCAGGTTTGCTATCTTGAATCTTAAGGGAATAAATAATTGTTTGTCATGACCATTATCATCATGGTTTTCAATGTAGGGTAATCAGTCCATCCAACAGATCAAGTAAATAAATAAGCACATATGCATGTTTATATATATGTATGCATACATATACAATACACACACATATATAAACAAGTCACCCATTAAGGGCATTGTACCTAAAAACAGCCAGAACAAGTAGTAATATCCATCCCTTCCAGTATAGTTTCGATATGGCTAAATTAGGTCTTTTAAACGTTAAAGGTATAGATATAGATGAAAGGGGACTACAGGCTGTGATGTCCAATATTCTCTAGTAATGGCACCCTAGGAATGTCTACAAGGTATTGAACAATTGAATATAGGTGATCAGGAATGACATAATTAAAACGATACTATAAATTTAGGAGTATACAGAAAGAAGAGCTAGTCACACATGTGAAAAATACAAATCTATTTATCCTTTAAATGTCATCCTATTACCTAAGAGACATATTCGTCTAAAGAATAAAATGTGAAGAAGCAATCCATACCAAGGATTGGCTTTTATACACTACAGTCATAATTATGAGTACAACATCTGACCTTACAAACTGTTATCAGAAAATATTGTCACTTTCCAGATCAGAAACGGAATACAAACATCACTATAGAGATAGTTAAAAAGATATTACTGCACAACACAGGAACGTGGACATGAATGATTGGGTCTGGCAATTAATTATTCATGATGGGTGTTAACTTTTTAAAAATAAAATTTTGTTAATTAATCAAATGACCTGCTTTATACGAAGTCTTTGGCAACGTCTGTTAGTGAAATACAATCAAGTTTTTCTTTTGGATATAAAGTACCATAATGTCGCTTAGTCGTACATGTGTTATTTTATTCGTAAATATGACTTCACACTCCTGAGGGAAATAAAGATCTCTTGTACATATACAATATATAAACTTACAAACTGTTGTCAAAAAATATTGTCACATCCCAGATCATCATCTTTGTTGCAGAAATATATACCAACGTCACTATAGAAATAGTTAAAAAGATACTATTGCACAACAGTTATCAGAGAACTATATCAGTTCAGTATGACTAGAAGTATATTATCAAAGAAAGAAAGCACAGTAACTTAATGTAATCACATATTTTCTAAGGAAGAGGTTAGCAAAGATCATCCTTAGAACTCAATTAAGTATTATCAGAAAAGGCTAAATATTCATGCATACAAATCAAAAATATATATGAATAAATAATTCAAGCCATATCAATTAATTAGTACATTTATAGTACAACAGAACAAGTCTGAATAAAACCAGGAGGGTGGAAATTTATGCCACAGGAATCGAAGAATAGAACGCAAGTTACACAAGCACAAAGTGAACAGAACAGTTATTTATATTAAAATACAGGGTGATGTAAGAACTCAACAAAAGAATTATACACTAAGACACGTTACTTTAGGATATACTGAAATGAGTGTTCTTTAGAGGAGTGTACACAGGAGGACACATATACATACTAGCACACAATGAATGGGAATGGATACAGTGAACATAGTGGACTTAAGAACAATAATAGGTAAAGATATAGGGTTACTTAAATGGTAATATTGACAATTGGACACAATGAGGGTTACATTAAGGGACAGTGGATAGAATCTTCTTTGGACATGGTGATCATAGTGGAGTTAGCAACATAAAAGGTAAGGACACTAGTTACCTATAGGAATATGATGATTGTTACATTAGAGGACGATGGACATAGTTTACTTCACAAAATAAGTCTTCTCTTCAGGTGATGAATCACCTTTGCTCTAGTGTGTAAAGAGATTCATTAATTTACAAGCAGATGTACTAGAAAAAGAAGGGCCATTATTATCAGATGCAACCAAAAGCACTAGATACAAGCTAGGTGGTAACGTGTTAAGTCTTCAGGTAAAAAACCTGAGGATAGTAGGAAATGGGTGAGGTATATACCATCACACCCTAATAGAAACTACACACACAAACCTGTATCAAACTAGAAGCACCACACCCACTCATTAAGCTTTCATAGCCACACCCACTAACTATTTTGGGTGTGGCTTATTTTGACCACACCTTATTTTTTAACGAATGCTTAAGTAGTCTCATTTTCCACCCAAAAAAGCCTTGGTATGTATGTATGTATAAGGCTGGCAACAAACTGTTAATTAGTTGCTTGTGACTTCGTCAGCTTTTTTGCTCTGGATGATATACTCTCCTTTGTCCTTTGCTTTTAAAAGCATAATCATCTAATACTTACTTACCTTTACCTATTGTTAGAGATTATATAATTGTGCATGATATATAACATACAGATACCCAACTTTTTACGGTAACTATGTAATACTACCACATGTAATACTACCAAACATAACACTGCCAAATGTAATACTGCCAGTCATTACATTACACGTCAGATGTAGTGTATCCTGTTAACTTACATCCCCAGACTCTTTTAGATAGATGAGTATCTTGAGCCTTGATCCTGATGTCCAACGATGCTATAGAATTAAAACAGAAATTAAGAATAATGATGTATATCAATTAATTTAAACCAGTAGTGTATGCTGTTAACTTACATCCCTGGAATCTTTTAGACAGATGAGTGTCTTGAGCCTTGATCCTGATGTACAACGATGCTAAAGAATTAAAACGAAATAAAGAATAATGATGCATTATCAATTAATTTAAAGTAGTAGTGTATGCTCTTAACTTACATCCCTGGACTCTTTTAGATAGATGAGTGTCTTGAGCCTTCATCCAGATGTCCAACGATGCTATAAAATTAAAACAAATTAAGAATAATGATCTATTATCAATTAATTTAAAGTAATAGTGTATGCTGTTAACTTACATCCCTGGACTCTTTTAGATAGATGAGTGTCTTGAGCCTTGATCCTGATGTCCAGCGATGCTATAGAATTAAAGCAGAAATTAAGAATAATAATGTATTTTCAATTAATTCAAGTAGTAGTTTATGCTGTTAACTTACATCCCTGGACTCTTTTAGATAGATGAGTGTCTTGAGCCTTCATCCAGATGTCCAACGATGCTATAGAATTAAAACAAAAATTAAGAATAGTGATCTCTTATCAATTAATTTAAAGTAGTAGTGTATGTTGTTAACTTACATCCCTGGACTCTTTTAGATAGATGAGTGTCTTGAGCCTTGATCCTGATGTCCAACGATGCTATAGAATTAAAACAGAAATTAAATAAATGATGTATTTATCGATTAATTTAAAGTAGTAGTGTATGCGGTTAACTTACATCCCTGGACTCTTTTAGATAGATGAGTGAGTGTCTTGAGCCTTCATCCAGATGTCCAACGATGCTATAAAATTAAAACAGAAATGAAGAATAATGATGTCTTATCAATTAATTTAAAGTAGTAGTGTATGCTGTTAACTTACATCCCTGGACTCTTTTAGATAGATGAGTGTCTTGAGCCTTCATCCAGATGTCCAACGATGCTATAAAATTAAAACAGAAATGAAGAATAATGATGTCTTATCAATTAATTTAAAGTAGTAGTGTATGCTGTTAACTTACATCCCTGGACTCTTTTAGATAGATGAGTGTCTTGAGCCTTGATCCTGATGTCCAACGATGCTATAAAATTAAAACAGAAATTAAGAATAATGATGCATTATCAATTAATTTAAAGTAGTAGTCTATGCTGTTAACTTACATCTCTGGACTCTTTTAGATAGATGAGTGTCTTGAGCCTTGAACCTGATGTCCAACGATGCTATAAAATTAAAACAGAAATTAAGAATAATGATGTCTTATTAATTAATTTAAAGTAGTAGTGCATGCTGTTAACTTACATCCCTGGACTCTTTTAGATAGATGAGTGTTTTGAGCCTTCATCCTGATGTCCAACGATGCTATAAAAAAAACAGAAATAAAGACTAATAATGTATTATACACTGATGTTACAATATTGTATTGACGACATTACATTTGGCAGTATTACATTTGGCAGTATTACATTTGGCAGTATTATATTTTGTAGTATTAATTTATGTTGTCAAAGTAGCAGTTAGCATTTATATATTATTGATATACTTACCAATTGAGTGCTTCATCTGCTTGTATCCGAGTGTGTGTATGAGTGACATAAAAGATAATGTAATACTGTTTAGTCGTACATTATGATATTAAATATATTTACCATTACACTGATATCCAAGCGGTATATCTGGAAGAACAAGAATCATTATCTGTGATTGTAATTGAGTCCATCACTATGTAATAGATTATGTTACCATGTCATATGATAATCTACAAGACAAATGCTTTGTCAAAACTGGACATTATCTAGTATATTATATAAAGCTGAATATAACAAGAAAGAGAACACAACAAAATTATGTGAGAAAATGTTTACTTTCTTAATTATCTGCCTATGTTGACAGTGATACATAAAGATATAAAATGTATATGTGTAATATTTAATACCTGTAGATATAGTAATGTCAGATATCATTGAATAGAATGAAGTATTTAGGAGTAGTGTGATAAATAGACACAAATAAATCAAAGAGCAAAATTAAAGTTGACTGTTCCATTATCTGTAGTCTACAGAAGATTACAGCCTGTAATATTGATAAAACATTGCACAACATTTTACAGACCAGACTCTTACAAACATTCCACAGACTAGTTACAGTATACAAACTCCAGTCTGTTCCTACTGACATAGAAGGTGTGTAGTTTTGGCTAACTAATTGTACAAAGTTAGTAGAGATCTGTGATACATAGAGAGAAAACACAACAGTAATTATAACACAGTCTTATATATTTATATATTCTACAAACATACGTTAAGTTATTCATAAAACACTATTGGTTTTAGATAAGACATAGGCAGTAACAAAAATACACTACTAAATGTAGGCAATTACAAGATGGGATGAGGTTGTTGCAAAACATAACACTAAGACTCTATAAAAGGGAGGGTATACTTGTTCTATATGCAGCGGACTGACTCTAAGCTAATAATTTATAACAAAATATGAGGTAGGCAGTCTAGTACATTTTGCATAGAGCATGCTATTAGGTTATAAAGTACTTTTCAACAATTCACCCTTGCCCACTGAGTGAGCTGTAAAGGCAAGTTCTGTACCATACATGCACCAGACCTATACTATATGCTATTAACAAGAATGCTAAGTTGTAATGTGTACTTCAAGGCACATTCCATATAGTATATGTATGCACACCAACTCAAGTAAAATTAAAAGCTCTATAAAAGCTAAGAATAAGGCTTGGGTCTTAATGCATGTATGTACATATATTTGTGATTACAGTTACTCTGACCAAATTTGTGACTGTCCTTTTTGTAGGCAGTACAGGTTTTGCTGGGATCTTTGTAGTGCAAAATATCAGAAATATTTTCACTGCAGGGATCATCCATCATCTTGTTGGAGAAACAGAATACCAACATCAGTAAAGACATTATTCCACACATGTTTTATCAAAAAGCTATATCATAAGTAAATTTGAAATAACATCCACTATCATTAAATGTTAGATATAACTTACATGACGTCGATGATACTAAAGGAGTCCAGGGAGATATAGATAGTCTGTGATACAGAGCAGCAACTATAGAAAAGAAAGAAAATATATTATTATAATATAGTAGTTCAAAGGTTTGAAGGCTAATTTGGACAAAGTGAACACAGTGGATGTAGCAACATAATAGGTAAGGACACAGGTAACTTGTAGGGATAAAATGATATCTAGAGTAAGGGACAGAGGATAGAACGGTTCTTCAGATACAGTGAACTTAAAAACATAACAGATAATAATAAACAAATATATAATGACGGCTACATTAGGGTATAGTCGATATAACAGGACATGTACTTGTATAATTATTCTTGTCATAATACAAGATATGAACTACTAATGATACGCAGTACTAAATGTAGGCAACTACAAGATGGGATGAACTTGTTGAAAAACTTAACTCTAAGACTCCTAGAGAAGGAGGATATGCTTGTACAATAATCAGCAGACTGGTGGCTCTAAGCTAATGATTTATAAATTAACAAAATATTGGCTAGGTACTCTAGTACATTTTATATAGTGAATGCTATTATGTTATACAGTAGTTTTCAACCACTCTAAATGCCAGTTCTATACTGTATGCACCAGATCTACACTATATGCTATTAACAAGAATGCTAAGTCATAAACATATTATGTTTGTACTTCAAGTCTCATTCCATATAGTATCTATGTATGCACGAACTTAAGTAAAATTAAAAGCTAAGAAAAAGGCTTGGCAGTTAATGCATCCATGTACATATATTTGTGATTACAGTTACTCTGACCAAATTTGTGTCCGTATTTTTGTAGGCAGTACAGCTTTGTTTCTGCTGGCATCTTTTGGTACAAAATGTCCTATCAGATCTTCAGTAATAGATACTATATATATTATAGGGTGAACAAATTAATAATAATTAATCTACAACATCTGATCTTACAAACTGTTATCAGAAAATAGTCACTTTCCAGATTATCATCTTTTGCAGAAACGGAATACCAACATCACTATAGAAATAGTTAAAAAGATGTTACTGCACAACACAGGAACGTAGATATGAAAGATTTCGTTCGGTAATTAAGTTTCATGATGGGCGTTAACTTTTTAAAAATAAAATTTTGTTAATTAATCGAATGACCTGCTATATACGAAGTCTTTAGCAACGTCTGTTAGTGAAATACAATCAAGTTTTTCTTTGTGGACAATGTACCATAATGTGGTTTAGTCGTACCTGTGTCAAAATATTATTCGTAAATATGACTTCACACTCCTGAGAGAACTAAAGATCTCTCTTACATCTACAATATATGAACTTACAAACTGTTATCAGAAATATTGTCACAGCCTGGATCATCATCGTTGTTGCAGAAACAAAATAGCAACATCACTATAGAAACAGTTTACAAGATATTATTGCACAACAATTATCAGAGAACTATTATCATAATAAGTTTGTAATAACATCAGAGAACCATATCATAAGTAAATTTGTAATAACATCCATTATCATTAAATGTTAGATATAACTTACAAGATGTCGATGATACCAAAAGAGTCCAGGGAGGTAGATAGTCTGTTATATAGAGCAGCAACTACAAAAAATAAAGAAAGTGCATTATTTTTATATGGTAGTCCCTACCCACCATCGAAAGAACATATACAATATACTAATAATATTAGAGAACACAACAAAATTATGTGAGAAAATGTTTACTTTCTTAATTATCTGCCTATGTTGACAGTGATACATAAAAGATATAAAATGTATATGTGTAATATTTAATACCTGTAGATATAGTAATGTCAGATATCATTGAATAGAATGAAGTGTTTATGAGTAATGTGATAAATACACACAAATAAATCAAAGAGTAAGACTAAAGTTGACTGACCTATTATCTGTAGTCTACAGAAGATTACAGCCTGTAATATTGATAAAACATTGCACAACATTTTACAGACCTGACTCTTACAAATATTCCACAGACCAGTGACAGTAGTCTGTTCCTACTGACATAGAAGGTGTGAAGTTTTGGCTAACTAATTGTACAAAGTTAGTAGAGATCTGTGATACATAGAGAGAAAACACAACAGTAATTATAACACAGTCTTACATATTCTACAAAAATACGTTAGTTGTTCATAAAACACTATTGGTTTTAGATAAGACATAGGCAGTAAGGGAATATACTACTTCATAGATGTGTCACATACATATAAAAGTACCAAGGATTGGCTTTTATACACTACAGTCATAATTATGAGTACAACATCTGACCTTACAAACTGTTATCAGAAAATATTGTCACTTTCCAGATCAGAAACGGAATACAAACATCACTATAGAGATAGTTAAAAAGATATTACTGCACAACACAGGAACGTGGACATGAATGATTGGGTCTGGCAATTAATTATTCATGATGGGTGTTAACTTTTTAAAAATAAAATTTTGTTAATTAATCAAATGACCTGCTTTATACGAAGTCTTTGGCAACGTCTGTTAGTGAAATACAATCAAGTTTTTCTTTTGGATATAAAGTACCATAATGTCGCTTAGTCGTACATGTGTTATTTTATTCGTAAATATGACTTCACACTCCTGAGGGAAATAAAGATCTCTTGTACATATACAATATATAAACTTACAAACTGTTGTCAAAAAATATTGTCACATCCCAGATCATCATCTTTGTTGCAGAAATATATACCAACGTCACTATAGAAATAGTTAAAAAGATACTATTGCACAACAGTTATCAGAGAACTATATCAGTTCAGTATGACTAGAAGTATATTATCAAAGAAAGAAAGCACAGTAACTTAATGTAATCACATATTTTCTAAGGAAGAGGTTAGCAAAGATCATCCTTAGAACTCAATTAAGTATTATCAGAAAAGGCTAAATATTCATGCATACAAATCAAAAATATATATGAATAAATAATTCAAGCCATATCAATTAATTAGTACATTTATAGTACAACAGAACAAGTCTGAATAAAACCAGGAGGGTGGAAATTTATGCCACAGGAATCGAAGAATAGAACGCAAGTTACACAAGCACAAAGTGAACAGAACAGTTATTTATATTAAAATACAGGGTGATGTAAGAACTCAACAAAAGAATTATACACTAAGACACGTTACTTTAGGATATACTGAAATGAGTGTTCTTTAGAGGAGTGTACACAGGAGGACACATATACATACTAGCACACAATGAATGGGAATGGATACAGTGAACATAGTGGACTTAAGAACAATAATAGGTAAAGATATAGGGTTACTTAAATGGTAATATTGACAATTGGACACAATGAGGGTTACATTAAGGGACAGTGGATAGAATCTTCTTTGGACATGGTGATCATAGTGGAGTTAGCAACATAAAAGGTAAGGACACTAGTTACCTATAGGAATATGATGATTGTTACATTAGAGGACGATGGACATAGTTTACTTCACAAAATAAGTCTTCTCTTCAGGTGATGAATCACCTTTGCTCTAGTGTGTAAAGAGATTCATTAATTTACAAGCAGATGTACTAGAAAAAGAAGGGCCATTATTATCAGATGCAACCAAAAGCACTAGATACAAGCTAGGTGGTAACGTGTTAAGTCTTCAGGTAAAAAACCTGAGGATAGTAGGAAATGGGTGAGGTATATACCATCACACCCTAATAGAAACTACACACACAAACCTGTATCAAACTAGAAGCACCACACCCACTCATTAAGCTTTCATAGCCACACCCACTAACTATTTTGGGTGTGGCTTATTTTGACCACACCTTATTTTTTAACGAATGCTTAAGTAGTCTCATTTTCCACCCAAAAAAGCCTTGGTATGTATGTATGTATAAGGCTGGCAACAAACTGTTAATTAGTTGCTTGTGACTTCGTCAGCTTTTTTGCTCTGGATGATATACTCTCCTTTGTCCTTTGCTTTTAAAAGCATAATCATCTAATACTTACTTACCTTTACCTATTGTTAGAGATTATATAATTGTGCATGATATATAACATACAGATACCCAACTTTTTACGGTAACTATGTAATACTACCACATGTAATACTACCAAACATAACACTGCCAAATGTAATACTGCCAGTCATTACATTACACGTCAGATGTAGTGTATCCTGTTAACTTACATCCCCAGACTCTTTTAGATAGATGAGTATCTTGAGCCTTGATCCTGATGTCCAACGATGCTATAGAATTAAAACAGAAATTAAGAATAATGATGTATATCAATTAATTTAAACCAGTAGTGTATGCTGTTAACTTACATCCCTGGAATCTTTTAGACAGATGAGTGTCTTGAGCCTTGATCCTGATGTACAACGATGCTAAAGAATTAAAACGAAATAAAGAATAATGATGCATTATCAATTAATTTAAAGTAGTAGTGTATGCTCTTAACTTACATCCCTGGACTCTTTTAGATAGATGAGTGTCTTGAGCCTTCATCCAGATGTCCAACGATGCTATAAAATTAAAACAAATTAAGAATAATGATCTATTATCAATTAATTTAAAGTAATAGTGTATGCTGTTAACTTACATCCCTGGACTCTTTTAGATAGATGAGTGTCTTGAGCCTTGATCCTGATGTCCAGCGATGCTATAGAATTAAAGCAGAAATTAAGAATAATAATGTATTTTCAATTAATTCAAGTAGTAGTTTATGCTGTTAACTTACATCCCTGGACTCTTTTAGATAGATGAGTGTCTTGAGCCTTCATCCAGATGTCCAACGATGCTATAGAATTAAAACAAAAATTAAGAATAGTGATCTCTTATCAATTAATTTAAAGTAGTAGTGTATGTTGTTAACTTACATCCCTGGACTCTTTTAGATAGATGAGTGTCTTGAGCCTTGATCCTGATGTCCAACGATGCTATAGAATTAAAACAGAAATTAAATAAATGATGTATTTATCGATTAATTTAAAGTAGTAGTGTATGCGGTTAACTTACATCCCTGGACTCTTTTAGATAGATGAGTGAGTGTCTTGAGCCTTCATCCAGATGTCCAACGATGCTATAAAATTAAAACAGAAATGAAGAATAATGATGTCTTATCAATTAATTTAAAGTAGTAGTGTATGCTGTTAACTTACATCCCTGGACTCTTTTAGATAGATGAGTGTCTTGAGCCTTCATCCAGATGTCCAACGATGCTATAAAATTAAAACAGAAATGAAGAATAATGATGTCTTATCAATTAATTTAAAGTAGTAGTGTATGCTGTTAACTTACATCCCTGGACTCTTTTAGATAGATGAGTGTCTTGAGCCTTGATCCTGATGTCCAACGATGCTATAAAATTAAAACAGAAATTAAGAATAATGATGCATTATCAATTAATTTAAAGTAGTAGTCTATGCTGTTAACTTACATCTCTGGACTCTTTTAGATAGATGAGTGTCTTGAGCCTTGAACCTGATGTCCAACGATGCTATAAAATTAAAACAGAAATTAAGAATAATGATGTCTTATTAATTAATTTAAAGTAGTAGTGCATGCTGTTAACTTACATCCCTGGACTCTTTTAGATAGATGAGTGTTTTGAGCCTTCATCCTGATGTCCAACGATGCTATAAAAAAAACAGAAATAAAGACTAATAATGTATTATACACTGATGTTACAATATTGTATTGACGACATTACATTTGGCAGTATTACATTTGGCAGTATTACATTTGGCAGTATTATATTTTGTAGTATTAATTTATGTTGTCAAAGTAGCAGTTAGCATTTATATATTATTGATATACTTACCAATTGAGTGCTTCATCTGCTTGTATCCGAGTGTGTGTATGAGTGACATAAAAGATAATGTAATACTGTTTAGTCGTACATTATGATATTAAATATATTTACCATTACACTGATATCCAAGCGGTATATCTGGAAGAACAAGAATCATTATCTGTGATTGTAATTGAGTCCATCACTATGTAATAGATTATGTTACCATGTCATATGATAATCTACAAGACAAATGCTTTGTCAAAACTGGACATTATCTAGTATATTATATAAAGCTGAATATAACAAGAAAGAGAACACAACAAAATTATGTGAGAAAATGTTTACTTTCTTAATTATCTGCCTATGTTGACAGTGATACATAAAGATATAAAATGTATATGTGTAATATTTAATACCTGTAGATATAGTAATGTCAGATATCATTGAATAGAATGAAGTATTTAGGAGTAGTGTGATAAATAGACACAAATAAATCAAAGAGCAAAATTAAAGTTGACTGTTCCATTATCTGTAGTCTACAGAAGATTACAGCCTGTAATATTGATAAAACATTGCACAACATTTTACAGACCAGACTCTTACAAACATTCCACAGACTAGTTACAGTATACAAACTCCAGTCTGTTCCTACTGACATAGAAGGTGTGTAGTTTTGGCTAACTAATTGTACAAAGTTAGTAGAGATCTGTGATACATAGAGAGAAAACACAACAGTAATTATAACACAGTCTTATATATTTATATATTCTACAAACATACGTTAAGTTATTCATAAAACACTATTGGTTTTAGATAAGACATAGGCAGTAACAAAAATACACTACTAAATGTAGGCAATTACAAGATGGGATGAGGTTGTTGCAAAACATAACACTAAGACTCTATAAAAGGGAGGGTATACTTGTTCTATATGCAGCGGACTGACTCTAAGCTAATAATTTATAACAAAATATGAGGTAGGCAGTCTAGTACATTTTGCATAGAGCATGCTATTAGGTTATAAAGTACTTTTCAACAATTCACCCTTGCCCACTGAGTGAGCTGTAAAGGCAAGTTCTGTACCATACATGCACCAGACCTATACTATATGCTATTAACAAGAATGCTAAGTTGTAATGTGTACTTCAAGGCACATTCCATATAGTATATGTATGCACACCAACTCAAGTAAAATTAAAAGCTCTATAAAAGCTAAGAATAAGGCTTGGGTCTTAATGCATGTATGTACATATATTTGTGATTACAGTTACTCTGACCAAATTTGTGACTGTCCTTTTTGTAGGCAGTACAGGTTTTGCTGGGATCTTTGTAGTGCAAAATATCAGAAATATTTTCACTGCAGGGATCATCCATCATCTTGTTGGAGAAACAGAATACCAACATCAGTAAAGACATTATTCCACACATGTTTTATCAAAAAGCTATATCATAAGTAAATTTGAAATAACATCCACTATCATTAAATGTTAGATATAACTTACATGACGTCGATGATACTAAAGGAGTCCAGGGAGATATAGATAGTCTGTGATACAGAGCAGCAACTATAGAAAAGAAAGAAAATATATTATTATAATATAGTAGTTCAAAGGTTTGAAGGCTAATTTGGACAAAGTGAACACAGTGGATGTAGCAACATAATAGGTAAGGACACAGGTAACTTGTAGGGATAAAATGATATCTAGAGTAAGGGACAGAGGATAGAACGGTTCTTCAGATACAGTGAACTTAAAAACATAACAGATAATAATAAACAAATATATAATGACGGCTACATTAGGGTATAGTCGATATAACAGGACATGTACTTGTATAATTATTCTTGTCATAATACAAGATATGAACTACTAATGATACGCAGTACTAAATGTAGGCAACTACAAGATGGGATGAACTTGTTGAAAAACTTAACTCTAAGACTCCTAGAGAAGGAGGATATGCTTGTACAATAATCAGCAGACTGGTGGCTCTAAGCTAATGATTTATAAATTAACAAAATATTGGCTAGGTACTCTAGTACATTTTATATAGTGAATGCTATTATGTTATACAGTAGTTTTCAACCACTCTAAATGCCAGTTCTATACTGTATGCACCAGATCTACACTATATGCTATTAACAAGAATGCTAAGTCATAAACATATTATGTTTGTACTTCAAGTCTCATTCCATATAGTATCTATGTATGCACGAACTTAAGTAAAATTAAAAGCTAAGAAAAAGGCTTGGCAGTTAATGCATCCATGTACATATATTTGTGATTACAGTTACTCTGACCAAATTTGTGTCCGTATTTTTGTAGGCAGTACAGCTTTGTTTCTGCTGGCATCTTTTGGTACAAAATGTCCTATCAGATCTTCAGTAATAGATACTATATATATTATAGGGTGAACAAATTAATAATAATTAATCTACAACATCTGATCTTACAAACTGTTATCAGAAAATAGTCACTTTCCAGATTATCATCTTTTGCAGAAACGGAATACCAACATCACTATAGAAATAGTTAAAAAGATGTTACTGCACAACACAGGAACGTAGATATGAAAGATTTCGTTCGGTAATTAAGTTTCATGATGGGCGTTAACTTTTTAAAAATAAAATTTTGTTAATTAATCGAATGACCTGCTATATACGAAGTCTTTGGCAACGTCTGTTAGTGAAATACAATCAAGTTTTTCTTTGTGGACAATGTACCATAATGTGGTTTAGTCGTACCTGTGTCAAAATATTATTCGTAAATATGACTTCACACTCCTGAGAGAACTAAAGATCTCTCTTACATCTACAATATATGAACTTACAAACTGTTATCAGAAATATTGTCACAGCCTGGATCATCATCGTTGTTGCAGAAACAAAATAGCAACATCACTATAGAAACAGTTTACAAGATATTATTGCACAACAATTATCAGAGAACTATTATCATAATAAGTTTGTAATAACATCAGAGAACCATATCATAAGTAAATTTGTAATAACATCCATTATCATTAAATGTTAGATATAACTTACAAGATGTCGATGATACCAAAAGAGTCCAGGGAGGTAGATAGTCTGTTATATAGAGCAGCAACTACAAAAAATAAAGAAAGTGCATTATTTTTATATGGTAGTCCCTACCCACCATCGAAAGAACATATACAATATACTAATAATATTAGAGAACACAACAAAATTATGTGAGAAAATGTTTACTTTCTTAATTATCTGCCTATGTTGACAGTGATACATAAAAGATATAAAATGTATATGTGTAATATTTAATACCTGTAGATATAGTAATGTCAGATATCATTGAATAGAATGAAGTGTTTATGAGTAATGTGATAAATACACACAAATAAATCAAAGAGTAAGACTAAAGTTGACTGACCTATTATCTGTAGTCTACAGAAGATTACAGCCTGTAATATTGATAAAACATTGCACAACATTTTACAGACCTGACTCTTACAAATATTCCACAGACCAGTGACAGTAGTCTGTTCCTACTGACATAGAAGGTGTGAAGTTTTGGCTAACTAATTGTACAAAGTTAGTAGAGATCTGTGATACATAGAGAGAAAACACAACAGTAATTATAACACAGTCTTACATATTCTACAAAAATACGTTAGTTGTTCATAAAACACTATTGGTTTTAGATAAGACATAGGCAGTAAGGGAATATACTACTTCATAGATGTGTCACATACATATAAAAGGCTGGAGGGAAAATAATTTACTACTAATGATACAAAACTACACTACTAAATGTAGGCAATTACAAGATGGGACGAGGTTGTTGCAAAACATAACACTAAGACTCCTAAAAAGGGAGGGTATACTTGTTCTATATGCAGCAGACTGACTCTAAACTAATAATTTATAACAAAATATCAGGAAGGCAGTCTAGTACATTTTACATAGAGCATGCTATTAGGTTATAGAGTACTTATCAACAATTCACCCTTGCCCACTGAGTGAGCTGTAAAGGCAAGTTCTGTACCATACATGCACCAGACCTATACTATATGCTATTAACAAGAATGCTAAGTTGTAATGTGTACTTCAAGGCACATTCCATATAGTATATGTATGCACACCAACTCAAGTAAAATTAAAAGCTCTATAAAAGCTAAGAATAAGGCTTGGGTCTTAATGCATGCATGTACATATATTTGTGATTACAGTTACTCTGACCAAATTTGTGATTGTCCTTTTTGTAGGCAGTACAGGTTTTGCTGGGATCTTTGTAGTGCAAAATATCAGAAATATTTTCACTGCCGGGATCATCCATCATCTTGTTGGAGAAACAGAATACCAACATCACTGAAGACATTATTCCACACAAGTTTTATCAAAAAGCTATATCATAAGTAAATTTGAAATAACATCCACTATCATTAAATGTTAGATGTAACTTACATGAAGTCGATGATACTAAAGGAGTCCAGGGAGATATAGATAGTCTGTGATACAGAGCAGCAACTATAGAAAAGAAAGAAAATATATAATTATAATATAGTAGTTCAAAGGTTTGAAGGCTAATTTGGACAAAGTGAACACAGTGGATGTAGCAACATAATAGGTAAGGACACAGGTAACTTGTAGGGATAAAATGATATCTAGAGTAAAGGACAGAGGATAGAACAGTTCTTCAGATACAGTGAACTTAAAAACATAACAGATAAATATAAACAAATAAAGAATGACAGCTACATCAGGGTATAGTCGATATAACAGTACATGTACTTGTATAATTATTCTTGTCATAATACAAGATATGAACTACTAATGATACACAGTACTAAATGTAGGCAATTACAAGATGGGATGAACTTGTTGAAAAACTAACTATAAGATTCCTAGAGAAGGAGGATATGCTTGTACTATAATCAGCAGACTGGTGGCTCTAAGCTAATGATTTATAAATTAACAAAATATTGGCTAGGTACTCTAGTACTTTTTATATAGTAAATGCTATTATGTTATAGAGTAGTTTTCAACAGTTAACCACTCTAAAGGCAAATTCTATACTGTATATGCACCAGACCTACTATTAACAAGAATGCTAAGTCATAAACATATTATGTTTGTACTTCAAGTCTCATTCCATATAGTATCTATGTATGCACAAACTTAAGTAAAATTAAAAGCTAAGAAAAAGGCTTGGCAGTTAATGCATCCATCTACATATTTGTGATTACAGTTACTCTGACCAAATTTGTGACCATCATTTTCGTAGGCAGTACAGCTTTGTTTCTGCTGGCATCTTTGTGGTACAAAATGTCCTATCAGATCTTCAGTAATAGATACTATATATATAATTATAGAAGGAACAAATTAATAATAATTAATCTACAACATCTGATCTTACAAACTGTTATCAGAAAATAGTCACTTTCCAGATTATCATCTTTTGCAGAAACGGAATACCAACATCACTATAGAAATAGTTAAAAAGATGTTACTGCACAACACAGGAACGTAGACATGAAAGATTTCGTTCGGTAATTAAGTTTCATGATGGGCGTTAACTTATTAAAAATAAAATTTTGTTAATTAATCGAATGACCTGCTATATACGAAGTCTTTGGCAACGTCTGTTAGTGAAATACAATCAAGTTTTTCTTTGAGGACAAAGTACCATAATGTGGTTTAGTCGTACCTGTGTCAAAATATTATTCGTAAATATGACTTCACACTCCTGAGAGAACTAAAGATCTCTCTTACATCTACAATATATGAACTTACAAACTGTTATCAGAAATATTGTCACAGTCGGGATCATCATTTTTGTTGCAGTAACAAAATAGCAACATCACTATAGAAATAGTTTAGAAGATATTATTGCACAACAATTATCAGAGAACTATTATCATAATAAGTTTGTAATAACATCAATTTGTAATAACATCCATTATCATTAAATGTTAGATATAACTGACAAGATGTCGATGATACCAAAAGAGTCCAGGGAGGTAGATAGTCTGTTATATAGAGCAGCAACTACAGAAAATAAAGAAAATGTATTATTCTTATACGGTAGTCCTTACTCACCATCGAAAGAACATATACTCAAATATACTAATATATGTTATCAGGTATAACTTACCAGTACTATATATATATATATATATATATATATATATGCACACACACACACACACACATACATATATATCACACACACACGCGCGCGCACACACTCTCTCTCTCTCTCTCTGGTGGTATGTATATATGTAGTTAACAGATCACCAATAATATTATAATATAGTAATTATAAAGAGAAGAGAAGTGATCATTAGCTGGATGTACAACATGTCAATCTTACAACAAAAATGAGAGGATAATAGGTTATATATATGCATATATTCAGTAATGCACTATATAAAAAAGGTTCACAAGAAGAGCTTTTATGATACAAATACAAATTAGAGCCTAGGAGAAGAAAATAAATAGGTTGGTACTAAATAAAGATACTTGACTGATTTTATTCTCACTTGCTGTATTCTACCAAATATACTGGTTACCAAATTCCATATATTACACAGAAAAGTACTAATCGGGTATTGTGTTTATAAATGATTTGATGACAGGCTTAGTTTTCAAGTCTGTCAATCCAAGGGCTAAAAGTGAATCAAAACTCACTGAGTACAAACGCTAAGTGGGACAAGCTAAATATACTGACACACATGGATACTGTTACTCTGACCGTATTTGTTACTCCTGTCTTCCAGTTTTGTAGTAGCCAGGAAGAGCTTTGCCTCAGTATTTGCTGCCCTATCAGAATGACTTGACTGCATAGACTTCAGTTCCTTCTTTTGGTCTTGCTAAACAGTTAAAATCCTAATGGACCAGTTGCTAAAATGAATCAATAGCATTATTTTCTACTACAAAATTGGCACCACTAGAATGGCTAGTCGAACTGAGCATGCCCAGTTGATCATCAAGATCGTGCCATGATAGTAACAACAATATAACTCCCTATATGTAATCTAGTACACAATGAAGATTGTCTGTCTGAATGTAAGTTTATTAAGCACACATATATGAAGCCCTGCCATTGTACAGAAGCATGCCATCATCTTGTTACAATGGGTGGAGTTATTGAGTCTATATTGACTAGCATTTGGACCAACTGAGCCACATATCCCAGGAAACCATATTGTTTAAGTATCCTTCCAAACGGACAAAAGTTTAAACATTTATGCATGATTTACAATGGTCAGAAAAGTCCTCTTCTTGTCAACTTTTTTGGTGTAGTGCATTACAGCCTAGTCACTAATTTATTGTTTGTACATGTACATGTACATAATATAAACATTACACATATTAGTGATATATCATAATTATATGTTATTGTATCATTACAATAGAAAGTCACTGGTGATACTGCTGTGACTTCTTTGACACTAGAAGCTTCCATAGATCCCAAACCTGTTGTAGGTGATCCTCGTGTTCAATGTACATTTTTTGTACTGGTTAATGAGGGTCAAATACCATGTGGTCCTTTAAAGACTATTGCTTTTTTGAAGAGCCTCTGTGGTATCTATTCTCTTATTAATAGTGATCTTTACCACTTTATTTGTAATTATTGTGTATAGTATAATATGAATATTTAATAAGTTGTGCTAATAATAATCTATGAATTATATTATATTATATTATGTCCTATCTCTAGTCTGTACTTAAAGATCAATTGAAGGATTATGCTAACTCAGCTATTGGACAAGTTGTATTACTTTTAACAAAGATCAATGAAGAAGCTAGTAATGCAGATCCTGGAATGTATTCCCATAGTAATAGCTGATATGATGCATACAAGTAACATCTTTCTCTCTCTCTCTCTCTCTCTCTCTCACACACATGCACACACATATACAGTCTGGCTATGTTTAGCTTCTCTGTGTGTCATTGATGAAGAAGATATTGTTGCTATCTTCTCAGGATAATGGCTACGAGAATATAGCAAAACTCAGTTGAGGAATGCATGAGGAAGAGAATTATTTATGACAATGTTATTCTTGTCCTTTTAGCCTCTATGTGACAATCATGATGATGGTGAAACTAAAGCTCCTATATCATGTAATCATTGTGGTAACTTGTGTGGAGAATGCGATCATGTACTGCATTATCACAAACGTACTGATAACTAATGTGAGTGACAATGACCTCCACTTCTATTCAGATGTTCAAAGAATAATCTGTTAAATTTGATCTTCATGAAGGTATGGTCATATCAAACCCTACTTGGCTATATCATTCTTAGGTGAATCTTGTACTTTGAATGGATTGGTCGAATTCAATTACACTGTAGGAGGTAAGTAAATAGAATTTAAATATTCACTGACAATTGCCATGGCAAAATATATGCACATCCTAAGGAGCCCACTTTATTATAGCAACTAATTGATATTAATTGATTGATAATTACCATAGCAACAGTATCCATGACAACACTGACTATCTATATTACAGGTGGAGGTAAACGTGCCTATAGGTTCTGTAGTACTATCAGTAATACTGGTCTTTTATCTATTAGTAATGTTTGTGGTGATCTTGAGTGTCAAGTGAGAGCTACGTCTGTCTGTGATAGGCTGCTGTCTCTTATAGAGTTATAAAGGGATGGATTTCTATTTTAAACAGAGTAATAGATTTATAGACGATTGTACAGAGAGAAAGGAAAGGTATAGATAAGTAGTTAGTATTTCTATGTACTATTATCTAGCAATATATTGAACAGTTATATCTCTCTGATTGACCTGACAAAAATGTCCTGAAAGAAGTTGATAAGGAAAGAAGTACAACACTACTGTTTGCATTAAAATACCTCATTTTTTTGATATTATTAATGTGATGTATATGTATATATATATATATATATATATATATATATATATATATATATATATATATATATATATATCTACTGTGAATATTCTTTTAGCTTCCCTTTATTGTGTAAGTTGGCTACTAGTCATAAGGGTTGGAAGATTCTCATAGTACCTAATAATGACGAACAGTATAAAGTTGTATGCAAGCTAGACAAGTTGAAAAACCTCATGATCCTATTATTTATCTATCCATCTATCCATTCAGGTACTAACTTGGTAGTCTCATGGTGTCTACCACTCAATTAAAAAAAAGGAGAAGATGAAAAGACAGACTCTAACTTTGAACAAACAGAAGAACCCTCTTCGATGGCTAATATACTCTTCAACAGTCATGTCTGCAGTCTACTAAAAGCAGTCTGTCACCATATCACTGACTCATGTATTATTTTTCCATATATTAAACCAAGAGACATTGCTACAATGACTAATGTGACACCTCTTGGTTAGAGTGCTGCATATAGCTGAGGGAGTTAATTCAGCTGCTACTATCAATCAACTTGGCTTCCTAGACTGTTATTGGTAAAGTGGAGTCTGTACAAGTAAAAGCTAGAGTACCCTCGCTTTGCGCCCACGCACAGCGAGGTTAATTATCAATCAATTAACATCAATAGATCATTAACACAATTTATTAAATATTCATATTATACTATATACAATTAGAAATAAAGTGGTAAAGATCACTATGAATAAGTGATAGATGGCACAGAGGCTCTTCAAAAAAGCAATAGTTTTAAAGGACCACGTGGTATTTGGCCCTCATTAACCAGTACAAACAATGTACATTGAACACGAGGATCACCTACAACAGGTTTGGGATCTGTGGGAGTTTCTAGTCTCAATGAAGCCACAGCAGTATCACCAGTGACTTTCTATTGTTATGATACAATAACATATAATTATTATAATATATCACTAATATGTGTAACGTTTATATTACGTACATGTACAAACAATAAATTAGTGACTAAGTATGGTGGACCTTTATTCATCGAAGTACTGTTGGGAAAGTCAACTGATGGCACTATTGCATATATACATGTAAAAGTGGTGGCTCCAACATGTCAATGGACACATTCTCCTGTAATATGTATGAGCCCTGCACTATTATTATTATAAAAAAAAATAAAATAAAATAAAAAAATACCTCACCTTACAATCCATGCATAAAACACGTTTTTTTTAATAAGGGGCTCTTCTCAACTCGGACATACTATAGTAGTATGAGTAATGGGTCTTCATTGTAACTACGTATTGCTTTCAGCATTTGTCACATGAAATAAATTACTGATTGCATTGAGGTCACAGCTTGGTTATATTAACTGTTAATGTTAAGGACAATATTGAAGTCATTATCACATACTACAGTTAGAAATTTGGTATATTAAATGAAAAGAGAAACATAGGAAAGGTAAAATTTTTATTGGCTACATTGTGAGTGTTATCAGCCAAAAATAGAAGAGAAGTTGATTTATTGCTCTAGACCATGTTTATCTCACAAGGATGAGATTGTAAAGTATAATATACTAAGCTAATGTAAAAATAGATGATCATTTATGACTTACATATAAATTATAGTATAGAAGAGAATGTTCATGTATGTATATAGCATTGTTGGTGCATTTGATACACCAATACATTGTAGTACTAACATTAATACAGATATATGCACAGAACTTGTATATGTACATAATCATATCTGGTTTATTGTTTATTGTAGTGCAATATGAGAAAACCACTATTATTGTGTGTAGATAAAACTAACTTTACCATTTTAGAATGTATAGCTGTAAAATACTGTAACTACATTATAATAATTTAATCAGATGAAACTACATTTATAGAGATCTAGCTTATACACTCATTGATATCATTAATTATTATATATTTTAATTACAGTTGCTTTTCTTTTCAGTGTCAGACCTTAGAGGTTTTAAAGTAGAGACCTCAGACTCATCATGCATATTCTTTGAGATACTTGTTATAGTTGATATCACTATGAAAAACAATATTTATCCATTGTATACGGAAACCAGTATGAAACATGGTACTAAATATCATAATTGCAGTTTGAAAAATGTAGACTTTTTAATAATAGAATATTTCATGCTTCTCTCCAAATATGTACAAAGTTGTTCACATAAGGTAGAACAATGTTTTTACATGCTAGACCTCCCTTTTGGAATGAATACATGACATTGATTGGGCATTTTAAAAAAGTAACCTGGCTATCAGAAAAATGACAGGTGTACAACTAGACGGAAGGATTAGGTTAGTCATCATTTGCCATTTAAATCTAGTAATAAAAATATCTTCATTAATACACTACGAGACAATAAACATAGGTAATTCAAATTTAGATACTTGTAGAATTAAGTCAAAATTAGATGATAATATCCTAATCATGTTTCTCACAATTGATGATGCACAACCACACAGGTATTATATGTTAAGTATTCCTATATTTCTTTGTAGATGCATGTGGTGCTTCTCTAATCTAATAGCTTAATGTGAATATGCAGCTGAAATTTCAACATTTCATTTTATAAAATTTAAGGGGAGTGGGTGTGTAGGCGTGTAGCTGTAGCGCGTGGGCATGATACATCACGTGATAAACAAAACAAAAATGGCTTCTCCAAAGTCACTAGATGTGAATGACTTCACAGCCAGTGAACGCAACTCAGCCCGTAAGGATCTCCTTAAGAAAATTGAACATTACAACAAAAAAGTCAGAAAGAGCAAGGAGTCTTCTTTTCCTCTATCGACTCCTGCTGTGGTAAGCATGTACATTTATGAAGGCTTTTATATTTGTAACTGAAATCCCAAATTTCTATCAGCCAATATATATATGTATATATAATACATACATGCATACATATATATATATATATATATATATATATATATATATATATATATGTACATATTTATGTATGTATGTATGTATGAATGTATGTACTGACAGTGTGTTTATGTAATATAATTTAAGAGAATTGGGTACTGAATAGACAGAAATGTTGGTAAGGTCTGTTTGCAAGATTTTTTTGTTTTTTTGCTGTGCATACTTGCATTAATTATAGTTATCAGTGATATACTTAACAAAGGACCTTAACATGTATTATATGCTTGAGGTTAAGTTTAATCCAATAGCTATTGCAAACAATTACTTTTGTTCTTTACAACCTCATTATTATAGAGCAAAGACAAGGCTATAACACCAGAAATGCCCTGAAAATCTCAGATGTCAAAAAGTGGTCAGGCCCATCGCCTGACTGACCTGATCACTTTTTGACATCTGAGGTTTTCATATTTAACTATTTTCACATTTTTAGTATATTATTAATGTTATCACTATATAGATATTCCTTTTTTCTTTACTTACCTCATAGAAAAGCAATTCTTTAGAATCACAATTCTCAATAAGTCAATAATCTGCTGTAATCTTTCCTTCTCTGATTACTGTTAGCTATTGCTCTGTAATGTTTAATTAAGAGCCATGCCCTCATGAATGGTTAATTATCCCTAAAATTTTAGATGCGCTTCACAAGCCATATTAATCTTACAACTTATTTTTTCTTATGGCCCTCAATTATAAAAATGTTGTGTATATGTGGCAATCATTTGGTCACTTTAAAACATACTTTACTCATATTGGTGATAGCAAGTATACCAAGATGAAATACTCCTGGTGACACATCATGACACTCACTGCCATAACATTTATGTGTTACAATCATCTCTCCATAGGATCTTGTATATAAAGGAGTCATGAAAATTACATATGATTGTGGATATGCAATTCAGACTAAGTCGTTATTAGTTGACAATAATACATCATCTGAGGAGCTCATTGACCGATTAATAGATTGCCTTGGACTGACTGGTTGTGTAGAAGAGTATGTTCTTCAGGAAAAGAATCATCTGACTCATGGCAAGGATTAGTTGTACTATAGATAGTTAACATTCTGCACAGGTTAATAAAAATGCACTAAAGTGCTTAACCTCATTGCAGTGCCCAGTGTAGATCTATACTGTAGAGTGCATGTACATGTATATTTAAGATTCGACAAGGTGTGGTCACTCAGCATTTCTCTTCTATCAAAGGGAAATGAATCAACAAGAAAGGCCAATACAAATGAATAAGTCTTGCCATGTCTGTGAAGCGGTAACTGAGTAAGTGATAGTATCGTTCAATTGCCAAAAAAAATTAAGTGCTAGATTCATGATGAAAGTTTCTCTGAGCCTTTACATGACGCTTTAAAACATATCAATATTTCATATACAAAAGTTATTGTAGCTTGAAGATAAAGAGTTCTTTGGAAATGTCCCATAATTCAAATATAAATCGATATATTAACTATTAGTAGCAGTTTTTTTCAGTGCTTTGTGACATTTCCTGAAAGCATTACTTTGCTCCAAGTCCATGTACAATCTTGAAAACACTTTTCAGAACATTTCTAATGATTGCTTCGACCAACGGCCTTCTGTCTTGCTGATGCATATTCCTCTAAGATTGTCTACAACATACTAAAAAATCTCCACATTATATTTTTTGTGTTTTTCGAGAGACGGCACCTTGACCTCTGCAGCCTAAAAATTCTTTTGTGAGTTTCAAGCTTTCTTTTTCCTTGACGATGTTCTTGATACTACTGTTGTAAAGTCCACACATTTTTCTATTCATTACTAAACGTTGATAGCTGCTAATGCTTCGCTTGCCAAGTTATATAGCAGTTCAAAAACAATCCCTGGTAACAGGCAGTGCAAACATACACACACACACACACACACACACACACACACACACTGACAGACCTGAATGTACTCAGGTTTTGATAATTCATATGCTTTCCACAGTGATTACCAATACCAATGAGTAATAAAGTGTAATGTATGACTTATCAAGTCAGTCAACACAGCCTATAACTGATCAGCTTTTGCAAACAGTCTCAACTAATTAAGTGGAGGGTCTAGTGTCAGTGAATGACTTTGTGTTTCACAGCTTGTAGTCTTATGATGAAGTCTCTGCTTGAGTATTAATGTCAAGGCAGTACTTGAATGTTTAAGTACTGGTTGCATAGAGATTTTGCACTATAAATGCTTTCATTGTTTCTCGTCTCTAGGATTTTTATTTTTTTGGGTTTATCATTTAACCTGAATGTTTTCAATGCATTTCTAATAGAAATTAGAACTCTAAAAAAGACAGATTGTCCACTCAATCTTCTGTTGCAATATGGATCTCATAGCTCATTACTTGAGATACATCTCAAATCAGTGAATGATATTAAGTTTGGTGAGTATACATGTATGTGCAAAGGGAATTACTTTGATGAAGAGGATCTACCAGTAAGTGACTCAAGTATTATACCCAAGGATGAAGGTAAAGGATATGATGGATGTTTGATTTTTATTTAGTATTGTATAGTTATAGATCATGGCACTGCAAATGTTGAACTAACAATTAATGAAGCATTACAAGACTTGCCTGCTTTAGTGTTAGATGTCCAAGAGAGATTAAGACGTAAGTCTTATTTACTAATATCTTGTGCTAAGACTTTCTGAATAGTTCTTTCTGAAACTGTTGCTAGTGATGGGAAACCAAAGAGTAACCTATTACCTCGTCACTACCTCTGGGATACTTTGAAACCACAAATATCTTCTGTAAGTTGTAAGTGAACTACATGTAGGCTGTGGAAATAATGGTAGTTCTTTTTTACTTGACACACTTCACGTGCCAAGCAATCCTAGCATTATTTTGTATGTATTGTGGTGTCTATGTCATTTTCAAAATTTATTCCATTGTTGTGTGTGACTTTCAGAACAGGAATGATATAACCCAACTACTAGCATACTCAATCCATGAAGGCAATTACTGTTATAGCTATGTCTTTTTATTGAGCATGTCTGATCAATGCTTCTTAGTTCTGTGACGTAACAGAAGTTCTTAGGGAACCTATAGCTTCTCCAGTCTTTTAACTTAATAAAAATCTAGTCTCTTACAGCAACAAAAGTACTATAAAATGGATAATCATTGAAAACCTCTGTGATATTTTATTTCAAGAATGAATCATGGGCTACAAATTTAGCACATTTTGGCTATAACTGTTTTCAAATGACGATGTTAGAAATTTGCAAAGCAATTAATTATTAAAGCATACAATTCACATTGCACATTTGATACACAAATTACTGCACTATAGCAATAAAAAAATGGAGTATACTTCATTTATTCTGTTTCCTGTGGAGAAACATCTTGCTGAGCAAGCTATACCTTTAATTGTTGAATGTACATGTACCACAGGAAGTTCTTGTTAAGTAGATTTAGAACATAGCTTACTGATGTCTAACTACAAATGCCATGTTGGATTAACACAATATTTAGCTGGCTATGCTGATTCTGATGAGTTACTGTATTAAGATCTGAAAATAATTATATTTCCCAGAAACGGCCACTTGATTAAATCTGATACACATCATAGCCTCAAATCTCACTTGTAATGATCTTACAGGTTTTTATAAACACCTACCTTTCATTTCAAATGTCATAGAGACTTGTATTTAAAATATAATATTCTCAGAATCCCTATATAGTTAGCATTATGGCATTAATCTTCCTTTTTAAAATGTTCCAATTACTTTTCTATTATGCATTGCATACTGAAAGTACAACATTTTTTGTACAGAGCACATGTGTGTATGAAATTCCGTATAGCATGGTAGGCATGGTTATGCAACAAAAAGAAATGAAGCTGTTTGTGTCCTTGATATGCCTAGAAATGTAACACAAAATCTTCCTCTCATCAGCAGAAACTCATTTGAAACAATTCTTGCTCAGATGTTTTACCATTGACAATGATTACTATCAGTTAAAATAACTATCATGTTTCTATGCAGCTTTGTCCAGCAGCTTTGATTAGCCTATTTATATAACATTAAAGCACCAATATTTCTCATGCTGTAATTTCTGTGCAATACTGAAAAGGATTTTTTAACTAATATACGATGCCCTTGAAAAAAGTTCTATCTGACAATTTTCTCATAGACATTATACACCCATAACAGCAGTATTTATTATTGTCCTTAGTTAGTGAAGGACATCCGAAATCTTGTGGACAATGGAGAGTTTCTGGTGACAAAGCACTGTCTTTCAGAAGAATTTCGTTTGGTTGTAAGTCTTCTTCTTGAAGTGGTCACTGACTATAGCAGAGAGGTATAGATATGGCATAAATTCATTGATTCACTCTGTATGTACTATTTGTAGCTTATAACTGTGACCAAAGAGTTGTGTGGTCATAGCAGAGCACGTAAAACTGATTTTGATTTGTCATTAGTTAATTTTATTCAGCTGATTAGATATATTTCTGATTTAGCTGGAAAGACGTATGATTGTATTTATTCTGTGGCTGTCTCTGGACACTTGCTTCATGCAACTGCTCCAGAAAACTTTGTTAAAGGTCCTTTTAATGTATGTGAATTCGTGCATTATGTTGAGGAAATGACTCAGTTGTTCTTCAGGAAGATTCTGTTTTTACTGGATCAGGTGCTGTGTCTGGCGTGCTTCTTTTTATGGCAATCACATCTTATTTAGGGTTGGAAGTATTAGTTAAATTCCATTTTTATTTTCCTATCCTTAGACTTATACGAGCAGCTTATGAAAACAAGACAGATCATTTTGCTGCATTGGCAAACAATATGCTAACTAGTACAAACAAAGCCTTAGAGAAAATTCAAGCTACAAATGAGTAATGTTACTCCGTAATCTCACTGTCTTCACTTCTCTTATTGTGTTATAGATATGCTGTCATTCATCTTCATCCATTAAAAAGTCGTGTGACTGATATGGAGCATAAAGTAAAAGTTGCCATGAATATACTTGTCAACCGAGTTAAGGTAGCAGCTTTAGCTGACCCTCCTTTTGGTATAAATTATATATGTTTACTTATTTATGACATACATTTACTTTACAGTGTCATTTTTAGAGATGCTTTTAGCAGGTCATCAACTTGTTGCTGCGCTGTTAGATTTTCTAATTGTGGCACAATGTGCATCTCTTTTGCATAAGATTGTCATAAGTGGAAGGGAGGTACTTCAAATGCCATGGGTACGAGGATGGGCTCATGTTAAAGGTATCAAATTTGAACTATAAGTTAATTGATGCTATCATGTGTCCGACAGTAACTAATAGAATTGACAGTGAAATCCAACCTGTGACTTCATTGTCGTTGTCATATCTCACAGACCAACTTTCTAGTTCTTCTGATTCAGTTACAGAGAAATCAGCCGATACAGCTTTAAGTTGTCCTCACCATGGTAAAGAAAGAAAGTCTAGGATCACATCTCATAGAGAAAATGACAAAAGTAAATAACTCATCAATATAGTTTCACAGTATATGTGAGCATTGGCTATATAATTATTAAGTCTGATATAACAATTTTTCATGGAAGATATGGGTACAGAAGAGAATGCTGAGCAGGTTGGATATCCTACTCTTAGTGTTGGATTATCATCACACCCTAATCATTTGTCACTCAGTTATTTGGGAGAGACTGGAGAGGATGCTCATGACAAAACTGGAAGGTTATTTTGCTTCTTTTCACCAAGTTGGGATAATCCTAGTCTTTCTTTAGATCACAACTGTGTAGTCAACAAATATCTGTACAGAAGAAATGTTTTGAAGATAAATTGTTAGGTCGAATACCTTCCAGCGCTCTGAGTCTTTCTAAGCAAGTATCACCACACTTATTTTATGTTGATAGTTCAAAGGTAAGTAGCAATCTCTCTATTACTTTATTCAACCAGCTTGCTAATTGGTGCATATGTCCAGTTAATTATACAATATTTGTTGCTTTCAAAAGCTACATTTTTAGGATAACTTTTGTAGTTTTAGTCTTTTATACCTATTATCTTTATTATTTAAGACTTATTTCATTGATTCAATAGTACATTGGTGTTGCTGCAGTGCAGCACCTGAGACATCATCACTTAATGAATAAGGTATTTATGTGTCAGAATGCAACTTAGCCTTTTTGTAGACCATTACTAGAGTGGCAGAAGGTCTTTTATTGACTATTACACAGAGTGTTAATCTTTTATGTCAACAATGCCGAGAAAATAACAGGAAAATGTACTGTTCTACCGTGAAGACTCTTCTAGTAACAGCAAAGCATTTACAAGAAGAAGTAAGTTTGTGTCACTATTATAGATATAATATTGTGTGATGTGTAGGCATATCAAAAACACCATCCATTCATTAGTGGTCATACTTTACAGTAATGTGGATATATTATTGCATGGTGGGTGTGGTCTTATATCAATGCTGTCATGGCTTCATTTCTTGAGCTTAGCATTTATTAATATACCTGTCCACCCTAAGACTTAGGAACCCAATTATCATATCAGGATTACTTCCTTGCATTGTGCCCCATTGGTTGTTATGGACCTTTGGTCCTTGCAAGCCCTGACTGACCATCTCTTTTTGAATTGTTGACAATATTACAATCATAGCCAAATGGTTTAAGAAATAAAGCTGGAGTGTTTTTGATAGAATTTTCTCAAAGGATAAAAATATCTGGTGATAGATTTATGGTCTATACCAGAATGAAGATTAAAGATCCTATACTGTTTCTATTCATAAATTTGCATCAGAGCCAAATAAGAAATTCAGTGGTGGATTATTGGAGTCTGACATCTATGATAATTTTTTATGAAATAATTATTTATTTATGAAATTAGAGGGATGGATGTTTAGAATAAATATAGTAATAGTAATGGTTTTACAGTCAATACATTCATGCTCTATAAATATGTTAGGTCTTAATAATGGAGTGTGATTTAGTGGAAAGAAAGAATATGCAAGATATTTTATCTAACTATCAGGAAAAAGTGGATTTGGTGATTCGTGACATTTACATGTCACTTGTGTCTGCATCTAGTAAGTTAAGTATTCAGACAACATTTTTAATAGAATTACTCAATGTTTAGCTGTTCATGCTTGTGATAAGGATCGAATGAGACTTATGGCATCTGCTACCAATCTTAATGAATTATGTTCAAAGATAGTAAAAACATTCCATTAAACACATTACATCTCACATATTGCAATAGGTTAGTGATGCACTAGCCCTGGTAGGTGACTATAGCAGAGTCCTAGTTCATGCTGAGAAGCTGGAGCAAGAATTTGTGGCATTGATGACTGGAAAAGCATTACACGAAGAGCAAGGTGTCACATCTGTAAGAATGAACTAACACTGTGATTAGATATGAATGTTCTGTTTAGCCACCAGAATCTGCTATTGTTAATAGACACAAAAGAAAAGGGATAAAGATGCCTAGTGTAAGTTCAGTAAGAACATTGCATTAATTGTTATTCCACCTGCCACATGCAACATGCCAGGTGATCCTAAGATTGTTTTGGGCCATTGGGTATGTCCATTTCAGTTTCAAATTGTTCTATTCTATTGCTGTATGTGACCTTTATAGCCGACAAATGAAACGAACATTCAAAAGTAACTGCTGATGTACATTGCAACCAAATGAATTTAGTTATTGCTACTGTGAGCACTTCAAATTGAGCATGACTGGTGAAGGCTTGAGTAAAGTATCTTTAAGTAGCATCATACCTTTCACAACTCTCCCAACTTTTATACTTGGCAAAATACAGTCTCTTCAGCAACAGCAGTTATTCTTGTGTTTGTGTAATAAACTGAAATCATTGACTGCTGACTCACATTGCAACATATGCACATAATTATACTCCTGTGAATGTACAATAACAGAGTGACTGATAGTTATTCTGAAGACTTTGCTTAAGTTACTCACATGCTGTTCATGTACCATAGTTTTTCCCAACTGATAAGGACTTAACATACTGTTTTATTACAAAATATCCCTTAAAATAATTGTAAGATAATTTTTACAATTATGATCTTAGGATTATGATGCTGAGAGTGTGATTTTTGAAGAAAAGCCTCCTAAACGTTTTTCAGTGCGTATCCTTCTTTGTATTACTGTAATATTGTCATGTGTTTTGCAAATAGTTGGAAATAACACCAAAAATAATAGGTGGTACTCTTGAACAATTGCTACAGAGATTGACGTATCATCATGTTATAGGTATATTATGTGTATATTGTATTCATAATTAAGAATTGTTTTTAGACTCAGAATTTGTGAACACCTTTATTTTGGTATTTCATTCTTATTTGTCACCTGAAGTTTTACTGAATGCATTGATAGAAAAGTAAGCTCCTAATAGAGATTGGATTTGCTGACATGCTATATTTCATAGATATTGCATTGTACAAGAAGGCTGTAAAATTGAGACAATCATACCTATTAGGTTAAGGTATTTGGGTTGCATTGTGTTCCAGTCAATATTTTACTCTGCCCAGAGTTGTCCACGCCATTCGGCTTTGGCTACAATATCATCCTAAGGACTTTAATGATTCGACAATGAAGGATAAGTTAGAAAGGTTTTTGAAAGAAATAGAAAGGTAATTTTGTAGTATTTTGGCAATCTATTCTTATAATGATAATGTATAACAGTGACATGACCAAATGTAGCCAGCAGCTTCTAGGATTACTTAAAGGAGACAGTCTGCATCAATTACTGATTATCCCAAGACAATCCTCACAACCTATTCTGCCTACAACTGACAAAAAGCCTTTTGTGAGACAGAAAATGACATGTAGATTTACTTATGTAATGTTTGCAATAGGTTTTGGTGGATTGCAATTCACTAGAGTTAGCCAGACAGCTATGTATTGTTTACTCAAATTTGCTGAAAGAAGTGCATGTAAGTTGCTCTCTTAACACATATAATGTGAGCAATCTTTATAATAAATATTGTAGTTAAAAGAGTTGTTAACATCATGGAAAGGAGGTGGAGAAAAGAATATTGAAAAAAATGAAGGATTGATATCTGGATTGCAGACTGTTAAAACATTTTCTAAAAATGTCAGTTATGTCATGTCATATTATACTGGAATGGTATCATTACTCAAAATAGTTTTCGAACTTGATATCTAGCATTCTGTTAGAGGGAAAGAATGAAGATGACATGTGTCTTATTATCTCCTATTTTATCAAAACGGCAGAGGTTGGTCTCTATTAAAGTAATGGTATGGTATGGATTATATTTTTCTTTGAAAAGAGTTGCCACAGTCTCAAGAATTATGAGGCTATGTATATTATCTTGGATGGATTAACTGCTGAATATCTCAGAGGCTCTACTCAAGGAGCATGGCAAGTAAGAAATGGTATGTTTTCTCTTATATGGAATTATTATTTGGATTTGAAAGGGATTGCATGAAAGTCAGTTACAGGTGTTCAAATCTTTACAAAACCTTGTTTCCATGGAGGCCAATTACTATCAGTTTCATGAAGAATTCAGAGACATCTATCTTACTCCTTGCATTCCTCTTTTAGGTAATAAAACTGTTAAGATCTTGCAGTAGTAGTATTATCATGTCACTAATGGAATGTTATCATTTTGTTATATTCAAGGTGCAATGCTACAGGATATTTCATCTATTTGTCACGACATGAGTGATACGCTACTTGGTAGACACAATGTTCTCAACTTTACTAAATGGAGGAAACTTGCACATGTATTGATGAGATTCTATGTAATCCAGAGTATGCCATATGGTTTTACACCAGTTGAGGTATGAATTCAGTAATAAATGATATATTTGTTATTCTTTTGTAGGTCATCCAAGAATACCTTCAAAGACTAAAACAGCCATTATAGCATAAAATTTTATATACATATTTTAATGGTGATAACGAGAACAAATTTGTTGTTTTGTACCCTAAACCAGGATATTTTGTATACAAAATTTCGACTATCATGTTGCACGTGCTACTATGGTATTGGTATCTCGCAAGCCAGCTCCTAACAGAAAAAAATCAATTTGGAACTGATACCAATGTCACGGGATCAGACGTCACACCTACTCGCATAGTATTTAGCCATGGCCTCTTCCGCTGGACTGTACTTTGTCAAGACTCCTTATGCTCAACATGTCTCTTCAAATAAGGACTGGTTAGAAATTCAAGCTAAAAAAGCTGTTAGTGATTGTATAAAGGTCACTGATGAAGTAAAAGTTGAAAATTGCTACATTGGTAATGGGCACTGTCTGGTGTCTGTTGATAAAGCAGAAGGTAGACAAAATGACTTGTAATTAAGTTTAACTTTGCCTTTCTATTTTTAGCTGTGGACATGTCACTTAATCAACAAGTACCAGGAGCTGCTACTATTGTATCTGTGGTAAGAAAAGATTATGTACTTTATGTCGGTAGTCTCTCGTAGCCAGTCCACACTCCTGCAGGGAGAAGCTAGCTATGCACGACTATTGTCTTGTGCGATGTTGAAGGCGAGGAAATTTCTGTGGACTCTATATCTAAAAATTAGTCAGATGTAGATTATGGCCCCTTGAGACTAATATTAAAATGTGTAACCAGCTCGTCTCCCCTGCAGGATTGGCTATACAAGACCTAAAATAGTTGGGCTGTAATTCAAAGTATACAATTAAATTGCCTCTTATATGTGACGTCAGAAATAATTAATGAAGTAGATATGCTCCATGTACAAGAAAAACTGTCTGCTCAGCAAATTCATGAAGAGGGTGTTTATCAACGGGAAGGATATCATATAGATCCCTGGAGAAGGGAGGGGCTGGCTCCATGAGACTTAATATATCCACAATACTGGTATATGACAAGCCTCAGTGTTACCTTATGTCTCCTTTGGGAACATAGCTTATACCAGATTGTGAGTTATGAACCCTTTAAAAGACCTGGAATACAAATGAAAACCTGCATTAATACTTGCTTAGCCTATTTTATTTGATGTCAAATATACCATACTTACTTTTTAGCAAACACTTTATACAGAGTATTCCCAGATGTTTCCTCTCTACAATAACGAGGGTGTGTTTGCCAATGGGATATATTGTATCATTAATTATTAAATGATAACGTTTTAAGCATGGAGCATAGTTTAGATGTCAACCATATTTTCAAAAGACCATTACATGCATGCAGAAAAGTGTTGCTCGCTGCTGCTATTAAATTTTGTTCACATGGGTGGAAGTATGCTAAACTTCATTACTCATTATGTAACTGTCATATATTCATTGATGATAGCTAAGGAATACATACATTGCTACACAAAATGAGATTAATGTTCTCATGATTGGCATTTAGGAGTTGGTTTACGCGAAGCTAGTCATTTAGTGTTAATTTATGTTTAAATCCTTGGACAAGTTTGACTAGCTTTATTAATTTTTGTAGGTCACTGAAGCAACATCCCTCACCTTTAGAGGTGATCTTGTAATGAATATACCATTGACAGATATTCGGCACATCTTATTGCATATCAACCCTTCATTGCAATGTCATCAATCTCATCATGACTCTTCACTTACAATAACTGGCTGTTGGAGTCATTTGCAAGATGCCAGGGTTGCCATTCATAATCTATTGTTACGCAAAATGGATGCGACTGATACGCCTGCTCTTCCTGTGCATGAAATAGAAATTCAGAAAGGTTTTGCTGGATTGACACTAGGCCATGACAGAGATGGAACCAGAAAATTAGGTTAGTGTGTTAGTTTGTTTTCTTAATCCTTACTGTTTTTTGAGGGTTAGTTTATTTATACATGTCTGTGTGTTATCTTGTCAGTGCATATCAAATATGATAATATCAAATGTGATAGAATATGTTCAGTAGTGACTGAAATTACCCACTTATCATATTGTTTGGTTGTAATTGTATCTTAAATAGAGCAAGGCTGCTATTTTGTCAAAGTTCTTCTAAGTTTTTTCTATTGCATCATGCATTGGTTTGTGGAGATAATGGTTGGACAGTCTACTTGCACCATCAATACAACCCATGAATTTTTTACTGTAAATTACACCCTTGATTTATTTTAGATATGCTTCAAGGCAATAATTAATATGTTATAGATAAAGAGAACATTTATGTAACTATCAGACACAAAATGTATTGCCATTGCTAATGCATAGCTAATTAAACTCGGTGCAAAAAATGACTACTGAAATATGGTGTAGTGAACTAATGTTAGTGTAATCATTGAATGACAATGTACTGTAGACTCTAGTGAATATTCTGTACCTATCAATGATTTCCACGCTCTAGTTAAGCAAAGAGCTGAGGAAAATGGAATGTGAAGCAGTACCACATAGCAATTATGATCATGGATAATGATTTATATTTTAATATTTATGATTTTATATTTGTCGTATCATGACTTTTTTATTTGCCTTTTGCTACTCTTCAGGCTGGAGTGCTATGCTATTATTTATAAAAACAAGTATTTTTGTTGAGCCAATTCTTATAAAGAGATTCTTCTGATGCCAGTAATATTCAAGAACTTATTGGTCTAAAGTTTTTCCAAGCTTTGTAAGGTTATTCTATATAACTCATGGGGAATCTTAACTTTTAGTAATAATAACAAATCATAACTGCTTTGTAAACATTGTGGTACTGGTCCATGTTTCACACATTCCAATGGATGTAGTATACTTCTAGATGCTCCTTTGCCATCAGATTGTCAAAAAGAGGAGGGGTTAGCCCATGTACTTTATTTTGTGAATCGATGTAGTCCATCTTATAATTCTTGATGTTAGATTGTTTTTTAGAAATACTTAATTACACCTTTTAAAATTATTATCTTGTTATAATAGATACGCACACCAATTTTGAATACAAACCATCTCCTCCTATAATACCTTCTAATAAACTACAACGGCAGATTTCTAGCTCTTCACATTATGATATGTTAACGGATATGTCACCTGA
Source organism: Xestospongia muta (assembly GCA_963693285.1). Taxonomy (NCBI): domain Eukaryota; kingdom Metazoa; phylum Porifera; class Demospongiae; order Haplosclerida; family Petrosiidae; genus Xestospongia; species Xestospongia muta. Next base: position 2,995,162 of record OY848929.1, on the reverse strand, counting down.
TATCATTACATTGATGAAACGCAGTAGAATTGGTTTTCAGGCTGGAGTAGAATATAAAAAAGGTAAAAGAACTGTTCACTTCACATTTCCAAGTCAAGAGAGTCTTAACGAAGCTCTAACCAATTTTGAGCAGGCTTATAACAGTCTAGAAAGAAAGGGTGTGGAAAGCAAATCTGTTAGTCTTCCTACAGGTGTCCATGTAGAAGAGCTGGGTCAAATGATATCTGAGTTAGAGTCAAAGTTTGAAGATACTGTTATAAATTGGGTGCCAGAAGATCTGGAGTTTGTAATTGTTTCCACTCAAGCAGATAAAGTACAGAATGATTTGGAAAATGAAATGGAGAGAATGCGTCCTGCTGCTGTACAAACTGACAAGAAGACAGTCAGTAGCAGTGGTAATACGTTTAGTAGTGAATGGGTAAAACAGAAAATATTTGGCTCAGGAAAACCGAAAAATGTAGAGAGAGTACAGTTTCGACCAGAAGTTGTTATGCAGTTTAAGAATGGTCGATCTCTCACACTTCGTCATGGTAACTTGTTAAAGGAAACTGTAGGAGCAATTGTGAATCCAGCAAACAAAAATTTAAGTCATGGAGCAGGAATAGCAAAACAAATAAATGAAGCCAGTGGAGGGAAAATTTATGAATATTCAATTGACATCTTGGAACGCCATGGAGGATACATTAAAACAGGAACAGCTGTTTCAACAAGGTCAGGTGGTGGACAGCTACAATGTCAGTATGTAATCCATGTTGTTGGACCTAATGCTCACGAAATAAAGTCCGAGCCAGAGTGTGTACGACTTCTTAAAGCTGTAGTTCTTGATGCCCTTCGTGAAGGTTGTTATTTAAAGTTGCATTCTATTGCTTTACCAGCTATTAGTTCTGGATTGTTTGGCATGGATAAAGATGTAGTTGCAGCAACTATCATAGATACTCTGGTAGACTATCAGAAGCGAAAGACTCGTAGTGAGTGCCTTGGTGATATTCGCATCATAATTTGGGATAAAGAAACATACTATCCCTTTTTGAATTATATTACCTCTGTGGAGGCATCATTGGAAAGTTATGAATATTAAATATTAAAATTTACTGATTGATAATTAATTTTGACTGTTGATTGTCTAAATAAATTTTTTAATTGAACATTGTCTGTTTTATTGTGGCTTCAACGTGGACATTAAATCCCCAGACTCTTTCAGCTCCTAACAATATTTAAGTGACATAGAAATAGTGCTAGCCATTTCATTTACCTTGATGATATCCAGCCCACCCACTAATTTCCCATTAACATATAGTTGTGGATAAGTTGGCCAATTTGAGTATTTCTTAAGACCTTGACGAACTTCATCATCTTGCAATATATCAAAAGTGTTGTAATCAACACTACATAAGAAAAACAAGGTTGAATCACAGTAGACTTGTATATGCAGAATGACTAAATGGTTTTTAAGGTAAACCTAGCATGGCAGCATTTGTTTATTCACCAACTAAATTTATAGATTAGGTCTTTTATGTAAGAGTTTCATATAACTATGTACATGCTGTTTACCCAGTTTCTTTTAATATGTCACACATTGAGTGACTGAACCCACACTTTGGAAGCTATAACAGATGAAATATATTATAAACAACTTAAGTAAAAACTTAGACAGACCTCAGGAGAACCTTTCATAAATAAAACAATAGGTGATTTACAAATTAGACTTTGAAGTCTATAAGAGAAAAAGAGGAAATATGTAGAGTGTATAATTATGTATATAATTTCAAAGTGTCAGAACCAAGCTATGAATTGAATTACATCAAAGTTGTATTTTCTTTTAACTGTGCAACAGGGCATAACGATCATGGATGTAAAATATTCCATGAAAAATTGATTCAATAATACCTTTCTTGTAATGTTATTTTTTTTGGAAGCATACTCTCTAATTCACCACTCATTTTTAACTCCTATTAAAAATCAAAATAATAACATAAACAAATAAGAGATGTCCCAATCACCTTCATGATATCCAGTCCACCTATTAATTCTCCATTAACATACAATTGTGGATAAGTTGGCCAGTTTGAATATTTTTTAAGGCCTGCACGAACCTATCAATGAACATTGAAAGAACAAAAGTGATGCCATATGTATGTAATAACAGCTTACCTCATCATCCTGTAGAATGTCAAATGATGAGAATTCTGCATTACAGTCTTGAAGAATAGACACAGCTTGGCGACTAAAACCTGAATATGATATGAAGTATGTATAAACTAATGTTATTGTGAATGTAAGTTCATTACATGTAGGAATATACACATACAAGAGAAAACATGAAGTACAGTTCCTATAGCCTTTGATGAGCTATTAACTTTTTAAGTTTTTTAGGTACCATAATTTCTTGAATGTAAATGACAGAATGAGGGACAAGCTCTAATAATAATAAATAATGAATTTATCTTACCACATCGTGGTTCACGAGGGTTGCCTTTCATAAATAGCATACATGGAGCAGTGTTGACCAACGTTTTAAGACGAGTATCAAGATACTAAAATACAGCATAACAGATTGGAGTATACAGAAATACTATACGTACCTCTGCTGACGACTGATGAATACTAGTATTAATTCCTTCACTCAATGCACGAGCTTTTCGAGCTATTTCTGGCATATGAGCTCCATTGACTCTGTCAACTATATGCCCATCCTGTAAAAGAGAACAAGAAGGCGAAGTTTTTTAGGTAGACACTATAGTTATTTCAGTATAAAAATGAGAGAGTAAAATACTTTTTTACAGATGGCATCAAATATAACTTTATTATGAATACTTCAATTGACATTATCCACATCCAATAGTGTCAAATGCTTGCCTACAACAGAGAAATCTACTTGTAAGCTCACTAAGATGGCAAAACTATGACTATGATTGAAAGAATATTAATATGCAAAATAAATAATTCACATTGGAACACAACCAGAACCAGAGTATCAATTTTTAATGGTAACAACTGCCTAAAGGCTTGTATCATGATATAATATATTGTACATACAGGTATATGTAATTCATCAGTACTATTACTTGTGTGGGAGGGATTGGTATTGTAGATATTGATTATAGAATTGCAATGAGATAATAGAAAACGGCATTAGAGTAATTTGGTATCTTGCATGTAATTTGAATTGAAAAACAAAGGCAAAGCAAAAGTTGTACTTAACTTAAGCGGCTATACGTATTGAGTGTTAACATATAACAGAAATTGCTTCTTAACCTATCTGTTAAGACAGCTGCTGAAATCTTTGTATTGTAAATACTTCACTGTCTTCACAATAATGACATGTTGTGTTGTAGTAGATCAAACAGCAGTAATATGCTGATTTAACGCATCACAACCACATTACAGGGAGAGTTGTCAACCAGGAAAATAAGAAGCAGATACTTAGCTACTTCACCGTTTACTATTAGTTAGTGATGCAGTCAAATGATGAATTGCTGACTATATACATATAGGCACACTTTTTATCAAGAAGTATGCTCTTGTAAAACATAGCAACATTCTTACAAGCTAGATAAAGCCATTATCTGCAATAGATCAAATGTGGCAGTCATTTTTCCATGTCAATCCTATAGTGCTTCACAATGTTTATGTACTGGCACAAGCACTTCTTGAAAAAAGGTGCAACATTTGATAAATCAGTAGAACTGTACCAAGGTGCATGATTATTCAAAACTCAGCATCCACAAAAATTTATGTACAAGGAAACGCTTGCCAAGACTTTGTGCTACTTGTCAACCTCCCACAGGTTGCTATGATAGTTAAGTATAATTATTTTGGATAGAAAACACAATAGCTCACATGGCATGAAGCAATTCAATTACACATTACAATCAGTCATGGTTATTGACAGCCTAGGAAATTCTACCAATAGATCGATCATACCTTCACATAGACAATAGTTGGTACAGCAACTACTTCATATTTCAAAGAAACTTCAGCCAATGACTCTGCCTCCACCTATAAGTGAAACATGCAACTTGACTCATTAGTCTAGCATGTTGACAACCAAGCTGACTAGTAAACAAAATATATACCTTCACAAAGAAACATTGGGAGATCTCTTTACATAAATCATTCAATGTCTCATTGATATGAGTACAGGGCTCTGACCATGATGTCCAAAAGTGTAACACAAGTAACCTATGAAAAGAAAGGTACTAAAGTGCCAAACCTTTGCCACAGCAAAACTAACCAAACAATGAAAAGCACTAAAGTGTAAACCCTAGTTATTTACATATTTTTGACAGACATACAGATATCATAAATAGATGTAGACTACATAAAGTAGTCAAACACCAAGCTATAGTAGCCAAAATATGTTAAAGAAGCATATATCAATTGTCAAATACTACCAACCAAGACCAAAAGCTGAAAGCCCTTCTTTAAATCAAAAAAAAAAATCAGGTGGGATTTGCAGTTTGGAGGAGACATTTATTAGCCATAATGTGATTACTAATAGATACGGTTTTGTGCCAATGAATTACAATGACTACTGTTATGGCTGTATTTTGGTTGTTTTTAGCATTCAAAATGTAGTGTTTGGTACTTCTTTAGACTGTGTACTCTTGAAACTCCATTAAATACCTGCTGATTTACTTACTTTCAGCTAGGAGTGTTTATAAGTAGGTCAAGGTAAGTAAATTGCATGATTTTAGAACAGAAACTTTAACACGAACCCCCACATTTCATTTTTTTGCTATTTCATCTTTATCAACTAGTAGCTTACTGACATTTTCCCAGTGGGTGTTCATTTCCAGTGTTGCATTCAGAAAGTTTTAATCTCTCTCTGGATGGCATGCTTGCAAATAGATTGACATAATATACCCTAACTGTTGACATTTGCACATGAATTTTTATGAGGTCAAGGTGTAGCTGTTTAAAGTACTCTGCCAGCGTAATAGACAGACAGATAGAGAGATAGACAAGTACTGTAGCTCTCATTTAGCAAAAGCTAATTAACTGGCCTTGGTATTATAAATGGTATTAATTTATGAAGTGAATATTGACCCCGACAAAGCTACAATATAGGAACCTGCTGTACTATAACAAAAAGGATCTGTTTAAAACTATAAAACAGAATGATATAGTAGGATCATTTCTGGACTATAACTACTTGGTACCACTATCTTTTGAGTTGATTGTATTTTGATGCATTTATAATGTATGATGAAAACACTAGCACACCATGTGTACACTTTAGTGAACTGTAACTAATTCTATACTCACAAAAATTTGAAAAATGCATAACCTTGCTCAACAAAAATAAAAATAATGTTCCAGGCACATAATGTTATTGGCAAGCACTAAAATAGTTGTCTCAATCCTAATTTTAGAAAGTTCAGGCAATCCCCAAAAGCCTAAAAGTCCACAAAACAACATAAGTTCATGTAACCACACACATAGCTCATTTATGGCAGTGTCGGTGGCTCATTACTGACTGTGCATTGTACTGACAAATTTTAGGATTTATAAAGGTTTAAGGTGGGGTCTAGTAGCTGAAAATACCACTCCTACAGTCAGTCATCAGAACATTTTGACTCAAATGATACACCATAATTTCCTTTATTCTAATAGATCACACCAGAGTATGTTTTATTATGATTATCATGTCGCTGACCTCTTCTTTTCTAGAAGCTCTTGCAAATGATCTTGACTTTGCAAGTCAATTAGAGATGACATTTTGCCTGACATGTTCTTACCAACGACTCCTCCCATTCAAAAGGTGTGTCTCGGTGTCCGTCAGGAAGCACCCGTGTGATAACCACGGGTGTTGTTTTCATGGCTAAACTTCAGATCAGGTCAGTCACTAGTATATAAGTTTCCAATACTATCTATACTGTGGAAAAATTTCAAGTTTTCAGATTATAGGCCAACAACATAAGGTCTGTCAGTAGTATCATCAGATCCTACCAAGTGTGTTTTTGTGAATCAGACAAAATTGCTTCGTTACAAAAAGATTACAGTAATGCCAGTATACCAATAGTTACTGTTGGTTTTAAGAATCGCTTAAATGGTGTGATAAAATTGATATCAGTAGTAGTGGTGTTTGACTACAGTATACTTTTCTGTTGTATATCTCCATCTACATGAATGTAGAATTACAGTACATCTTGTCACTAGCACTTGTGATATTATAGTATTGTCTCTTTGATATTGAAATTGAAATAGAAATTTGACTACCCAACTAAACATGAAAACAGTAACTATCATTAACAATATTATTAGTATTGCATTATAAAAATGTGTAATACTTTTAAAAATTAGATATACAACTTGGTCACTCAGCTTCTCAACTGTGCTAATCTTTGTGACATTTCTGCTTCTTCTTCCTCATCTGATTCAGGCTCTAATGCAGTAGCCTACAATAATATAACATATTATAAAGTACCTGTTATCAATGTAGTGAAGGTATGCTATCAATAGTAAGCTATATATTACCTGTATGCAATGTTAAAAACATGAGAAAGCTACTAAATCATTTATTAGGACAAGGTTGACACTAATCATTTTGTACTCATTGAAGCCTCAAGGAAGAAAAGGCAACTTAGTTACAAGAATACAATTGAAAAAAATCATTTTAAATTTCTTTAGAAGATACTGCCTTCACAGAGCAAAGCTACAATGATTGCATAATTAGCACCAGTGTCAGTGGAAGATTAATAGCTTATAGAATACATTAAATATAGAAGAGCAAGCTAGTGAGAGTTTTCCAGGTAGGATTAATGATATATATTCATTGGTTGCTATATGCGTCTATGGTTAAAGAATGCAGTGTCGTTGCTCTCGAAGTTGCATACAACAACATATTAAAACAATGAAAATGAACACAGCATATAGTTAGCATGGTAAAAACAGCTTAGTCATGCACATACACAAACAGTTATTGCTAATCAAATCATTTACTCTTAGAATTGTAGTTAATATAATAGCAAACATTAATGTAAAAACAATACTGGTACTTAGTTAAGAGAGCATTAATAACACTAACATACCCCTTCAGTTTCCTTAGGTAATCCTGTAGGGATAGCATCCGTATCTCCTAGTTTACCTAAAGACAAAGATATAGTAAGTTATATTGTATATGTAACAATACCTTGGGTTAATTCCAGTAGAACTTTTTCCACTTCCTCGTCAGCCAGGTCCTCAACATCATCATCTTCAAGTCCTTCCATAGTGTCTTCTAACATTTCCTCAAGTAATCCAGCCTAGTAATAACATACTGTTAGTATTATAAAAACAAAATTATAACTGAAATTAGCCTAAGATTTAGTAGTTATGAATGAAATGCTAAATGTCATTTCTGAATGGAGCCACTAACTCAGCCACTATTTTCACATAAGTAAGATGAACTGTGTGCTTTTGTATATATCCTTCAGAAATGAAACTAGTGATTTCAGTAGCTCATGGTAGATACATATACTGCCTTTGAGAAGCAATTTTTGTGAATAATTAATAATAAAACAGATGTCAATGGACTCAGTGTACTCTCAACCACCAGGCACTTTATCATTACAGTTCTTCTGCCTCTACTAGTACTCTAGCATTATTTACTGACCACTGGCAGCTGGATGGTGATCACTGATCTGGCTCCTTTAAACACTATAATTTTTTTAACATTGTTGTTCTCAAACAGTTATATTTATAGCTTTTTAAAAGGAACTTGGAAGAGAGTTGATAAGTTATACTCAACTTATGGAAAGTAATTTAATAATGTTGAAGTGTTTAGCCTCAGATCTCTTTTTATTTAGGGTTTCTCAAATGTGAACCAAGGGTGTATTTAATAAGTGTGCATTTCTGGCCAGCTATATACTGCTACATATATTCTATACTTTTGTAAAAGACATCGTAAACAAATACACAAGTTTTAAATAAAGATGAATATGATGCAAGGATGATTCAACATCTGTCTGATAACAAAGAAGATAGCAGCAAAGGCTACCTTGTTTTGTTTTGTTTTGTTTTGTTTTTCTTTTTCTTGTTTTGTTTTAGTTGTTTGTTATGTTACTTTCCACAAAATGCTGGAGGACAAATTGAGGCTGTGACAATGAGTAAATTCTATGCAGGGAGTGTTTTCAGCTTTCTTCCTAGACAAATGAATTTAGGTTGTCTTTCAAGTTGTAGTATGTTACGCATTTTGAAGTGCTTGTTAATATAACATGTAGTTAGTAACAATACAACTTTGCTGAGCTAAAAATCTTAAAGTCTAGCTTATTCTTCAGACTTGTTGTCCTTCAAGATTATGACTACGATACAAAAAATGCGTTGAGATAAATGATGTCATCTGCAATGGGTCTATGCAGCATAAAGAATGTTAATCCACCAAACAATGTTAATTGACAATTTATGGAACTAAGTACTGATGTTAATCAAACTAGACTTTATTGACGATAACTATCGTTCATTGGTCACTAGGATATGTGTAACTAACCAATGATGTCAAAGAAGTATACACCATGTTACAAAAGAGGTTTTTCCCATTGGTGTCTACAGTAAAGCTGGAATATTGTCATAATTTTTACCACAGAAATAGATTGAACGTAAGTACTGTTGCTGTTAATAAATACCACATAACATTTTATTAATGTTTTTTTTTCTGTGTGTGTCTGTGCACGTGTGTGTACCTTATTCATTTCTCGACTTAAATCCATCATAGCTTGTCTGATCTCAGGAAGTTTGATTAAATTTTGCATAGAATGCATAACTTCCGTACTCTTGGAAATAACTCCAGCCATACGTATAGTAGCTAAAAATAGGTCATCTGTTATTGAAACAAATGATGAAAAACACTTACATAACTGATTTTGCATTTGCATCATAACTGAATTCATATGAGCCTTAGAAGCATACAACTTGCTAACAGCTTTCCGTGACTGAACTACTTCTTTTGCTAAAATTTTACAAACATCAGTCTGGCCTTTCTTAGCAGCATCACGGATTGAATGCTTCACTTTAGCCTCTTCAGTTTGAATAGCTATAATAATAGGAAAAAAATTCTAAAGAAAACTATAAAATGTAAGAATGGTAGTATAAAAGATTAGAGTAGGAATGGGAGTAAAACCAAGAACAATAGTGTTTAGTAAAATAATAAGACACAATTTAGCAATTGCACATAAAAATGCAGTGTGATTCTACTATGAATGTACAGATTTAGCATTTCATATTTATTCAAATGGATTGTTAATTGTAGCTCATTTATAAATTACAACAGGCATAATACAATAAGGTTTTTCTGTCTGACACGTGGAGCGTCCCAGATGGTTCTATAATCATTTCAGACCATGTGATATCTATCAAAGAAGCAAGCTAGCAAGAAGCAATGAGCATTATCAGTCACGCCCATAATTGCAGCATTTGCTTTTAGGATTACAAAAACTCATTAAGCTATATACAGTTAAAGGATGCAGTTAAATTTAATTCAGTGCTCTCAAATGTCATATAAATATATACATTAAAATTGTGAAAGTGGACATATATATATAGCCTATATTTCTAGTGTTCTACAGCTATAGCCTTCCATAGACGCTGCTGCTAATTATACAATCTTTGTACCTCTGGTCAGTGTTTCACATTATAGTGAGTATCTTTCAAAACAATTATAGGATGATTTTTCAATTATGATCTTGTCAGATCTTTTAGCTTTATAATTTTTACAGACCCTTTAGGCAAGAAAAATACTTACTTTTGCTTTACATTTAAAATGCTATTAAAGGTTTCGGAAAAAACTAGTGAAAGCAAAGGAGGCCACACTTTTACTTTGAGAAACCTACATAAGTGTGTGCTAAGTTCAAGACTAATTAAAACTCAATTACAGGAGATTTCATTGACAATTTGATAAGATTATATTCTACTATAGGTCTGAAGTGATTACTTTGAAAACCAGTATGTTCTGATTATGCTAGGCTCTTTGCATTTTTGTCAGATAGTCTAGATGTGTAACTATTCATCTTACTGGGATAATGACTTTGTTAGGTATCAAGGTAAAATGTTTTATCTGACAAATTTTTCCCAAGAAAAAAGTTTTAATGGCATTTATTAAGCTTTTTTTAACCTTATATTAACTTACCAGTTATTTATAGCATTAAGTTTTGTTTTCAGGGCCACATACCAAAACACAGTATATTTAATAATTACAGGAACTATATCGATTTACCAACTGTACACATGGCATTTTCCCATTGACACACTATCCACTATCATAACATATTAGTATGTTGGTTTCTTAATAATAACCAAAATTAATTGTTGATTGGCCACTTCAATTGTGTATATGATTGCTTAGAGAGGCTTTCATGACATAACAATACAAATGAAGGATTAAACCATTTTTGTAAGACTGTTTTTGTATTTACACAGAGGCTTTCAAAGCAATATAACATTGTAGAACAGTTAAACCATAACCAGACCTCAGATTAATAGGAAATAAATAAAGAAAAGCAAGGAATAGACCTTAAAGCTACTTCTTTACTAAATCCAGAATATAATCTAGCTTAATTCTAGAGCTGAAGACTACAGACGAGGCCTAGCTATGATCATATAGCCTAAAGAAGTTTGAACATCATTTTTAACGGATAACACATATCTAGATTGATCATACTATCTTCTTGTGAAATAAAAACTCTCTTTATATGGAATAAATCTCTCATTGGATGACTGAGACTAACTGTCTAATTTTGCTAGATATTAAAATCATCTTGATTCTATTTGACTCATCATTTGGGCTTGCCCAAGTATAGTGTAGCCTCATCCAATATGGAACAGGTATTCATCCAATAAGTGAATATATATATATATATATATATATATATGTATATATATATATATATATATATATATAACTGGGTATCAGTTGTTATATGTTTATATATCCCTGGTCAGGCTGGTCTACAGCTATCAGTGTCTATCAAAATCACATAGCTATTTGATCTTGGTGTATAACCTACCTCGAATTTGTCTATCTATAACACGTTGCTCTTTTCTAAGCTTAGATCGCCACTCTTTAACCTATTAAAGGAAAAGATACACTGTAAAGCGTCTCCTTAGGTAGGGTCCTTCTTACCTGTTCTTTTGGATCAGGCTTCTTGCCTAATAATGGCATTTTGTCTTATTTGTAAATAAATTTGTAATATCTGATTCCCTGTTCTAGTATAAAGCTATACCTATGGTCCTTCTGCCTACTCAGTCCTGACTCCCTTAGTCTCCGTAGTCTCGTGCCTCTTTAGCCTCGTCCCCAGAACACCACGCCCCCAAACTTTGCCAGACTGCCACATTTCGTTGGGGGGCGTGGCAATCTACGGACGAGACTACTCTTAATTGCTTCAAGGTAGGGCTCGCTTTCATCAGATCTGTTAAAAATTACGTTAAGTTTACCTCCTGCACATATTTGCAAGTTATTGGTCTAGAACTTGTCCCTCGAAGCTTATCCCTTAATTCCCTTTCAAAAGTGTTATTTTGTTAAAAAACAAGTAGTATAATGATGATCTCAACAGAACAAATAGTTAGAGAATATATAATGAAACAAATAGTTACTGTATATTGGAAAAACAATAGGTTCATTAGTACTATACATAACAGTGCTAATATCAACATTTGCATTTTTCTTTAGATGAGGCTTCATGAGGTTGTTCAAGTCGTAATGTAATATTTGACTCTGGCTCTATTAAAAAATTAAAATATCATATCCATTGACTGTTTTTTTGAGATATGCATATTAAAATGACAATGATAATTCAATTGCTCATTATTTCAATAGTCAAGAAATCAGTAATTTGGATGCAAACTCTTTTTGTAAGAGGTGTATTTATAAAAATAAACATGATAAAAACTGGGAGAAGACTTGAAGAACTGTTATAGACATAAGGCCTATTACCTTTATTGCTCTGAAGTCTTTCTCTAGTCACAGTGACATAGTCTTCTGCAATCATCATAAAGAGGTAGTCAATATTATAGCCAGTTTTAGCAGATGTCTCAACAAACTTGGCAGTAATTTCTGTGATAAAAATGAAAGAATAAAGGTATTGACTACTTTAAATATTGTTCATTTTTGCAAACGTGCTTGCAAGAGTGTAATTTTTTGCTTATAATGCCTGGTGATTCCAATATTGTCTTCAGTCATGTACGTAGCACACTAAGGGATTAAAAATATTTGTCGTTTTGTGCTTCTATATAGGGTTCAAACTTTTATTCACTTCAAACATTTGTTAACATTTTTTAACATGTCCATTGTTAATGCAGTTATTAAGAAAAGTAAAATTTTCACACTTGGTGTAAGTGTTCTCTAAAGACAGCTATAACCTGGCTTCAGCATCAAGTTTGAGTTCAAAAGATATATTTTTCTACTAAAGTAAGTCATATTTTATTATACTAGCAGGAAAGTTGTATAAGGACAGAAGTTTAGCACACTTGCTAAGTCATGCTTAACATGTAAGAACAAAGCCTCCATCCCAACCCTTTGTTTGAATAGTGTAATTGACAATATTAATGTTTTACTGATCGTGATAATACTTTGCATGACAATCAATTGTGTATGAATTTGATTTTGTAGCTACTAATGAATCCTAAACAATTATATAAGAATAATTGTCACATTTTTTATTCTAGATCTTAATTTTATTTTAGCAAGATGGTTTTTCTAGATCATGTTGAGATTGAAAGTGAATATAAACTGTAGATGTGGTGAACAAAGTTTAAATTGAAAAAGGGTCTAAGAAATATTGCTATATGAAACTTTAATTGAATATACTACATCCTACAACTACATTCATAATTATACAAAATTTATGACGGAATTTTTGTAAAAATGTTTCCTTACTTGTATGATATCAATATGTCTACTTATTACCTCAGATTACACAATTAGCAGCAGTGCCTGAAGGTGATTATAGCACTAGAAATATAGGCAGAGCATTATCAGTCATACCCATTGTCATATCGCTTGCGGTTAGAGATAATAAATTCACTGGTTGCTATGTGTGTTGGCAGTTAAAGGAGATGCTTTAATTTCATTAGTCACTCTTTAAATTAGATACAACAATACACAATGTATTAAAATAGCAGGGAAGGTCACAGAAATTACTTTTATAACACTGATGTTCTGATAGTTTGTCACACTAAACAGGTCAAGCAGAAACAATTTAGACTGATATGACCTTAAACAAACATATTTTCATATCCAAGTACCACTTAAACTATGTGAATCCTTACCATCAGAATATTCTCTAGCAGTAGACATATCAATTTTTCTAGCCTTCTTATTCTCTTCCACCAAATCATATTTTGTTCCACACAAATATATGACACAATCCTAAACAGACAAAACAGATAGTAACCAAAAAAGACCATGATAATATATTTCTACATAACAGAAAGTACGTAATTAATTAGGTTCCAAAGTTTTGAATTTAAAGTTTATTAGAGCTATGTACTGTGTGTGTGAGATCAATAAATATGGAATTTATAACAACTAAAAGATGTTGGGCACAAATATGTAGCCAATCAAAGGGGACAATATGGTTTTTAGAGATAAAGAAAAAGTTGATATGTATTGCGTCTCTTACAACAGTAAATAACAAATTATCATAGAAGGAAATTCATAGCTATCAACCAAGTGAAGCTGAGCAGGAAGTAGAGGAAACTGTTTGTATATGCAAAGCACAAGAGATTCATATCTAAATTACTCCCATAGATAAATACAAGAACATGTTACTCATCATAACAAAAAAAACTGATTCAGAAACATCTTTAGTTTGAGTTTAAAAAATTATATTTAACTCTATTCAACCTATTTAGCACCAAATTATGAATAGGGAAATAAGCCATAAAAGATATGACAAGCTGCTAGCATAACATGCATGGGTACTCTAACATCATAGCCTATAAATGGGAGTGTTGGTTTATACAACAGCATGTTATATATAGAACCTGAGAGCTTAAATGGCTAGTTCCTTCTTCAAAGATAGCAAAGTGGTAGGTTAATATAGTACCCATAAGAACTGTTATATCATCATTAATAGGTTCATAAGCTCAAGATTTTTAAATGAATATTCTCGATAGCCGTGTTATTTTATATAAAGATAGTGGCAGGTTAATATGAATCTCATGATAAATTATATCAGATGTATCATGGATGTGTTAGATAATCCACCAACTTAGGAATTTTAAAGATATCACCCCTGGCCAATATCTTTCAAATTCCCTCATTGACAACAGACCAACAGTAGCATCTCAAACCAAACAACATTCTGAACATAATAGCCACAAAATCAAGGAACAATATGTATCATATTAACATCATGAGTAGCAATGAAACTCACCTCCTCTGTTTGCTTCAGTTCATTAACCCAAAACTTGGCTCTTTCAAAACTTGAGGGATCAGTTAGATCTGTCAGCAAATACAGAGAGATTATACCATTATAGTTGAAATTACAGTTGTAATTAAGAATAAAGAAAGATGTCGTTTTGTAGAATGTAACATGCAATGCCTTCTTAAAATTATGTGGCAATTCAAGTCTATAAATATAAATCTACTTACAATTTATATGAATGACAATCATAATTAAAATCATAGTTGTTCTTGAACTAGACAAACAGAGTCATTATTTGAGAAGGAATTTTGGAGATCTGTGTATGTCATGAGTCATACATGTACATGTAATGTACATATGTAATATATTCATGACTCTTCAAAGTAATACTATGGATACAGACAGTACAGCCCTCTAATAGTTTATACAAAGTTATTAAAGAGATTATGATTGTGAAAAGACTGTTGTGGCCAGTTAGTGATGCATTGATTACAATTACTAGTTCAAAGCTTATTTTTGATCTAAAGATTCATGGAAGATCAGGTTTTGTATTGAAAATTATAGGACTGTCCAACATGCAAAGACAAGATGTCAATAGATTTTTTCACATTGATTAATGGTAGGAGATAAGAATCTACTCATTAAGACTTTAGCTAGAACATTGAAACATTAAGGACACTTAAGTTCACTACTTAATGACTTCATTACTTAAGCAAGTCAGATTTAGTTGTTATGCTATAAGTTTTTAAAATTCAAGGCTTAAGCTATAACTGCATATGCTATACAGATTGGCTGTTAAATGTCCTTTAATTCATCTGGCAGTAGAATATTACTTCCGGTGCAAGTTATAAAATGGTAGGCATAACTGATGTTGTTTTGAAAGTATACACTATTTCAGTTCACATACTATCACACTACATCCAATAATCTATGGCCTAAAACAACCATGTTGTGTTTGTTGAAACAAAATTACAAAAAGACAAACAAATAAATGCTCATAAAATGTGTATTATATAATTGATATCACGTCCCCAACAATTCATTACAAAGAACAACATAGCTGGCACAAATACTCCAAGATGGTTACAAAAAACTATGATTATGAAAACAAAAAGATCCAACAGAAATTTCTGCATTCACAAGACACTGATTTTTTCTTTCAACAGTCTATAATTTTTAAAGTGTTAGTGTGAATAATTTAACAACTACAATAACCAGGAGTCTTCAGGATATCAGAGCCTTCAGAGGAATGCAAATTTTTAATCAAAAATATAACTGGTAGTAATGAATTGCTTCTACAATAATTATCATTTCCTTTGTCAAAGAATCAACTCTGTCTGTCAAATGGTATTTAACTGTGGAGTATATGACTACCAGTAGGGGGTGAGACTAACACAATATTTGAAAGAAATGCAAGAAAAATAAACAAAATCTTAAAATTTTTATGCTACGTATACTTCTCTATGTGCATATTTTATTAAGTACATTAATTGTTTCTTAATTAAATTAGTCACAGATGTAATGAGTATATGAGGTAGACTAACCAAAACAAACAATCGCAGCCTTTGCTCCTCTATAGTATATTCTACTCATGGACTCATATCTTTCAGAACCAGCAGTGTCCTGGAATAGACATAATCATGAGTTTAATGAAATACTTTAAACATTACAAATAAAGGTTCTGAATTGAATCAATTAACTACAGACAATATCATGTAAGAATATGTCTGTTCATTCAAATATACTGTCATTTCGAATTGCTTATGCATAATTTACTTAACTCGACTGTACGTATGCACCATACAACAGCTATAACTTAAACCTAGTTAAACTCTATTTTGTTTTATTGTTTACCCAAATGCCTAGAGTTACACTCTCTCCATTAATAGAGACTTTCTTTGCTCCAAAGGCAGCTCCAATAGTCTATAAAGTAAGAATAAATCTAAGATTTGATAATAGTAAGTTACCATGATTTTGATTTTAATTTTGGGTAATTTTATACAAAGGAAAGGGTTATACTGAAGTGATTCAATGAAATGAGTCCCAGTAACTAATTAACTAATGGCTACAAGTTTGTATACAGTATCCTTAATCTTCACTTACTAGAAATCAACACCAAATGTATTACTATATTACTATAGATATATAACCAATGTGTATGACATAGGTATTATAAAGGTGGCAATTAATTTTAAATGAACAGTACCGTAGTCAATTACAAATAACCAAAGCTGAGATAACAATTGCTCTTTGCTAAAGTTTACAGAGTGAAATAAACAGAATATTGGACACTCTAATAGCTTACAAACTGGTTTATAATAGAGTACGTTAGACTAGATTGCTTCACGACAACCCTTTCCTTTGAATAAAATTACATCAAAAATCAATGGGTTTAATAGCTTTTCCCCTTTAAACTTACACTCTGATATGGCGCTTGGGCATTAAACTTGCCGTGGATGTATCTCTCTACCAGACTGGTCTTTCCTCCGTATTCTTTACCAAGAAGTACAACCTTTAAGTCTACCTTCCCTGCCATTTTCGCTACCATAGGCCAAACCTACTAATAAATATTATTGTAGGCGTGTTTAAGAGGTGTGTTTATTTTTACCCATAGATGTCATGCTTGTCAATGCTGGAATTATTTCATGGAAGAGATGCCTGACTAGATGTGGATATATATTGTTTCAGCATAAAATGTAAGCACTTTTAGTCACCTTGTTTATTCTGCACAATAGTTTTTGCATAGTAGCAGTTAGCTCTGGACTCTTGGGCATTAATTAGAAAATTATCTCTTTTTATAGAAAAATTCCCCACATTCTTTCCCTACAATGTAGTCATAACTTTGCCAAGAAATCTACCAGTTTACTATCCACTAGCCAACATATTGATTCTAAAAGGTGGCTAGAGGGCAATGATGTATTATTGTGTAATACCAGAACTTTTCATTCTCTGCAACAACTGAAATCATCAAATCCCAGTATTACGTCATCCTTGCAAATATTCCACAATCAACTTTATCTCAATCACACGAATCACCCATTTTGGTCCCATAATAATTTTAATGTTTTAAATTACTTATGGGCATGCAGTCTCCATACCACTCCTTTATATGAAGAGGAGGAGAAGTCAGTTATGGAGAAGGCAGTTACATCACTAAAAGAGAGAAAACAGCAGAAGGTATCCATCCAATAAGAATTATATTATGGTCAATATGTCTGGAAAAGTCATGCATCACAAGAATGCATGATGAATATAGAAGACTATATAAGCAAACATTTTTTGATTTAGTTTTCTGTTTATTTTAGTTCATTTAGAGGCCTTGCATGTGATGTCATAACCAAACGTCAAACTCTGAACTTTCATGCATTATTTGTACATGATGGTCATCTTAGAAGGCAAGGACCAACAAAATAGTACTAGGAAGCTATTTTTAAAGATTTTTGGAATTATTAGTTATATTAAAGCTAACATATTGGGTATACTTAGCACATTGCAGCTTGTAATATAAAATGCAATTTTGTTAGGAAAAAAGCTATAACTTTGATTTCTTGTTAAGGCTGTCTTTTTACATAACTGATATGGACATGTTGCAATAAATACTCCCCGGCTTGATACAATACCTCTATACTGCAACAAAAAATGAAGGTAGATCCTAAGAGATGAAGTTATACATTTAATTTGTAATTACTCTGTGCAAGCAATTGACTGTGATGGCATGACATATAATGATAGACATTATTTTATGTAATTTGCAGTTACATTTCTAAAAACCTTTGTTGTCAGTGAAGCATATAGTTATGTGTTGTAACAAATAATGTTTGTTATAGATGATGATACTAAGTTAAATCAGTCTTTATTAGAAATACAAATCACCTTCTGTTCAAATCCAGCTTATCTTGCTTGTTATGTTTGTGATATTCTGTAGGTGATTGATCGATTGGTTGACCCTACCTCAAAGTTAGAGGAGATACCCAAACCTCCGCTGTTAACTAGGATAAAGAATGCTTTAATTCATTATTATCATGGCTTTCGTCTGTTTGGATTAGAAGTAAAAATCGCTTCTAGACTATTTTTGAAAACTCTTCGAGGTCAATCATTGTCACGTAGAGAACAAAAACAGGTATTTAATAAAGACAATAAATATATACCCAATTTTCTATGTTATTTGCTACTATTGTGTATTATATACTATTTATTGTAAATTGTCTTTTATTTCAGTTTCGACGAACAGTTGGAGATGTCTTTCGTATTTTACCATTTTCAATTTTTATCATTATTCCCTTTATGGAACTTCTTCTTCCTGTCTATCTCTGGTTTTTTCCTAATGCTTTGCCTTCTACCTTTCAGACCAAGTCCTCAAAAGTTAGTTGTGTCAATGGACACCAAAGTTATTACTCTCTAATTCCTATTTAGTATATATTTTTTCACTCATGTTTTAGTTGAGAACTTGTCAAAAATGCTTTGAAATTATATTTCTTTCAAATTAAAAGGATGCCCGAAAGAAAAAAGAATTGAAAGTCAAGATACAGATGGCCAAGTTTTTACAAGATACTGTTGAGGAAATGTCAGTGACCAGTCGTAATCCTAACAAAATGGAAGCTGTTAAGGAGTTTGCAAAGTTTTTTGAAAAGGTTAGTAGGTGATAATGATGATGTATTATGGTTTCTTAAATACTTAAATTTATGTTTAGTGAACACTCACTGATCAACATGTTAATTCATAGTCTACTATCTAATGTTTCTTATCTGAATATTAATGCAAAGAGTCACAGTTGCTTTGTTATTAGATCCGCACTACAGGAGCTCAAGCTAGTACTGAGGAGATCATCAAGTTTTCAAAAGTATTTGAGGATGAGTTAACCTTAAGTAATTTGAGTCACAAGCAATTACAAGCTTTGTGTCGGTAAGAAAGGTGCTAGTGCTGATATGATGTTAGCTTGTCTATACTCTCTCTCTCTCTCATTGTCTTTGTATGTGTGTATAGTCTTGTTCTTTTACCTACTATTGGTTCAAGTGCATTCCTTCGTTTTCAACTAAAGATGAAAATGCAGCAGTTAGAAGCTGATGACAAGGTTTGCTAAGTCTACAATCATTTTTAATTTATGCATACCTTAAGTTTACTACTTCACAAACAAAATTAAGTTAAACAGTGTGATTTGGAAAATTTCTAAACGTAATGCACTAAATTTAGTAGACACAATTATCCAACATGAGATTGGTTCTTTTGCAGATGATACAAAAGGAAGGTGTACATTCCCTTACTGCAGCAGAACTACAAGCTGCCTCTCAAGCTCGTGGTATGAGAGCTCTTGGGATGCCTATAGAGCGATTGAAATCACAGCTACAACAGGTGAGATATTATTGGACTGGTAGACAGATGGACAGATGTATACTTAGAGGAAACAATGTCTTTTTCTCATATAGTGGCTTGACCTTCATCTCAACAAAAAGATTTCCATCTCATTTCTTCTTCTTTCTCGTGCTCTCTATCTTCCTGAGGACATTCCAACTCCTGAAATATTAAAGGCAACTCTCTCTACTTTACCAGAAAACATTGTAAGATGTTGTTTTGCAAGTAACTGACTTTATCATTGTTAGGTTGATGAAGCTGAAGTTATGGTAGCATCTACAACTGGTGAAGTGGTTGATAATCGACGTCGTGTTGATATTATTAAGCAACAGGAAATTTTAATTCGTGAGGAGCAGAGAGAGAAAATGGAGAAAGAACGGGAAAAATTGGAGAAGGAAATGAAAGTAAATCTTTTTATAATTTGCTATGTTAGTCTGACATCATGATCTTGTGTATTTGAGTTTTTGCACTTTATTGTACTGTAATAATATTTAACTTGTGTTACTCAAAACATTGGCAGCTTATTTCTGTTTGCCATATTATCATGTTAAATATTTCATGCTACATAAAGTGTTTATGTTAATAACTCTTAATAACTAACTCTGTGTCTCTTCTTTCTATTAGAAAGAGGGTCAGTTTACAATGGCATATGCAACATCTATAAATCAAATTAAGGAACCACCTTTTATTATGGCCCCACTTAACTACCAGTCGGGAAATGTGGAAAGTTTCTCCGCTGAGGAGATTAGAGAGTTAAACCAAGTTGTGTCTTCTCTTAAAGGCACATTAGAAATAGATAAAGAAGCTCTTCGTGAGATAAAAGAAGATCGTGAGGAATACTGTGAGGTAAGCAGACATGAATGTTACCTTGCAAGTAAATACACAATTTATCAAGGCATGTAATAGACCTGACTTATCTTCAAAGTATGGTATTCTATGTATTTTGGGCTCTATGCTTTCTAACATTTGTAAGTGGATTTCAATAACCACTGTAATATCAATTGTGATGTATTGACCAGCTTTGATAATGTATACTAAAAGATCTTATGAAGGCATAATTTGTATGCATAGCCTGTGACTATGATATGCATGTACATGAGCCTACACTCAGCAATCGTGGACACACACAAAGTTTGCTTTCATCTGTACCACTATGCTTATATGGATTAACAAAGTAATATTATTAAATGCTTTGTCATAACAGAAGACGGCTCCACCAAAGAAGTTAACAATGTGACTGACCCCCTTGATTGGAAAATGGAGCCATGAATATCAAACAGTCACAGGCCATGACTATAATTAAACCTTTTTTCTCATGTCCTATATCCATATTCCTTTTAAGTAAACTATTAATTGTATTTACTGTAGTTGGCAATTTTAAAATGTTAAGAATTAGTGAGAAATAATATTAACAATTTCCCAATTCTCATTTAATTCACAGTAATTGTTAACATTTTTTAATTGCGTCGAAACTTCAACAGTACCTGCTAAGATTCCTAAAATAGTAATAGTAGGGCACATAATATAAAGAAGTATGTATTTTGTTGTCAATGAGTGACTACTAATAAACTGATTTTATGGACAATTTTATGATGTTTTTATGGAATAAAGTGAAACATCAACAATGTACGTTAACTTATAATCAGTTTATTTCAATGTTTTGTTTACATAACTAGATCTTTTTGATGTCAAAACACGCTAAACACTTTTGTACACCATATCCATGTGCTGATGTGTTTGTTTTGTTCCCAAAAACAATTGTGTTTTTATTATAATTAAAAGTGTTACATCAAAAGCATATAACTTTTATTTCAAAATATCACAAAGTTACTTTTTATAACAGTGAGATAAAATTAAAGAATGAATGACTATCACTTGTACACCTAGCTTTTTATTCATTATTAAAGAATGATTGAAGCATTGGTTAACCTCGTGTGAAATCGTTTGTTAATTTGCTTACAGTCTCAACAGGCACAACATTTCCTTTCAATTATGAATCACAATGTCTTTCCATTTCTCTGTAGTTAGTGACTGTAATAACATCTACATGTCTTGAAATAGACTGAAAATATGACAGATATGCATCCCTAAGTCTGGAAGTTACATGTAGATTGTAGATACATTTAGTGGTCTAAAATAGCTACAGAAGGTTTATTCCATTGAAGTAGTTTCTAAATTTACTTGAAGTGTTAGAAACTCCAACATCATATCTTTGACACTACTGTTAGTTTCTGTGTTCATTGATGGAAAACATTTTGAGGTAGTAAGTTATGACTTCCTTGTTGGTTTTATATAACAAGTAGACAAATCTAAAAGGCAATTCATGTTAGGAATATATTATTAACAGGTCTAATGGATAGGAGACCATAAAGGTTTTGTTTTAACAGTTCATTGTTTTCTCTTTGCCACATAGAGTATCTGTTCTTTGTCATTTTTTTACCCAAAATCATATCTATGGTTTTCTCTACTCTAATTACTCTATGTAATAGAAGCCAGTATTAAAATTACACTTGTACCACTGGGTTTGCTGGTCTTTGTTTATTTCACTTAGCCTTTAATGCAGGTGTACTGTAACTGTAAGAGATAGTTAGAGCACATAGAGCATCTTAGAATTGTTTTTAAACATTGCTAATTTGATATGTGAAGACACTTAGTTATGACTTCCATGGACCCACAGGTGATAGTCAATGAATCTTATTAGAATGTTTGCCTGTCACATAGCCATTAAGCACATTTCTAACATACATGTAACCACAAAGGGACTCATGATTTGAGAAATGTGTACAATTGTTATGATGAATTGGTTTATTGATCCTTTGTAGTTGAATTTGAAAGTATATTCATGATATGGTTTTGTACAATAATATATTTGTACCATTCTAGGTGAAAACTTAGGTCAGTAAATCTCAAGAGATTAGTAACTTATTCAAATTTAATAAGACACAACATTTGAATAAAAACAACATGTCATCCACAGGAGGTTTGTAGCACTACAACAGAAGTAAACTTCCTGTTATTTTGTGGATTGTAATTCTCAGAATGACTTCACCTCCCTTGGTGATGTTATTGCTGACATAAGAACATGCATCCTTGTATTGTGCTACTCTATAACATGGTAATATACTGGTGTGAGTCTGTTATCATCTTGTTTGGTTACTATGACTATTAGTGAGCCAACTTTTATGGGTCATTTGTTATAGTCATAACAATGAGACTATGAGTACATTACTTAAATGGTGTATATGGGCGTAGCAATTTATTCTAACCATACTCATTCACTAAAGATAGTATGTTTAATGACACTTAAATAAAGTGACTTTTGGCTTATATGTAAAGACTTGTAGAACAATGTCCATAGAATACATGTTGGAAGTGTGATGTTTAAAGCCAGAAACGTCTTGTTCATACGTATGCTTAGTTTCTCAAATGGATGTCCTTATTATTATATTCACTCCTCAACTTGTACCCATGAGACAGACACCAACTAAAAACGACTATCTTATTTCATTTACACACTATAATAGTTGTAGTCAATTTTGAATGTTATTAGACATAACATACGTAACAGTCCTAATTATTTACAATGTAAGCATTAACTTTGTGACATTTTTCATAAAATGCTAGAGGCTATAGATATTACTCTATTGTAGTACTCTAAATAGGTAATCTGATTCAATTAAGACTATTATGTGAATGTGATAATACTTGCCTTATCACCATAAGATGTACTAGTGTGATGGTAACATTTGGCAGGATTAATTATCCAATGTCAACTTTGTGCCTTTGTGGTCAAGTATTTACCAATTTTGTATTTGCTTGTCTACTCTGTTAACCTAGATGGCCAGTATATAAAGAGATAGTTGTTTTATATTTAGTTGAGGATTCATAACATAATTGATTGGATGGTTCACCTACAAGAAAGGTCATATGTCAGGTACAAGAAAGGTCATACATATGTTGTCTACTCTGGCCTAGTGACTATTTATTAATTTAAAAACAGTATATGTCCTTTTTTTACTGTGGAAACTTTGATTGCAATAATAACCTGGCATTACTTAACTGACTCTGTCTATCAGCCTTCTTTCTTTTGTCTTAAAGTTATGACAAAACGTGAGTTCATACCAGATGACTTGCTGGTGTTAAACTAACTATTGCTTTGTGTTAGCAATCACTTCCCATCATATCTAATCTACATTGTTGTGTACAGTGACTATGGAGCAACACTTTTTATGCCTGTGTTCTTTGTTCTTTATTGGGTCTGTTACTATTGCTGCATGTAAAACCACCATTTAATTATATTCGTTACATTTGTTTAATCAGGTTGGAATGTTTTTTTTTATTATCGTGATGAGAGATTCAAAGTTATTTTTGTAGGCTGTGAATGTATGTGTACCTTATGCATGTTGTGAATTTCCAAAGTAAGTACATCAATGTTTGTGAGTGTTATTCTAAGGACCATGTAGTCATAACAGTTACATTAATAGAGCAAAGACTCATTTTTTCATGCACTGTGTCTTTATTATCATCATCATTATGAGTTATCCTTATATTTGTAGGATATGGCAGATCTTGCTCAAGAGTGTGCTGAAGGTGAAGAGCAATTAGCAGAGTCAGTAGCCTCTCAGAGACTTGGCCGCAGAGTAGAAGCCATGTTAGATACAATTAATAAAACGTTAGGAGACATAGAACAGGAGTACATTCCAGATGACACTGGTAATAATAGTGTTGACCAGATTGAGAAATTACCGTAAGTTTAGTGTGAGACACATGTACCATATTCCTTTGTTTATAATGTAGTGGTGGTGTTATCACTGTGGAACAGTTGGAAAAAGCTCTTATGGCTTTACGTGGAACAAGTGTTGAAGCCAAATATCGATCTCTCTTTTCTGTTCTTGATGAAGACCATGATGGTAATATTAAACTAGAGGAAGTGGCTGAGGTAACTACTATATATGCCTAGAAGTGTTTGTTGAGTTATAAAATAAAGTTATCTAAGTCTATTATATGAAGGAGAAGTCATAGTGATAGTTACTATGGTCACATCTGAATCAATATAAATGTCCATATTGCCTTCCAGGAACTACATAGGTGACACCACTAATCATAGGTGTCCTCTATTTACTATTACCTGTCATAGAATGTCTTTGGCTTCAGAATAAGTAACTATTGTTATTGTCATTAATTTTTATTTCACTATTAACTTTCATTTATTATGATATGATATTTATGGTTTAGATTATTGAGGCTCTTGCTAAAGAAGATACTGACATAAGTCCAGAGCACATTGCACAAATCAAGCATCTTATCAAACTTGAGAGATAAACCAATCAATGGAGTTCATACATCTTTTCTGTATAATTGTTTAAAATCAAGTTTTTGATCTTTAATTATGAAGTACAAAAATATAAAATTTTAATTAATTTTAATAACTTATGAATAATTTATTACGGATGTCTTTATTAATTATTAATTGAACATCGCTAGAGCCACACTGAGTCAGGTTTCGCTTTTTGTTATAAGCTGTTTGAGTGATTGTACCCAGACCGTCTTTATCATCATCTCGATAACCATCTGAGACTACTAACTATGATTTATCTTATTTTACTACTAGTTGGTCTATCTCGCGGAGACCTCGAACCGTCTAATGAACCTGGTAAGCTTAATAGCGTTTTGTTACACTCTAATGTTAGTATTTTAAAGCCATTAAATATTAGATTGTCAACTAGTTCTTTTGATACAGTGATCAGTAATTGTCATCAAACAATATTTGGCTTTGATTATGGCATAACTGTTAGTTTCTAATAAAAAAAAACAGTTAAGGATAATAGTATTTGTCATATTATGTTAGAATGATGGTAAGGATAGCCCACAAACACAACCCCCTCCCCCTAATTTGTGTTCTGACTGGTCATAATGTCGAAACTATTGTAAAACAATGCTTTCAGTTGTTGTTGTAATTTTGGGTGAGGATATATTAGTTATGGTATTTGGAACTTAATTTGTAATAATGCCCTTATAGTAGTGGAGCCATAGAAATGATTTTCTAGTGTTTGATCTCCACTTCAAAGATGTACTATTAATACTTGTGATGAGGAGATAGAATTTGTATAATTCTTAGCATCAATGTACACTTCTTGTTTCAACACAGTTTTTAATTCTGTAAGTAACACTGTGCACATTTGACAAGTTTACACATGTGCTTTTATACCAAGGATGGTTGATAGGTGTTACATCAATGTGAAATTGCATGATACTCTTCATTTTCCTGTTTAACTCTTTGTCTTTTTCTTTCAGCGTGTCAACGTGATCAGTTTCCCATACTCCCTCCTAATGTCACCTATGTTCCCCTTGGTGCTGATGTTACTGTAACACTCACACATGTAAATTTGAATCCCAATAATTTACTAGTTCTAAGAGCTAATGATAATGAAGCTCTTCAATGCACGACCAATCCTATGTGCACATTGGATGTTGATTCTGGAATGTTTACACTTCATGATTTTGAGTCTAGTTACAATGGAACATATCTGTTTGACTACATTATCGCGTTTCCTCGTTCATGTTTTGTCTATTTTGATATTATTGAAGCTGGTAAGTTTAAATTGTACATTCTTCATTCATGTAGTAAGCTCATTGACTCCCTACATATGTCTCTAGTCCTTTGATGACTTGTTACTATTCCATTGGAATGATATATATGTTGCATAGTTTATGTATATGTGGTGGTAGGACATGCTGATGTGGTCTGTCCTGTCATGGACATTATTCTATTGAGAACATCTGCTTATTTACTACTACAAATACTATATATATACTGATACTATGTCATTGTGTCTAGTCAGTCTTATTGTCTCCTGCTACCCACCGTACCACTCCCTACTGCATTTGTTCTGTCCCTTGTGAACTGAGGGAGTCTTGCACAGAACTTGTGGAATATTGAATTACATATTATCATGGGATAGGTTACTATCAAGTAATGAATATTCATTAGTAAATTAGACTGATGTGATGTTCTTAACAAAATAAATACGTTTTGATAATATAACTATATAGCACATCTTCTGAAGGATACTTCATTCTGGGTAGTAATATTATTGTTTTATATCGTGTTTGTCTTATAGTAAGGGGCTATAAGGCCATGCAATGAGTATAAATACATTATATCAAAAGTATTACAATGAAAGAGTGGGCACTGTCATGTAACACTTATCATGTCATCTTAGGGGATAGGTTATTTAAAGGATGGGTGAAAGGCATGTTTGTTAATTCAAAGTATAGCATGTTCTGTACAAGACAAAGTAGTTCTCCTTGTTAGTGTAATAAATGTAGCATGATTCTTTCCTTAATAATTGCTAAAGTGTCATCACGTAGTGACTGTTCTATTGCCATGAATTAAGTAATTATTCTAAAGCATTCAGTTGCAGGATATTGTATTACAAAGTTGAATTAGATCATTGATATTCCTCTGTGTTTTCAGCCCCTAACTCTTTCTATGTTCTTCAAATCATCAATCCATTATTGCGAACGTCTTAGATTGTTTTGGACCAAGTATTATGTTATTTTATCTTTATATCTATTCTCATTTTTTATTTGTGACTTTTGAAGCCAATGAATGAAATTAAATGTGCACATTGATTTCTGATCTTGATCAATAAGTTTAATTTACTTTTACTGTGAATATTGTAGCCTGGTTGTGACTAATTAAAACATTTAGCAATCTGAAAACAGTACTGTAGATGCTGGTACCTTTCAAGTCTTCAGTAATTGTGGAATCTTTGCTGTGTATCAACAACACCAGCAACCACAAAACTATCTTGGGATGATCTTTTACAATCATATCTTGTTGTCATTTTAATTTTCTCCCCCTACACATACCTGTTTGATGATAGTGAGGGATGTATTGCTTGTGTTTGAATATAACCACAAGCTGCTTAGTTTTATTGTTTTCAGAACCATTGTGGTCCTGTGTACTGAAGTTGAACTAGTCCTTAGAACAAAGGAGTCATTGAGCAATTTTAGACAACTGTAAATCTGGATATTATTTCAACATATTTCTGATTATTTATAACATTGTATATAGTAGACTTTGACATGTTTGTCAATATATTCTTATTACTGTAATTATGATACCATATAGTGGCTCCAACATTACAGAAAGAGTTAGGAACATTTACTTTTAATGAAGGTGATAATATCAAACTACAGCCCACAGTTAATCCTGGATTACCACCTGGTTAGTAAATATGTTTATTTAACTCAGTATACAGATCTCTTTATTCTGTAGCTACTCTTCAATGGTTTAAGAATGGAGCAATGTTATATGAAGGAGACTCCTTCAGTGCTACTGGAGTGACTGATAGTGACCGTGGGCATTATATAGCTAATATATCAAATATTGCTGGAAATATGACTATTGAATATGAAGTACTGATACGATGTAAGTCATGTCAAACCATTTATTGCTGGATACAATTAAATATATGTCTTGATTACAATGTAAATACTGAAACAAAGTTGATCCTTATGAGAAGCTTGCACTAATGAACGAAACATGTATATTCTCTGTGTGCTTTTCATAACATTAATAGAAGCTCCTTTTGTTTAAATATTTATTCATTTAGTTCCTGCTGTTATTACATTTTCAACAACTCCAAATGTAACTGATCCAACTTTAACAAATGGACCTATAACAATTTATTGCAATGCTATTGCATATCCTAATATCAGTGAAATCTCATTGTGGAAAGTTGTTAGAGGGAATGAAATTAGTGTTTCTGGTGTTACAACTACTAAAAATAATGCATTACTTTCTACTTTGAACTATGAAGCTTCAGCACAATTAACAGTACAGGATTGTTCTCCTGAATTGTATCGGTGTCGAGTGAGAAATGGCAATTATGAAAGGAAAAAAGATATAGGAATATGTCAATCAGGTTAGTGTGAAAGTGACACAGATTATATATTATAATGATTATATTCATAGAATTTATTGTGTGACAGATTTGTGGTATTTAAAGAATATCTTGGTAGTCTAGTTTTGCTGTTATTTTCCTCTTATGTTTCTTGCTTTTGCCATAAAAGATATTTTCAACTGTTTCTGATCTTTTTGCTGCAATTAGAGAACACTTGCATGAGTGTTCATTAATCATATGCACATTGTGCATGACATCATGTTATGTCATAGTGGAAATGTGAAGAAGGCCATTCACTTTATATGGGATTTCTAGTTCACCACTTTCCTGAATAGCTAGCACTCCAGTTTTTACCACCTGGAACATGCAGTATGCGAGGCAGTCCTACCATTGACTTTTGAGAATGACTAATAAAACTAACCTGCATATGGTAACTGCCTACTTGTATAGCAACAATGAATAATATTAGTAATCAAAACTTTTGTCTGTCACATCTTTGAGCAGATTCATAGCTATTGCCAACTCATCAGTTTTCAAAGTTAGCAATAATCCACTCTCTTACAGCAACAACATTACTATCAAAATCTTAGGACAATTTTAAGTATATTCTTGTTACATAAATTTGCAGGAACTCAATGCCTATTGAATGGTACAAACTGTTTCTTTCTTGCTTATTCCTAGCCTGAGTTATAACACTGAGTTAGGTGTTCACCTCAACTTGAACAGAGTATGCCTAGTATTCTAAACAATGAATGAAATAGACATTTCATGAAATCACTGTTTTTACTTGTAGCTCCTAATATCACTGACTTCCAGATTGATATAGCTGCATCTACAAATACCAGTGTCTCTCTTAAATGGGCTTTCAAATTTGCTGATGTTAGCATCACACAGTATGAAGTAAGCTACATATGATATAATTATATTTTATTACTTTATCATAAAGTTTAGTTATCGGCGCACTAACACTGGTGAAAGCTGGAGAACAGTTCTGGTTTCAATGAATGTTAATGCCATTAATCTAAGCTATAATTTTGAAAGTAATGATTGATTATAGTGATGCTGTTATCATTTCTGGTTAACTAGACTTGTCTCCAGGAGTTATGTATGACTTTCGGATGAGGGCTATGAATGAAAAAGGATATGGCATGTATACTAACATTGAGACATTTACTACTTTTGCTGGTAAGTTATGTGTATTTCATTATAATATTTCTGTATGTCTTTAAGTTATATCATAATATGTCAAGATGTCACATTTATATATCTATTATATTAGAAATAGCTTTATATGGAATTCCTTTGAAGTAATTTTAACCTTTAACAATTTGGCAGCCATCAAACTTTATTATAATAGTAGTACCTAAAGTCACCTCTCCTACACTTACTGGTTATTAAAATGAAATACCATATATGGAACAGGGATAGACCTTGCAATACTCTTAATTCATGAGTGTTAGGAGGCTTATATAATTAATTAAGGAATACAGTTTACTGTGTTATACAATAAAAGTAATTGGATCTGTCTGTTAGTAACTGAGAATGATAGTTACACACACATAAAACAGTATTGTGATGACTGTAATACATTGCTTGTTAATAGTGTTGTTAATCACTTCTTAGAACCTCAAGATGTTCCAAAAGGGATAACTGTAAAACGAAGCAGGACCCAAAATACAGATGATATTTATCTTCATTGGCAGGTATGCATCAGTTTAGCAATTGCAGAACAAGTTATTCGATTGCATGTCACTATCTTAAGTATTGCCTCCAGTTATGTGATTAGTATAGTGTTTTTAAACACAATTGTTAATTGATATGACCAAGGAAATGATTTTGTTAAACAATTTTTATACAGATAAAATATTTCTAATGCATGAAGGACAACTATATCAATGTATTCAACATTGCTGTATAGAAACCATTAATAAGTGACCTTTTGTAATGTCATGTTTAGATTTAGTTACTATTTTAGATATACACGTACAACATTACCTAATGTGTTCATGACTTGTGTTCCCTAGGCTCCTCCTGTTTTGGATCATGCACCAGTGACATCATATCATGTCATGTACTATAACTCTGATGATTCCACACCAAAAACAGGGGAGACTGACCTACCCTACTTTAATTTGACAGGAGTTGATGTTTCATTGACATATTTCTTCAGATTACAAGCAAAGAACAAATGGGGCTCCAGTAATTATAGTGCTCTGGTTCAGTCCCCAGGTGATAGAGATGGTATGTTATTATATAGATATACTAAGTGAGGAAGGAATTGGAGTGTTATAAACTTTAAACATGTAAGCTTTGGCCACATTTGTATGTATAATTATGGATTTGTTCATTTCTCATCATTTTATTCTATTGTTGTATGCAGAGAGATAAATGAAATTAACTTAAAATAAATGCTTTTGCTCATCACAATCATTGAATTAATACTTATGTTATCACGAGTACTTTAAATTGGGTGTGAATTTTTAGGACCACCTAACATGGTGTATGTACCAGGTAGAAAAGGTCTTAACATAATACCAATTCCTTTCTTGCCTAAGTATCCACAACAGTACACTATCTCAACTTATTGTGATGCATGTCTTATATTTCAGATCCCAATGTTAATCTGGTAACAGTTCAGACAACAGTGAGATTAAGTGATACTAAAGTTGTTATTGGATGGACCTTGACTGGTCGTGAGTATGTTAAAAATCTCACTATTCAAATAAGTTTAGTTGAAATTCGTGGACCTGATAATGTGGTTTTTCATGATGTCTACAAATTTAATGTGCCGTTCTTAGCAAGTACAGAGCAGTGTTTCTCTGATCTGAATGCTAGTGATACCTACCAGTTCTGTGTGATTGCTCTCCTTGATAGTGGTAGTAACAAATCTGCCTGTCAACTTGCAACTACTACCAGTACAAATACTGGTAATGTTAGGGATGGTAGTAGCTGTCAAAGTGTTGTTGGTGCTGTTATCAACGAAAAAGGTGAGACAATTGACTGTTGTTGGTAATGCTAATTCTATTTAGAAAAACTCCTTATTTTAACTTGGTCAATCTTTCACAGACATTATGTTGACATTACTAAATGTAATATGTTTGTTTTTTCTTAGTTATACCAGGTTGGGCTATAGGTGTGATAGTGGTTGGAGCTGTATTATTGGTATTCTTTGTATTTGGTGGGTGTGGTCTATATTATGGTATCAAACGTACAAAGAAAGGTGGTACTGACTTTGATAGTCCTCATCAATCCTTGGATCCTATACCACAGTAAGTAGAACATTATAACTGTTTGTGATAATTAGCAAATCATCAAATCCCTCTCTCTCTCTGTTTTTCTCTCTCTTTGTGTGTGTATGTGTGTCTCTTTCTGTGGACATATGCAAGCAAACTAGCCCCTAATCAATATCTTAAACAATTCATTCTATATCATTCCAACTGCATATCATCAAAAGAGGATGTACTTAAGCAATGAGAAATTAGGTCAAAAATGATAGCTAAGACTGTTGGCTTGATTACACATTCTGAGCAATCAATCAACAAAACATATTTGAGACTTAAGACAGCCTTACTAATCTTGATATCTATTCTCTGTGAAGACATCTGATGGTAATAAAGTGCTACATCTTCTTACCATTAGCTGACTATTTCAATGCCAAGTTGCACTGTCACTTGTATATAGAAGACAAGTGAGGACAACAACCTTGCATTCATGCCCATTTCTGGTATCAGCAATTCAACTTCAAATAGTAGTTATTGTATATTGCATTTTTTACCAGCAAGGTTCTTTTATTACATAAGTAGTTTTTCAGCAAGTATAAGTATCTCTGTTTTTTTCTTCTTTAGTAATGGCATGAATGGCTACCCGTATCATGAGCAAAGAGCTGCATCTCCTGGTAGAAGTTGTATGGTGAGTGTGATTGTCAGTAAAGCATGTTTAATTATTTCTATCTAATTATTTGGAGATTGTTTTGATTATAACTATAGTGTATCTGCCCATCTATCTAAATTTAAACAACTATGATCCAAACTTGTCTTCTTTGATCTCATCAGTAATAAAGAAAGCTTGTTAAGTCTGACCTTTTGATAGCTTAAAGTGAAGCAAATGAGATCCCTTTGGGAAATTTAAGCTCAAAAGCTCCTTATGTACTGGATTTAATATCATAAGATGTCAGAATGATTAATATTCAAGTATCTTAATATTTAGAATGGGTGCATTATTGTCAGTTTAAATGCCAAAGAACTACATAATGGTGAATATTACTATTCTCTTTCTTATTGTCTCAGTCTTATAGACATCACCAACATCAGCATGGTATGGAATGGCCTGTGAAGGAACTCGGCATCACAGCAGTATAATACATCTTTGGACTATGATTTATTTTTTGTGCTTTCTACATATAGTGGCTAAATATGTGACTGTTCTGACATATACAAACAACGACATCATCTGTGTCACTATATCACTTTTATACTATTAGGGATTAAGGGTGTGGTTTATGTTAATATGTTTTACTTTCATGTACATACTGATATTAATTACTTCATTGTTTGTAAAACTTCACCCATTACTGACTGTTTTGTGTTTATTTACTTTTGACTATTCAGTATGTTTCAGTATATGTAACTTTTATTTGTAAAATCTATTTCACTTTTATTCATCTGTCTCATTGTTATTATGTTATACCTTACTTACAATTGCAAGTTATTGTCAAATACCATTATTGTTTAATTTCTACTCATTAATTGTTATAGCAATACTTTAAATCTTCCTAAATTGTAGCTGATTGATACCAGTGACAGGAAGTTACCAAAATTAATGTGAACACTATCAATGAGTAATTAATTATAAATATCTTGTATGTCTTGATAATAAATTATCTATGATATTAAATACACACATGGTACAAGAAATTATAATCCAGTTCCAATATAACAATTAATAGTAATTTCTTCATAATTGATTCTTAAGTGCCTAAAGGAAAATAGAAGGTAATGTTTAAATCAAAACACTAGTATACTTAGGGTCTACTATAGTGAAATGAACACACCTCCTCTTTAATTGTAGCCATCAGCTTTGAACATACTTTGCACACCCTGCGTGATGTGGGTGTGGCCATATAAGGGAGAGGAGCATGATAACTTCCACATGTGTTACATATTACATTGCCACAGTAACTACAGTGATACTAAAATGAAAGATAAATGATAAAATGAATGTGCAGATGTCCACATTTGAATGATAACATTATTGAAATATTAGTAGATATTTCCTTGATTCTTACCTTTCTTGTTGAGAATGTGAAGGCAGCACCACAGCCACATTGCACCATTCCCCTCATAGGATGCCATGGAAGGTTCATTTCTGGAATATGTAACAGAAGTGAACGTAAACGATCATGGTGTCCACCATCATCAGTTAATGATGACTGATTTTCAAGTAGTATAGACTTGTCTTCAGGTACAGAAGAAGGTCCATCTTCATTGTTTGGCTTTGTGCTTTCAGTCTCTGAATATTTTGGTTTTACCATCACTTCTTGTAGAGTATTCTCTTCATCTAATGTTATTGTTTCATCTGATCTAACAAAGACATTGTCTGATGGAATTAAAGATGATGATAGATGAGGATTAGAAGGTAGATCATTTTGATAACCCTGTAATATCTCTTTTAAATTGTCCCTATGCTATGATGAAAGATAACACATTATAAGGTTTCCATGATAGAAAATTCACTGGTCCAACCTGTTCTAAAAACTTGATATGGTCTTCTAAACATTCATTTTGCTGTGAAAGGCTGATAGCTAACTCTTCCCATAATTCATGTGGGTGTGGTCCATTGTCATAACGGCAGTAGAGACCTAGCCAGAAACTTAAGACAAAAATGAAGTGACACAGTAGCTATTCCTAACATACCTCAGGAAAGGTACATCAGTGTTTGGTGTTAGCAGTTGCTCCTGCTCTTCTCCTTCATAAAGAGGATTAACAAAATCATCCAAGTGTGTCCATATATAGCCCCACAATGAATACGTACTTTCGCTTACCCTGTATATAAGCAATATACAGCAATGTAGATATAAAAACAAACTTGTGAAGTTTTCTTTCTCTCTCATTATTACATAAAAAGGTACCAAACTGACAGGAAAAGAGATGATCATGAAGAGTTATGAGGAACAATTCATTGAACTGGAAAGAAGTGGGAAACTGGACAAGAACCTATAAACAAATTAAACATAACTCAATAGATTATCAACACATTCCATATTGCCACAACAAAAGGTACTAACATATAATGTGATTTTACACTTGATTTTGGCACATTTTATGTAACAGGTGGTCTGTTGAGGGTGTTGTATGATAGAAAATTACAATAGGTTTTGACTGATCTCATAGCCTGAAGTCTCACTTGTGTGAATTGAATTCAGTTATAGCTGAACCAGAGGAATATTAAATTATTTTGTTTGCATGTGACACAAACAGTATAAAATGTATGTACATAATTAGATTTATATGAGTGGAGATATCAATCCATCATTCATTTTTTATTTGGAAAAACCTGTAAATTTTGAAACACTCATAGCTTTCAAACTTACCTGCCAGACAGAATCTAAAAACTGAGTAAAAATAGGTGAGACTTCTTTGCTATCTCCGTTAAGATGTCCACTACGTATGGAAAACTTATGACCAAATGAGAGCCATTCTTTTTCTATCAAGATCTGTGTGGAAAGAATCAAGATATTTCATACTCTATTTTCCTACCATAAACCCATGGATAGTTCTGTAATAGGAATCCATTAACAGTGAAGCTAGAGCACATGTTTGAGCTGTTCTATCCCATCCGTCCGAGCAATGAACTAGTACACTAACCCCTTCATTGTAAAGAGCCTAGAAGATGAAGATAAAAGTAGTTGTTTGTTTTTCATTTTGGCTTGGCATGAAGGACCTTAGATATAAAGACTCCAGTTTCCATGATAAGGTGAATATGCTTTAACCATGAAGAATTTTCTAGCCCAGATAAAACAGAACTAACTCCAGCAGAAGAATGGACAGCTAAACAGAAAATAATCATGTAAATATATTTATGTCCATCATCCCACTGACCTTCAATTACTTTCTGTAAACTTTCTCTCATAACGTGAATATTCTGTATATTATAAAACTGATAATGTACATTAGCGTAATTGTCAGTGTTTTCATAGCCTCCTTTGTGGGCTGCTTTGTTTGCCATTGCATTGAGCTAAATATAAAAAAATAGATTTATAAAACTCTACACTGAGATCTTTGATGTACAAGAATACACCTTTGGCCTTGTGTCAAGGAGATATATAAATGATGAATTAGAATTAGCATCTACAATGGCTTGTATCATAGCTTCATCTTCAGGTGAGCGTCGTGTGATATATGACAAAGGTTGACTACATCGACATAGGGCAGACTAGGGAGAAAGACAGATACATAAGGAATGTGTCACACACTTACATTTTTAGCACTATGATAATATGACAGTACTGGTAGTCTGCCTTTGCTTCGAAACTTAGCACTACCTAAAATTACAGTAGAGTCAGCAGATGACGGAACAAACAGAACACTGCTGTATGTCTCACACATCTATATTGTAGAGAATCTAATGCTACTACAACATATTTATAGAACCTCATAGTTTTGATTAAGTGGAGTCTGTTTCCAATGAGCATTAGGTACTCCCATTCTACCATATTCTGCAACAGCATCATAGAGATTCCAGCCACTTGACTGAGGAATACCCTCTGTATTGGGTTTGTACTGATAAGCAAATAGATCTTTATATTTCTCTGATAAGACAGATAATCACAAATTAAAACTATGGTTATCAACCAAAATACTTTCCAATCACTCTTTATATTACCTGGCTGAGCAAATAAACTAATAGTTTCCATTATCCCTTGACAGTCACTTTCTCGTGGAATTATAAAACATAACTGTTGAAATGTCTTTGTCTCAATAATTAAGGGATAGCCCTTGGTTGTCAATGATTGACGTTCAACTGAGAGAATGTGATGATAGAGAACCTACAAATAAAATTACAATTGGAAAGCAACATGCACACATTCATAAAAGACAACGTTTCGAGTGCTACTAATAAAACAGTGTACTTTAAGGGGAATTTAATACTATACCCTAGTCCTTAAAACTTGATATTGGAACATAAAATGTATTAATTTCACATTAAAGTATGACATTCTATTACTAGCACTAGGCTCTCCTTCATTAAAATAATTGATACCTTGACCACACCATAAGGCAGGGCATTCATGTGTTTATGTTGAGGGTTAGGTACACACATTGATTTTAGCAAACAGTATCATAGCAAATAAACAGACAGCTTACCCATGTTTCCTTCAGACCAGTTGGCTCTATGAATATAAAATGTCGATCAGTTAGGCAAAGAGTGCCAGTCACATATTCTCTGATGCGGTGACGTTGATGTAACAGCGCACGTTCAACCTAACATTAGAATTATAATGTAACGATACAAATATTACGACCTGACCTTTGGTGTCTTTATTCTACTATCCATTCTCGTTCTAATCTCGTCGTTGGGGACGAGACTGTTCCTTCTGTAAGAATGAAGGTGTGGCTTGCTTAATTGGGGCGTATACTATGATATCTGCATAGTCTGTGCGTCACTTGTCTCCTACGTTTTTCTTTTGAAAGATTATTCCAACAAGTAATGGGAAAGACGGTCCTAGAAGCAAAGGTGGTAGATATTGAAAAGAGACGTTATCCCTCGAAGCATTACGTAAGTGCCTCCCACCTCACATACAAGCTTACCTTTTATAATAAATTATCATTATCATTAGGTCTATGTGATTGAAGTAGTATGGTCAGAAGGGACCCGTACATTAATATACAGGCGATATAGCCACTTCTTTGAGTTTCAAGTAAGTATTTCGAAGACAAAATAAGCATTTAATTCGCTGACAACGTAACAAAGGTCTTTGTTCTTTTTAAAGTTACATTTGCATTGTATTATGCCACTTATATCCATTCACATTACTTTGCAGTGTGGTCTACTTGAGAAATTCCCTATTCAAGCTGGTTCTAAAAATCCAGTTGATCGTTGTATTCCATTTTTACCAGGTAAAGTTTTATATTGTATTGTATGAAATGAAATTTTTAACCACATCACACTTGCAAGGTAAAAAGATGTTTGGCCGGAGTCATGTTCGTAGTGTTGCTGAGAAAAGAATGGGACCTATAAGTGCCTATTGTCAGGTATGTATAGTGGACCCAGTCATAATGATATTATTTATAACTTTTGTTTAGGCTTTGATACGACTGCCACAAGAATTGTCTCAAGATCCTTACATTCTCAATTTCTTTGAAGTCACTCCTGAAGATATCAATCCTCCCAAGTATGTATAGATCTCTAGTTACAATAAACATTTTCATTTATGACTAACAATCCATGCTATTTCCTGACTATCTTGGCTTGGCTGGGATATCACCCTCCTCAACTAATTTGTTGTTCATGTAATAAGAAATGTGGTCAACTTTGCTCCCATTCACATTAACAATACTATTGTTTTCCTTCTCATTAGGAAAAAGGAAAAATCAAAGAAATCAAATTCTGCAAATGAAATCAGTGATCCTATTTTGTTAGAGCAGTATACTGCTATTGCTGACTATAAGAAACAGAAGAATACTGAGTGTAGTTTGACTGCTGGCCAAATTGTGGAAGTGATTGACAGGAATGAAAATGGTTAGTAATCAGTAGTAACATTGAAGTGTTTGTTATTTACCCTTGGTGTGCGAGGGCTATAGTACTCAGTTTATCTGTCGATCTGTTTGTTACCATGACAAACCACTTTAAACAGCTACAAGTCCAAATTTCTAACCATCCCTGTATTTTTTGATTTAACGAGGGATTCTCAACTTTTGATCTTTGGTTGATAGTGTTTGACAATTAGTATGCACTTCTTCAGCAGTTTTGGTACGATAAATTGATTTGATTACTGTATGTTGTCTGCATCTAGTATTCATTCATATGATGTCTTATAATTTATTTGCCAACTGAATTTGAAAGTACAATACCAAGGATTTTACACTTTAGAATATACTAGTAGAAAGTGTTATTTATTATTGGTACTAAAATCAACAACATCAGTTATTTTAGTTACTGTTGTTTTCAGGATGGTGGTTTGTTCATATGGATGATCTCAATGAAGGGTGGGTACCAGCTACATATTTGGAACCTATTTATGGACAAAATGAAGCATCAAAGGTATTACCACTATATGTATATGTATATATAATGACTCTATATACTAACTAGCCTATTATATTAGAGCCTGGTGAGGAGGAAATATGTATTACAACAAGTAATTATACTGCTAAGAACCCTGATGAAATAAGCTTTGAACGAGGCGTTCTGGTAGAAGTATATCAAAAGGGACTAGATGGATGGTGGAAAGCCAGGTATTTAAGTTATTTATTAACTTATAGAGTTAGTTAAATTGGTTTAGGTATCATGATAAAGATGGCTATGTCCCTGCTTGTTATTTAACTCGTTATTATGGTAATATAACTCATGAATCTGGTGGACCAACTCAGGTTAGTATAAACTTTGACCTCTAACACTTCCACCTTGCGTTTGTTCGTTACATTTTTCCTTTTTGTTAGGTTGTATCTACAGTTCAAGAAGCTGTAGATGCTACTATCCTTAGTAGTGGCTCTGCATCCAGACCCAAAAGTCCACGTCCAAGTCCTGCTAAGCCTCAAAAAGCTACAAGTACTATTGCAAAATTCAGCATCAAACCAGGAGTAGACCCATATTCTGATGAACGTAAGAGGCACATCATTATTTATATTATTAGGATGATTCTGCTATTTTCTCATTTTAGCTATTTACGCTCCAACTCCAAGGAAAGAAACTATCCAAGTCAAAGTATATACATGGTACTTTGTATTTTCTCGTTATCACTCTTTTCTCTATAGAAATCAGTAGTTCGAAGACCTCCACCTGCTATACCTCAAATGAAAAAGACTCATAGAAATAAAACTTTAACACCACTTACAAGATCATCATCTTCTGAAAACTATGAAACACCAGCAGATGGCGTCTATCATGAAGTATCTGCCCTTGCACAGATGCCACAACTTTCAGTTGATGGTGGCAGTGATAGTGATGAAGATGTGTTTCATGACTATGAGACACTAAGTGAACATTATATGACATTAGCTGATTTTAAATCTGAGGTGCATGATGGATTAAGCTTTTCTGCTGGTAAAGAAGTCTCTGTAATTACTAAGAATCCATCTGGATGGTGGTTTGTGGAAATGGATCAAGAGGAAGGATGGGTACCTTCCTCATATTTAGAGAGAGTATATCGCCCTCATGGGTATGCTTCACCAACAGAGAAGTCCAGCATTAAGCCCGAACCAGTTAGCACTAAGCCTTCTTCAACTAGTGTCAAGTCAGAAACAGGTGTTAAACCTTCAAAGAGTCCTGAACCTAAAGTGGTCACTGCTGGAAAGATAAATGTATTGTCAAGTTCCAAGTCTGGACCAATTCAATCTAAGCCTACATCAGTCAGTAATTCTAGATCTGAACCAACAAAACCACAAGATAAAGATCTCAGTGAGAGCGTGTTACGTCTGAACACTACTACTACCAACACCAATGCTACTACTATTACTACAACAGGCCCTAAACCACCACCTGTAGCTAAAAAACCTGTCAGCTATCAAAAAAGTGCTGACAGTACATCAACAGTTGCTGCTATGGCAGCAGTATTGTCAAAAGGAATATCTAATCCAAAATTAAATTCTAGGCCATCACAAGAAGACCATGCTATAAGCCGGTCACCTACTGTCTCTGATATTAAACCATCTGTACCACGAAGGGTTCCCACAAAATCAGCTGAAAGTGAGAAATTATCAATTTCTCGCAACTCTCTCAAACGGTCTTCCAGTAGTGACTCTGTAAGAGAGGTGGAGAACATCAATGATGTTCGATTAACCAAATCTCCTCCCCCACTCCGCCCACGTCCCAAAGAATTCATTCCTCCCCCTAAGCAAAAATCAAAAGATAATTCACAACTAGGAATGAAGTTTCTTCGTAAATCAAACGAGAATCTCTTGGCAGCTCAAGAAAATGAAGAAAAATCCTTATCTCCCCAACCAACTCCTCGTAAAAACATCAGTATTCCACAAACGTCTTTAGATTCCCCAAGACCTATTCCACGGACAGCCACTACGATATCAGCAAAAACCACTAAGGAAAAACCACCACCTCCAACAAGAACCCCTTCCAGTATACGCCCTTTTTCAACCCAGACCATCAAATTGGGTGAATTAGAGAATGCACTTCAGAGGAAAAAAGGGTTACCAGCTAAGAGAGAAAAGTCTATCCCTTCAAGATCTTCTCTACCCAGTAGTGGGATAGTTACACTTACTGGTGTGAAGTCACCACCTAAGAGGCCCCAGGCAGCTCCCAGTGTTAAGAAAGCTCCACCTCCCAGGCCATCAAATAGTCCAGCACTAAACCGTAAACCTTTGTATGTTACTATTGCTGATTACATTGGTGATGATGAAGGTTCTCTCAGTTTTAAAGAAGGAGATAATGTTGAAGTTTTAGAGAAGTCTGAAGAAGGATGGTGGTTTGTACGTATTAAAGGAAAGGAGGGATGGGTTCCTTCAACTTTTATCGAAAAGATTTCAAATAAACCTGACCGTCCTAAACCTCCTCCTCCTTCCAGAGTTTCTAGTCAAAAACCTGTCTCAGCTCCTAAAGTATCAGAGAACAGTTTTCGAGCTGTAAGTGACTATACCATTCCTCTCTATGAAGACTCAGGCATTAATTTAGTTGCTGGACAAATTTATGAAGTGTTGGAGAAGACATCAGGTGGCTGGTGGTTTGTTCAACATGGATCAGAAAAGGGATGGGCACCTTCATCATTTTTAGAACCAGTTTGATTGTTGTGGTTTTGATTTTATTTATAGATACAATGATAATGTTATATGTCACTTCACTTTATTATTGATGTTCATTAACTATTTCCTATTATATATATAACCAGACCTAGAGAAGTGTGGTATAAGACTAGTTGTGCTATAATTTGTGTGTCTGATTGGTGAATTAAACATTACATTAATATTTAACTAAATAGAGCATGCATACTGTTTTACATCAACCACTCTAGTATCCAATGGCTCTGTCCCTCAATGTTGTAAGAATTCCTCTCAAAAGTTGAATGGACTCTATGTGATAATTGGGATGTTTATAATATGGAGAAGTTCAGTCTGGTACACCCTCTAGTTATTATAATTACACATTACCACACCCACATAAAGGAAATTAAAATGTGTAGTATTAACATAGTGACAACCAGTAAGACACACAAAACATAAGCACATCCCAAGTACATTGATGTCAAACTATTATATGCAAATAAATATAATAAACAGCAATTTGAAATACTACACTATCAATAATATGATATAATAATATTATAGCACAAACCATAAAGATTTAATAAATAAGCGATACATATCTATATTTCTACTTATTGTCACCAGTGACAGCTTCATGGATTGCTGAGGCTACATAGTCCAAATTGCTGTGTGTTAGACCACAGACATTGATACGACCACTGGGTAGTAGGTAGATATGGTATTTCTTGGTTAAGAAATCTACCTGATTAGCTATACAAAACAATCAGGAAATGCTTTATGTTGTGAGCCATCTTACCAGTCAATCCTGTATATGAGAACATCCCAATTTGCTTGATCACATGACTCCAATCACCAGGTGTCCCGTTAGCTTTAAGTCGCTGAAATAGTTCATCTCTCATAGTTTTAATGCGATCATTTATTACTGTGAGGTTGTCTATCCTAAAAAGAGATAATCATAGCACAGTTCACGCAACTTAGCCTCACTCACCATTCTTGATACAATGTGGGATTATTCAAAGCTGTAGCTACAATCCTGGCACCATGGTGAGGAGGATTTGACCACATGGTTCGAGCAATTAATTTAAGCTGGGAACGAACTGCACTTGCTACTTCAGCATTACGGAGAACACAACACAATTGACCAACACGTTCATCTACAGAAAGACATTACTGAAGTTAGATAACTAGCTTGGGCTTATTTTAGTTATCTCACTGTAGAGTCCAAAGTTCTTTGAAAAGGACTGCGTGATGAAGAGTTCAAATCCTTGGTGGACCATTTCCCTTACCGGCCAAGCATCAATATCTATGTTCCCAGATGCAAACCCTAAATAGGCTGTATCCATTAGTGGAAACAGCTCACGATCCTAAAGGACAAAGTATGAGGTAAATGTGACACATTATAATATTTTTGAATGCATGCTATAAAAATAATAAATCCAAGAACACACAACATTTTTATGAATGTCTTAC
Source organism: Xestospongia muta (assembly GCA_963693285.1). NCBI lineage: Eukaryota > Metazoa > Porifera > Demospongiae > Haplosclerida > Petrosiidae > Xestospongia > Xestospongia muta. The sequence goes on along the minus strand of OY848929.1, from coordinate 2,952,157 downwards.
AATACACTCACATTGTATAATAGAGGAACTTAATAGTAAGCAGAAATTTGAAAATTGCTTTTAAAATGGCATTTGGCAGGTTACAATTTGGGATTTATAAAATTTTATAAGAAATAACTTTGAGGATTGACAGCAAAAAATTGGTGAATTTTCAAAATTCATAAAATTAAGACCCTTGCCAGATTTTTCCACCTACATGGTGTTACTTTTTCTTTAGACCTACATTCTAGAATTTTTCTTAATTTAGCTTTTGGTGTGAGTAGTCATGTCACATATTATAGTTTCAGTCTTTTATTAAAATACCTTTAAAACTTTTATAATCTGCTTCCATTCTTCCTTTGTTGGGTCAACACCAGTTGGATTGTGAGCACATGTGTGAAGTATTACAACAGATCTCTCTGGAGCTCTCTACAGAATAGGAAATACAAAAGTAATAATCACAGATTGTAACTTTCTTGATTTAAACCCTTCTTTGTACCATAGTTATATTCAGTAAAAGTAATGAGGTATAGTCAAAGCATAAAACAAATATGATCAATTGCTAATTTTAATGATTATACAATAGGAGTCAATCTTCTGGAACTTTTATATGAGTGGTTTTGTGCATCTTTATACATGAAAGTGCTACAAAGAAGATAATTGGCTGATTTAATTCTTTTAATGATGCATATTTAACAATACTAGAAGGCTTCATGGACAGGAATACATGAAAGATAGGTGCTACACCAATTATTAAAGTACACTTATGATTATTCAAAGAGACATTTATATTTGGGCCATCCCTACTTATTAAGAACAATCATTATTAATACTTTAATAGTAACATTTGCTCAAAACATACAGTGCCAATAGAAACAATAAACAGTGACAGAAATTAAAAAAACATAGGATATTATTCACAGGAAGAGACAATATTTACTAATAAATATTATTGTGGTGGACAATAGATGCTCTAGTGAATATTGTCTTGGGAGGATATTTGAAGGGAAGATGAATTATATTAAAATAATTATAGATTATACTTACTGAAAGGTCTTCTAACATTCCCTCAATATCAAGACCTTTATTAACTGGGTTGAAATAGCGATACTCCATAATGTTTAATATACCAGCTTCTTCAGCTATACCAAGATGGTTATCTAAAAACAAAACATCAGTCAACCAAAAGAATTATAGAAACATTTTAAACTTACACCAGGTTGGTTTAGATACATATACAGTGGTAGTTCCAAGGAATTTTCTCAAAAAAGTGAGGCCCATACGAATGCTACCAGTACCTGAAATACTCTGAACAGCACAATACTGTAAGATAAAGAAGCAATGTTGCATGATAATTTGCTATACACATCCATACCCTATTTTGAGAAAGAACTGAGCTGTCATTGCCAAGGATAAGTTTACTAGCAGCTTCAGTGAATGACTTTAGCCCATCAATAGGAAGGTACTCATGATCTAACATGGGATCTGAACTCATCTGAGCTTCAATAGTTCTGACAACAGGAAGTACCCAAGGCAACCCTTCTTCATTACGATAAGCTACATAGCAATAGATTTTAGAGACATAACAACAGTCAAAGCATTGACAATGGAGACAACAGTGACATAGAAATAACTTACAAAATCACATACAATGTAGTTGCAATGCATACCATTCAAGATGAATACTTTTACAAAACTCACAAAGTGAGCAATGTATGTAGTGTTATGTGACTACTGAATGGTATACATTGCAACTACATTACATGTGATTTTGTACAGTGGATGTTCACAAGACCCTTCAAAACAAATATCATTAAAATTCTTATGTCAATCATTACATTAGACAGTACTGACGTAACTACGTTAAAGCATTTGTAAACATTTTTAATTCCATGAATACAGTAATTCTGCATGACGTATAGTGATCAAATTATAATGAACACTTTACATGTTTGATTTCTAGTCAATCTGTTGCCTACGTTTACCAACACACACACACACACACACACGCACACACACACACATGTATATATACACACACACAACAGGTTTTTGTTTTCACAGTCTCTTCTTTCTATAAACTATTGTTAGTCACATATCTGCACGCTTCCAATACTAACTTTACTATTTCTTTCAAACAAGGAATGCAAGTCTTACTTGAGGAGTGTAGCTAGCAATTGAGCTAATGATCCTAATATATAGCTACTAGTTTTTAAGGTGGCAGATGACATGTTGTGCGTAATAAATCTGCACTTCATACCTCCAATTGATAGGTTGACTTTCTGTGGACTTTTGTCGTCTTTAAATCGAGCTAACACGCCAAAAATAGGATCTGGAGGAGCTGTTCCGACCTCCTGAAAGATGGACTCTTGGGTGTCTCCCATTGCGTTTTAAAAGTGGGCGTGCACTAATTTATTTTTAACTCTCTCTGCAATGGCTAAATGTTTGAAATCTCTCAAGAATGGTTCCGTTTGTTGGATTGGACGACTTGCAGCTTCAGACGTTGTCACACCACATTCTAACATTAGTAGTAAACATTGTATTCTATCCATTAGTTGTGTGGAGGTGAACAAGAAAACAACTGTTAAAGAAATGGACGAGTATACAAAGAAAATCGAGGGTCAAGATGAGAGCGCTCTTTTGCCATCTAGTACAGACTGTCGCCTGTATTGCACTGTTACGGATCATAGTTCTAATGGTACATGGTTGAAACCGCATAAGCCTTCAGATGATCAGTTGTCCTGTTTGTCTTCCTATGGTGTGTACAAACTGAAGCATCGTAGTCCTACAGAGATAAAGATCGGAGATATTATCTATCTCTTAGCTCCATCACACAGTGACAGTTTCAAGTATCAATATGTGCTATGTCAAGGTGTTACAAAAGATGAGCTAGTACTCTGTCAAAGATTTCCTCAGTCTCAGAATAGTAAGAGTAATGAAAGTGTGTCATCAACAGTTACCCAAGAGATTACTACTCCAGACGTATTAGTTAAAAGAAGTTATTCTGAGAGGAAAGAGAATGATTGTGAAGAATCACTAACCAAAAAAGTGAAAGAGTCCAATCAGAGTCCTATGGACAGGACTAGTAATACACGTACATTATCTCTAGCTCCTCTCTCTCGTGAATTGTCGCAAGAGCAGTGCCCTCATTGTCAATGTAATTTTAACATCATTGATCTAATACAACATGTTAAAGTTTGCCAGTCTACTAGCCAACATGTTGACATTCCAGATGGGTATGTTTCTATTATGATACTAATGTGGATAGATTATTCTTTGTCTGTAGACCTATTGAATTAACTGAATGTATTTATTGTTATGAAGAGTATCCACTTACAGAGCTAATAGAACACACATCAATTTGTCCAGAGAAAAAAGAGAAGGTATGTAGCTTCTTATTTTTCAGAGCTCTCAACCCTCATACACTGCATGTTTGACACATGTAATTCACAATCTTTACTAAAGACTAGACCAAGGAAACTATGTTTACAAATTAAGTTGATAGTAGTACTTTTACCTGCTTGATTTGGGTAATTAGCTGGTCTCACTCATAACCTTGGTAATTTTACTGGTTGTCACAATATAACTCACTCTTTTACTAACAAAAGGTTGAAAACTCTGCATTCTGGTTGTTGTTAACAAGTACATGATGGTTTAACATTTTTAATGTCAAAAGTTTAGACAAAATAGGATTAGATAAACTGGGAAACTGTTTAAATTGCTTGCTAACAGTAATTGCTAACTTGATGGTTAACATTTCTGTAGATTACAGCTGTGGAGGAATTTGGAAGTACAAGAGAAAAAGAAGAAAGAGACAAAGAAGATGTATTAGTTAAAAGGAGTTATTCTGGGGGGGAAAAGAACGATTGTGAAGAATCACTAACCAAAAAAGTGAAAGAGTCCAATCAGAGTCCTATGGACAGGACTAGTAATACACGTACATTATCTCTAGCTCCTCTTTCTCATGAATTGTCTCAAGAGCAGTGCCCTCATTGTCAATGTAATTTTAACATCATTGATCTAATACAACATGTTAAAGTTTGCCAGTCTACTAGCCAACATGTTGACATTCCAGATGGGTATGTTTCTATTATGATACTAATGTGGATAGATTATTCTTTGTCTGTAGACCTATTGAATTAACTGAATGTATTTATTGTTATGAAGAGTATCCACTTACAGAGCTAATAGAACACACATCAATTTGTCCAGAGAAAAAAGAGAAGGTATGTAGCTTCTTATTTTTCAGAGCTCTCAACCCTCATACACTGCATGTTTGACACATGTAATTCACAATCTTTACTAAAGACTAGACCAAGGAAACTATGTTTACAAATTAAGTTGATAGTAGTACTTTTACCTGCTTGATTTGGGTAATTAGCTGGTCTCACTCATAACCTTGGTAATTTTACTGGTTGTCACAATATAACTCACTCTTTTTACTAACAAAAGGTTGAAAACTCTGCATTCTGGTTGTTGTTAACAAGTACATGATGGTTTAACATTTTTAATGTCAAAAGTTTAGACAAAATAGGATTAGATAAACTGGGAAACTGTTTAAATTGCTTGCTAACAGTAATTGCTAACTTGATGGTTAACATTTCTGTAGATTACAGCTGTGGAGGAATTTGGAAGTACAAGAGAAAAAGAAGAAAGAGACAAAGAAGATGTATTAGTTAAAAGGAGTTATTCTGGGGGGGAAAAGAACGATTGTGAAGAATCACTAACCAAAAAAGTGAAAGAGTCCAATCAGAGTCCTATGGACAGGACTAGTAATACACGTACATTATCTCTAGCTCCTCTTTCTCATGAATTGTCTCAAGAGCAGTGCCCTCATTGTCAATGTAATTTTAACATCATTGATCTAATACAACATGTTAAAGTTTGCCAGTCTACTAGCCAACATGTTGACATTCCAGATGGGTATGTTTCTATCATGATACTAATGTGGATAGATTATTCTTTGTCTGTAGACCTATTGAATTAACTGAATGTATTTATTGTTATGAAGAGTATCCACTTACAGAGCTAATAGAACACACATCAATTTACTATTGCAAAATTCAGCATCAAACCAGGAGTAGACCCATATTCTGATGAACGTAAGAGGCACATCATTATTTATATTATTAGGATGATTCTGCTATTTTCTCATTTTAGCTATTTACGCTCCAACTCCAAGGAAAGAAACTATCCAAGTCAAAGTATATACATGGTACTTTGTATTTTCTCGTTATCACTCTTTTCTCTATAGAAATCAGTAGTTCGAAGACCTCCACCTGCTATACCTCAAATGAAAAAGACTCATAGAAATAAAACTTTAACACCACTTACAAGATCATCATCTTCTGAAAACTATGAAACACCAGCAGATGGCGTCTATCATGAAGTATCTGCCCTTGCACAGATGCCACAACTTTCAGTTGATGGTGGCAGTGATAGTGATGAAGATGTGTTTCATGACTATGAGACACTAAGTGAACATTATATGACATTAGCTGATTTTAAATCTGAGGTGCATGATGGATTAAGCTTTTCTGCTGGTAAAGAAGTCTCTGTAATTACTAAGAATCCATCTGGATGGTGGTTTGTGGAAATGGATCAAGAGGAAGGATGGGTACCTTCCTCATATTTAGAGAGAGTATATCGCCCTCATGGGTATGCTTCACCAACAGAGAAGTCCAGCATTAAGCCCGAACCAGTTAGCACTAAGCCTTCTTCAACTAGTGTCAAGTCAGAAACAGGTGTTAAACCTTCAAAGAGTCCTGAACCTAAAGTGGTCACTGCTGGAAAGATAAATGTATTGTCAAGTTCCAAGTCTGGACCAATTCAATCTAAGCCTACATCAGTCAGTAATTCTAGATCTGAACCAACAAAACCACAAGATAAAGATCTCAGTGAGAGCGTGTTACGTCTGAACACTACTACTACCAACACCAATGCTACTACTATTACTACAACAGGCCCTAAACCACCACCTGTAGCTAAAAAACCTGTCAGCTATCAAAAAAGTGCTGACAGTACATCAACAGTTGCTGCTATGGCAGCAGTATTGTCAAAAGGAATATCTAATCCAAAATTAAATTCTAGGCCATCACAAGAAGACCATGCTATAAGCCGGTCACCTACTGTCTCTGATATTAAACCATCTGTACCACGAAGGGTTCCCACAAAATCAGCTGAAAGTGAGAAATTATCAATTTCTCGCAACTCTCTCAAACGGTCTTCCAGTAGTGACTCTGTAAGAGAGGTGGAGAACATCAATGATGTTCGATTAACCAAATCTCCTCCCCCACTCCGCCCACGTCCCAAAGAATTCATTCCTCCCCCTAAGCAAAAATCAAAAGATAATTCACAACTAGGAATGAAGTTTCTTCGTAAATCAAACGAGAATCTCTTGGCAGCTCAAGAAAATGAAGAAAAATCCTTATCTCCCCAACCAACTCCTCGTAAAAACATCAGTATTCCACAAACGTCTTTAGATTCCCCAAGACCTATTCCACGGACAGCCACTACGATATCAGCAAAAACCACTAAGGAAAAACCACCACCTCCAACAAGAACCCCTTCCAGTATACGCCCTTTTTCAACCCAGACCATCAAATTGGGTGAATTAGAGAATGCACTTCAGAGGAAAAAAGGGTTACCAGCTAAGAGAGAAAAGTCTATCCCTTCAAGATCTTCTCTACCCAGTAGTGGGATAGTTACACTTACTGGTGTGAAGTCACCACCTAAGAGGCCCCAGGCAGCTCCCAGTGTTAAGAAAGCTCCACCTCCCAGGCCATCAAATAGTCCAGCACTAAACCGTAAACCTTTGTATGTTACTATTGCTGATTACATTGGTGATGATGAAGGTTCTCTCAGTTTTAAAGAAGGAGATAATGTTGAAGTTTTAGAGAAGTCTGAAGAAGGATGGTGGTTTGTACGTATTAAAGGAAAGGAGGGATGGGTTCCTTCAACTTTTATCGAAAAGATTTCAAATAAACCTGACCGTCCTAAACCTCCTCCTCCTTCCAGAGTTTCTAGTCAAAAACCTGTCTCAGCTCCTAAAGTATCAGAGAACAGTTTTCGAGCTGTAAGTGACTATACCATTCCTCTCTATGAAGACTCAGGCATTAATTTAGTTGCTGGACAAATTTATGAAGTGTTGGAGAAGACATCAGGTGGCTGGTGGTTTGTTCAACATGGATCAGAAAAGGGATGGGCACCTTCATCATTTTTAGAACCAGTTTGATTGTTGTGGTTTTGATTTTATTTATAGATACAATGATAATGTTATATGTCACTTCACTTTATTATTGATGTTCATTAACTATTTCCTATTATATATATAACCAGACCTAGAGAAGTGTGGTATAAGACTAGTTGTGCTATAATTTGTGTGTCTGATTGGTGAATTAAACATTACATTAATATTTAACTAAATAGAGCATGCATACTGTTTTACATCAACCACTCTAGTATCCAATGGCTCTGTCCCTCAATGTTGTAAGAATTCCTCTCAAAAGTTGAATGGACTCTATGTGATAATTGGGATGTTTATAATATGGAGAAGTTCAGTCTGGTACACCCTCTAGTTATTATAATTACACATTACCACACCCACATAAAGGAAATTAAAATGTGTAGTATTAACATAGTGACAACCAGTAAGACACACAAAACATAAGCACATCCCAAGTACATTGATGTCAAACTATTATATGCAAATAAATATAATAAACAGCAATTTGAAATACTACACTATCAATAATATGATATAATAATATTATAGCACAAACCATAAAGATTTAATAAATAAGCGATACATATCTATATTTCTACTTATTGTCACCAGTGACAGCTTCATGGATTGCTGAGGCTACATAGTCCAAATTGCTGTGTGTTAGACCACAGACATTGATACGACCACTGGGTAGTAGGTAGATATGGTATTTCTTGGTTAAGAAATCTACCTGATTAGCTATACAAAACAATCAGGAAATGCTTTATGTTGTGAGCCATCTTACCAGTCAATCCTGTATATGAGAACATCCCAATTTGCTTGATCACATGACTCCAATCACCAGGTGTCCCGTTAGCTTTAAGTCGCTGAAATAGTTCATCTCTCATAGTTTTAATGCGATCATTTATTACTGTGAGGTTGTCTATCCTAAAAAGAGATAATCATAGCACAGTTCACGCAACTTAGCCTCACTCACCATTCTTGATACAATGTGGGATTATTCAAAGCTGTAGCTACAATCCTGGCACCATGGTGAGGAGGATTTGACCACATGGTTCGAGCAATTAATTTAAGCTGGGAACGAACTGCACTTGCTACTTCAGCATTACGGAGAACACAACACAATTGACCAACACGTTCATCTACAGAAAGACATTACTGAAGTTAGATAACTAGCTTGGGCTTATTTTAGTTATCTCACTGTAGAGTCCAAAGTTCTTTGAAAAGGACTGCGTGATGAAGAGTTCAAATCCTTGGTGGACCATTTCCCTTACCGGCCAAGCATCAATATCTATGTTCCCAGATGCAAACCCTAAATAGGCTGTATCCATTAGTGGAAACAGCTCACGATCCTAAAGGACAAAGTATGAGGTAAATGTGACACATTATAATATTTTTGAATGCATGCTATAAAAATAATAAATCCAAGAACACACAACATTTTTATGAATGTCTTACAATACACTCACATTGTATAATAGAGGAACTTAATAGTAAGCAGAAATTTGAAAATTGCTTTTAAAATGGCATTTGGCAGGTTACAATTTGGGATTTATAAAATTTTATAAGAAATAACTTTGAGGATTGACAGCAAAAAATTGGTGAATTTTCAAAATTCATAAAATTAAGACCCTTGCCAGATTTTTCCACCTACATGGTGTTACTTTTTCTTTAGACCTACATTCTAGAATTTTTCTTAATTTAGCTTTTGGTGTGAGTAGTCATGTCACATATTATAGTTTCAGTCTTTTATTAAAATACCTTTAAAACTTTTATAATCTGCTTCCATTCTTCCTTTGTTGGGTCAACACCAGTTGGATTGTGAGCACATGTGTGAAGTATTACAACAGATCTCTCTGGAGCTCTCTACAGAATAGGAAATACAAAAGTAATAATCACAGATTGTAACTTTCTTGATTTAAACCCTTCTTTGTACCATAGTTATATTCAGTAAAAGTAATGAGGTATAGTCAAAGCATAAAACAAATATGATCAATTGCTAATTTTAATGATTATACAATAGGAGTCAATCTTCTGGAACTTTTATATGAAGTGGTTTTGTGCATCTTTATACATGAAAGTGCTACAAAGAAGATAATTGGCTGATTTAATTCTTTTAATGATGCATATTTAACAATACTAGAAGGCTTCATGGACAGGAATACATGAAAGATAGGTGCTACACCAATTATTAAAGTACACTTATGATTATTCAAAGAGACATTTATATTTGGGCCATCCCTACTTATTAAGAACAATCATTATTAATACTTTAATAGTAACATTTGCTCAAAACATACAGTGCCAATAGAAACAATAAACAGTGACAGAAATTAAAAAAACATAGGATATTATTCACAGGAAGAGACAATATTTACTAATAAATATTATTGTGGTGGACAATAGATGCTCTAGTGAATATTGTCTTGGGAGGATATTTGAAGGGAAGATGAATTATATTAAAATAATTATAGATTATACTTACTGAAAGGTCTTCTAACATTCCCTCAATATCAAGACCTTTATTAACTGGGTTGAAATAGCGATACTCCATAATGTTTAATATACCAGCTTCTTCAGCTATACCAAGATGGTTATCTAAAAACAAAACATCAGTCAACCAAAAGAATTATAGAAACATTTTAAACTTACACCAGGTTGGTTTAGATACATATACAGTGGTAGTTCCAAGGAATTTTCTCAAAAAAGTGAGGCCCATACGAATGCTACCAGTACCTGAAATACTCTGAACAGCACAATACTGTAAGATAAAGAAGCAATGTTGCATGATAATTTGCTATACACATCCATACCCTATTTTGAGAAAGAACTGAGCTGTCATTGCCAAGGATAAGTTTACTAGCAGCTTCAGTGAATGACTTTAGCCCATCAATAGGAAGGTACTCATGATCTAACATGGGATCTGAACTCATCTGAGCTTCAATAGTTCTGACAACAGGAAGTACCCAAGGCAACCCTTCTTCATTACGATAAGCTACATAGCAATAGATTTTAGAGACATAACAACAGTCAAAGCATTGACAATGGAGACAACAGTGACATAGAAATAACTTACAAAATCACATACAATGTAGTTGCAATGCATACCATTCAAGATGAATACTTTTACAAAACTCACAAAGTGAGCAATGTATGTAGTGTTATGTGACTACTGAATGGTATACATTGCAACTACATTACATGTGATTTTGTACAGTGGATGTTCACAAGACCCTTCAAAACAAATATCATTAAAATTCTTATGTCAATCATTACATTAGACAGTACTGACGTAACTACGTTAAAGCATTTGTAAACATTTTTAATTCCATGAATACAGTAATTCTGCATGACGTATAGTGATCAAATTATAATGAACACTTTACATGTTTGATTTCTAGTCAATCTGTTGCCTACGTTTACCAACACACACACACACACACACACGCACACACACACACATGTATATATACACACACACAACAGGTTTTTGTTTTCACAGTCTCTTCTTTCTATAAACTATTGTTAGTCACATATCTGCACGCTTCCAATACTAACTTTACTATTTCTTTCAAACAAGGAATGCAAGTCTTACTTGAGGAGTGTAGCTAGCAATTGAGCTAATGATCCTAATATATAGCTACTAGTTTTTAAGGTGGCAGATGACATGTTGTGCGTAATAAATCTGCACTTCATACCTCCAATTGATAGGTTGACTTTCTGTGGACTTTTGTCGTCTTTAAATCGAGCTAACACGCCAAAAATAGGATCTGGAGGAGCTGTTCCGACCTCCTGAAAGATGGACTCTTGGGTGTCTCCCATTGCGTTTTAAAAGTGGGCGTGCACTAATTTATTTTTAACTCTCTCTGCAATGGCTAAATGTTTGAAATCTCTCAAGAATGGTTCCGTTTGTTGGATTGGACGACTTGCAGCTTCAGACGTTGTCACACCACATTCTAACATTAGTAGTAAACATTGTATTCTATCCATTAGTTGTGTGGAGGTGAACAAGAAAACAACTGTTAAAGAAATGGACGAGTATACAAAGAAAATCGAGGGTCAAGATGAGAGCGCTCTTTTGCCATCTAGTACAGACTGTCGCCTGTATTGCACTGTTACGGATCATAGTTCTAATGGTACATGGTTGAAACCGCATAAGCCTTCAGATGATCAGTTGTCCTGTTTGTCTTCCTATGGTGTGTACAAACTGAAGCATCGTAGTCCTACAGAGATAAAGATCGGAGATATTATCTATCTCTTAGCTCCATCACACAGTGACAGTTTCAAGTATCAATATGTGCTATGTCAAGGTGTTACAAAAGATGAGCTAGTACTCTGTCAAAGATTTCCTCAGTCTCAGAATAGTAAGAGTAATGAAAGTGTGTCATCAACAGTTACCCAAGAGATTACTACTCCAGACGTATTAGTTAAAAGAAGTTATTCTGAGAGGAAAGAGAATGATTGTGAAGAATCACTAACCAAAAAAGTGAAAGAGTCCAATCAGAGTCCTATGGACAGGACTAGTAATACACGTACATTATCTCTAGCTCCTCTCTCTCGTGAATTGTCGCAAGAGCAGTGCCCTCATTGTCAATGTAATTTTAACATCATTGATCTAATACAACATGTTAAAGTTTGCCAGTCTACTAGCCAACATGTTGACATTCCAGATGGGTATGTTTCTATTATGATACTAATGTGGATAGATTATTCTTTGTCTGTAGACCTATTGAATTAACTGAATGTATTTATTGTTATGAAGAGTATCCACTTACAGAGCTAATAGAACACACATCAATTTGTCCAGAGAAAAAAGAGAAGGTATGTAGCTTCTTATTTTTCAGAGCTCTCAACCCTCATACACTGCATGTTTGACACATGTAATTCACAATCTTTACTAAAGACTAGACCAAGGAAACTATGTTTACAAATTAAGTTGATAGTAGTACTTTTACCTGCTTGATTTGGGTAATTAGCTGGTCTCACTCATAACCTTGGTAATTTTACTGGTTGTCACAATATAACTCACTCTTTTACTAACAAAAGGTTGAAAACTCTGCATTCTGGTTGTTGTTAACAAGTACATGATGGTTTAACATTTTTAATGTCAAAAGTTTAGACAAAATAGGATTAGATAAACTGGGAAACTGTTTAAATTGCTTGCTAACAGTAATTGCTAACTTGATGGTTAACATTTCTGTAGATTACAGCTGTGGAGGAATTTGGAAGTACAAGAGAAAAAGAAGAAAGAGACAAAGAAGATGTATTAGTTAAAAGGAGTTATTCTGGGGGGGAAAAGAACGATTGTGAAGAATCACTAACCAAAAAAGTGAAAGAGTCCAATCAGAGTCCTATGGACAGGACTAGTAATACACGTACATTATCTCTAGCTCCTCTTTCTCATGAATTGTCTCAAGAGCAGTGCCCTCATTGTCAATGTAATTTTAACATCATTGATCTAATACAACATGTTAAAGTTTGCCAGTCTACTAGCCAACATGTTGACATTCCAGATGGGTATGTTTCTATTATGATACTAATGTGGATAGATTATTCTTTGTCTGTAGACCTATTGAATTAACTGAATGTATTTATTGTTATGAAGAGTATCCACTTACAGAGCTAATAGAACACACATCAATTTGTCCAGAGAAAAAAGAGAAGGTATGTAGCTTCTTATTTTTCAGAGCTCTCAACCCTCATACACTGCATGTTTGACACATGTAATTCACAATCTTTACTAAAGACTAGACCAAGGAAACTATGTTTACAAATTAAGTTGATAGTAGTACTTTTACCTGCTTGATTTGGGTAATTAGCTGGTCTCACTCATAACCTTGGTAATTTTACTGGTTGTCACAATATAACTCACTCTTTTTACTAACAAAAGGTTGAAAACTCTGCATTCTGGTTGTTGTTAACAAGTACATGATGGTTTAACATTTTTAATGTCAAAAGTTTAGACAAAATAGGATTAGATAAACTGGGAAACTGTTTAAATTGCTTGCTAACAGTAATTGCTAACTTGATGGTTAACATTTCTGTAGATTACAGCTGTGGAGGAATTTGGAAGTACAAGAGAAAAAGAAGAAAGAGACAAAGAAGATGTATTAGTTAAAAGGAGTTATTCTGGGGGGGAAAAGAACGATTGTGAAGAATCACTAACCAAAAAAGTGAAAGAGTCCAATCAGAGTCCTATGGACAGGACTAGTAATACACGTACATTATCTCTAGCTCCTCTTTCTCATGAATTGTCTCAAGAGCAGTGCCCTCATTGTCAATGTAATTTTAACATCATTGATCTAATACAACATGTTAAAGTTTGCCAGTCTACTAGCCAACATGTTGACATTCCAGATGGGTATGTTTCTATCATGATACTAATGTGGATAGATTATTCTTTGTCTGTAGACCTATTGAATTAACTGAATGTATTTATTGTTATGAAGAGTATCCACTTACAGAGCTAATAGAACACACATCAATTTGTCCAAAGAAAAAAGAGAAGGTATGTAGCTTCTTATTTTGCAGAGCTCTCAACCCTCATACACTGCATGTTTGACACATGTAATTCACAATCTTTACTAAAGACTAGACCAAGGAAACTATGTTTACAAATTAAGTTGATAGTAGTACTTTTACCTGCTTGATTTGGGTAATTAGCTGGTCTCACTCATAACCTTGGTAATTTTACTGGTTGTCACAATATTACTCACTCTTTTTAGTAACAAAAGGTTGAAAACTCTGCATTTTGGCTGTTGTTAACAAGTACATGATCGTTTAACGTTTTTAATGTCAAAAGTTTAGACAAAATAGGATTAGATGAGCTGGGAAACTGTTTAAATTGCTTGCTAACAGTAATTGCTAACTTGATGGTTAATATTTCTATAGATTACAACTGTGGAGGAAGTTGGAAGTACAAGAGAAAGTGAAGAAAGAGTCAAAGAAGGAGCTGAACCTCTTGAACGATGCATGATGTGTTTCTGTGACTTTCCACTGAGTAAGCTCATTAGCCACGCCTCTCATTGCACTGAAGACATGTTAGGCTCAAGAGAACGTTTTAAGGACTTTCTACCATCTGCACATGATGTGAGTGGAACAATTATTGGGGTTCGCTATAACTCTATTATTAGGTTGATGCACTTACTATGTCAGTGCTAACACCCACACAACAAGAAGCAGTTGATTATGTTCGACAAATTTCGCAAGAAGAAGCTAATGAAGATTATCCTGATCTTTGTACGAGAGTTATTAATTTAGGGTACACACCCAAAGACTTGCAGAAGTAAGAGATTGAGAATTGTTTCCATCTCTTTTACTAAATATATATTTCTTTCTCCTTTTAGAGTGCTACACTGGGTTAGAAATAGTGCTCCAATAATTATTCATGTCAATTTGGATAGGGTGCTGCATTATTTAGTAAAAGATACTCATTATCGTAATTTATTTGAAATTAGCGCTGGTGGTGGGTCTTGTGACCACAGTGCAAGAAGAGGATGGGAAGTGAGAACTTTTAATATAAAATATTCTCTAAATGTAACTAATTGACTAACTCAAGGAATTATGAGTGTTTGAGACTATTTCTTTTTTCTAGAACAATATTTTCAATAATATATATGACAGGAGTCTACCTATGGATAGAGTAAAGTATGGGGTATTGAATATTGTTGGTGACCCTCATGGAGTTCGATGCTGTTATTCATATGGAGACTCTTTCTTACAAGTATATTTTGCAATAATTTATTATAATTTGTCTGTTAAACACGCCCATCTCTCTAGTTGAAAAAAGTTCGTTTACGTACTACTTTTGCTTCCATGGACACATCATCATCATCAGTCAAGCTCTCTTGTTGTGAACATTATGGTAATGTTCTTAATGAATACTCTGATCCTGAATTGACAGCAGTAAGTATATTGTACACACTTACCAACAGCTGGTATGACATCCAGGTGTATGTAGAGAGAAAACATTATATTCTTTATAGATACTTGACGTGGCCACTCAACGCAAACCATATATGAAATCAAAAATGATCACACATTACAAGGAGGTACAGTCCATTGTGTCATGGTAATGCTATATTACTTCTTTAGGTACAAATACATGGACCAGTGTGCCTCTCAGAAAATGTGGACTGTATTGTTGTTAATAATCGTCACCGTGGAAACCGTAAAATTGAGAAGTTATTAGACAAGTTTGTTGAAAAGAACAAATGTAACTTGATATGGATGGCAAAAGACAGAGATAGTCCAACAATGGGTGGTCCTAGCTGGGGTGGATTAGGTCCAAGTCATTATGATGACGACGACGACTCAGAAGAAATGTATTACAGTGAGGATGATTATACCCCACCCCCACATTACGGGGGTGTGCCCTATCATTATTATCCTCCATCCCATTTTCATTGAATTTTTCAAAAATATAACATTCCTATTGACTTGGTGTTTCTAAATCATTTATATGCTGTTGTTCATCTTTGGAAAATATCTGGATTGGTTGATGAAGCTGCACAATTTGTTTAAAACAATAATTTTGATAACCATGTTTACTTACAGTGTTAGCTACAGTTAGCCATTGTAATGTACGAAGATTATCGTCATCTGGTGAAGGTTGTGTATCCAGGCACCAGTGATGTAGATAGGAGAATTGTGATTCAATAGCCATCTTTTGATTTAACCTATCTGATAGGACAATACCTATACCATTAATAATCATAGCATGTACTTGCTATATATAAGAGGTACCTTTGTATTCTTGTGGTAATTGTAACTGTATACCTAGTAATGGCCGGCCACGTAAAGAAGCTGAAAGGACTAACAAACATGTTATTCATGCTATTCAAAACGTATTATTGTACTACTTCAATGGGAAATGGTTTTTTGTCTTTAACTTTTGTGAGTTTTACCCAAGATCCAAAATGTTATTTAATTTTTCAGAATGCTACATATTGCAATTACAAGTCAATAGCTTCCTTTGACATTCACTACAATTTTCTTATTACTACAATGTCTTTTGTGGTTTAGAGCCATGATTTACAAAGACAAAGAAATATTCTTGGGGAACAGTTTTTTCATGACAAGTATATTAAATATGACTTTACATAGGCTTACCTTTCTCTCCATTTGCCATAGTTTGGGGAGTATTTGCAACCATTGGCTCAAAATAGCTTGTGACATTTACGTCTTGCTTGCCTGCCTCAGTTCTGATATGACATGGCAAAGAGTGCATAGATGAATTGGGTGTGGTCTCAGTGAGAAAGTCAAGAGGTATACCGTCTTTCACCTGCCCAGACATCAAACTGTATAAAACAAAAAGTTCTTAAATATAGTACAGATATTGAGCTGCTCTGCAGTTAGTTTTACATAGACAGATATTATTCAATGAACATACCAGTTTATTTACAGGCGGGACAGCTGATTGTCCGTATTACTCCGTATACTGCTATACTTGTGACACACATACAGACAAGCAGGCAGGTTTGAGACCATGGAAG
The DNA here is from genome assembly GCA_963693285.1 of Xestospongia muta. Lineage (NCBI taxonomy): Eukaryota > Metazoa > Porifera > Demospongiae > Haplosclerida > Petrosiidae > Xestospongia > Xestospongia muta. Next base: position 2,935,459 of record OY848929.1, on the reverse strand, counting down.
ATCAAGTAAGTTTGAAAGATACTAATTTGCAAAGGCATAACTCGACATTTCTTCTTTACAGTTAGTGCAACTAGAACTGCTATGTCAGCAGTTATACGAGTCTAATGACATGGCTGCCAGACAGCAGGCTGAAAAGACATTAGTAGCCTTCTCAGAGTCACCTAACTCTTTACCTCAGTGTCAGATACTACTTGAAAACTCACAAGTGAGAGTTTTAGGAGTTAGTTTGAACTTGTTATGTTACTGTTTTTGATCCTATATAGTCTCCTTATGCATTACTATTAGCAGCGTCTACTCTAACAAAATTAGTGACTAGTCCTACAAGCTCATTGTCAGCTCAAGATCGACTTCAATTAAGTGAGTCCTATATGTGATAATAGAAACATTGTCTGGGTTCTATTTCTTGCCTTTACCCACGTATTTTTTGGAGCTCATGTTAGTCCTAATTTTTCTTCCTTCAGGGAATTATGTTCTCCAGTATTTAAGTTCTCGTGTTGGACTAGCTGATTATGTAACACGAGCATTAGTCCAGTTAGTGGCTCGTATTAGTAAACATGGCTGGTTTGACTCAGACAAAAACAAAGGGTTTTTATTTCGTGATATTTTGGATGAAGTTAGTACATTCCTACAGGTAAGATTACTTTAATTTCCTTGATGGATTGACAGTTGTCGTTTTAATTCTTCATTTAGGGGTCTGTTGCTCATTGTGTTGTTGGTATTCAAATTTTATATGAGTTAGTACAGGAAATGAATACATTAGAAAGTACACGCTCATTAGCAAAACATCGTAAAGTGGCAGGATCCTTTCGAGATGAATCCCTCTTTAATATTTTTACACTCTCTTGTACTTTACTGAGACAAATTAACATTGCTGATGACCAACAGGTAAAAAATAAAACATTATGAAATATTTATTAAATGTTGTTCTGTTCTTATTATGGTCTACTAGATTATATTTTATTCTTTTGGTCAGTGATAATAATATTTTTTTCCATTAGCATACTCTCATAGAATGGTTGCTCAAGCTATCTTCAGCATGTTTGTCCTTTGATTTTATTGGTAACTCCACTGATGAGTCATCAGATGATTTAAGTACTGTCCAGATCCCTACTGGATGGAGACCCTTATTTAGAGAGTTCTCCACTGTACAACTCTTTTTTGGACTCTTTCACTCTCTCCCATCTAAGCTAGCAGCCATAGTAAGTCTATAATATACTATATTATAGTATGATGTTACTATTAAAAATTTATTTGTTCATTTTGCAGGCTGTGTCTTGTTTAGTTCAACTAGCTAGTGCTCGACGTTCCCTTTTTAGTGCTGTAGAAAGAGCACAGTATCTTGAGCAACTTGTTAAAGGAGTACAAGGAATATTGGATTCACCACAGGTTAGTTAATAAATTAATAACAGGGACATGATATCACTCATTTAGTCATTAGCTGATCCAGATTGTTATCACGAGTTTTGTCGCTTATTAGTTCGTCTGAAATCCAATTATCAATTAGGAGAGCTTATGAAATTAGAACAATATCCTCAATTCTTAGAACTTGTGGCAAAGTTCACAATATCTAGTTTACAAGTTAGCATTATCTCTAATTATTTACATGTGAACTTAATCTATAGAGTTGGCAGTTTTCAGCAAACAGTGTTCATTACTTACTTAGTTTGTGGCAGAAAATGGTAGGTAGTGTTCCTTATGTTCGTTCCCAAGACACTCACTTGCTCAATACTTATGTTCCAGAGGTCAGTGGTTAGAGAAAAAAGGGAAAATAGATTACTGTGATTGACTATATATGTCTTGTTTATTGTAGATTGTAAAGGTCTATATCACTTCACGACTAGACAGTGTAGAGGGTGTGGTCAGAGAAGGACTGGAAGATCCTCTTGATGATGAGACCGGTCTTGGACAGCAACTTGACCAATTAAGTATCATAGCTAGGTAAAACACACATAATAGTTGTTTGTTTTATTTGTACAACATATGTTTTAGGTGTGATTATCAAAATACTTGTGAGCTTTTAATATCTTTATTTGATACATCTGCGTCAAGTTATCAACAACTATTACAGTCCACTTCAACCAGTGAAGAAGAATTGTCTTTGAGAGAAGGTTAATCATATGTATAACTTCTCATTGAGAATGCTTCAAATGTTACATTTCACTTAATACATGTCACTGATTTGTACGAATTCGTAAAATTTAATTCACCAACTTACTTGACTTAGTCTCTTTGTTGTTACTTTATCTTTTGCTAATGAAATCAGATATTATGTTTTGTTGAAGTTTTCAAGACTAGTAGCTAAGGTCTATTATATTTTAGGTCAACTGTCATGGCTGGTTCACTTTATTGGTCATGTAATAGGAGGGCGCATTGCTCACTCTACAACAGGGGCTTATGACAGTATAGATGGACAACTAGTTTGCAGGTTAGATTGACAATAAATGACCACTATATTAGTGCCATTCACTGTAGAGTATTACAACTAATGGATTTAACTGACACTCATTTACCACAAGTATGTGTTTGGAATATCTCCTTAGTTTGTACATAAACAGTTAGTATTGCGTATTAAAGAATTTTAAGAGTAGACATGATGGGTCATTATGTGGACTTTATCTTTCAGAGGGGCTGTGAACATCTTGACATTGCTGTTATTGGTTTCTTTGAACAGTTTCGCAAGTTTTATATTGGAGAAATGATGCACAAGTCAGCACAGGTAGGACCAGATCTTGATGACATCTTTTTATAACTTGTTAGGTCTACCGTACCTTAGGGGAACAATTAGGATTGAATGATGAAACAACAGTACTCAATGTAATTGTTAGAAAAATGTAAGGTGCTTTGTTAAAGAGTTTGTCTATTTTTTGTTTGTTTAACAGCGTCACAAACCTCAAATTATGGACTCAGAGTCGATCCATAATGACTAGAACATTGACACTCTTACAAGACCTATCCCTTGGGTTTACCAGTGTCAGAAAATTGGTTAAACTTGATTCCATACAGTTTATTTTGGCTAACCACACAGTATGTTAACATATCTACATGATGTGTTATTATCATTGTCTCTACAGCCAGAACATTTTCCATTTTTAAGCATTGCAGCCAGTGCTCGAGTAGATACTCGTTGTCGTACAGTATTTTATACTGCATTAGGTCGATTATTGATGGTAGAGTTAGGTGAAAATGAAGAGCGGTTTGGTCAATTCATGAGTCCAATCACTGGTACATTACTGACTTAGACTTTTGCATTTGTTAACTTTCTTTTATAGCTACGTTAGAGCAGATCAAATCTGTTATGAGTAGACCTCAAACAATTGTTAGTGAAGAAGAAATTAAGGTAGGTTGATGATGCTCTTACATTAAATAACACTGTCCTTACCTGTAGCATATGGTAGTTGGTGCTGCTAGAGATTTACGAGGAATTCTGATTGCTTTTAATAATAAACACAGCTATGTCATGTTCTTTGAATGGATGTATCCTAGTCCCTAGTGATAGTCAATGACACTGACATGATGTGATATCAGGAGGTATATCCTTGACTGATAATCTACATAATAGATACCCTCATTACATTGATATATTCCTGGAAGCATTACGGCTGTGGTACCTGGAACCTTTTGTAACCACACCCACTTTAAAATTGATGTCTGAACTGGCTTTGAATCGGTTTGACATCATTACTATGCACGTGTTAATACACTTGATATTATTTAGATCACAACGTCTTGCATTTGATGTGACATCTCCAAATGGAGTACTGCTTTTTCGAGAGGCTTCTAAAACTATTGTCACTTATGGAGGACAAATCCTCTCTCTAACTGATGTTCCTTCTCAACATCTTTATCCTAGAAAGTATCCTTACTATCAATCATATCACTTCATAAACACATGCACTATTTATATCTTTAACACAATTATAATTAGGCTAAAAGGAATATCAATTTGTTTTGGTATCTTGCGATCTGCTTTGTGTGGCAGTTATGTTAATTTTGGTGTTCTTAAACTCTATGGAGACACTGCAATGGATAGTGCTATGGATGTATTTATCAAATTGTTAATATCTTTGCCTCTTAAAAACCTTTTAGTAAGATCATGTTAAGTGAAAATGATACAACTATCATTTATGTAGGATTACCCTAAGCTAAGTTCCACATATTATCCATTAATTGAGACATTAACACAGTTTCACATGGACTTCTTGAGTACATTGGAACCAAATGTAAGCCTCTGTTTGTTAGGAGTTACATTCTGTTTTGTTCTGTAGGTTATTATATACTTATTATCATCGTTATCAGAGGGACTGTCCTCATTAGGTGAGTCAACTGATACAATTGTTTGGTAGATGTTATAAACTTTGAGTGTAGTAGCTATAATTATCTTTGCCTGTTATATATTTGTCTAGATACTGCTGTGTGTACCGGCTGCTGTAGTTCATTAGACCACATTTTGACATACTTGTTTAAAAAGCTCAACAAGCACAAAACCTCTCTCTCATCTTCTCCTGCATCAACCTTACTTCAGTTACCTCAAGCCAGACCAGAAATACTTCAGGTAATATATCCTCCTTTCTATGATCCCTTAGCTTACAGTGCTAATGTGTATACTTCTGAGAACCTAGGCCTCACAAGTTTGTGTATACTTTGTAGGAAATACTTCAGTCAATTCTTCAAACTGTCATGTTTGAGAAATGTCGTATACAGTGGTCTATGTCACGTCCACTACTTGGATTAATACTGCTCAATGAAGAGGTATAGTATTTTAATTTCAATTACTGTGTACATAACAACTCCAAGTTATAAAGTATATCTTGTAATAATATTTCCTTATTCAGTACTTTAAGACACTGCGTGACAGTATTGTGGCTATGCAGCCATCAGATCGTCAGAACTCTATGATGTTATGTTTTGATAACTTGATGGACAATATAGAGTACAATTTATTAACCAGAAACAGAGACAAGTATGTGAACATATAAAATTTATAGTATCACTAAATTTATTGTAGGTTTACTCAAAATTTATCTGTGTTTCGCCGAGATCTGACTATTTCACTTAAAGACATGCAACAAGCATCTGAGATGATGGTTGAATCTAATTTGCAAATGATGTCATAATTAAAGTCATCATTCCTTCTCTTAAACCTTTTACTAACTTCAAATCTCCTTCACTGATAATGTAAATAATGTAAATATTGTGTTCTCAATAACCACAAAAACACTCAAAATATTAATATTCACAGAAAAACAATTAAGAATGTAATGGTCGATGTTGTAAGTCATGTTTGCTTTAGAATACCGACTAAGTCATGTTTGCTTTAGAATACCGACTACGTCTTTGACAGAGTGATATAGAATGTTTTTAATCTGCAGAGATAAAAACATGCTATTTGAAAATATTGTATATTACGTACCTGCAGCTTGTCTTCATGATTGCTATGGTAACTGGATAACTGACGAAATTCTTCCGTTAATTTGAGGCATTGGTTCACATGCTAAAACAGTAATGAGACAATGTTTACTAGTCCACAAATTTACTAACCTCTGGAGACACAAAATCTTCTGCTATTTTGATACAGCTAGACTGATTTTGGACCTATCAAATGAAGAAAATTATGGAAAGATTAATTTGTGGCATTACTTGATGGGGTGCACCAGCTGGAATAAAAATAGCATCTCCAGTACATTGAGCAATAGTCCATCCTTTGACTCCTTCCTCTTCCCACAACTTCTCTCGAATAGCAGCATCCATGTAGAAAAGCTATAATTATGTGTAGGAGTAAAGTAGTCATGTGACTGTCATGTGTTACCTGATCATGTATGGGATCTGTTCCTGGATTAGATGATATTAACCCTTTCTCTTCTAGAACCTGAAAAAAGTACATGATATGATTTAAATCATTAGAATTGAAGCATTCCTTCTGTTCAATGTGTACAAAATCATTCCTGATTTCATGCTTATTACCAACATTATGTATTGTCGGTACTTTATACTGAACTTGCCTTTCGAAGGAACAATCTTATCTTATCAGTATCTGATGGGGAATAGATATGCCAGAGAGCTCCCTAAACAATAGTACAATAATTATAATCATAATATATCGACCTACCACTTGAGTTGGTTGTGACATCACACGTTGTAATGTTTGTTGGCAATTTTCTCTTTCTAAGACACTTAAAAGGTCATTCACTAGATTGGTAGGGTGAGTGAAGGCATTCAATCAAAGATTCTACCTTTTTGATCATGAGGCTCAGTGTTTGCAGTATAGACTAGTACATTAACAGCATCTGAGACATCAAGATGTAAATTAGTTGTACCACACTGAGGCAAACTGGTAGTTCCTATAACAAATAAGCAAATATTTTCAAATTACACAGATCTCTAGGGCACAAGACACTTTATATTTTATAGATATTGCTAAATTGTCTGCATAAATATGAAATTTGGCTTATAGACACATAAGTGCTGTATTGTGATATTATCTTAGTAAGTAGCTACCAACTTGCTAGCCTTTTATAACACAATCATAGTCTCACTCTGAGCAGTACAATGAAGTTATGTCATACTCATGAAGTCGTTAGAGTTAGGAGTATAATATATTAGTGAAAATTGCTTAAGAAGACTGCAATCCTCCACCGTAATAATGACTGATATTATATCTATAATTTTAGATGCTGTTGTGCAACGTCTTACATGTTTTTATACAAACAATACACTTAGAAATCTTAGTATTGTCAAATGTTTTGATGACAGTTTGTTTATATCGGCAGAGGTATTTATCATCAAAGCAATCCATTAACATTTCATACCGGCAATGTTTGTTAAATAACATATATAACAGAATTATCATCTTGTACTTACCATAAGCATTATACATTTTTGGGCCCAGGTCTGGCTTCACAAAGAAGTTTGGTAAACTAGAGGTCATATTTAATTTTCCATTTCTTCTTGTATAGTCAGGCAGAGGTAATGCTTGTATTAAATCATTAAACCTACAAGAAATATGGTCATTATAAATCAATATCATTTAAAAGACCTTTGTGGTAGTTTATCAGAGAAGTCTTCTCCAGTTGGCCAATCTTTGAGTTTGAGCAATCGAGGACAGTTTTGAATTGGGTCTTTAAGACGAGCTATTGTGAATACAACAACGAACCAGTAATATTAGTAATTAAAGGATGTATAGTTCAGTATAAAGACTAACTAAAAAATAACTTTAATTAATTTTGTACATTGCATATCTTCAAATCCACCCCAGAAAGCTTTAGTAGGTATTTGAGGCATTATTAGTCCAGTACGACAATCAACCAAATCTGCAAGTTCCTCTCCTATAAACAACTAATAACATGAGCTAATATTAAATATAAATTACCAAAGTCTTTCATAAAACTTTGAGGTGTCCAAAGTTCTTTTGTAAGATATTTATCAATGCCTGTCACTATAACTGGACGACTCCTGTGCCACGCCCACTACAACAGTGTAACCAGACAAGACAATAAAATTAAAAGTAACGATCATGGTAGGCCTAAGTTAATATTCTTAAGTCTTCTGTAAGATTCTTAGAATTACAGTACATACAAGAAACTTATTTATAATCAGTAGTATAGATATGAAGTAAAAAGTCAATTTACTAAAAGAGATATAAGTCCATTAGCAAGAAAAGATACAAACAATTGTCTGTCATACAAGTGTAGTACCAACTAAAAGCATTTGTCATATGTACATACTAGATAGATTTTATTGAACAATAATTGATTTAGCAAAGAAGCTTTTATTCCTGCAAAGTATATATACTCAGAAAAAGGGATAAATTCTAATTTGAGAGTCTTTAGATCAAGAGGAAATGGATGCCTCAGACTTGCATTCACAGACAACTGGCATCTCAATGTTATCATTCTACAATCATAATATTATTACCTGAAATGCCACAACATTGCCTGGATGAGTGGGGTCTAATAAACAAAGTATTTCTCCATCACACAACCACAGGTGTGGTGCATCCACTACAAACGACAAACAAAGGATGGGTGGACATGATAGTTTCTGCATTCACTAACCTGTAGGGGGTAATATGAATTCTTCACTACCATTGCTACAAGAATGAGGCAGTTCTAATGATGGATCCAAAGAAGGTCCATCTAATGAAGGCTCTCCAAAAGTTTTAACAATAGATGATGTCTCCATGTTGAATGGAATCCTATCACATGATGGTCATGTGACTGATAATATGAACATTATCAACCTACCTTGTGTCTTGTACTGGTAATCCCCCTATTTGTAATTTACTAAGCATTGTCATCAGACGAGAGGTAGCAGGAGTAGATGAGATGGGAATAGAATGAATTTGACATATTTGAAACAGTTGATACAAAACATCAGAAAGGACTGCATTCAAAGAGAAACATAATGGCATTTTAAAGGAAATTGTCAACAAATTACAAATCATTTGGGCATATACAGTAGGAATCTAGACTAACCATTTCCAGGTATAATTTGTGAGAGCAGTAGCTGATAAGGAGTGTGTGGTACTTGATTATAACAACATACAGGCCATGGAGTCTGCCATGAACTAACTGCTTCAGATCCTAAACAAGGCACATAATTAATTCCTTGATAAAGCTATTAGTGTACCATCATGAGATCCACATGCTTGCTGGTAACAAGCTGGACATATAGAAAACCCACAGTGTTGACAGACCCAATGTAAGTTAAACACTGTCGTATCACACATGTCACATAATTCACGTACTCCTTTCACAGCACATTTCCATACAGGTAGTACTAGTTAATAGCACATAAAGGAAAGTGATCATTATAAATGAAATCACATACTATCAGTATCTGATATGGTTCGAGCTTCCTCTGACAAGACTGCCACAAAGTTTTTGACAATTCTTGTTAAGACATATAGTGCTGTTTCAGTATCAATCCCACTGTAACCTATCATATATATGTATATCATATGACAGTCACATGACATACACCCACCAGTTTTAAGAGGAGTCCAAGGTACCAGATCCTCAGCTTTAGCATCAATAAAGTTAGCAAAGCCTTCAACACAAAGAGAGCCTTCATCTCTATTAAGAACTCGCAGTCTAAGTAACAGATAAATTAGTAATGAATATACACACAGTATAGCAGGCCTTATCTAGTCCCATTTTACCTATATGTAGAAATCTACTAGACATATATGGAATAATCGACACAAGATGTCAATTACATTAGTGTGATTAAAAAAAGATAATACCGCATGATTTAATATTGAACATTGATAAAGAAAACACTAATAGAAACACACAAGACAATTGAAGAACTAAAGATTGGTTTATAAGCAACACCTTATTTCTATTTATTCTGGACACTCTTATTACGAAACATCAAACAAACCTTTCATAAAATTATTGCAATTTAATTATTTGCCTGATTGTAATTATTTGAGTCAAAATTGAAGAGGAGGGAATGTTATCAAACTGTAAACATTCCAGAGATAATAAAATAGTGTTACTTACTTGCGGAATTCTAAAAAGCGACAATATCGTGATGAAGGATAATCTCCTGAACCACTGGCACATTCAATACACCGTGATATTCCAGGATAAGCTTGACAAAAACCATTCTAACAGTGACCATAAAGTTGGCATGATATATAGTATTAATGGTATTAACTTACTTGAAAGAATATAGATCCATTGTCATAGCGACTAAGGTCAACAGTCACTAAGATGACCTTCCCAGTAACACCTTTAATCATGTTCTTTTTACCAGTCCCAGGTTTACGGCCTCGTTTAGCTGGAGTTCTCACTTTCTCAGCTTTCCACTGTAACACCTCTACAAGGGTAAACAGAAGTGTAACATATCATGTAAACAATGAATACAGAATACATATGATAGAGTAAACAAATCATCATAAACTTGATAACATGAGTACAGTTGATAATTTTGTAACTAACCTTCTTTTGTTCTTCGTTTACTTCTCTTAATTAAGCCAATCTCTCGAAGCTCTTTCCTTCGTTGTTTCTCTTCTTCAGTCAGACGAGGTCGACCACGGCCTCTCTTTCCAGAGCCACTTAAATTAACAACCACTTCTCTGTTGCCAACACGAGTTTTCTCACTACTGCTACGTTTATTTATATCGAGAGCTTCATTAGCAGTTTGTGAAGGTGGAGCTCTAGTTATAGATGTCAGTCCAGGTTGTAAGATATCATCTTCTGCCATATGTTGGTTGACAATGCGATCAATATTAACCTAAAGTATAGTGACAACTATGACATCATGTACTTAACACTAAATACACACATAGTCAGAGATATATACTAAAGTGCTGAACCCCCACTGCAGTAAAACAACAGGCCTCAGTTATTATCTCATTGAAATTAAAATGTTTGAGCAAATTAGCCATATGACAAATACATATACCTCATGTACTCAGATTGAGTACATCTTTTAAATACTTGTTAAATGTTTACTTTTTCGTAAGAAATCACTTTTTAGGGTGGCAATTCTGTTTTTAGTCTCTGCAGATTCAATAATTAAAGGTGGGGCCTGCAATTATGTCATTGCATCAATATTATGTATCAATGAATGATCTCAGCAGTGTATGTTTTGTTGTTTTCAGCATAATCTTTTTTGAAAAGGTGTAGCATTAAGAAATGTGGTTTTGTGGATTGTTTCAATTTTCAGGTTTTTGTCTTATCTGTACTGTAAGTTTTGTTGCTATAGAGTGAATGGTTTTAGAGACTTGTTTAAAGTGCTAAAACACAGACAGAAACACTTAACTAAGTACTGTAGTCCTCATCCACTTGATGCGTGGTAAGGATTAACAACATATTTCATTTACATATTTGCCTTTCTATTGTTTAAACAAGTCTTTAAAATTTAGTATTTTGTTAATGAATCTACTTTATTATGTACCAGTCTATCTTACCTCGCTATCATGCTCCATTTTGAGAGGTAAGCCTTCATCAGACTCAGAAGGATGAGGAGATAACAGACGAGGTGATGAAGCTACGTGGATAGATTGTTGAGGATCTACATCAGGTCTCTTAAGTGGTAAGTCCATAAGAAGGCTGTCTTCAGGAATAGAGACAAATGGGTGCAGTTTTGAAGAATGATATGTATCATGATGTGCAGTACTTAATGCTAGTCCTAGTGGAACAGTAGTGTCAGGTGTCTATAAAAGACACAAAGTATATATCTAGTTATGTTATATGTAACATAAATTCCTAAGTAAAATATTTTTGTGGTTCAATGACAAGAATGTATGCCCACTCCCCCTCCCCCCCCACACACACTTATAACTTTATGTAGAGTGTGTAAATATACTACAGTTATATAGTCCAACAATCCATTTGATATTAGTTTGTACAAACAGAACACAACCTTATTACTTAAAACTTACCTGACAATATGGAGGTGGACTACCAAGAGTTGCAGAGACATCAGGAGTACTAACATAGTTCTCATGAAGTACATGTAATGAAGATGCATGATGTAATGAAGGGAGAGACCCTAGTTCTCGTGGGATATGAGATAGAGATTGTGATCTCATCATTTGCGAGTGAAGATCTGGAGGAGATGAGTCATTAATAGATGTTTCACGAGATATGATAGATTGTATCAAATCAAGATCATCTTCCTCCTAAGATGAAAAGGAGCAGTGTAAACATTGTTGTTTATGAAAAAACAGTAATTTATACATTGGCCATTTCCTGTTTCAGCAATAGCTTACATACTACATAGTACATTTATATATACAAAAGCACTCACATTATCTTCAAGCTGTGTGTGTTGTTGCTTATCATCGAAGTCACTACGCTGTTTAAGAGGAAATATAACAGGCTGAGATGCACTACGAGAGAGAGCACGATTTGGAGGAAAGCCTGGCTCACAAGGTTCTTGTTGTATTGGTGGTAACACATCTGCAAACCTAAACAGAATATCTCATTGTAGTCATTGAATGTGTACTGACTAACCTTGCTCGTTTTGGTGTTGTCATTAATGGTACTCCATGACTTGCTCGTCTGTTATTGTTAAATGCCATATGTCTAAAACATAGTATGTACATGATATGATTTGACAAAAATGACATTCCTGTTTTTGCTATATTACCTTGAATTTTGGGCCATGAGGTGTATATTACCAAGGCTTCTTGATCTTTCATGACGATACAATGGTTCTAATAAATTAGTATAAGTTGGATCCTGAGGAGGAAGAGGTGAAGATGCCATTGCAATATCTGTGTAAGAACCAGTAGGGGTATAAGGATTCATGCCAAGAGTAGCTTGATCAAAAGAGGCATGACGATTTAAAGCAGGCTCAGATCGCATCAAAGATAGATTATGTGTCACTGGACCAGGATGAACAGAACCATAATAAGAGGGATGCTGCAGCTGAGGAGTTGAGCTAGGTAACATTGTACCAGTAAGACAATTTGATGGAAACCAACTGTTTGTGGTACTGGATACCTATAGTACAGGGTCACATGATAACAAAGGAACCTAATCCATACTTGTTGGACTTGTGGCAGAGATGTTAAAAGAACTTCCACTAAAAATGGATTAACTGTGTGTGTCATATGCCGCACATCTTCAACTGTTAACTCCTAAAAGGAATATAATGTCTTGTGCACACACACAGAGAGAGAGAGAGAGAGAGAGAGAGAGAAAGAGAGAGAGAGAGAGAGAGAGAGAGAGAGAGAGAGAGAGAGAGAGAGAGAGAGAGAGAGAGAGAGAGAGAGAGAGAGAGAGAGAGAGAGAGAGAGAGAGAGAGAGAGAGAGAGAGAGAGAGAGAGAGAGAGAGAGAGAGAGAGAGAGAGAGAGAGAGAGAGAAAGAGAGAGAGAGAGAGAGAGAGAGAGAGAGAGCTCACTCGTGTTTGCAAGTTGTGATTAGTAATAGTGCCAGTGATCCAAGACAAATGCTGCTGAGTACTACATACTCTTACTCTCTGTCCAGTCAAGTTCCCTCCTAAGTATATTCCAGTGAATTTTGTTAGGAAATACCAGGAAAAAAGGTGAGTCCACCTACCTACTGATAAAGCCTCTCTGTTATGCTGCTTCTTTTCCCAGTGGTTGAGCTCTTGCAACATTTGAGTATGCTGAGATAATGTCACTTTGGCCTCTGATAGCTATATTCAACAAGATAACACATAAAGAAATTATGGTAACATAGTCATATACACAATTAATTTATTGGAGTTTATGGGTATACATAAGCTGATGATGTCACAATACACTATAGTATATATATATATTAAATATCATGATAAAGTTTCTAATATATCATATCGTGTCTCCTGACATGTGAGGTTGCTAAATTATTTACTTAATCATTATTGTATAAATGGCATTCATACGTTGAGTTGTTTCGTGTCAGCCAGTTGAAGGTAAGTTCTTTCTTGATCACAAAAATACTCGACAAGAATAGTTGTAGGAGAGATACCAGCACCTCCACACAGCAAAGAATAAGCCTACAAGAATAGATATTTTAGAGCAAGGAGGTGTTGGCGTGTTGACATTCCAACAAGAACATGAAAGAGTAGAGAGAAACCTAATCATATCACAACATACAAAGTTATAACTACCACATAATAACATAATTGTGACTAGCAGAGACCAGGTGCAGAAGTCAACCATAAACAATGTTCCTACTGTTGATATACTGAGGTTCAATGACCTTTATCTTAATTACTCCTTACAAAAATTGAATTTTAAGCTTAGAGTACAGAGTGTACCTTTGCTGGCCATGCTACAGGATTATTGCTTTCAGAAGGTAAAACTCTGCGTGCCCATACTAACTGATCTTCCACATAAACAGCAGAGTATCTATCTGTATTAGTGAGTGTAAGCCACTCTCTCTGACCAGGAGCAACTCCTTCAACATACTCAACAAGCACCTAATATGAGATAGAAATAAAAGATGCAAACATTTTTATAACTTACTCTCGTGTTATTGAGATTTGAAGATCTTTGAATAGGCTGAGACGCCGCCCTTAATACAGCTAGAGAGATGTGGCCTCCACCAGTTGCAACCATCATACAGTTCAGACCTATTAAACTCATGACTTGGTTGGTACGCCCAGATATCGGCAAAAGCTAAAAAAGTCGGTATCAAAAGTAAAATCTGTTCAGTCCCTCTCTACTTTATAATACAACAAAACAAACTAATTTACATGAGGAATAGAAAATAGGTGGAGCTCTTGGTAGGTGGGGTCACACCTACATAACAACTCGTGGTCCCTCCTTTTCCAAGCCCCCTTAGGGAAGTCCCTGACAGAGGAGGAATTATGGTTCTAACAGGTCTTGTGTCTAGATTAGTAATGTGAGCTGCTCCATATTATGTATCAAATAACTCTGTCTTCTTCTAGTCTACTTGTAGGAGTGTTGTATCCTGCCTATGCTTCCTTCAAAGCAGTTAAGCACAAAGACCATCGAGCTTATGTAGGTTTCATTGGTTCCAACGTCCTTATTTTCCATTTTATTAGACAACATGGATGATGTACTGGATTGTGTTTGCCTTGTTCTTAACTGTTGAAACATTTACTGACGTATTTCTGTCATGGTGAGTATGGCGTGTGGAAATTAACATGGCTATATTGATAGAGACACGAAGATATCAGTTATGATGGTAATGTAAACCAGGTTATAAAATTGTTCTTTGTGCTAGTTAGCATCTAATATCAAAAGGAAAGTACATATTTTGATGTGGTCTACTGTTGTGTTAATTCTTGTACACTGAATTGCTGTTCTTTTGAATGCTCAATAGTTTCCTTGTTTGTTATAACCTGTTATTTAAACAAAAGGCACTAACTCAAAATGTATCATTGTTAATTTAATGAATATCTTTTTAAAGAAGTACTATAGTGTGATAAGCTGAGTTTATCATATTATTAATACTATTAGTTGACATTGTAATTGTTTATCATTATAGGTTGCCATTTTACTATGAAATCAAGATTGTGGTTGTGTTGTGGCTAGCATTGCCCTATACAGAAGTGGGTGTGGTCAACTAAGTCTAATTGTAATCTATCTCTTGTGTATAGGGTGCAAAGACATTATATCGCCGTCTGATTCATCATCAGCTGTTAGACAAAGAGGAACATATTGATGAGCTTTTGACACATGCTGGACAAGCTGGACTAGGAATAGTACACAAAGCATCTGCTATAGTTGTGAACCAAGCCTCTACGACAATAATGACTGCAGCTATGAGGATCTCTGGCCAAGAACAACAAGAACAACAACAAACAGTATGCTAAATACTATATACTTTTAAAAGTGTAAAGACTGTATTTTAATAATAATGACAGATTGTTGACTCATATACTTGTATTAACTATACTATCTATAATGCATTGGTTTTGTACAGATCTATCAACCAGAACAGCCTCTAGTAGTTCGAGATACACTGTTACAACGTGGTCCTCCTGTTCCTGACCCTGCAGAAGACTTTGTACAAGTAACTGTTGACAGTCAACCTTGTAAGTTCAGAACTCTTTACTTCCCCTAACATATTATGTGAATTTTTCTTTTAGCGGATATTGAATATAAAAAGACATTTTAACATTAAAGACATAGTTTACATGGTAGTCTTAAAATGACATTGAATTTAATGAGTAGTACCAGTACAAGCTGGACATCGTTGCACTTCACTACATTTAGGATGATAAAGACGGTGACAGGTGGGACAGACTTGTAAAGGTATAGTTTGACAATTACACTTTGATCCTATAATTAATGTCAGTGTTGAACGAAGAGGTGTACGAGTACTACAATACGAGTGTTCCTGTAGTATTTGTTGACTAGTACAGTGTACTGTATAGGCTTGAAGTGGAAGTTGAACTGGAAGGGCAGGGTTAGGAGATGGGGGTGGGGTTAAATGGCAACTGCCATTTATTACTGGGAGGTGATTTATCGAATTATTTCTTGTAGATGTAGACTTCGATTTGGACATTTTGTGATTTGATGATCTAAATAATACTTGATGAACTAGTCTCTGTTTGTGGTCATAGCCTGCAGTAGGTGATGATGGATAGTAATGTTCTTCATCCTTTTCAAGTTTTGTTCGTTTTCTATTATTTCCCCAATACTCTTCATAAAATTTGTCTTTCCATGGCATAGAACTTGTGTGATGATGACTTCTCTTTCTTTGTAAGGCACCTAGTATAAGTCGATCTTGCCATTCTCTCAAAGCAGCACTGATGTATTCATTATGCAAAATAGTATCTAGGTTACTGTTAAAAATGATCAGATATCAAATATTTACATCATATTCAACAAAAAATATAGCTCAGTTCCTCTAAAAATTCACCAAATAAAACATTTTATGGCAAAGTTAATTAGTTCTTGGAAATTTTAATGAATGCTATAAGCATTTTAATAACATCACTATAAGTCCATCCATGGCATCTATTGTGACATTTTCAATGACATTGAAAAGGCTTTAAGAAGTGTGGAAGTTATTTAATAATGGAATACATAGTCTAATTGAAGCACCTTGGGAAGATTAAATGTAAATTGGTATTGTAGATGAGAGCTGTATTCTTAAAAATTAAAAATTTAATTTTTCAGACAAACTAATAAAGGAGAAAGCTTGTGTAAACTACAAAATAATTTTAATATTTAGAAGAACTACAGTAGCTGAATAATGATAACATACCTAGATAATTGCCTTGCTAAAGTCTGCTGATCAGTGACTGGTAGGTAACTTAGCAGTTTCTTTTGAACAGTAACAGGTAGAGCTAGGAATTTGCTGGACGTTAACAGAGCCTAGAGAAAAATGAATAGTATTTTGATAAATACATTCAGATGTATTGTATATTCATTTTTTGGAACAGTGTCTGCATACTGAATAGGAAGTTAATTTGGTGAGCATAAAATTATAAAATTATTTTTTTGTGCTTTTAAAATATGCCAATTTACAAAGTTAACAGTAATTATAAACAGTAATGGTGGGTGTGGCAGGATATTGGTATCAGTCAATGAAATATACACTACTAAAATATGCACAAATTTCAGGGTGTGTCTCATGTACCATAAACAGCTACTTTCAAATATACAGTCTGAGAATCTCACTTTAATATTGCAAGTACTGAGAGGAGAAGATGGTGAAAATAGAGTATTTAGTGATGGTGTTTTAATTTCAGGTTGAGAAAGTCTAACTAGCGTTGGACCATTTGGGAAAGGTAAAGGAGGCCGATAGAGATCATCTCCAGAATCATCAGACTCTTCATCTCCTATAATAAGACAAAAGATTATTACACAATTACTAACCAGTGGCCTTACATACTGTTATGAACTAGTGTTGTGCATCCCAGCACTTCTGGTGGAGGGAGACACAAGACTAGTTATGAACTGAGTAACAACATTATGAAAGAACACTTTGGACTTTACCAAAATCAAATAGGATCTACTATAGGCAATAGTGACTCTTGTTGTACATTAGTTACCTCACAGCACCTAACCTAGTCTAAGTCTTGTACGCAGCCTCACACAAAGTGCTACAACAGAACATCCTGCTAGACCCTGTCACCTAAATCTGGAATTCAGGACAAGAAGTTTAAAGATGACCTGTTAAGTTTCCTTTTCATAGGAACAGCAGAATTTAAGAAAGTTACCTACTATATTAGTTTTAAATATTATGTAAATTCAGTTGCAAAACGAATTATTCTTATTAGAATAATAGTTTACTGACTCTATAAGTCATAACATCTTAAGATCAAGTAGAATGTTCTGTTATAGCTAGACCCATTTTCCTGGGACTGAAAATGACACTAGTAGATCCACAATAGCTATATAAATTTATACATAAGCTTAGGTACACTGACAGATCTTTTACAATCATCTATTATCTATGTTTTTTTACAATTATTCAAGCCACACCCACATCAATACCTTGCGAGTCTGATGAATATGGTACTCTGACCAAAGGAGCATGCAACAATGTTTTTGGATTTCGAGAACTGATGGTAAATGAACTCATTACAGGTGAAGGTGGCTGCCATTCTGGTATAATACTTACACCTGCTCTTTCTTGACGCCAACCTTGTACACGTAAAGGATCTACCACTTGCGATCCTTGATGGAAAAAGATCACTTCAGCCCAGTCAGTAGCCATGTGGCAAACTGGTTCTTGGTCCATTCCTACTCCAACATTCTCAATATCTTGATGTCGAAGAGCTCTGGTCGCCATTTTCTTTCTCAAGGGCAAATCTTTAGTAATACTCACACGCCGGTTCAACGATGCCAAAAGACTTTTAATAGGGGAAGGAAGCGCAGAGTTTTCTCTGCTACCAATCCAGCCTCTTTTACCTGTTCGATCTGGTTCAATTTCTACAGTAGCTCGACCGAATACTCCAGGCATCATGTATAATACAAAACTATAACAAAGGGGTGTGTACATTCTCAAGTGGCCACACCTAAAAATAGGTATTTTTTAATTATGATAATTACTGTTAGCATAGCTAATTAAATAGTGGACCCAGACAAAAATATAGGGACAACCAGTAGGGGAAATTACATCTATGTAAGTACATTTAAAATGGTTGACTGATGAAACTGTAGTGAGTTCATGTATTATTATTATTATTATTATTATTATTATTATTATTATTATTCATAGCTTTACAGTGCAAAAAATAAAAGATAGAATAAATAAAATGAGTTAAGTGATACGATGGTTGAGATGCACTGAGGGTCTGTTGTATTAGGTACAAACAGCCGTGGGTAATGTCAGTGTAAGCCTAAGCCTGGTATATTACTAATTATGGAAATTAGGAGGAGAAGGAGTACTGGAACATTTGGAACAGGGACAAAGGTAGCAGACATGCCAACCCCTGACTTAGAAATTGAGTGAGAGGCTCCAAAAAAATGAGTGAGACAGGATGAAAATGAGTGAGATGTGGAAAAAATGTTTCAACAATAATTGCAAAAAATATTACAAAAACTAGAAAAAATGAACACATGCACGTCTTATAAAAAAATGGAAAACATGATGAGTGGCCTTGTATACAGGTCAATTTATTTATTTTAGATGAGTATAGTTTGTTGTATTCCTTAGTTGCCTTCTTGGCAGTTTCAAGAATAAAACTAAGTTTCGGCCTAATTTACAACTCAATGGTACACTATTAAGCATTATTTGTGTGAAACTTGCAAATACAGAGCCCTGTAGCAGTTATAATCCTCCAAAAGATGTTCTTGGAAACCATACTGAAAACCCTCTCTTCTAGTGCATTTGAGTGAGGAAGTATGAATAATATTGGTACTTTACGTAGCTTTTCGAATCTTTTCAAAATAGCATGTGGCCACTAAATTTGTTGACACTGGGTTAAAAATAAGAACACACCTCCTTTGCTTTGAAATGCGTGAGACGTCTTCATGTTTGCTTGTGAGCGTGAGAGATTGCCCAAAAGCGTGTGTCTCACGCAAAATGCGTGTGAGTTGGCATGTTTGAGGTAGCGGTAAGAACACAGATTAGAGGAGTCAAAATTGTCTGAGAAGTTAGACCAGAAGAAGTTAATAATAGTGTTTTTGAGAGTGTTGGCTGATAGGGTGAGGTCCAGAGGAGGGAGAGAGTTCCAAAGATGTGGGAATCTAATAAAGTAGAAGTGACTGCCAGTGTTAGTAGGAGTAGATGAGTGAATCAATTTCGAATTGGACGAGCTTCTAGTGTTACCTTTAGTGAAGTGGAGATAATGAAGGATGTTGAAGTTTCTGGATGGATTTTTAATGCTGTTAATGAAGAATAAGATGTCGTTGAGTTCAAAATGATACATTAGTGGAAGGAGATGAAGTGTTTGGAGGTGAGACTTGTAGTCGGAATCATAGTCATTTGAAGTAAAAGATTCCAGAGAGAAATTGTGGATGGGACAAATGATTCAAAATATTAATTTGTACAGGCAAAGGTTGATTTGGAATAACAAATTGAGATTGAATAACTCAAGTATTGTAAGGTAGATAGTTATAGGGGGTTATTGATGTCAGAAGGGAAAACAGATTATGTACAACTTTGTACAGAAGACATGGCCTCAGTTCAATCCTTCTTTAATTTCTTTGGTAAATTAGTAAATAACTGGAGTTCCCAATGAGAGACCCTCCAATTCATCCAGCAAATAGATGATTTAATCCCAATACTCAGGAACTACTCACTTTTAGAGCTGAGAGTATTTCTCCAGACTACTACACCATTATCTGACCATATGAAAGAGAATTTATATGTCTTAAGATATTGCATGGAAAGTGCAGACTGAGACACCTGATTATTATAGTACTTAAATTGTCTTGTGGTTCTTTATTTAACAAAATCTATTATAAATTAAGGAATTACAGGAAATCAGTTTAAATATTAACATGTAATATAGTAACAATAACCATACTATTCTATAGTTAATTAATAAGGAATAAAGAAATATATTTGCCAATTTAAAATATTATGAAAGATAACATACAAACTGATTGTGACAGGACACAAATTAATTAGTTGACGGTTAAAAATATTTGACAGAGTTACAAAACAAGTGGGCAAAGCCATGTTCTCAATGAGAGGACATATGGTTAGAGAACAGAAGTCAACTGTGTCTCTGAAATATCAAACTGTGAATATTGCATTTCATTATAGTTTTTGAGGTCCAAGAAACTCTATTGAAACAAGAAAACCTCCAATAAATACTTGTATTTAATACATGTTCATAATCTACTTATGTCTATGAAGAATCTTTCTCTTTCACACACACACACATGCAGGCATACACAGACACACATACATACACACAGCAGATACTCTGCAATAGGAACACACCATTTTTAAATGGTTAAGGTTATTTAGTTGTTCAATTATCTCTGAAAAAAGTGGCCGGTGTTGTGGTATATTCTCCCAACAAGACAGCATAACATCATAGAGAGGTTGTGTACAATGCTCCGGACGCTTTAACCTTATTCCAGACATGAGATGTGTATGAAGATCATTAAGATCAAACCCTTTGTAAGGAGTACCACCGACAGTCACTACTTCCCACATTAAGACACCAAATGACCAACTACAGGAGAAAATGGATGTATATTATCTACATAACACAACACTCAAATAACTTACATATCACTGTATGTTGTACGTAGACCATCCATGAAAACTTCAGGAGCCATCCAACGAATTAAAGATTCAAAACTCTCGTCATTATCAAGGTTGTGAATACCAATGTTAAATACTTTGACTTCCATGCTAGTACCAACCAGTACATTACGAGCACACAATGCTCCATGAGGAATCTACAGTGAACATAATGTCAATGTTACCAATTACCATAGTGTACATGGTACATGGCAAATTTGTGGCTCAACAAAAAGATTACATTTGCAAAGACAAGCAATACATGATTATTCTATGGACTAAATTACCTTTTGTTCAGAGAGAAAGAGCATACCCTTTGCTACTTGACTAATAATGTTTAACAAATCTCGTGATGTTAATTTCACATTAGTTGGAATGTTTTTGGTCCCAGGAAACACAGTGTACATATCAGAATGACCTCGTGTAGCACGCAAGAAGCCAAGAAGATCACCATGACACATGTACTCAATGACCATGTAAACAGGTCCTAGCAAAGGGAAAACAATATTCAAATGTCAATCTCTGCTTCACTTACTTCCAACAGTACATACTCTTAGTAGACCAACAATATTGGGATGTGGGTCTAGTTGTGACAACTGTTCCATTTCCATTACTAATGTTGACACATAATCATCCATCTCTAAGAAGTCCTCTATAGTAATTAAAACATGGGAAGTAACCACAAAAACACCGACAAAGCATAGCATGAAAATGTTGTTTGTAACCAGACACTCTGTAATACATATTGTGTATACACATTCTACATAAGCCAACTACAATCTGAAAACATTGTGTAGTGTAGTAAGTGCCACTCACCTTTAATTGATTTAACAGCAACTTCAATAGCTTTATTCTCCTTAATGCCAACAGCCTTTGCTTTATAAATGACAGTATAACTTCCATCGTATAGAATATCAGTGAGCTCAAGGTTTTCACGTGGAAACTCATAGCAAGGATCAATATAAATTGGTCCATACCCAGCAGTGGCAGGTAAAGGACTTGGTATGCCCATAATATCCAGGTGGGGTTCTGGTGACTAGATCAAGATACAAAACAGTAAATGTTATGGTATAGTACATACACTATACCTTTTCAGGTAAAGATGGTATGGAAAGAGAATTGTCTGTCTGGTCCTCTGGATGATGCCATTGGGTCATGGCTCTCCTTTTTGAGGCTCGTTTTGTTATTGCCACCCAACAAAGAACAGCAAACACAAGAAAACAGACAGCTACTATTAAAACTACAACACCTAATGTTATTATATTATAGTGGGACCATTATAGTAGGATGCCTTACCTGCAGCAGCACCAGCAACAATAGGTAATGAAGTTTGTGCTGTAGATTTAGCAGTAGTAGTAGATGTTACTGGTGATGTTTGTGTACTAGAATAAAGTATAGTGCTAGCAGATATTCTGCTCTTGTCAGATGTTGTAGTTGTGATACTTGGTGGTAGTGGTGATGGTGGTGCTGCAGAGAACACAGATTAGTAACATTTAGGATATACTTTCCTTGAATTAAGTACTTCATCAATAGTCTTTAAACCACCATGAATAATTCATTCATTCACAAACTCACTTGGACAATTAATATCAATACTAAATAAACTAGATTCACTAAATTCTCCAGTACTTCCATATTGATTTGTAGCAGCTATACGAAAAGACCATGTCCCAGCAATACAAATATCTTTAATGTCAGTCTGTAATTTGTCATGTGCAATAGAAATGTTTTTTTCAGTGTTACCCTGATTATCAATACTATATACAATAAGTAGATGTGAGATAAAAAAACTAACATTTTCCTACCTATATTTAATGATATATTTGGTCAGAGCAGCTCCATAAGAGTCTGGCTTTGTCCATTCAATGCGAACTGTGTTTGGTTCATTTAAAATTTCCCGTAAATTAGGTTTGTCCATTCTTGCTGGAGGGCCTACATAAAGAAGCACAGCATTGAATGAATAACAAATAAGTAATATCAAGGCTCACTCACCAATTATCATAATTTGTGATGACCTTCTGTCATTTCTGTTTCTAGCATGACATGTGTAGTTACCATTGTGTATCTTTGAAAAACTTGTTATGAATAGGTCAGTGGAGATATTTGAAGGATTTGTCAGGTCTTTAATAGAGTCTGAAGTTGATACTCGGCTGTTATTAATGGAAAACGACCAATACAATTCTAATTCAGGTTCATATGCTGTTTGTGGTATAGAACATGTAACATTAATTTGTGTTTGATAGGAAGGAGGAGTAATTATTGTCTCACTGAGAGTAATGATAGGTTGAGAAACACCTAAATAAAAGTGACTATCAATAGCAAAGCATTTATAATAAAAAGATTACATGATTAAAAGATATCAATAATGAACTGTAATAATATCTTAAAAGGACTACTTCCTTGCATAGCTAAATCCCCTTCATTTCAAATTAATGTTATAATTTATCAAGAATTCACCAAAGGATGTTGTAAGCTTGTGCAATAAGAAAACACCTGAAATATTCTGACCTACTACATATGCAGTCCCTCTACTTCATGAATGTACTCTTTTCAAGACATCCAACTATATACAGCCAGGTGATATGACCAATCTGTTCATTGGCATGAAATAAGTTGTCACTGTTTACATAACTGAATTATTGTTCTGGAACTCTTCATTATTGTATGTGTGGTACATTCTTTTAACATTCCACTTTTTTGTGTATACAGGTGTTTAACTACCAAAATTGTTCGCATGGAACAAAATAACAACAGAAATTGTGTTCCTTCCTAGTTACACATGTTTGTGTGACATGTAATTGTACATTTATTGACAAACCTGTAACAATAATTTGAAAATCCAGACTAGTATTTCCGTAAGAGTTATTTCCCCAAATCCGGTATGAACCTGCATCTTCTAACTGGATAGATTTGACTGACAATGCAGTCAAATTCAATGTGAATTTGCTGTCTGTTATCTCTTGATAAATGCCATCATCTTTACGTTTAAAGAGATTTAAAGAAGGTTCAGGAGCACCAAACACAATAAATTCAACAGTTTTATCTTGGCCAGCTTCAGATTGAAAGGAGCTTACATTAGGATGGAACTCCATTTCAACAGCACCTACATGTAATCATGAAGAGAGTCATATTTAGATAAATCTTGCTCTGATACCTTCTTTTATGATAAATGATTAAGACATTGATTGCTATTGTCATTAAAATTATCTATTGTCAATAAAGTATATATTGGGACTTTGTAGGTGATAAAACAAAATGAATTCATAGTGATGTTAAGTTCTTTATTCCATTGTAATGTCTACCTGCCTACTCCTCCCTCCCTCCCTCTTAATCCCAGAAGTAATATAAGTAAACTGATAAAAAAAAAAACAAGCGTTACCTTGATAACAACATAACCAGAATGTAAACTTCATGACAAGGTATGTGGCAGCATGACTCTTATTAAATTATTATCATTTACACATTGTACACACCTGGTACTAGTACTCTACCAACTTACCTTTCACAGTCACTGTGCCTGAGTAGCTGAATTTATCACAACTTAGTAAACCACATCTATATTTTCCATGATGTCTAGGAGAAACTGTCAGTATGATAAGATTAGTAAAATTTGAACCCGAAAATGTTACATTGGTTCGCTGTGTAAAACTATGACAAGGAGAAGTCATGAAAGTTTGCTATCTTTTTCATTACTATTAATTTTACCTTTTCAAGTCATTTTTATTACGAAATGTATTAGCTCCAAATGTATCTAATTCAACATCGCGAAGGCTGTGTATCCACCTAACTGCTGTCGTATTATTACTGAGTCCACATCTAATTGTAACATTAACATCTCCGACAACGACTGTGATATTTTCAGGATGTTCAAGAAATGAGTCTAAAGCAAAATAAATTAGAGACTTCACTCATGTATAAAGTGTTCAAGTGTTGTTGTTTTAAATCATCAAGTAGAACTACACAACACAGTAAACTCTGATGTAATACTGGTACATTTAACAATGTATATACACAATTAAACATTGTGTAAGAGAGCCTTGCATGAAGTATCTCAATAGAATGTATGTTCCATTCCCCTCGGTATCCATAGTCAGCAAAGGTAATAATAAAAGAATGTCATACAATTCCATTATATGGCAGTATGCCAACCAGCTCTCCTCCACACTGACCACATAACACAATGAGCATAACTTCAATGTGTATGTCACTTGAGGTTGTTTTGGGGATTGAAATTCAAAGTAAGGTTTCTACATGCATAACAGTAGCCATATAGAGAACTTGAAGCCAGCTGAGGGCAATCATTCTTATTGAATTAGTAACCTACAGAGTACTTGATTTAATCATCATATTATCAAGTGGTCAGCATTTTAAAATTTACATTATACATACTATACTCCTTGAAATAAATACTACTAATGTGACATGTAATAAAGTTTATGCCAAACACACCAGTTGTTGTGTCAAAGGAATGATAGATTTTCACACTATCTCATCTTACTTCATAATATAGTAACCTAATATCAACTAATCCATGTTCCTAAGGTCAGGTAGTGGTCCTGATAAGAGGACACGATCCAGTTCACTAAGAGTTTTCAAAAGTGTAATTCAAATATTTATAAAGTAACTAATGTAAGCATCTTCAATTTAGTACAAACAAATAATGTACAGAAAATGTTAGCTATTCATGATATACTAACATAGTATGAAATCATTACATTGCTCAGGTTTCTAGTTCACAGACAGAGAGAACACACATATATCATAAATAATACTGAATTATTTCTATAAAATGACATAAACATAATATTATGATAAAGGAATGAACAGTTACTGGGAAGTCTTTGAAAGGCAGTAAGTAAGATGAGATCACACTGTGTCAATGTCAAAGGAAGTTCAATATGCTATTGCACAAATCTCCTGGTAACTGATAATTATCCACTCATTCAAACAAGTGTCAAAGTCATTATCAACTATCAACAACTTAACACCAATACAACATATAAATACTAAAGCACCTCAATTAAAGCCATATAGGTCTCACATTTAAAATAATGTATAATGTTTGAAATAATGTTTTTATAGGTAAACAAGTATACTCTTTGACTTCTTAAAACACAAAGTGACCAAGTGGACTATCTGTCAAAACCATTATCACTTATAAAAGACACACCTAAGTGTTACTCCACTAGTATATCAGATACTACACAAACAATTTTATGGACTATACAAACTCCTGAAGAGGGGGAGTTACAATCATACTATCTATGTTATTAACTAAGTCTCTGAGGAGGTAAACCAACCTTAGCATACATTGATAATTAAAGAGTAGCATTACATACCAACATGAGATTAGTATGTATCTGTAGTACACTATCTACTCAACCATAACCCATCAACATATTTCTTTGCTTATAAAGAAATAACTACTACATTACTACATTACATAGTCTTGTTTGCAAGTCATTGTTCTCCCTAGACTACAATTTATCATCTATTGCCCTATTTAGACTCCTGACATTACTAGATGCTGTATACTTTAAAACTAAGGATTCACTTGACCATTGGAATGGAGTAGGGATATAGTGATGCAGGATATGAAAATATTCTTTCTAAGTATTATAATTTTGCTAGACATTTCCACCAAAAAGATTGTTTGATTGGCCTTTAATCACATTTGGGTTAGTTTTTGTGACTTCATAATTATACCATACCATATGTATATATGATCTATTGCTAATATGCTTTGGAATTACAAAATATAATTTGCATGCACCATATAACAAGTATTGTTGGTAACTCATTTAAAATGAAATGCTTAAGTTAACAAAATGTAGTATTATTATTACCACATCATAGCACTTACCAGACCAAAGTGGTATATTTGTTAATAATGTTATTGTATATGAATACAAAAAAGTATATTAATAGTACCTTGAGGGCAATCAACAGTATTACGTTTACAAACCGCACCATTATTTCCACATTGTGACAGAGCTGCAACAGCAAACAGGCTAACTATAATTCCTCTTAGACTAAATCTTATACTGATTGTAGATATCATGTCACCTCCACTCTAGTAGAAACTGAAAAAAAAATAAGGTGACAATCTAACTCAAAAACTGGGTGGACTGTAGGTAGTCTCAGATTATATAGTCAAACCGCAACTGGGCGTATCTATAGTAGACTACACTACAGTAAGTTACGTCTTCAGTCCCAGCACTATTTTTATGATCACTCATTATATTGTTATTATACAAAAAATAATGCTATATATACTATGTCTCGAATGAGTAAAGGAGTACCTGTTGGCACGCTAAGAATGATATTCAGTGCAGCGTTTCAGCGTCTTTGAAGAAACAACCACAACAGGACAAGTATCTGCTTCAAGAAAAAAACTTGCGCTTGCAACTATAATTTATTTTCTTTAACAGACTTATGTAAGTAGAAGCCACTCATATAGTGCTTTATGGTAGTTCGAATTACGTTATAAATTAATAAATGGGCGGGATTGCAGGTTATTTGTAAGAGAGGCAAAGGACTGTCACAGTACATAGTATAAAATAGGGAGAAAAAGACAATACAAGAATGCCAGTTCAAAGAGGGACATCATCTTCAAGACAGCAAGGACCTTCTTTTCCTCGCAGACCGCAGCAGGTTTGTTTGTAAAATAAAGTTTCTAATTAATGCCCAACCTTCTCTTTTAGTTAGATAGTGTTGAACCAATGCAAGTTGATGATCCAGAAGGCCCACAAGATGCACCCAGCGATTTTGTTGTTGATCCCCCATCAAATTTTGTATGTTAATTAATATTTTACTCTGCAAACATTGGGATACTTTCTTGAATGTAGGATCCTTTTCCACCTAACCACATGTTTACTAAAAATAATAATATGTGATTGTGAATTGCTATGTTTAGTTTTTAGGAAGGTTTAGGGAGTAGTGATCCTTTTGATGACATCATTCCGATACTGGTTACATTCAGAAACATTTGTTATATTATGATTATATCATTGATAGATCTCTATTCTCTAGACTTTGAGCATGTGTTGTTATTTTTAGTAAATATGAGGTGGTTACATGGACAATTGGAGATATCTAATCATAATTCCTGTCTATTATAATTAACATTTGGGACATTAGTCTTTGGTCACTCTGAAATGTCCGCTATATATTTTTTGTCATGCTATGCCAGTGCTTTAAGGTTTAATATATAAAGATCAGGGTTATGCTTCATTTGATGTCTATTAGTAGTAAGCTTGTCATTGGATTGGAGATCTGGTGACACATCATTCTTAACTAAACTGGTTACCTTTTCTGATTTAGACTGACTGATCTAATTGATCAGAGAATATGTAACCACAAGTCACATATAAGCAAAGAGGCATAAAAATAACTTTTAATGAACACAATTAGAATAGCCAATTGAGAATGTTTCTAGTTTTTTGTTCTTTATGTATAAAATTGGTTTAACTTTTCCATAGGATTTAGAATCTTATTCTAGTGGATATAGTGGCTTAGCAAAAATCAAGAGGTTAATGTTTATAGCTAAGCATTGTCCTGGATTACAAGAGGATGCACTAAAGTGAGTAACGAATTGTGTTGTGGTCCAAGTCTCTATGTATATACTTAGTCTGTATACACACACACATACTAAGACTGGTAATATGTAAGTAGACTGATTTGAAGTGATGTTCTTACTTAGTAGAGTTATTTTTTGTCCTTTAATAGAATAGCTTTAACTGCTGTTGAACAAACACATAACACCTCAACATTTGTTACAATTAGACAAAAATTATATCATTGGTAAGTTTATGGAGGGACTGATAGGTTGTGTAGTAATTAGGATGACTCATTCATAAGCAATGTCTTTATTTACTATTTTGGCTGTTTGTTTACAAACTGAGAATGTGATATTAACATTCGTCAGTACATTGAACTGAAATATATTGTGTAATATAGTAAGAATTTGTTCCAAATTATTGTGTGTTTAGAATTCCACCATAATTAATTCAAATCACAATATAATGCTGAAATAAACAGCCATTGCTTCCAAGAATTAAGTTGAACAGCTTCTTATCAATTGATATCTAATATAGTACAAATGATCCAAAATATTCTGAAACTGAAGAAGCTGCTGTCTTTGTGAGTCAAACCAACAGGAAGTCTGCAATTACAGTAAGTGACCATTCTCACATATTTATAATTGCAGTGATTAAGTCTTTCCTTTAATGGTTATTTCAGATAATTTCTCAGTTGTGTGTACATATCTCATATATTGCATGTATAGTGTATTTATTATTTGTTATGCCCTCCTCCCTCTCTCTCTCTCCATAGTTGGAGCGTCTTGATGCTGATTTAAAGAATTATCGCAGTAACTCTATTAAAGAAAGTATCAGGTGATACATGTCACCAACTTCTATGTATAATTAATTTTGTTCTATAGAAGAGGATTTGATGCTTTAGGAGATCATTACATGGATTGTGGAGATTTGAGGTAAGTCATATAATCGAGCAATCATTGATAGCAGAAGAAACGTATTACATATCTTTCTACAAGAAATACCCATCAGAAAGAGACCCTATTATTCTAAGATAGCATTTTTTATCAATGACATTGCTAGAACTTTTCTTGTGTTTTATTTTTTTGCAGTTCTGCACTCAAAATGTATACCCGAGCTAGAGACCACTGTACTAGTTCACGTCATATTGTATCTCTTTGCCTAAATATCATTAAGGTATGGTCATAGTAAAATTGAAAGTATGTAGTAATAGAGTGGAATTACCCTTACTCAAGCTATATGTACTCAACAATACTACATAGAAGTGTTGTTTTGTTAGACCACAATAATATAATTACTATAGGTCAGTGTTCTATTAGGGAACTGGCAACAAGTGCTGAATTATTATAGCAAAGCAGAAGCTACTCAAGACATGGCAGAAGTATATGTTTTTGTGTTAGCTGCCTCACATTGCTTAATTGTTATAGGCTCACAAAAACCAAACTAATCTTTCTACATTAACTCGACTCAAATGTGCTGCTGGTCTAGCTGAGATGGAAAGTAGAAAATATAAAAATGCTGCACGTTACTTTCTTCAGGCCTCCTTTGATCATTGCCAATGTTCTGATGTAAGATATTGATATTACAGTCTCATGAAGTGTGTAACCTGATTAGCAAGTATAGTGTTCAATATGGGTTGCATGTATTAAATGTTTCATTAATAGACAACTTTAGTATAGAATCTATAGATGTGACAAAGTTATATACTAGTATATGGGTTCCTTTCTCTCCTTGTAGCTTCTCTCTCCCTATACAGTTGCGGTTTATGGTGGACTGTGTGCTTTAGCTTCCTTTGACAGGCAGGAACTATTCACTAAAGTCATTAGTAGCAGGTAGTCTTATAAACAGGGAATGTACATGGGAAATATTTGAGTTACAAATTACAATTTGGCAACAGAATCTGTATAATTTGTCGTAATAATTAAGTTGCTTTCTCAAGTAAAACAACTAACTGCACATTCTTTCATGATTACTATGTTGTTCTTGTGTTTGAGGGAGTTCTGATTTTTAATGGAATGTTTTTGAAGACTTACTGTCTGCAAAATATATTCATTAGTTGCTATGGTTACACTAGGTGGATTAATTATTTTTCTTAGATGTTGCATGTAATAGAATAAAATGCTGAAATCAAACATGCCCTATCGCTAAAACAAGTTAGGATTGCCTGGCACACAAACATTCTAGACAATAATAGCAGTTCAATCACATGACTTACATTTATAGCTCTAGTTATAAAACTAGTTCACATATGAAGCCAAAGTTTTAATGCTATAAGTTCAACTCTATTACAGCTCAACATTATAAAGAATTTTATCTAAAATACTAAACCTCTTCTTTGTCTATCTTTGTTTAGCTCTTTCAAACAATTTCTTGAGTTGGAACCACTCCTACGTGATGTGATTACTCAGTTTCATCAGTCCAAATATGCTTCATGTCTTAAGATCTTGGATGACTTAAGAGACAGCTTTATGCTAGATCAGTACTTAGCTAATCATGTGTTTTCTCTGTACACTCAGATCAGGAATAAAGCACTAATACAGGTAAGGGGGATACCCTGTCATAACATGTATAATAACGATGATATAGTACTTTAGTCCTTATTCATCTGTGGATTTACACAAAATGGCAGAGGCCTTTAACACTGATATCAGTTCATTGGAAAATGAACTAATTGCGCTAATATTGGATGGTATGATATCAGCAAGAATTGACTCTCATGCCAAAGTAATCTCCTCTTTAATTATAATTACTAATTTAGTTAAGAAATTTCAAATTTAACAAAGACTATTATAATGTCCTTAAAAGTGTGTGCTATAATAATTATTTTAGGTCGTTAGGTCACACACTTTTGACATTTGACATTATTAATTCTTTACAGGTGATGTATGCTCGGAAAGTAGATCAACGCAGTGCAGTGTTTCAAAAAGCTATTGAAGTTGGAGATGCTTATGTTCTAAGAACTAAGGTGAGTCTTAACTTCTTGGCTTAACACTATGGGTCATATTTTTGGACTAATACTGTAGCCACAAGAAACGTATGTCTACAGTTACATGTATAAGTTTGATTATAATTTATTTACTTTGTACATAAAAATGTGGAATATGCCCCTAGAACAGTGCTCGATTTGCTGTCATTTTTATTTAGGTCCTTCTAATGCGAGCTCTGTTGCACAATAGCAATATCATTGTCTCGGTAAGTGATATCATCAATCAGTATTTGTGTCTGGGATCATTTCAGATCTAGGTCTAAGTTATTCTGTTTATTACTATTTACTACTACATAACTTTAATGGTTGAAACAATTTAAATATGATGTCATCTTTTATTTACTACTAGCATGCTACTGATCAGTCAATCGAAGATGGAGGTGTGGACACTAGTCCTGCAGCTGCTGCACCCAAAAGAATGAAACCATAATTAGTAACAATTGTATTAGACTGTTAATGGTTTGAACTTTACATGAAATGCATCATCTCATAGTCAACCTTAACATGTTATGAGTTGTTTCACATATATTGTTATCATAAATGAGCAATTCAAAAATAGATATTAATATTGCATAAAACATGGTCCATTTTGAAAGCATGTATTAGCAATATGCTTTATAATTTATACAACATGCATAAATAACATTTCTAGACACTGATAACATATTGGAGTGAGCAGTGAAGACAAACAACATGACAGAAATTATTATAATTGACTATATGCTTGATCCATGTGTAAGAGCAGACTGGATCTCTTTGAGTAAACTCTCAGATCCTAAAAAAATTGAAAAAATAATACTGAAATATTTTAATGAACTTTACCTGATATCATTGTCCTACTAATCAGTACACGCCTTCTCTGAGCTTCACTACTTCTTTGAAAACCAGACTGAAAGACAATGATAAATTATCATTAAAGGTTAGTTGCATTACCTGAGCAATTTGAAAAGTTGTAGCAGGACTTGTCAGAAAAGCGTTTTCTTCATGGCTTGAGTCTGTTTGTATGCTTTGCAAAGGAGTTCTCTTTGATAAATTGATTTGTTTATTGTTACAACTGGTTTTTTTTTCTTTCATTACAGAGATGTTCTCTTCACTGCTAGTATCTGAGTCTTCATGAGGTCGTTTAGTCACATGTGAACGAGTCAGAGCTGATTCAGAACTCCACCCACCATATCTTCTTCTCCTTGTTAGAGTGGGTGATAGTCTCACTGGAGGCTTCCTTGTACGTCCTTTTCGACTAGGATGTTGAACACTAGATGAAGTTTGTTCAGTTTCAGTGTGTTTCCCACTTAAACATTTAGTGATAAGTTGATTACACATAGATGGAGACTTCTGAGATAAATCAATTTCATAAACACCTTGAGAAGTACTAGAGCTTTGTTGAGAAGAAGGCTTAGGTAAGGGCATGACTGGATCTGTTTCTTCTGGTAACTGCTCACAAATATTTTCTTGTGGTACTCTTTGGTCATTTTGAGTTCTTAAAGTGGATTGAGGGCAAGTGGACATGCCAACAGAAGCTGTATTACTTGATGTACCATTGACTACATTTGTTGATTGCACACTATTAATTTGAGACTTACAGTTAGAACAGATTACTGATGTTAACTGAGGTATTGCTTGTACTTGCTTTGAAAGAGCTTGAAGTAGTAAGGAAAGTTGGTCAAATTGATTTTGAACATTAGTTGTGAAGGAATGAAATTGGTTTTCCAGCTTATCAAATTGAACAAAGCCCTAAATTTATAGACAAACACATAATTGATCACAGCAAACTCACAATTTGATTCAAATTAGCCACAAAATCACAGTCAAGATGAGTAAGTGGCATTCTCTCTTATATACCTTATTTAGTTGCTGCCTGAACTCACTAAACTCTTGCTTAAACTCAAGCTGACATTTTAGCAATTGTGCAAAGTTAGTGTTTTGGCCTTCCATGACAGCAGCATTGCCTGTAAAATAATATGGAGGGACTATGTGATGGGTTATGACTCAAATTAATAAGTGATTAAGGACTGTAATGATATCAATAAACCTTGTTTGATTATATCCTCTATCTTTGGTGACTGCTGTTGAACAGTGTCATGTTTCAAAGACTCCTTCAATCCTTCTACGGTGTGGCCAATCTAGGAATATGAACTAATTTACTCCTGTAGATTTTTGTCAAAACTTACTTCTTTTACACACTCTTTGGTTACTTCAACAACTGCATTGATGATGCCTTTACTAGAGACAATAGTAAATAAATTAATCATAATAATATTCTTACTTTTCAGCTGCTTCATTTTGTTTAGTTCTCCAATTTTCATATGTGATATGATAATCGTTATCAGACCCATTCCCAGACTGAGATAGAGTGTTAGCCTGAGATCCATCGGTACATGCTCTCTTGGTCTGTACAGCAGTTGGTAGAGAGATATACTTCATGTAATATTTAGAGGGAGGTTTCTAAATAGGATGAACGAAGTGAGCAAAATGATTTGTGTTTTATCTTTAATATGAGGAACATGGTTGCTTTGGACAATTTCAGTTTAAGTTTGCATTACTAATTAAATAGCCTATACCTAGATAACTTTTCCCTAAAAATAGTGATTATATGCTTTGAGTTTTAGCCATTTGTAATTCTGCAAGTAATTTATAGAACACTAGAATACAGTGCATGAATATTGCCTTCAAAGAATGAACCTGCCTA
The DNA here is from genome assembly GCA_963693285.1 of Xestospongia muta. Classification (NCBI taxonomy): domain Eukaryota; kingdom Metazoa; phylum Porifera; class Demospongiae; order Haplosclerida; family Petrosiidae; genus Xestospongia; species Xestospongia muta. Next base: position 2,901,135 of record OY848929.1, on the reverse strand, counting down.
AGAAATGTTTATCCTTCTAATTAATGTTGCAGCAGTGGCAGTAGCCAGGTTGTGACTCTTTGCTATGACACTAAAAATTGTATGGAAGTAATACCAGCCTAAACAAAATCACTAACATGAAAGCTGTAAATGACAAAATTATAAAAATCTCTCTATAAAGACTTATTTCCTACATGTGTCCTTACTATATCTACCTAATAAATAGAACCACGTCTACCATAAAACGATAAAAAGTCTCTGCTTTAAAGCAGGATAATATTCAAGTTTTATAGTACCAGCAGCACAGGTATTTAAAAAGAAGGTATGTTTACTTTATTGCTGGAATGCTTCATTCCACTAGTCTGCAAACTGACTCTGTCATTCATAATGTGGTGACAGTCTCTACCTGTATTTATGCCATCAGACTTATCTTCTTCAGTATGATTAACTAGATAGCATAAAACTAAAGATTAATCAAATTCATGTTTTTACTTCCTTGACTTGATGCAGCAGGCTGTGAGAATAATTCTAGTGAAGTCTGGCTGTACTGACTGAGTTGAGTATACTGTGATGAATTGTCACCGCTTAACACTACCAAATCAGTATGGAGCTGAACATCACTTTGCATGGACTGTGAAGGACAAAGTGTAGCTGGAGATACTTTGTTTGAGGACATTGCTGACCTCTAATTACCATAGCAACAGTATAACTCCGTAAAACTAAACAAATTTCCCGCGTTTCTTCAAATTTCTTAGGGAGAAGAGAGATCTCTACTGACTTCCAATTACTTGTATGATCATATAAACTATCCTAATGATTTGTGGGTTTAACTTGTAGAAAACCTTTACACAAAGATTTGCTTTGTATTGCATATTTTTTTCTAATAGTATTGCTAGTGTGGTACGACCAGCCTAGTCTCTTCTTTGAATTAGTCTCAAGCTTACAGACTACATTGCTATCATCACATTTTTCCCATATCTAGTGGAGCCTTGGCAGAAAGTGCTATACCTTGAAGATACTAAAATCTAGACCATTAACCCTAAGACCTTTGGCCAGAGGTATCCATTTCTCTGACAAGACTCCATTTCTAATTAATGATACTCTTCTTAATTTGGGTGCCATAACATGTATAAAAACATTTGTAAATAGTTGTCTGGTACACTTTTTGTGACTACTGATCCTGTGAATTGACTTGATGGTATTCATTAATGGAATCTTGGCCTACTAAATAGATGACAGTTTTACTGTAAAAATCAATGAAGTAACTGTTATAAGGATTCTTTTTTTCAATAGCAAATTGTGGTTAGTATTGTATTGCACTCAATAAATATATACAAGTGTGAGTTTAAGAATAATGTCTGAAGAAGAAAATGAAGTGACGATAAAAAGCAGAAGACCAATTTCAAGTTGGGAGACACGTAAAGTGTTAATAAATGCTAGACCATTAAGGAGAAAGAAATTGTAAGTTACGTGTAAAACCAACACTTGAAGTTTTATCCATTGTTGTAGTTTTATCCATTGCTATACTGCATAGATTTTATAGGTCTACAGTATATGGTAGAAGTTTGCATTACATTATGTAGTACTTTTATAAATCCCTAGTATTATAATAAGTTAAGTTAATATAGCTAAGGTCGGTTAATTTTGATCAATTTGTATAATTAATTGGTTATCAGATTGTATTTTGGCTTGAAGATGGAAATAATGTCTCTCTAACCTTTGTCTGAAAAATATGATGTATTACTGAAGTGTACTACTTTTGTTTTCTATAGTGATGAGTCTCCTGAATTAAGTCCATTTTCAGCAATGCTGAAGAAAAAACCCAGGTTGGTTAATAGTTATATTATAATGAAGCATGATACAAAGCTCATTGCTATACACAGAGGACAACCTGTACCAGAGTCTCCTCTCTCTTCCCACCTTAAAAGGTTGGTTAATATACTTGTCATTATACAGTTCTTCACTTTGTATAATATATGTCTTATAAGCAATTACATACAATTAATATCCTTTGTTATTAAGAAATGCAATCATTCAGAAGGAAAACTTGCTTTAGCATTCAGTTTGAGACAATATAGGATACTAATTTTTTTGTGGAAGTTTTCTTCTGTTCATTTTGCTCTTCAGTGAAACAACTGTCTCTGTCAGAGATGACTTGTATAATATGGAAGAGTCAGACAAAGTCATCATTTTCCCACTGCATGCTCTGGACTTGTCTGAAGTTTCTCAAAAGACAATTCTACCTTCTATTGATAATGACATTACTATTGAAAGTAGTGAAATCAAGAAGGATGATCAGAATACAGAAGTTGAAGATGTTGATCATCATGAAGATCTTGATGAAGAAGAAAGAAGAAAGCAAGAACGTGAAACAGACGGTAATGAAAATGAACACAGTGAAGAAGAGCATGAAATACAGTATCGTCGGACTCCATCACTCAATGCCAAGTAAGTCATAGTTATTACAACATTAAATAGGCGGTGCCCTTATGAAGCCATACCGACAATACCACAACTATTATGCTTCTGTAAAGACCTGAAAAAGAAAATGAGAGTCTGGTTTGGTCGTAGAATGCGAACTAGTAGTATTGCTCTGCTGGTCTTTTATACGGTGTTAATTTGTTACTCTGGTTATGCGTTCTGCTCGTTATATCATTGTCGACAATGTAATCAGATGACTCAGAGAGAGAAGGAGTTAGCAAATAAACTGGCATTAGCTGATCATGGACTGGGAGTCCAGTCTATGCAAGACAAATATAAAGAAAGAAAGGAAACAATGCCAAAACATATTAAGGGAAATTTGGATAAAATCAAGAAACCTGCAGGAGGCTTTGTGTGAGCAGGAGTGTTATGCAATACTATATGGATCCTATCAATATATTATGTTGAATTATTGCTATATCTATTTCTTTAGTTTTGCTGGTGGAGCAGGTTGCCCAATAATTCAAAGTCCATTAATTGTAAGTTTTGTTATATCATTTATGCAGTGTAATAGAAAAATTTTTTATCAATAATGCTATTGTTCAGAGCACACCAATTGCTCTCTTCTCAGCTTGTTGTACCATCACAGAATTATTTCTATTGTGTTGAGTAATAATTTGATAATGGTGGGTAATAATTGTTTCCAAATATGGAGAGAGAAACTATTGACGGTTTAACACCTACTCAATTGAACTACTGTTTAGTCTTTATTTTGCCTGTTGGTTTGGTGTTTAAGGCTCAACAAACTTAAACAATTATTTTTTTGTTACATAAATGAATTGATCAACATTATAATGGGCCATTGTTAGACATTGCAAAGTCTGTAAATACACTGATATGTTCCATTTGTATGACATTACTCATTATAATTTCCTTTGAATCCACAGGAGTATATGTCACCTGATCAGTATCACTCAATGACTTTGAAAGACAAAGTGCTTGCTATAAGTGGACAAAGAGATCTTATTAAAATAGAAGATTTTTTTACTCCTGTGTAAGTCTTTTCATATACAGTTTGTACTCTTATTTATTTATATAGTATGAAACGTACTCTTAAGAAACTTGGTGAAGGTGTATTTGGAGAAGTATTTAGCTGTTATACACCAGAAGGAGAAGGACTAGCTGTCAAAGTGAGTACCCATTGTCCTTTGTTACCTTAAGTATAGAAAAAGTAATAAAATTTTGATTGGAATATAAATTCCTGTCATCATCGTTTGTCATAATGTTAAATTATTGCTTATGTATTTTGGTAGACTATATGTCTTATATTTCCATTTTCATACTTTTGTCTTTATAATTAAAGTAGCTTAAAACTAAATATAGCAACAAATTAATTATTAGTTAATTGGATTTTCTGACTCACACCCAAATCATTAATGAGTACCCGTCCATACACGCACAAAATTAACCCACACAATAATAGCATGCTTGTTTAGCCTACACTTTGAAAAATCGAGTACTTAGAAAGTCTTCATATTCACTGGAATAGTCTAGACAGTTTATTAAGAAACAGTCTCTTGTTTTTCTATATAGATTATGCCTATTGAGGGTAAAGAATATATTAATGATGAGAAGCAAAAGACTTTTGGTGAAATATTACCTGAAATGGTGATATCAAAGTCAGTACAATATTGATCTTTCCAAGGTATAGCTGTATTTCTCTTTTTAGAGAACTAAGTGACTTGGGTAAAGATGAAGTAAGCTATAATATTATCTATTTGACCATTTTTGCTATTTCTTGTCTAGACTGCTCCTCACTATACTCGTAACTTTGTTCAACTTTATAAGTGAGCCTATTTGGTTTACACTACTAATATTATTTTCATACAGAATGGGTATATGTAAGGGCACATACCCAGATTTCTTGTTAGAAGCTTGGGACCTATGGGATGAGAAAGAAGAGAGTGAAAATGATAGACCTGGTGAGTTAATTTGAATGTTTTAATAATTATATCAGTAAGTTTGTATTGCTAATTTGACATTTATTTTTTGTTATATTTTTAGATGTCTTCTTAGATGATCAGTTTTATGCAATGTTTGCCTTTGAGAATGCTGGTCAAGCATTGGAAGCATTTACGGTAAGAGATGAACATTCCAATCACTTTATTATGAATTGACTTGTTGTCTAGTTTCACACAGCTAGAGAAGCCAAAAGTGTAGTTGCACAAATTGCAGGAACATTAGCTGTAGGAGAATCAGTAAGTAATGTACAAGTATGAACTTGAACAAACTCCAAATACTCATTAGAAATGTTATAAACATGAAGATTACCTAAAGTGTAATAATTCATTTAAGAGTGTATACAATGATAGATGTTCCAACACATTATAACCATTATGTAAACTTTATGGTTCTCAAATTAATGCTAACTTGGTCCCACACCTAGATTAAACATAGCATGTCATATATACCATTTCTTTCTTAGTACATGTAGGTTTTTTCATCTAGAATAAGTTTATTTTTAGTTGATATTACTATCATTGATGCATGTAAATGACTATATTTTAGGGACGACAATTTGAACATCGTGATATGCATCGTGGTAATATTTTAGTTCGAAGAACAAAGGAGGATGACATGGTTTTTGTCATTGATTCTCATCGGTATGTCATTCCATCAGAGGGAGTACATGTAACAGTAATTGACTACACCCTATCCAGATTGTCACAAGGTTGGAGCTCTACCATAATATATGTACATGCATAATAACTTATTGTAGGTAACTGTGTTTCATATAATGATTTGAACAACTTGCCCTGGCTGTTTAAGGGTCATGGTGACATCCAACATCAGACATATGTCCACATGCAGAACTGCACTAAGTAAGACTAATAATTATAACTATAACTGCTAATGATTCTCTCATGATTTTAGTAATGACTGGTCCAAATTTGCTCCTAAAACTAATGCATACTGGCTGCATTACATTGTCAATAAGATAGCTATCAAGAGTAGAGTCAAGAGTATCACAAGACGACAAGTACAATCAGCTCTTAAACCATTTTTAAACATATTTCCAGAGTATGACTCAGCTAAACATATTTTTATGGAGTTTTTCTCTCAACCTAGTCCTCTAAGAGACAATCAAGATAAGTTAAGACATAGACGCAAGTAGTTTTATTACAAATCACATCAATAATAATTTATTATAATATTAACTATAATTAAAAGTTGGTCTGAATCACGTGACTAAACTGAGTAAACTCGCGCGCTTTTTGTTCTCTGTCACAGTTCACCATCTTTAAAATGTCTGAGCTAAGTCCTTATGAAGACAACTTAAAAGATGAAGAGGATTCTAATGACAACAGTTTTACTAGCATTCGTAAAAAACTGTTCAATAACTCTGAAACATCAAAAGATGACATTTTCCTCTCACTTTGTAAACAACCAGTTGAAGTATGTTTACGAATAAGACCTAAATCTGATCTTGAAGCTTTAAGTAAAGAAACAATGTGTCTTATACAGTCAACTGAAAAGGTTTTGATTGCTACCGCTCCTGTTACATCTCGTGTCTACAAGACTCTTTCTAAGAGTACTTCTAAAGGTAGTGAACAGTTTATATTCTCCCATATTTTTGGGAAAACTGCTTCTCAAAAAGAATTATTTGATGAAAGCGTTGTTCCAGTTTTGGAGGATTTTTTTGATGGACAAGATTGTCTTATTTTTGCTTATGGTGTGACAAATTCAGGGAAAACTTATACTGTTACAGGTATTGTATTTGATAATATATATTTAAAAATCTATGCAGTATAGACTACAAAGCTTACAACAATTTCATTAATTTAACTATGAAATTGTAGAATTTTGGTAGGAAAATGGTGATATATCATTATATTTTTACTATAGGAACTTCAACAGATCCAGGTCTCCTTCCAAGAACATTGGATGTTATATTTAATTCTGTGGGTCAAAATCAATTTGAAGATTTCCAGATTAAACCTAAGTTTCATTCTGAGGCAGAATATTTAAAGGACATAGAACAAGAGAGAGAGAAAGAAATCAAACAGGATCTTCTGAAACAGGTACACATGTCTCGCAATTTAAGGGAACATTTTAGATACATGAGGATTGATAATACTGAGGCTATAGATAGTTCTTTGCTCAATTCCTCCCCCATAAAGCTGATTTCCATTGACATTACTTGTTAATATGTTTAAAAATTTATATGTTGTACTGATGACTGTATATGTGGAGTGTTAGCTACAACTTGTCTTCTCTATAGGCACATCCCATTTCACAAACCGAGGTGTTGTCCAGCACTTTACAGTCTATTCATATTAGTGCAGACTCTGTTGGTGACAATAGTAATATTAGTACACTATCCAAAATGACAGAAGAAGGTAAACAAGTTTTACTATTTCATTTTGGTCACGTTAATATTAAGGATTCTCAAGGCAATTTTAGCAAAGCATGCTTGTAATTTTGTAGACATACTTTATGCAATTGTTTTCATTTAGCTTGCAGCTTAGGAGCTAGTGCTTTGGGAGATCTCTTTGTTCATGAAGATCATACCATTGCTGTTGATACTCAGAATGGAAACCTCAGTTTCTCAATATTTGTGTCATATGCTGAGATCTATAATGAGTTTATCTACGATCTTTTAGTCGAAACTTTCATGCAGTCAAAAGTTCGACCTTCTCTAAAGCTAGCTAATGATCGGAATGGAAATCCTTACATTAAAGGTAATTTAGTGTATTTAATAAATGAACAGCAGTATCATTGTTTTCTCCTTACCTCAGGACTGCATGAAGTCAAAGTTAACTCAACAGAAGAAGCTCTTCAACTTTTACGAGTTGGGCTCTCTCATCGTCATGTTGCTGGCACTCACCTTAATTATCACAGCAGTCGTAGCCATTCCATCTTTACAATTAAGTTAGTCAGAGTGGTCAAGGGAACAAGACGACCCAAAGTTGCCAGAGTGAATCGGTAAGAAATGTAATAAACCACACCTAGTAATCATTTTTTGACAATTCTATTTTTGCCTATTTATATTCTTAGTTTCTGTTTGGCAGTTGGTTGTACTTTATCTTAGAGTTTGTCTTTTATATTTAGTATTTCTATTGTTGATTTGGCTGGTACCGAACGCAGTAAGAAAAGTGGAGCCAAAGGTGATCGTATTCGAGAAGCTGGTTCTATTAACACTTCTCTGCACACTCTGGGGAGATGCATTGAAGCTATGAGGCATAATCAAAACTTTTCAAAGTTAGTGATTTTCTTCTAGTTGCTTCTACTATATGAATTTGGAACAATTATTTTCTAAATTGTACGATTATACTGTACTCAAATAGCTTAATTTGAACTCATATACACAATGCACTCACTACTTGGTCATTTGTTACTATTCATTTTTAGGAGAAGTGACCAGAAAATTGTTCCATTTCGAGAGAGTAAATTAACTCAACTACTGCAGACTTATTTTGTTGGTAAAGGGAAAAGAGTCAGAGAAGGTCGTATTGTGATGTTTGTAAATGTTAGCGATGTTGCTTCAGTCTTTGATGAAACTTACCATGTGTTAAAATTCTCTGCATTAACTAGTAAAGTTAGTTAACTTATTGAGATTAATTACACTTGACAGTACATTTCATTATATAAATGTAGATTGTCCCAGTTGCTCAACACAATCTTCCTCCTTTGTTGGCAACACTGCCTGAAATGTCACCAATGAGACAAGATAGCCCTGTTCCTTCCCCAACTTCATCAATGCAACCTTTGCCAGCAAGACCTCAACCCCTAACTACTAAAAGTAGCCATGAGCAGGGTGTGTGTCAATCTTGTCAGGTAATAGGACTTGTGTTGTGATGATGTAATGTATTACATGAGAATGTTCTAATGTATTGAAGTGATGATAATTACACAAAAATGTACTCTGCTCGCTACATGTCCCTTAGATTCAATGATTAATTGCTTAATTTTTTATAGCATTATCTGGAACAAATAGAAGTGATTAAACAACAATCTAAACAAGAGCTAGCTCAACTGAAACTTCAACTTTGGGAAAAGGAATACATTGTCAGACAGCAAGTCTCACAGGAGTATAATCAGCAAATTGTAGAGATTGAAGAGAAATGCACGTAAGCATATCCTGTAATATTCCTATTAATTTTCAACATAACATAGTTGCTTGGCACACTTTGTGTGCCAGGCAGTCCTATAATTGTTGTGGACTACATGTTATTTATACTTGTGCATCCCTTTGCTTCCTTTTATTCTATTGTTGTATGTGACGATTGAAAGCAATGAATGATTACTTTAACCACTGACATATATAGCAACTAATGAATTTTATTACCACAATGGTGGATGTAACTGATCATACTAGAAAATTCTTGTTGTTTTGCCTATTTTCGCTTTTCTATGGGTGCTCTACAGACACTGGTGTTAATTTTATAATTTTTGTAGCTTCAACCAGTGTTTCACTTTGAAATCAAATTATAGGACAATTTTTTCAGTTATAATCTTATTTTGAATATGTTTTTATAGCATATGTTAGGGTTAAAAATTTACCTGATATATTGATGTACTCTTAATTTTGACCATATAATGTTATACATCTTTGTTTTTATTGTATTTATAGACGTGAAATGGAAGAGCATGAAACTATAATGAAAGAGGAATTTGAGAAGAGGCTCAATGTAGCTCGAAAGACCATTAAAAAGCAATTTACTGCAAGGTAATTAGTATTATGGTATTGTAATTACACAACAAAATACTTATACATGTAGTTAAATGTCTAATTAAGTCTCATGGTTAAAAATCCTCCTCTAAGTTAAGGAAAAAAATTGGTTATATTGTAGTTATCAGTGTTGCTTATAGTCCATCCTTGTTTCTATTGTATAGGAAGCGTGTTCGTACTGACTCAGATATGGATGAAGAAGACAATTCAGAATTGAAACAGTTAAAGACACGGAATTACCAACTTAAGGAGAAGGTGCAAGAATTAAGTGAAGAACTTGAGATGGAAAGAAATAAAGGTACAATCATAACTTAAATGATCTAAAGGACTTATAAAGTAAAATCTAATTCATTATTAATGATTGTTGTATTATGTAGCTCTGACTGAATTAAAAGATGTCACATCAACTTATGAAACCAAGTTGGTAAAGCTACACGAGCAAATCAATTCTCTTACTATCAAGTACCAGAAAGAAATTGAGAAAACTAAGAGAGATATTGAGCTTCAACTGAAAGAGACTAACTCTTTAAACGAGGAACTATCAAAAAAAGCTCAAGATGTCAAAAATTTGAACAGTAAACTTTCAGACTTGAATAAAGAATTGGAAGCAGTGACAACAGAGAAGCAGTCCCTCACATTTGAACTCTTATCGGTTCAGGAAGAACTCGCTTCTACACAAGAGACTCTGCATAACAGAACAGAGACCAATGAAACATGTAAGGACGACAGTAAAAAGAGATTGGAACTAGAAGCAGAATTAGCTGATTCTAAGAAAGAGCTCGAAATGCATGTAAGTCTTCTTAAGAAGAGCAAGAGATCTCTTTCTAGGTTGCAGGAAGAAAAGGAGAGAGAGATCACCAATTTGCACTCGTTGCTTGATGCAAAAGAGTCTGAACTTTGTGGTACATATCGTGACCTAGAGATCACTCGTGGAATACTCAATGAAACTCAACTAGAACTGGCAGATATTGTGGAAGACAATAAGAAATTGAAGATAGCATCTGAGAAGTTAGCGCAAGGGAAGAAGGAAGTAGAAACAGAAAATTGTGTCCTTCTAAGGGCCAAGGAAGATGAACACGAAAAAGAGAAGGAAGAACTTCTTTTACAGTTAATTGAATATGAAGCCACCAATCGACACTTTAGTAAATCATCTGTGAAGGAATCACAAACAGACATCACTTTTTGTAGCAAAGAAATTCCTCAAGTATGGAGGATGGTACAAGATCAAGTAAGTTTACGTAATGTAATTGTTAGAATTTGTTAACCTCCCTTTGTGTTAGTGAGTGTTACCATAATTGTATGTTGCCCTAGCAAAGCAGTTACATAAATGACAAAAGTCCTCTTCATGGTATTGGTATACATATTGTTAAACTAGAATCTTTAGTGTCAAGAAACGCAGAAAACCACAGAGCAGATAATAACTAGCATTGCAGTTAACTAACATACACTATATACAGATTATTGTGTATGAACTTGCTATCAGAATTTAGACTATTTTCATGTCTTGTGTTTCTATTAGTAAATGATATTAATGACTTTAGCTACCAATTCCATTGAAATATTTACATTTGGTGCATTGAATTACTGTCCCGTAGATTTTAACTTGTGTCATTTCTCATTCTCAGCAAGATGATATGCCCTCTCTACAATCATCTGACATTCTACAAGAAAAAGAAGAAGTAATTGAATCATTGAAGAAGCAAAAGGAGAAATGGGAAGAGGCTGAGGTATGTGTCTGCATCTTTTAATGTAATAAACTACATTTGGAAATCAGAACTTTTTGATTGCATATATTATTTGAGATCGATAGTTCATCTTGTACTTCTTGTTAGAAATATCTCACTGCTGAGGTGGATAAGTTGACTGCAGAAAGAAATGTTGCTCAGAGACAAAGTAGAGAAGATTACGACAAGTTTGTTTGTGAAAAAGAAGAATTACAAAATGAAATAGCTGGCTTGAAAAGAGAAGTTGCTCAATTACAATATCAGAATGATCAGAGCAACCTTAATCTTAAAGAGAAAATTGTCGTATTGCAATCTGAAATTGAAAATGAGAGGAATTCAAAGGAAGAAGAATTTACCAGACTCAAGGTCGAAGTTGAAAAGTGGTGCACTCACTATAGAGATGAGAAGAAATTAAGGTAATTGATTCTTTTAAGCAATGGTTAAGATTACTCTGTTGGCAGATCTGAAGATGAAATCACTTTGGTTGAATCTAATACAAAATGCCAACACTTGGAGACACAGCTACAAACCATGCAAGAGGAAAAATTGAAATACAGTCAAGAGTTTGAAGTAATAATCAGAGATAAGAATTTGGAGATAGCTGAGCATAGCCAGAAGTTTTGTGAGCTAAAGAATCAATCAGAGTCTAAAATTAGAGATCTTGAAGATTTGTTACAAGAAAGGGACCATATATTAATACAAGTCAGGAAAGAACTGGACGATGAGAAAGAAAAGTCCAGAGTAACAAAAGTGGCTGAAAGTGTGAAGTCTAGGGAAGTAGAGGAACTTCAAAAGTTGCTTATTGAACAGCGAATTCAGTTGTCAAAAGAAAGGTGAGAATTATATATAGTTTATGTGTTTAATATAATGTCATCATATCAACTTATTAGAAACTGTCTTTGTACTTTTCTGTAGTCCATCGTCAATTGAATCAGAGCATATTTACGATCATCCTCCTGAGGTAGTTAATATAAATTGCATCGAAGTATTTATGATATTTTACAGGAACCAATTTATGACTCTGTACACATCAGTGATTCCGAGAGCATACTTAAAGAGGATACTGCTACATTAATGGTCAGTTGTTGTAATCACTATCTGAAATATGTCACAGTAATTATTACTCTAGACAAAGAAAGAAACAAGTGAGAGCTCTCCTTCTAGTGGACTCTTGGATGACACTGCACGACGTCTTCCTCTCTTGGAACGAAGCTCCCAACTTTTAGATGATTCCATGGATGACTTTGATGTCCCAAAACGTAAAGTTCATTACAATCCTCTAACTGATGCCAAGAGAAAGAAACCTACTAAGTCGAAAGTAAGATATCAAAAAATCAAGAAAGAAACTCGACATGTTGAGACTGATGAAGATACAGAGGTATCATAGATTACAATTGTGAGTACACACAACTCATTACATTTGTTTTACAGTGCACATCAACTGATACTGGCCGTCGTTATAACTTGAGGTAACCATAGTAATATATATAACAAATTAACAATGTCATGACATTTTTAAACAATTTCTCTTGTATTATAGGACCAGAAAGAAGACAACTACTTGTGACACTGATACTGAAAATGATGAAAACAGAACTCCAATAAAGAAACTCACAACATTTCTTAGATCTAAACCTAAAAGTGAAGGTAGTAACTGCACATAAAATACTGTTATATTATTTATTATGTAGCTCCACCCACTCGTACGATATCTGCTACAACTAGTAAGAAAAAGAAGCCAATTAGAAAAAGCCAGATCTCTGCACCCTTAGATTATATTGATACACCTGAGGTATGTTAAGCAGAAGTCATAATATGACAATCTAATGTATATTTATAACACTAATATGACAAATCTTTTTGTCATTTAGTTCCCATCTACAGAATCAAAAATAAAATTAGGGAATCAAGTGAAGCCAGCAAGAATGATATCAAAACTCGTGTGATTTGACTGTGCTATCATTAATGTTATTTTACTAGCATAATGACTCTTAATGCATATAACATAATTTTAGTGACAATTGTTTGAATGACAAGACATTATATTCAATAGCTATAAGTGAGAATGGTTACATGTTTGTAGAAATATTAATTTTCACCATGATCAGATGGTAAATTTCTTCCTTGAAAGTCTCCAAGCTCTTTAATAGGAGATCGCATGGAATGTTTTGGATTTTCCCTAAACATGTCATCCTGAAGCCTGTCTAAAGCTTCTTGACTGTAGAGGAGTTTCTTTTTAGGAGCTGTTAATTTCCACTGCAAGAACTGTACCTACAAGATAGTATCAAAAGGAAAGTTTCAAGTATCATCAATCAAGAATATATTGGTTCAATACTTTTAAATCAATTATTTGTACTTACTGGCTTTGATCCTCCTCGCCTTTCAATCTTAAAGAAAAAAAGATTGTATATTTTATATAATAGAATAATTATTGTTTCCTTACAGAAACAGATGCCACATAACACGTTTTGACTAACAATACCACAGCATTCATTAAGTTTTTTGCAGCAGTAATCAAATTATTAGCAGTCTCGACCTAGTAATAAAGACTAGAGTATATTCTTGTAATAGTATCACCTTACCTTCTCTCTGATAGAAGTCCCTAGATCAGCTTTGACAGAACTAGTAATTCTCAGCTGATGAGAACATAACTTAGCACGTTCCAGATAAGCTAAGAGATCTTTACGGCAACTCTCATCAGGGCACTACAAGAAGTCAACATTACTTGATTTATTGTAGATGCACATTACCTGGTCAGCCACTTGTTTTGCTAATCTGTCAAGATATTCACCAGCTCTTACAATGTCCTATGTACAAGTATATCACCATATCGATTTGATGACACTGACCTTAGCTGTATTGATTACATCCATAGTAGTTTTCAATGGCCCTACTCCCCTGTGTAATAAATGAAGACACTGATTTGCTATCATTAGTTATATAACAAACAAACCTTGTAAAATCAGACATATCCATCATCATCCAACACATTTCTTTGGCTAACAGAACAATATCATTGCTACTATCATCCCATTGGTTGACCTCTGATTCTAGCCTAAAAATTACATTAAAGTTGAAAATACATTTTTCTCTTACTTCTTCTTCTCAGCATTCAGTTTTTTCTGTACTTCAGCAATCTTGGCTTGTTCATGAGCAGGTAATTGGGCCATCAATGCCTTAATATAGGATTAGATTTATTTATAACAAAGTGATAATGTACCTGTGCTGTTTCACTCTCATTAATTATAGCAGTACTTGGAGTACGTTTTATAAGCCTCCTTTGTAAAGTATTAGTCATATAAATACCATCATCTCCTTTGGACTCCTCCTTTTGCTCTTTTTGTGTGTTTTCTTTTTCATCCTCTTCTTTATCTGTGTCTTCCTCATCTTCATCTTCTTCCATTATGTCTTCCAATAATTGTGTGCTCCCGTGTGATGAGTATGAAACCATCATTGCGTACTGTTCACTTGTCAGTTCAACCTCCTCCACTTGAATCTCCAATGGGTGAGGTGAAAGACCACCATGTCGTTTTAAAATGGGACTTGGGAATTTGGTTGCTACAAGACAAAACATCAATCCATCAATTGACGTACTTATTACTACATTATTATCATTAAACTTACATTGATTTTTCAAAAATGGATCTAGGTCAGTATCTAAGGAGACATTAGATGATGACCCTGTTAAAGGAACAGGAGACATAATATCATCAGCATCAGGCTCTGCTTCCAATTCTGCTTTAGTCTATATATATACATTCATATAACATATCTCGTTATGATATAGTAACTCACTCTAGTCTTTAGCACACACCTCCTTATGTCCCTGACACTATCATTGATCTGAGAAAAAAGACACAAAATACTACTAATAACAAAGCTATTATAATCGTTTATGTTTACAACAATAGAATTGTACATTTATATCTTACCAGTTGAAGATGATCTTCCAGTTTGCGCAACTCTGATTCATAGAGGTGCTGTGTTTTTCGTTTTTCACAAAGGCTTGATATTGCTTCCTGAAATTCCACAAGAGCTATATCACAATGAAAGAATCATTCTCATGAGGAAATCATTATCATTACAGCATCCATGTATATAGCATATATAGCATGCATATAGCATCCATATTGAAATAAGTGATATCAACTTACTTTTCTCCCTTAGTTTTTTCATTTGCTGTTCAATTTGATGAACATGCTCATGAGAATAACGAGTAGGATGATCTCCAATATCTGAGAGAACAACCTGCATCAACCGCTGGCATCTTCCTTGAATTAGATTGGCACAACTCATTGCCATTTCAACATCTCCAATCTCCAGTGTTTCAATTAAGTGGCGACTATCTTCACGAACATGTGCCTCTGGAAAGATATTGATTAATAAAATGTAGAAAAGAACACACCTAACCTGTTACAGCTATGAAGTCTTGTAATGGAATGACAGCATCTACTGCATCAGTTAGCAAAGTTACCTTGTCAATCCATGCTTCTTGAAAGGCGGCCATGTTCTTTTGGGCAGTTTCACTCATAGGGTGTGCTGCAAGCATCTTAGCTGCACAAACAACCTAAGTGAAAAAAAGATTGATGTTTCTTCAATTTTTGGTTATAGTAACATACTTTAAAATAGAGTAGTAACTTATTTTAAAGACTATAGTTATTACTAACCTGTTGTTTCAGAGAACTAACTTGTCGAGATGCTACCCTAACAAAACGAGTCCCAGGACCATCAACTGTCAGGGAACAGACCAAATTAGCAACCTAATCATTAAAAAAACACCACATAATAGGTGTCTGACTAATAGAATCAGTAGATTTATGAGTTATACATACATGAGCAAGCCGCTCTGCATGGGATGTAAATTGAGCAGAACATTCTTCAACACTAGCTATATTACCCATTTCAGCAGCAGTCACCATCCTTGTAAGTGGGACAAATGGATCAACAAGTGTATCTGATACATGATCAATCATAGCACGCCTCAGCTATATAATTTTATAAAACATAGAACCTTTCATAATTGTAACAAACTTCAGAGCGCAAAGTTGCTGTTTCTTCTTCAACTACTGACTTGCTCTGATGAACAGTAGGTAATAATGGTGATGATGGTGGTGATAATGGACCTTCAGTTTCTCCTTCATTACCATCACCTTCTCCTCGTACATCATCTTCATGGTCACTTGGTATTTCAGTAGTAGAACCTGCTGAAATGACAGCAAGAAAGTCTTGGAGCTTTTCACGAACAACATCACACTGAGCTACCAAACCATGCTGGTCTCTTAGTTGATGATAACAAATATAATGATGAGTTATATGATATTTTGGTAGCTACCTTGTTGATTCAGATGTAGCGAGGTTTGCAGCAGCAGCCATAATTAATTCAAACCCAGCTTGCAAGTGGCCAGGGGTTTCAATAGGTGGAGGACACTCTGCACTTCTTTCCAAAAGGGTCTAAAATTAACAAAATACAATTGATAATATATGGTTGTATTAAGTGTTAACACCCTCTATAAAACTTCTGGCTCATTTTAAAGGTACCCAATCCATCTTAAAACCAGCTGGCCTTATTTAAATACATAGAAGCAAAAATCTAAGAGAAACTATATCTTTCAACTTTGGATGCATTGTACCTTGTTCAAATTGTGTATACTAACTAACATGTGTTCTTGAAAAATACTTTTAGGCAAATTTTTACAAAGTTTAACAGTAGTTTTATTTGAGCTGTAGTAGTGACTGATTGTTTTTAAATACTAACTGCTCTCTTTCATTTGACTCAAACAAAATGGAGTCATTAACTTAAATGTTTTTGTGTGAGCTGGCTGATTTAAGCTGACAAACCTGTTTCAAAGCTGTTAGCCAATTTTAAAATGGACCATACATTGCAATTGGACCTAAACAAAGGCTATCTACCTCAAAGTTTTGAATGCTCTTAGCCAATCCTCGAGGTACACTTGGTGACTTAGGAGACACTACAATAGATGGTGCTATATGTGGAGGTACTGGAGTCTGAGGAGGAGTTAAAGTTGGAGTCTCTGTTTCATCTTGCTCATCCTGTTCTTGTTGTTGATTACCCTCTTTATTATCTTTTGGATGATGGACATCTTCATCTTCTTGTTGTTGTAGAATAAGTATAGGGTCTTCCCCATCAGCTAAGCGAGCTATTGTTCGAATAGCTTCTTGCATTCTGTTAATAATGTAATCTCTGTTCTCATGTGCATATTCATCTTGTGGATGTTCTAGAAACATCTACACACAGTAGATGATGCATACCAAATATAAAAAATACTTACTTTTGTTGATGTTATCAACATTTTATTGCACTGCTTCAATTCTGTATTAGCAGCAACTATTAATTGTTGTGCAGCACTGCTCTTTAACTCTTGCTGTCTTGCAGTAGCTAGCTCAGACACTGACTTTATTTCCTTGGTCACACTCTTAATGGTGTCAACAAAGCCTTCCCATGTGTCCACCAAACGGAGCTGTCTCAGTTTAGCTTCAATCTAAATTAATACACACATTATTTCCTTAAGTGTTGTAAAATAAAAAGTATTTGATGTGTACTCTGCTCATGGATCAAAAAGGCCATTTATGTTATCAACTCACCTGACTAGATGCTTTTAATAGTTCATTAATGTCAATTAAATCGATCAAAACCAAAAGACGGGTAACAGCTAGCATTAATTCTTTAGCTGCTATCTCCATTCCTTCTCTCTTTCTTGACTGAAGTGAATCTGCTGCATAATTTGTTGATGCAGTTTGAATATTTTGACCAGCATTCCGTACTTCTTCACATGACAGCCAAAGTTCCTCCTACCAAGATATTCTTTATGTGCAGAACTTTTAATAGATAAAGTACAATAGTTTAATCTATTCATGATATTAAATAGTGATACTATGGTAAGTCTAGGTTATAACCTAACTTTGGATCAGTATAGAGATAGTTGTAAAATGAAACCATTTACTTACCTGGAAGTCAGGATTGTCTGCTGCTACTTGCTCAGCTACATTGATAAAATTCTCAGTAGCTTTAATCACAACCTGTATTAATTTATGAACATTTCGAAACTGCTTATGTTGGTAGCGTCCTGGAGTATATTCTTGTAGTGTAGCAACCTGAATTGAAAGAACATTAGTAATTCATCTTTTAGTGACATCGATTGCTTCTCTGACATAATACTTAAGGGTGGGGATCAGTATCATCAGGTGCTCATAGCCTTTTGAGGTTATGGGCTCCTGGTATCATACTTCATGGCAAAATTCTGATCAATAAATAATCATTGCCCATAAGGCAGTACACATGTAAAAGATAATACTATAGTTTTAAGTCATTTGTTGCTATGGCAACAAACTAAGTCCCAAAACACTATGCTATGAGTAGGACAGTCATTCAAAGTTACAACCAGCTATATACCTGGTGAATCAGCGGAGCCAAAGTTTCTTCTACAGATCTGGTCCTGATTTCAATATCTTTTAGTTTCATCAAGTGTTTAACTCGACAATTGACGTCGTAATTCGCCATAGTGGCTGTGTTTACTCTATTGTCGAGCCCCACCCAGCAGTAAACAACGGAATCACGTGTGACCTTTTGGCTAACAGTGTGTCGTCAGACAACTCAGCCAAACAAAAAGGAAGGCAGTTCGAAGTTTATGGGTCATTTTATTGTCGGTGTGTATGTATAAAATAATAACCTGCTACTTTACTTTATAGTATTATCTTGAGTCGGCTGAAAGCGTCATCCATCTTTTCAAGTTCTTTAAAATTTAATGGCAACATCGTCTTCAAATAACGGTCCTCCTACTGATCTGCCGTGGATTCCGCCACCTCCTGAAACATCAGAGAACAGATTTTGGCGAAAAGCTAAGGAAAATCCTTTTGTACCTATAGGTAGGTGTGGTCATGATATAGTAAAGGTTTGGTTGTCTTAATACACAAACTTGTATGGATCATTATTGGCTGGTTGGGATTGAAAAAAATTTCCAATCAATTGTCTTTTAGTGCATATTATGAACACGTTTACACTTTATTCAGATATAATATACACTGAAGTATCCAAAGTCTAACATGTATAAAGATACCGAAAATAACATTTTTTACTGGAACAATATAACTTTTTACATTTACCATTTTTCTGTAGGGTGTCTAGCAACAGTTGGTGCTCTATCCTTTGGATTAGTGTCCTTCAAACGAGGCAACATGTTAATGTCACAGAATATGATGAGACTAAGAGTTGTTGCACAAGGAGGCACTGTACTGGCTTTAATTGGCGGTATTGCAATGGCATCAATCAAGCAAAGCAAATAATAAATATATCACTTGTACTCTGTGTTATAATAGTAGTATATTAAATTTTAATGACAACATTATTATTAAAAGTTCTACAATATTTATTGTCGATAAAAAAAATGATTCTAATTTTTGATTATTATAATAGGTACTTGTGTTTCCTTTGATTGAGGGAGCACATCAACTTTCTTGACTGGATATAAACCATAAAGGAAAACAGAAGTGATCACAAATAGAGAACCAACAGCAAATTTTCTGTAGGAATAAAAAAAGATGCATCATATAAAGTGATCTCATTCCATGAGTTCAGTTGTATTCAGATATAAACATAATCCTGTAGGACTAGGTTGTTAATAGGTAATGTTACACAAACATGGTTGCTGAGATATTAAAGGGCAGGATGTAATTGGATGTTGTATGTATTATTCAATTCAAGAAGGCCTAGATAATTATTTCACTAACGAGCAATATTACTAACTTTATAAACTGCGCTTTTTAACTAATACATTCACTGCAACTGGTAATTAATCACAAGACAGAACCTTTTGTGTACACAGAAACATCAATATTTATCTCATACTTTGGAATATTGCTCAGAGCCCACAATCAGTTCATAAGTGTGCTTATATGCAGGCTACTACAGAGACAGAGTACTGTGTAATGGTAACAGTCATATGTATAAGTAATCCAATGACAAGAGGATGTATCATCAAGATTGAGCTCCAAGTATAGTGATAATTATAATAGGTGTTGTTGATTACTTCCTACTATTTTGGGTCTTAGTGCTTTTGAGTTAAAAAACAGTTTTTAATATGCTGCTATAATGACACTAAGTTATTACCAAGAACATACAAAGAATAGGTAGTATCTAGAGTGCCTACTGGTATAATAGAGTGTGGTACTTTAATGGGAATGTAATACTACACTCTATATCCTAAACCTTAAACATTGGAACCTATATGTATTGATTTCACATTAAAGTATGGTGCTTGATTACCAGCACTCTAGACACTGCCTGAATTGTATGCAAGTTATTAAATAACATTAGGACCCATCCCCAGTTATTAAGTAGGAGGTGACATGTTGTTTTTCTGTGGGACTATTCACAGATCCTTGCTTACATTGATGGTTCAAAATCTGATAGTAGGAAGTATGAGACAATTGGTGAGATAACAATAGCAACTGCTGTAGCAAAACCCTTGAGAATGTTGTCAGCATATTTAATCACAGCAGCAACAATTAGACCACCTACAGCCTATAACAGAAAGATACTGAACATTCTTGATAAAACAACTACCTTACCTGTAAACTTATCACAATCCAAACTATATAATTGTATCCTTGAAAGAAACCATCTTTCATTACTTTACTGTAGTCTGTTACAAAGACAGCTAATAATCCAAACACTAGCCCCAAGATACCTAGAGAGTGAGAGAAATCTTGCAATATCTGAGATTTAAAAAATCCTTTGCTTGCTGGCAGTATTACTAGACAGATTTCACCATGTGGAAGGGCTTACATGTAATAAAACTTTTTTATATAAGCACAAAAATATGTTCCTCCAGGAAATTGCTTGAAGTATTTGGTTATTTTATGATCTCTATATATAGCTCTTAGTGCTTATTGCTTATTGTGATAGTTGTCATTTCTTGTTCCATTAAACTATTACTCAGTAGTTAAAATACTACTATTGAAAATTTAATAGGCAAATTGGAGGTGGCAAATAGGGACATTATAAACAATCAAACATTGACAAGAGGTAGACACAAAAGGAAAAGTATACAGGACACATGAATATCCTAAACAAAAGCAGAAGAGAGCTAGCCAACTTATTTGTTGATATTATAGTAGCATGTAACCAATCCCAATATCTACTTGCCAAGTTCTTAGCAATTATTTATACTCATAAGTCACATGACTTGTCCATATAAATATAGTAACACGACCCCTATGTATAGAATTTTAATCATTGAGTGGGAGATTCTGCTTCTTCCTCTTTTCAATTGTTTTACTTATTATGAGTCCTACATTGATATATTATAAGGATTCTGTTGACAGCTGAAATTATCACATGTTATAATAATTTATTTGAACACCATTATCACTATGGCTTCTACAACTTGTTAGCAGTGTGATAAAAGAAATATACATTAAACAAACAATTAAGAATGCTAAAATTGACCACAGTATACTGTTTATTCATACCTAATTGTATATTTCTTATCCAAATGGATGTACTAGATCCCTTTAAAATTTTCTCAAAGTACACTCCACTAAAGCCACTAGTGACACATCCTGATAACACAGCAACAAGACCAATTAATCGTACAGAGAATGACGAGGACCCTTTGTTACTATTATCTCCACTTGGCCACTGTGAAGGGAAAAAAGATGCTATCTGTCCAAATTGCATAAACACACTTTGAGTCTTATTTGCTATGGCACAAGATTTGCTTGTAAACCATTTCAAAGAGAAGCAATAAAATGTTCAAACATGTCTCTGAGGTTTACATATAAGTATGAATATGGCTTCTCCTTAATTATCACTATAGCTTCTCTGGCACATATCCATTTTCCTAGCCACATTACCACACACATTACTACTATAGTAAATAGTACATCCATACAGAGAATACAAGATTAAATAACACTACTAATATATGAAAGCAATGAAAAGTAATTGGCATAATCAATTATAGAGTGTCATAGGACATTTTTAGAGCATAATCAGTCATATTGTAACAGAATTTTGATAAGTCAAGTGACAACATACACAAAAGGTTGCACAATATTTTCTTGGTGTATAGTAGCTGTCTAAACAAAATATCATTCATACTTTCTTAAACATGGACAAGTCTGATCAGAATATGTTAAACATAATTATGTTCATGACTATTACATGCTATCAATAAAATCAAGGTCAAAAACTCTTAGAAGAAAAGGTTATTATCTAATAACATGATTGATTGTTTATTCAGCTGTTCTGCTTACAATTATTAGATTATATGAGGAGGAGCCCTCCGTATGAAGCCCTGTATAATATTATAGTGCTTGTATTAAGGACAATAATGATTATCTGTTTAGTTAGTAAAACATTGTAGTTTAATCTATTAGCCACATTGGCAATAAAACAATGTGCAAATACACTATCTGGTCCAACCTAATAGTCAGAAGTTCTGACAAGAACATTGGTACCAAAATTTTTAATCTTAGTTTTGTACCTGTACAAGTGCTACAGCTATAGTCAGGATGACAAGGGCAATCCACTGTGTTTTAGAAATTTGTTTCCTTAGCAAGGTCACAGCAAATAAAGCTGTAGTCAATATTTTCAATTGATATGTAACCTATATTGAAAGACGAAAGATTGTAAAGTTAATGGATAGTAGTAAGTCTAACCTGAAATGTGGCAGCATCCAAATAAGATAGTGCCAAATATTGCAAATTATTCTGCACTGTATATAAAAACGAAGGGACGCACACTTTAAGAGTCTCTATGTATTTGTCAATAATCTCAACTTTAAGTTCCCTTAAAGTTTCTGACAGCTGCCAAGAATTACCATGAAGAACTAGAAAGAAACATGTTGTGAATTTCAAACATTCAGCAAGCACTACAGCTGTAGATGACAAATAACGAGGGCCTTCCATTGTCCTTGAATAACGCATTACCAGTACCAAAGTTGTGTTTTGTAACACCAAAATTATAAGGCTCAGATACTTTATATTGATCATTGAGCCTTGTTGTTTAACCTTTAAAAGATAAAAATTAAGAAAAACCACGAAGGGAGATTATTTAACACAATAACTTGCTATGTCAAATCATTACTAACAGGAGCCTGTGAAGCCTATAGTCTTTATGAGCTCTAGTTGCTGACCATAAACACTACCATAATACTACATTACACATTATGATATTGCTATTTTCATGAAGTTTGTACTAAGAAATCTAATAGGAGTGTGTACTGTGTATTTCTGCTAGATCTCGAGTGCTGTCCTTTAATAAATATAATGTAGTGTATAATTATTAACCAGTAAAGTAACTACCTTCTTAGTGTTCACAGAATTTTTTAACAAGGATGCAAGTGGTCAATTACTTTCACAGTACATCATTAATTTAATCAAAGGAGTAACCAACAAGGGTTTGGTTTTAATAAGTTTTATTATTATTCATAGTAAAGAATGAACTTTCTAACAAATATTTGTTGTACAAATAACTGTAGCAAAAGGTAAGACTTTGCTTACCTGTTCAGTAACTTCAGTAACGCTCCCCTTTTTATTATCACTCATTCTCAAAGGTAGTTTATCACCAGTAAGCCGCGCGCACGTGATCTGACAGCAAAATCGTGCACATGATTGGCATGAGCTGACGAGTATTTAAACGACAATATAGGATGACGTACTGGTTGCCAGTAGTTAGATCTGTGAGAGGGCTCGGCCGGTGATTTTATAGTGTTGTATATATGCAACAAGTTTTTAAATTACCTAGTTCGTGGATTAGTAAAGCTCATGAATGAAGCAATGGCAGTAGCCATCTCTCCTCAGCTACCAGTCGCTTTTAACACTACCCATACCTATATGGCTAGACCCAATACTCTTGAGGTAACTGACTCGCAAAATTCAAGAAAACGACCGGTTGGACAACAACAGTTTGGTCGTTATCAGAGTGACAATACTAGCAAGGATATGGGCGATAAAACACCAAGCAGCATTAGTTTAGAGGCTCTAGTAGCTTTATTAGAGTCCAACTCAGTTGATGATCCTTTCATTGAAGGAGATCTATCTCCACCAGTTCGCTCAGAAGGATATTCATCGTTTAGGCTAGGTAATGAACATTTTAGCAAGAAAAGCCAATCTTTTCCTAAAGTAAATCGTAGCCCATTGAAATCTTCATTACACACATCACAAAAGCCAAAAGTACGTCGAAGCCGGAGTGTCAGATTTGCAGACACACAAGGATTTCCACTGGAGAAAGTTAAACGATTAACTTCAGCTGATCCATTTGAAACAGAGGGTGAAATTGTTCCTTCATTAACCAACGATCTTGGAGCTGTATCATTAACGCGAGAGATCAAACCATGTACCACCAAAGAACCATCAACATCACTTCCTAAATCCCACACTAGGCACTTCAAATTCCCCCAACCAGGTACACAACCAGATTTCTACGAAAGACTGCAAGCTCAAAAAGTTTGTCTTGAAAGTATTAAGTTAGAAACCAGAGCTGTTCATGGGATTGTTCGTACACTGAACTTAAACTATGAGAAGAGAATCCTAGTCAGATGGACACACGATAGATGGAAAACTCACCATGATTCAGTGTGTGCTTATTGTGATGGATCTAGTGATGGCTATACAGATCGATTCTCATTTACAATACCAGCTAATGGAGATGACATAGAATTTGCAATATCCTATCAAACACTAGGCCAAGAGTACTGGGACAATAATCGTAATCAAAATTATCTTATAACTGTTGAACCATGAATTTGCCCATCATTGTTTTTATGTTCAATTTTGTCAAAATCATTATTATTGATAGCATGTGTATTGTTGATTTTTATACCATCATTGTTATTAGTAATTGTACAATGCAGTTTTCGTTTTAGTCTTGGCACTTATCTTCCAGGGCTGTTTACTAGGTTGTACACAATATGGCTTCAATACATTCCTTACAAGGCTTTAATTATTTTGATAATAAACAAGTACAAATGAACAATCCTATCAAACTAGTTTGGCAATTCCGGATAAAACAAAAAGAGATACAGGTTGATATGGTAGTACATATTGTGAATTGGGTTCTAGATCAATTGTCTCACTATCAGCATTGTCTCTGTGTAGAACAAAAGAAAAAGAGAGGGATATTCATGCTTTCCACAAAACATTTATGATTGCACGAATATGCACCATTAAAATGTAATGTCATCATTATACAATACTAACTCATGAATAACTAACTCTGAATTAATAGCAACATTTGATCTTCTTTCCAATGCTTGAATAAAGACATATTTGTCCATATTAGGTTTCAGGACTAAGAAAGAGATAGACACAGCTTAAAATCTCCAGTGTTATATTGACAAGATCATGTTAAAAACATATTTCAACATGTTATTGGCTCATGTTACACATGTGTTCACCATGAAACCAAACCACACCACCCACTATTATCACCAGATAATCAATAAAAAAAACATTTACTAAATTATTAAGATTACAAAGGTGAATGCACATAATGGTGAGGAATAGTGAAGGTATATTATATTCCAAGCATAATAGATAACAATATAGAGTTTTGGCTTGGGACACACATAATCCTCAGTCCATAATGACCAAGTGGGTGTCTGGGGGTGACAGTAATTACGATTAGGCTGTATTACTATATCACTGTACTTATAACAATACCTAGTACTTCTTAAATATTGATAGTACTACTTTTTACTCACAAGTATTATATTCACTTTCATAATAAAAATATTATAAATTAAATTTTAGCTTTCAACTTAGGTTCTGCATAAATTAATTAGTCAATTAGAAACCTGTTATCTTTCCCAAACATCATACACAATACAATTGTTTAGAAAGTCTTCAATGACTAGACTTTCCATGATTATACCTCAATAATAATTCAAGATTGTTATCAAATATCCTTTATATTTCTTAATACTTATAGAAAACAGTAATGCCAAATCTTTCTGATATTTTGTTATCCTTGAGTAGCATTAAGTAATGTACTAACATAAAAGTTGTTTATATTATAAATATTAATTTAAAGGTGTATTCATATATACTAGGAAGTAATTAGTATAAACACCAATATTATTAATACAGTTAATACAGTACTAAGTTCAGGTGAAAGGTTATGAATGCAAGGTTATAAGGTCATATACCTGACATGGAGTAGCTGAGTAATTGTGTGTATAAACTATATTCATATTACATTCTGTGCGTTCATTTACTTGTCTTTTTTTTGTCCATCTGTTGAAAATTAGTTGGTAAATGTTGTAGGATGACCTCTTTCAAGTAAACATCAAAATTTTGTGAAAATCTAGTGAAAATAACAAAACATCTTAGGTCTAGGAAGTAGCATTGTGTAATATTACAATAGCACATGTAGAAATTACATGTGTTAATGTGATAATAAGAACAAACAACATTAGTGGTAATGACATTAGAAGATATGTGTTATGTCTGTTATCATTTAAACATAATACTAGTGTAATGGATATGCAGGCTGTGTAATCACATAGTGGTGAACATGAACATGTCATAGGAGTGGACAAAGATAGTGTTATACTCATATTTCAACATATATCAGATTCAGGAGGTGTGTTGCTTATTGTTTCCATTTAAAGCAGCTGGTATGGATGGTCAGGAGGATGTTTACTAAAATTAGTTGTGTTGTATGTTATATACTATCAAGCAGTTATTGACGTCATCTCATGCATTACAACTTCTATTTGATTGGTTGGCATTGTACAATAAGATTCTTACAATTACAATTTGTGACAGGTTGAGAGCCAGAATAGCTCAATATGATAACATGACATTGTCTGTGTAACTAGTCATTCTCTAAGATATAAAGACAGAGACAATATATCTGGTCAAATGGGCTCAACCTTATCACTACTACCAGCATAGACACAGTTGATGGGTTGAGTCTGTCAATAAAACATATTATTATCAACAAATAATATTAATATTGTAGGTAACTTACAAATATTGAGATACAACACATATACAATATATATATATATATAATACAGTTATAGCAAAGTGTTAAGACCAGCTGACAAATAAACAAATTAAACAAAACACAACAAACTTAAATATGGCAACAAATTGGCACACAGTACACCTGTCACTTCAATTAATGCATACTGTGCTATTAATTATACACAAGTCGTATATAAATTAATGACAATTATGTCAGGATATGCATTAATCAAAGTATCTCTCATTGTTAAGTAAAAATGTGACAAAGGTGAAAAATATACGCAGACAATGTTAATGTAATAACTATTATGATAGTCATTATACCATATATAAACTTTCCCAATGCTAGTTAAAAATAGAATCATTTTTAACAAACTGAACACACTTCAATTTTATTAGCAGTTACAACAATATATTATACTGTTGACAATAACACAAATTATATAGTTATAAAATATTACTCAAAATTTGAAGCTCTGCTCTATAGACTAGAAACTGGCAGAGTGTGCATAGGATTAGTGTTCATAAGTTGCAAAGTTAGAAATTAGATCTTCGCTTATTTGAATCAGTTATGTCTCTCTTTTTTATTAAGTCCTAAAAATGTTTCAAACAAATTTTTATCTATTTATGTCCATTTTGTAATTGCATCATTTTATCAACAAACACAACACATATATATTCATTGGATTGGCCAATTGTCACTCACACTCACTCTTTAGCATAAGAGAGTTCATCTGCAGAAAGGCGAGATATTGTAGCTGATCCAGGTGATGAGTCTTTTTCCAGAAAATGCCAGACATATTTCTCAATCTACAAACATATCAAAAATTCAAATTATCGTGCAAGCATGAAATTATAACATCTGTATCTACAAATGATTTCTAGTACAAAAATAGCATCATATGTTGTATAATTGCTACCAATACATGAAATATGACATGATAGGTGTGGTTTCCGTAACTTCTCATATCTCCTTCTACACTCTGAGGTAGAGGAAATAGTACCTACAAATTAATTCCACTTGTTTTCAAATTAAAAGTACGCAATGTGAAGATTTATATATAGATAAGACTAATCAACTATGTTATTGCACAATTAACAATTATTTATACTACCTTGTGTAATCTTGTTCTTATATAACTACACACAACAAACTTGATTCTATCTATCTAATTGAAGAGTTTGTTTTATTAAGATAAAATAAACAAGACCTTACTTCTAGTTTGTGGATACTATTAACAAAATCACTATCAGACAAGAGGCTAAGGTTTTCTTCCTAAAATAATTAAAAGCCATCAAATAAGTGATAAAATTAATTAACCAATAAAAACTAACCATTAATTTTATTTGCTCAAAAATGCATTCGAGCAATTCTGTCTTTGGATGCAATAAATCTGGTGACAGTTTCTCATTTTGCCATGCCTGACAGTTAAAAGATAGAGTCTACTTACTTAATGTATTTATTGAATATATACATATTAGTAAACATTATAATAACATCATTTCCTCTTTATCTAATGTATAGTACATTATTGTTATTAATACTGGTTTAAAGTACAAGGACATAGACTGTATCATTTGATGCTTTCAAAGCTAACTGTAAAACGTAATTGAATAAAATGATAAAGATGTCAATGTTTTGTGATCACTAAAAATGGTCTAATTTAGATTGTTACAAAAAGAATTCTTGCCTTTAAAATGTATGTAAATATGGCTTTAAGAATAAGATAGAGTTCAACACTGACTGGACTTACGGCACATGTGGAAAAACGATGTCACACATAAGCAAAGTATAGTCAATTTTACATAAGAACTAGATTATGAGAGGAGAACCAAATATCTGTACTCAATCCTAGACAGTCTTGTGTGGTCAGACTCAGACTGTCTTTATTAGTGTAGCACTAACAGATGGTATATTCACAGACTGTAATTACAAACAGGATCACTTCAAATGGGGCATGAAATTTTTTTAGGAAAAAAGTAGCACACTTATCACTACAATCCCAAATTGTAGTTAGGATGATTTGTTAGCAGTAAACAAGACAAGATACATTCAATAATGTTTTAGAAATATATATTTTTGAACATAAAACTTAATGTCATACCCAGACATGTCTATGCAAAGTTGTGGCTGTCCTCAAATGAAGATATTAAGTGAAATGACCATTAGAACTGAAACTAACATGAAAAGCACACATACAAAGTGGCACATAAAATAAAACTAACATTTCGAGAGAGTAGTACACCCCTCCACACACACACACACACACACACACACGTCACAGAGTCTATCGAGCCACACACACATGTCACAAGTCTATCGAGCTAGACCTTCCTCTTTGCTGTGTGAGAAGTGTCTGACAAAGGTCACATCAGAACTTTAATTATTATGACAAGCAAAGTAAGAAAGCTGTACAGTTATCTACAACCAATGATCAGGTTACATGTATATTTGAAGATAATATGCTTTAAAACTCATAGTACTGACGTTGAATCACAAAATAGTCTCACCTTAAACATCAAGTAGTTTTTGCTTCAAACAAACAAGATACTATCAAGCAAACAATAGCTACAACAACTGTCTGTCCACACTATCCAGAATGAACTCTGATTGGTCAACTGAAATTTAATTATTTGCCAGACCTGTCAGCAAAGAAGAGGGTCTATATAGTTCAATAGACTAATACACACACATGGATGTAAGCAAACACACACACACGTGTACACAAAGGGTCAGCAACTCCAGACTATGCGCATACACACTAGTCCGGTATTGGTGACCCTTTGCTATGAGAGGAAGGGTCTCTTATAAAAGGGTCAGCAATGTCAGACTGTACACACACATACATACATTGATGCTATAATTATCGACCACACCCACCTCTTCAAGTTTTTCCACCACTTCACCAGCCATCATGTCTTCATAATCAAACTCATCACCTCCATCATTATTGGCGACACCAAAACCCTCCGCCATGATAAAATGACAACTGAATCAAAGATCTTGTGTGTAGTAAAAGTGGGCGGAGTACATACACAAATTCATAGAAATGGCTGCTGTAATTGTAAGTTGACGAGCTTGTTCTTCATATTCGGATTGTTTTTTCATAGGTACGCAATACGACTAGGTCTCTATTACGACATTCCTCGATACTTTCTATTGGACAGAGGTTATGGAGTACTACTACACAACGAATACTTCCAGTGACTACTTTGACAGATGATGAACAAATGATGAAAGACATAGGTAAGGGCTATACATTTGTAGTAACAATAAGAGAATTGTTATTTTTGAGTTTAATAATTTTAGTTTGTTGATTGTTAGGGTACATATACATAGCCTGATCATTTTTTGACTAGTAGTAGAGTTTTTATGTGCCTTTCTTATGTATCACATCATAGATATTAAAGGTTATTACTTACTCTTAGTCTAATATCTATGATTACATTAAAAGACTAGTTACTTGGGGAAACAAGTTACGTCACATCAATAACTTCCATCTTGTATTGTTATACTATTGTCTGTTCTTATAGTATCGAAGTTTGCAAATGAAAGGATTCAACCACTTGTTAGAGAAATGGATGAAAAATCACAAATGGACAAAGGGATCATTAAGGATATGTTTGACAATGGAGTAAGTATAACACTAATCCTTACTGTCTTTGTGGTTTTCAGTAGTCAGTTTGTTAACTCCTATAATTTAATAATAACATATTCAATTGGTACAGAACATTGTGCAGAGCAATTTGAGCAAATAAAGGTTACATTTTATCATTTTGTGTTAAACACAATTGTGGAACCCTTGTTGCAGCTAAAATATGATATCGTAACGTTAGTTAGTATATTTTATTCAGCAACAGAGGTTGTTTATAGCTGATGCTATATACTAATATTTATGAAAAATATGCAATTTATGCTGGAGCTATACCAAAGGTGTGGCAATTGAAAAAAATAGTTTAACCACAATGGATGTTGCGTAAATAGTTTTGTTTTGGTAATAGCAGTTCTTTAAGGACCTGTTTGTTAAACAAAGTCACTGGACTCACAATTCCAATAGAAATAAGTCAAATTTTGAACCAAAATTGCTTTCAGCCCCAATAGGATAGTAGCTCTTCACAAAACCAAAACATGCAAGAGGAAAGAAATAAAACTCCTAAACATGTGCAAGTAAACCGATCACATAATGATAATTGTCATAACAATAATTACTAAATTTGTCAAATAAGGGAGGATACCAATATCTTATCAAAACAAATGCCATAACATGAGAACAAAGCATTTTTAGGATTCCCATGTTGAAAATGTAAGTAATTGGATATTATACACACAGCAATTTTTTGGGAGGGATCAACTCCACCATATCACCTGTGGTTTAACAGGCACACACACAAAGCAAGTACTGTAACCCTTGCCCATCCAGTTAGTGGCAAGGGTTAATGAAGAGACATCAAAAACACAAGATCAAATCCTTGCCTTTGTAATTACCATGTCTACTTTGTGTTTTCCATAACCTTAATTAATCAAACATTGTTTGTATCAAATGGACTTGATATAACTGTGAGGGTTCTACATTTTATTTTTTAGTTTTAAGTTTTAGTTATGAGGTTTTGGTTTTTTATAGCAGTAGATCTTGTTGCACTGTTTCTGATTTTAAACACAGTGCAAGAAAGTTATGGTCACTTTTTATTTCCCACTTAAACTCAAATAAATTTGATTATTCTGTAGGGTTGGCAGTTTTCTACATCAATGTTCAAGACATTTTTGTATTGATAAAAATTCATGTAGTACATATGATGTGAAACTAGTGAAAATAATCACTTGTTGAATGTATTTACTCAACTGTAAAATCACCTGCTCAATGAGACGCTGCACAAGAATCAGTTATTATCTTCTTGTTTTTGTATAGCTCATGGGAATTGAGATAGACACAGAATATGGTGGATCTGGTAGTACTTTCTTCTCTTCTATTCTGACTATTGAAGAGCTAGCTAAAGTTGATCCATCAGTTAGTGTCTGTTGTGATGTCCAAAACACTCTGGTCAATGCCTATTTTCGAGAGTTTGCAAATAAAGAAATGCAGGACAAATATTTTCCTCGACTTGCAAAGAATTTGGTAAGGCAATACATCTCATTATTTTGCCTACTTCTACTTTAGGCTACATTGTGTGTGTGTGTGTGTGTGTGTGTGTGTGTGTGTGTGTGTGTGTGTGTGTGTGTGTGTGTGTGTGTGTGTGTGTGTGAGTATGTGTGTGTGTGTGTGTCTGTGTGTGTGTGATCTGAATAACTGACTGAATTTTCAACAAATATTTGATCTAAGCAATCTTTGCCCATTTCATTTATTATGATAGCTCTCTTAAAATTAGCCAATGTAGATGTTTTAAAAATAATATACAAGCAAATTTGAGAGATCAAGTTTCTTTTCATTGATAATAAATGCTAGATGTATGATGTGAGCTGTTTCCTCACTTTATTGCTCAGTTTATATTTAGGTACAGTGTAGACGTCCATTTATGCTTTTAACTGATAGTCAATTTCTTTAAAGTTTATGTAAGAAACTCTTTAGCAACATGGAAATGCATAATATAATCATTAATTTTTTTGTTTGGTGTTGTAGTTGGGTGCTTTTTGTCTCTCTGAAACTGGATCTGGTAGTGATGCCTTTGCTCTAAAATGCAGTGCTAAACGTGATGGTGATGATTGGATATTGAACGGAGAAAAAATGTGGATTACCAATGCTGAGCATGCAGGATTATTTATTGTACATGCTAACTGTGATTTTTCACAGGTAAGGAGACTACAGTGGAATGCTAGCACTCAAACATTTATTTTAGAGATACAAAGGAATATCAGCATTTGCCATTGAGAAGAACACACCTGGTTTGAGTATTGGGAAAAAGGAAGACAAGGTATTTAACTTTGTGCATGTACACTTGCTACATTTCTTGATCTTAGCTTGGTATCAGAGCATCCTCAACATGCCCTGTTATTTTAAATAATGTACGTATTGGCAGTGATCAATTACTTGGAGAGTATGGCAAAGGTTATAAATATGCCATTGAAACACTCAATATTGGTCGCATCGGTATAGGAGCACAGGTATTGATTACAAGATAATATTTAAATTAACAAACAATCTGTATTCATTAGATGATTGGATTAGCTGAAGGAGCTCTTAATGCAACTATTCCTTATTTAAGGGAACGTAGTCAATTTGATACAAAGATTGGAGATTTTCAGGTACTTTCTTATATAATGAATGAGCTATATCTACTAAACACTCATAGGCTATGAAACATTTGAAAGCAATACTTGCTACTGAAGTGGAGGCTGCACGTCTACTAGTTTATAATGCAGCTAGACTAAAGGATAATGGATTACCTTTTGTCAAAGAAGCAGCAATGGCCAAGTACTATTCATCAGAAGTTAGTATTACTTCTTAGTTTTATACTAAAAGATATTGATATTTACAGGTAGCATGTAAAGTTTCTAGTCGATGTATAGAAATGATGGGTGGAGTTGGGTTTTCAAAAGACTATCCAGTTGAGAAATTTTATAGAGACAGTAAAATTGGTAAATAAGGTGTATACAATATGAGGTATACAATGTTGTCTGTTTAGGTCAAATTTATGAGGGAACAAGTTTCATTCAATTGAACACAATCTCGGACTGTGTTGATACAGAGCACAACCTCTAAAATATTATATTGTCGAGAAAAAGTTGATATATCACTCATAATTATGTATATATAATTATTGTTGAGTTCCAAATATCAATAATTGCGTATTACCTTTGTGGGTGTGGCTACCTGGGAAAACCCCTGCATTTCCCCGTCCTCATCGTTTCGTGACAGCAAATGGCTGTCAATAACGGGAGCAGAAGCACCTTTGGTCGTTCGAGATTAACTGCTGCCCGCTCAGCAACAAGATGCACACTCCAACTTAAAGGATTTCCTGATGATGTTACAGAGGAAGAGATTAAAGAAGTTCTACAAAGACAACACGAGGAAAAATGGGTACAGGTGGAACGAGTGAGGATTCTAAATGATACCGCTTTAGTGACTGTAAGAGCTAGTGAATTGGGTGAGTAGTATATATAGGGGTTATTTCTGAGTGGATGCTTATTTGTTCCATTATTTATATGTTCTTTATCAAAATTTAGGTTTTCAGGAACTTAAGGATAGGTTCCCTATTGATATACGAGACAATGATGTAGCATGTAGTAATGATTGGTGCCATAGTACAGCCACTCCCCCTGTTGTGATCTTACGAGATCTTCCTCGTGGTGTGGGATTAGAGAGTGTAGAAATGTACTTGGAAACCCAAAGTATAGATGTGAAGGATATCAATGAAAATAATGAAGATGATACTATTATCATTGAGCTGAGAGATCCTATTGGTAAGTGATCAAAATACCTAATTATATTATTAGAATGCAGACCTCCCTTGGAATGGATGGTTAATGTAACACATGTTTGCTAGTGTGTTCTAACCTTGAACTATGTATCAATCTAAACAATGATGTCAGAGTTCATACAATAATATTTGGTAGAAGATACTGCTTGTGGTCCCTCAAAGAATGTCCAAGTTTTGATAGATACATTGCAGTTCTGTTCCCTTTGTGTTAACTGTAGTAGTTTCAATTTCCTCCTTCACTAACTAGAGAGGTGTATTGAGTGTAAATTATTTTCTGCTTCACAATTACTTCTCTATGGTGCCACATAATTGGACTCCACTAAAATTTGTTTGTATATAGACTCTCTTAACTGCATAATATTACTGTTTCTTTTATCATTGTTACTATAGGTATTGTAGAGATACTAGTTTCATTTTCTTTATGTTAAGCATTATTGACTGTCTTTTTTAGATCTTCCATATTTGGTAACAAAGACTCATATTATGAGACGTCAACCTGTTATCTTTAGAGAAATATCGACTCCAGAAGAAGAAGACAAGTCATTAGAACCTACCTCTGGTCCCTCAGCTTCAGAGAATATTTATGCGTACATGGAGGGTGTTGAAAATGTTGGACCAGTCTCTCATGAAGCTCATGCTCTGAAAATTACTGGAATACAACTTAATGAAACATTGGCTGTGAATGCTTTAAAATATCGTTTCAGTAAAGACCCTTATCAATTACAAGTTGATCGTTGTGTTGTTGAAGGAGACACTGCTTATTTGACATTTACAACTGAACAAGGTTAGTCAATTGGACTTAGTATACTCAGCATAATCTTGTGTTCACATCATATAGGAGTGTCTGATGTAATGGCTGACCCACCAAAAAATCTCTTGGGGTGTCCTATTAAATGTACATCAGTACGAATAGTTGATGTATCTGCATTCCAACCTCCTCCCAGTATGCCTCAAGTTCTCCTTATTAGAAATATTCCAGTTGAAATGCCAGACCTTTTTAAGCAGTCTCTTCAAATATTATTTACAATAGCTGGACACACTATGACTGAATGTGTCATTGTAGGGACTGAGGCATATGTCAAGTTCCAAGACCAAAAATGTAAGACAGTTTTCCTATATTAATGGTTTTGTTCCATCAATGGATAAATTTGCTCAGAAAACATCTATTCCCTAATTATACCAACCCCTTGACCTTTCTATTATGTGTTATGAGAGTAATGGATTTATAAAACCATAAATAAATCTATAATGTATCTTTGAAAACTTCTCTAGACTTGCATCCTATTTAGTAATGTATTCAGAGTTCTAATATTAAGCTATAATTACATTCCGATGGAAATTTATTGACTGGTTTATTTCTCTCACTTAAGCTATATCGCAGTTGGTAGCTCACCCTCCAGACAGCAGCACTGTTTTAGGTCATCCAGTTATCTATAGCAGTGTGGATGAAGATCAGATGCCACTATCACCCAATGGTGATGATGATGTTGACACTTCTGTAGTAGTGGTAGATGGATTGCCATCAGATTTCCCTGGTCTCGAAGACGCTTTCCCTGTATTCTTGAAAAATGCAACAAAGCCACAGTCAAACTTTTCTTGTGAAATAAAAGATGGAAAAGCTTACATCAAGTACGATGATCCAACAGGTAAGGAGAATATTGTGTTGAGTTACATGTAGTTTATGCATCAACTGATGTTATAATAAAGGCCTTACTGTAATGATGTCCTTTGCTATCTCTAAAGTATAATAATATGCTAAATGATTAATTTCTTAGTGTGCCACAATACTATGTGTATTCCTATTTTCATTCCATGATGTATAAAGCATGTCAGACAGTCTAGAAAATGTCCCTTAGCTTAAGGAAATTTTTAGTAGCAAAACTAGGCTGACTTACTACATGATAATCTCCATCTACATATAGTAATTCAGCTGCTAAAAAATTGTTCTGGTGTTTTGTGGTTATCTAAATTTTTACTTTAGATGTGAAGAAAATTGCTGAAAATCCTCCAAAAGTACCATTCATTGGTAAAAAACTCTCATATACGACAATGCCTCTTACTAGATCACGTGTACACCCAAGATTAGAACATCGTCCATCAGATCCTACAGATCTGAAATCAGTCAAATTTCAAGGTCTTAACAAAGACCTACCTCCTCCAGGTTAGTAATAACATATAGTACATGTACACGTACATAACTAAGAATTCTGTTTATTTGTCAGGGCCTTCACTACTAAGCATTGCTATGAATAAATTTGCTATTGATTTTGTATGTAATTAATTTCAGTTCAATTATTTCCTTTCTAGATGAAGCAGAGGAAGAAACTCTTCCTTCAGCCGTTCCTACTCCTACCCCAACTCCTCGTACTACATCATATTCTGGAACTATTGTAGTGAAGAATATTCCTGATGGAGTTAAAGACTGGGTCCTTGGGTATTATCTACAAAATTTGACTGGTGTACCATGCCAAAAAATTCAAATGAAAGGAACAATGGCTGTTGTGGAAATGAAAGAGAAGATAGGTAAGAACAGAGGAAGTTATGAAGTATTTACTTAGGCTTTTAATTGCATGTACAGGTAACTAAACTTAAATACATTTTATTACAAATTATCTTTTTGTTATAGATGTAAAATCCACTCGATATAAAGCATCTATTTCTCCCTTTCCTGAGGGTAATGTTATTCTTAACATCGAAGCACTAAAACCAACAACCACTGTTCTAATTAAAGGTCCTAAAGATATGCCATCTTATGTTGTTGATATGTATTGTGGAGGATTTGGAGAGGTTACTGAGAAAAAGGAGCGTGGACAAGGAGAATATGTTGTGTGTTTTAAAGACAAAAACAGTAAGTCCATTCAAATTGTGTTAATTACTAGTACTTGTACAACTTTTATAAATCTGTCTGTGCTTGACTATTAAAGGTTTTTAAAGACTTTGTGTTGCTCTTTCTTGAACACCTGTTTAAATGTATCTACATTGTAATGATGGGTACATATATACCCATTAGTAGTACATACAGCAAGGTTCATTGTAGCATATTATTTATTGTCTTTTTCATAGGTCATCAAAAGATCCTTGATCAAGAAATGCATTCACTAGGCACCCAACCTCTAACAATAACCTCATATCATCCTGTTCTAGCTGAAATTGAACAGACGGACTCTATATCAAGTGACACGCCTCCTCCTCTTCCACCTCGTCCTAACTATCCCTATGCTTGGCCATCTATCAGAGAACAGATTACACCAGAATCTGAGAGCTATTATATACACACTCTAAAGGAAATGAATAATGACTTACTTGTTATTTATGGAGAAGCAGGAATTCATCAAGGTTGCCTTGAAGTGAAGCCTCTAGAATTAGCTCATACACTATTAGACTGGAACACCCAAGTACATATTGTACTGAACAAGTATAAACAGCATTTACAAAAAGCTGAGCTTCCAATTGAGCCACAAGCAATCACTATGGTTCTTGACCATTTAGCTAAATTTAAAGAAATGCATCGTGATCTTTATTACAATTTTGCTGGTGGTGTTTTAAAAATGGCTGGTCATAGTCAGAGTGTTCTTGCAGCCACTGAAGTTATTAACAACATGCTGACAGAAGAGATAGAGATCTCTATTGACATTGAGAGACCACCTCGAGATATTGAATATCTCCTGAAATTTGCCAAAAATGAAATCAAAGCAGTTCAACCTCCAGTAAAAATTGAAACAGATCGTGATAACCCAGGCAAGTTATCCATATGTGGTGTTAAGAAATCGTTAGATCGTGTAAAACAAATTGCAGACGAGAAGCTCTCTCAGGTTCATACTGAAAACATACCGTTAACTCAGACAGCTCACAGGCTGTTATCTGGTCGTCAAGGAAAAAAGAAAATTGCTGAACATTTAGAAGATACAATGAAATCTGTTGCGTATGTACTTCAGAAGATAGAGCAGAGAGAAGAGTACACTCATCAAGTTTGTATCCTCTCATCAGATTCAGTATCTTGTTCTACGGCTAAAAGAAAGATCTCTTCTCTTATTGTTGAGAAGAAGATTCAACTCTCATCTGAGAGAAGTTCTATTTGTAGTAGTCAAGAGTGGAAACATTTAACTGAGGAAATGGCATCAGAGTTTTTTGCACGCATCAATGTTAGCGGATCTGTTATTACATTAACAGGTCAAGACATAGCTCTGCAACGTATTGAAGAGCGAATTGATTCTTTTTTAGATGTTCAGAATGCAGTTACTGAAGAGTTTCCAGTCAATGGTGCAAAATGGCGGATAATAACAGAACAACAACCTCACAAGCTTAAAGCCCTTGAAAAAGATGCAACCATAATGAAAGTTAAGTTGGAAGCTCCGATGAAAGTTGGTGACGATTATGAAGTTTTTATTATTCTTCGAGGTGATGTCAAATCAGTTGGTAATATTAAAGGACGACTGGAGATGATGCTAGTTGAAGTTATAGAGAAAGAAGTCCCTTTGCAACCTGAGCCTGGTCTGCATCAAGTCATTACTCAAGGCTTCCTTGGTGCAAAGTGTTCTGAATTGGAATTTAAACACAAAGTGGTCATAAAGTATGACAGTAAGGAAGTAAGTCCAACTCCTGCAAGATCATCTTTACAACGTCTGGGATCAAGAAGTGAGCCTAATGCTCCTCATCGTCTCCTCCATGCTAACTCTCCTAATGGATTTAAGGTCACTGTATATAGTGGAGATTATACTAAGAAAAGATGTGATGCCCTCACAACATTCATCTCTGAGACCCCTGACTTTCAAGAAGATGTCTTCATGACTCTAGCAGCAACTGGTGGACATGAAGTACGCTCTGATATTGAGGCTTCCTTAGGAGCTAGGACCCGGTTGATATCAGCTACTGTCCATAAGACTCAGGCTGTTGGTAATTTAAAATGCTCTGAGCTCTACCATGTTGTTTTACCATGTTATACTGGTGCTCCCAGGTCTAATGCTGTTGTTGAAAGAGCTCTACATGATTTCTTTAGTCAAGTCTGTATGAATAATAATGAAGTCATCATTACACCTTTTACTTGTCCTCCACTCAATTATCCAGTGGGTGTCTGTGCTCAAGCTATTCTGAATGTCTTGGCTAGTATGAGTTTGGGTATCTACAGTGATCTCTCTGTCATGATCTTCATTGAGAACGCCAAGAATAAAGGAACATTTGAAGAAAAGATGCGAGATCTAGGCTATCATATTTATCACAATCAGATCGCCCCTCCTGTAAACAACACAGCTCTATTAACTCAAAGCTCACGAAGAGTTGGAGGTCGAGGGAGTACTGATACTCTTAAGAATGCTATTAAAATATCTAAAGGAAACATGCTGGATCTTGAGGTATGTGTAGTAATTAAATGTATATATGTGCACATTACTAAGAACTAGCAGTAAGCAATTGTAGTGATGCTTTATTATTTCCTCTTACTATTCTAAAATGAACCTTTCTGCCTTGATCAATAGACCAAGGCAAAATCATAAGAAAAAAATCCTCAATTAGAAATGAGAATTTTTATGTTGAAAAGCACTTTCCTACTGTCTGATAATAAGACATACAAGAAACATTCTGTTTTTATTGTTCTATTAAATGCATTTTTATCTCTGTACATAGGCTTCGTTTTTACTGTTTGGCATGTTTTGTGTGCCAGTCAGACAGTCTCCTGACAATTGAAAGTTAATAATAAAATTAAATTGCACACTTAAATGCCAGCAAACATAGCAATTAATCTACCACAAACACTATGATATGGATGTGACTGATCATACTTTGAGCCTTTGAAGGTCAGGTTATAGCTGCTATGTTGGTGTCTTTAGTATTCACTGCTTTTATCAACTTATCATCATTTTACAATGAAATCGGCATCTTTAAAACAATTACCAGATGATTTTGACAAATATTATAACATGGTGTTGTTCCTTATTATATGAGTAGGGTTTGTTCCCAAATAGTTTGGCTGTGGAAGGGTTTATTGTATTTGACAACAAAATAATAACTGCCCACTTCTATTCTTTTTAGGTTGATGTATACATCAATTCTACTAACCCTAACTTAGATCTCTCATCTGGTGAAATATCTAGGAAATTAAAGAAGATATGTGGCCAGAAACTGGTAGATGAAGCTCAAAAATACATTAACACTTCAGGACCGCTTCAACCTGGTCAAGTAGCAGTAACATCTGCTGATAACACAAAAGCCAAAGCTATTTATCATGTGGCTTTACCCAAGTATATTGAAGCAGCCTCCATGAGGGTAAGTGTTTAAACACGTGGCTAGATTGATGCTAACCTAACACTTATGTTAAACCTTATACCATATACTGCAAAGTATTTTATATATCTGAGGTAACTCTGTCAAATAAAAATTAGAGTAATCACATGGACATGATGTCACTAAACATAATTTGACTGATTTTTGACTTTACTCAAACAACCAACATAACACAATAAAAGGCTTTAAATTAACTATATACAATAATAAGACAATTAGATTAGGTGTTGCTTGCTATAGGTTAATAAATAAATACCTTGGTTGAATATATCCCTGCTTTTCTATTACCTGGTGGAGAACACTTCTAATTAAGAAAACTACTGTGAATTTGATCAACGAAATACTATATTTATACCAAGAAGCTTTCTTGACATGAACATTTTTCTTTTTTATAGCGTTTCAGAGAGACCATTCAGAATATTCTTCAAACAGCTAAAACCCATGGCGACAAATCTATTGCCATTCCCTGTCTTGGTGCTGCTAATCTTGGTTATCCAACAAGTGAGACTGCTCCAGTTGTCTTTGAAGAAGTTGTGTCATTTCATGTGAACAATCCAGATGTTATCACATGTTTTCATTTTATTGTTTACCGAGACTCTGACTACAAAGATTATATCATTGAATATGAGAAGAAGATAGAACAAGTTGATCGAATCATTAGCCAACAACCAGCCAGTATATCCAGAAATACTCAAGGTAACCAGAGAAGAGGAACAAAAAGAGGTGTGGCAGGAAGTGGAGAAGGCCTTAAAGTGCAACTACTACTTGGTAATATCACTGCTGAACAAACTGATGTTATTGTTAACAGTACCTCTATTGATATGAGGCATGATACCAATAGTATTTGTAAAGCCATTCATGCTGCTGCTGGACAGGATTTAAGAATAGCCTGTCAAATGTTTGTAGACCAAAATGTCCTGTTAAAAGATGGTATGATTGTCTCCACAACTGCCAGTGGTACATTACGATGTAACAAAATCTACCATGCTCATGTTCCTGGTAAATTGAAGGGAGTACCTCCTACACAAGCCCAGAATGATCTTCTTCAAAAAGTTGTCTTTAATTGTCTACAATTAGCTGAGGATGAGGGCCAAATTTCTTTAGCTATGCCTGCATTTTGTTTAGGTGTTGGTAACTACACTGTACCTGAGTCAGCTAGACCAACATTGGATGCTATGAAGGAGTTTGCTAAAACAAATCCTTCCCACTTGAAAGATGTTCATATTGTCATTTCTGGTGATAGACTATATGGTCTTTTTTATGAATATTTTTGTGAGTATTTTGCTGATGATGGTCTAGTCAAACTGCCACAGCCTCAGAAGAATGGTGTTTATGCTGTAATAGGCTCGCAGACTGTCTTTAGACCTCGTTTTGCAACAATGGTCCCTCCACAAGGTAAACCTAATTTGAAGAAATGCAAGATCACTTTCAAGATTTATGGACTTGCACAACAGACATTGACAATTGTTGAGAAAGAACTGAAAGCGTTTGTTTATGAAAAGATTATTCATGACATGGTCGACCTTGGAGAGACTGCAAATCTTCTTACAGAATTGGATTATACTGAAATGGATGATCTTGGAGAAGAGAGTGGGGTTGAAGTTAGCATCCAGCCTGAACTAAGTCGAGTGCTTGTGAAAGGAGATGAGAGATCAGTAGAAAGAGTATGCCACAAAATACAGATGAAAGTTATGATGATGTCTCGTTTAATTAATGACCTCCGTGTCTATGAGTGGTCATCACAAAGTGATGATGGTATGCTAAAGCTCTATGATCCTGAAATTGCCAAACAGCTGGAAGCAGGGTACCAACGCAAACAGAGAGTTTTGGAGTTGATGATTGATGATGTTATATGTACTGTTGATTTTGATGTTATGGAGGAACGTGATGTTACTGGAGTGACTAGAGCCATTTCTAGGACCAGGAAAGTGATCACAGGTATGTTGTGTTTATTGCTCTTGTTTTGAGTGTTGCTTTTTGTCTTGTGTTGTGTTGTGATACTTTGTTATTTTTCTGTTATCAGATTATCCACACACATGGAATCTTAAAGACATGGGAACTAAGATTGTTCATTTTCAAAGTATCGATACAACATCCCGTGAATATACTCTGGCTACTCAGCGTTTTTTTGAAACTAAGGGAAATTCCAATTATGAAATAGTTAAGTTACAACGAATACAGAATCCATCTGAGTACACCAGATACCAGACTCTCAAGAAGACATGGGTAATGCTTCATGGTCAAGGTAGTGTAATGGAGAAAGATTTGTTCCATGGAACTAGGAAGGAGAGTGTTGACCCAATTTGTTCAACAGGA
This sequence comes from Xestospongia muta, assembly GCA_963693285.1. Lineage (NCBI taxonomy): Eukaryota > Metazoa > Porifera > Demospongiae > Haplosclerida > Petrosiidae > Xestospongia > Xestospongia muta. Next base: position 2,858,280 of record OY848929.1, on the reverse strand, counting down.
TTTAACAGAGGATTTGCAGCTGATGCTAATGGTAAGAAACTCTCATTGTGTGGGTACAAGATCTTTGAATGCTAGGATTATTCTGATAATGATATATGTAGTTATGAGACAGCAATAAGCTGCATTAGTTTGTGTTTGTGTAGCATTGCAATCAATAAATTTCAAAATTTAACCTGCTTCTTTAATGTCTTGGGTGATAGTTATTACATTTCTTCTAACTAACTCTTGATCTCAAACTTGATGTACTCCAGTACTATATCATCTTTCTTGTTAAATTTATAGTTTTTCTTCTTTCTAGCTGCTCGTTATGGCAAAGGTGTCTATTTTGCTCTGAATGTCTCATATTCTCTCAGTGATAAGTACTCAGCTGTTGATTCTGATGGTTATAAACACATTTTAGTGTGTTCTTTACTTGTTTGTAAGGTTATCCGAGGCAATGAGAAGATGAAGGTACCTCCTGCTCTGCCTGATAACCCACAGGTAAATAATACATCACATCATAAAATAATACAATTAGCTATATATTCACTGAGGTTGATGTAATGTTAATGTTTGGTATCAAAGTAGGTTGTAAGTCCACAAATTCTACCTCCCATATCTGAAATCTTGCTTCTGTTATTGCAAATGACCCAGGCTGAACAAGAATGTTCAAAAATATTATGAGTTTTCCGTAAGTGCTTGGATGTAATGTCTTGGGTTGTAAGTCCACCAAATATTTACATAGTTCAGTGAGGAATTAAGCTAACTTCTTGTGTACATGTAAGAAACATGTGCTAAATGGTTTTATTAAGGCAAATAATCATTAATGTTATTTGAAGGATGAGTTATCTTGTACTTACACACTCTGTCCCTATTATTTGTTACAGATCACATATGATACTCTGGTTGAGAATGAAACTGCTCCAACTATCTTTGTGGCTATGAAAGATTCACAGGCATATCCTAAATACTGGCTAACTGTGAAGAAAGTCTGAAACTAGAACTGTAAATGAATTTAAATGTATTGTGTAACAGTATTCTTTGTAAGTTGTTAATAATGTTAATTAATGTACTTTTGATGAATAGTGGTTTGTTAAGTTTTCTAGAATTATTAAGTGATTAATTTTCGTAATTATGAGATGAAACAATTGCTATGAAAATTTTTAACGTGATGCACTCATACACAGTAACATACACATGTGCAATGAGCTATTGCATAGTATTATACATTGTCTTTGAGGAAATTTATAAATAGCACTTCATATCATCTGAAGGAAATAATCTAACAGACAATAGACTCTGAAATACCTTGGAAATGTTAATTATCTTGGGCTCAATGGAGCTAGTGATTATTATTTGTTTCTATTGTAATTTTATTGTGTTAAGAAACCTCAAATACAATATATTAATGTATACCACAACTATCACAAACAGTTTTAGTATCTCTACTAATGCCAGGCATATAGTAATTTATGACGAGCCAAAAATAAAAGTATAACTTTAAATTTTCTTTCTTAATTTGTAGTTAATAATAATTATGACTATAATGTTGTAATTGTATTACCATGGCTAATACACACAACAAAAGTCTATATATGTATGGTTGCCACAACAACATTAATCCTGGTCTATCCAGGTCATCTAGGGATTGTCCATTTTTCTAGGGGTGAGTACTGGCCTATGTGAGTGCCAGTGTTTATCATCTTTACCAGAAGGCACTTGATAAGCTTTGATTGGTTTATGAGCAAAATCAATAACAGCTGGTCTGGCTCAAATATGATAAAACTTTTCCTCAGAACTATTGCAATTTTCCTATTGCCTTAGCAAAGTAGTATCATCCTTGAATAGTTATTATTATATGAGATATTAATAGCTATCATCTTACCTTAATGAATGCTTCGTCTGGAGGTTTTAATAACTGTCCAAAAGCTTAAATCAGCACTAATAATTAAGGGACATATAATAACAGAAGCCAAGATAATTATTCTTACATCATACCAGGTGTAAATCCAAACTCAGCATAATATTTACTCTGCACAATATACCAAATGGTTTTGGTTTGTTCAAATGAAGTAGGTTTAATTGCATATTAAAGGATGATTTACCAGTTAGATGGAATAAGACTATCCCTTCGTTGAGATCTGCACGAGGAAAAATTTTGGTGATTCCATCCACTAATTAATATAACAACTTACAATTCAAACTTTGCTATTTAAATAACTTGTCCATCATTAACCATACTTCCAGAATCTATTAAAATCAATAATTCTATTAAAGCTAATCTTAGCATCTTCAGATACTGTACAGGATAGTGTTCTCAGTAGCTAGAAAACCTCCTGATCATGATCTTTTCACTTTATCAAATGTCTCTTTAAAGATGACTTTCTCTGTACTATAATCGCTGAACAATGTCCATAGGAAGATGTTCAGAACTTAAGTGTTTCTGTAATGTTTGACTAGGGAGCTTCTTTTGCACTGTTTTGTGAATGTATATAAATCTAACTTAAGAAAGCTCACTTTCTTTTAATTTCTCTTTATATATCTCTCTGTGATTATGTTCTCACCAATGCTTCTTTTGTTAATGTTTCTATGATCTCTCTTCTGGTAACTTTAGGGTTGGTACTTAGCCACAATTCAAACATTTTAGTGGTTTGAAATCACTATCTTCGTTCATCATTCTGATAGCTTCTAGCCTAGTGATATCTAACTTGAGAAGTACACCAAACTTGTACCATTTCGTATCAACTCTGATTTGCTCACATAATTCATTAAGAGTTGGTTTAATCTAAAAACTGGTTAAAATAAGTGGTGGAGATAGCTGTAACTTTGGAAACTGAGAGATTTGTAGAAGAGAATTAAAACATTGATGTTAGAACTTAGTTGCTTGACATCTAGAGTCACATAAGGAACCGGCTGATATCCTGTAGCATTTTTAAAGACGGGGAGAGAGTCAGGATCACTTAACTACTTTGTGGTATCTATGGACTAAGTCAGTGTTGCAAAATTAACCGATTATTTAACCCTTTGTTGGCTAATTCATTGTTAGCAAAATCGCCTACGCAGTGGTTTGTTGGGGCATAGATATTATAGACCAGTAAACTAGTTTACTAGTCTATAATATCCATGGTTGGGGGTTGCGTTTGTTCTATATTTGGCTGGCCTCGCGTGATTAAGTGCTACACAATTTGCTCACATGTGCTGTCAATGTTACAGCCTCAATAGTGCTTTAAGTATTGAAAGGAAAGGTTGGCCTCACGATACAGGTTGCACTAGTGTATGTGTGCCAAACTTCATAATACTTTGCTCAAAATTAGTTTTTTAAAGTGTGGGGTATGTCACTGCTTTGCTATTACTTTTAGATACATTTGCAAACATGAGTATATGAGAGTGTTACAGACATGGATAAGCTAATATTAATTGATTATAAAGTAGACAAGGAATAAATGAGGTCCAAAATGCATCTAACTGGTAGAGGTGTGAGTTTGACAGAGTGAACCTCCACCAAGTAGGTAGAATTCAAGTACTCAATATACATACACAAGAACAAACTTCAGCAACAACTAACTTATATTAAGGCTTGCTTGGCTTGGCCCAATTAATTTTGATTCTCAAAATGATATATCCAGTCTATAATAAACTAAATAATTCATATACATGTACTTGAGTAGGGTTGTCTATATAAAAGAATACATCTAAAACAAATTAGCTTTTTTCTTTAGCTCAATCTGCTTCCATTGTGGTTTACTACTGAAAGTATTACGATCCATACCAAATGCAGTGAAGAAATCAGAATCAGTCAAATGTTGCTAAAAAAAAGACAAATATTATTAATATAAATTGTGTCTTTAGAATATTCTATGAGTGAAACATTGTAACACTTTTCTTTCAACACTAATTCTCTCACCTCTAGTTTAGTTCTATTGACTCCTTTAGGAAGACACACTTTACCAATTAACTGTAACTCTTTGAGAGGATAAATGACCTAATCACATGTAAATGTATTATAGTATGATTATATTTAACATACTGGAGGATTTTGAGAATCAGGAGTCATTCTTGATGAAGGACGTGAAGAAGGACGACTCCCACCACCTAATATAACATAACATAACATATTATGCTGACCACACTCTCATTACCTGGTGTGGGAGATTGTCCAACAGTCTTCATTTTAATCTCCTCAGCAGGAACTGTATTAAAGACTCATATTAAAGGTTGCATTATATAGCATACAAATGTATTGGATTGCCTACTGTTGTAAACCACACCCCCAAGTTTTGAATCAACTGACCATTTCTAGGAAAGTTTTCTGATGAAGGTCTAGTTTTAATGTGTTTCTCTTGAGGTGGTAAAGAACTAGCAATAGCAGGACCTGATCTTTTAGCACGATCACAATCTAAGTGCCACACCTCCTCACCTATAATGTGATATACCCATGCACTAATTATTACTGTTAATCTCACTTGATATACAGAGATCATCCCCTTCGTTAAACCTCAAACTACATTTACTACAAAATGCACATGCCGGATGAAAATGACAATCACCAGCCTACAACAATAATAATGACATCAATATTATATAATAAAATATTACCTCCAGTACAGTGCCTGTAATATACTCCTGACACGTTTCACATATCAGACCATACAACTCTTGAAAACAAGGCTCACAATAAGCTTGATCACCACTAAAAATATAGATACAATAACAATCAATTATCCTATGTATCCTTTACTATGTTAAGTCATCGCACTGATATAACTAAGTATACATCACATATAGAGACTGCTTACTTGTCCATATATTCATTAGTGAGATATCTCTTACAACGAGCACAAGAGAAACAAAACAGATGCCAATGTCTGTTAAGAGCTATCAAAGATTGAGCACTACGTATTACATCTTGACACTGAGCACATTCTAAAACAACATATTAATAGTTTATATTATATTTGTACTTTTCAATAGCATACAAATATTACATATTATACACATGTGGAACATTAAGCACTCACTTCCCAAATATGGTCGTGTTTCTGGGTCAATATCAGGAACCTGTAATGGGACAATAAAAAGTACTAAATCATTATTGTATTTAATAATACCTTTGAAAAATCAAAGACATCATCAAATGAGGAAGAGGTGGTAGTTGTAGTTCGTTCCTGAGAAGGGGGACCACCAGTAGGACGGGTCTTAGGAGCTGGACTAGCAGAGGCATGACGAGAAGATATTGTAGGAGAATGATCAGTTAGAGTTGCACCTTATGAAGGATAATTACAATTATAATATGATTAACTTAGCATCATCCCCAGACACGCACTCGCTAACATGGAGAAGGGCATCTAGCACACTAGGAGCATTTTCTTGGTATTACAGGAAGTATGAAAGTGGATGTTGGTCATACGACTTCAACAGAATGGCATCTTTTTGAAGGTGGAGTATAGTCATCACCTGGACATTTGTGATAGCTATTCATTGTTCAAAAGCTAGAACAGCAAAGCAAGAAAAGGGATTTTCCTTCTACAGCAGTCGGTAAACACACTTAAAAATTCCTTCTGCATGACAGCTTCTACTTGACTTACCTTCAGTTCTAAGTAGCCCAACTCAGAAAAAGGGAAGCAAATCAGTTTCCTCAGTAATCATAGCACTCAAAACATACACCAGTAGTCTTGGAATAGCATCCATCTTACCTTGAAGAAAATAGATTCCAGTGGTGTTGAGTGTATGACATAACAAGAAAGTGATAACTCGATTGGTCATATCAAATTCTTTCTGGCTGAAGCATCAGGTGCCAAGAAAATGCTCAAAGTATGCCAGATGCCTCTTTCTGCATTAGTGAGTGGGTGCCTGGGGATGAGACTATGAACAACAATGACTTACTGGTACTTCTAGAAGATTCTCTGGGAGGGGGTGGGGTTCGAACTGGAGACTGTTCCTTATGATCATGTGAGGTATGTGTTGGGGATGGTGAGGTAAAGTCTGGTGGAGGTGTGTCACTGAGTGAGACATCAGGACTACAATTCTGACATAAAATCTCTTCTTTATCATTGTATGTGACTACCGTACCACTTCGGATCTCACCACTGAGAGAGAGAGAGAGAGAGAGAGAGAGAGAGAGAGAGAGAGAGAGAGAGAGAGAGAGAGAGAGAGAGAGAGAGAGAGAGAGAGAGAGAGAGAGAGAGAGAGAGAGAGAGAGAGAGAGAGAGAGAGAGAGAGAGAGAGAGAGAGAGAGAGAGAGAGAGAGAGTTAAATGAAGAATACAGCACATGTACTATACAACTTACCCACAGCGATCACAGATAAAACATTCAGGATGATATGAGTTACCTAAGGCAGTAATCACTCTCCCTTCCACAAAATCTCCACATGATTTACATCGAGTCCCAAACAATCGATGATAGTCCTTACTACAGTAATAATGATCATTACGTGGGAAGTATCCCCCTGAGGCTAACAGACAACTACACTCTACACAAGGAAAACCACAATAACTTATAAATCACATGATCACTGGATTTGACAAGCATACCATGACATTTAAAACAGTTGATGTGAAAGTGTTTGTCCTGAACTTTTAGTACCTCTCCAGTACAAGTTCCTCCACAAGCAGAACAAATAATAGCTATAAAATGAGATGATGACAGACTCAACTATGTGGGAGATACTATAATATGTAATCATGTGTGGTATGTATTGGCTACAGGCATTCCATTAGAAATGACATCAGATGAACAACATGTATACATGTATAAGATAGCCCAGATCCTACACTTTATTTTTGACCATATCATATTTGCTTTAAAAATTCAGAGAAAGCAGTTTTGAAGGTAATTTTAGAGGGCAAATTCTTTCTTGAGAATTTTGACCAATTGGAGTGTTACTGTCAGCATCAAAGAGCATGACAGTTTGTGGATTTGAGCCTCTAAAAACAAACCAGTAAGTGTAAGAAAGTAAAGGTTAGCTATCTTCCCTACCTGGTCAACTAAATTCTTCTGTTACTCTTAGGTTTACTGTAAACAATAGTCACATTGTCAAAATTATAGGTATCTGCTGAACTCTATAACATTTTTTTCAGATAAATAAGTAGAAGTGAAAGCTTTGTAAATTTGCAAAATATTTTTTTCAAAAAATGAAGGTATAATTTTAAGCCAGAGTGTCATCACTACTGTCTATACCTTCTTTAAACTTTGTGTCTTCAATAATTTTATGACTTCACAAAGGTACCTATTTGTCTAACAATTAATATTGAACATTAATATTGAACTATATTTTTAGCAGACATCTTTATTTTTGGCAACGTGACTATCAGTACAGTAATCTATGAGTGACAAAAGAAATTGAGTGACCAGCTAAGAGAGATATCTAATCCTTTCTTCCTCAACACTCTGGCTTTAAACAACTGATATAGGTAGGACGACAAATATCTGTACACCAAATTTGTAAAGGAAGAGAAATTTGGCATAAGTCATCTAGTAAGGTAGATGATTCAGGTCAGTCTTACAAACAATGGACAGAAATCATTCAACAATGACAATCGTCTCATGTATGAAATTCACCACATCTACCTTATACCCAAAGTCTGGTCTAAAACAATAGATCAACTTGTGATAATTCACAATTATTTGACTACTTTATCACACTAACCACTTGGAGTATCACTTACTCATTTCAAGAAGTCAAAAGAATGAAATTACATGCAGCAATCACTGATAGTGAGCGTCAAAATCTATCAAAAGCATTCACAAGTTAGTCTCGACACAATTTTTGAAGATAGTAGGTTTAGAAACGTCTCGAAGATACTTCGCCTATTAGAAATAAATCAACTAACAAGCTATAACAATAATAATACACTCACCTCTGGTCTGAATCTGAACAGTAAACATACAATCAAGATTACTAAGATGTCCGGAATTCTACTATGACGCCCACGTTCACGTGTGCAAAAAAGAAGTAGGTGGGGCTGGTCATTGTCAAAATGACCACAGGACTGAAAAAATCCATCTTGGAGACTATTCAAAAACAAAATGGTGTTATTTTTGCTTCACCAGCTTTTGTTGGAAGAGGAATATATGCAGGACGTGGGATAATAGCAGACAATGCAGACTTCGTTCCGCCTAAAATGGATACCCGAGGATATCTTCCAGTGGAGTGGTGGATTATGTCTAAAACTGTAGCAAAAAATGCCATACCCCTGGAAAATGAAGGTTTGACATCTCTCCTTGTTAACGGCCAATCGTTTCCACTTCCTCAAGCACTCGAAGTCGCTGAAAAGGAGCTAATGGGAGACTATTGTAATGTGTGGCCACTGACTAAAGTCTTGGATATTGGGGGTCCTGCTAGAGTACCTTGCTACTCTACTCAAGGAGGCGAAACTGTGCCTGAGGTTCCTCCCATTCCTTGCCATGTTCATGCTGGAGAAGTGGTCAATGGAATGTGTATGGGACATGGCAAAACTGAAGCTTATTTTTTCCCTCCTACTGATGTTCCTCCATACAACCTAACACTAGACCAGGTCAAGACCCGTTTAGGCTTCCAACCCAAGACGACCCAAGAACAGGTTTTGCAAGCTTTAAAAGCTTTTGGTAAATGTGATGACATGTATTCTCTGTTGAATGTATATGAAATACATCCATGGGAGAGCTGGTCCATTGAGGAAAAGATTGTTCATGCACCTGGGCCTTGGCCAACATTTGAGATTCAGCGACCTCAAGATGACTATAACCTTCTTGCATGGCAATTCGGTCAACAAGTATCCAATGATGAGTTAGCATCTGTGAAGGGGGATCATCAGCTGAAAGGACTAGCTGATGAAGAGTCCTTGTTTTCTAATACTATAGATCTCCCTTCTAATATTGACCCTAACTTCAAACAAACATGGTGGAGAAAATGTGAGATTTTATCTGAAGGTGCTTGGGGTCAACATCTGAGGTTGTTTTATCATATATTTTATGGTGAAGGTTTTGTGATACGACCAGGTCAAAGTTTTACTCGACAACCAGATCCTCGGCCATATGCTGGTATTATTTGGACTGGAGAAGGTATAATTAATGGTTTACCACTTCAGGTAGGAGACAAAGATCAAAAGGAGTTCCTTGTTACTCCAAATGCATCAGTAGAGTTTACTAATACCAGTTCTCAACATGACATGATGATCTTTACTGTGTTTCCTATGAACATATAATTAGTTTAGATACAATTGTTGATTTTGTGGCATTTTTGAGGTTTAAGTTTGAAATCAATTCTATATATACCTTGAACTGAGTTTCTTATTAACTGTTTTGAAAAATTATTAATTAAAGATACCTTTGTTCTCTCAAACGTCATCTGACCAAAACTTATCTACCTGTAAATAACTTATACTTATTTTATTTACCATAAATTTATTTACTGTTATTAGATTTGAATTTCATACTATCATCTCCAACATAATAAATTCTATAATTTCTATCTATTTCATTATCCATTACTATTAGCCACTTGATATTAGATATTGACTGGATTTGATAGTATAGGGAAGAGAGTGTCATAGGGAGGAACAAAGAGGCAGATATACAAGAAAAACAAAGATGAAAAGTCATATATTAGCATGATGCATGAGATCAAGGAAGACAGAGTTTGAAAATAAAAGATTAACAGTAATTTTGAAGATCAAACATAATTTAACGATGGAACAACAATTTGATAGATGTTATAGATAATTAAGAGAGTACATTCTCAAAGCAAGCTTAAGGTATTCTAATTTTTAAGGATTTGAGAAATGAAACAAGAGCTTGGGAGACTCCAGACAGAAAAATTAACCTATAAAAGGATTTGAATTCTAATCTATTGCATTTTAATAATTATTAATGTTACTTCAGAGTAAACCTGTTTCTTGGAAGTCATTATCAAGTAAATTGTAGAATCAATCTCCAAAGACATTGTAACCATTCTATAACATCTTTGCTCTATTAATTTACTATTAATAATTTAGTGTCATTTATTATAGATAATTCAACATAAACATGCTCTAAACAGAATTCAAACGATAAAATTTCTTGGCATTACCAACAAAAAACTTGTACTGGTCTTCTTTTGATAATTGTTCAATAGCTTTTAGAACTATTGTCATGAGTTGGCTAAATGTACCATTAACACGATCAACAGGAAAATCACTAGCAAACACACATCTATTAATAGTTATAGATAGTTCTTAAATTCTGCAGTCAATTCTCCACTCACCTATTGGGACCAAATATGTCCATACATGTCATAATGATGTTGATAATGGAGTCTTCATTCCAGTATGGATCCAAAAATAAACCTGATATTTTACAGAAGACATTAGGATATTTGACAAGTAGTTCTAAGCCTAACAATAAACTGGAAATGTATAATTTGATTCTTGTTTTATCATTACCTTCTCTCCATTCTTTAATTTTTAATTCATTTCTTTCATACGGTAATCCACAGTGATCTATCATGAAATGTATATTTGGAAACTTCTCAATTACAGAAGCAGCCAATTCCATCTGATGAGGTAAGAAGTGATGATGAAATGAGAGGTTGTACTTCTCTAATAAACTTATTCCAGTCAACCATTTAGAATTAGAGAAGAAGTGAGTCTGATCACCTTGGTCTGGATCATATGGGTTGAAGTGACGCATGTGACGCATACCTCTCATTCGTTTTGACTGGCAGTGTTGTTTCAGTATATCTTCTATATTTTCAGATGATAAATCAGCATATCCTATAATAGCTAATCAAAAAATTATAATTCAATTTCAATGAACATTTAGTACATATTATAAAATACATTTAAAACAGTATTGTGTATATTACATTATTAAAACTAATATCATAATTAACCTGCTAAACATGAAAAAAGTAAATAACAAAATTGTGACATATCTACTAAAATTAGTCAAACTGCTAAAGTAAAATCCATGTCAAATTTTTGTGCAAAACTGCTAGCCATTTAAAACCCTTCAGCCCACTTTAAAGCCAGCTGGTCCAATTTAACTGCGCTACTTAATAATACATACGTAGAAAACCTAAGTACTGTCTCCTATCTACATTATCTCAAAGCTAGGACAAGATTTCAGGAAGGCCTTATTTGATGGTCTCGAGTAAATTATGTCAAGACAATTTTTGATGTGCTAGTAAATAACGCGAAAAGGCTAACAGTACTTCTATTTGGGCTACAGTACTAGTTGACTGTCTTTAAATTGCTGGGGGGTTTTATTTTAACTCTAAGTCAAACAATTTACATTAAATCATATTCATTTTTGTTAGGCTAACCCATTTTAAATCTGGACAGCCCATTTCAAAGCCTACAATCAGATCTTAACAAATACAATTTGTATACCCACTACAAAAAGAGTTGAGCTGAACAAAATTTAATGCAATGAAAAATTTATGAATAGTATATTATCATCACCTTGTGGAAAGCCTTCTAAATTGGACTCTGCAAGATCATCTAACCATCTGAACAATTAACAGAAAATGACATCAGTACTTTTAAATCTATACCTTGTTTCTCCGACAGGGTCCCCTGGCCAACAAGCCTCCACATGAACACATTGAGTTATGTTATAGCCTGTAATGTCCTTTTTGTAGTTTTCAGGAAGATATGACTCAGCATTTTCCACTGTAGAGAACAAAGTGTGTCAATGAATCCTGGATGGTCCATACCATACACTATTAGTCATTTGGGCCAGTAACCACTTGTATATGCGGTGGAAACAGTTGACACATATTAATTCCCAAATATTACTCGATCTCTAAGACAACTATTAGTTTCTTAGAAAATGTTACTACTTACCAAATTTAGTTCCTTTTAAAAGATGAACCCATGAATGTGTGTCAGGAGTCCAAAAGTGTATATGAGTATCAACAATCTCCATTTTTAAAAGGAGGAGTGGCTCTATTTATGCTTGGTCATTAATTTAACTGTTGCTACATGCATATCCTCTTTTACATATAACTGTTATTGAATTGCTAAATGTACCTCTCAGAATATTCTATGTTTATTGAGAGTGCGTTAACCATATGATGACACTACATGAAATATAAATGGAAGATATAGGTACGCTATGTTTCTTGAATACAATTCCATATTATAAGAGTGCAAACAAGTTCATTAAAATTAAAAATGAATGTAGAATCAATCTAAAAAATCCTAATAAGTGATGGTAATAATATCATCCCCACACAATAGCACACATGAAAAAATTATGACAATAACAATATCTGTAGCTACAAAATCATTACATATTGTGTGTATTATTATGTAAGAATGATGTTACTCCCATTGCTGTAACTTCACTTGTATAATTCTGTTATTGATACTAAACCACGTCTACATCACATCCACTTTTCTTTTTTGTTTGCTAAAAGTTTAACATTCTAAAGAAGACATTATCTGTTGTGACTGTTGTCTCTTGATTATAAAGTTGCTAGGATTCTGTGTATGAAGATTCATTGAAATTATTCAAAACGTATACATCATATACATTAGTATATGATGATTGGAATTCCCCAGGTTGTTATTTTTGCTTTAGCAGAGCTGTCTATAATTGTTGTGACAACATCTGAATTCTTAGAACCAGAAATTCTTGGAAGTGATATTATTTCTATTGCAAAATATGGGACCTTAAAATAACTACAGTCACAACAATAATGTATATATTAGTACAGAGATCTGCTGATAGCAGCACTCTTCTGGGAATTTGTGTCAAGAGTCGTATGACATTACAATTCCAGGAATATAAGTTGTACAACAATTTTAATAACAAGTTTCCTGGAACAAAGTGTTCCAGGAACAAGAGTCTCCTGCAGTATATAAAGGATCACTTCACAGCCTCATAATATAGGCTATGTTTTGGATTTATTTTAAAATGTTTTCTTTATCTCTTCGCCATCTTATAGTTTTTATTTGTTTGTATTTAGAAATACAGTCTCAGAGTTACCCAATTGGTGACATACGAAATTGTCAAACTACCTACCCACGAGACTCCAGCTCTCAACTTCAAACTATAAATGTTCTACCAGGATTGGGATTTGATAATCTTCATAATTTGGATGTTGGACAAGTTTATAATGTAAGTTTTTCTACATGTCAAATAACAGGTGATGGTATGTACATTTTGCCTGACAACATGTACTTGGTACCAATACTCAACAGCGAAATTGATTATTCTGCTAAGGTGACTAACCATTTTCAGCAATGGAAGTCATGTACTTCACCTTCTATCAATGCTGAAGCAGGAGACTCCTTCTCGATATTAAGTGGAAAATTCTCAAGTGAATATGTAGACACAAAAGTGAAAATGGTGAACAGTAACTCACGATTTGTTCAAGTTGGTTTGCGTCATCGTTTTTATTCTGTTCATATCAATCCAGATGCTAACCTTCATCCATCATTCAAGTCTCAAATTTTGGACATTGCAGTTAACATACAAAATAACAACACTGAAAGGGCCAGGTATTTAAGTCAATTGTTAGTACGTGACTATGGTACTGATGTTATTACAAGTGTACTAGCTGGAGCTTCAATTGAACTAAATATTTTTGTCTCTAAATATTTCATGGAAAATAATGCAAGTTCAGAGCTGACCATTTCAGCTTCGGCAACAGCTAAATTCTATAAAATATTGGGATATGCAAATTTAACTTATAAGTTTTCATCCAATTATAATGAAGAAGAAAGTTTCAGTGAAAGTATAACAAATTCCCATGTCACTACTCATGGTGGTCCACCTTTTAAGCTAAGCAGTGACTCATCTTATAGTGACTGGGAAAAAGCAATATCACATAACGATTTAGCAGCTATTGATCGCAGAGGTAAGCCATTGTATGAAGCCATCAATCCTTCAAACGTACCTGAATTACCTAATATACTGTTGGCAAAAACAATTCAATATATATCAGATGCAGTGAGCACTTACTATAGCACAAACACTCATAGTGGTTGCACAGATCCTTCTTCACCAAATTTTGATTTTCAAGCGAATGTTGAAGATAATTCTTGCAAGGTAAGTCGACAGGCCTATACATTTGGAGGTGTTTTTCAACTTTGTGAGAATCCTATTGGACAAAGCTTTGATGTATGTGGTGCAAAGTCTGGTCAGCAAAAAAATCCATTAACAGGGAGCTACAGTTGTCCTACAGGCTACAAAGCTATATTGTTAAATACAGGTTCACTGACATATATAAGCACACAAAGTAGTTGTAAAAAAAAATGTTGGCTTGTATTTTTTGGGTGTCATGATGAGTGTGAACAGATTTATGTTAACAATTATGCAATCTACAATGCCTACTGGTGTGCTTTCCCACCAAATGAAACTGTACCATCTGGTTCTGGCTACTTATTTGGGGGTGTCTACACTTCTAGGGAACAAAATCCAATTACTAATTCACGACTTTGTCCAACCTTTTTTTATCCACTTCGATTAGGCACAGATATTAACATATGTGTGAGCAATGATATAGGAGGCTCAGAATACAGTGTACCATTTGCAGGATTTGACAGTTGTAAAACTGGCAATGCTTTAGCAGCTTCACCTAATGAATTTAATGAAGGAAAGTATCCTCACCAATGTCCCAGTGGATACAGTCGTTTTTTTGCTGCTATAGATCGTGGATGTATTATTAATTACTGTACTGAAATAACAGCATTTAAAAAACAGTTGCCGAATCCAGCTAAATTGCCACCATATGAAGATATTTCTGAATTATCCATAAATGTTTCTGACACTTTGGTCTTAGTAGGACCATATGGTTCTGTTTGGGTGAAAGAAGAGAATGGAACATGGACAAAATACACTGAGACAGAATATAACAATGGGCTACAATTGGTTGATACATTACAAAATACTAACTCAGGCACTGGAAGCAAAGAAAATAAAGCAGCCAAGATTGGAGAATTAGTTGGTGTTATTATTGGGACTATATTTTGTACCCTTATTTTTGTTGTTGTTATTGGATGTGGAGTATCAAAATATCGTAAACGAAAATGCTCAAGAAAGCACTATTGCAAAGAGATTCATGATGACTTTGAAGATGGCCATCAATTGAAAGGAGAGCTACTTACAAATTAAAAATTAATTATGTGTTTTTTATTTACAATTATAATAAGTTTGTTTACTGTGTAGTCTAACTTTGAATTTAACTACAACATTGTGTGACATTTCTACATGTGTGACCATTTAGTTAATAAAATTACTAACAACAATTACAAAAGGTTGGCAACACCAGGTTAATTCATCTTGATAAACAATGGTTCAGAAGAAAACAGAACCACAATGATTCAGATGAAAACAGCCCCATCGTTATTAGAATAATTTATGTTTGATGAGTTTTGATTGTTTTCACAAACACTAGCTTAACAGTTTTGTTATAAAATCCAATATGTTTTGATTTCTATACAGACGTCTTCAGTGGAAAATAAATTTAATAGCACATCACAGAGCATATAATCAAATAAGAGGAAAATAAAGATAAGTATTACCTCAACTGACTTAAGATAATAGTACAAGGGTAAGTCTATTGTAAATAGCAACAGTGTATAGTAAAATAACAAAACAGTAGAGTTAAGAAACAATTGTAACCAAAAGTTTATAAAATATATACAAAAATAAATCTATCTAATCTTCTCTTGTGTAGAAAAATAATTAAAATTAATAATCCTTCAAAATAAAATTCTTTTTTTTGGAATTTGTTAACATTTCTTGTTGCAACTAAAAACTTACAAAGGTGGAGCAGGATGATAACTATAGGTGTTTAGGACAGATATCCATTATCTCTATTCATTAGACCACTGTGGGATCTTATATGCCATGCTTCCAGATAGTATCTTTGATATAAATGGGAATGGTGGTTCAATCACTGTCACCCACATACATGCAGCAGAGTCTGACTTTCCTGATGCTAATGCTTGGTTTATATTCTTTCAGTATGAGGTCTAATGTCTGTTTAGTCTCTCCAATGTACACTGTAGGATACAAAGCACAAGGAATTTTGTATATAGCTCTTGCCCTTTCTTGAGGAAATAACAGATTCTTTCTAAGCTGTACAATATACTGTTAAATTCATTTTCCACTGAAGACATTTGTATAGAGGTCAAGATGTCTGGATTTTATAACAAACTTGTTAAGATGGTATTGGATCAAAGTGAACATCAGAAGTGGCAAAGGTAGAAAGAGGAGTAACTGTGTGCTGGTGAATCTTTGAGTGTTGACACGAAAGACAGCAAAGAGTCCATTTTTGAACATCTGCATTAATGTTTGCCCATACGTAACGTGAAGTGATGAGTTGTTGTGTGGCTCGAACACAAGGATGTGATTGAGAATGTAGCTTTCAAATACTGGATAGCTAAACATCAGAGGAACATACAGGCGTGGCACATCTGTGGAAGTGTTGCAAACTAAACTGACATCTGTGCCTTGGATGGGTATGTCCTTCAGTTTCAGAGAGGAGGTAGGTGAAAAATGTAACTTCTGTTGTTCAATTTCAGTTGCTTAAGCAGCAGCCATTACAGTAAAGTCAACAATGAAAGGAATTTGGTTCACTGCCTGAATGTCAATATGGGAAAGGGCATCAGCTACTGAGTTGTCAGTGCCATTGAGATGTCTGATATCTGTGGTGAACTGTGAAATGAAATCATGGTGTCTGACTTGATGGGGGGAGTACTTGTTGGAATTAGAGAAAAGAGAATAAGTAAGTGTTTATGATCAGTAATGACATGAAACTTGCGCCCTTCATGAAAATGTTGAAAATGCTTGATGGACAAATAATTAGCAAGTTCTCGATTGAAGGTGCTGTAATGAGTTTCAGCTGGTTTAAATTTATGTGAGAAATAGGAAATAGGTTTCCAGGTGTTGTCAACAAATTGTTGAAATACTCCTCCAACAGCAGCATCAAAAGCATCTGTCATGATATTTAGTGGAGCATCTGCCTTTGGATGAAACAAAGAGAAACATTGGCAAGAGTATCTTTGATGAGGTGAAACGATTCATTGACTGTAGGTGTCCATTCCACACTTTTCGAGGTTTAAGATAGTAATTCGTTGAGTGGTTTCAGAATGTGTGCACGTTTTGGAATGAATCTGTGGTAAAAATTGACTAGTCCAAGAAATTCATGTAATTTTCATTGAGTTGTTGGTTGTGGAAAGTTTTGAATAACTGCAACTTTGTTGTCTAGTGGAGTGATACCATGCTGATTAACTTGGTATCCCAAAAAGGTGTGTTTGGTGACACCTAATTTGCACTTGGAGGGTTGATGACAATGCCATATTGTTGGAATCTTTGAAAAACCTGTCAAAGGTGAATGAGATATTCAGTTGGATTGTTGCTAGCAATCAATACATCATCTATATAAGCATATGTGAAGTGAAGTCCGTCCAATATGTGATCTATAAATCTTTGAAAAGTTTGAGCTGCGTTTTTGAGACAAAAAGGCATACAGAGGAATTCGAATAATCCAACAGGAGTAGTAATAGCAATTTTGGGAATGTAGTCTGGATGAACTGGTATCTGTTTGATGACTCCTAATTGTAGCACATGTTCAAACTCTGGTTGGGTGATTCTAAGACGATCAGGTGCCAGTCAGCACCAGTATTGACAAGAAAGCAGAGTCCAGTGTTATTGCCAGTAATGTAAAACAAGCAACTTTGAGAATGGGCAGAGGCACTCATTGCCACTAGTGACTGGTCTTGTCGTTTCTGACTTTGAACAGGGAGGTTGACATTTGCGAGCCTTGGTACCAAAGCGTTGATGATACCAGCAAAGGTCACTTGTATTGCAGGACTAGGGGAGCAACCACAGGACGGGGTGCATCCACGGTGCGAAGGTCTAGTAGAGACAAGTGATTCGATCAATTTCCTGACGTCAGCGATTTCTGACTGTAATTGGTCTATTTCAGGAAAAAAGGCAGTAACCTTGGAGACTGTGGGTGTGGCTACCTCCTAGTCTCGTCCCCAGACCTACTCGCAAGCTAAAGTATTGCGAGTAGGTCTGGGGACGAGACTAGCTACCTTCATAATCTTATCTGCAAGCTGAGCTAGCTCATTCAATTCCTTTGTGTCAGTGGAGGTGAGTACTATGTGAACATTGGCAGGCAGGCGTTGTAGAAACAGTTCACGAAGGAAGGTGATATCTGTAGCATTGGCTTTGTCTCCAAGGAGTTGCTGCATATGCCTCAACAGCTATATTGGTTTCTGTCACCCAGCTCTTATGAGTTAAATAGTTCTTGAAAAAGACGTTGTTTAGAAGTGGCAGTTCGTTGTACTAACTGTTCTTTAAGTTTGTCGTATGGATTTGTGGTTGGGGGAGATAGGATGAGATCATGTACCTCTTGGGCGAACTCAGACAATAGTGAGGCTATGATATGATCAAATTTAGTCTTTTGAGCAGTGATCCCTTGAGTACTAAACTGGGCTTTGACTTGTGTGAACCAGAGTTACCAGACTTGTAGGTCAGCTGGCCAAAATGGTGGTATCTTTAGGTTGACAGTGACAACGATAGGATGAGCGTCTCCTTCTAGCGACATAGTGTTCTACTGAATTTTCTGGATCACCAATATAGTTCAGATGGTATGATGTATGATCAGAAGTGACAATCAATGAAGATACCAAAACTGAAGCATGGGCTAATTGAATGATGATTAATTTCCGTTAATGTCTTAATGATTACATGAATTAAAGTAATGACAATGAATAATAGTGATTAGGATTGGATTGCTACAGATGGATTTATAAATGCCATATAAATATTTCATGGGTGTGGCCAATGGTAGTTTCTACTATACTCTGTCCGAGCTGAGCAGAGCCCCTTATTAAAAAAGGTGTTTTATGCATGGATGTAAGGTATTTCCTTAGCTATTTTTTTTTTGGTTTCTCAGTACAAACAAGAAGAGTGAATGTATATAAAATGAATCAGATGATAGTCAAAATTATAGTTAGTTGTACTGAAGGAACGCCAATACGTGCTACTGGTGTCTGGAGTATTAAAAAAGAGGTAAAACACTAGGGATGAATAGATGTAAAATTCGGAGACTGATGCATCTGAGCACACTTGGGGCAAGGACATAAAAAAATGATAAGTACAGGGTAGATCTGGGTTAAAGTTGTCGATGAAGTGGTTCCACAGAAACTGTTTGAGGTGAAATTTTATGGTAGGGAGTGAACAATTAAGATCAATAGGAGGTAGAGCATTCCATAACCTGGCAACTCTCTTGAAGTATGAGTGACTGGAAAGAGAAGTAAGAGAGTGCCGAGGGAAGAGTTTTAGAGTATGACCTGCTCTGGTTGATGATGAAGAGAATGAGATATAGTCAATAATAGAAAGACAGGGATCAGGTTGTTCCAAGCTACGCACAAGAAAAAGGATATCCAAGAGCTCATAAGTATACATGAGTGGGAGAATGTTGAGGGAAATTAGTCTGGGTTTATAGTCGGATTGGTAGTCATTGAGAATATATTTGGTACTCCTCTGTTGTATCTGCTCCAGAAGACAGATGTCTTTGATGAGACTAGGTCTCCACACCTGTGAACAATATGTCAGTCTTGACCTCACGAGAGAGAGAAAAAGGCATTTCTTGACTTGGATTGGTACAGACAAGGAGATTGATTGTCTGACTAAACCAAGAGTCTGATACGCTTTAGCAGTCAGTGTATTGTAGTGCTATGTCCATGAAAGGTCTAATGAGAAAATAACACCAAGGTCTCTAAAGTGATCCTGAGAGGTGATGTCAGCACCATTGATGGAGTAATCAAACAAGGTGACATCCCTAGCTCTATTACAGAAACGTAGGAGACAGGATTTTGTAGCATTAAATGATAGGTCATTCTCATGACACCACTCACTGAGGTTGTCAAGATCAGCTTGAAGGGACATGATGTCATTGAGTGACATAATGGCTTTACAGCATTTAGTATCATCAGCAAATAAATATGGAACTGAGAAATTAAGGGCTGTAGGAAGATCATTGATGTAAATGATGAACAGTAACGGTCCCAGAATACTGCCCTGAGGCACACCAGAAGTAACAGGAAGCCAACGAGACACCTCACCATCGACAACAACACGTTGCTTCCTGTCTGTGAGATAGCACTTGAAGTAGTGCCACAAGCTCCCAGTAAGACCACAAGTCCACAGTTTAGCAAGGACTTTACTGTCAGAGATGGAGTCGAAAGCCTTTCATATATCCAGATAAATTGAATCAACTTGCTGGCTGTTATCAAAGGAAGTATGTAGAAAATCAAGATACTGGAGAAGCTGCTGCAGGATGGAACGGTTACATACAAAACCGAACTGGCAATGTGAGATACAATTTTGAAAAACAAAATCGCTGATCTTATCAAACACAAGCCTCTCAAGAGCCTTTGATATACAGGAGAGGAATGATATTGGACAGTAATTGAAGACAGAAGATTTATCTTTGGATTTAGGGATAGGAGTGATGTTATGATTATGCCACTCTTTAGGTAGGTAGGACTGAGATAAACACTGAGAAAACAGATGATGAACAGGCTCTGTAAGAGCAACAGCACATCGCTGGAGAACAACAGGAGGGATACCATCTCCACCCATGGCTTTAGTAGGATTTAGAGAGGAGAGAACAGCATATGAATCCTCCTCAGTGATAGAGATGGAACACAGAGAGTTATCTGGATATGGTAAATCTGCCACAACAACATCAGTCCAACATGAGTTGAAGACTGATTGAAAAAAGTCATTAAGAGCATTTGCCTTGTCAATAGCAGAGGTAAGTGATTTGGATTGATACTGAAGTACAGCTGGGATATCACCACTCTTTGAGAAGCTCCTGATATAATTATAGATTCTGGAGTTTTTAGAGAGAGCAAAAGCTTCTACCAAAGAGGACTCAAATGCGGTTTTCGCATTGGAGATTTCAGTGTGAAGAAGGGATTCAGCAGCAGAGAGCCCTGAGAGAGGCATGATGTGTTCTGAGGAGTTGGATTAATCCTGCATTTCTTCCTTTGGGAGTGAACCTTGTGGAGCTGGTGTCTATCCGAGGAGATGAACCACTGAGGGTAACAGTGAGACCTGTTCTTGACTTTATTCCAATTAGTACTCAAGTACATTTTAACTTTTTTTATTCATTTAATTATTTTATTGTTCACGTGCATGTCATGCAAACACACCACGTTTTCTCTCGTGTTCGTGAAGATATACCAAAGCGAATGAGACTGTGAGGTCACAAACAAAGGAGGTTGTTGCGAATGTCTATGACTATAGTAGTACAGGTATAGACATAAGAGAATGGATGACAGACGCCACTATATGAACAACCTATTTTATGTGCTAGACACATTTTTTCGTGACCACACTTTCTGATAAGGATTATTTCAAGTGGTTTCTATAGACTTTAGTCTCGTTTTTGACTACTCCCTTCAATTCAGGTGAGTATTTTAATTATATGATAATTCATAATACAAGCGCGCAATATAAGTCTGAATGTTAAATATACACCTCAATCTACTATATAGGAAAATAATATAGCAAAAGACCAAGGGTCATGACTACAGCTGGTGTGATTAACTGATTGATTATGAGCTTCTTCAATGTTTCCATCACTGTTGTATACATTTTACATAAAATTATCACATGCTAACAACATTTAAAATACGTAAAAGAGTTCCTTGTTTAGCTACAAAGAGTTGATAGGCAACTACTGTAGTTGAATAAGATATAGTCACAAAGGAGGACCTATTTGTCCACTATCTCTCCATCATTTTCCTATGAAGATAAGAGATAAAAACAAAAAGTTGAAAAGAGGTCAATGCTCTTATCACAACACAGTTCATCACACTTGTGTTGATTTTTACTGGTATCATAGAGAGTGTGATATCACACTGGTAATACTGAAGTCTGCTTTGTAATGAGGCACACAATTACAAAATAGTATGTACGTATTATTATTCTATCTTCATTATATATACAATATCTTATAATCATTTAAAATCATGTATATATAACTTCTATCTTACAATCACATTGTTACATTTACCTAAAACCTTTTATAAAGTAAAAAAAATTGCCAAAGGTTACAATCATACAAACATATTGTCACTACTCTATGAGCAGAAATAGAAAAATGTTCATGTACATATTTTTACTTAGTAGTGCTATATTTTCAAAAATTTATGTTACTTTAGAGCGTTATTGTCTTTTAAAAGACACAGCAATGTCTTCAATAGTCCGTGTAGCTTCAGATCCACCTGTGTGGCAAAACATTAGCTATTAGCTTCAGTTTTGTGCACGAAAAAGTGGTTTGCTTGCTCTACTATATATCTCTGTCACAACGATGTCTACAGCTGACTTTCAAGGTATAGATACCTACCTCTGAAAATCATCTTCCTTCTGCATGAAGCTTCCCTATACCAATTCTGCCTTTTTCCGTATAACATGCTCTTTGCATGCAGATCAACTAAAAAAGGTCACTTTCTTGAAAGAAATTTCACTGTCACATGGGTTTGCGGTTTCATAGAACACAGGGAAAATTTTCACCTTACAATCGTTGTTTTTATGATGTAAATGGAATGGTTTATACTACATTTACAATGGTAAATATTCCACTCATTTTGTACCATGTATTTTTTACATTATGTATATTTGATGGTTTTATTACAACTGTAGTATTACGTGTTTTTTTGATGTAAAAGTGTTGTAAAATTTAACATGATGGTTTACGCATTACCAACAAAAATACATTGATTTTACAATGTTTTTTATACTGTTGTATTAACGTTGTAAATTATACAATGTTTTTATATTGTTGTATTAACGTTGTAAATTATACAATGCTTTTATTCTGTTGTATTAACGTTGTTAATTATACAATGCTTTTATTATTATTAACGTTGTAAATTTTCAATTGGATTAACATTGTAAATTTGTAATTTAATTTTTCTAACATTTTTATAAAGAATATATTATCGTAATAAAAAAAATGTCTGTATTCAGATCAATCTGTTGTCTTGATAGATCATCTATACTTTAGGAAACACTGACGTAGTAGCAACAAATTCACATTTATGATACATGAAGTCATCATGTCCAAAAATTTGCATAAACTACTTCATTAGTAATAATTTTGTTCAGTTTATATAGGAATTTATAGTCTTGTCAAAATCGACTCATGGAGCAACCAGAACAAATTTTCGGCTGGTTCCCAACCCCTGGCTCCACTTCAAGTCCAAGTCAGGAAACCCAATGAACTGTTCTATTTTAAAATCATTCCACTCCTTAACGAGAAGGGGCTCACTGAACAAACCCCCCGTAAAGATTGGCCCAACCATATATAGCTAAGAGTCCTCAAATAACTCATGAATGAGACACCACGAGACCTATTAGCAAAGTAAAGAGAATTAAAGAGCAAACAAAACAGATTTTTGGACATGATGACTTCATGTATTATAAATGTGAATTTGTTGCTACTACGTCAGTGTTTCCTAAAGTATAGATGATCTATCAAGACAACAGATTGATCTGAATACAGACATTTTTTTTATTACGATAATATATTCTTTATAAAAATGTTAGAAAAATTAAATTACAAATTACAATGTTAATCCAATTGAAAATTTACAACGTTAATACAACAGTATAACAACATTGTATAATTTACAATGTTAATACAACAGTATAAAAGCATTGTATAATTTACAACGTTAATACAACAGTATAACAACATTGTATAACTTACAACGTTAATACAACAGAATAAAAGCATTGTATAATTAACGTTAATACAACAGTATAAAAACATTGTATAATTTACAACGTGAATACAACAGTATAAAAAACATTGTAAAATCAATGTATTTTTGTTGGTAATGCGTAAACCATCATGTTAAATTTTACAACACTTTTACATCAAAAAAAAAACACGTAATACTACAGTTATAATAAAACCATCAAATATACATAATGTAAAAAATACATGGTACAAAATGAGTGGAATATTTACCATTGTAAATGTAGTATAAACCATTCCATTTACATCATAAAAACAACGATTGTAAAGTAAAAAATTTCCCTGTGTCAGAAGTGATAATCAATGAAGATACCAAAACTGAAGCATGGGCTAATTGAATGATGATTAATTTCCGTTAATGTCTTAATGATTACATGAATTAAAGTAATGACAATGAATAATAGTGATTAGGATTGGATTGCTACAGATGGATTTATAAATGCCATATAAATATTTCATGGGTGTGGCCAATGGTAGTTTCTACTATACTCTGTCCGAGCTGAGCAGAGCCCCTTATTAAAAAAGGTGTTTTATGCATGGATGTAAGGTATTTCCTTAGCTATTTTTTTTTTGGTTTCTCAGTACAAACAAGAAGAGTGAATGTATATAAAATGAATCAGATGATAGTCAAAATTATAGTTAGTTGTACTGAAGGAACGCCAATACGTGCTACTGGTGTCTGGAGTATTAAAAAAGAGGTAAAACACTAGGGATGAATAGATGTAAAATTCGGAGACTGATGCATCTGAGCACACTTGGGGCAAGGACATAAAAAAATGATAAGTACAGGGTAGATCTGGGTTAAAGTTGTCGATGAAGTGGTTCCACAGAAACTGTTTGAGGTGAAATTTTATGGTAGGGAGTGAACAATTAAGATCAATAGGAGGTAGAGCATTCCATAACCTGGCAACTCTCTTGAAGTATGAGTGACTGGAAAGAGAAGTAAGAGAGTGCCGATGGACAAGTTTTAGAGTATGACCCACTCTGGTTGATGATGAAGAGAATGAGATATAGTCATTAATAGGAAGACAGGGATCAGGTTGTTTCAAGCTATGCACCAGAAAAAGGATATCTAAGAGCTCATAAGTATACATGAGTGGGAGAATGTTGAGGGAAATTAGTCTGGATTTATAGTCGGATTGGTAGTCATTGAGAATATATTTGGTACGCCTCCGTTGTATCTGCTCCAGAAGACAGATGTCTTTGATGAGACTAGGTCTCCACACCTGTGAACAATATGTCAGTCTTGACCTCACGAGAGAGAGAGAAAAAGGCATTTATTCACTCGGATTGGTACAGACAAGGAGAATGATCGTCTGACTAAACCAAGAGTCTGATATGCTTTAGCAGTCAGTGTATTGTAGTGCTCTGTCCACGAAAGGTCTGATGAGAAAATAACACCAAGATCTCTAAAGTGATCCTGAGAGGTGATGTCAGTACCATTGATGGAGTAATCAAACAAGGTGACATCCCTAGCTCTATTACAGAAACATAGGAGACAGGATTTTGTAGCATTAAATGACAGGTCATTCTCATGACACCACTCACTGAGGTTGTCAAGATCAGCTTGAAGGGACATGGCATCATTGAGTGACATAATGGCTTTACACCATTTAGTGTCATCAGCAAATAAATATGGAAATGAGAAATTAAGGGCTGTAGGAAGATCATTGATGTAAATGATGAACAGTAACAGTCCCAGAATACTGCCCTGAGGCACACCAGAAGTAACAGGAAGCCAACGAGACACCTCACCATCGACAACAACACGTTGCTTCCTGTCTGTGAGATAGCACTTGAAGTAGTGCCACAAGCTCCCAGTAAGACCACAAGTCCACAGTTTAGCAAGGACTTTACTGTCAGAGATGGAGTCGAAAGCCTTTCATATATCCAGATAAATTGAATCAACTTGCTGGCTGTTATCAAAGGAAGTATGTAGAAAATCAAGATACTGGAGAAGCTGCTGCAGGGTGGAATGGTTACGTACAAAACCGAACTGGCAATGTGAGATACAATTTTGAAAAACAAAGTTGCTGATCTTATAAAAAACACAAGCCTCTCAAGAGGCTTTGATATACAGGAGAGGAGTGATATTGGACGGTAATTGAAGACAGAAGATTTATCTTTGGATTTAGGGATAGGAGTGATGTTATGATTACGCCACTCTTTAGGTAGGTAGGACTGAGATAAACACTGAGAAAACAGATGATGAACAGGCTCTGTAAGAGCAACAGCACATCACTGGAGAACAACAGGAGGGATACCATCTTCACCCATGGCTTTAGTAGGATTTAGAGAGGAGAGAACAGCATATGTATCCTCCTCAATGATAGAGATGGAACACAGAGAGTTATCTGGATATGGTAAATCTGCCACAACAACATCAGTCCAACATGAGTTGAAGACTGATTGAAAAAAGTCATTAAGAGCATTTGCCTTGTCAATAGCAGAGGTAAGTGATTTGGATTGATACTGAAGTACAGCTGGGATATCACCACTCTTTGAGAAGCTCCTGATATAATTATAGATTCTGGAGTTTTTAGAGAAAGCGAAAGCTTATACCAAAGAGGACTCAAATGTGGTTCTTGCATTGGAGATTTCAGTGTGAAGAAGAGATTCAGCAGCAGAGAGGCATGATGTGGTTGGATTAATCCTGCATTTCTTCCTTTTGGGAATGAACCTTGTGGAGCTCGTGTCTAACCGAGGAGGTGAACCACTGAGGGTAACAGTGAGAGACCTTTTCTTGACTTTATTCCAATTAGTACTCAAGTACATTTTAACTTTATTCATTTAATTATTTTATTGTTCATGTCCATGTCATGCGAACACACCACGTTTTCTCTCGTGTTCGTGAAGATACCAAAGCGAAAGAGACTGTGAGGTCACAAACAAAGGAGGTTGTTGCGAATGTCTATGACTATAGTAGTACAGGTATAGACATAAGAGAATGGATGACAGACGCCACTATATGAACAACCTATTTTATGTGCTAGACACATTTTTTCGTGACCACACTTTCTCTGATAAGAATTATTTCAAGTGGTTTCTATAGACTTTAGTCTCGTTTTTGACTACTCCCTTCAATTCAGGTGAGTATTTTAATTATATGATAATTCATAATACAAGCGCGCAATATAAGTCTGAATGTTAAATATACACCTCAATCTACTATATAGGAAAATAATATAGCAAAAGACCAAGGGTCATGACTACAGCTGGTGTGATTAACTGATTGATTATGAGCTTCTTCAATGTTTCCATCACTGTTGTATACATTTTACATAAAATTATCACATGCTAACAACATTTAAAATACGTAAAAGAGTTCCTTGTTTAGCTACAAAGAGTTGATAGGCAACTACTGTAGTTGAATAAGATATAGTCACAAAGGAGGACCTATTTGTCCACTATCTCTCCATCATTTTCCTATGAAGATAAGAGATAAAAACAAAAAGTTGAAAAGAGGTCAATGCTCTTATCACAACACAGTTCATCACACTTGTGTTGATTTTTACTGGTATCATAGAGAGTGTGATATCACACTGGTAATACTGAAGTCTGCTTTGTAATGAGGCACACAATTACAAAATAATATGTATGTATTATTATTCTATCTTCGTTATATACAATATCTTTTAGTCATTTAAAATCATGTATATGTAACTTCTATCTTACAATCACATTGTTACATTTACCTAAAACCTTTTATAAAATAAAATAAAAAATTGCCAAAGGTTACAATCACACAAACATATTGTCACTACTCTATGAGCAGAAATAGAAAAATGTTCATGTACATATTTAACCTCGCTGTGCGTGGGCGCAAAGCGAGGGTACTGTAGTGTGTCAGTGTGTGTGTGTGTGTGTGTGTGTGTGTGTGTGTGTTAGTGTGTGTGTGTGTGTGTGTGTGTGTCTGCACTGCCTTTTTTTTTGAACTGCTATAACTTGGCAAGCGAAGCCTTAGCAGCTACCAAAGTTTAGCAATGAATAGAAAAACATGTGGACTTTACAACAGTAGTATCAAGAACATCGTCAAGGAAAACAAAAGCTTAAAACTCGCAAAAGAATTTTCAGGTTGCACAGTCAAAGTGCCGTTTCTCGAAAAGTAAAAAAATTAATGTGGAGATTTTTTAGTATGCTGTAGAGAATCTTAGATGAATACGGATCAGCAAAACAGAAGGCTGTTGGTCGAAGCAATCGTTAGAAAAGTTCTGAAAAGTGTTTTGTGGACTTGGAGCAAAGTAACGCATTCAGCAAACGTCTCAAAGCACTGGAAAAACTGCTACTAATAGATAATATATTGATTTATATTTGTACTACGGGACGTTTCCAAAGAATGCTTCATTTTCAAGTTACAATAATTTTTGTATATGAAGTATTGAAACTTTTTAAAGCTCAGAGAAACGTTCATCACAAACCTAGCACTTAATCTTGCTTGGCAATCGAATGATACTATTACTTACTCATTATCAGCTTCACAGACATGTCAATCAGAGTGCAAGGTACCCAGTAAACGACAAAGCTTTTTTCCCTTTGATTGAAGAGAAATGCTGAGTCATCAAACAACAGTTTGTAATGTGCATCACGTGATCCATCAATAATTTGAATATTAATAAACTTTTGTAATGCTACCTAGTAACATCATAGCTGGGCCTAAGCTGGCATAGCATTTACAAATAACTTAGAAACTGCAGCGAGGTTCGGCACTTTAGTGCCTTTCATTTTACTTAGTAGTGCTCTATATTTCGAAAACTTATGTTACTTTAGAGCGTTATCGTCTTTTAAAAGACACAGCAATGTCTTCAATAGTCCGTGTAGCTTCAGAACCACCTGTGTGGCAAAACGTTAGCTATTAGCTTCAGTTTTGTGCACGAAAAAGTGGTTGCTCTACTATATCTCTGTCACAACGATGTCTACAGCTGATTTTCAAGGTATAGATACCTACCTCTGAAAATCATCGTCCTTCTGCATGAAGCTTCCCTATACCAATTCTGCCTTTTTCCGTATAACGTGCTCTTTGCAGATCAACTAAAAAAGGTCACTTTCTTGAAAGAAATTTCACTGTCACGTGGGTTCGCGGTTTCATAGAATTTCGCGTATAAAATGTCTTCTTTATCTCTTTGTCACCTTTTAGTTTTTATTTGTCTGTATTTAGAAACACAGTCTCAGAGTTACCCAATCGGTGACATACGAAATTGTGAAACTACCAACCCACAAGACTCCAGTTCTCAGCTTCAAACTATAAATGTTCTACCAGGATTGGGATTTGATAATCTTCGTAATTTGGATGTTGGACAAGTTTATAATATAAGTTTTTCCACGTGTCGGGTAACTGGTGATGGTATGTACATTTTGCCTGACGACATGTACTTGGTACCGATACTTAATAGTGACATTGATTATTCTGCTAAGGTGACTAACCATTTTCAGCAATGGAAGTCAAGTACTTCATCTTCTATTAATGCTGAAGCAGGAGGCCTCTTCTCGATATTAAGTGGAAAATTTTCAAGTAAATACATAGATACAAAAGTGAAAATGGTGAACAGTAACTCGCGATTTGTTCAAGTTGGTTTGCGTCATCGTTTTTATTCTGTTCATATCAATCCAGATGCTAACCTTCATCCATCATTCAAGTCTCAAATTTTGGACATTGCAGTTAACATACAAAATAACAATACTGAAAGGGCCAGGTATTTAAGTCAATTGTTAGTACGTGACTATGGTACTCATGTTATTACAAGTGTACTAGCTGGAGCTGCAATTGAGCTAAATATTTTTGTCTCAAAATATTTCATGGAAAACAATCCAAATTCAGAGCTGACCATTTCAGCTTCGGCAACAGCTAAATTCACTAAAGTAATTGCTTCCATATTTGCAAATTACTCTTTTTCATCCAACTATAATCAAGAAGAAAGTTTCAGTGAAAATATAACACATTCCCATGTCACTACTCATGGTGGTCCATCTTTTAAGCTAAGCAGTGACTCATCTTATAGTGACTGGGAAAAAGGAATATCACAT